>CM060911.1:230205508-231654883 GCA_030737875.1 Allium sativum
CGATGGACCGCCGCTCCCCCCTAAAGTCGCGCCTTCCTCTCCCCTCTAGCTCATCTCCTTCCTCCCTTCGAATCGAAGACGAAAACGCCAGAGCTTTCCCCCCCCACAGTGATGACCGCCGACGAACTGAAGGCCGCCCCAACCCTCCGCCTCCTCCTGCCGCCGACCCAGAGCCACCCGAAGCCTCTCCGATGGTGGTGAACCCCCCCCTTTCGAACTTGGCTACGGGCAGCGAAGATGACGAAGATGCGATAGCGATGAAGATTTCTATCAATGAAGTGCCGTGGAGCTAGGATAGCTAATCTGTGAGAATTTCTCACCTTTCTATTTATTTTCTAGTTATATATATATACTAGGATGCAGACGGTGCTTAGTAGCACCCGACACAATCGTCCACAGACCATGGACTTGTTTGTTTGACAGTTTGGTGATTGATTGCGATATTGTTTGAATGTGGTTTGTGGTGTGAAAAATCGAATCGATAAATTGGTTAGGATTAGACGTGCGCCGTTATAAGGCGAAGGAGTAAGGCTAGGTTAGATCCTTACTCCAAAGTTTGCGGTTTGCATAACGAATTGATTTGATTGATGTGTGAATGGCGTGGGCCTTCACTAGACCGGGGATAAGGCTAGGCCTTGTCCCGTTTCTAGTATCGTGCCGTTATGCCGCCGAAATTTTCTAAAACATGTTAGAAAAATAAAAATATCATTTTATTGAATAAATGAATTGAATAGAAATTCATAGGTTGAAATAAAATGTTTTATCGTTAAAAATATAATTTTTAACGTGAATATGAAAATAGTGAAGTGAATAAATAAATATTCATTTACAAACCAGATGGTTTGTTTATGTACACTTATTTGAATGATATTGATTGGGTCGATAAATTTCACACATCGCCCAACTGCACAAATAAAATCTGTGTTTGATTGTTTGAAACCCCACACGGGTGTTAGGATGAAATATGCAGTTCACTCATCCTGATTGATTAAATATGTCGATCGATTGATTGACAGGCTGTTATAAGCGTTGAATATCTGTATTTGATGCTTATGCAGTGTAGTGCACTTTGGTTGATGGTTGATTATTTTTCAATGCTATGATATACATGTGTTGTATGAAAATCCATATAATTAACTTTATATGGTAATTGATTGGGCCTCATTCCAATTTGAAAAATAAAGAATATTATAAAATAAAAGTTCATGTGTTGACAGTACTCATTCATTGAGATTGGTCATGTGTTGAACGAAATATTTTGATAATAACAACTATTTTGAAAAAGAAATATTTGAAATAGAATATTTGAAAATAGAAATTTATGAAGCCGTGTATGGACGCCATTTTGACGTGAACGATATTTATATCGAATTGAAAACGATTTCGAAATGAAATGAATTGAAAACGATTTCGAAATGAATTGAATTGAAAACGATTTCGAAATGAAATGAATTGAAAACGATTTCGAAATGAATTGAATTGAAAACGATTTCGAAATGAATTGAATTGAAAACGAATTCAAAATAAATTGAAAACGATTTCGAAATGAAATGAATTGAAAACGATTTCGAAATGAATTGAATTGAAAACGATTTCGAAATGAAATGAATTGAAAACGATTTCGAAATGAATTGAATTGAAAACGAATTCAAATGGAATAGAAAGCGAATTGAAATGAATTCAAATTGAATTGAAATTCGAATTGAATAGAAATGAATTTTAAAACGAATTTATAGAGAAGAATTCAATTTTGATTTGAATTGAAATGGAAGTTGAAAATGTTTTTGAAACGAATTCAAAACTATTTATATAATTCGTTTTAAATAGAAATCGACGAAATATATATTATATATATTATATATAATATAATGGCCTGAATAGAACGCGCCGCGCCGCGGCAGTTCGCGAATTTCGACCATTTATTTCAAACGGACATTACAGGAGATCCGACCGTCGGATTCTCCTAAAACCGGAACCGTTGGGTTCGTATCGAAAAGAGCTTTCTAATTAATGTTAGAAATTTGAAATCTAACGGTTGGATTTGGAGATACGTCCAAATCAAATTCGAAAAAGGTCGTTGTAAGTGCAGTTCGATGGCCATTGTTGGAAATCGACTGTACGGGCCTTGATAAAATTATTAAAAATAGTAATAATTTGTGTAAAATCACAAGAAATGATTTGTGAAAGTTTGGGGTGAAAATCTCCATATTTGAAAAGATAAAAAAATGGATTTTTATCGAAATGAACTAGTTTTGAACTAGAATTATAATTCTATTTATTTTTAAATAAATAAATTGAATTTGAAATGGTTTTGAAAATAACCAAAATTTCCAATGATTGCATTGGAGTGGATTTGAATCGAAATTGTCTTCGGAATATTTCGATGTTGGAATTCGTGACATTACAGGTGTTGTTATGGAAATTTGAAAGATATATATTTGTATCGTTATTTCCAATACGACATTTGTTAGTCGTAGAATTCGATATTGAATATAAGCCGATATATTTTCTATTCAGAGCCTTGTATTGAATATCGAATGTGATTTGGGTTTGTCGTGAATGGTGTCTTCACTAACACTGTTCTTGAACCCAGTTGAGAAAAGATTAAATCTTTTTATTTAGATTTAATGAAGTGTACCAATTAAATGATATTTAATTGGAATTGAATTGGTATTGATTTTTGGGTTTATCGTGAACAGTGTTTTAAATAACACTTGTTCTTTAACCCGATAATTAATGGAATGTGATTTTGGGTTTATCGTGAATCGTGTTTTAAATGACACTGATTCTTTAACCCAGATAATGATTAAAACTAAGTGGAGTTTTAATGAATCTTTAATTAGATTGAAAAGATCGAGAATGGAGTATCACCAGTTTTGCTCCAGGCGATAGATAAATCTGTAATTAGATTTGAATGTGAAATTTAGAAACTAACTGGCGGTTAGCCAAGCAGAATGGTTTTCTGGATATTGATCTGATGTTGGTTTCGGCCTTCGGGGTTAATATTTGGGGAATTATTCTCTTGATTAATTTACGGTTAGTGACTAATGAATTGGAATGAGGCGTATGTTGTGTTTGTGTAACACTTATTTAAAATATACGCGAGTTATTCGGAAAGACCGGGTTTATCCCATTCTGAGTAACTGATACGACGATAAGTCGAAGACGAAGACGATGGTCGAAGACCGGAGGTCTTCACGTCGTTTGGGTGATAACTGATGATCTTGATTGGGCTGTACACCCAAGAAGATGGAAACAGTTAGTGATCGTCCAGACGTACTTGGAGATCGATGGATATGCGGGGTACTAGGTGCCTCCGGTTTCGTTCAGACCCAGAACGGACTTGTAAATGGACTGTGTGTCTGACATCGGATTTCATTCTGTGTGACTGATATCGGTTGCATAGGATGGCTTGCCTGTGTGGCATGCTAAGATGCAAATGATCAAGGCTTCTGTTGAAAAGCAAAGTCTTGTGGTTGATGATCAAAGCACGACCTTTGTGGCGTAGCTTTGTGTAACGTTTGATTCGCGAGTTTCACACCCGGTATGAATCAAAAACGGGAGACGGACCTCAGGGAGGGCATGCGTTTCTTTCTAGTTAGAAGTGGCGTCAGTGGTTTTACACGCCCTGACGAGTTTGACTTATGTTGTTGTTGCTGTTGCGAGGCGCCTCGGTTATATCGGTTTCGGCCGAATGCATTCTGGTCGGCTGACGGACCAGACTTACACCCCATAGGGTGGGGAGACGTATTGTTCAGGCATAATAATCCACTCCGTGTGGACCGGCCCTGACGATCCAAGGGGCAGTTGCGGCTGTTCCTGAGGGGCGGGCTAGAGCGTCTCGAATCGGTTGAGGATCTTGCCCCTAGCCTCGGTTCATAGATGGAAACCCAATTTCCAAATACGTGACATTTGCGGTTTTATTTGTAAACCTATATATGGCGACATAGTGGTATGGGGCATTCATGCCGCCTATGATTGATACTTATGATTTGAAGTTGTTTTATACTCTATGCACTTATAATAGTATCAAATGATTTGTTTTAAACGTATCAAGCATTCTTTGGCTGTTATAAGGGAAAACCCTATCCTCGACTGCGTTGCATTGTGTGATGGGACCTGGGTCTTATAACAGCTTCATTTTTCTTTATTTAGCATTGCGTTGTTTGTCTTATGCACTGGTATTCTTGGGAGGAAACCCGTTCCGTGTTATACGGCGTGGTCCCTTGTTTTACCTAGCTTTGAAAATAAAGATTTATAACTGCTTTAGTTCTCACACCAGTCACATGACTGACCTGGAGTTTATTGTTTTGACCTAAACTCTGGGTGCCCTTATTTTGACACGGGCAGCTAGTAGTTTTGGTTTTGCAGATTTATATTCACAGGATCCTGGTTTACGACTGGAACGATATCCGGGAAGCTTTGTATCCGTATATCTCATTCTAGTTGTGTATTGTATTATTTTCCGCTGCTATGTATTTAAATGTAATTTAAATCTCTGATATTTCTGTGTAATATTCTTTTATACTCTGTATATTCTTGTAATCTGATGCATTGTTGTTATATACAATGAAATGTTCTTCTATATGCGTTCTGTTGTGGTTTGTTCTCGAACTATCCGACGCTTTCCTTTACGGGGAAGTTACGGGTCTTCACAGTTGGTATCAGAGCTTTGGTTTACAAAGCAGAGAACAAGACACATTAGAACCGTACGAAGGAATTCATCAGATATTGGATTAGTAATATCCAATGGAATGACTCGTTAGAGATGGGATCAGTAGTATCCTAGAACGAGTGTGAAGAGTATATTTTTAAAATGAAAACGATTTTTGATTTGAAAATTTAAATCAATTATTCGTATTTGATTATTTATTTTATATTGATTAGGACAATCCAAAATATAAAGATTTTTGCGTATGCGCCTAGCTAGCGTGTATTCGAAGTTTTAATATATTGGATAGATATAGCACCACACCCTAGTCGCCCGGAGATGATATTGATGATAGCGATCGCATCATCAACATTTATGTTCGTGTTTCGAAGGTTTGATATCTATATATTTCCTATTGACTGGTGTGAGAACCAAAATTAGATAGGGCTAATTGTTGTGATTTGGCATCAAAAATCTGATTTTTGTATATATATCGAAATTATGAATTTGAAACGTTAATCCACTAATTGATTGAAGTTTGTGTTGTTTGTTTAATTGTTTGCTAATTTTGAACAATTATGCCTAATTGAATCAAATATTGAACTCTATTGAAAATTGGTCGCATTTGTTTGCATATACATATATATCATTGAACAGGTCATAGCAAGGAGGCTAGAGCAGAGAATAAAATTTGTTTGCCCGACAAATAGGTACATGTTTATTACATAATTTACTGTTTTGTTTGGGTGATGATGATTTTATGAGCCTATTGGCTAGCCGCTTGGCTTTTTCTTTTTCTTTCTGAGATCTGAAGGACCGGGAACGCTATTTGCAATTTCCCGATGCTCCCGGTGCAGGGGAGGTTATGGCGAAATTTTTCAAAAATTTAGGGTGTTAGCCAAATTTTTGAAATTTTAAAAATTCTCAGAAACTAAAGAGTTGGAGAATGGAAGCCAGATCAAATGTGGAGCTGAATAATCAAACCACTTTCGACTTTGTTCCTTTTCGGGGACGAAAAGTTTTAAGTGGGGGAGATTGTAACAACCCGTAAAATCTGGGCCAGTTTAAAATTTTTATTTTGGCCATTTTAGCGAATTTAGATTATTTAAAATGAATTATTTTAAATAATATCGACGAGAAATTTATTTTGAATATATTCGAACGTATATATTATACGCGTCGTCGTTAGAATATAAATAATTATATATAATTATAAATAGAATTGAAAATGGCGCGGTAGTTCGATAATTCGATTTCAAACTTCAATTGAATGTACCGGGTGCAAAACAATCCGGATTTTAGTGAAACCAAAAATAATGGAATCTAATAGTGAATATCTTTCCAACGAACCCGAATGATCAAAATTTCTTAGCGGGAATCAAAAGATATGTCCAGTTGAAAATTCTGAATAGTCGCTATGGAATTCAGGCCCTTAAAAATGGACATTTTGCAAACGACCTCGGATTTCGACGAAACCAGTTTTGTTGGGTCCGTGATGTAAAGTTATTGCTAGATTTCAAATTTCATAATTTTTCGAATCAATATGTGAGCGTGGCAAAGGAAAACGCGTTTGACCAGTTTCAGTTGATTTTAATCGACTGGAAATTGGCCATTTTTCTAACGGTCTCAGATTTCGACGAAACTAGTTTTGTTAGGACCGTATCGTCAATACGAAGCTAGAAAATATTTTTCTAGAATTTTTAAAGTTAGTATGTGACCCCGGTAAATTGAAATGTACGTTTAAAATTGAATATATAGATTTATACATTAATTTCAGCGAAAACTGAGCGTAACAGCCGAACTGGCTTATGAAACATATCCCATTGTATTCGGAATGGGGGTAATTAGCTAGGGACGACAGTCATTGGGCCTCGTTCGGAGATCGAAATTTAAAGTTACTTTATGGAGAAATTAATTATTTAAATAATTAAAATATTATATAACCCCCTTGAGCTCTCTCTTTCCTCACAAGTCAAACCACGGTCAAAATATAAAAAAAAAAAAAAAAAAAAAAAAAACCCCTTCCAGTTTCAGATCGCGACGCCTCTTCCTCCCCCTTGCTGACGCCGACGATGGACCGCCGCTCCCCCCTAAAGTCGCGCCTTCCTCTCCCCTCTAGCTCATCTCCTTCCTCCCTTCGAATCGAAGACGAAAACGCCAGAGCTTTCCCCCCCCACAGTGATGACCGCCGACGAACTGAAGGCCGCCCCAACCCTCCGCCTCCTCCTGCCGCCGACCCAGAGCCACCCGAAGCCTCTCCGATGGTGGTGAACCCCCCCCTTTCGAACTTGGCTACGGGCAGCGAAGATGACGAAGATGCGATAGCGATGAAGATTTCTATCAATGAAGTGCCGTGGAGCTAGGATAGCTAATCTGTGAGAATTTCTCACCTTTCTATTTATTTTCTAGTTATATATATATACTAGGATGCAGACGGTGCTTAGTAGCACCCGACACAATCGTCCACAGACCATGGACTTGTTTGTTTGACAGTTTGGTGATTGATTGCGATATTGTTTGAATGTGGTTTGTGGTGTGAAAAATCGAATCGATAAATTGGTTAGGATTAGACGTGCGCCGTTATAAGGCGAAGGAGTAAGGCTAGGTTAGATCCTTACTCCAAAGTTTGCGGTTTGCATAACGAATTGATTTGATTGATGTGTGAATGGCGTGGGCCTTCACTAGACCGGGGATAAGGCTAGGCCTTGTCCCGTTTCTAGTATCGTGCCGTTATGCCGCCGAAATTTTCTAAAACATGTTAGAAAAATAAAAATATCATTTTATTGAATAAATGAATTGAATAGAAATTCATAGGTTGAAATAAAATGTTTTATCGTTAAAAATATAATTTTTAACGTGAATATGAAAATAGTGAAGTGAATAAATAAATATTCATTTACAAACCAGATGGTTTGTTTATGTACACTTATTTGAATGATATTGATTGGGTCGATAAATTTCACACATCGCCCAACTGCACAAATAAAATCTGTGTTTGATTGTTTGAAACCCCACACGGGTGTTAGGATGAAATATGCAGTTCACTCATCCTGATTGATTAAATATGTCGATCGATTGATTGACAGGCTGTTATAAGCGTTGAATATCTGTATTTGATGCTTATGCAGTGTAGTGCACTTTGGTTGATGGTTGATTATTTTTCAATGCTATGATATACATGTGTTGTATGAAAATCCATATAATTAACTTTATATGGTAATTGATTGGGCCTCATTCCAATTTGAAAAATAAAGAATATTATAAAATAAAAGTTCATGTGTTGACAGTACTCATTCATTGAGATTGGTCATGTGTTGAACGAAATATTTTGATAATAACAACTATTTTGAAAAAGAAATATTTGAAATAGAATATTTGAAAATAGAAATTTATGAAGCCGTGTATGGACGCCATTTTGACGTGAACGATATTTATATCGAATTGAAAACGATTTCGAAATGAAATGAATTGAAAACGATTTCGAAATGAATTGAATTGAAAACGATTTCGAAATGAAATGAATTGAAAACGATTTCGAAATGAATTGAATTGAAAACGATTTCGAAATGAATTGAATTGAAAACGAATTCAAAATAAATTGAAAACGATTTCGAAATGAAATGAATTGAAAACGATTTCGAAATGAATTGAATTGAAAACGATTTCGAAATGAAATGAATTGAAAACGATTTCGAAATGAATTGAATTGAAAACGAATTCAAATGGAATAGAAAGCGAATTGAAATGAATTCAAATTGAATTGAAATTCGAATTGAATAGAAATGAATTTTAAAACGAATTTATAGAGAAGAATTCAATTTTGATTTGAATTGAAATGGAAGTTGAAAATGTTTTTGAAACGAATTCAAAACTATTTATATAATTCGTTTTAAATAGAAATCGACGAAATATATATTATATATATTATATATAATATAATGGCCTGAATAGAACGCGCCGCGCCGCGGCAGTTCGCGAATTTCGACCATTTATTTCAAACGGACATTACAGGAGATCCGACCGTCGGATTCTCCTAAAACCGGAACCGTTGGGTTCGTATCGAAAAGAGCTTTCTAATTAATGTTAGAAATTTGAAATCTAACGGTTGGATTTGGAGATACGTCCAAATCAAATTCGAAAAAGGTCGTTGTAAGTGCAGTTCGATGGCCATTGTTGGAAATCGACTGTACGGGCCTTGATAAAATTATTAAAAATAGTAATAATTTGTGTAAAATCACAAGAAATGATTTGTGAAAGTTTGGGGTGAAAATCTCCATATTTGAAAAGATAAAAAAATGGATTTTTATCGAAATGAACTAGTTTTGAACTAGAATTATAATTCTATTTATTTTTAAATAAATAAATTGAATTTGAAATGGTTTTGAAAATAACCAAAATTTCCAATGATTGCATTGGAGTGGATTTGAATCGAAATTGTCTTCGGAATATTTCGATGTTGGAATTCGTGACATTACAGGTGTTGTTATGGAAATTTGAAAGATATATATTTGTATCGTTATTTCCAATACGACATTTGTTAGTCGTAGAATTCGATATTGAATATAAGCCGATATATTTTCTATTCAGAGCCTTGTATTGAATATCGAATGTGATTTGGGTTTGTCGTGAATGGTGTCTTCACTAACACTGTTCTTGAACCCAGTTGAGAAAAGATTAAATCTTTTTATTTAGATTTAATGAAGTGTACCAATTAAATGATATTTAATTGGAATTGAATTGGTATTGATTTTTGGGTTTATCGTGAACAGTGTTTTAAATAACACTTGTTCTTTAACCCGATAATTAATGGAATGTGATTTTGGGTTTATCGTGAATCGTGTTTTAAATGACACTGATTCTTTAACCCAGATAATGATTAAAACTAAGTGGAGTTTTAATGAATCTTTAATTAGATTGAAAAGATCGAGAATGGAGTATCACCAGTTTTGCTCCAGGCGATAGATAAATCTGTAATTAGATTTGAATGTGAAATTTAGAAACTAACTGGCGGTTAGCCAAGCAGAATGGTTTTCTGGATATTGATCTGATGTTGGTTTCGGCCTTCGGGGTTAATATTTGGGGAATTATTCTCTTGATTAATTTACGGTTAGTGACTAATGAATTGGAATGAGGCGTATGTTGTGTTTGTGTAACACTTATTTAAAATATACGCGAGTTATTCGGAAAGACCGGGTTTATCCCATTCTGAGTAACTGATACGACGATAAGTCGAAGACGAAGACGATGGTCGAAGACCGGAGGTCTTCACGTCGTTTGGGTGATAACTGATGATCTTGATTGGGCTGTACACCCAAGAAGATGGAAACAGTTAGTGATCGTCCAGACGTACTTGGAGATCGATGGATATGCGGGGTACTAGGTGCCTCCGGTTTCGTTCAGACCCAGAACGGACTTGTAAATGGACTGTGTGTCTGACATCGGATTTCATTCTGTGTGACTGATATCGGTTGCATAGGATGGCTTGCCTGTGTGGCATGCTAAGATGCAAATGATCAAGGCTTCTGTTGAAAAGCAAAGTCTTGTGGTTGATGATCAAAGCACGACCTTTGTGGCGTAGCTTTGTGTAACGTTTGATTCGCGAGTTTCACACCCGGTATGAATCAAAAACGGGAGACGGACCTCAGGGAGGGCATGCGTTTCTTTCTAGTTAGAAGTGGCGTCAGTGGTTTTACACGCCCTGACGAGTTTGACTTATGTTGTTGTTGCTGTTGCGAGGCGCCTCGGTTATATCGGTTTCGGCCGAATGCATTCTGGTCGGCTGACGGACCAGACTTACACCCCATAGGGTGGGGAGACGTATTGTTCAGGCATAATAATCCACTCCGTGTGGACCGGCCCTGACGATCCAAGGGGCAGTTGCGGCTGTTCCTGAGGGGCGGGCTAGAGCGTCTCGAATCGGTTGAGGATCTTGCCCCTAGCCTCGGTTCATAGATGGAAACCCAATTTCCAAATACGTGACATTTGCGGTTTTATTTGTAAACCTATATATGGCGACATAGTGGTATGGGGCATTCATGCCGCCTATGATTGATACTTATGATTTGAAGTTGTTTTATACTCTATGCACTTATAATAGTATCAAATGATTTGTTTTAAACGTATCAAGCATTCTTTGGCTGTTATAAGGGAAAACCCTATCCTCGACTGCGTTGCATTGTGTGATGGGACCTGGGTCTTATAACAGCTTCATTTTTCTTTATTTAGCATTGCGTTGTTTGTCTTATGCACTGGTATTCTTGGGAGGAAACCCGTTCCGTGTTATACGGCGTGGTCCCTTGTTTTACCTAGCTTTGAAAATAAAGATTTATAACTGCTTTAGTTCTCACACCAGTCACATGACTGACCTGGAGTTTATTGTTTTGACCTAAACTCTGGGTGCCCTTATTTTGACACGGGCAGCTAGTAGTTTTGGTTTTGCAGATTTATATTCACAGGATCCTGGTTTACGACTGGAACGATATCCGGGAAGCTTTGTATCCGTATATCTCATTCTAGTTGTGTATTGTATTATTTTCCGCTGCTATGTATTTAAATGTAATTTAAATCTCTGATATTTCTGTGTAATATTCTTTTATACTCTGTATATTCTTGTAATCTGATGCATTGTTGTTATATACAATGAAATGTTCTTCTATATGCGTTCTGTTGTGGTTTGTTCTCGAACTATCCGACGCTTTCCTTTACGGGGAAGTTACGGGTCTTCACAGATTTCTGGAAATACCCTAGAAACCATACAATGATTTAGCATTTTTCTTATCAATTTAGAAATCTATAAGCACATAATGGTTGTATGGACCACAGGGTTGATAAGTGGAAAGGATTTAAACTCCCTATTTAATAGGCAGTAAATGGAAATCAAATTGGTGACTTCATTATCATTTATAGGGAAAATAAATAAAAAGAGCTTAGATAGGTATTCGTTAGGATAAACAATAATAAGAAAAAAATTATGTCCATTGCATAAGAATATCTTAAGTTTTAAGGAAAGACGGATGTACAAGTTTTGTTAAATGGTATGAACTTCCATAATAATAAAAATGGAAATTTGAAAGGGCACTAAATGGTCAATAAGTGAAAGAATATTGAAAATGGAAAATATTAATGGAGTAATTAAAAACATTTATGTGAAAATATGAATGTTTGACTTTGAATTAGATAAAAAATGTCCACAAGAACGAGCATTACTTAAATTGGTTTAAATGGACATTTTAGGGTAATTATTATGAATGTTAAGAGATGGAATAATAGGAATACGAAAGAAACGAGTTAAGATAAGAAACAAACTTCCATAAAAAGGTGGATATCAATCTTTGTTGAAAAAAGGGTAGGTAGAATAGGAAAGATAAAGGAAAATAATAAATATGTTTTTCCAAATTGAGAAAAAGCTTGCTAGAAAACCTACAAAAATAATTTTTGACATACCACTAAATTAATTGTAAAATGAAATTTTGAAATAGTTATGGAACATTTCATTGTTAGCTCAAATTAAGTAATAGTTCCAATCAAAAAGAAATTGGAAATGTGATTTTCGAAAACATATTTTTTTTTAGAGAAATTTGAAAAGTTTATTATTTATTATGTTAGACAAGCTCTAAAAATAAATTTTAGGGAAAACAAAAGATAAATTCTTTAAATGGATATAAGTTTAATTGTAAACCAATAACTACAAAAGTTATGAGCTTTAAATAGAAAAGAAATGTACGTTCTTTTTAAAGCGACAAACAGTGAAAATTTTAATTATGAATTGATAATTGTTACAGTTTCCATGTAACAACTTCTAAATTTTAAATTTTTACAAAAAAAATTCAGTTTTGATTTACCCATTTTTTAAGTTTCACATAAAATAAATAAAGCTATAAAATTCTTTCCTTCAAGACTTGGTAGTGGTTGTGAATGTGTGACTTATTTGAAAGTTATTTGGGTAGAAAAGGAAATATAAGGTTTATAGGCAAGATATGCTCATTCGAAATAAGAGAGGAATTACTATAATAGGGGAAATTATGAAATAGTTGGCATCTTCCCCGTAATAATAGGCATTCTACGGGGCGTAATAAGAAAAATATTTATCTTTATAATTAGTATAGTAATCTTGATGGTTGGGACAACACTCTTGAAGTATTTTAAGGAGGCTATGTGAATCAATAAAGTGTTGGTGGAAAACCATCAATAAACTTTACTCGAACAAAATCTGTGATTAGACTTTGGAAAAAGTATGAATTGTTTAGGTAAATTGTAGAGGATAGAAAGTCATATTTTGCTTTCCTAATATTAGGGAAATGAAAGATGCTTTTAATAATAGGAGCCCATGAAATTTTATACTTTTATATTTAATAGGATACCTCCATACTATGGCAATTTTGGTTGGGCCTAATCAAGAAATGGGGACAAAGACTGAACCCTTGGTGTCTTGTGCCACCACAGATATTATAGAGCATGGGATTACAAGGGTCCACAACGTTTAGTTAGATTGGTTCGAGTACATAAGGGAGAAAATTCGAGGGAAGATATGAATCTTTTAAATTTTATAGCTATTCTCTAAATCTTAGGATTCTACGTTTGCATTGAGGTTGCTAGATTGGATGGTAGGAATTGGTTATAACACAAATTCACCAAGCACTCATGTAAAATTTATATGCATGTCAGGGTGTTTTGCATACATACATCATTACATATTACACTTTCGCATTAGGACTGAGCTCGCTTTAGCAAGTTTGTAGTACACAATCACATCGAGTAATAGATGTTTTATAAATAACATGGATGTACAACATCTTTGTTAGAGCGAATTGTGTTTTTCGCCCTTCGAAAAGATTTTAGGATCAAATCTCTTTTAAGGACGGAGAATGTAACACCCCATGAAATATACTTTAAATAGACATAGATAATAAAATTTAATATGATCAATGATAAAGTAATAAATTATTAATAGGTCAAAAAAAAAGAATTTTGGACTATTGAGAATTTGACCATGGAAATATTACTATTGTGTCCATGGTGATATTATGATCCATTTTCATATTTTATTTGTCGAAAATGGAGTCTATATGGAGAAGTTATTAATAAAAAAAGTTACATGATAATTGTACACATAAGTTCTGAATTTCAAACTAATAAATATAAATCTGAAATATAAATATATATTGGTTGGCATAATAGAATATTCCTTAACGATTTGAAATTGTGTATAGATATGTATATACAAGAAGGGACATGAATGAATAAAAACGTAAGAATTAATTGTAATTAACATCAAAAGTAACGTTAAAATGAAATAGACCTCCCAACATTGCCCCCAAAAGGGGGTTGACCGCCCCTACAAAAAAGAGGTCAGCCGGCCAGTCGATTACCATCTTGTGAAGGAGGTTAACCACCCTCTTGGTGGGAAAGAGGCATAATTTAAAGGGGTTTTCTATAGTTTTACTTCAATGGAATATCCAGATTAAATCTAACTAATCCTACGGTCCACATACCCACTAGCGACTATAAAAATACTCCTAGCCTCTCCCCTAAAACCCTACCTTCATCTTCCTCTACGCCTTCATTTTGTCCCTCCATCGTTTTCTTAATTCCATAAATAGGTTAGGGTTTCTTCTCTTTTTCTAACTTATATTATATCTCTATTAATTTGAATTCTTATATAGATTTTGGAATTAAGTACTATATATATACACATATGTGTGTGTGTGGCTTTTTAATGGCGGCAAGCACATTATTTTTGCTTGATTTTGTTGTGCATGAGCCTTCCTCCTATCCCTACTTTCATCAATTTTATCCAATTTACTCTAACCAATTCTTCAACAAATTCGTATTTTGATTTTGTTGATAAACCATCAAATAAATTCTTTTCTTTTCACATTTGAAATCCAGATCTAAGATCTATTTTTATCGCCAAGATTTCAACAAATCGCTCGCGATTTGTCTTTAACCTTCAACGAATTCCTTTTCTTTGATAAGCCAACCCTTTTTCTTTTTATTTTCGCACTTTAAAGCCATATCCGATTTGTTACGCCATTTCACGAATAAGCCAAATATACCAAAAGTTTTTATGCTTGTGATCTGGTTTCAATATATTTGAGTTAATTATCTGCTATTTAACGATGGTGGTAATATGATACCCAAAAATTTTCTGGGAATCTTTTTTCAACTGGAACGAGTAGTTTCTCCTCATGCTCAGATTGAAAGATTTTGATATTATGTAGGAACTGTATAGTTTCAAGAATCAGGCAAGGCACCAATGATTTTAATTGCTTAGTGGTTAATGTTTTCATTCTCTGCCGGTTTGTTTGGACTTAATAATTACAAAAGGAAAGGTAATTCAATTCTAGAATCTGGGTAGATTGACCATATCTTCGTGTATTCTTTCAGCAGCATTAAGTTACTTGCAAGTTAACATAGCACAGATCTTGGCTTCCAAACGTGGAGATCATTCACAAAGGATTGTGTTATATGTTAGCTTTGCTACAATAAGGATGGAATGATCAAACTGAATATATGTCAATATAATGAGATGAATGAATCATGCTACTACTTCATGGTATGCAGTAGTAGGGAAATATGGATTTTAGTTGATTCATTGGAAGCTCGAGAATGGTTTCATTGTGCAAAACCTACCAGATGCAATTATTCGGCTCAAATACCAACTGTGATGTTATTAGCGTTGTTTCCTACAATTTTTAAAAGCCAAATGATGTCCTCCAAACCGCCACTTATTTGAGGATTGCTTTTACATATAGATTTCTATATGACGCAAGGAACGTGGAGAATGTGTTTTGAAGTGCAGGAGGCAACTGTAGTGGGAAGTTCTGAGCTTATCATGGGTCCTTTTTTCTTATAGATTTTGTGTTGTATTTAGTTTATGTATGTTTCATTTGTAATTCTGGTTAGATTGCTAACCCTAATATGTAATTTTCTTTGAAGTTAATAAAGCGTACCAATTTTCAAAAAAAATGTGTGTGTGAGATTCTAAATCCGATTCTCATATATATATATATAATATATTAGGAGAATGTGCGGTACACTAATTCCAAGGTTCAATCCAAATCATTTGATTCTACACTGAATTGTTATTCTTCTCTTCCTACCTCTATGAGGGGAAATTACATCAGTATTCTATTTTCTATATGATGTTAGTGTAGGTTTTGGATTGTTATGTTTAAAGTGATCTGTATTTATATGAAAACAAAAAGTTAACTAATCCTCCAAATCTCTTAAAATTTGCAGAAATGGTCAATCAATTGTGTTTATTGGGTTTTGATTACGAAGCTAATAAAAGATAGGCTTTTAGGTGATTTTGATAATGGCCAGATTCATGAATAATTAAAATTTTCTATCACTAAAGTCTTAAGTTTTTCTATATATATGTTAATCTTATGTAAAGTGAAGCGGTACCGAAAAGGAAACTTTACATGTATAATTAAATTATCGCACCTTATTTTTCTTTTTCTTTTGAAATAATCATTTAAGCCTTGGTTACAAGTTTTATGTATATGTTGTTGTTTCCCTAGTATTGAATATGAGATGCATGCTGATACCATATTGAGAAAAGTTAGGGAAATAAACTTGTTAACATTATTTTGATGTTAGAATTGACATTTCGAATGAATTAGGACACTTATTCATGTGCTCTTAATTTATATTTTATTTAATGTTATCTATTAGCATAATTAACGTATTACTAATGCGTTTTAAGTAGCGAACTAAATGCGTCAAAATAAGAAATTAGAATTATAAACATCCCTGTAGGAAATGTGTATGTATGTGAGTTTTAGTGGCTTTAATTTGTATTAATGACACATATACACGAGGTTAAACCCTACTTATAATAGAAGCTTTCCCAGAACCAACCTATATTCCCAACATGTACAAGTTAGTCAGGATAATGTGAGAGGTTTAGGTGCTGTGAGCTATTATAATAATTAGTAGAAGCCTTCCCGGAACCGCCTGACAAATCTAGCATCAATAAAAGGTTGGTTTGATGTGAGATGTCTTATGTATGTGTTTATATATATATATATATATATATATGGAGAAGGCCTGCCTAGAGAAGATATTAAGTGGCCGACCACCTAGTTTGGGTATTAAGTAATTAGGATTAGATCCATTTCTAAAGTTTATTGCTTGGTTTAGTACCCAAGTCATAGGCCTCCCCCCTATAAACGTCTTAAATGGTCACGGGGTCCTCATTTCTCTAAAAAATATATTAAATGGTCTTAAATAATGATTTATGTTTAGTGGAGTAGTTCTATAGAAGTTGTCTACTTCTTCTCTAGTGGCTATGTGAGGGCATATCTAGAGGGGTATTGTTCAACAACGAAGATTCTATCAATTAGAAAATCGTCGCGAAGTGTATAAAACCGCAATTGCACGGTGTACAATTGTAGTACGTTAACGAATACAAGTCGATCCATGGGGAAAGAAGTAATTCTAATTTTATTCAATCAAATTAAAATAAAGTCGAGTGAAGATTTAACTAACTAACTAACTACAACTACACTAAACTAACAAACTAAGCTAAATAAGAATATGAGAGTTAAATAACAACTAAGGAATAAATCCACTATGTAGATCACATGAATCAACATAAAATGAAACCATGATCTCTCTTTTTTGGTCATTTGTGGATTTAGTTGATATGATTATTATAAGTTTAGCTTATTCATGCTATTAATTAGCACAAAATAAACTATAAAACTATAACATACCTACTAAATCACCATACTAGTTCAAATGAAAAATGAACAAGTTGAAATTGAAATATACTTTAAGCATGACCTATGAACTATTAATTAGAACTATGGACCATCAAATTTTTATTTCAACCTCTACTTAATCACCATCATCATATGTAGATGAAGAGGTAATTAGTGAACACATGACTAAACATAGCCTATTTGGTGTCAACAATATAGGCTATCAAATTCAATAATGAACACAAACCAATAACATCAACATGACATGAAGCAGAAAAAGAGAGCATGAATAAAAAAAATATGTTGCACTTACATAATCAAGAGAGCTTCATTACCCCTAAGCTGAAAGGGATTAGCCTCTAATATATGTAACCATGACAACAAAGATAGATTGCAACATTAAAAATAAAGGAAAAAAGAGAGAACTAATTAACAAAAATAAACTAAACTACTTCTATAAAATAAAACTACACTAATGCATAAAGTAAATAACAAGAATTAAATGAACAAGAAATTAAATTGAATTAACATGAAAATTACATAAGAGGTAAATGGCTAAGAAGCTATGAAAGAAAGAAATTTTGTTTTTGATCCTACAAACTAACTACTAAAGGAGAGGATTTACATCAACATAAAGGGGGTATTTATACATGTTTTAAAACGTAAACCCCAATCATTTTTATTAGGGACTACCAAAAATACCCCTTCATGAAGCTTCTAATCTTGTTTTAGCCACTAATAAGTCATGTAGAATGCATGAAGCCTTTTGTCTCATCCAATTAGTCTTTAATACGAAGCTTAAGAGAAAGAGTGAGAGTGAGTGGGGTCCTCCACTAAGTAGTGTATGAATTAATTCCATCTCCTTTTGTGTATATGCATGCTTTTCTTCATATCTTCATGTGTATGCTTCATTTTTGCTCCTAAATTCCTATAAGAGACAACTACAAGGAACAAGTAAATGATAACACAAATTTAAACATGCACAATTTACCATTTTACACCTTAAATGAGGATGAATGCATGATAATTTGAGAATTTTAGATTTTTGGTTTAAAACTTGTAAAAATATCCCTTTATGTTATTTATTTAATTAAAACAAGAATAAATGTGTGAATATAAAAGTGCACATTTATGTTCACATCAATTACCCCCCCCCCCCCCACATATGAAACACCCCACCTCCGTTAGGGTCACTCTCAAAGGGAATGCCCTAATTTTGGTGGAGGTTTATAAGTATAAGTCACAGATATACAAGACAGATATAAGAACACATATTTTTGAACAGCGGAAAACAACAATTTTTATTTCATTAAAATACGTGTTACACAAACCATGTCATAATTTGTGTTACAACATAACATCTTCATAACTGTCTTGATTACATTATTTAAAGAAGCATAAAGAAAACATAAATAAACTGCAAAAGTCCCATAGTTGCTGTCCAAAGCCATAGTCCAAAACGAAAAGATCCAAGCAATACATTCTTTCTCTTCAAGCTGGATATGAGGGCTGGTCAAGCTATGGTATTCCCTCCCTGTGGACCTGGGGGGGGAGGGGGGGAACGGAAGAAAAGAAGACGAAAGAAAAGTAGAGTCAGACATAAAGCCTGAGTAAGTCTAGGACTATTCAGTCTATGAATAAAGAACTGGGTATGATAAGTATAAACTAGAAATGGGAAAGCACCATAAACTTAGTTAAGTTGTCTAGGGTCGAATATACTATCGTACCCCATATTAATCTCTGTACCCATACAAACTAGTTCCCAACAGGCACCCCATAATCAGGGTGAAGTGATCCATTTTATGATGATCGACTCCTACTCGCATAGTTACATGTGTCTTACGGCCCCCGATGTTGTAGTTACCTATGCTGGTCCCACCATGGGGTGTATCAAGTCCCATGGTGGCGGCCCGACACAATCCTAGAATGCACAGGTATGCTACTGGTGCCCAGTGCCTTATTTTTCTGCGCCGGAGTGTGTGCACGCCCGCACCCCGTTAGAACCTACACTGCTGCACCACCACCGTCGATTTGACCTCTTACAATCAGCCCAGTAATCGTGCCCCACCCTGCCTAGTTTCAGGGTATCATGATACCTTGTAGGGTTACTGCGAAAAGGGTCCCTCGCTACTAGGTTTTCTATTTCTAGCCAACATGCTAAGTTGGTTAAGTGTTTTATAAACCTAACCCCCAATCAGTCTGTTTAGTTTAGCATGTTCCATTTTGATTAAGTATTAATATAATTTACTTAATCCTATCAATCCTGACTCAGCCTTAATTGTCTTATTAAAGCCTTGACCTCTCACATTAGACAGGTATTGTTGTGGCTGCCTGTTGCCGGTTGGGTCCGGGCAGTCTTACGCCACAACTCAGTCTAACCTCGGGTCCTTATTGGGCTCCATGTTTAACCACCCACATTGGATAGGTATTGTTGTGACTACTGGACAGCCGGGCGGTTCCGGGCAGGTTTACATCACAACTCAATCCAACCTCGGGTTAAACACATCGTATTTTCTACATTTACATATTTTGTCTCTTTTCTTTTTATATGTAAATATTTGCGGCCCATTATTCAAATTCATCTTTATTGGTTAAATTTCATTTATGCCACTTAATTGTTCTTTCAAGGTTGTTGGCATGCGTTAAACATGCCAACACATATGTTCTATATTTTAGCCCAAACGTCATTACCCCCGTATTATACGTTCGCTCCAACGTAAGGTGTGTTGGGTTTAATACTTAAACCCAATTTAGCCAAATGAAAAGGGGAGGCTTATAACATGATGTTTATAAGATAACATGAAAAAGGGGAGTGTGAACGCATGAACTTGCAACGAACGATTCAATTAACATAAAATAGGCACATGTGAACTTGCAATTGTAACATCATATAATCATGGCATAACATGAATCATTTTATCCATATAATCATAGCAAAAACAATACTTAAACATGAATCATTCTATTCGTATAATCATGGCATAAACAATACTTAAACATGAATCATTCTATTCATATGGTTAATGCATAGACAATACTTAAACATGAATCAATCTATTCATATGATTATGGCATAAACAGTACTTAAACATGAATCATTTATTCATATGACTATGGCATAAACAATACATAAACATGAATTATTCTATTCATATGATTATGGCATAAACAATACCTAAGCATGAATTATTCAATTCATATGATTATGGCATAAACAATACTTAAACATGAATAATTTATTCATATGACTATGGCATAAACAATACCTAAACATGAATTATTCTATTCATATGATTATGGCATAAACAATACCTAAGCATGAATTATTCAATTCATATGATTATGGCATAAACAATACTTAAACATGAATCATAGGTTCAACTAACCATGTAAACTTGAAATTAAGAATCTAACTAAATTAGATATCATTATTATTGGCACATGGTATTGACTAGAAATATAAGCCTATATTTTTATTTAGGCATAAAATAATCGTTTTCATAAAATCACTACATGTTAACAAAAGGGTACTTACTTTTGTCACTAATACAAAAGTATGGTTCAACTAGAATTATCCCAACCTAATTCTTATATGAATCATGGTTTTCATTCTATTCATAGAATTATAGCATAAACATATCTAAACTTACATCATGGTTTTTATTTTATCTATGTAAACTTGCAAGAGGAATGTAATTCTAATGTAATTCTAATGTAACTTATGATAACAACATGAGCCTAAAAACATGTTTTTCAATTGGGCATAATAACGAACATAGTTTAGACATGTTCATAAAATTAATACAAATTTACCAAGATGCGTGCTTTTGCCACTATCACAAAAATATGATTTTTATACTTGAACTAATGTGCCAATTCCAACATAACCTTCATATGAATCATAATACTTAGGTGAATCAAATTACACTAAAGATGACCATAGAATTTTACATCATGTTGTCATAACAATAGATCATAGACTTGCATGAATTTCAAAATAAACTATTACAACATATAGTTGTTGTTTCAACATGAATCTTATACTTGCATTTACCAAATGGGTGTTGTAAATAACTACCACAAACATGTAGTTTTCAATATGAATCATATGCTTGCATAAGTCCCAATCAAAATTTCACAACATGTGGTTGTCAACATAAGCCACATACTTGTATGAATCAAACCATAGCATTGCCAAATCGTTTAGCATCAAAATAACATACAAATATAAGTCATTATCGCCACAATTCCATTTCGTTTCCAATGCAAATTGCATACTTGCAAATATCTAATCGTATACCATAATATTCCCAAATCGTTTTGCATCAAAGCAACATACAAATATAGATTATTATCGCCACAATTCCATTTCTTACATTACACAAATCAACACAATTATTTAATTCATACCGGAATAGCACTCTACTTACAGCGTATGGCGAATCTTCAATTCAGAAATCTGAATTCTGAATTTGGAGTTGCTATCCTTTGTTGTAGGCGTTGCTTTGATTTGATTTACGTTGCTTTAAGCTTTGAATTATCTCCTAGTTGTCTCTCTATTTCTGACGGCTATCTTCAGTCTCTCCTCAGTAGCATGACGGTCTCATCCCCATTTTAGTTTATGTGAATTAGGGTTAGCCTTAGGTCCTTTTTATAGAGTTTGTGAGTTGATTTAGACTGTCGATGAAGCTTGGTTCAATAATAGCCGTTCGTTTGAAGGAGAGACCAACCAGGAGCTGACACCTAGCCCTAGTGACAAGGCAAGGCTCAGAAAATCGACCAAACACAGACCTGGCCAGCCAGGGTGGGCTGGGTTCGACCTGGCTCAGGGGCCAGGTCGACAGCCCAATCGACACCGTGTCGACTTGGCAGTCGACACGGGTTACCCAGGTCGACTGCCCAGTCGACCTGGCTAGCCCCAGGTCGACTGCCAAGTCGACCTGGGTGCTTTGGGCGGGAATTTTCCCGCCTTGGACAATTGGGCCCGATTTTGAATTTTGAATTAGTTTTTCTGAGCTGTTTTCGTCTGTTCGAATTTTAAACCTAATTCTGAAACTTCCGGAGGCCATATCTTGGTCATACGGACTCCGATTTTCGAAAACTCGGACTCTATTTCGCGTATTTTTCCGAGACGAACGCAATGGCGTATCCCATTTCCCTTATTTCTTTGATTTGAAATTAATTATACTTTAATTTATGAATTTCACGGTTATAGAATACACGGGGTGTTACATTCTCCCCCACTTAAAAGGATTTCGTCCCCGAAATCTTCAAGTTATGAAGAATGTATATCCTAACATCCAAACATCCATCTACTCATCCATCAAACACGAGCATCCATTGTCCTTAAAAGACTTCTAATGCTTCATGATCATATGCGAAGTGTGTGTGTACATGTACTTATCTAATGCAAAATCAGGCGGTCTACTGATTCAGTTGACCTCCTTAATGCGAATTATGTAAGTGCTATGAATCCATTATGTATGCAAATCCTCCTATTCATGATTCTACATGAGTGCACAATCATTCATATAAATGCAACATCCATATGACAACACATTAAAGTTCAACCATATACGAATGCAAACATATATGCATATGCAATATGAAGTGACTGAGCCGATCTAAAACCTAGATTGTGTGTGTATATGCAACCACGAGCAACCACTAGCAATCACTTGCAACCACTTGCAACCATCATCCATAACATGTTTCAACTACATGTTTTCATCCAAAGAGTTTCTACCTAAAAGATAGGGTCGAGGAGATATACCTAAAAAAAAAGATAGATAAAAGCGCAACTTAAGGAAAAGGAAGGATCAAAGATGTACCCTCGAAAAGAAAAGGGTAGGCAGCACGTATTCTAGCTTCAGTTTCCCAAGTTGCATCTTCCTCGGCGTCGCTCCACTGAACTTTGACGAGCTTGACTTCGCGGTTGCGTAGCTTCTTCACTTCTGTTCCTAATATGCGGGTTGGAACTTTCCTCACGGTCGCTTCGCGTTCCACTTCAGCTTCTTCTAGGATATTTGGCTCTACCACTTCAGCAGACTCATGTAGACATTTTCGGAGATGTGAAACATGAAAAACGTTGTGAACTCCGGCCAATCTTTCGGGTAGGTCTAATCTATAGGCCATTTCCCCAATTGTTCCTATCTAAAGGTATAGTCGAATGATAGAAGCAAGTAAAAACTTTGTGCCCATTAGGCAATGTCAAAACTGGAAATCTATGCCACATATGTATTGATTAGGAGAAGAACTCTCTAAGCATCAGCCCCGAAGACCGAAATCAACATCAGACTGACACCCAAAGAATTACTCAACCTAACCACTATATATGATTCTAGGAAACTAAGCATGATGGACTCCTTTTAGGTCACAAGGAAGTCCCTCCCTAAGACCAACCCGTATCCTATAAAACCCAAAAAGTTTGGTCAATCCAACGAACACCCTCAAGCCCCAACATGTGTTACTAACAGATGAGTCATACTCCCTATGGGGTTTGCAACAGAAATTGGATTGAGAATGGGACCGAGAGGATATACGGAAAAGATAGCATGCAAGTAAGATCTACAGGAAGAGAGGGATCAAGGATATACT
The DNA here is from genome assembly GCA_030737875.1 of Allium sativum. Lineage (NCBI taxonomy): Eukaryota > Viridiplantae > Streptophyta > Magnoliopsida > Asparagales > Amaryllidaceae > Allium > Allium sativum. Next base: position 230,229,467 of record CM060911.1, read on the forward strand.
CTTAAGAAGAGATATGATGCACGAATCTAGTCTTCAATCTTCTAAGTCGCATTTCTTGAGCTTAACTCCATTATGCTTTGTCCGTCTTTAACTTCACAATTTCGTAGCTTCTTAATTCTTGTTTCCAAAATATAAGTTGGAACCTATTTCACTGTTGCCTCTCGTTCCTCTTTCACTTACTCTACTTCTAGTATACTCGGCTCAAACATAACGACGTACTCATGGTTTCATGCAGGCTCTCCAAAATTCACTAGTGAATCTTGGATCTTGTTCACTTACTAGAAGGTATTCCACATAGATGAATTATCTCTTGAAAATAAACAAATGTCAACTATGTTGCCAAATGTACTTACTAAGGTGATTCTTTATGACTCATGCATAAGCGAAATGAACCTTCTGCCTTAGTGGCGAACACTACTGGAGCGCCCCATTCTGAAATGCTCCTTCTAATGAACCCCTTCTCTAGAAGCTTCTTTAATCTGTTTACTGAGCTCTTTCCTTTCCCGTGGAGCCATGTGTCTAACGGGCGACACAACGGGCTTTGCATTATCTACAAGATGTATACGGAAGTCTATCTCCCGCTTCGGAGGCAAGCCCTTCACCTCCTCAAAGACATCCGGATATTCCCGGACCACTCTAATCGATTGCAAATTTTCAACAGAGGCATCTAGCGATTCAAGGTAACTAAGCATAACCGCATACGAGAGATTACAAGAAATTTCCAAAGTATTACCGAGCTGGGTTAGGAGCCTAACAACCTATTTCTCACAATCAAGGATGGCCCCATTACTGGATAGCCAATCCATGCCCAAAATCAAACCATAACCCGAAAAGCCCAAAACAAAGGCACTACATTTAAATTCTACGCTTAGAATAGAAATTTTCAATCCCACACAGATCATAGACAAATGAGCTGGGCCCCCAATTGGGTTTGAAACAATTAAGGGGTCCTCTACCATACTAGTTTTTAGGTGCAGAGATTTTAACTAAAGCAGACGAGATAAAGGAGTGTGACGCGCCGGAATCAAATAAAGTGCGAGCGGGGTGATCATAAAGATAAACTACACTTTCTACAGAAGTATTTATACCTCGTTTCTTTGGGCAGTCCTTAGCCATGTGGCCTGTCTCACCGCAAGAAAAACACCCACCATTCATCTTGGCCTTCTTTTTCCGGCAATCTTTCACTAAGTGCCCCACTTTGCCACATAATTTACACTTCCTCTTCTCTCGGGACTTGTTGTATTTCCCGCCCTTCTCAAAGTCTGTCTTCTCAGGGCAGTCTATGTTGATGTGTCCAGTCTCCCCACAATGAAAACATTCTCCTTGCTTTCTTTTCCTTTTTCTACAATCCTTGGCTATGTGCCCTTCCGTACCACAAAAATTGCATTTCCTTTTTTTTTCCTTTTTCTTATTATTACTGTTACGATCCTTTCTTGTTTGACTATTATTTGTCTTCCTACTCTGGGACTCTTCCGCTTGCTGGTTCACGTGGAGGAGGAGGAGTGAAAGCGTCAGCAGCTGGGGAGTAAGGTCTCCAGACATGCTGAAACAGAAAGGATAGATTCAAAACGAAGGATAAGAGATAGTACCTATGGCTTTGGGGGGACTTTGCCTTTTAAAACAAAATAATATTTTATCTTTTAAAAATGCTTCTTTAAATTTCTTTTTTTGAAAATAAATTTTCAAAACTTTTTATCTTATCTGGTAAACCTATGCTCTGATACCAAGTGAAACACCCCACCTCCGTTAGGGTCACTCTCAAAGGGAATGCCCTAATTTTGGTGGAGGTTTATAAGTATAAGTCACAGATATACAAGACAGATATAAGAACACATATTTTTGAACAGCGGAAAACAACAACTTTTATTTCATTAAAATACGTGTTACACAAACCATGTCATAATTTGTGTTATAACATAACATCTTCATAACTGTCTTGATTACATTATTTAAAGAAGCATAAAGAAAACATAAATAAACTGCAAAAGTCCCATAGTTGCTGTCCAAAGCCATAGTCCAAAACGAAAAGATCCAAGCAATACATTCTTTCTCTTCAAGCTGGATATGAGGGCTGGTCAAGCTGCGGTATTCCCTCCCTGTGGACCTGGGGGGGGGGGGACGGAAGAAAAGAAGACGAAAGAAAAGTAGAGTCAGACATAAAGCCTGAGTAAGTCTAGGACTATTCAGTCTATGAATAAAGAACTGGGTATGATAAGTATAAACTAGAAATGGGAAAGCACCATAAACTTAGTTAAGTTGTCTAGGGTCGAATATACTATCGTACCCCATATTAATCTCTGTACCCATACAAACTAGTTCCCAACAGGCACCCCATAATCAGGGTGAAGTGATCCATTTTATGATGATCGGCTCCTACTCGCATAGTTACATGTGTCTTACGGCCCCCGATGTCGTAGTTACCTATGCTGGTCCCACCATGGGGTGTATCAAGTCCCATGGTGGCGGCCCGACACAATCCTAGAATGCACAGGTATGCTACTGGTGCCCAGTGCCTTATTTTTCTGCGCCGGAGTGTGTGCACGCCCGCACCCCGTTAGAACCTAGACTGCTGCACCACCACCGTCGATTTGACCTCTTACAATCAGCCCAGTAATCGTGCCCCACCCTGCCTAGTTTCAGGGTATCATGATACCTTGTAGGGTTACTGCGAAAAGGGTCCCTCGCTACTAGGTTTTCTATTTCTAGCCAACATGCTAAGTTGGTTAAGTGTTTTATAAACCTAACCCCCAATCAGTTTGTTCAGTTTAGCATGTTCCATTTTGATTAAGTATTAATATAATTTACTTAATCCTATCAATCCTGACTCAGCCTTAATTGTCTTATTAAAGCCTTGACCTCTCACATTAGACAGGTATTGTTGTGGCTGCCTGTTGCCGGTTGGGTCCGGGCAGTCTTACGCCACAACTCAGTCTAACCTCGGGTCCTTATTGGGCTCCATGTTTAACCACCCACATTGGATAGGTATTGTTGTGACTACTGGACAACCGGGCGGTTCCGGGCAGGTTTACATCACAACTCAATCCAACCTCGGGTTAAACACATCGTATTTTCTACATTTACATATTTTGTCTCTTTTCTTTTTATATGTAAATATTTGCGGCCCATTATTCAAATTCATCTTTATTGGTTAAATTTCATTTATGCCACTTAATTGTTCTTTCAAGGTTGTTGGCATGCGTTAAACATGCCAACACATATGTTCTATATTTTAGCCCAAACGTCATTACCCCCGTATTATACGTTCGCTCCAACGTAAGGTGTGTTTGGTTTAATACTTAAACCCAATTTAGCCAAATGAAAAGGGGAGGCTTATAACATGATGTTTATAAGATAACATGAAAAAGGGGAGTGTGAACGCATGAACTTGCAACGAACGATTCAATTAACATAAAATAGGCACATGTGAACTTGCAATTGTAACATCATATAATCATGGCATAACATGAATCATTTTATCCATATAATCATAGCATAAACAATACTTAAACATGAATCATTCGTATAATCATGGCATAAACAATACTTAAACATGAATCATTCTATTCATATGGTTAATGCATAGACAATACTTAAACATGAATCAATCTATTCATATGACTATGGCATAAACAGTACTTAAACATGAATCATTTATTCATGTGACTATGGCATAAACAATACCTAAATATGTATTATTCTATTCATATGATTATGGCATAAACAATACCTAAGCATGAATTATTCAATTCATATGATTATGGCATAAACAATACTTAAACATGAATCATTTATTCATATGACTATGGCATAAACAATACCTAAACATGAATTATTCTATTCACATGATTATGGCATAAACAATACCTAAGCATGAATTATTCAATTCATATGATTATGGCATAAACAATACTTAAACATGTATCATAGGTTCAACTAACCATGTAAACTTGAAATTAAGAATCTAACTAAATTAGATATCATTATTATTGGCACATGGTCTTGACTAGAAATATAAGCCTATATTTTTATTTAGGCATAAACTAATCGTTTTCATAAAATCACTACATGTTAACAAAAGGGTACTTACTTTTGTCACTAATACAAAAGTATGGTTCAACTAGAATTATCCCAACCTAATTCTTATATGAATCATGGTTTTCATTCTATTCATAGAATTATAGCATAAACATATCTAAACTTACATCATGGTTTTTATTTTATCTATGTAAACTTGCAAGAGGAATGTAATTCTAATGTAATTCTAATGTAACTTATGATAACAACATGAGCCTAAAAACATGTTTTTCAATTGGGCATAATAACGAACATAGTTTAGACATGTTCATAAAATTAATACAAATTTACCAAGATGCGTGCTTTTGCCACTATCACAAAAATATGATTTTTATACTTGAACTAATGTGCCAATTCCAACATAACCTTCATATGAATCATAATACTTAGGTGAATCAAATTACACTAAAAATGACCATAGAATTTTACATCATGTTGTCATAACAATAGATCATAGACTTGCATGAATTTCAAAATAAACTATTACAACATATAGTTGTTGTTTCAACATGAATCTTATACTTGCATTTACCAAATGGGTGTTGTAAATAACTACCACAAACATGTAGTTTTCAATATGAATCATATGCTTGCATAAGTCCCAATCAAAATTTCACAACATGTGGTTGTCAACATAAGCCACATACTTGTATGAATCAAACCATAGCATTGCCAAATCGTTTAGAATCAAAATAACATACAAATATAAGTCATTATCGCCACAATTCCATTTCGTTTCCAACGCAAATTGCGTACTTGCAAATATCCAATCGTATACCATAATATTCCCAAATCGTTTTGCATCAAAGCAACATATAAATATAGATTATTATCGCCACAATTCCATTTCTTACATTACACAAATCAACATAATTATTTAATTCATACCGGAATAGCACTCTACTTACAGCGTATGGCGAATCTTCAATTCAGAATTCTGAATTTGGAGTTGCTATCCTTTGTTGTAGGCGTTGCTTTGATTTGATTTACGTTGCTTTAAGCTTTGAATTATCTCCTAGTTGTCTCTCTATTTTTGACGGCTATCTTCAGTCTCTCCTCAGTAGCATGACGGTCTCATCCCCATTTTAGTTTATGTGAATTAGGGTTAGCCTTAGGTCCTTTTTATAGAGTTTGTGAGTTGATTTAGACCGTCGATGAAGCTTGGTTCAATAATAGCCGTTCGTTTGAAGGAGAGACCAACCAGGAGCTGACACCTAGCCCTAGTGACAAGGCAAGGCTCAGAAAATCGACCAAACACAGACCTGGCCAGCCAGGGTGGGCTGGGTTCGACCTGGCTCAGGGGCCAGGTCGACAGCCCAGTCGACACCGTGTCGACTTGGCAGTCGACACGGGTTACCCAGGTCGACTGCCCAGTCGACCTGGCTAGCCCCAGGTCGACTGCCAAGTCGACCTGGGTGCTTTGGGCCGGAATTTTCCCGCCTTGGCCAATTGGGCCCGATTTTGAATTTTGAATTAGTTTTTCTGAGCTGTTTTCGTCTGTTCGAATTTTAAACCTAATTCTGAAATTTCCGGAGGCCATATCTTGGTCATACGGACTCCGATTTTCGAAAACTCGGACTCTATTTCGCGTATTTTTCCGAGACGAACGCAATGGCGTATCCCGTTTCCCTTAATTATTTGATTTGAAATTAATTATACTTTAATTTATGAATTTCACGGTTATAGAATACACGGGGTGTTACAACATATCTTTTTATTCGTCCTCGAATAAAATATATAAGGCTAAGATAAACCCCTTTTTGTAGGGAGCACGTGCAAAAACCTGGAATTTTGAGGCCAATTTAAAAATTTTATTTTAGAAATTCTAATGGATTTTTAATATTTAAAATGATTTATTTCAAATAATAACGACTAAAAATTTATTTTAATCGAAGTTTAAATGAATAAATTTTATTTAATTATAAAAGGAGTTAGAAATAGCGCTGCATTTTAAATTTTAAATTTAACTGAATATACAGAATTCATTTTAAATCAGAATTGAGCGAAACCAAAAATATTTATATCTGTTTAATCATATCTTTCTAACAATCTGAAAAACTGAAATTTCACTTTATAATTTGAAAGTTATGTCCAGTTTAAATTTTAGAAAAGTCGCTGTAGAATTTGTATATATTTTAATTAAATATATAGCCCTTAAAATAGGCATTTTACAAACGACCTCTGTTCTCGACGAAACCTCTTTTGTTGGAACCGGAATGTCAAATTATTGTTAAGTTTAATTTTCCAGAATTTTTCGAATTAATATGTGAGCGTGGCAAAAGAAAATGTGTTTTGTTCATTTCAGTCAAATCTAATCGACTAGAAAATAGCCATTTTTCAAATGGTGCCGGAATTCGATGAAATTAGTTTTTTTAGGACCGTATCATCAAAAGAAAGCCAGAAATAAATTTTTTGGAATTTTTAGAGGTCGTATGTGGCCCCGACGAATTTAAATATAAGATTGAATTAATTAAATAAATGATTTAAATATTAAATTAAATAAAAACCGATCGTAACAGCCTAATTGGGTTACGAAACATGTTCCATTGTATCCGGGATGGGGTTTATTAGCTAGGGGTGACACTCGTTAGGTCTCGTTTGGAGTTGGAATGGTTTAACAAGTTATTTTCTCGAATTAATTAATTAAATAATAGAAAATACACTATAAATACGAGGGAATACGCTCAAACCCTAATACTATATACTACAGCCGCCGTATCCTCTTAAACCAAAGGCCATGGCATTCCCAAATTCAAACCTTAATCGCTTCTAATCCACATCACGTTATTCGAATACTCCAACACCAAATCGAAGAGTAATCTAGGATGTTCCATTCCATACGGAGATGATCAAAAGTTTCTGCATAGATTTCTCGAATCAGCAGCTCAAAGTCGCGACCTTTGTGGAGTCATCTGGAGACAACCAGACCGCCGAGTTCAAGGCTGTTGCAGGCGGAGGTGGCGCTCGGTCGGGGCGGCGTCGTGGCATATTCCGATCTGCTCCAGGCCTTCTCCAATTACGTGCGACAGGGGGGTTTGGGCAGATTCTTTGGGTTCACGGGTTCAGAAATAAACGTGTAGAAGAGGAAGGTGATTAGTGAGGGTTAATTAGAGTTAATTCTCTCGATAACATAATAAATCTATATAATGTGGTAACTTCTTCATACAGAAACAAAATCAAACGATTTCAGTTGCATTGAACTCGTCATTCAAAGATCTACAACATGAAGCTGACTAGAGCTGAAACCGAGCATGATGAAATTCAGACATAAATACGCTGTGAGATTTCTTGATTTTAAATTAAAATTAATATGTATATATATATAAATATACATATCTTTATATTTATACTGAATTAGGTTGGGGTAATTTGCTGAATGATATTATTGTACGATAGAAATAAAATCTTTGATGTGTTAGCAGGAAAATATCATTTTGTTTGATCATGTTGTATTAACATGAAAATGTCATCTTTGTTTAATCATGTTGTATTAACATGAAATGTCACCTTGCTTGATCATGTTGTATTAACATGAAATGTCACCTTGCTTGATCATGTTGTATTAACATGAAATGTCACCTTGCTTGATCATGTTGTATTAACATGAAATGTCACCTTGCTTGATCATGTTGTTTTAACATGAAATGTCACCTTGCTTGATCATGTTGTATTAATATAAAAAAATGTCATTATCATATGAAATGTCATATTAGTGTAAATGCCATTATAGTTAGAAATGTATGTTAGTATAAAAATGCCATTTTAATTAAAAATGATATGTCAAAATAAAATTACATTTTATTAGATAATGTTGTATCAAAATAAAAATAACATACATAGGAAATTGTTTATAAATGTGCATTTATGTGTCATTAACATAAATAGGAAAATTGTTTTATAAATTTCATTTATGTGTCATTAATATTCATAGAAACTTTATTACAAATAAATAACCATTTATTTGTCATTTGAATAACATAGAAACTTGATTACAAATAAATGACCATTTATTTGTCATTTGTATAACATAGAAAATTTATTACAAATAAATAACCTTTTATGTGTCATTTGAATAACATAGAAAATTGTTTACAAATGAAATTACTTTTATATGTCATTAGAGTTTTAAAAAAATTATATGTTATTAGAATCCTTAGAAAATGTAAACATATAAAATTTCTTTTATATGCCATTAGAAAACTTAGAAAAGTGTGAACATATAGAATATTCTCTTATATATGTTATTAGAATACAAAGGAAAATGTAAGGAAATAAATGTGTCATATTAGTTGAAGTAAAAATATACATTTTTGTCATTTAAAAAGAGTGAAACTAAAAATATATATTTTTGGTCATTAAAATGGATTTGACCAAAATGGACGTTTTTGGTTCATAAAAAGAATTAAAACAAAAATAAACATTTTTGATAAGAAATGTTTACATATAAAATGTTATTTTATATTTTATATGATATTTGAATTCAAAGAAAATGTTTTACATATAAAACATTATTTTATATGATATTTGAATTCACAGAAAATGTTTTACATATAAAACATTATTTTATATTATATTTGAATTCACAGAAATGTTTACATATAAAATGTTATTTTATATGATAATAGAATTCACAAGAAATATTTGCATATAAAATATTATTTTATGTGATACTAGAATTAAAATAAAATGTTAAGATTTACGAAAATAACATTTTAGATATAAAATGTTAAGATTTATGAAAATAACATTTTAGATATAAAATGTTAAGATTTATGAAAATACCATTTTAAAATAAAATGTTAAGATTTATGAAAATAACATTTTAGATATAAAATGTTAAGATTTATGAAAATACCATTTTAAAATAAAATGTTAAGATTTATGAAAACACCATTTTAGGTATAAAATACTAAGATTGATAAAATAACATTTTAGTAATAAAATGTTAAGATTGGTTAAAATACCATTTAGTTATAAAATGTTAAGTTAGACAAAATATCACCTTTATTTGTTTTGTTGAATTAGAGTTGACGACAAAACAAATATATTACTTTTATATGTTTTGTTGAAATAGAATTGTCGACAAAAACAAAGCTATTTTTTTAATTGTTTTGTTGAAATTATAGAATTGATTTAACATAAAAATATTCTTTTTATGTTAATATGAAAGGTTAGAAATGATGTAACATTAAAATATACTTTCATTTGTCACTGGAGAACATAAGAAAAGAGTAGGAAAATAAAGGTATTGTAATGACCCGCATTTTCAGCGATATAATAACTAATTTATTTAATTATTTAAATAGTGATTTAGAGGATTTAATGGTCATTGGATTAAATAAGAGTGAATATTTAATTAAAATAATAGTATAATAATATATTTAATTTCTGAAATAGTCAGAAATATTGGAATTCACAATATGGTGTGAACTGGATCATCTGCGATATTTAATTCAGTTTATAATTGAATTAGAATAACGAATATATTATTTGAACGACACTTTGAACGTATAATTATAATATAATTAAAATCGAGCTTGAAATGGCGCGGCAGTTTGCGATTTGGCGATTTGAACTTCAATTGAATGTACATGATTCGTTTTAAATCGGATTTCTGTGAAACAAGAAACATGTGGAGCTGGTGGAGTATATTTTTCTAATGGAAGAGAAAAATCTGGATTTCATCGGGTAGATTTTGATTTACGTCCAAATCAAATTTCAGAAAAGTCGCCATGGAATTCCTTTATAATTTGCAACGCTTTATTTACGTTATAAAAAGGTTTTCAATATATTTGAATATTAGGTTTGAATTTAGACGAGGTTCTTTTGAGACATAATGATAATTTAATTTTTAGAATTTTACTGCAATTTTTAATTAATTAAATAAGCAACTTTTTATTTGGAGTATTTTGCACCCTTAATCAGCGATTGCGGGGTTTCACAATATGAGTTAATCTACCGGTATTTTTATATTTTTGAAATCGTGTCACCTTGCTCGTCACAACAGTATTTTTATTTCTGTCATTGGTCGTCCGGATGAGAACAAACTTCATATAGAAGGATCAACAAGAATGTTATAATTTAAAACATCCATCCCATAACAAAAATTCTCGAATCAAACAAAGCCACAATCTTCATTATCAGCCACCATTTCCCTATTTTGTATTCTCTACGTGGAAGCCATTGCTCCACAACAATAATATCCAAACCCAATCCTATAAATATCTGAACATACTTCCTAAACCTAAAATTTTCATCTTCTAGTCAGCGCAACAAAATTGTAGTCGCTAACATTTTTTCCTTTTCAAAGTGAGGAATAAATTACAAAATAAAATCAAATACAAAGTGGAAAATTTCAATCTTGTATTCATTGAGTCCGTGATTCGTGAGCTTCGCGATGATATCAGTCATGTTCAGTGCGGCTTCAACTTCTGGGGCTCAAATTGGTGAGCAGCGTGACTAGGGTTGACATTTTAGGGAAGAGGAATGATTAATTCTTGATTTAGAGTTTGTTTTGGGTTTCAGCGTGTAGATTAACGTCCTGTAAAGGAGTTTGGGTGGATTCGGTTCCCAAATGCATTGCGCGTTTCACAGCAATGAGGTTTAGTGCCTCAGAACACGGTGTGGTTGATGGCGACGAGTTCAAATCGGGGGTGACGGGGAAGATGAGTTCAGGAGGAGAAGTTCGAAGGTGGTGGCAATTTTAGTATTCACGGTATTATTGGAGGTGTTGGGATTAAATGAGTCGCACTGTTTATTGTATTATTAGGCATGGAAGTTCGAACGCTTTTGGGATGAAAGCACCGGGTTTTGCAAATTTGGTATGAAAATGGGGAGGATTGAAGGAGAAGTATTATGGTGTTTTCAGTTTTGAAGTTATGGTGAAAGGAAGAAGCCATGGAGTGTTGAAAATTACTGTAATGAATGGAGGAGCGATGCTGTGTAGTGGAGGTTCGAAAGTGGAAGAAAGGCTTAAACATGAGGGTCTGGACTTTACAAGTGGTGATGGGCCGAGTTGTTGGGTAAAGCCCAAGTGGTTATTTTAAATAGGAATTTAGTTTAAATTTTAGTGTATTAACTTGTTAATTTGATAACTTGGTCATACAGTTTCAAATTTCAGCAAAACGAGAAACGTTGGGATCGTATGGACGGTGGCTACACCATGGAACTGACTAGGAGTGAAACGCGTCTCGTTACAATTTATAGTTAAATAAATTGTTTGTATCAAATCAAGCGATGGTTTTCGTTATTAACGATGATCGTCCGATGTGAGTAAAACTCACCAACTCTGAACAGTTCTATTTTTATAACGTATATTTAGAACTGATAAATTATGACTGATTGTTGTGTGCTGGCTGTTTGGTCGAATTGCTTGTGTATTTGTTGAAATTATAGTTAACAATATGTATATAAATCGTTAATCAAATATTGATTCTGTTTAGCAGAATATTTCATATTGAAATGAAATAGATGTTAATTATACGTCTAACATCTATGATGCAAGGAAACTGGTTGGAGGGGTCCAACTGGACTCCTCAATATTTATAATACTGTTCTGTTCATATATTGTGTTATATGATGTGATATGAAATATGTTGATGATTTTATATGTTTGAATGATACCGATCATTGTTATATGGTACGTTAAATACCATAAGAAATATTGGGATGTAAAAAGGAGATTTTCAAAGTATATTTTGAAAATAAATTATTTATATAAAATCAATGGATTTTATATATAAAAGGAAAAGGATTTTATAAAAGGAAGTAATTATAAAATCAAAACAAGTATAAAGGAAATATATTTGTAAAACAAATATAAAGGAATTTTTTTGTAAAACAAATATAGAGGAAATATATTTGTAAAATAAATACAAAGGAAGATATTTGCAAAACAAATAGAAAGAGAAATTTTTGTAAAACATTTACAAATAGATTAAATGAGATATTTATTTGTTAAATAAATAGAAAGATGAAAAGGAAATATTTATTTGTTAAATAAATAGAAAAGATAAAAGAAATATTTATTTGTTAAATAAATAAAATTGAAAAGGGAATAGTTATTTGTTAAGTAAACAAATAGAAAGAGAAATATTTGTAAACCACTTACAAATAAATAGAATAATGGATTATATATTTAGAAAATATATAGAATAAAGGATTATTTATTTGGAAAATAAATAGAGGAGTTAATCGAATCGAGTTAATCGAAAGGAGTTAATCGAACAGAGTAAATCAAGTAGAGTTAAGCAAAATTAGAAACTGACTAGCGATTAGTAAATTGAATGGTTTTCTAAGTGTCTATCTGATGTTGGTTTCGGCCTTCGGGATTAATACTTAGGGAATTGTTCTCATACTAGTTTACAGTCAGGGACTGATAGTTGTGGAATGATAGTGATATGTAAATAAACAATGGAAATGTTTTCCAGTGTTAATAACATATATTTTCTAAACATAGAAAATAAGGCAATGTGAATATTTTTTTTTTTTGAAAATCTGTGAATATATATATATGTGTTAAATGATGATTGATTGATATAATTTCCATCTGGAAATGATATCATTGTTATCACACGTGTTTTTCTTTGGTAGTTAACTCACCGACTATTGAAGTTTTTGACCATTTTAACGTTGTTAATATGGAGAGACCGGTTGGATTATTATCCAAAGAACCACTCTGTATTGGCATAAACGTTGCGAATCATATATGCCTAAGATAATTGAAGACGGAGTAAAGTGCAAGGGCTGTTGTATAAATGCTAGATAACCATTGCCTAAGATGGATGTACTGAATAGTGCCTTCGGTTTGTCCAGTCCCATGATGACCTATATGGATGAATGTCTGACAGAGTATATCTAATAAATCGTGTGAGTTGATCTCTTCAAACGTATCCACGTTTGATGGCGGAGGAATTTGTTTCTCTTAGCTGTACACCCGTGTTATTATTGGGAAATCAATTTGTGATTTGGCAGGTATGACGTTGTGACATTCAAAGTGAATGAAGATGTGGTATGTAAAAGATAAGCGTAGCTTCTAGCCTCACATCCGGTAAATGACAGAAATCGGGCAGGCAGCATGGCTATGTAGGTCGCACCTATTAGAGTGTATAATCACCTGATCTAGAGTTTCATTTACTTCTAAAAATCTATTGTTGATGCTGTCCCATTTGGGAAACGGTTGCTGATCCCAACAGTTGGGGATGTTGGATATGTGTTGTATATCGGATAACCAAGATCGCCTATTTCCGGGTCGTTACAGTTGGTATCAGTGCTTAAGGTTAAGTGGATTACCTTGGCTCTATGGCGTGACTCGGTAGAGATAAGGTTAGTAATACCCTAGATTGAGTTTGAGTGTATATATATGAGTGAACGTATTTGTTATTCAATATAAAATGAATTTATATCGTGGATAATTATTGGTTGATTTGTTTATGGGTTCTGGTCGATTAGTTTGATCCACCGTATCGGTAGGAGTTTCTAAACACTCGAATACGATGGGTCGACACGATATGTTTTGAAAAGAGGGTAAGTGAAATAATTTTACCGAAAGCATATTTGTTATTATAATCGAGTAAGATTATAATGGAGACAGTTATATGTAAATAACCAATCAAAATTCGTATAAGTGTTACGAAATGAATTAAATCTGAATTTAAATTTGAATTGAAATTAAAGCCCTGGAAAGTTGGAAGAGTGTTTACAAATGGAATTGGATTGAATATATGTGAATTTTAAATTCCTGGGAGATTTTAAATTGTTTTACAAGCATCGAGAAGGATATTTTGAAATGTATTTAAAAATGGAAATGTTTAAGTATGAGTTTTAAAAAGTGATATAGTATTGAACTCACTTTGATAGCTGGGAAATAACTCTGATGATGCTGGCCATATCCTCAGTGTTGATTTTTGAGTTCTAAGTGACGGATTACTACCAAAGGTATTCATTTTGAATTTGTTAAGAGAAAAACAAGTTGTGTTGAATTTCAAAAGGGAAAATTTGATTTTTTGAAAGAGGTAAACTGTTTAAAAACTCCAAGGAAAAAGATTGTTTGAATTAAGAACAAATTAAATAGACATTTTTGAAAGCAAATTGGAATTAAAAATAAAGTCAGTTAAGTGTTAAGTGAATTGGATTAGAATGATATTAAGTAAGTTGGATTGATAAGAATTTGGAATCAAGTATAATACTTGAATTTGAGATGAAGTTTGGCTCGGATAAAACCAAATGATTGAGTTTGAAATGAAAATTTGGGTTGGTAAAAAGTGAATGGTTGTGTTGGAGATAAAAGTGATTGCAGAATTTGATTGGGATAACATTGGTATATGGTGAGTTGATAGCATACGGAAGTGATAGAGTTGATATACCCGACAAAAGGGTACAAGTTTATATTTAATATAAGCATGAGATTTATGAGCCGAATTGGCAAGCCGCTTGGATGCTTGATTTTTCTTTTGGGTTGGAGATGGCCCAGAGTGGCGAGTTGGAGTCTGACCTATTGACCAGTACAAATGAGGTGATGGCAAAAAAATTCAGAAATTTAGGGAGTTAGAGAAATTCCAGGATTTTTGAAAAAATTTTGTTGATAATAATTAATTAAATATTTAATTAAAATTAAATTGGTTCAGTTGAAACTGAAGATTTAGAAGTGAACAAATAAGTCTAACCAGTCGATAGGGTTTGTTTTATAACTTAGCAATTTCGGGGACGAAATTATATTAAGTGGGGAAGAATGTAATGACCCGCATTTTCAACGATATAATAATTAATTTATTTAATTATTTAAATAGTGATTTAGAGGATTTAATGGTCGTTGGATTAAATAAGAGTGAATATTTAATTAAAATAATAATATAATAATATATTTAATTTCTGAAATAGTCAGAAATAGTGGAATTCACAATACGGTGTGAACTAGATCATCTGTGATATTTAATTCAGTTTATAATTGAATTAGAATAACGAATATATTATTTGAACGACAGTTTGAACGTATAATTATATTATAACTAAAATCGAGCTTGAAATGGCGCAGCAGTTCGCGATTTGAACTTCAACTGAATGTACAAGATTCGTTTTAAATCGGATTTCTGTGAAACAAGAAATGTGTGGAGCTGGTGGTGTATATTTTTCTAATGGAAGAGAAAAATCTGGATTTCATCGGGTAGATTTTGATTTACGTCCAAATCAAATTTCAGAAAAGTCGCTGTGGAATTCCTTTATAATTTGCAACGCTTTATTTACGTTATAAAAAGGTTTTCAATATATTTGAATATCGGGTTTGAATTTAGATGAGGTTCTTTTGAGACATAATGATAATTTAATTTTTGGAATTTTACTGTAATTTTTAATTAATTAAATAAGCAACTTTTTATTTGGAGTATTTTGCACCCTTAATCAGCAATTGTGGGGTTTCACAATATGAGTTAATCTACTGGTATTTTTATATTTTTGAAATCGTTTCACCTTGTTCGTCACAACAGTATTTTTATTTCTGTCATTGGCCATCCGGATGAGAACAAACTTCATATAGAAGGATCACCAAGAATGTTATAATTTAAAATATCCATCCCTTAACAAAAATTCTCGGATCAAACAAAGCCACGATCTTCATTATCAGCCACCATTTCCCTGTTTTGTGTTCTCAACATGGAAACCATTGCTCCACAACAATAATATCCAAACCCAATCCTATAAATATCTGAACATACTTCCTAGACCTAAAATTTTCATCTTCTGGTCAGCGCAACAAATTTGTAGCCGCCAACATTTTTTCCTTTTCAACGTAAGGAATAAATTACAAAATAAAATCAAATACAAAGTGGAAAAATTCGATCATGGATTCATTGAGTCCGTGATTTCGTGAGCTTCGCATTGATATCAATCATGTTCAGTGCGGCTTCATCTTCTGGGGCTCAAATTGGTGAGCAGCGTGACTAGGGTTGACATTTTGGGGAAGAGGAATGATCGATTCTTGATTTAGAGTTTGTTTTGGGTTTCAGCGTGTAGATTAACGTCCTGTAAAGGAGTTTGGGTGGATTTGGTTCCCAAATGCGTTGCGCGTTTCACATCAATGAGGTTTAGTGCCTCAGAACACGGTGTTGTTGATGGCGACGATTTCAAATCGGGGGTGACAGGGAAGATGAGTTCAGGAGGAGAAGTTTGAGGGTGGCGGCAACTTTAGTATTCACGGTATTGTTGGAGGTGTTGGGATAAAATGAGTCGCATTGTTTACTGTATTAGCAGGCATGGCAGTTCAAACGCTTTTGGGATGAAAGCACCGGGTTTTGCAAATTTGGTATGAAAATGGGGAGGATTGAAGGAGAAGTATTATGGTGTTTTCAGTTTTGAAGTTATGGTGAAAGGAAGAAGTCATGGAGTGTTGAAAATTACTGTAATGAATGGAGGAGCGATGTTGTGTAGTGGAGGTTCGAAAGTGGAAGAACGGCTTAAACGTGAGGGTCTGGACTTTACAAGTGGTGATGGGCCGAGTTGTTGGGTAAAGCCCAAGTGGTTATTTTAAATAGGAATTTAGTTTAAATTTTAGTTTATTAACTTGTAAATTTGATAACTTGGTCATACGGTTTCAAATTTCAACAAAACGAGAACCGTTGGGATCGTATGGACAATGGCTACACCATGGAACTGACTGGGAGTGTAACGAGGCTCATTACAATTTATAGTAAAATAAATTGTCAGAATCAAATCATGCGATGGTTATCGTTATTAACGATGATCGTCCAATGTGAGTAAAACTCACCAACTCTGAACAGTTCTATTTTTATAGCGTATATTTAGAACTGATAAATGATGACTGATTGTTGTGTGCTGACTGTTTGGTCGAATTTCTTGTGTATTGGTTGAAATTATAGTTAACGATATGTATATTAAAAGTTAATCAAATATTGATTCTGTTTAGCAAGATATTTCATATTGAAATGAAATAGATGTTAATTATACTGTCTAACATCTGTGATGCAGGGGAACAGGTTGGAGGGGTCCAACTGGACTCCTCAATATTTATAATACTGTTTTGTTCATATATTGTGTTATATGAAATATGTTGATGATTTTATATGTTTGAATGATACCGATCAATGTTATATGGTTCGTTAAATACCATAAGAAATATTGGGATGTAAAAAGGAGATTTTCAAAGTATATTTTGAAAATAAATTATTTATATAAAACCAATGGATTTTATATATAGAAGGAAAAGGATTTTATAAAAGGAAGTAATTATAAAATCAAAACAAATATAAAGGAAATATATTTGTAAAATAAATATAAAGGAATTTTTTTGTAAAACAAATATAAAGGAAATATATTTGTAAAACAAATACAAAGGAAGATATTTGCAAAACAAATAGAAAGAGAAATTTTTGTAAAACATTTACAAATAAAATAGAAAAGGAAATATTTGTAAAACATTTACAAATAGATTAAATGAGATATTTATTTGCTAAATAAATAGAAAGATGAAAAGGAAATATTTATTTGTTAAATAAATAGAAAAGATAAAAGAAATATTTATTTGTTAAATAAATAAAATTGAAAAGGGAATAGTTATTTGTTAAGTAAACAAATAGAAAGAGAAGTATTTGTAAACCATTTACAAATAAATAGAATAAAGGATTATCTATTTAGAAAATAAATAGAATAAAGGATTATTTATTTGGAAAATAAATAGAGGAGTTAATCGAATCGAGTTAATCGAAAGGAGTTAATCGAACATAGTAAATCAATTAGAGTTAAGCCAAATTAGAAACTGACTAGAGATTAGTAAATTGAATGGTTTTCTAAGTGTCTATCTGATGTTGGTTTCGGCCTTCGGGATTAATACTTAGGGAATTGTTCTCATACTAGTTTACATACAGGAACTGATAGTTGTGGAATGATAGTGATATGTAAATGAACAATGGAAATGTTTTCCAGTGCTAATAACATATATTTTCTAAACATAGAAAATAAGGCAATGTGAATATATATATATATGTTAAATGATGATTGATTGATATAATTTCCATCTAGAAATGATATCGGTGTTTGCGCACGTGTTTTTCTTTGATAGTTAACTCACCGATTATCAAAGTTTTTGACCATTTTAACGTTGTTAATATGGAGAGACCGGTTGGATTATTATCCAAAGAACCACTCTGTATTGGCATAAGCGTTGCGAATCATATATGCCTAAGATAATTGAAGGAGTAAAGTGCAAGGGCTGTTGTATAAATCTTAGGTAACAATTGCCTAAGATGGATGTACTGAATAGTGCCTTCGGTTTGTCCAGTCCCAGGATGACCTGTATGGATGAATGTCTAACAGACTATATCTAATAAATCGCATAAGTTGATCTCTTCAAACGTATCCACATTTGGTGGCGGAGGAATTCGTTTCTCTTAGCTGTATACCCGTGTTATTTTTGGGGAAATCAATTTGTGATTTGGTAGGTATGACGATATGACATTCAAAGTGAATGAAGATGTGGTATGTAAAAGATAAGCATAGCTTCTAGCCTCACATCCGGTAAATGACAGAAATCGGGCAGGTAGCATAACTATGTAGGTTGCACCTATTAGGGTGTATAATCACCTGATCTAGAGTTTCATTTACTTCTAAAAATCTATTGTTGATGCTGTCCCATTCGGGAAACGGTTGCTGATCCCAACCGTTTGTGATATACATTCGATACACTCAAGCGAAATGAGTGGTCAGTCATGTGTGGCCGGGTTGCAAGATGTTCTTGTTGAACCCAGTGTATTCCTCTCTATAGGTACACTAGCGAAAGGTGGTTCTATACCTTGTCATAGTTGGAAATCCATTACCCAATACATGCTTGCGGTTTTGATTGTATACTATATATGTAGAACGTGATATGGAAGCGTTTCTACTAGATGATTATTATATTGTGGTTGATAGACATTATTATAATATCAAAAAGGATATAAAGATGTTTTGGATTCTCATAAAGGAAAAACCCGTTTCGTTATACGGCGTGGTCTTATAAGATATCGTTTACTTGTTCAAATTGTTTTTAATTGTTTTACTCATACCAGTCCCATGACTGACCCGGAGTTTATTTTGTTGTTTTCCTTAAACTCTTGGGTGCCTAAATTTGTACGGACAGCCAAGTAGTCGGGATTTTACAAATATACTTGTAGAGCTTGGAGCAGGAGGCTTCAGGATTATATAGCTATTGTTTATTTCCGCTGTTGTTGTAAGTGTTGTACTCTGCAATGTTATTGTATACATATACTGTTTGTATTTCAAAAGTTATGTTTTATTTTATTCATTCCGTTGTGAGATTCGTGTTTACTCTGATGATGATGCTCTTCTTCTTCTTCTATTCGATAAGTTCTATCTTTTCTATTCTCACCCTCTAACTTCTTTCATTAACTTTTCGGTTATTTTCGATCCTTGGATGTTTGATATGTGTTGTATATCGGATAACCAAGATCGCCTTTTTCCTGTTCGTTACAGGTGTTATATTAGTTGAAACAAAATGTACAATTTGCCAAAATAAAAGACATGAAATTAAGAAGTACATTTTATTTGCCTTTTTATATGAAAATAAAAACTATAGATATAAAGCACAATTTTTATTTGCAAGTTAGTTATAAATAAAAACATGAAAATAAAAAGTACATTTTTATTCACATTTTAGATGTGAATAAAAAACTTGAATTGAAGAAGTACATTTTTATTCACATTTTAGATGTGAATAAAAACTTGAATTAAAAAGTGCATTTTTATTTACATTTTAGATTTAAATAAAACATGAATATGGAAAGTACATTTTTATTTACATTATAGATGTGAATAAAAATATGAATTGAAAAAGTGCATTTTTATTTACATTTTAGATGTAAGTAAAAACATAGAAATAAAAAGTTTATCTTTATTTACATTTAGATGTAAGTAAAAACATAGAAATAAAAGTGGCATATTTATCGTCATTTTAGATGCGATAAAAAGATTAGATTTTAAAAGTTGAAATCGCTAAATGAATATGAATATAAATTAAAATTAAACGAATCGCGCTGCTGTAGTTCGCGATTTGAAATCGTAACTTTAAACGATTATACTGGAAGATCTGACCGTTGGATTTTCCCAAAACTAGGACCGTTAGGACCGCTTTGGGAAGATCTTTCCAACGATATAAATTTTGTTAAAATCCAACGGTTATATTTTGAGACAAGTGTAAATCAAATTTCGATAAAAACAGTGCCAGGGCCGCCGATCGACCCGAAGCATCGTTAGATTAATTAAGCTATTTATATATATAAAACAGAGATAGATCGTTATTAATACTAATAACGATATGGAATGATTTTAATATATATATATATATATATATATATATATGCGAGGATCATTTGAAAAGTCCAAGTTCAATCTCATTTCAAATGATTATACGACGATCTAAGGAGAAGATTTGAAGACGGTGATTGAAGATCGACGATCTTCACATCGAATGGATGTGTTGCTACTTAGACCCATGATGGGAGTAGCTACCTTGAAGGGGCTTCAGTGGTAGCCATCTGGCCGTACTTGTTGATTGTCAGATATGCGAAAACCTCACCTCTGTATTGGACATATGGGGGGCGGAATAAGGTGACTCCAGTTTCGTTCAGACCCGGAACGGACTTGAAAATGGATTCTATGTCTGACGTTGTATTCCTTTATACGATATTCGTTGATCTTTGTTAAATATATATCTGTTTGGTGTTTAACACCCTTCTCTAAGACGTACGAGCTTAGAGGTTATATATTGGTAGGAATCAATGGTATGGTACGGATTGACAATGTGGCATGCTAAGATGCATAGATCAAGGGTTTTGTTGAAAAGCAGAGCCTTGTGGTTGATGATCAAAGCATAGCCTGTTTAGGCGTAGCTTTGTGTATAGCATGACTTCGCGAGCCTCACACCTCGGTATGAGTCAAAAACGGGATATGTACCGTATGGAGTGCACACGTTTCTTTCTAGCTAGCGTGGTGTCAGTGACCTACCAGCCCTGGCATTTTACTTATGTGGATGATGAATTATGAGGTACCTCGGTTTTATAGGTTGTTAGTGGCCATATTGGAGGTTCAAAAGAATCGGGAAGCGTGTGTTCAGGCATAACTAATCCACTACTGTTAAGTGTGGACTGGCCCTACCGCTCCAAGGATTCACTGCGGGGAATCCTGAGGCATTTGCTAGAGTGTCTCGAATCGGAGAGGACGATCCTTAGCCTCGATTCATGATGGAAACCCAATTTCCAATACGACGCCATCGGTTTTGATTGTAGAACTAGTATGGCGACATAGTAGGATGAGGTACTATGCTGTCTATGATTGATACAATATGATTGAAATGTTTTGAAACATATATACACTAGTAATAATATCAAATCCGTTTTTATCGTATCAAGCATTTTTTACCATTATAAGGTAAAACTCTATCCTTCGGTTTGCGTTGCATTGTGTGATGGGACTTGAGTCTTATAATGGTTTCATTTTTCTAAAAAACATTGCGTTGTTTAACGATTTACTTTATTTTATGCACTGGCAATCCAATGGAGTAAACCCGTTCTGCATTAGCGGCGTGGTCCTATGATTAGCCTTATTATTAGATTAGTTAAGTTAAATTTCTCATACCAGTCCCATGACTGACCTGTAGTTTGGTTCACTGGCAAACTCGGGTGCCCATATTTTCCACACGGGCAGTCGAGTAGCTTTTTGCAGATATTTATCTCTTTAGCAGGATCCTGGATCGAAGCTTAAAGTTGTGTACAGAGCATTGATAGCCCTCCGCTTTATCAGTTTAAGTCTTCCGCTGCACTGTATTATCTTTAATGTTAAATTTATCTTCCGCTGTATTATTTTATTCGATGTACTCTGATATTCTGTACTCTGATGTAACGTTATTATGATATTTATAAAAGTCTTTTGTTATTCGTTCTGATGTGTTGTATGCCCAGAGTTAATGCATTCGAGAATTTTCAACTTTTGGATCAGACCTGTGTAGTTTATGGTCGATTCAAAGGGCGGGGATTTTCGAGTCATTACATATGGTATCAGAGCTCTGGTTAGCTCAAACCTTTGGGGTACAATTCATTAGAACTGAACAAAAGACTCACCAGAGATTGGATTAGTAATATCCAATAAGAATACTCATTAGAGATAGGATCAGTAGTATCCTAGAATGAGGAAACTCATTAGAGATGGGGTTAGTAATGCCCTAGGATGAGTTAAGAGTGCCAACTATATAATTAACGTATTTGTGATTATATATAATCCGATATTAGAAAATATGATTTCTAAATATTTAAAAGTTATATATATTTTAAAAGTTAATCAATTAATAAAATTATTGAAACCAATAATAGAATGAAAGTTGATTTGGTTAATTAGATAACCTTTAGCTTCATTCCTTTTCGAGGACGAAAAGATTTTAAGTGGGGCAGATTGTAACAACCCGGAATTTTGTGACCAATTTAAAAATTTTATTTTAGAAATTTTAATGGATTTTTAATATTTAAAATGATTTATTTCAAATAATAACGACTAAAAATTTATTTTAATCGAAGTTAAAACGAATAAATTTTATTTAATTATAAAAGGAGCTAGAAATAGCGTTGCAGTCTGAAATTTTGATTTTAAACTTTAACTGAATATACAGAATTCATTTTAAATCAGAATTGAGCGAAACAAAAAAAATATTTAAATCTATTTAATCATATCTTTCTAACGAATCAGAAAAATTGAAGTTTCACTTTATAATTTGAAAGTTAAGTCCAGTTTAAATTTTAGAAAAGTCGCTGTAGAATTTATATATATTAATTAAATATATATAGCCCTTAAAATAGGCATTTTACAAACGACCTCTGTTCTCGATGAAACCACTTTTGTTGGAACCGGAATGTCAAATTATTGTTAAGTTTAATTTTCCAGAATTTTTCAAATTAATATGTGAGCGTGGCGAAAGAAAATGTGTTTGGTTCATTTAAGTCAAATATAATCGACTAGAAAATAGCCATTTTTAAATGGTCTCGGAATTCGACGAAATTAGTTTTATTAGGACCGTATCATCAAAAGAAAGCCAAAAATAATTTTTCTGGAATTTTTAAAGGTCGTATGTGGCCCCGGTGAATTTAAATGTAAGATTGAATTAATTAAATAAATGATTTGAATATTAAATTAAATAAAAACCGATCGTAACAGATGAATTGGGTTACGAAACATGTTCCATTGTGTCCGAGATGGGGGTTATTAGCTAGGGATGACACTCGTTAGGTCTCTTTTGGAGTTCGAATGGTTTAACCGGTTATTTTCTCGAATTAATTAATTAAATAATAGAAAATACACTATAAATATAGGGGAATACGCTCAAACCCTACTACTATATACTACAGCCGCCATATCCTCTTAAACCAATGGCCATGGCGTTCCCAAATTCAAACCTTAATCACTTCTAATCCACATCACGTTATTCGAATCCTCCAACACCAAATCGAAGAGTAATATAGGATCTTCCATTCCATATGGAGATGATCAAAAGTTGCTGCATAGATTTCTCGAATCAGCAGCTCAAAGTCGCGACCTTTGTGGAGTCATCTGGAGACAATCAGACCGCCGAGTTCAAGGCCGTAGCAGGCGGAGGCAGCACTCGGTTGGGGCGGCGTCGTGGCATATTCCGATCTACTCCAGGCCTTCTCCAATTGCGTGCGACAGGGGGGGTTTGGGCGGAGTCTATGGGTTCACGGGTTCAGAAATAAACGTGTAGAAAAGGAAGGTGATTAGTGAGGGTTAATTAGAGTTAATTAATTTTAATTCTCTCGATAACATAATAAATCTATATAATGCGATAACTTCTTCATACAGAAACGAAATTAAACGATTTCAGTTACGTTGAACTCGTCATTCCAAGATCTAAAACATGAAGCTGACTAGAGCTGAAACCGAGCATGCTGAAATTCAGACAAAAATCCACTGTGAGATTTCTTGATTTTAAATTAAAATTAATATATATAAATATATATATACATATCTTTATATTTATACTGAATTTGGTTGGGGTGATTTGCTGAATGATATTGTTGTATGATAGAAATAAAATCTTTGATGTGTTAGCAGGAGAATATCATTTTGTTTGATCGTGACGTATTAACATGAAAATGTCATTTTTGTTTAGTCATGTTGTATTAACATGAAATGTCACCTTGCTTGATCATGTTGTATTAACATGAAATGTCACCTTGCTTAATCATGTTGTATTAACATGAAATGTAACCTTGTTTAATCATGTTGTATTAACATGAAATGTCACCTTGCTTGATCATGTTGTATTAACATGAAATGTCACCTTGCTTGATCATGTTGTATTAATATAAAAAAATATCATTATCATATGAAATGTCATATTAGTGTAAATTTCATTATAGTTAGAAATGTATGTTAGTATAAAAATGCCATTTTAATTAAAAATGTTATGTCAAAATAAAATGACATTTTATTAGATAAGGTTATATCAAAATAAAAATAACATACATAGGAATTTGTATAAAAATGTGCATTTATGTGTCATTAACATAAATAGGAAAATTGTTTTATAAATTTCATTTATGTGTCATTAATATTCATAGAAACTTTATTACAAATAAATAACCATTTATTTGTCATTTGGATAACATAGAAACTTGATTACAAATAAATGACCATTCATTTTTCATTTGAATAACATAGAAAATTTATTACAAATAAATAACCATTTATGTGTCATTTGAATAACATAGAAAATAGTTTACAAATGAATTTATTTTTATATGTCATTAGAGTTCAAAATATTTATTTTATATTTTATTAGAATCCTTAAAAATTTAAACATATAAAATTTCTTTTATATGTTATTAGAATACTTAGAAAAATGTGAACATATAGAATATTCTCTTATATATGTTATTAGAATACATAGGAAAATGTAAGGAAATAAATATGTCATATTAGTTGAAGTAAAAATATACATTTTTGGTCATTAAAAATGATTTGACCAAAATAGACATTTATGGTTCATAAAAAGAATTAAAACAAAAATAAACATTTTTGATAACAAATGTTTACATATAAAATGTTATTTTATATTTTATATGATATCTGAATTCACAGAAAATGTTTTACATATAAAACACTATTTTATATGATATTTGAATTCATAGAAAATGTTTTACATATAAAACATTATTTTATATGATATTTGAATTCACAGAAATGTTTACATATAAAATGTTATTTTATATGATATTAGAATTCACAAGAAATGTTTACATAAAAAATATTATTTTATGTGATACTAGAATTAAAATAAAATGTTAAGATTTATCAAAATAACATTTTAGATATAAAATGTTAAGATTTATGAAAATACCATTTTAAAATAAAATGTTAAGATTTATGAAAATAACATTTTAGATAAAAATGTTAAGATTTATGAAAATACCATTTTAAAATAAAATTTTAAGATTTATGAAAACACCATTTTAGTTATAAAATGCTAAGATTGATAAAATAACATTTTAGTAATAAAATATTAAGATTGGTTAAAATACCATTTAGTTATAAAATGTTAAGTTAATCAAAATATCACCTTTATTTGTTTTGTTGAATTAGAGTTGTCGACAAAACAAATATATTACTTTTATATGTTTTGTTGAAATAGAATTGTCAACAAAAACAAAGCTATCTTTTTAATTGTTTGGTTGAAATGTGTGACGGCCCGCCCCGCACCAACCGACATTTCCTCCAAAAGTGCGCTGTACACATGTCCAGTTAGCACGAGACGGTCGCCAGAAGAAAAAGAAAGAAGAGAATGGGCTAATCAAGGAACCTGTAGAATGTCTCATAGCGCATGGGATAAAATATAATAATAACATACTTGACATAAAACAGGCGAGACAGTGCATAAGCTGATAACTAAAATCAACATCAATCATCAGAGCAGCGGAAATCCATATACAGCTTATTACAATTTTCCAAATTTACTGTCTCTAAACAAAAGAAAGCTAAAGTAGAAGATACACCAACAATGCCCAAGCAGTGATCTTCAACAACACTGGGAGAATATTATGAATATAGTACGTGGAAGCCTCCTGCTCGTCTCCGGATCATTTACCCGTGCATCACCAGCTAACCTGTCTCTAGTCTGCTCGTGTGAGCACCCAGAGTAATAAGAGGAGACATAAAACTCTGGGTCAGACATAAAGCCTGGTATGAGCGATAAGCATCTAAACAGAATAATAACAGGTATACTAAACCAT
The DNA here is from genome assembly GCA_030737875.1 of Allium sativum. Lineage (NCBI taxonomy): Eukaryota > Viridiplantae > Streptophyta > Magnoliopsida > Asparagales > Amaryllidaceae > Allium > Allium sativum. The sequence continues at coordinate 230,255,833 of CM060911.1, forward strand.
ACCTGAACCTTGACCTGCAACCAAAGAGTTAGTACCACATACCGTACAATACTCTAGGGTGCCATAATAAAGGGTGTAAGAATACGGGGGGTGGGGTGTGCATGTCACAATGATAGCAAACAAATCATCCATAACAACCATCCTCACATCTCTCACTCAGTGCGTAAAGCATACGATATCTACCACTTTGGAACACTAGACAAACTGAGGTAACGACGAATCCCGACTTGTAGAAACCCTGCTGTGACCAAGCCAAACACTTGGAGTCATGACCAAACATTTCAATGACCCACTTCATTGGTCGTAGCCCTTGGTTCTACCGATGCCATAATGGCCCTGAATCCGCCTTCGTACCTCCTACCATAGTGGTCCAAAGCTATAGACGTCGATAACCCCTTGGCACGCGTCCTGTAACAACCCGTAAAATCTGGGCCAGTTTAAAATTTTTATTTTGGCAATTTTTGCGAATTTTGATTATTTAAAATGAATTATTTTAAATAATATCGACGGAAAATTTATTTTGAATATAATTCGAACGTATATATTATACGCGTCGTCGTTAGAATATAAATATTTATATATAATTATAAAAGGAATTGAAAAGGCGCGGTAGTTCGATAATTCGATTTCAAACTTCAATTGAATGTACCGGGTGCAAAACAATCCGGATTTTAGTGAAACCAAAAATAATGGAATCTAATAGTGAATATCTTTCCAACGAATCCGAAAAATCAAAAGTTCGTAGCGGGAATCAAAAGATATGTCCAGTTGAAAATTCTGAATAGTCGCTATGGAATTCAGGCCCTTAAAAATGGACATTTTGCAAACGACCTCGGATTTCGACGAAACCAGTTTTGTTGGGTCCGTGATGTTAAATAATTGCTAGGTTTCAAATTTCATAATTTTTCGAATGAATATGTGAGCGTGGCAAAGGAAAACGCGTTTGACCAGTTTCAGTTGATTTTAATCGACTGGAAATTGGCCATTTTTCAAACGGTCTCAGAATTCGACGAAACTAGTTTTGTTAGGACCGTATCGTCAATACGAAGCTAGAAAATATTTTTCGGGAATTTATAGAGTTAGTATGTGGCCCGGTAATTTGAAATGTACGTTTAAAAGTCAATATGATGATTTAAATGTAAATTTAACGGAAACTGATTGTAACAGCCGAATCAGCTTGCGATACATATCCCATTGTGTTCAGAATGGGGGTAATTAGCTATGGACGACAGGCGGTGGGTCTCGTTTAGAGGCCGAAAATAAAAGTTGCTTTTTAGAAAATTTAATAATAAAAAATTATATATTTATTTCTATAATAACCCCTCCCTCTCCATTTCTTACTTCAGTTCAAACCGATATTAGAAAAAAAAAAACCGTAAGACCTAATCGCGCCTCCACCAGCGACAGGCCATCGCCGCCCTCCATCCCGACATCACCGTCGCTCCGATTTCCCCCCCCCCCCCTCTCGCCTAACCCGCTGTCGAACCCCCTTCTCCCTCTCTCAGTCGTAAATCCCCAAACCGCAACCCCGTTCCCGATTGAAAACCGCCGCCGCCTCCCCAGCATCTTGCCGCCTCGCCTGACCTCTTCCACCCCGTTTCCAGCACCTCCTCCCACCACCGAGAACGCAGCATACCCCCCCTCTTCCGATTTGAACAGTACGTTTTTTTACCTTTATTTTATTCTTTTTTTTCCCGTTTATCCTAACATCTATATGTAAATAGTTAGGATTGTAAAAATATGTTTTTTTTATCATGTATGAAGAGTAAAAATATGATTTTTATTAATTTAAAGATAATATTTTTATATGAGAAAATATAATATTTTTATATGAGAAAGGATGACATTTTTATGTGAGAAAAGAATATATTTTTATCAATAAAAATATGGTTTTTATATATTGAACTTCGAAATAAAAATATGATTTTTTATATTTTTAAAGTGTTAAAAATATAATCTTTATTAAGTAGAAGATGTAAAAATATGATTTTTGGTTAGGTAGAGAATTAAAAATATAATTTTTACATGATAGGAATATTAAAAATATCATCTTTATATGTGTAGAAGAATAAAAATGAGATTTTTATAAAGATGAAATCTTTAAATTTGAAAAGGCGAAGTCTATGTTTTTATAAAGGCGAAATCTTTATTTTAGAAAAGGCGAAATCTATATATGAAAATAGCGTGATGAAAATATAATTTTTATCTATATAACATAGTAGTAAAAATTCGATTTTTATATTGAATAACGGAATAAAAATTCGATTTTTACATATGTAGTGGCTACGGGCAACGAAGATGACGAAGATGCGATAGCGATGAAGATTTCTATCAATGAAGTGCCGTGGAGCTAGGATAGCTATTGGTGAGAATTTCTCACCTTTCAATTTCATTTCTATTTATATATATATATACTAGGATGCAGACGGTGCTTAGTAGCACCCGACACAATCGTCCACAGACCATGGACTTGTTTGTTTGGTTGCATAGATTAGTTATATGATTTGATTTGAATTTGGTTGTTTGGTGGTTTTGATTGATGTGTGAATGGCGTGGGCCTTCACTAGACCGGGGATAAGGCTAGGCCTCGTCCCGTTTCTAGTATCGTGCCGTTATGCCGCCGAAATTTTCTAAAATATGTTAGAAAATAAAAATATCATTTTATTGTGTAAATGAATAATAGAAATTCATATGTTGGAATAAAATGTTTTGTCGTTAAAAATATGATTTTTAACGTGAAGTGAATAAAATAAATATTCATTTACAAACCAGACGGTTTGTTTATGTACACCTATTTGAAGGACATTGATTGGGTCGATAAATTTTACACATCGCCCAACTGCACAAATAAAATATTTGTTTGATTGTTTTGAAACCCCACACGGGTGTTCGGATGAAATTTGAAGTTCACTCATCCTGATTGATTAAATATGTCGATCGATTGATTGACAGGCTGTTATAAGCGTTAGATATCTATATTTGATGCTTATACAGTGTAGTGCACTTTGGTTGATGGTTGATTATTTTTCAATGCTATTATACATGTGTTGTATGAAAATCCATATAATTAACTTTATATGGTAATTGATTGGGCCTCATTCCAGTTTTAAAATAAGAAATATTTGAAATAGAAATATTCGAAATGGAATATTTGAAAATATCAATATATGAAGCCGTGTTGATTAGATTGACGCCATTTTGACGTGAACGATATTTATATCGATTTTATTCATTTTAAAATGAATATTAAAAAGTAATTTTGAAATCGAAGATTTCGAAATGAATTGAATTGAAAACGATTTCGAAATGAATTGAAAACGATTTCGAAATGAATTGAAAACGATTTCGAAATGAATTGAATTGAAAACGATTTCGAAACGAATTGAATTGAAAACGATTTCGAAATGAATTGAATTGAAAACGATTTCGAAATGAATTGAATTGAAAACGATTTCGAAATGAATTGAATTGAAAACGATTTCGAAATGAATTGAATTGAAAACGATTTCGAAATGAATTGAAAACGAATTCAAATTGAATTGAAAGCAAATTGAAATGAATTCAAATTGAATTGAAATGAATTCAAATTGAATTGAAATTTGAATTGAATAGAAATGAATTTTAAAACGAATTTATAGAGAGGAATTCAATTTTGATTTGAATTGAAACGGAAGTTGAAATTGCTTTTGAAACGAATTTAAAACTATTTATATAATTCGTTTTAAATAGAAATCGACGAAATATATTATATATATAATATAATGGCCTGAATAGAACGCGCCGCGCCGCGGCAGTTCGTGAATTTCGACCATTTATTTCAAATGGACATTGCGGGAGATCCGACCGTCGGATTCTCCTAAAACCGGAACCGTTGGGTTCGTATCGAAAAGAGCTTTCTAGCGAATGTTAGAAATTTGAAATCTAACGGTTGGATTTGGAATTATGTCCAAATCAAATTTGAAAAAGGTCGCTGTAAGTGCAGTTCGATGGCCATGGATGGAAATCGACTGTACGGGCCTTGATAAAATTATTAAAAATAGTAATAATTTGTGTAAAATCATAAGAAATGATTTGTGAAGATTTGGGATGAAAAACTTCATGTTTGAAAAGATAAAAATAGATTTTTATCGAAATAAGCTAGTTTTGAACTAGAATGATAATTCTATTTATTTTTAAGTAAATAAATTGAATTTGAAAAGGGTTTTAAAAATAACCAAAATTTCCAATGATTGCATTGGAGTGGATTTGAATCGAAATTGTCTTCGGAATATTTCGATGTTGGAATTCGTGATTATACAGATGTTGTTATGGAAATTTGAAAGATATATATTTATATCGTTATTTCCAATACGACATTTGTTAGTCGTAGAATTCGATATTGAATATAAGCCGATATATTTTCTATTCAGAGCCTTGTATTGAATATCGAATGTGATTTGGGTTTGTCGTGAATAGTGTCTTCATTAACACTGTTCTTGAGCCCAGTTGAGAAAAGATTAAATCTTTTTATTTAGATTTAATGAAGTGTACCAATTAAACGATATTTAATTGGAATTGGTATTGATTTTTGGGTTTATCGTGAACAGTGTTTTAAATAACACTTGTTCTTTAACCCGATAATTAATGGAATGTGATTTTGGGTTTATCGTGAACCGTGTTTTAAATGACACTGATTCTTTAACCCAGTTAAAGATTAAAACTAAGTGGAGTTTTAATGAATCTTTAAATAGATTGAAAAGATCGAGAATGGAGTATCACCAGTTTTACTCCAAGCGATAGTTAAATCTTTAATTAGATTTGAACGTGAAATGGTAATTGAATTACCGATAACACTGTGGTGTTAGATATGAAGTACTACCAGTTTTACTTCATGGGATGAATAGGTTGGGATTGGGAAATAAAATAAATGATTTCTTCGGTGTGATTCGCTAATCCCGACTAGTTTGAATTGATATTCAAAGGAGATTAAAGGATAAATTTAAAGAATTTATCTTGGATAAAATTAATGGGAACTTTTTCCCAAAGTATAGGAATATTTGAATAAAAGAATATTCTGAATTGGAATGAGGCGTATGTTGTGTTTGTGTAACACTTTTATAATATATACGCGAGTTATTCAGAAAGACCGGGTTTATCCCATTCTGAATAACTGATTCGACGTGGTGTCGAAGATGAAGACGGTGGTCGAAGACCGGAAGTCTTCACGTCGTTTGGGTGATTACTGATGATCTTGATTGGGCTGTACACCCAAGAAGATGGAAACAGTTAGGGATCGTCCAGACGTACTTGGAGATCGATGGATATGCGGGGTACTAGGTGCCTCCGGTTTCGTTCAGACCCAGAACGGACTTGTAAATGGACTGTGTGTCTGACATTGGATTTTAGTCCGTGTGATTGATCTCTATTAAATATATATCTGTTTGGCGGTGGAGAATTTATTCTCTTGCTTAACGCCCTTCTCTGAGACATACGAGCTCAGGGGTTATATATTGATGGATATCAAACGCATGGAGTGAATTGCCTGTGTGGCATGCCTAAGTGGCAATTGATCGAGGCTTCTGTTGAAAAGCAAAGTCTTGTGGTGATGATCAAAGCAAGGCCTTTGTGGCGTAGCTTTGTGTAACGTTGATTCGCGAGCTTCACACCCGGTATAAACCAAAAACGGGAGAGGACGTCAGGGAGGGCATGCGTTTCTTTCTAGCTAGAAGTGGCGTCAGTGGTTTTACACGCCCTGACGAGTTTGACTTATGTGGTTGTTGCTGTTGCGAGGCGCCTCGGTTATATCGGTTTCGGCCGATGCATTCTGGTCGGCGGACGGACCAGACTTACACCCCATAGGGTGGGGAGACGCATGTTCAGGGTTTAAGTTTAATCCACATCGGTGGACCGGCCCTGAGGATCCAAGGGTCGATGCGCTCTGAGCCTGAGGCTCGGGCTAGACAGTCTCGAAGACGGTGAGGACTATCTTTTGCCTCGGTTCATAGACGGAAATCCAATTTCCAAATACGTGACATGTGCGGTTTTATTTGTAGAGCCTAGTATGGCGACATAGTGGGATGGGGCGCTCATGCCGCCTATGATTGATACTTATGATTTGAAGTTGTTTTATACACTATGCACTTATAATAGTATCAAATGATTTGTTTTAAACGTATCAAGCATTCTTGGCTATTATAAGGTAAAAACCCTATCCTCCGGCTTGCGTTGCATTGTGTGATGGGAACTGGGTCTTATAACAGCTTCATTTTTCTTTATTTAGCATTGCACTGTTTGTTTTATGCACTGGTATTCTTGGGAGGAAACCCGTTCCGTGTTATACGGCGTGGTCCCTTGATTTACCTAACTTTAAAAGCAAAGATTAAAAACTGTTTTAGTTCTCACACCAGTCACATGACTGACCTGGAGTTTATTGTTTTAACCTAAACTCTGGGTGCCCTTATTTTGACACGGGCAGCTAGTTGTTTTGGGTTTTGCAGATTTATATTCACAGGATCCTGGTTTACAGCTGGAACGATATCCGGAAAGCTTTGTATCCGTATATCCCTTCTAGTTGTGTATTGTATTATTTTCCGCTGCGATGTATTTAAATGTAATTTAAATCTCTGATATTTCTGTGTAATATTCTTTTATACTCTGTATACTCGTGTATTCTGATGCATTGTTGTAATATACAATGAAATGTTCTTCTGTATGCGTTCTGTTTTGTCCTGTTCTCAAACGATAGGGCGTTTCGAACGGCCTGGATCGGTTTAGCGACTGGTTCAGACCGAGCGAAATTTCTTGCCGTCACAGTTGGTATCGGAGCTTTGGTTTACAAAGCTAGAGAACAAGACACATTAGAACCATACGGAAGAATTCATCAGATATTGGATCAGTAATATCCAACGGGAATGACTCGTTAGAGATGGGATCAGTAGTATCCTAGAACGAGTGTGAAGGGTAAATTTTTAAAATGAAAACAATTTTGGTTTTGAAGATTTAAATCAATTATTCGTATTTGATTATCTATTTATATTGATGTGGACAATCCAGTATATATAGATTTTGCGTATACGTCTGATCCGCGTGTATTCGAAATTTTAATATACTGGATAGATATAGAATCACATTCTAGTCGTCCGGAGATGTTCTGATGGTGGTTCGAAACATCATCAGCATTTATTTTCGAGTGACGAAGGTGTGATATCTATATATTTCCATTAGACTGGTGTGAGAACCAAAACTTATATATATAGCTAGAACACATTGTTGTGAATTGGCATCAAAAACATGATTTTCTGTATATATATCAAAGCTATGCATTTGAAAAACTAATCGACTAATTGATTGATGGTTGTATTGTTTGATTATTGTTTGAATAATTAAAATTTGAACCATTTAGTTCATTTGAGTCAAATATTGAATTTTATTGAAATTTGGTCGCATTTGCTTGCATATACATATACTTATATTGAACAGGTCATAGCAAGGAGGCTAGAGCCGAAGAATAAAATTTGTTTGCCCGACAAATAGGTACATGTTTACTACATAATTTACTGTTTTGTTTGGGTGATGATGATTTTATGAGCCTATTGGCTAGCCGCTTGGCTTTTTCTTTTTCTTTTTGAGATCTGAAGGACCGGGGAAGCTATTTGAAATTCCCCGATGCTCCCGGTACAGGGGAGGTTATGGCGAAATTTTTCAAAAATTTAGGGTGTTAGCCAAATTTTTGAAATTTTGGAAATTCTCAGAAACTAAAGAGTTGGAGAATGGAAGCCAGATCGAGCGTAGAGTTGATTAATCAAACCACTTTCGACTTTGTTCCTTTTCGGGGACGAAAAGTTTTAAGTGGGGGAGATTGTAACAACCCGTAAAATCTGGGCCAGTTTAAATTTTTTATTTTGGCAATTTTTGCGAATTTTGATTATTTAAAATGAATTATTTTAAATAATATCGACGGAAAATTTATTTTGAATATAATTCGAACGTATATATTATACGCGTCGTCGTTAGAATATAAATATTTATATATAATTATAAAAGGAATTGAAAAGGCGCGGTAGTTCGATAATTCGATTTCAAACTTCAATTGAATGTACCGGGTGCAAAACAATCCGGATTTTAGTGAAACCAAAAATAATGGAATCTAATAGTGAATATCTTTCCAACGAATCCGAAAAATCAAAAGTTCGTAGCGGGAATCAAAAGATATGTCCAGTTGAAAATTCTGAATAGTCGCTATGGAATTCAGGCCCTTAAAATGGACATTTTGCAAACGACCTCGGATTTCGACGAAACCAGTTTTGTTGGGTCCGTGATGTTAAATAATTGCTAGGTTTCAAATTTCATAATATTTCGAATGAATATGTGAGCGTGGCAAAGGAAAACGCCTTTGACCAGTTTCAGTTGATTTTAATCGACTGGAAATTGGCCATTTTTCAAACGGTCTCAGAATTCGACGAAACTAGTTTTGTTAGGACCGTATCGTCAATACGAAGCTAGAAAATATTTTTCGGGAATTTATAGAGTTAGTATGTGGCCCGGTAATTTGAAATGTACGTTTAAAAGTCAATATGATGATTTAAATGTAAATTTAACGGAAACTGATTGTAACAGCCGAATCAGCTTGCGATACATATCCCATTGTGTTCAGAATGGGGGTAATTAGCTATGGACGACAGGCGGTGGGTCTCGTTTAGAGGCCGAAAATAAAAGTTGCTTTTTAGAAAATTTAATAATAAAAAATTATATATTTATTTCTATAATAGCCCCTCCCTCTCCATTTCTTACTTCAGTTCAAACCGATATTAGAAAAAAAAACCGTAAGACCTAATCGCGCCTCCACCAGCGACAGGCCATCGCCGCCCTCCATCCCGACATCACCGTCGCTCCGATTTCCCCCCCCCCCCCCTCTCGCCTAACCCGCTGTCGAACCCCCTTCTCCCTCTCTCAGTCGTAAATCCCCAAACCGCAACCCCGTTCCCGATTGAAAACCGCCGCCGCCTCCCCAGCATCTTGCCGCCTCGCCTGACCTCTTCCACCCCGTTTCCAGCACCTCCTCCCACCACCGAGAACGCAACATACCCCCCCTCTTCCGATTTGAACAGTACGTTTTTTTACCTTTATTTTATTCTCTTTTTTTCCCGTTTATCCTAACATCTATATGTAAATAGTTAGGATTGTAAAAATATGTTTTTTTTTATCATGTATGAAGAGTAAAAATATGATTTTTATTAATTTAAAGATAATATTTTTATATGAGAAAATATAATATTTTTATATGAGAAAGGATGACATTTTTATGTGAGAAAAGAATATATTTTTATCAATAAAAATATGGTTTTTATATATTGAACTTCGAAATAAAAATATGATTTTTTATATTTTTAAAGTGTTAAAAATATAATCTTTATTAAGTAGAAGATGTAAAAATATGATTTTTGGTTAGGTAGAGAATTAAAAATATAATTTTTACATGATAGGAATATTAAAAATATCATCTTTATATGTGTAGAAGAATAAAAATGAGATTTTTATAAAGTTGAAATCTTTAAATTTGAAAAGGCGAAGTCTATGTTTTTATAAAGGCGAAATCTTTATTTTAGAAAAGGCGAAATCTATATATGGAAAATAGCGTGATGAAAATATAATTTTTATCTATATAACATAGTAGTAAAAATTCGATTTTTATATTGAATAACGGAATAAAAATTCGATTTTTACATATGTAGTGGCTACGGGCAACGAAGATGACGAAGATGCGATAGCGATGAAGATTTCTATCAATGAAGTGTCGTGGAGCTAGGATAGCTATTGGTGAGAATTTCTCACCTTTCAATTTCATTTCTATTTATATATATATACTAGGATGCAGATGGTGCTTAGTAGCACCCGACACAATATTCCACAGACCATGGACTTGTTTGTTTGGTTGCATAGATTAGTTATATGATTTGATTTGAATTTGGTTGTTTGGTGGTTTTGATTGATGTGTGAATGGCGTGGGCCTTCACTAGACCGGGGATAAGGCTAGGCCTCGTCCCGTTTCTAGTATCGTGCCGTTATGCCGCCGAAATTTTCTAAAATATGTTAGAAAATAAAAATATCATTTTATTGTGTAAATGAATAATAGAAATTCATATGTTGGAATAAAATGTTTTGTCGTTAAAAATATGATTTTTAACGTGAAGTGAATAAAATAAATATTCATTTACAAACCAAACGGTTTGTTTATGTACACCTATTTGAAGGACATTGATTGGGTCGATAAATTTTACACATCGCCCAACTGCACAAATAAAATATTTGTTTGATTGTTTTGAAACCCCACACGGGTGTTGGGATGAAATTTGAAGTTCACTCATCCTGATTGATTAAATATGTCGATCGATTGATTGACAGGCTGTTATAAGCGTTAGATATCTATATTTGATGCTTATACAGTGTAGTGCACTTTGGTTGATGGTTGATTATTTTTCAATGCTATTATACATGTGTTGTATGAAAATCCATATAATTAACTTTATATGGTAATTGATTGGGCCTCATTCCAGTTTTAAAATAAGAAATATTTGAAATAGAAATATTCGAAATGGAATATTTGAAAATATCAATATATGAAGCCGTGTTGATTAGATTGACGCCATTTTGACGTGAACGATATTTATATCGATTTTATTCATTTTAAAATGAATATTAAAAAGTAATTTTGAAATCGAAGATTTCGAAATGAATTGAATTGAAAACGATTTCGAAATGAATTGAAAACGATTTCGAAATGAATTGAAAACGATTTCGAAATGAATTGAATTGAAAACGATTTCGAAATGAATTGAATTGAAAACGATTTCGAAATGAATTGAATTGAAAACGATTTCGAAATGAATTGAATTGAAAACGATTTCGAAATGAATTGAATTGAAAACGATTTCGAAATGAATTGAAAACGATTTCAAATTGAATTGAAAGCAAATTGAAATGAATTCAAATTGAATTGAAATTTGAATTGAATAGAAATGAATTTTAAAACGAATTTATAGAGAGGAATTCAATTTTGATTTGAATTGAAACGGAAGTTGAAATTGCTTTTGAAACGAATTTAAAACTATTTATATAATTCGTTTTAAATAGAAATCGACGAAATATATTATATATATATTATATATATAATATAATGGCCTGAATAGAACGCGCCGCGCCGCGGCAGTTCGTGAATTTCGACCATTTATTTCAAACGGACATTGCGGGAGATCCGACCGTCGGATTCTCCTAAAACCGGAACCGTTGGGTTCGTATCGAAAAGAGCTTTCTAGCGAATGTTAGAAATTTGAAATCTAACGGTTGGATTTAGAATTATGTCCAAATCAAATTTGAAAAAGGTCGCTGTAAGTGCAGTTCGATGGCCATGGATGGAAATCGACTGTACGGGCCTTGATAAAATTATTAAAAATAGTAATAATTTGTGTAAAATCATAAGAAATGATTTGTGAAGATTTGGGATGAAAAACTTCATGTTTGAAAAGATAAAAATAGATTTTTATCGAAATAAGCTAGTTTTGAACTAGAATGATAATTCTATTTATTTTTAAGTAAATAAATTGAATTTGAAAAGGGTTTTAAAAATAACCAAAATTTCCAATGATTGCATTGGAGTGGATTTGAATCGAAATTGTCTTCGGAATATTTCGATGTTGGAATTCGTGATTATACAGATGTTGTTATGGAAATTTGAAAGATATATATTTATATCGTTATTTCCAATACGACATTTGTTAGTCGTAGAATTCGATATTGAATATAAGCCGATATATTTTCTATTCAGAGCCTTGTATTGAATATCGAATGTGATTTGGGTTTGTCGTGAATGGTGTCTTCATTAACACTGTTCTTGAGCCCAGTTGAGAAAAGATTAAATCTTTTTATTTAGATTTAATGGAGTGTACCAATTAAACGATATTTAATTGGAATTGAATTGGTATTGATTTTTGGGTATATCGTGAACAGTGTTTTAAATAACACTTGTTCTTTAACCCGATAATTAATGGAATGTGATTTTGGGTTTATCATGAACCGTGTTTTAAATGACACTGATTCTTTAACCCAGTTAAAGATTAAAACTAAGTGGAGTTTTAATGAATCTTTAAATAGATTGAAAAGATCGAGAATGGAGTATCACCAGTTTTACTCCAAGCGATAGTTAAATCTTTAATTAGATTTGAACGTGAAATGGTAATTGAATTACCGATAACACTGTGGTGTTAGATATGAAGTACTACCAGTTTTACTTCATGGGATGAATAGGTTGGGATTGGGAAATAAAATAAATGATTTCTTCGGTGTGATTCGCTAATCCCGACTAGTTTGAATTGATATTCAAAGGAGATTAAAGGATAAATTTAAAGAATTTATCTTGGATAAAATTAATGGGAACTTTTTCCCAAAGTATAGGAATATTTGAATAAAAGAATATTCTGAATTGGAATGAGGCGTATGTTGTGTTTGTGTAACACTTTTATAATATATACGCGAGTTATTCAGAAAGACCGGGTTTATCCCATTCTGAATAACTGATTCGACGTGGTGTCGAAGATGAAGACGGTGGTCGAAGACCGGAAGTCTTCACGTCGTTTGGGTGATTACTGATGATCTTGATTGGGCTGTACACCCAAGAAGATGGAAACAGTTAGGGATCGTCCAGACGTACTTGGAGATCGATGGATATGCGGGGTACTAGGTGCCTCCGGTTTCGTTCAGACCCAGAACGGACTTGTAAATGGACTGTGTGTCTGACATTGGATTTTAGTCCGTGTGATTGATCTCTATTAAATATATATCTGTTTGGCGGCGGAGAATTTATTCTCTTGCTTAACGCCCTTCTCTGAGACATACGAGCTCAGGGGTTATATATTGATGGATATCAAACGCATGGAGTGAATTGCCTGTGTGGCATGCCTAAGTGGCAATTGATCGAGGCTTCTGTTGAAAAGCAAAGTCTTGTGGTGATGATCAAAGCAAGGCCTTTGTGGCGTAGCTTTGTGTAACGTTGATTCGCGAGCTTCACACCCGGTATGAACCAAAAACGGGAGAGGACGTCAGGGAGGGCATGCGTTTCTTTCTAGCTAGAAGTGGCGTCAGTGGTTTTACACGCCCTGACGAGTTTGACTTATGTGGTTGTTGCTGTTGCGAGGCGCCTCGGTTATATCGGTTTCGACCGATGCATTCTGGTCGGCGGACGGACCAGACTTACACCCCATAGGGTGGGGAGACGCATGTTCAGGGTTTAAGTTTAATCCACATCGGTGGACCGGCCCTGAGGATCCAAGGGTCGATGCGCTCTGAGCCTGAGGCTCGGGCTAGACAGTCTCGAAGACGGTGAGGACTATCTTTTGCCTCGGTTCATAGACGGAAATCCAATTTCCAAATACGTGACATGTGCGGTTTTATTTGTAGAGCCTAGTATGGCGACATAGTGGGATGGGGCGCTCATGCCGCCTATGATTGATACTTATGATTTGAAGTTGTTTTATACACTATGCACTTATAATAGTATCAAATGATTTGTTTTAAACGTATCAAGCATTCTTGGCTATTATAAGGTAAAAACCCTATCCTCCGGCTTGCGTTGCATTGTGTGATGGGAACTGGGTCTTATAACAGCTTCATTTTTCTTTATTTAGCATTGCGCTGTTTGTTTTATGCACTGGTATTCTTGGGAGGAAACCCGTTCCGTGTTATACGGCGTGGTCCCTTGATTTACCTAACTTTAAAAGCAAAGATTAAAAACTGTTTTAGTTCTCACACCAGTCACATGACTGACCTGGAGTTTATTGTTTTAACCTAAACTCTGGGTGCCCTTATTTTGACACGGGCAGCTAGTAGTTTTGGGTTTTGCAGATTTATATTCACAGGATCCTGGTTTACAGCTGGAACGATATCCGGAAAGCTTTGTATCCGTATATCCCTTCTAGTTGTGTATTGTATTATTTTCCGCTGCGATGTATTTAAATGTAATTTAAATCTCTGATATTTCTGTGTAATATTCTTTTATACTCTGTATACTCGTGTATTCTGATGCATTGTTGTAATATACAATGAAATGTTCTTCTGTATGCGTTCTGTTTTGTCCTGTTCTCAAACGATAGGGCATTTCGAACGGCCTGGATCGGTTTAGCGACTGGTTCGGACCGAGCGAAATTTCTTGCCGTCACACGTCCCGCAGCAAAGCCCAACCATGAAGCGAACTCGTTGATTCCCATCTGAATCCTGAGCTCTAACTTCTCATCTGGACTTCCTTTGCATCTCGGGTTTTGATCGAATTGGAGTGGGTCTTCAGAAGAGTTGTCGCGCAGTAACAGTCCTAGAACTCGGTTCGGTTCAGTAGTCATTGCCCTCGTCGGTTCGGTTCGGTCCTCCATACTTGTCATCTTCCATTCGGTTCGGGTCGGGTATTCCACTTCAGGTCGGGTCGGTGTCCTCCTCCGGGTCGGGTCGGGTGTCCTTCCTTCCAGCGCTCCGATCCGCTCCCTTATTTCTTCACGTATTCCGATCCGATCCCTCCTTGCCGTCTGATCCGCGTGGCCTTCCCTCTTGCTAGTTCTCCCAAATGTTTACTTCCGATCCGAGCCCTTCATCTCCGAGTCGATCCGATCTGGCCTCCAATTATTCTTCCGATCCGATCTCCTTGTCCACTCCAACTCCAAGTAAACGGCCTTCCTTCTCGCCAAGTCTCCTCCAGTGACAAGTTCCAATCCAGTTCGAATTCCCTTGGTCAGTTCACAAATCCGATCCGACCCCTTTCTCCGATCCGAACCGGTTCGGAATCTGCACATTTCTGCAACTTTCCAGCGAGCTTTCTACGCCATTCGACGACATTTTCGACCAATCTAACTATTCTAATCAATCATAAAGCATACCATAGAGTCATAGCAACATGTAAGAACAACCACAAACACCTAACAACAATTCAAATGAACCAAAATGGATCAAAAGTGGCTAAAACCTCACATTTTCCTATAATCCCTCTTAATCATACTTAAGCATACGATTAGCAAAACACATCGAAATTAACCCAAATTTCTAACAGAGCCTTAAAACATTATTTTAGAATTTTAAGAATTTTTCCAGAATTTATTTACGTATAAATTCGCTAATCTTCACTAATTACCCTTAATCACCATAATTAGTGCAGAAACTATGCAAATCACTCACCTTGGCCACAAATGAAACACCAAATCTGAAATACTCTCTGTTTGGGTCGAATTCCTATGTATAGCAGCAGCTCCAACCTTGCTTTGTTGCTATTTGGTCTTGCTTGATGTAGTTTAGGCTTAATCTTCACTAAAAATGTGTTTTGGAGTGGTTTTAGAGGATGGGAGCCATTACTAAGGTCTCAAGAAGGTTTGAGGCGGCTCAAAACTGAAATGAAAGTGATAACCTAACCCTAATCAGTCCTTGAATACCCCTAAACCCGAAATTCCCCTTTGGGCCTAGCTGCTAATCACCCGGTTAAGCCCAATTAAGCTGTATTTCACCATCTGAAACTTGTTTCAGCCATATCTCCCAAACGGTAAGCCCGTTTGGCTAATGTGACCACTCTACGGAAAGAGAAACCATCGTCCGAAGCCAATGGAAGTGGTTTCAGGTCAAAATTCATTTCCAGTCAAAAGTTATGGCCAAAACAGTGCCAACTAGGGGTAAAATGGTCAATTAAAATCGAGAAAAATCATGAACATGGGAAATGACCCCAATAGTCGTCTCCCAAAGTTACATGACTATACGACTTCGTATGTGAAAGAAATAAATATCCTAGGATCCTATGATACGTAGGATACGGGTCGTTACAAAATGATAGAATTGATTTAACATAAAAATATTCTTTTTATGTTAATATGAAAGGTTAGAAATGATGTAACATTAAAATATACTTTCGTTTGTCACTGGAGAACATAAGAAAAGAGTAGGGAAATAAAGGTGTTATATTAGTTGAAACAAAATGTACAATTTGCCAAAATAAAAGATATGACATTAAGAAGTACATTTTATTTGCCTTTTTATATACAAATAAAAACCATAGATATATAGTACAATTTTTATTTGCAAGTTAGTTATAAATAAAAACATGAAAATAAAAAGTACATTTTTATTCACATTTTAGATGCGAATAAAAAACTTGAATTGAAGAAGTAC
The DNA here is from genome assembly GCA_030737875.1 of Allium sativum. Taxonomy (NCBI): domain Eukaryota; kingdom Viridiplantae; phylum Streptophyta; class Magnoliopsida; order Asparagales; family Amaryllidaceae; genus Allium; species Allium sativum. The sequence continues at coordinate 230,271,997 of CM060911.1, forward strand.
ATTTTTATTCACATTTTAGATGTGAATAAAAACTTGAATTAAAAAGTGCATTTTTATTTACATTTTATATGTAAATAAAACATGAATATGGAAAGTACATTTTATTTACATTATAGATGTGAATAAAAATATGAATTGAAAAAGTGCATTTTTATTTACATTTTAGATGTAAGTAAAAACATAGAAATAAAAAGTACATATTTATTTACATTTAGATGTAAGTAAAAACATAGAAATAAAAGTGGAATTTTTAACGCTATTTTAGATGCGATAAAAAGAATAGATTTTAATAGTTGAAATCGCTAAATGAATATGAATATAAATTAAAATTAAACAAGTCGCGCTGCTGCAGTTCGCGATTTGAAATTGTAACTTCAAACGATTATACTGAAAGATCCGACCGTTGGATTTTCCCAAAACTGGGACCGTTAGGACCGCTCTGGGGAGATCTTTCCAATGATATAAATTTTGTTAAAATCCAACGGTTAGATTTTGAGATAAGTGTAAATCAAATTTCGATAAAAACAGCGCCAGGGCCGCCGATCGACCCGAAGCGTAGTTAGATTAATTGAGCTATTTTTATATATAAAAATAGCGATAGATCGTTATTAAATACTAGTAATGATATGGAATAATTTTAATATATATATATATATATGCGAGGATCATTTGAAAAGTCCGAGTTCTATCTCATTTATACGACGATCTAAGGCGAAGATTTGAAGACGGTGATTGAAGACCGGCGATCTTCACATTGAATGGATGTGTAGATGCTGAGACCCATGATGGGAGTAGCTACCTTGAAGGGGCTTTAGGGGTAGCCATCCGGCCGTACTTGTTGATTGTCAAATATGCGAGAACCTCACCTCTGTATTGGACATATGGGGGGCAGAATAAGGTGACTCCGGTTTTGTTCGGACCCAAAACGGACTTGAAAATGGATTATATGTCTGACGTTGTATTCCTTTATATGATAGTCGTTGATTTCTGCTAAATATATATTTGTTTGGTGTTTAACTTCCTTCTCTAAGACGTATGATCTTAGAGGTTATATACTGGTAGGAATCAATGGTATGGTATGGATTGACAATGTGGCATGCTATGATGCATGGATCAAGGCTTTTGTTGAAATGCAGAGCTTTGTGGTTGATGATCAAAGCAAAGCCTGTTTAGGCGTAGCTTTGTGTATAGCGTGACTTCGCGAGCCTCACACCCTGGTATGAGTCAAAAACGGGATATGGACCGTACGGAGTGCACACGTTTCTTTCTAGCTAGAGTGGTGTCAGTGACCTACCAGCCTGACATTTTACATATGTGGATGATGGATTATGAGGTACCTCGGTTTTATAGGTTGTAAGTGGCCATATTGGAGGTTCAAAAGAACCGGGAAGCGTGTGTTCAGGCAAAACTAATCCACTACTGTTAAGTATGGACCAGCCCTACCACTCCAAGGGTTCACTATGGGGAATCCTGAGGCATTTGCTAGAGTGCCTCGAATCAGAGAGGACGATCCCTAGCCTCGATTCATGATGGAAACCCAATATCCAATATGACACCATCGGTTTTGATTATAGAACTAGTATGGCAACATAGTAGGATGGGGTACTATGCCATCTATGATTGATACATTATGATTGAAATGTTTTTGAAACATATTAACGATCCGGGTCAGTCATGGGACTGGTATGAGTAAAACTGTTCGTTTTGTTGAAATACATTATGCTTGATACATTATCATATCAAGCATTTTTGACCATTATAAGGTAAAACTCTATCCTCCTGTAATGACCCGGAAATTTAGCAGGCTTGATTATCCGATATACAACACATATCGAACATCAAGAGTCGAAAATACCGGATGATTAATGAAAGAAATTAGAGGGTGAGGGAAAATAAGATAGAAACTTAGAATAGAAGAAGAAGAAGAACAACATCAGAGTAACACGAACCTCACAGCGGAACGAATAACATATAATATATATAACATAACTTGAAATATACATCTGTACTTGAATATACATCATTATCAAAGTACAACACTTACAACACAGCGGAAATAAACTATAGCTATATGATCCTGAAGCCGCCTGCTCCATCTCTTCAAGTATCTGTAAATTCCTGACTACTTGACTGCCCATACAAAATTGGGCACCCAAGAGTTTAGGTAAAACAAAACAAAATAAACTCCGAGTCAGTCATGGGACTGGTATAAGTACAACAGTTTAAAACAGTTGAACAAGTAAACGATATCTCATAAGACCACGCCGTATAACGGAACGGGTTTTTCTCTTATGAGAATCCAAAATATCTTTATATCAAAAACCTTTTGATATTATAATAATGTCTATCAACCACAATATAATAATCATCTAGCAAAAATGCTTTCATTTCACGTTCTACACGTATAGTATACAATCAAAACCGCAAGCACGTATTGGGTAATGGATTTCCTACTATGAAAAGGTATGGAACCACCTTTCGATAGTGTACCTCTAGAGAGGAATACACTGGGTTCAACAAGAACATCTTGCAACCCGGCCACACATGACCGACCACTCATTTCGCTTGAGTGTATCGAATGTTTATCACCAACGGTTGGGATCAGCAACCGTTTCCCGAATGGGACAGTATCAACAATAGATTTTTAGAAGTAAATGAAACTCTAGATCAGATGATTATACACCCTAATAGGTGCGACGTACATAGCCATGCTGCCTGCCCGATTTCAGTTATTTACCGGATGTGAGGCTAGAAGCTACGCTTTATCATCACATCAGATTCACTTCGAATGCCAAATTGTCAGATCCATCGAAAATCACTAATTTGACGTCTACAACCATACATTACGTTTCAGCTAAAAGAAGTTTCCTTCTCCGCTTCCACTCTTGGTATGGTTGAAGAAATCGATGTACGTGACCTTTCTGGAAATACCGTATCAGACATTCATCCATACGAGTCATCCAGGAACAGGATGAACCGAAGGTACTATTCAGTATATCCATCTTAGGCACTGTTATCTAAGACTTATACAATAGCCCCTTGCACTTTACTCCGTCTTCAATTATCTTTGGCATATATGATTCGCAATGCTTATGCCAATACAGAGTGGTTCTTTGGATAATAATCCAATCGGTCTCTCCATATTAACAACGTTAAAATGGTCAAAACTTTGATAGTCTGTGATTTAACTATCAAAGTAAAATACGTGTGCAAACAACGATATTATTTCCAGTTGGAAATTCTATCAATCAATCATCAATCATATATATATATATATATCTAAATATATATATATATATATATATATATATATTCATATTTTCCTTATTTTCTATGTTTAGAAAATATACGTTAACGCTGAAAAACATTTCCATAACTTATTTACGTATCACTGTTCTTCTATAACTATCAGTCTCTGATTGTAAACTAGTATAAGAATAATTCCCTAAGTACCAATTCCGAAGGTCGAAACCAACATCAGATAGACACTTAGGAAACCATTCAACTTAACCAGTCTCCGGTCAATTTCTGATTTAGCTTAACTCCATTTCTTAATTCCTTATACATGAACATTTCCTTTTCTAATTCATATTTCCAATTTCAATATTTGATTACGTTTCTTATTCTATTTGGAAAACATTTCCAAATCTTCTTTACTTGGATTTAAACAGATGTTTAAATCTACATCGCGACGACAACTCAAACCACTATACTTATTTACTAAATTCACTTAACCACTTTCACTCTCGAACCTTAACCATTTCTACATTAAAAACGAAGTCAATCAAGTTGGGTTATAACTACCTCTCAGACCTTAACTGAACAACATTTCAAATCTCGAAATAGGGAAAGTTCATCTTTTAACCCTTTAACACTTCCTTACGAACCCTCAGATTCTATTTACGAACCCCCTTCTTTTACAAGTTTACGTGATTATAACAATGGTGTTACAATCTCCTGCACCCAAATTATATTACCTTTAATATGACTTTTATTTCCTAACTCGAATAATATAACGATCAACTAATTTATTTACTCCTATTCGGTTAACTCTAATCTATAACTCTTTTTTGAATAACTCCAACCTAATAACTCTTACTGGATTAACTCTTATTCGAATGACTTATTCGAATAACTTATATTCGATTTGCTTACTTTCGAATACTTATATTCGATAATCTCTTTCTTCGAATAAATCTTATTCGATTTAACTCCTGTTGAATAACTGGATTCGATCAACTCACTTCGAATATTTCTGATTCGATTATCTCACTTCGAATATCTCTGATTCGATTATCTCACTTTGAATATCTCTGATTCGATTCACTTCTTTGAATAACTAAATTCGATTAACTCACTTCAACTTTATTCGAATAAACTAAATTCGATTAACTCCATTTGAATAACTCTAGTTCGATTTAACTCTATTCAATAACTCTAGTTCGATTTAACTCTATCGATTAACTCTAACTGATTAACTATAACTGGTTTAACTCTAACTGATTAACTCTAACTGGTTTAACTCTACGGTTTGACCTAATTGGTTAGCCCTAATGGTTTTACTCTAACTGGTTAACCCTAACTGATTAACTCATTGTCCTTATTCAGTTTCAAACATCGATGTTGAAATCGATTTTGACTTCTTTATATAAGTCCTGACTTATATATTCTATTTATCCAAAGATAAATATTTCCTTTATAATCTATTTGTTCATCCTAAGTATTGCCTTTAAAAATTTCTTATTTATTTTCTAAATAAATATTCCTTATATCTAATTCTATTTATTTAACAAATAAATATCTCCTGTTTATCTTATTTTACTTATTCAACAAATCAATATCTCATTATCTTCTCTTATTTATTTACAAATAAATATTCCTCTTTATAAAATCTTTTGATTGTATAAATAATTTCCCATCTTATAAAATCCCTTTATTTTATAAATATTTTCTCTTTAATAAATTCTAATTCATTTTATAAATGAATATCCCTTTTTATAAAATCCTTTGATTTTATAAATAAATTTCCTTTTTCATTCTATTTGTAAATGGTTTACAATTGTCTCCCCTTATCCTTGTTTTACAAATAATTTCCTTTATATTTGTTTTACAAACAATTTCCTTTTCACAAATATTTATTTAACAAATAAAAATTTCTTTTTATAAAATCTTTTGATTTTATAAATATTTCTTTTCAATATAACATTTGAAAATCTCCTTTACAACATTCCAGTATTTTTCACGGTATTTAAAATGCCGAGTGACCATGATCGATATCGTTCAAACACACATAAACAACCACATATTTTATATCACATCATATATTACTATAAATGAAAACAGTAAAATAAATGTTGAGGAACCCACATGGGTCCCTCCAACCTGTTTCCCTGCATCCATAGATGTTACACAATAAAATCAACATCACTTTCAGTTCCATATGATATATTCTTATAAATAGAATAAATATAGAAATTCAACTAACTGACTAGCAGTTCAATCAAACAGCCAACACATAGTCGATTAGCCAATATTTAACAGTTTTAAAAATACAACATGAAATTATAAACTGTTCAGAGTTAGTGAGATTTACTCACATTGGCAGTTCACCGTTAAAGAACGATAAACTGTTTGTTTGATTTGTATCAAACAATTTATTTTGCTGTAAATTCAAACGAGCTCCAATCCCCCCTAGCCAGTTTCATTTCGAAGTGTCCGTCCATACGGTCCCAACGGATCCGACCGTTCGTGATTCTGATATCGTATGGAAGAGTTATTACATTACGAAGTTGATACACATTTAAATTGAATATAAACTTTCAAATTAAATCCCTTTTTAGAAGTTGGGCCTTACCCAAAACGAAAAGCCCATCCACTTAAAAAAAAAGACCCGCTCTCTCTACACTTCATCTCCCCAAATCCATCGTGTATCACCTGCTCCTCACAGCCATTCACGACATGGTCCTCCCTCTACCTTTCCTTCATTTCACCATAAATCTCCAAACTAAAAACACTAATCAACTCGTCGTCTTCCCCTCTTCCTTCCAGTCCCCTCTGCCTTGCAATCGACACCCTTTTCTGACTCGCGTCGAACCCATGTGCCCAGAAACCATCGACAGTATTTCCACCGAATACCCCAATATCACCACAAATAAAACCGTACTCAACCACAAACATAAGTATAAACTCCAACCCTCAAATCGATGCACCATTTCCGTGAAATCGTTAACCCTAGGTCGCTCTGGTGTTTTTGCTGCACCTTCAAACTAGCATCGCCCTATATGAAAGTGCCACCATCTTGAAGCTTTCCCCCGAACGATTCCATGTATATATGTATAAGGATTTATATATTTTTATTTTGTTTGATTTTGATTTTTCTTTGTTCATCATTTTTCTGGTAAACGAGAATACAGTGGAGGGTAGGAGAATTTGATTTTATATGGTGACGAGAAGCTTGTGTGGCTGAAAACGTGAGGATGTGGCACCTTAATTTTTCACACATTTTATTTAGATATTTTATTTTCATTTATTTTTGCTTTCTAAAAAATCGTGCGATCACACAAGATACCCAAAAATCACAAAACTAGACTTATAGCTAGAGTTCGACTTTACGAACCCAACAAAACTAGTTTCGTCGAATTCCGACTTCGTATGCTCACAAAGCATATTTTTAACTGTCAAAATACTGACTATTTTCACTCTAAAAATCCATATGGCCACACAGTGACCCTAAAAATCACGGAACTGGAAATCTAGTAATAATTTGATGTTGCGGATCCAACAAAATTGGTTTCGTCGAATTCTGAGGTCGTATGAAAAACTGGCTATTTTTAAAGCTCTGAATGACCCATTTAAATATATAAATATATTTAAATACAATTAAATTAAATACAAATAAATATATATTATCGTATATACTCACAGTGGAATACCATACAGCTCTACTTGGATTTATAACTTGATATTTTAAATCCCGATTAAATCGATATTCGATTTAAAATGAAATTCCTTTTTAAAAATATAAATAATTCCTTTATAAATTATAAAGGAATTCCACAGCGACTTTTCTAAAATTTGATTTCGACATAAATCAAAATCTACACGACGAAATCCCGATTTTTCTCTTCCACTAGAAAGATATACTCCACCAGCTCCACACGTTTCTTGTTTCACAGAAATCCGGCTTAAAACGAATCTGGTACATTCAGTTGAAGTTCGAATCGCCAATTTACGAACTGCAGCGCCATTTTGAGCTCGATTTTAATTATATTATAAATCTACGTTTAAACTGTCATTTATATACTACATTCATTATTCAAATTCAATTCCAAGCTGAATTAAATATCACAGATGATCCGGTTCACAGCATATCGTCATTTCAGCCAATTCTGATTATTTCAGAATTAAATATACTATTTAATTATTATTTTAATTAAATATTCCTTGCTATTTAATTAAACCACCATTAAATTCACTATATCACTATTTATATAATTAAATAAATGAATTATAATACCTCTGCAAATGCGGGTCATTACAATCTTCCCCACTTAAAATAATTTCGTCCTCGAAATTGCTAAGGTAGAGAACGACCCTATCGACTGGTTAGAACATATTTGTTCACTTATTAACTTCAGTTTCAACTGAACCAATTTAATTTCAATTAAAAATTTATTTAATTCTTATCAACGAAAATTTCCAAAAATCCTGAAAATTTTCTAATGCCTTAACTCTTCGAAAAATTTCGCCAGCACCTCCTTTGTACTGGTCAATCGGTCAAACTCCCACTCGCCTCTCTGGGCCTTCTCCAACTAAAAGAAAATCAAACAGCCAAGCGGCTTGCCAATTCGGCTCATAAATCTTATATCCAATAGAAATATAAACTTGTACCTTTTGTCGGCATATCGTTATATCCTTTTCACCTGTTATCAATTCAGCGGATACAAGGGTCATCCCAATCAAATTCCAATCTGCTTTTATCCACAACACAACAACTCGCTTATATCCGAGCCAATTATCATTTCAAACTTGAGTTTCATTCTCGATTCTCGACTCTTAACTTGATTATCACATCACACTTCAAATTTAAATCTCACAATCCAATTTGTCTTGATATCATTCAAATTCAATCTCAGTTACCACTTTACTGGCTTTACTTTAATTCAAATTTGCTTTCACAAATTTCTATTAAATTTGTTTTTAATTCAAGCAGCCTTTCCCTGGGAGTTTTTAAACAGTTTACTCTTTTCAAAAATCAAATTTTCCTTTTTGAAATTCAACACAACTTGTCTTTTCCAAAACAAATTCAAAACAGTATCTCTGGTAGTAATTCGTCACTTACAACTCAAAAATGAATACCGATGATGTAGCTGTCATCATCAGAATCTATTTTCCAGCGATCGAAGTGAGTTCAATACTATAAAACCATTTCTAAACATTTCCACTTTGAAATTCATTTCAAAATATAATTCACACTGCTTGTAAAACAATTTAAAATCTCCCAGAATCTTAAATTTTCCTTATTCTTAATCCAAATCCATTTACAAACACTTATCCAATTTTCCCGAATTTTAATTCAATTTCTGGTTTAAATTTCAGATTTAACTCATCTGATTTCACGTATTTCACTTACATGAATTCTGATTGGTTATTTACATAACCATTTAATTTATAATCTTACTTGATTATAATAACAACCACTATATATCCACTATATTATAATTTCAATATATATATCTTCTCTATATCAAGATATACCTTGGGTAAACTTATTTTAATTTACCGTCTTTTCAAAACATATCGTGTCGACCCATCGTATTCGAGTGTTTATAAACTCCTACCGATACAGTGGATCAAACAGATCGACCAGAACCCATAAACAACTCAACCAATAAATCTCCACAATATAATTTTTTTGTATCAAATACAAATACGTTCACTCGTATATATACACTCAAACTCAATCTAGGGCATTACTAACCCTATCTCTACCGAGTCACACCACAGAGCCAAGGTAATTCTTAACTTAAGCTCTGATACCAACTGTAATGACCCGAAAATTTAGCAGGCTTGATTATCCGATATACAACACATATAAAACATCAAGAGTCGAAAATACCGGATGATTAATGAAAGAAATTAGAGGGTGAGGAAAAATAAGATAGAAACTTAGAATAGAAGAAGAAGAACAACAACATCAGAGTAACACGAACCTCACAACGGAACGAATAACATATAATATATATAACATAACTTGAAATATACATCTATACTTGAATATACATCATTATTAAAGTGCAGCACTTACAACACAGCGGAAATAAACTATAGCTATATGATCCTGAAGCCGCCTGCTCCAGCTCTTCAAGTATCTGTAAATTCCTGACTACTTGACTTCCCATACAAAATTGGGCACCCAAGAGTTTAGGGAAAACAAAACAAAATAAACTCCGGGTCAGTCATGGGACTGGTATGAGTAAAACAGTTTAAAACAGTTGAACAAGTAAACGATATCTCATAAGACCACGCCGTATAACGGAACGGGTTTTTCCCTTATGAGAATCCAAAATATCTTTATATCAAAAACCTTTTGATATTATAATAATGTCTATCAACCACAATATAATAATCATCTAGCAGAAACGCTTTCATCTCACGTTCTACATATATAGTATATAATCAAAACCGCAAGCACATATTAGGTAATGGATTTCCAACTATGAGAAGGTATGGAACCACCTTTCGCTAGTGTACCTCTAGAGAGGAATACACTGGGTTCAACAAGAACATCTTGCAACCCGACCACACATGACCGACCACTCATTTCACCTGAGTGTATCGAATGTATATAACCAACGGTTGGGATCAGCAACCGTTTCCCGAATGGGACAGTATCAACAATAGATATTTAGAAGTAAATGAAACTCTAGATCAGGTGATTATACACCCTAATAGGTGCGACCTACATAGCCATGCTGCCTGCCCGATTTCTGTCATTAACCGGATGTGAGGCTAGAAGCTACTCTTTATCATCACATCGGATTCACTTCGAATGCCACATTGTCAGATCCATCGAAAATCACTAATTTTACGTCTACAACCATACATTACGTTTCAGCTAAAAGAAGTTTCCTTCTCCGCTTCCACTCTTGGTACGGTTGAAGAAATCAATGTACGTGACCTTTCTGGAAATACTCTGTCAGACATTCATCCATACAAGTCATCCAGGAACAGGATGAACTAAAGGTACTATTCAGTATATCCATCTTAGGCACTGTTATCTAAGACTTATATAATAGCCCTTGCACTTTACTCCGTCTTCAATTATCTTTGGCATATATGATTCGCAACGCTTATGCCAATACAGAGTGTTTCTTTGGATAATAATCCAACTGGTCTCTCCATATTAACAACGTTAAAATAGTCAAAACTTCGATAGTCTGTGATTTAACTATCAAAGAAAAATACGTGTGCAAACAACGATATTATTTATAGATGGAAATTCTATCAATCAATCATATATATATCTATATATATATATATATTCATATTTTCCTTATTTTCTATGTTTAGAAAATATACGTTAACGCTGGAAAACATTTCCATAACTTATTTACTATCACTATTCTTCTACAACTATCAGTCTCTGATTGTAAACTAGTGTAAGAACAATTCCCTAAGTACCAATTCCGAAGGTCGAAACCAACATCAGATAGACAATTAGGAAACCATTCAACTTAACGAGTCCCCAGTCAATTTCTGATTTAGCTTAACCCCATTTCTTAATTCCTTATACATGAACATTTCCTTTTCTAATTCATATTTCCAATTTCAATATTTGATTACGTTTCTTATTCTATTTGGAAAACATTTCCAAATCTTCTTTACTTGGATTTAAACATATGTTTAAATCAACATCGCGACAACAACTCAAACCACTATACTTATTTACTAAATTCACTTAACCACTTTCACTCTCGAACCTTAACCATTTCTACATTAAAAACGAAGTCAATCAAGTTGGGGTATAACCATCTCTCAGACCTTAACTGAACAACATTTCAAATCTCGAAATAGGGTAAGTTCATCTTTTAACCCTTTAACACTTCCTTATGAACCCTCGGATTCTATTTACGAACCCCCTTCTTTTACAAGTTTACGTGATTATAACAATGGTGTTACGATCTCCTGCACCCGAATTATATTATCTTTAATATGACTTTTATTTCCTAACTCGAATAATATAACGATCAACTAATTTATTTACTCCTATTCGGTCAACTCTAATCTATAACTCTTATTTGAATAACTCCAACCTAATAACTCTTACTGGATTAACTCTTATTCAATTGACTTATTCGAATAACTTATATTCGATTTGCTTACTTTCGAATACTTATATTCGATAATCTCTTTCTTCGAATAAATCTTATTCGATTTAACTCCTGTCGAATAACTAGATTTAATCAACTCACTTTGAATATTTCTGATTCGATTATCTCACTTTGAATATCTCTGATTCGATTATCTCACTTTGAATATCTCTGATTCGATTCACTTCTTCGAATAACTTAATTCGATTAACTCACTTCAACTTTATTCGAATAAACTAAATTCGATTAACTCCATTTGAATAACTCTAGTTCGATTTAACTCTATTCAATAACTCTAGTTCGATTTAACTCTATCGATTAACTCTAACTGATTAACTCTAACTGATTAACTATAACTGGTTTAGCTCTAACTGGTTTAACTCTATGGTTGACCTAACTGGTTATCCCTAATGGTTTTACTCTAACTGGTTAACCCTAACTGATTAAGTCTTTGTCCTTTTTCAGTTTCAAACATCGATGTTGAAATCGATTTTTACTTCTTTATATAAGTCCTGACTTATATATTCTATTTATCCAAAGATAAATATTTCCTTTATAATCTATTTGTTCATCCTAAGTATTGCCTTTAACAATTTCTTATTTATTTTCTAAGTAAATATTCCTTATATCTAATTCTATTTATTTAACAAATAAATATCTCCTGTTTATCTTATTCTACTTATTCAACAAATCAATATCTCATTATCTTCTCTTATTTATTTACAAATAAATATTCTTCTTTATAAAATCCTTTGATTGTATAAATAATTTCCCATCTTATAAAATCCCTTGATTTTATAAATATTTTCTCTTTAATAAATTCTAATTCATTTTATAAATGAATATACATTTTTACAAAATCCTTTGATTTTATATATAAATTTCCTTTTTCATTCTATTTGTAATTGGTTTACAAATATCTCCCCTTATCCTTGTTTTACAAATAATTTCCTTTATATTTGTTTTACAAACAATTTCCTTTTCACAAATATTTATTTAACAAATAAATATTTCTTTTTATAAAATATTTTGATTTTATAAATATTTCTTTTCAATATAACATTTGAATATCTCCTTTATAACATTCCAGTATTTTTCACGGTATTTAAAATACCGAGTGACCATGATCGATATCGTTCAAACACACATAAACAACCATATATTTTATATCACATCATATATTACAATATATGAAAACAGTAAAATAAATGTTGAGGAACCCACTTGGGTCCCTCCAACCTGTTTCCCTGCATCCACAGATGTTACACAATAAAATCAACATCACTTTCAGTTCCATATGATATATTCTGATAAACAGAATTAATATAGAAATTAAACTAACTGACTAGGAGTTCAATCAAACAGTCAACACATAGTCAATCAGCCAATATTTAACAGTTCTAAAAATACAACATGAAATTATAAACTGTTCAGAGTTAGTGAGATTTACTCACATTGGCAGTTCACCGTTAAAGAACGATAAACTGTTTGTTTGATTTGAATCAAACAATTTATTTTGCCGTATATTCAAACGAGCTCCAATCCACCCCCAGTCAGTTTCATTTCGAAGTGTCCGTCCATACGATCCCAAAGGATCCGACCGTTCGTGATTCTGATATCGTATGGAAGAGTTATTACATTACAAAGTTGATACACATTTAAATTGAATATAAACTATCAAATTAGATCCCTTTTTAGAAGTTGGGCCTTACCCAAAACGAAAAGCCCATCCACTTAAAAAGGAAGACCCGCTCTCTCTGCACTTCATCTCCCCAAATCCATCGTGTATCACCTGCTCCTCACAGCCATTCACGACATGGTCCTCCCTCTACCTTTCCTTCATTTCACCATAAATCTCCAAACTAAAAACACCAATCAACTCGTCGTCTGCCCCTCTTCATTCCAGTCCCCTCTGCCTTGCGATCGACACCCTTTTCTGACTCGCGTAGAACCCATGTGCCCAGAAACCATCGACAGTATTTTCCACCGAATACCCCAATATTACCACAAATGAAACCGTACTCAACCACAAACATAAGTATAGACTCCAACCCTCAAATCGATGCACCATATTCGTGAAATCGTTAACCCTAGGTCGCTCTGGTGTTTTTCCTGCACCTTCAAACTAGCGTCGCCCTATATGTAAGTGCCACCATCTTGAAGCTTTCCCCCGTACGATTTCATGTATATAAGTATAAGGATTTATAGATTTTTCTTTTGTTTGATTTTGATTTTTCTTTGTTTAACATTTTTCTGGTGAATGAGAATACACTGGCGGCTAGGGGAATTTGATTTTATATGGTGACGAGAAGCTTGTGTGGCTGAAAACGTGAGGATGTGGCACCTTAATTGTTCACACATTTTATTTAGATATTTTATTTTCATTTATTTTTGCATTCTAAAAAATCGTGCGATCACACACGATACCCAAAAATCACGAAACTATACATATAGCTAGAGTTCGACATTACGAACCCAACAAAACTAGTTTCGTCGAATTCCGACTCCGTATGCTCACACAGCGTATTTTTAACTGTCAAAATACTGACTGTTTTTCACTCTAAAAATCCGTACGGCCACATAGTGACCCTAAAAATCACGGAACTGGAAATCTAGCAATAATTTGATGTTGCGGATCTAACAAAATTGGTTTCGTCGAATTCTGAGGTCATATGAAAAACTGGCTATTTTTAAAGCTCTGAATGACCCATTTAAATATATAAATATAATTAAATTAAATACAAATAAATATATATTATCGTATATACTCACAGTGGAATACCATACAGCTCTACTGGGATTTACAACTTGATATTTCAAATCCCGATTAAATCGATATTCGATTTAAAATGAAATTCCTTTTTAAAAATATAATTAATTCCTTTATAAATTATAAAGGAATTCCATAGCGACTTTTCTAAAATTTGATTTGGACATAAATCAAAATCTACACAACGAAATCTCGATATTTCTCTTCCACTAGAAAGATATACTCCACCAGCTCCACACGTTTCTTGTTTCACAGAAATCCGGCTTAAAACAAATCCTGTATATTCAGTTGAAGTTCGAATCGCCAATTTACGAACTGTAGCGCCATTTCGAGCTCGATTTTAATTATATTATAACTCTACGTTCAAACTGTCGTTTATATACTATATTCGTTATTCAAATTCAATTCCAAGCTGAATTAAATATCACAGATGATCTGGTTCACACCATATCGTCATTTCAGCCAATTCTGATTATTTCAGAATTAAATATATTATTTAATTATTATTTCAATTAAATATTCCCAGCTATTTAATTAAACCACCATTTAATTCACTATATCACTATTTATATAATTAAATAAATTAATAATAATACCTCTGCAAATGCGGGTCATTACACCTCCGGTTTGCGTTGCATTGTGTGATGGGACTTGAGTCTTATAATGGTTTCATTTTTCTAAAAAGCATTGCGTTATTTAACGATTTACTTTATTTTATGCACTATCAATCCAATGGAGTAAACCCGTTCCGTGTTAGCGGCATGGTCCTGTGATTAGCATTATTATTAGATTAGTTAAGTTAGATTTCTCATAACAGTCCCATGACTGACCTGTAGTTTGTCTCACTGGCAAACTCGGGTGCCCATATTTTCCACACGGGAAGTCGAGTAGCTTTTTGCAGATATTTATCTCTTTAGCAGGATCCTGGATCGAAGCTTAAAGTTGTGTCCAGGGCATTGATAGCCTTCCGCTGTATCAGTTTAAGTCTTCCGCTGCACTGTATTATCTTTAATGTTAAATTTATCTTTCGCTGTATTATTTTATTCGATGTATTCTGATATTCTGTACTCTGATGTAACATTATTATGATATTTATAAAAGTCTTTTTTTATTTGTTCTGATGTGTTGTATGCCCAGAGTTAATGCATTAGAGAATTTCCAACTTTTGGATCATACCTGTGTGGTTTATGATCGATTCAAAGGGCGGGAATTTTCGGGTCATTACAGAACGATCGCATTGAGCGTATGCAATAAGCCGTTAAACCTCTGGGTATCCCTAGTAGGACGAGTGTTATCTCGTGAGGGTGTTCAGTGGATAATACCCATAAAATCCAAATGTTAAATGCAAAAAATATTTACAGAATGCAAGATTCAAAAATATTTACAAGATGAATGAAAGTCTTCAAAAGAATATTTAATTTGGGTAACTTACTTTTAAATTTGACACGAATGAGTTAATGCAAGTTGGGTTGTCACTATGAAATTTTAGTTCGTTACTAATCAAAACTTCAAAGAAAAGTCAGGTTATTATTATGAACTCCTTCGGCTTGGCCTGTTACTTTGATTGAAAACATAGTGCAAATATGAAATGAATTCTATAATTGATATCAACAATTGTAAAATAGCATCTCAATTTCCTTTTAGTTAACAAGTTAGGTCAAATAAGTGAAGAAGGTGCTTGGAATTCAAGTGCTTACACTCTCTTTATTATGAAAAATATTTACATTATTATTATTTACAAACACCTAGGTATACCACCCCTGCACTGTATTACGATTTACGTGAGGGTCGGTAATCCTTAGGTGTCCAACTCATGAAATGAGACCAAGATATAACCAACGCACTGCATTACGACTTACGTGGGAGTTAGCACAAAGCTTGGCGAATTCGCAGACCAACGCTAGATGTACTAACAATGTTGCATACCCTTGGATCATTATTATATATATATATATATTCTTTCTTTTCTTTTTCTTTTTTTTTAACATAAGAGAGAGAGAGAGAGTTAAGCGAGAATGTTTTAGCACAACTTCACTTAAAAGATCTAAAATGTTATCGCTAGTAGTCTAAATAAACCATTCAATTAACCGGATTAAAATTTAAAATCTATTTCATACTAATCACCTATGAATCTTCCTATATACCAGTTACATCAAATTTGATCATAATTCAAACTTTCTTCCATTATACGTTATGAGAAGTAAATTTCCAAAAAAAATTAATCGAATGACCCAAAACTGTATATTTACTTCATCTGCCCTTTAAAAGTAAATTAAAATGTTTTTTTTGAATGAAAAAGAAAAGGAAAAAACTGTGCAAAACCAAAATAAATGTGAAACTCCCCCCACACTTGATTTTGACTGTGCCCTCACAGTCAACCCAAGTGGAAGGAGAAAACAAAAGAAAAGAAAAGAAAAAATTGAAAATCTTCCCTATAACTACAAGAGAAAAGAAAAAATATTTACAGTATATAAGAAAACATATTGACAAGAAGTAAATGAAACAGTCTTCTAAAGACTGATTCATTTGTCTCTTCAAGTATGAGAGACAAAGTTTAAGCTTGAAAAACCAAATCGTAAAAGATTTCGAAGCTAAATGTTCGTTTGGAAAAACAAATGTCATTTTATTAAAAAATGAATGAGTTGGTTTAATTTTGATGATTTTTTCGATAGATTGAATAATGGATTGAATTTCATGTTTATTTCCACCAAATTAAATTTCAAAATTATCATGGAAAAATCTTTTGAATTATCGATTCCAAAATCAAAATGGTGATTCAAATCTACCACTTTAAGGTTCAACTCATTTTCGAAAAGGCCAAAAAATTTGAGTTCATCAAATTCGTCTTCCTTTGAATTATTTACAACTTTATTACATAAATCATTTTCAAATCTTAAAGTTGTGGTTTGAAATTCGTTATTTCCAGAAAAAGGAACATTGAATTTTAAATTTTGTTCCACCCTCTCAAAAGAATTGAAATCCAACTCAATTACCATATTATTAACAACTTCATTAAGATTGTTATTTTCCATTTCAAAAGTTGTTATTTTAAAATCATCGATTGTGGTAAAAGGTGGATTAATGTTCGAAACGTAATACTTTTGGATTTGATTTTGTTTCTCATGAAACTTCAAGTAGTTTTCATACAACAAATCCGCATAGTCATCATCAATCTCATTCATTTGCCCAACAAAATCAAATTTATAATTATTTATTTGAGAATTTTTGTAACAACCCGGGATTTCAGAACCAATTTAAATTTTTTATTTTAGCTATTTTAATGGATTTTGAATAGTTAAATGGTTTATTTTAATTAATAACGAGTAAAAGTCTTTTTTAATCGAAGTTAGAACATATAAAGTTATTTTGATTATGAAACGAGCCTGAAATGGCGCGGCAGTTTGAAAATTCGATTTTAAATTTCAAATAAATGTACATGATTCAAAATAAATCAGATTTCAGTAAAATAAGAAATGTTGGAATCTATTTAGCTATATCTTTCTAACGAATGTGAAAAACTAAGATTTCATAATATAAATTGAAAGTTATGTCCAGTTTAAAAGTTAAAATAGTCGCTATGGAATTTATATATATATTATATAATATATAGCCCTTAAAAATAGCCATTTTGCAAATGACCTCTGTTTTCGACGAAACCACTTTTGTTGGATACGGAATGTCAAATTATTGCTAGATTCCAATTTTCATAATTTTTGGAATTAATATTTGAGCGTGGCAAATTTAAATGCGTTTTGACAGTTTCAATTTGAATTGGATCGACCAGAAAATGGCCATTTTTCAAACGGTCTCCAAATTCGACGAAATTAGTTTTGTTAGGACTGTATCATCAAAACAAAGCTAGATTTATTTTTCTAGAATATTTGGAGTCAGTATGTGGCCCCGGTAAATTAAAATGTACATTGAAATCAATATTAAACATTATATTAATTTATATTTTAACTTTAGCGAAAAATGATCGAAAAAATAGAATTGGCTTATGAAACATATCCCACTGTGTCCAGAATGTGGGTATTTGGCTAGGGGCAATAGTCATTCGGTTTGAATTGGAGTTCGGACGCTAAATTCACTTTTATGAAATAATTAAATATTAAGACATATATTACTATATATATAACCTAGAAAAAATCATAGAACCCTAATCCCAAAATTTAGAGCTGTCTCTTTTCCTTTTCAATGGACAGCCTGCTCCAAATTTGTTCTTTAATTTTCTCCCAAGTTGTAAACCAAAATCGAAAATCGCCAACTACGTTCAGCTCATCTCATCGAGCTCCATCTTCTCCAAGGTGATGATCAATTTTAGTTTGGCAAAATCACCAAAATTGAGGTCGAAAGTAGGTGCGGTCGGAGGGTTTTTTCACAGTGCGAGGGACCATCGAATGGCGAGGAACTCAGGGAGGAGGGTGGCGGCTCAGAGGCGCACGGCGTGGTCACTGGCGGTCTTGGTCCGGCGTTGGGGTTTGGTTCGGCGACGGTGAGGTTTGGGGGAAACAAGTTAATGGGAAGAAGTAATAAACGGCTCGATATTTGTTAAGTGTAATTAATTAACGTTAGTTATATAATTAACCATTTAATTTATGTAATTAATATTTAAACTGCGATATCTTATTCAAACAAAAACGGAACTGAACGATTTCACTTGCAATGCAATCGTTACAGCAAGCAGTACAATATGGAACTGAGAGCTAGTTGGAATTTTTGATTAAATTAAACATTGGGTTTAATTTAATTAAAAAAATTGTTATACAACGATTTCAAAACCGATCAAGGTGAGAACTCATTCTTACTAAAATTATTTTACAGTTAAATATATACTAGGTTGCATACGGGGCTTAGTAGCCCCCGACACTATTTATTGTACAAACCATGTTGTTTGTTTGAATTGTATTGTGGAAATTTGGATTGTGGCTATAAAATTGATTGTAAATAAAATATTTGAACAATAAAAATATCATTTTTATTGTATAAAGGAACTATATAAAATATTCATGTGTTAGAATAAACTGTTTGAATAATAAAAATATTATTTTTATTGAATGTATGTACTATATAAAATAGTGAAGTGTTAAAATAAATATTTTACCATTAAAAATACAATTTTTAACGTATATATGAACGACATAAAATTCTCCTGAAATGAAAATAAACATTCATTTACAAATCGGACGATTTGTTTATGTACACCCATTTAATTGACATTGATTGGGATGATAAATTTTACACATCGCCCAACTACACAAATAATATTCAGTATTTGTTGGTTGAAACTCCACACAGGTATTGGGATGATACTTGATGTACACTAATCCCAATTGTTTAGTTGTATGTCAATCAATTGGTTGACAGACTGTTGGAAGCATTAATTATTTATATTTAATGCTTATGTAGTTTAATGCACTCTGGATGATGGTTGATCAGTTATCATTTTTGTTGTATACATGTGTTGTATGAAATCCATATAAATAAATTATATGGTAATTGGTTGGGTCTGATTCCAGTTCAGAAAGAATGAATATTTTAAAACAACGAATATTTTAAAACAATGAATATTTTAAAATAATGAATATTTTAAAATAATATTCAGTAAAGGATTAAAATGTGAATTTGATGTCCGATTTTGGATGGACACGAAAATATTGAAATTTTTGAAGCCGTGATTAGATTTGTCCCATTTTAACGCGAACGATATTTGTATCGATTTTATTCATTTTTATAATGAATATCAAAAGGGAAATGATTTCAAAATCTGGTATTTTGAAAATATTATCATTTAAATATTATAATGGTAAGGAGTATTCAATTTTGATTTAAAATTGAAGTGAAAGTGGGAATCATTTTTAAAATGAATTAATAAATTACGTTTTGAACGAAATATAATATATATATATATATATATATATATATATATATTAATGGCTTGAATAGAATGCGCCGCGACCGTTCGCGAATTTTGACCATTGACTTCGACTCGACATTACGGGATATCCGACCGTCGGATTCTCCTAAAACCAGAACCTTTGGGTTTGTATCGAAAAGAGCTTTCCTACGAATATAAGAGATTTGAAATCTAACAGTTGGATTTCGTATTACGTCCAAATCAAATATGGAAAAGGTCGCTGTAAGTGCAGTTCGATGACCGTTTATGGAAATCGACTGTACGGCCTTAATAAAATTATTAAAAATGTTAATAATTTGTGTAAAATCATAACAAATGGTTTGGAAAGAATTTGGATGAAAAAAATCCATATTTGAAAAGATAAAAATATATTTTTTATCATAATGAACCAGTTATTAGCTAGAAAGATAATCCAACGTTTTTAAATAAATAAATTTGGTTTGTGAATGGTTTTAAAATAACCAGAATTTTCCAATATATAGATTGGAATGGATTTGAATGGAAATAATCTTAGGAATATTTCGATATTGGATTCTGTGGCTATACGGATATTGTGGAGGAATTTAGAAGATATATATATATCGTTATTCCCCATACGATATGTGTTGGTTTCAGAACTTAATATTGAATATAAGTCGACATAATTTCTATTTAGATCCTTATATTTAATATCAAATTGGGTTATGGGTTTGTCCTGAATGGTGTCTTCAGTAACACTATTTTTAGACCCCGTGTGAAAAGAATAAATCTTTTGATTAAGATTATCAGAGTTTCTAATTATAATTTGTAATTGGAATAAAAACGGAATGTGAATTGGGTTTATCATGAACTGTTTTTTTACAAACATCCATTCTTTAACCCGATTAACAATGAAATGTGATTTGGAGTTTATAAATCTTTTTATTAAGATTTAATATATTAAATTGGAATTGAATGGAATTCGATTTGGTAATAATTAAAGTGAGCTTCTGTGGAGAAAGACTGTTAATATATATGGAATTTAAAAGGCTTTGTTGTTATTCCATTTATATTATTACTCGGATATGGGAATTTATATCGATTATATATATATATATATTGATCTATTTTCCATGAATATTCCATGGTTAATGGAAATTGATTTTGGGTTTATCATGAACTGTGTTTTAAACGACATTAGTTATTTAACCCAGTTAAAGACAGGATTACATGTCTATCATTTTATTTCAAACTGTATTGTTGATCTCTGCTAAATATATATCTATTTGGTGGCGGAGAATTTATTCTCTTGCTTAACACCCTTCTCTGAGACGTACGAGCTTAGAGTTTATATATCGGCAGAAATCAGTGGTACGGTGTAGATTATCAATGTGGCATGTGTGATTTTCCAAAGTTAAATAATCATTAGATAATGATTATGGGAGATTAAAACTAAGTGAAATTTTAATGAATCTTTAAATAGATTGAAATGTGAATGTGATAATTTAAATTATCAAGTTTGGGAAATGATCAAGGATGGAGTACCACCAGTTTTACACCAGGCGATAGTTAAATCTTTAATTAGATTTGAACGTGAAATGATTATTAATTTTACTGATAACACCATGGTGTTAGAGATGGAGTTTTACCAGTTTTGCTCCATGGGATGAATAGGTTGGGATTGGGAAATAAAACAAAGGATTATTTCGGTGAGATGCGCTAATCCCGACTAGTTGATAAACCTAAATTTTGTTTATAAATGATATCCAAAGTAAGATTAAAGAATAAATTTAAAGAATTTATCTTTGATAAAATTAATGGGAACCTTTCCCTAAAGATGTGAATATTTGAATAAAAGAATATTCTAGATTAGAATGAGGCGTATGATGTGTTTTTATAGCACTTGATTATTGATTATAAAATATGCGAGTTATTTGGAAAGACCGAGTTTAACCCATTCCGAATAATTAATATGACGACTAAAATTCGACGATGAAGATGACGGTTAAAGACTGGAGATCTTCAAATCGTTTGGATGATTACTGATGTGTTGATTGGGTTGTACACCCAAGACGAGGTAATATGTGGTGATCTTCCAGACGTACTTGGTGATCGACCGGATTTGCGAGGGTCTCTCTCCTGTATTGGATATATGGGACAAGGAATAATGTGCCTCCGGTTTCGTTCAGACCAAGAACGGACTTGCAAATGGATGGTGTGTCTAACGTTGATTCCTTTATATTGTATTTGTTGACCTCTGCTAAATATATATCTGTTTAGTGGCAGAGAATTTATTCTCTTGCTTAACACCCTTCTCTAAGACGTACGAGCTTAGAGGTTATATATTGGTGGAAATCAGTGGTATGGTATGGAATAATAGTGTGGCATGCTGAGATGCAAATGATCAAGGCTTTTGTTGAAAAGCAGAGTCTTGTGGTTAATGGTCAAAGCACAGATATAATTAGCATAGCTTTGTGTAGCGTTAATTCGCGAGCTTTACACCCCTGTATGAACCAGAAATAGGATGAGGACTTCAGGGAAATGGACATATGTTAGTTTCTAGCCAGAAGTAACGTCATGGTATGGAGACCAGACTGTTTACTCATGTGGATGTTGGTTATTACTACTGGATGAGGGATTGTGAGGCGCCTCGGATATATCGGTCACTACGGGGCCGATGGATGTTATGGTCGATATACTGACCAGGTTTTATGCCCTATAGGGCAGGCTAACATATAGTTTATGGTATTGCCAATCATCGACGGATGACCGGCCCTGTCACTAACTGCAGGTGCAGTTACGACTGTATCCTGAGGCTTGGGCTAGAGAGTCACGAATTGGTAAGGACGATCGCTTGCCTTGTTTCATAGATGGAAACCCAATTTCCAATATGTGATTT
This sequence comes from Allium sativum, assembly GCA_030737875.1. Classification (NCBI taxonomy): domain Eukaryota; kingdom Viridiplantae; phylum Streptophyta; class Magnoliopsida; order Asparagales; family Amaryllidaceae; genus Allium; species Allium sativum. The sequence goes on from CM060911.1 coordinate 230,294,910, forward strand.
CACAATTTTAAATATATATATATATATATGTATGTATATAGTGACGTAATATAATGGTATGTACGTCGCCTATTATTGATACATTTATATTTGAAGTTGATTTCTTCACCTATAGTAATAATAAAAGATGATATTTCGCGTATCAAGCATATTTGGTTATTATAAGGGAAAACTCTATGCTCGACTGCGTTCATTGTGTGATGGGACATGAGTCTTATAATAGCTTCATTTTTCTATTTAGCATTGCGCTGTATATTTTATGCACTGGTATTCTCGGGGTTAAAACCATTCCATTTTATATTGCATGGTCCCTTGATTTATCTAACTTTAAAATCAAGCTAATAACGGTTTTGGTTTTCGGACCGGTCCCATGACTGACTCGGAGTTTATTGTTTCAACCTAAACTCTGGGTTCCCTTATTTTCCACACGGATAGCTAGTAGTTTTGGTATTTACAGATATTATTTTCATAGGATCCTGGATTTACAACTGAAGCTATATTCGAAAAGCTCTGTATCTGTGTATTTCTTTCAGTTGTGTTATGTATTATTTTTTCGCTGCTTTGTATTTTAACCTCTGATATTATTTTATATCTGTTGTGTAATATTTATTCATACTCTAATTTTTGTACTCTGATGTAAACTGTTGTGATAGCAATGAAATGTTCTATTATTTGCGTTCTGATTTGTCGTCTTCTCAACTCAATCCGGGCTTTCCCTTATGGGAGAGTTTGGGTCATTTCATTTGTGATATCAGAGCTTTGGTTTACAGAGCTCGAGAACATGACACATTAGAACCTAACAAAAGAATTCATCAGAGATAGGATTAGTAATATCTTATGAGAGTAAATCATAAGAGGTAGGGCTAGTAATACCCTAGAATAAGTTAGAAGAGTATTATTTTAAAAAAATGAATTTAGTTTGAAAATTATATCAAATTATACGTATTTGAGTATTTTATTTTATATCGAATTTGGACTATCAAGTGCAAGAAGAGTTTGAATATATGTAACAACCCGTAACTTCCCCGGTGAGGAAAGCGCGGATATTTCGAGAACAAGCCACAACGGAACGCAGACGGAAGAACATTTCATTGTATATTACAACAATTCCATCAGAATACAAGAATATACAAAGTATGAATAAATATTACACAGAAATATCAAAGATTTAAATTACATTTAAATACATCGCAGCGGAAATAATACAAAACACAACTAGAAGGAGATATACGGATACAAAGCTTTCCGGATATCGTTCCAGCTGCAAACCAGGATCCTGTGAATATAAATCTGCAAAACCAAAACTACTAGCTGCCCGTGTCGAAATAGGGGCACCCAGAGTTTAGGTTAAAACAATAAACTCCAGGTCAGTCATGTGACTGGTGTGAGGACTAAAACAGTTATTAATCTTTATTTTAAAGTTAGGTAAATCAAGGGACCACACTGTATAACACGGAACGGGTTTCCTCCCAAGAACACCAGTGCATAAAACAACAGCGCAATGCTAAATAAAGAACAATGAAGCTATTATAAGACCCAGTTCCCATCACACAATGCAACGCAAGCCGGAGGATAGGGTTTTTACCTTATAATAGCCAAGAATGCTTGATACGTTTAAAACAAATCATTTGATACTATTATAAGTGCATAGTGTATAAAACAACTTCAAATCATAAGTATCAATCATAGACGACATAAGCGCCCCATCCCACTATGTCGCCACACTAGGCTCTATAAATAAAACCGCAAATATCACGTATTTGGAAATTGGATTTCCGTCTGTGAACCGAGGCAAAAGATAGTCCTCCATCGATTCGAGACTCTCTAGCCCGAGCCTCAGGCAAGTACTCAGTCAAGCCTTTGGATCGTCAGAGCCGGTCCACCGATGTGGATTAAAATTCCTGAACACTGTGTTTCCCCGCCCTTTGGGGCGTATGTGAGCCAACGAATGACTCCATCGGACCCGGATCGTCCGATCAAACCGAGGCGCCTCGCAACAGCAACAACCACATAAGTCAAACTCGTCAGGGTGTGTAAAACCACTTACGCCACTTCTAACTAGAAAGAAACGCATGTCCTCCCTGAGGTCCTCTCCCGTTTTTGGTTCACCACCGAGGTGTGAGGCTCGCGAATCAACGTTACACAAAGCTACGCCACATAGGCCGTGCTTTGATCATCAACTACAAGACTCTGATTTTCAACAGAAGCCTTGATCATTTGCATCTTAGCATGCCACACAGGAAAACCATTCTATGCAACTAATATCAGTCACAATATCAGTCACACAGAATGAAATCTGATGTCAAACACACAGTCCATTTACAAGTCCGTTCTGGGTCTGAACGAAACCGGAGGCACCTAGTACCCTGCATATCCATCGATCTCCAAGTATGTCGGGACGATCACCAACTGTTTCCATCTTCTTGGGTGTACATCCCAATCAAGATCATCAGTAATCACCCAAACGATGTGAAGACCTCCGGTCTTCGACCACCGTCTTCATCTTTGACTTATCGTCGTATCAGTTATTCAGAATGGGATAAACCCGGTCTTCCCGAATAACTCGCGTATATAATAAACATGTGTTACACAAACACAACATACGCCTCATTCCAATTCATCAGTCACTAACCGTAAATTAACAAGAGAATAATTCCCCAAATATTAACCCCGAAGGCCAAAACCAACATCAGATCATTATCCAGAAAACCATTCTGCTTAGCTAACCGATAGTTAGATTCTAAATTTCACATTCATAGGGGAAGGTTCCCATTAATTTTATCAAAGATAAATTCATTGAATTTATTCTTTAATCTACTTTTGAATATCAATTCAAACTAGTCGGGATTAGCGAACCTTACCGAAGTAATCATTTGTTTTAATTTCCCAATTCCAACCTATTCATCCCATGAAATAAAACTGATAGTACTTCATATCTAACACCACGGTGTTGTCGGTAAATTCAATTACCATTTCACGTTCAAATCCAATTAAAGATTTAACTATCTCCTGGAGCAAAACTGGTGATACTCCATTCTCGATCTTTTCAATCTAATTAAAGATTCATTAAAACTCCACTTAGTTTTAATCTTTGACATGGTTAAAGAATCAGTGTCATTTAAAACACGATTCACGATAAACCCCAAAATCACATTCCATTTCAATCAGACCCTAACCATAAATTAGCAAGTGAGCAATTCCCTAAGTATTAACCCCGAAGGCCGAAACCAACATCAGATCAATAACCCAGAAACCATTCAACTTAACTAATCTCCAGTTAGTTTCTGATTTTCTTAACTCCTTTAGGTCTAAGAACAGTATTATTGAAGATACCGTTCACGACAACCCAAAATCGCTTTCCATTAATTATCGGGTTAAAGAACAAGTGTTATTTAAAATACTGTTCACGATAAATCCAAAAATCAATACCAATTCAATTCCAATTCAATATTATTTAATTGGTACACTTCATTAAATCTAAATAAAAAGATTTAATCTTTTCTCAACTGGGCTTAAGAACAGTGTTAATGAAGACACCATTCACGACAAACCCAAATCACATTTGATATTAAATACAAGGCTTTGAATAGAAAATATATCGACTTATATTCAATATCAAATTCTACGACCAACAAATATCGTATTGGAAATAACGATACAAATATATCTTTCAAATTTCCATAACAATATCTGTGTAATCACGAAATCCAACATCAAAATAATCCAAAGACAATTTCAATTCAAATCCATTCCAATTCAATTATTGGAAATTCTGGTTACTTTTAAAACCCTTTTTCAAATTCAATTTATTTATTTAAAAATAAATAGAATTTTAATTCTAGTTCTAAACTAGTTCATTTCAATAAAAATCTATTTTTATCTTTTCAAATATGAAGTTTTTCATCCCAATTCTTCCCAAATCATTTCTTATGATTTTACACAAATTATTGATATTTTTATTAATTTTATCAAGGCCCGTACAGTCGATTTCCATCAACGGCCATCGAACTGCACTTGCAGCGACCTTTTCCAAATTTGATTTGGACATAATTCCAAATCCAACCGTTAGATTACTAATTTCTAATATTCATTAGAAAGCTCTTTTTGATACGAACCCAACGGTTCCGGTTTTAGGAGAATCCGACGGTCGGATCTCCCGTAATATCCTTTCGAAGTCAATGGTCGAAATTCGCGAACTACCGCGGCGCAGCGCGTTCTATTCAGGCCATTATACTATATATATATAATATATACTTCGTCGATTTCCTTTTAAAACGTATTTTATAAATCGTTTTAAATTCGTTTTCGAAACAATTTCAACTTCATTTCAAATTCAAATCAAAATTGAATTTTCTAATATAAATTCGTTTTAAATTCATTTCAAATTGATTTCAATTCAAATCGATTTTAATTCGATTTGAATTCATTTTCTTTTCAATTTAATTCAATTTGAATCCGTTTTATACTCAATTCAATTCGAATTCGTTTTACCTTCAATTCAATTCGAATTCGTTTTATATTCAATTCAATTCGAATTCGTTTTATATTCAATTCAATTCAATGTAATTCGAATTTCAATTCTTTTCAATATAATTCGAATTTCAATTCTTTTCAATATTCATTGAAAAATGAATAAAATCGATATAAATCTCGTTTGCGTCAAAATGGCGTCAATCTAATCAACACGGCTTCATATATTTCTATTTTCAAATATTCTATTTCAAATATTTCCTTTCAAATATTTCTATTTCTAATATTTCTTTTTCAAAACTGGAATGAGGCCCAATCAATTACCATATAATGTTAATTATATGGATTTTCTACAACGCATGTATACAATAACAACGATGAATAATCAACCATCATCCAAAGTGCATTCTACACTGTACAAGCATCAAATATAAATATTTAACGCTCATAACAGTCTGTCCATCAATCGATCAACATACAGCTAATTATTGGGACTAGTTTATGTCATATATCATCCCAATACCCATGTGGGGTTTTCAAACAATCAAACACAGATTTTATTTGTGCAGTTGGGCGATGTGTAAAATTTATCGTCCCAATCAATATCAGTCAAATGTGTGTACATAAACAAATCGTCCGATTTGTTTATTTTTATTTCATTTCATATGCACGTTAAAAATTCTATTTTTAACTATAAAATATTTTCAACTATATAAATATTTTATTTCATTTCACATCACATCACACAATCAACTACACATCAAAATCAAACAATCAAGCATACAAGCCGTCCATGGCCTGTGGACGACGGGTGTCGGGTGCTACTAAACACCGTCTGCATCCTAGTATATATTATTAACTAGAAAACAAATAAAAAGGTGAGAAGTTCTCACTGAGGGTTCCACTCCGCCGTGCTTTGTTGTTGATCTGCTGAATCTTCTGGATCGGTTTGAAATGACCATTGCAGTCCTTTTCACGCTGTTCAAATAAAAATATTATTTTTATTACTTCATTTCAATAAATAAAAATGATATTTTTATTTCGCTACTATATAAATAAAAATTCTATTTTTACAACGGTATTCATATAATAAAGATTATATTTTTATTATCTCCACCTAAATAAAAATCATTCCTTTTTCCATTACAAAAATCCTTCCTTTATAAAGATCCTAACTTTCCAAAAATCTAATCTTTTTATTTAGAAAACTCGAACCTTTCTACTCATAAAAAAATTATATTTTTATTATTTTTATAATATAAAAAATCATATCTTTATATTCGCTACTATATAAAAATCATATTTTTAATCCGCCACATATAAAGATCCTATTTTTATCGAAGTAAGAACCATATTTTTACTTCACTACTTAAATAAAAATTATATTTTTATACTCATTACTTCATTATATTTAAAGATCAAATCTTTGCATAAATAAAAATCGTTCCTTTTCCTAAACAAAAATCGAATCTTTTCTTTGTTTAAAAATCTAAATTTTAACATCATAAAAATCTTAACTTCATCTACTATAAAAATGCAAACTTTGAATATGGTAAAAATCCTATGGTCCTCATCTTATGACATCTCATTCAGAAATTATAGTTTTAACCACCTAAAATACATAAAGAACCCAATTAAAATACTTACAGTTGGCGTTTACTGATGGGGGAGGGCTAGAGGTTCATGGTGGTCGGAGTGGTGGTCGGAGGGTCGGAGCAGGCATCAAGGCGTGGAGGCGGTGGCTATTTTGGGTTCGCGGGGCTAGGGTTCGAGGGGGGTAACGGGTCACGATTTGGGGGTCGGGCGGTTGGAGCTGTCGTCGCTCGAAGGGGAGGGCGGTTGAACGGAGAGGTGGCGGACCCGGATGGTGGCATGGTGGAAGGGGGAGGGGATGGCGATGAGCGGTGGGTTTTTTTCTTTTTCTTTTTTTGAAATCGATCTGAGAAATAAAGGAGGAGAGAGAGAAGACAAATGGGGGGGTGGGGCGAGATATTTATAAATATTTAATTTATTTTAAATTCTTAAAGCAACTTTTTATTTTCAACTCGAAATCGAACCCACCGACTATCGTCCCTAGCTAATTACCCACATTCCGAACAAAATGGGATTTGTATCGTAAGCTGATTCAATTATTTCGATCAGTTTTTGTCAAAATCAACATATAACTCTATATATTGAATTTGAACGCGTATATCAATTTACTGGGGTCACATACTAACTCGAAAAATTCCAAAAAAATATTTTCTAGCTTCGTATTGACGATATGGTCCTAACAAAACTAGTTTCATCGAATTTTGAGACCGTTTGAAAAATGACCATTTTCCAGCCGATTAAAATCAACTGAAACTGGTCAAACGCGTTTTCCTTTGCCACGCTCACATATTGATTCGAAAAATTATGAAATTTGAAACCTAGCAATAACTTGACATCGCGGATCCAACAAAAGTGGTTTCGTCGAAATCCGAGGTCGTTTGCAAAATTTCCATTTCTAAGGGCCTGAATTCTATAGCGACTATTCAGAATTTTCAACTGGACATATCTTTTTATCCCCGCTATGAAATTTCAAGTTTTCGGATCCGTTGGAAAGATATTCACCAATAGATTCAAATATTTTTGGTTTCACTAAAATCCGGTTTATTGTGAATCCTGTACATCCATTTGAAGTTTGAAATCGAATTATCGAACTACCGCGATATTTTCAATTCCTTTTATGAATATAAATAAATATTTATATTCTATCGTCAATTCAAATGAATATATACGTTCGAATTATATTCAAAATAAATTTATCGTCGTTATTATTTAAAATAAATCATTTTAAATAATCAAAATTTGCTAAAATTTCCAAAATAAAAATTTTAAACTGGCCCAGATTTCCGGGTTATTACAATATACGCCTTGCAAGCATGTATTTGAAGTCTCAAATATACTGGATAGGTATAGAATCACACTCTAGTCGCCCGGAGATGACCCTGATGATCGTTATAGCATCATCAGTATTTATGTTTGAGTTTCGAAAGTGGGATATCTATATATCTCCAATCGACTGGTGTGAGAACCAAAACTAGATAGGGTTTATTGTTGTGATTTAGCACTAGAAATATGATTTTTAGATATATATAGAAAATTATATATTTTAAAACTTAATCAACTAATTGATTGCTGGTTGTGTTGTATGATTATTAGTTCAACTAAATAAAATTATTGGAATGATAAAACCAATAAAGGAATGTAAGGTAAATTTAGCCCAATCGAATCAAATACTGAACTGAATTGAAAATTGATTAGAATTGCATATATATATACATGTATATACAATGAACAGGTCATAGCACGGAAGCTAAGATGAGGAATAAAATTGTATGCCCAACAAATAGGTACATGTTTACAGTATTTCCTGGGGTTTGATGATTTTGTGAGCCAATTGGCTTTTTTGTTTTTCTTTTGGATTGATGAGGGCCCTGAAAGGCAAGTTGAGATTTTAAAGGTCTCGCCGTACAAAGGAGGTTATGGCAAAAAAAATCGCAAATTTAGGGTGTTAGCCAAATTTTTGAGAAACTAGAAAATTCTTAGAAACTGAAAAGTTGAAGAATGAAAGCCAAAATGAAAGTTAAGTTGGTTGGTTAAACAATTTTCAGCTCCATTCCTTTCGAGGACGAAAAGATTTTAAGTGGGGGAGATTGTAACAACCTGGAATTTTAGAACTAATTTAAAAATTTTATTTTAGCTATTTTAATGGATTTTTAATATTTAAAATAATTTATTTTAAATAATAACAACTAAAAATTTATTTTAATCGAAATTAGAACGTATAAATTTATTTTAATTATAAAATGAGCCTGAAATGGCGCGTCAGTTTGAAAATTCGATTTTAAATTTCAAATGAATGTACAAGATTCAAAATAAATCGGATTTCAATAAATCAAGAAACGTTAGAATCTATTTAGCTTTGTCTTTCTAACAAATGTGAAAAAACTGAGATTTTACAATATAAATTGAAAGTTATGTCCAGTTTAAAATTTAAAATAGTCGCTATGGAATTTATATATATCTTATATAATATATAGCCCTTAAAAATAGCCATTTTGCAAATGACCTCCTTTTCGATGAAACTATTTTTGTTGGATTCGGAATGTCAAATTATTGCTAGATTCCAATTTTCATAATTTTTGGAATTAATATGTGAGCGTGGCAAAATTAAATGTGTTTTGATAGTTTCAGTTTGAATTGGATCGACCAGAAAATGACCATTTTTCAAACGGTCTCCAAATTCGACGAAATTAGTTTTATTAGGACTGTATCGTCAAAACATAGCAAGATTTATTTTGGTCGAATTTTTGGATTCAGTATGTGGCCCCGGTAAATTAAAATGTACATAGAAATTAATTTTGAATGTTATATTAATTTATATTTTAATTTTAGCGAGAACTAATCGAAACGATAGAATTGGCTTACAAAACATATCCCATTATGTCTGGAATGAGGGTATTTGGCTAGGGGCGACAGTCGTTGGGTTTGATTTGGAGTTCGAACACGAAATTCACTTTTATGAAATAATTAAATAACAAAATATATATTACTTTATATATAACCTAGAAAAAATCGAAGAACCCTAATCCTAGAATTCTGAGCCGCCTCTTGGAAAGCGTGCTCCAGATTTGTTCTTCAATTTTCTCCTAGGTTGTAAACCAAAATTGAAAATTGCCAACTACGTTTAGGTCATCTCATCGAGCTCCACCTTCTCCAAGGTGATGATCAATTTTAGTTGGCAAAATCCCTAGAATTGAGGTCGAAAGTAGGTGCTGTCAGAGGGCCTTTTCGCAACGGGGGGACAATAGAACGACGAGGAACTCAGGGAGGAGGGTGGCGGCGCGGAGGCGCACGGCATGGTCACTGGCGATCTTGGTCTGACGTTGGGGTTTGGTGCAGCGACGGTGAGGTTTGAGGGAAACAAGTTCGATGAAGTTCAAAATGGGAAGAAGCAGTAAACGGCCCGATATTTGTTAAGTGTAATTAATTAACGTTAATTATATAATTAACCATTTAATTTATGTAACTAATATTTAAACTGCGATATCTTATTCAAACAGAAACGGAATTGAACAGTTTCACTTGCAATTTGATCGTTACAGCAAGCACTACAATATGGAACTGACTGGGATTGATATTTAGCTAGTTGGAATTTTTGATTAAATTAAACATTGGGTTTAATTTAATTAAAATAATCATTATACAACGATTTCAAAACCGATCGAGGTGAGAACTCTCTCTCACTCAAATTATTTTACAGTTAAATATATACTATTTTGCAGACGGGGCTTAGTAGCCCCCGATACTATTTATTGTACAAACCATGGTTGTTTGATTGAATTATATTGTGGAAATTTAGATTGTGGCTGTAAAATTAATTGTGAATTGATGAATAAAATATCTGAACAATAAAAATATCATTTTTACTGTATAAAGGAACTATATAAAATATTCATGTGCTGAATAAATTGTTTGAACAATAAAAATATTATTTTAATTGAATGCATGAACTATATAAAATAGTGAAGTGTTGAAATAAATATTTTATCGTTAAAAATATAATTTTTAATGTATATATGAACGATATAAAATTGTCCTGAAATGAAAATAAAATAAATATTTACAAATCGGACTATTTGTTTATGTATACCCATTTAATTGACATGGATTGGGACGATAAATTTTTCACATTGCCCAACTGTACAAATAATAATCAGTTTTTGCTGGTTGAAACCCCACACGGGTATTGGGATGATATTTAGCGTACACTAACCCCAATTGTTTAGTTGTATGTCAATCGATTAGTTGACAGACTGTTGTAAGCGTTAATTATTTATGTTTAATGCTTCTGTAGTTGGGTAATGCACTCTGGATGATGGTTGATTAGTTATCATTGTTGTTGTATATATGTGTTGTATGAAATCCATATAAATAAATTATATGGTAATTGGTTGGGTCTGATTCCAGTTCAGAAAGAACGAATATTTTAAAATAACAAATATTTTAAAATAATATTTAGTAAAGAATTAAAATGTGATTTTGATGTCCGATTTTGGATGGACACGAAAATATTGAAATGTGTGAAGCCGTATTGATTAGATTTGCGCCATTTTAATGTGAATGATATTTATATCGATTTTGTTCATTTTTATAATGAATATTGAAAAGGAAATGATTTCAAAATCTGATATTTTGAAAATATTATCATTTGAATATTATAATGATAAGGAGTATTCAATTTTGATTTAAAATTGAAGTGAAAGTGGGAATCGTTTTTAAAATGAATTTATAAAATACGTTTTGAATGAAATATTATATATATATATAGTAATGGTTTGAATAGAACGCGTCGCACCGCGACCGCTCGCGAATTTCGACCGTTGACTTTGAATCGACATTACGGGAGATCCGACCGTCGGATTCTCCTAAAACCAGAACCATTAAGTTTGTATCGAAAAGAGCTTTCCAATGAATATCAGAGATTTTAAATCTAATGTTTGGTGGAATTTTGTCCAAATTAAATTTGGAAAAGGTCGTTGTAAGTGCAATTCGATGACCATTTATGCAAATCGACTGTACGGGATTTAATAAAATTATTAAAAATATCAATAATTTGTGTAAAATCATAATAAATGGTTTGGAAAGAACTTGGATGAAAAATTCCATATTTGAAAAGATAAAATATATTTTTATCAAAATGAACCAGTTATTAGCTAGAAAGATAATCCAACATTTTTAAATAAATAAATTGGATTTGTGAATGGTTTTAAAATAACCAGAATTTTCCAATATATAGATTGCAATGGATTTGAATGGAAATAATCTTAGGAATATTTCAATATTGGATTCCGTGGCTATACGGATATTGTGGAGGAATTTGGAAGATAGATGTATATCTTTATTCCCCATACAATATGTGTTAGTTTTAGAATTTGATATTAAATATAAGCCGACATAATTTCTGTTCAGATCCTTATATTTAATGTAGAATTGGGTTATGGATTTGTCGTGAATGGTATCTTCAATAACACTGTTCTTAAACCCCATGCGAAAAGAATAAATCTTTTAATTAAGATTATTAGAGTATCCAATTATGATTAGTAATTGCAATAAAAATGGAATGTGAATTGGGTTTATTGTGAACTGTGTTTTTACATACATTCGTTCTTTAACCCGATTAATAGTGAAATGTGATTTGGAATTTATAAATCTTTTTATTAAGATTTGATGAAATTTTCCAAAGTAAAGTTTTCCAATTTAATATATTAAATTGGAAATGAATGGAATTCGATTTGGTAATAATTGAAGTGAGCTTCTGTGGAGGAAGACATTAGTTATATATATATATTGATCTATTTTCCGTGAAGATTCCATGGTTAATGGAATGTGATTTTGGATTTATCGTGAACTGTGTTTTAAACAACATTAGTTCTTTAACCCAGTTAAAGACAGGATTACATGTCTATCACTGTATTTCGAACTGTATTGTTGATCTCTACTAAATATATGTTTGTTTGGTGGTGGAGAATTAATTCTCTTGCTTAACACCCTTCTCTGAGACGTACGAGCTTAAAGGTTATATATCGCCAGAAATCAATGGTACGGCGTAGATTGTCAATGTGGCATGTGTGATTTTCTAAAGTTAAATAATCATTAGACAATGATTTTGGGAGATTAAAACTAAGTGAAGTTTTAATGAATCTTTAAATAGATTGAAATGTGAATGTGATAATTTAAATTATAAAATTTAGGAAATGATCGAGGATGGAGTACCACCAGTTTTACTCTAGGTGATACTTAAATCTTTAATTAGATTTGAACGTGAAATGGTAATTAATTTTACCGATAACACCGTGGTGTTAGATATGGAGTGCTACCAGTTTTTCTCCATGGGATGAATAGGTTGGGATTGGGAAATAAAACAAATGATTACATCGGTAAGTTGCGCTAATCCCGACTAGTTGATAAATCTTAATTTGGTTTATAAATGATATCCAAAGTAAGATTAAAAAATAAATTTAAAGAATTTATCTTTGATAAAATTAATGGGAACCTTTCCCTAAAGATGTGAATATTTGAATAAAAGAATATTGTAACATCCCGCATTTTTGTCAGTTTGTATTTGGATATTTAAATCAGTTTAAATATTGAATTCAGAATATAAGTGAATTTATACATTAATTAAAACGAAGTTGAACGCATAAATATATATATTAAATATAATCGAGCCCGAAATATCGTTGCAGTTCATAATTTAACGTTCTGAACTTCAACTGAGTATACCGGATTCGTTGCTAGTCGGATTTCTTCGAAAACAAGAAACGTCGGAATCTGTTAAACTGTATTTTTCTAATAGAAGTGAAAAATCAAGATTTCAGCGTATAGATTGCAAGATATGTCAAAATCAAATATTTAGAAAGTCGCTATAGAATCGTTTGTCGATCGTAACGGTTTATTTGAAATAACTAGGTATCAGATTCAAATTTGGACAGGGTTCTTTTGAGACATAGCGATAATTTAATTTTTAGAATTTTACTGTAATTTTTAATTAATTAAATATGCAACTTTTTATTTGGAGTATTGTGCACCTTATATCGATATTTTGGGGTTTCACAATATAAGTCAAACTACCGGTATTATTATATTTCTGGGATCGCGGCTCATCGCTGGACACGACCGTAATCTCAAATCTGTCCATAGCAGCCCGTAAATGACCGGAATTCGATACAATAGAAACCGAACTTGGTGACTTCATGATTCGATCCAACCAAAGAATTTGCAACGTTCATTTCTGGTATATACTTAGCTATGAAGTAAAACAAGATATATATATATATATATACAAACAAAGACATTACTTAAAAAGTGTGTATCAACGCTACTTATAGGGATGTAGACCATTCTTTTCACCCAGCTGTATTTTGAATAGTGGATCTACCCTATAACTGAACGTGTTATTACTTCATGCTGAAGGAATCCCCTAGGACGTCAAGACTACTTAAAACAAGTAAAAGCCTTACCCTAAGCTATATAGCTACCCTAAATTATAAAATGAGTTTCACGCAGTTCTATAACTTGATGGAAAATAAAATAATGCCTACCATCAAAATATCAACGCCAATTCTATCATGAGGACCATACGCCTAATACTTAGAATAGCAATTGTACAATGTACAACCGAATAGACCCTACCCTAAAACGTGCAAAGTAAATTATAAACCTTACAGCAGAAGTTAGGAACATCAAACCTACCCTATTCCCTCATTGCAAAGGAAAAACAGCCCATACCCTATACCCATAAGCCTACGTTGAAAAATAACATACCCTACATTACTTAATGATGAAGGAGTTTACTACTATAAATACATGAGAAAACAAAAGCGCAGTCACCATTCTTCTCTAACTTCAATACACGAAAATTAATTTTCCAATGTCTGAAAGCAGTCGAACTCCATCGTTCCTTTTGTCTCTCTCCTGAAACCAATAATACTGTACCCCAGTACGATGGAGTGACCAAAGTCAGATGATGTTTTGGATCCTAAGCTGATGATTGGTGATTAACGGAGGAAGCTTCTGGTCATCGGAGTTGTTATATGTACGAAGGTGTGAGGCGGACCGGTTAAGAAAAGAAAGGGTGAATACTTCTGTCAATGTTGGGGTGAGGAAACGGTAGTGAGGACATGGACTAATACTGAGAATTGTGTGCGTTCATTGGGGTAGTTGGCGCATATTGTGTAGAGGGGTTGGGTAAGATATGCACGTGGAGTTAACGAAGTGGGTGTGGTCATCAGGAAAGGCACATGCCGTTTGCATGAGATTTTCATGCATTCACTATAGTATGGAACTGTGACTACGAGTATACTATGCTAGATCGGTGGGGTATCCACATATGCTGGGTGATTTGCTTGTAACAACACTGAAGTAGAGTGGGTGCATGGAAGATGAGGGGGAGCCGTGGGTATCAAATGCAGCATGGGGAAGACGCACTGGTAAATGGACGTTGGGTATTTAAAGTATGGAGTTTTTGGTTGGCGAAGGACATCGGGACAGAGCTGCCGAGGGTTCGTGCATGAATGCGTGCCTGCAGCGGTGTATGTAGCGGAGGTGGCGGTTGCATATAAATGAACGCTGAATGGACTTGCCACGGGTATTGGTAGAGATGGAGCGTATTGTCCTATACATACTGGAGCATATGGCTCTACTAGCGTGCTTTCATATTGGGTAAGGAGGAGTTGTCGTGAGGTTTTGGGGTGTATCGACGCAAATCGTTATTTAACGGTTAACGCACCAAGGTGAGTAAAATCATTAACTTTGATCTATTTTAAAATATTATAATTATATTGTAATGTTGGTTGAATACTGTGTGATGGTCGTTTTGGTAGATCACAATTAAATTGGTTGAAAAATATATCGTTGCATATGTTAGATACTGATTCCGTCAATTTAATATTCCCTAGTATGGAATCAGTGATAATTGTTTGACTAACATCTGTGGATGCGGAAACCGGTTGGAGGAATCCGACCGGATTCCTCGATATTTATATGGACTGTTTGTTTTGTATGCACTGTTCGAACCCGAATTACATTTAAGAACAACCCGTGTGAATAATTAACGTTGAATGAAAATTCAACATTTGCTTTGATAAATAAATAAACAATATTGATTAAGAAGGTGGTAACAGTTGACCGTAAACCCATCATTTTGTTAAGTAGTTGATTGGTCGTCAGGAAAATTAACAAAGTTAATTATAAAAAATTATATTTTTATAATTAAAGTGAAGTTTTAAATTATAATAGAAGTTCTATTATAAACCAGTATTTTAGAGTTCGTTTTATAAAGAAAATATAAACGATTATCTAGTTAAATAAGTTTGAAGCGGTAATTATCCGACAAGTAAATAATTTGGATAATTATTTTAAAATAAACAGTTAAGGAATATCATTTGATTAATTATGTTAATCTAATGGTAAGAAGTAGATAAAATTAGTTAACGAAGTTACCGATGGAATGAAGATAAAACGAAGAGAAATGTTTAATATAAATAATCATAAACAACGAAGACTTCAAAGTATGAATATGGTGTTATAAAATCATATTCTAAAATAAAACACGGAGATACGATTTGATGAATATTATAAGTAATAAGGAATTTGAATACAGACTTATATTTGTTCTAAGGTAAGAACATTGTCAATCAAGGTCTGAGAAGTAAATAGAATACCCCAACCTGAACGGTTTCACTATTATCGAGGAACAATATCAGTTTGTAACGGAAAGAGATGTCAAAATTTGTATAAAAGGAATATGGCAGTGTATGCAAGTCTTAGAACTATAGCGATTAAATAAATGCTATTGATCAGGCTAAAGCGTGACTGTTATGTCAAGATTAGTTATAAAGGAGAATATTACAGCGTATGACAAGTTTGAACTGTAGCGATAAATTAACGCTGTAAACCAAACTTAAGCATGATTTTTATATATAGCAGCACTTCCTAGAAAATGGAACAATTTGATTTGCAATCCACGTATTCTAAAGGAAATAAGCATCCATGTTTGTCGAAAGAAAATATAAGAATAAGTTTAGAAAGAGAAATTGGAGAATCATATCAGAAAACGATGGCAGCATTTCGATGTTCGAAATGTAATTAGAATTAAACCATTAGGATTTGGAACTATAATTCGACGAAGTCGAATGTATTAAAGTAAATTATTTTCAGAATTATAATCTGATAGGATCGTTAATACTTGGCTTAAACCAATAAATTTTAACAGTATATGAAATCAGTGTTAGTTATAAACTTGATAAGAAGTTATCTTAGAGAACAGAGTTTATAAAATGGATTGGGAATATAAAGCATGTAGGAGATTTCGGTAAATGAGATAATGGTATTGATTTTCTAAATAAAGAGTTATTTGATAAAGGTATTCAGATTTCTATAATAGTATGATATTCACCTTTTAAAGTGAACAGTGTTTTAAAAATGAACGTTGGACATAGTAAAATGTTTATAATGAAATTGGAATATTTTTCCAATGTAGTTAGGATATATTATCCAAGTGTAGAAATAAATAACGTGAAAGGAATGGAAATGTTTCGAATGTTAATAACGTATATTTTCTGGAACATGAGAGAATAAGAGTTTATAATAACTGGAAATGTTTTCCAATTCCAGGAAGTGTAAAAAGGCTAAAACGGGATTTGAGAAATATCTGGTAAGATATGGGAATTTGGATAATACAAATGAATGTTAAACAAAAAGTACTCGTGTTTATGTGATGTTAGTTATACATTAGAATGGATGTTGTTTTTACTCCGATAGTTAAATAACCGACTATCGAAGTGTTTTGACCATCGTTGTCAATACGGAGAGACCGGTTGGATATATTATTCAGAAACCACTCCGTATAGGCATAAGCGCTGCGAATTTTACGCTAAAGATAATTGAAGATGGAGTTAAATGCAAGGGTCGTCCAATTCTAGAATGGTGTTTTGTGTTTGTCCAGTCCCAGGACAATTTGTATGGACGTGTGTCTGACAGAGTATTTCCAACGGTCACGCCGTTGATTTTTACGAATATACCAAGTTGGTGGGGAGAAGTTAACTTCTCTTTATTCTACACCCAGTGTGTATTTGTGTAATCAATGTGTGATTACGGATTTGACGATGTGACATTCAAAGTGAATGGTGATCAGATGTTCTGAAGATAGACGTAGCCTCTAGCCTCACAACTAGAAAGTAACAAAAGTTGGGCTAGGCAACATGGCTAGTTGGGTCATCCCCAAGCAGGGTGTATTGTCACCGATCTAGAGAAAATTCATATTATACTTCTTTTCGATTCTGTATCTTTGGATGACGGTTGGATGGCCTACAACCGTGGTGGCAATATATTCGCGACACTCAAGCTAAATGAGTGAGCAGTCATGTGTGGCCGGGTTGCAAGACGTTCTTGTTGAACCCTGTGTGTATCCCCTCTAGAGTACACTATTTAGAAGGTGCTCCCATACCTTGTCTGTTGGAATCCATTCTCTGATAAGCGCCCTGCGGTTTATGATTTTATACTATATATGTGTGGAACGTGAGATGCAAGCATTCTGATACTTGGATAATTATTTGTTTAGACATTATCATAATATCACTGGTTTTGATATCAAGGTAATTTGGTTTATAGTAAGGTAAAAACCGTCCATGTTTATGTGTGGGCTGGTCTTACTATTATCCTTTTGTTTCAAAGGGATTTTCAAAGTTAAACGATATGGTTGGAATTTACCCACACCAGTCCTTGTTGCTTGAGCGCTTGGTACGCATGATAGGGGGTTATTGCTTCGTGGTTTGGTGGCGAATGGGAAACTCTTACCCCTACATGTCCCGACAATGTGGGTTGGTTGCAGTCGAGAGGCTGGCCGTAAAACAAGGTGCTGGGGTACCTCTGTATGCCACGGTGGGAGGATAGCCCACTGATTTCCGGCCGTTACAGTTGGTATCAGAGCATAAGGTTAAGTGATTAACTTGGCTTTGTGGCGTAACTCAATAGAGATGGAGTTAGTAATACTCTAGATTGAGTTGAGTGTATATATATGAGTGCGTATTTGTAAATCAATATTAAAACTGTTTTGTATTGTGTTGACTGGTCAGTCGAGTGGTTTATAAATTCTGGTCGAAACAGTAGTGCAAACTACGTCGATAGGTGTTTCTAAACTCTTGAACAGAGTAGTTCGATACAGTACGTTTTGAAAAGAGGGTAAAGGAAATAATCTTACCCAAAATATATTTTGATATAAGGATAAAATTTATATTGAAATTATCTAATATATATTGAAAGTGTTGATCTTTATTATGATCAAATAAGACTTATAGTTGAGTTGGTTATATAAGTAACCAATCGAAATATTATATAAGTATAATATGAAAGATCAGATGAACTAAATCTGAATTTAAACAGAATTGAAATAAACCTTGGAAACTGGGAAAATATTTAAATATATGGAATTCTAAAATACTGGGTGAGTTTAGAAATGTTTTCCAAACATTGTAAAGAATATTTTGATGTAATTTCAAAATGAAGTGTTTAAAATAAGTTTTTGAAAGTAATACAGTATTGAACTAACTTCAATGGCTGGGAAATATCTGATGGTGATCCGGACATTATCGGTGTTCATTTTCGAGTTGCTAAGTGACAGATTACTACCAAAGATTTTGTTTTGGATTGTTTTGAGGAACAAGTTGTTCAAAAAAAATTCAAATGTTTTGAATTGCTATTATTATATGTAATATATATGATTTCAAACCAATTTAAAATAAAAACCCAGGAATTTGAATTCCGGATTTAAATTTTACTTATGAAGTAAATAAATAGAAATTTAACTAAGTCAAATAAAATTGGTTTAGATTAGAGATAATCTGGAATAGAATTGAATTGATGAATTAAGAGTTGGAATTGAGTCTGAAATTGGAGTTTGAATAGAGTTATAAGTGGATGATGTGGTTCAAGGATATTTTTAATGGAAATTGAGTAGAAATGAAGTGGTATATGCTGATTGGACAGCAAATTGAAGAGGTAGAGTGGAATGCCAGACAAAATGGCTGTTTGATTTTCTGTTCGATTGGAGAAGGCCCAGAGTGGCAAGTTGTTGTAGTACCGAGTGAGCCGTGCAGAGGAGATGCTAGCGAGATTCTCTGAAAATTTAAGCTGTTAGGAAATTTTCAGAATTTTCGAAAATATTCGGTAATAAGAAGAAATTAATATTCTAATTGGAATTAATCAGTTCAGTTGAAACTGAAATTAGGAAGTAAACCAAAAAGATTTTTAACCTGTTTATAACAGAGATTGTAGCATTTTCCCTATCTTAGCAATTTCGAGGACGAAATTATTTTAAGGGGAAAGGACTGTAACATCCCGCATTTTTGTCAGTTTGTATTTGGATATTTAAATCAGTTTAAATATTGAATTCAGAATATAAGTGAATTTATATATTAATTAAAACGAAGTTGAATGTATAAATATATATATATTAAATATAATCGAGCCCGAAATATCGATGCAGTTCGTAATTTAACGTTCTGAACTCCAACTGAGTATACCAGATCCGTTGCTAGTCGGATTTCTTCGAAAACAAGAAACGTCGGGATCTGTTGAACTGTATTTTTCTAATAGAAGTGAAAAATCAAGATTTCGGCGTATAGATTGCAAGATATGCCAAAATCAAATATTCAGAAAGTCGCTATAGAATCGTTGGTCGATCGTAACGGTTTATTTGAAATAACTAGGTATCAGATTCAAATTTGGATAGGGTTCTTTTGAGACATAGCGATAATTTAATTTTTAGAATTTTACTGTAATTTTTAATTAATTAAATACGCAACTTTTTATTTGGAGTATTGTGCACCCTACATCGATATTTTGGGGTTTCACAATATAAGTCAAAATACCGGTATTATTATATTTTTGGGATCGTGGCTCATCGCCAGACACGACCGTAATCTCACTTCTGTTCGGAACAGCCCGTAAATGACCGGGATTCGATACAATAGAAACCGAACTTGGTGACTTCATGATTCGATCCAACCAAAGAATTTGCAACGTTCATTTCTGGTATATACTTAGCTATGAAGTAAAACAAGATATATATATATATATATATAAACAAAGACATTACTTAAAAAGTGTGTATCAACGCTACTTATAGGGATGTAGACCATTCTTTTCACCCAGCTTTATTTTGAATAATGGATCTACCCTATAACTGAATGTGCTATTACTTCATGCTAAAGGAATCCCCTAGGACGTCAAGACTACTTAAAACAAGTAAAAGCCTTACCCTAAGCTTTATAGCTACCCTAAATTATAAAATGAGTTTCACACAGTTCTATAACTTGATGGAAAATAAAATAATGCCTACCATCAAAATATCAACGTCAATTCTATCATGAGGACCATACGCCTAATACTTAGAATAGCCATTGTACAATGTACAACCGAATAGCACCTACCCTAAAACGTGCAAAGTAAATTATAAACCTTACAGCAGAAGTTAGGAACATCAAACCTACCCTATTCCTTCATTGCAAAGGAAAAACAGCCCATACCCTATACCCATAAGCCTACGTTGAAAAATAACATACCCTACATTACTTAATGACGAAGGAGTTTACTACTATAAATACATGAGGAAAAAAAGCGCAGTCACCATTCTTCTCTAACTTCAATACACAAAAATTAATTTTCCAATGTCTAAAAGCATTCGAACTCCATCGTTCCTTTTGTCTCTCTCTTGAAACCAATAATACTGTACCCCAGTACGATGGAGTGACCAAAGTCAGATGACGTTTTGGATCCTGAGCTGATGATTGGTGATTAACGGAGGAAGCTTATGGGCATCGGAGTTGTTATATGTACGAAGGTGTGAGGCGGACCGGTTAAGAAAAGAAAGGGTGAATACTTCTGTCAATGTTGGGGTGAGGGAACGGCAATGAGGACATGGACTAATAGTGAGAATTGTGTGTGTTCATTGGGGTAGTTGGCGCATATTGTGTAAAGGGGTTGGGTAAGATATGCACGTGGAGTTAAGGAAGGGGGTGTGGTCATCAGGAAAGGCACATGCCGTTTGCATGAGTTTTTCATGCATTCACTATAGTATGGAATTGTGACTACGAGTATAATATACTAGATCGGTGGGGTATCCACATATGCTGAGTGATTTGCGTGTAACACTGAAGTAGAGTGGGTGCATGGAAGATGAGGGGGAGCCGTGGGTATCAAATGCAGCATGGGGAAGACGCACTGGTAAATAGACGTTGGGTATTTAAAGTATGGAGTTTTTGGTTGGCGAAGGACATCGGGACGGAGCTGCCGAGGGTTCGTGCATGAATGCGTGCCTGCAGCGGTGTATTTAGCGGAGGTGGCGGTTGCATATAAATGAACGTTGAATGGACTTGCCGCGGGTATTGGGAGAGATGGAGCGTGTTGTCCTATACATACTGGAGCATATGGCTCTACTAGCATGCTTTCATATTGGGTAAGGAGGAGTTGTCGTGAGGTTTTGGTGTGTAACGACGCAAATCGTTATTTAACGGTTAACGTGCCAAGGTGAGTAAAATCACTAACTTTGATCTATTTTAAAATATTATAATTATATTGTAATGTTGGTTGAATACTGTGTGATGGTCGTTTAGGTAGATCACAATTAAATTGGTTGAAAAATATATCGTTGCATATGTTAGATACTGATTCCATCAATTTAATATTCCCTAGTATGGAATCAGTGATAATTGTTTGACTAACATCTGTGGATGCGGAAACCGGTTGGAGGAATCCGATCGGATTCCTCGATATTTATATGGACTGTTTGTTTTGTATGCACTGTTCGAACCCGAATTACATTTAAGAAAAACCCATGTGAATAATTAACGTTGAATGAAAATTCAGCATTTGCTTTGATAAATAAATAAACAATATCGATTAAGAAGGTGGTAACAGTCTACCGTAAACCCATCGTTTTGTTAAGAAGTTGATTGGTCGTCAGGAAAATTAACGAAGTTAATTATAAAAAATTATATTTTTATAATTAAAGTGAAGTTTTAAATTATAATAGAAGTTCTATTATAAACCAGTATTTTAGAGTTCGTTTTATAAAGAAAATATAAATGATTATCTAGTTAAATAAGTTTGAAGCGGTAATTATCCGACAAGTAAATAATTTGGATAATTATTTTAAAATAAACAGTTAAGGAATATCATTTGATTAATTATGTTAATCTAATGGTAAGAAGTAGATAAAATCAGTTAATGAAGTTACTGATGGAATGAAGTTAAAACGAAGAGAAATGCTTAATATAAATAATCATAAACAACGAAGATTTCAAAGTATGAATATGGTGTTATAAAATCATATCCCAAAATAAAACAAGGTGATATGATTTGATGAATATTATAAGTAATAAGGAATTTGAATATAGACTTATATTTGTTCTAAGGTAAGAACATTGTCAATCAAGGTCTGAGAGGTAAATAGAATACCCCAACTTGAACGGCTTCACTATTATCGAGGAACGATATCAGTTTGTAACGGAAAGAGATGTCAAAATTTGTATAAAAGGAATATGGAAGCGTATGCAAGTCTTAGAACTATAGGGATTAAATAAATGCTATTGATTAGGCTAAAGCGTGACTGTTATGTCAAGATTAGTTACAAAGGAGAATATTACAGCGTATGACAAGTTTGAACTGTAGCGATAAATTAACGCTGTTAACCAAACTTAAGCGTGATTTTTATATATAGCAGCACTTCCTAGAAAATGGAACAATTTGATTTGAAATCCACGTATTCTAAAGGAAATAAGCATCGATGTTTGTCAAAAGAAAATATAAGAATAAGTTTAGAAAGAGAAATTGGGGAATCATATCAGAAAACGATGGTAGCATTTCGATGTTCGAAATGTAATTAGAATTAAACCATTAGGATTTGGAACTATAATTCGACGAAGTTGAATGTATTAAAGTAAATTATTTTCAGAATTATAATCTGATAGGATCGTTAATACTTGGCTTAAACTAATAAATTTTAATAGGATATGAAATCAGTGTTAGTTATAAACTTGATAAGAAGTTGTCTTAGAGAACAGAGTTTATAAAATGGATTGGGAATATAAAGTATGAAAGAGATTTCGGTAAACGAGATAATGGTATTGATTTTCTAAATAAAGAGTTATTTGATAAAGGTATTCAGATTTCTATAATAGTATGATATTCACCTTTTAAAGTGAATAGTGTTTTAAAAATGAATGTTGGACATAGTAAAATGTTTATAATGAAATTGGAATATTTTTCCAATGTAGTTAGGATATATTATCCAAGTGTAGAAATAAATAACGTGAAAGGAATGGAAATGTTTCGAACGTTAATAACGTATATTTTCTGGAACATGAGAGAATAAGAGTTTATAATAACTGGAAATGTTTTCCAATTCCAAGAAGTGTAAAAAGGCTAAAACGGGAATTGAGAAATATCTGGTAAGATATGGGAATTTGGATGATAAAAATGAATGTTAAACAAAAAGTACCCGTGTTTATGTGATGTTAGTTATA
The DNA here is from genome assembly GCA_030737875.1 of Allium sativum. Taxonomy (NCBI): domain Eukaryota; kingdom Viridiplantae; phylum Streptophyta; class Magnoliopsida; order Asparagales; family Amaryllidaceae; genus Allium; species Allium sativum. The sequence continues at coordinate 230,318,492 of CM060911.1, forward strand.
CATTAGAATGGATGTTGTTTTTACTCCGATAGTTAAATAACCGACTATCGAAGTGTTTTGACCATCGTTGTCAATACGGAGAGACCGGTTGGATATATTATCCAGAAACCACTCCGTATAGGCATAAGCGCTGCGAATTTTATTATGCTGAAGATAATTGAAGACGGAGTTAAATGCAAGGGTCGTCCAATTCTAGAATGGTGTTTTGTGTTTGTCCAGTCCCAGGACAACTTGTATCGACGAGTGTCTGACAGAGTATTTCCAACGGTCACGCCGTTGATTTTTACGAATATACCAAGTTGGTGGGGAGAAGGTAACTTCTCTTTAATCTACACCCAGTGTGCATTTGTGTAATCAATGTGTGATTATGGATTTGACGATGTGACATTCAAAGTGAATGGTGATCAGATGTTCTGAAGATAGACGTAGCCTCTAGCCTCACAACCAGAAAGTAACAAAAGTTGGGCTAGGAAACATGGCTAATTGGGTCATCCCCAAGCAGGGTGTATTGTCACCGATCTAGAGAAAATTCATATTATACTTCTTTTCGATTCTGTATCTTCGGATGACGGTTGGATGGCCTACAACCGTGGTGGTAATATATTCGCGACACTCAAGCTAAATGAGTGAGCGGTCATGTGTGGCCAGGTTGCAAGACGTTCTTGTTGAACCCTGAGTGTATCCCCTCTAGAGTACACTATTCAGAAGGTGCTCCCATACCTTGGCTGTTGGAATCCATTCTCCGATAAGTGCCCTGCGGTTTATGATTTTATACTATATATATGTGGAATGTGAGATGCAAGCGTTCTGATACTTGGACAATTATTTGTTTAGACTCATAATATCACTGGTTTTGATATCAAGGTAATTTGGTTTATAGTAAGGTAAAAACCGTCCATGTTTATGTGTGGGATGGTCTTACTATTATCCTTTTGCTTCAAAGGGATTTTCAAAGTTAAACGATGTGGTTGGAATTTACTCACACCAGTCCCATGACTGACCCAGAGTTTATTTTGTTTGTTTTCCCTAAACTCTTGGGTCCCCAAATTTGTCTGGGCAGTCAAGTGTTTCAGGCTTTTACAGATTCACTTGGAGGAGCTGGAAGCAGAAGGCTTCACCATTAATTAGTTAGAGATTATTTCCGCTGTGATATAAATGAGTTGTACTCTGACGTATGGTACGTATATATACAAATTCAGATTTGTATTTCAAAGTTATGTTATAATACATGTTATTCTTTCCGTTGTGAGTTCGTGTTTACTCTGATTCTGTTCAGTATCTTCTTCTTCTTCTATTCTATTAGTTCTATCTTTTCTATCTCATCCTCTAACTTCTTTCTATTAATGACCTGAATTCGTGTACTTTGAGTTGAATGTGTAGAATATTAGTCAGCTCAAATTGGCACGGATTTCCGGCCGTTGCAAATATTCTGGATTGAAACGAGGCGTGTGATGTGTTTTTATAGCACTTGATTATTGATTATAAAATACGCGAGTTATTCAGAAAGACTGGGTTTAACCCATTCTGAATAATTAATATGACGACTAGAAGTCAACGATGAAGACGGTGGTTGAAGACTGGAGATCTTCAAATCGTTTGGATGATTACTGATGTGTTGATTGGGCTGTATACCTAAGAAGAGGTAATATGTGGTGATCGTCCAGATGTACTTGGTGATTGACCGGATATGCGCGGGCCTCTCTGTAACACTCCACACCCGCTACGGTCACTCACTAAGGGAATGCCATAACATCGGTGGAGTATTTTAAGTGAATATAGAACAGAAAAATTACAACAAGACAGATATAAGTAATACTTGAGAATTTAAAACATCATTTCATTCCAGCGGAAAGTAAAACATGTTTGGTTACACCAAAACCACCAACAAGAGTCAAGTACATAATATCCATCCTGATAAAAACAAAAGTACATAATCCCACTACATAACCTAATAGCCATAATATAAAAGATAAACTGAGCTTTACATCCACGGTCCAAGCTCCAAAAGATAGATAAAGCAGTCTGATCAAAGCCCACTAGTGCTAGGCCCACTCTGAAAACCTGAGGGTTGGAAAAAATAAAGAAACAACGGGGTCAGACATAAGTCTGAGTGAGTCCTATAACCCTAACAATACAATCATTAAAGTAATTAGGGTATGATATAAACAAGGTACGGTACCTCCGGGGATAATGACTACACTAAGTAGCCAACTAAACACAGGATGTACTAAGATAACCGAAAAGACGCATTTACCCACCCAAGGATAATTACTACACTGCACCACACCAGTCATTCCTACTTAAAGGTTGATCCCACTAAGTGTACTTAGTAATTTAGTAGTTTCGTGTACCCCTATCTGACTACATAGGTGTACCCACTACTCCCCAAGCGATCGGCTCCCTTACGTAGATACCCGTGCTGGTCCCACGATGGGGTGTATCATCCCCCAAAGTGGCAACCTGATAATATCAACGGTGCACGGCTTTATACCTACACGATGCAACAACGACTTACCAACCAGCCCGGGTCCACACACGCATATGAAACCCGTTGGTCCTGCGTTGCCACCGCTAACCCGTTTTGGCCTCTTATATTCAAGCCCAATATGTGTGTCCCGTCCTCGACTTGAGTCGAGCCCACTAAGATACGTTTGGGATATTGGTTGAAATGGGCCCCCACAAGCTACCCACCTAAGCTTGTCATTTCTAGTGAATCCCACTTAACCCTTTAACCATGTCCACTTACATGTTATAAATTTTGGTTAAGTCATTAATCATATTTTAATTGCCATTCAAGGCACCCACTAGGTTTCCTCATGCCCCCCAAGGCACCCACTTAACCCCTCATGTCCATCTACATGCTAATATGGTTAAGTGTTTCTTAATTAATTAAGACCGTGATCCTCATAAAGACCTCTCACATTAGACTATCTTTTATGACCGCTGGTTAAGCCGGTTGGGTCCGGGCAGCCTTATGTCATAACCGAGTCTAACCTCGTGTCTTTACATTAATCACGTATTTAGTTTGTGCCTAAGACCTCTCACATTGGGCTAACATTTGTAGCAACTGGTTAAGCCGGTTGGGTCCGGGCAGTTTTACGCTACAACTGAGTCCAACCTCGTGTCTTAGTCGATTAATTACACCTAATTAATCACCCTCATAATTTTGTATTAATTATCCCTAATTAATTACACATTTTTATGAATATGGGTAGACCTAACTCAATAGGTAAATTCCCAATTCCATAGTATGGGTAGACCTAACTTAATAGGTAAATTCCCAACTCCATAATATGGGTAGACCTAACTTAATAGGTAAATTCCCAATTATGTCCATTCATTTTATGTTATGCTTAAACATACCAACTTTACACATTTCTATTAACATGCATATTAACCCCATCGTTTCCCACGTAATTCGTTCTCATGACATGTCATGGGGAGTTTCATTATAAATGTAATGGGTTCAATCTTAGCACAACGTTGGCATTTACATGGGTTTAAAAGGTGTCAACTTGCATCATAACATTAAACCCAACTAGCATAATTCATTAACCCAAACTTGCATATGAACTTGCATATAAACTTGCATATGAACTTGCATATAGACTTGCATATAAACTTGCATATGAACTTGCATATAGACTTGCATATAAACTTGCATATGAAATTGCATATGAACTTGCATCATAACTTGCATATGAACTTGCATCATAACTTGCATATGAACTTACATCATAACTTGCATATGAACTTGCATCATAACTTGCATAAAACCAAACACTTAGCATGCATAAAACCAAATACTTAGCATGCATAAAACCAAATACTTAGCATGCATAAAACCAAATACTTAGCATGCACAAAACCAAATACTTAGCATGCATAAAACCAAATACACAACTTGCATAACATGTTACATATATCTTGCATATAATCTCACATATAGTTTGCATAACATGTTACATATATCTTGCATATAATCTCACATATAGTTTGCATAACATGTTACATATATCTTGCATATAATCTCACATATAGTTTGCATAACATGTTACATATATCTTGCATATAATCTCACATATAGTTTGCATAACATGTTACATATATCTTGCATATAATCTCACATATAGTTTGCATAACATGTTACATATATCTTGCATATAATCTCACATATAGTTTGCATAACATGTTACATATATCTTGCATATAATCTCACATATAGTTTGCATAACATGTTACATATGCATAAATGTTCAACATAGTGTTTTGCATAGTGAGCATCATAAAACATAGCATTAAACTTGCATATAGCATAAAACTTGCAAAACACACAACATACACTATACTAAACTTGCATAAGCATATTTATCCACAAACATAGCCATATCTTATCATATCCTATCATAATCAATTTAACAATTGATTATTAAGGCTATAGAAACTCACCACTAAACTCCCATAAGCAAACCCTTGCCAAAAATCACCCAAAAACTCTAGCCTTGAACATAAAGCTTGCAACTTGATGATGAATGCAAGCTAATGGTCACTCATACAACTCAAAGATGCTTGTATGAACATGAAAGTCTTCATAGAAATAGTTTTATAAGAGGATGGAGGCTAGGGCTTTGAGTGGAGGCCATGATCATAGAAAATTTTGGCATAGTTTAGTTAGAGTATAGGATTATGATCATTTAGGGCTAGCTTAGGGTCTTATTTATAGGATTAGGCAAGTGTTTTAGGCCATTAGATTAACCCTAGATTAGATTAGGACCATCAGATCTCGGAAGCTTCCAGAAACCAGCCCTAAAACACAGCCCAAACACTAAAATGGTGCACCAGGCCAAACTGGCCGGGCACCCCATGTCGACACCCAAGTCGACAGGGCTGTCGACTTGGTCCTAGCCAAGTCGACTGCCCAGTCGACAGGGCTGTCGACTTGGGTAGCTAGGCGGGAATTTTTCCCGCCTGCGCCCAATGGCCCCAATTTCCAATTTGAACCTGAATTTTAAATCTGTTTTGAACTTTGAATTTTCTGCAAACTTCATTGGGCCATTACTGGGCCATACAGACTCCGATTTACAAAATTTCGGACTCTATTTCGCGTATTTTTCCGAGACGAACGCAATGACGCAGCCCGTTTCCCCCAATTCTCATATCTGAGATTATTTATTCTGTAATTAGTGAATTTTAGCATTAACTGAAATTCGAGGTGTTACATTCTCCCCTCCTTAAAGGATTTCGTCCCCGAAATCTCTAAGCTAAGGAGAATGCATATCCTACCATCCAAACAACCATCTACTCAATCCATCAAACACGGGCATCCATTGTCCTTAAAACAATTTCTAATGATGTATGAGCATATGCAAAAAGTGTGTGTATATGTTCCCTATCTAATGTATGAACATATGCAAACCATGATAGTGTCATGCATCCATTATGTATGCGAGAGAACCCTATCGACACATACAATATCTACATGAGTGCACAATCATTCACCAAAATGCATCATCCATATGATAACACAATCATTATACATCCATAAATATAGCTACCTACACACAATTATATGCAATATGCAATATGAAGTGATTGAGCCGATCTAGTGCCTAGAGTGTGTATATATGCATCCACGAGCAACCACTAGCAACCACTTGCATCCACATGCATCCATCAAACATAACATGTCTCAAACACATGTTTCAACCATAGGTTTACCCTATCTAAAGGTCAAAGGTACTAATGAGAGGACATACTAAAGATAAGATAAGCACTAGACAAACGATAAAGGAGACGTTTAAAGGACATACCCCCAAAAAGGAATGGGTATATCGAACGCATCTTCGCTTCTGTCTCCCCAGTAGCATTGCTCTCACCTTCTCCCCTTTTCACTTTGACTAGTCGAACCTCTCTGTTTCTCAACTTCCTAATCTCTGACCCAAGGATGCGGTTAGGAGCTCGTCGAATAATCACATCACGCTCTACCTTTACTTCTTTAAGCAAGCTCGGCTCTACCGCCTCTGCGGTCTCATGTAGGCACTTCCTCAAATGTGACACATGGAATATGTCATGTACACCACTAAGTCTGTCGGGCAATTCCACCAATGGAAGATGCTCTTCTCATGTACCTCCAAAATCTAAGATACATAGCCTCAAAAGGTCTTCTAAAATACGATTCACCCTCTCGGTCTGGCCGTCCGTCTGAGGATGATATGCGGTACTCAAACACAACTGAGTCCCTACCGCCTCTTGCAAACTCTTCCAAAACTCTCTAGTGAAGATAGGATCTCGATCGCTCACTATACTGGAAGGTACACCATGCAATCTAATAATCTCTCAAATGTAAACTGAAGCTAGCCATGGAGCAGTTCTCTTACTCTCCACGGGTATAAAATGGGCGCTCTTAGTAAGTCTGTCTACCACGACCCAAATTCCCGTATTACCCTTCCTCGATCTTGGTAACCCATCAATAAAATCCATCGAGACGTTATCCCACTTCCATAGCGGAACTTCCAATGAGTGAAGCAACCCACCCGGTTTCTTTTGCTTCTCTTCCACCTGTTGGCACACCAAGCATCTAGCGACATACTCGGCCACATCTTTCTTCATACCGGCCCAAAAGAAAACCCGCTTCATGTCTTGGTACATCTTGTCCCTATCGGGATGAATGGCCATCTTCGACCGATGTGCATCATCAAGTATAGCCTTCCTCAAACCCTTGTCTTGCGGTACACAAAGTCTACCGTCTCTACGCAACCACCCCTTACCATCTAGGGTGTACCTACTCAAATGGCTGGACGACTCCCTCTCCCCATGAACTTCTCTACTAACTCAACCAACTGTGGGTCGTCTCGCTGTGCTCCGCCAATCCGCCCTAAAAGAGTAGGCCTAACCTCCAAGGAGGCTAGCAAACCGGGTACAAAGTCAACGGAAGGTCTAAAGTCAAACATCGAAATAAATTCCAAGCTCCATCGTTCAACGAACAATGAACTCAAGGACAACCTTTTTCTACTTAAGGCATTCGTTACCACGTTACCCTTGCCATGGGTATATGCTATCTCAAACTCATAGGATGCTAAGAATCCCATCCAAAATCATCACAACTGTCCATCTCTCACGCAGACCATCCTAGTCGAACTCGACATCCCCCAAATGCAAGCCCCAAAGGCCTAAACCAATATCAGACAAACACCCAAGGGATACCTCCTTCGAATTCAGACGACCTACGTGAGATGATACTAGTAAAAAAGACTAAATAATTAAGCCCCTTGTCCAACTCTGGATGTCCTCGCCAGTCTCGCTCCAAAACCACCGTTTATCCCATAACTGGCTTTGCTCAACCTATTGAGCACATACGAAAACTTATTTCGCTCCTAGAAAAGACCAAGATGTCATTTACAAAGACCATCACGAACTTATTTAGGTACTCCCTGAACACCCTTCTCATCAAATCAATAAAGTATGTGGGGGCGTTCGTCAAACCAAATGGCATCACCAGCCACTCAAAAAAAAAATCGTCCGGAGTCTTAAAGGCAGTCTTCTCTATACTATCCTCAGCCACTCTCAACTGATGAAACCCCGTGGCTAAGTCCTATTACGAAAACACTGAGGCGCCAACCAATTGATCAAAGAGATCATCAATCCTCGGCAATGGGTGTCCATTTTTCTTTGTTATCTTGTTAAACTCTCTATAGTCTACACAAAGTCTGAGGGACCCATCCGCCTTCATAGCAAAAACTACTGGAGCACCCCACTTCGATATACTTCGTCTTCTAAACCCCTTCTCAAGCAAATCGCCTACTTGCTTATGGAGTTCCCTCCTCTCACGAGGAGCCATGTGGCACACTGGCCAAGATACTGGTTTGGCATTGTCTACCAGATATATTCGGAAGTCAATCTCCCGCTCCGGAGGTAAGCCCTTCACCTCCTCAAACACATCCGAGTATTTCCCGGACCACTCTAACAGATCGCAAACTCTCGACCGACGTGTCAAGCGATTCTAGATAACTTAGCATAACAGTTTCCATGGGATTACAAGAGATCTCGAGAGTGTTACCCAAGCGGGTCATAAGCCTAACAACTCTCCCTTCAAAATCAAGAACGGCACCCTTACTGGATAACCAGTCCATGCCCAAAACTAACCCATAGCCCGTGAAGCCCAAAAAGCATCACATCTAAACTCAACGCTAAGTATAGAAACTTTCAAACCCAAACACATCATGGAGCCCCAATTGGGTTTGAAACAACTAAGGGATCATCTACCAAACTGGTGTCTAAGTGCAGTGACTCAACTAACAATGATGAGATAAACAAACTCGATGCGCCAGAATCAAATAAAGTTCGAATCGGATAATAAAGAAATCCAAATTCCAACCTAGACGGTCCTATCCCTATCTGGTACCCTAGCCGTGAGGGAATACAACCACCCTCCAGAAGATTCCGTACCTTGCCCTTGCCTCTTTGGACAATCCTAATAAGATGTCCTATTCCTCCAAAAGGATAACTACTCGCCTTCTTCTTCCCATTCTCCACTCGTAACCTTCCACCAATGAGGTTTCATCCTTCATTAACCAAACTATTTGAGCCTTCCTCCCATCGTCCATCCAATAGGTACCTACAAGTCCTCCTCCTTCTTGAACCAACTTCTAATCCGACTAATGTCTAAGTCCCTTGAAGTGGTTTTCCATTCTTATCTATCTTAGAAAGATCATCTACACACGGAGGGGAAACTCAAAACGAGAGAGGAAGAGATTCAAAACGGAGAATTCGAAAGATAAAGATATGGCTATTGGGGATTATGCTTTTTTTTCAAAAACTTTTCTCTTAAAAGACATGTTTTTGAAAATACTCCTTTCAAAAATATTCTTAGAAAATAGTTTTTCTAAAAAAATTATCTGTTCTGGTAACCTTAAGCTCTGATACCACGTGTAACACCCCACACCCGCTACGGTCACTCACTAAGGGAATGCCATAACATCGGTGGAGTATTTTAAGTGAATATAGAACAGAAAAATTACAACAAGACAGATATAAGTAATACTTGAGAATTTAAAACATCATTTCATTCCAGCGGAAAGTAAAACATGTTTGGTTACACCAAAACCACCAACAAGAGTCAAGTACATAATATCCATCCTGATAAAAACAAAAGTACATAATCCCACTACATAACCTAATAGCCATAATATAAAAGATAAACTGAGCTTTACATCCACGGTCCAAGCTCCAAAAGATAGATAAAGCAGTCTGATCAAAGCCCACTAGTGCTAGGCCCACTCTGAAAACCTGAGGGTTGGAAAAAATAAAGAAACAACGGGGTCAGACATAAGTCTGAGTGAGTCCTATAACCCTAACAATACAATCATTAAAGTAATTAGGGTATGATATAAACAAGGTACGGTACCTCCGGGGATAATGACTACACTAAGTAGCCAACTAAACACATGATGTACTAAGATAACCGAAAAGACACATTTACCCACCCAAGGATAATTACTACACTGCACCACACCAGTCATTCCTACTTAAAGGTTGATCCCACTAAGTGTACTTAGTAATTTAGTAGTTTCGTGTACCCCTATCTGACTACATAGGTGTACCCACTACTCCCCAAGCGATCGGCTCCCTTACGTAGATACCCGTGCTGGTCCCACGATGGGGTGTATCATCCCCCAAAGTGGCAACCTGATAATATCAACGGTGCACGGCTTTATACCTACACGATGCAACAACGACTTACCAACCAGCCCGGGTCCACACACGCATATGAAACCCGTTGGTCCTGCGTTGCCACCGCTAACCCGTTTTGGCCTCTTATATTCAAGCCCAATATGCGTGTCCCGTCCTCGACTTGAGTCGAGCCCACTAAGATACGTTTGGGATATTGGTTGAAATGGGCCCCCACAAGCTACCCACCTAAGCTTGTCATTTCTAGTGAATCCCACTTAACCCTTTAACCATGTCCACTTACATGTTATAAATTTTGGTTAAGTCATTAATCATATTTTAATTGCCATTCAAGGCACCCACTAGGTTTCCTCATGCCCCCCAAGGCACCCACTTAACCCCTCATGTCCATGTACATGCTAATATGGTTAAGTGTTTCTTAATTAATTAAGACCGTGATCCTCATAAAGACCTCTCACATTAGACTATCTTTTATGACCGCTGGTTAAGCCGGTTGGGTCCGGGCAGCCTTATGTCATAACCGAGTCTAACCTCGTGTCTTTACATTAATCACGTATTTAGTTTGTGCCTAAGACCTCTCACATTGGGCTAACATTTGTAGCAACTGGTTAAGCCGGTTGGGTCCGGGCAGTTTTACGCTACAACTGAGTCCAACCTCGTGTCTTAGTCGATTAATTACACCTAATTATTCACCCTCATAATTTTGTATTAATTATCCCTAATTAATTACACATTTTTAAGAATACGGGTAGACCTAACTCAATAGGTAAATTCCCAATTCCATAGTATGGGTAGACCTAACTAAATAGGTAAATTCCCAACTCCATAATATGGGTAGACCTAACTTAATAGGTAAATTCCCAATTATGTCCATTCATTTTATGTTATGCTTAAACATACCAACTTTACACATTTCTATTAACATGCATATTAACCCCATCGTTTCCCACGTAATTCGTTCTCATGACATGTCATGGGGAGTTTCATTATAAATGTAATGGGTTCAATCTTAGCACAACGTTGGCATTTACATGGGTTTAAAAGGTGTCAACTTGCATCATAACATTAAACCCAACTAGCATAATTCATTAACCCAAACTTGCATATGAACTTGCATATAAACTTGCATATGAACTTGCATATAGACTTGCATATAAACTTGCATATGAACTTGCATATAGACTTGCATATAAACTTGCATATGAACTTGCATATGAACTTGCATCATAACTTGCATATGAACTTGCATCATAACTTGCATATGAACTTACATCATAACTTGCATCATAACTTGCATAAAACCAAACACTTAGCATGCATAAAACCAAATACTTAGCATGCATAAAACCAAATACTTAGCATGCACAAAACCAAATACTTAGCATGCATAAAACCAAATACACAACTTGCATAACATGTTACATATATCTTGCATATAATCTCACATATAGTTTGCATAACATGTTACATATATCTTGCATATAATCTCACATATAGTTTGCATAACATGTTACATATATCTTGCATATAATCTCACATATAGTTTGCATAACATGTTACATATATCTTGCATATAATCTCACATATAGTTTGCATAACATGTTACATATGCATAAATGTTCAACATAGTGTTTTGCATAGTGAGCATCATAAAACATAGCATTAAACTTGCATATAGCATAAAAATTGCAAAACACACAACATACACTATACTAAACTTGCATAAGCATATTTATCCACAAACATAGCCATATCTTATCATATCCTATCATAATCAATTTAACAATTGATTATTAAGGCTATAGAAACTCACCACTAAACTCCCATAAGCAAACCCTTGCCAAAAATCACCCAAAAACTCTAGCCTTGAACATAAAGCTTGCAACTTGATGATGAATGCAAGCTAATGGTCACTCATACAACTCAAAGATGCTTGTATGAACATGAAAGTCTTCATAGAAATAGTTTTATAAGAGGATGGAGGCTAGGGCTTTGAGTGGAGGCCATGATCATAGAAAATTTTGGCATAGTTTAGTTAGAGTATAGGATTATGATCATTTAGGGCTAGCTTAGGGTCTTATTTATAGGATTAGGCAAGTGTTTTAGGCCATTAGATTAACCCTAGATTAGATTAGGACCATCAGATCTCGGAAGCTTCCAGAAACCAGCCCCAAAACACAGCCCAAACACTAAAATGGTGCACCAGGCCAAACTGGCCGGGCACCCCCTGTCGACACCCAAGTCGACAGGGCTGTCGACTTGGTCCTAGCCAAGTCGACTGCCCAGTCGACAGGGCTGTCGACTTGGGTAGCTAGGCGGGAATTTTTCCCGCCTGCGCCCAATGGCCCCAATTTCCAATTTGAACCTGAATTTTAAATCTGTTTTGAACTTTGAATTTTCTGCATACTTCATTGGGCCATAACTGGGCCATACGGACTCCGATTTACAAAATTTCGGACTCTATTTCGCGTATTTTTCCGAGACGAATGCAATGACGCAGCCCGTTTCCCCCAATTCTCATATCTGAGATTATTTATTCTGTAATTAGTGAATTTTAGCATTAACTGAAATTCGGGGTGTTACACTCTCACCTGTATTGGACATATGGGGCGAGGAATAATGTGCCTCCGATTTTGTTCAAACCTAGAACGGACATGCAAATGGATGGTGTGTCTGACATTGATTCCTTTATACTGTATTTGTTGATCTTTGCTAAATATATATCTGTTTGGTGGCGGAGAATTTATTGTCTTGCTTAACACCCTTCTCTAAGACATACGAGCTTAGAGGTTATATATTGATTGAATCAGTGGTATGGTATGGAATGACAGTGTGGCATGCTAAGATGCAAATGATCAAGGCTTTTGTTGAAAAGCAGAGTCTTGTGGTTAGTTATCAAAGCATAACTTTAATTAGCATAGCTTTGTGTAGCGTTAATTCGGGAGCTTCACACCTCGGTATGAACCAGAAACGGGATGATGACTTCAGGGAAATGGACATATGTTAGTTTCTAGCTAGAAGTAACGTCATGGTATGGAGACCAGACTGTTTGCTCATGTGGATGTTGCTTATTATTACTGGATGATGGATTGCGAGGCGCCTCAGATATATCGGTTACTACGGGGCCGATGGATGTTATGGTCGATATACTGACCAAGTTTTATGCCCCATAGGGCATGCTAACATATAGTTTATGGTATTGCCAATCATCGACGGATGACCGGCCCTGTCGCTAACCACAGGTGCAGTTGCGACTGTATATTGAGGCTCGGGCTAGAGAGTCTCAAATTGGTAAGGACGATCGCTTGCCTTGGTTCATAGACGGAAACCCATTTTCCAATGCGTGATTTCACGATTTTAGTTGTGTGTGTGTGTGTATATATATATATATATGGTGATGTAATAAAATGGTACGTACGCCGCCTATGATTGATACATTTACATTTAAAGTTGATTTCTTCACTTATAGTAATAATAAAAGATGAAATTTCTCTTATCAAACATATTTGGCTATTATAAGGGAAAACCCTATCGTCGACTGCATTCATTGTGTGATGGGGCATGAGTCTTATAATAGCTTCATTTTTCTGTTTAGCATTGCGTTGTATGTTTTATGCACCGTTTTCTTTGGGTTAAGCCCATTTCGTGTTATATGGCGTGGTTCCTTGATTTATTAAACTTTTAAATCAAGCTAATAACTGTTTTAGTTCTTACACCGGTCCTATGACTGACTCGGAGTTTATTGTTTCTACCTAAACTCCGGGTGCCTCTATTTTCCACACAGGCTGCTAGTAGTTTTGGTATTTGTAGATATTATTTTCATAGGATCCTGTATTTACAGCTGAAGCTATATTCGAAAAGCTCTGTATCCGTGTATTTCTTTTAGTTGTATTACGTATTATTTTTCCGCTGCTTTGTATTTTAACCTCTGATATTATTTTATATTTTTTGTGTAATATTTATTCATACTCTGATTTTTGTACTCTGATGTAAATTATTGTAATAACAATGAAATGTTCTATTGTTTGCGTTCTGATTTGTCGTGTTCTCAACTCAATCCGGGCTTTCCCTTACGGGTGAGTTTGGGTCGTTTCAATTTGAATTTGTTAAGAACAAAAAATTTCAGCTGCACCAAATTGAAATTATTCTCATATCCAAAATCATTTGAAAAGTGATTCACGTTTTCATTTTGAATCTGAAATTCATTTTGGAGTTCGAAATTGAATTGGCAAAGGTCATAATCAAAATCATTTGAATTGAATTTGAATGAATTAAATTTTGATTTTAATTATTTTGAAAACTTTGACTTGAATTATTGCATAAGTTTGAAATAAACAATTCATTCATTCTTTGAGTTTCAAGTAAAGATTTAATATTTGTTTCCAAAGTTGAGGGTTGATCATTATTTTGAAAATTTTGTGGTGCAAAATCAGGATTATTCTGAAAATTAGGAAAAGTTGGTAGTGTAAAAACCAAATTCTTCGTATAATAGTTGTTATTAAATATCCATGTGAATTTGGTGTAAAATTATATGGATTATATTGATTTCCACAACTATCGTAAAATTCATGGGAATAAGGAAATTGAGACATTTCAAAAAGATGGTTTTTTCTTAAGAGAAAAGAAATATTCGTAAAAGAAATTTGTTTTTTTAGATTTTGGATTTTGAGTTTTTTTCTTTTTTTTAAGAGACAAAGGTGAAAAACAAAATTTACAAAATGAAAAGTTTTTTTTTTAGATTTTTTGTTTTTTTATGTACGCATGAACCTGATGCAACTATATGAATGCAAACTAAATATTTACTAATTTTCTAAAATTTTGTAATGAAGGTTAGATTAGTTTCAACAAAAGATTTCTCAGCCAGTTAACGGACAAGAGTTATCGGTGCACCAGGAATCACCCTACCAATGCAACCGAAGGTTCAAGTATCTTCAGAGAAACAACCGCTATAATGTTAATATTTATAAATGGTTTTTACTCTGTCATAGTCTAAACACCGAGAAATAATTCGTTAGAAATAAATCAATTGTCAAATATAATGATGTCCTTAGGAATAAAATAAGATGAATGCAAAACAGAAATTAAACGTGAATTACAATGCAACTACGAATGAATTTTTTTGTTTTGTTTTTGGATTTTTTTTTAAATGCAAATGCAAGCAAACAATAATGCAATTAAATTAAAACAAAGGAGAAGAGGAAAATACCAGAAAGTCTAAATTTATTAGCAATTTTGATTTAAAGCAGCGATTTTTTTTAAGCAAGCGCGGTTTTTTAAGCAAAGCAAAGCATAGCAAAGAAGATTCCCTTTCTTTAAAGTGAAAATGATGTATATACAATTGAAAGCCAAGTGACTTTTTTAAAAAAAAAAAATAAACACATTAAATCCTAATTTAAGACAAAATGAAAAGAAATAAACACACACTAAATTCACACAACAAAACCAATAAACTAAAAAAACAAAGAAAATATGGCAATTTTTTTTAATAAACAAACAAACAAAGCACACTACAAACTTCAAAAAGAAAATAAACTTAAAAAACGCAATAGCCCAAGGCCCAATAGTAGCCAAGACAACTAAAAAGTAATTAACAGAAGCCCAAAACACGTTGGCCCAAAGTGCCACCTAGCTAAGCCCAACCGAAATCCCTTTTTCCTTGTATTATTCAAGCATTAAAGACCAGGTTTCTCAAAATCGAAACAACAGCTGAATCTCAAAATCACAATAAAAAAGGGAATATGCAATTTGTCAGTTTATATTTTTTAAGATGCTGATTTTGGTTGATTGATGATTTGGAGCAATTGCGACTTGCACTAGAGATTGAAACTACATAGGCTGGTTTGCGTAAAAGGCCGAGGCCGATGGTTGAATGGTGTAATTGAGGGGCTTCAATGGAAGATTTCAGGCCTTTTTGGGTATCGGGTTTTGGGTTGTTTGATGTAAGTGACTATTGGTAAATTACCTTGGATGAGGGGAGGCAGTGAAGTGTGAATAGTGGCGGTTGGGGGTGATGAAGGTTGATTGTGGTAAGAGAGTGGATGGAAGAGTTTTGATGCAGTGAGGTGTCGGTCAGAGAGTTGTAGTTGTGAAGTGTTGCAGTGGATGGTTTAGTGGGTATAATGTAACACCCCGTATTTTCTGTGAATATTAAAATTAACGAATCTAAGAACACTTAATTTTTAAAAAAGGAATAGGGTGAAACAGTTATGCCATTGTGTTCGTCTCGGATTCTGCTTGAGATAGAGTCCGAGTTTGCGTGAATCGGACTCCGTATGAAGAAGTTATGGAGTCCAGAAGTTTTCAAGTTTAAACCATAATTAAATATAATAATAAATTAAATCAGAAAACAGTTCAAAATTCAAAATCTGGCAAGAGCGGCCTGAGCGGGAAATTTTCAGCTCAGGGGTGTCACCCCCCCCCCCCAAGGGGAGTCGACATAGGTGTCGACCCCCCTCCCCCCATAGGGAGTCGAGCCCTCCCAGATCCAACTCCTGTGACGAATTATTTACAGCCCTGTGATGATGTGGCCTTCTCTGATTGGCCAATGACTGATTTTTGAGGTATTAGGGCATAGTTTCATGCTATGGTTGGATGGATGACACATCTCTTTGATTTGATGGCTCTGATTCCCCTAAACTAATCTAAAGGCTAGAATTAAACCTAGACTTCTATATAATCACCCCCAAATCTCAACCCTAAAACTCATTCTATGAAGTCGTCATGCTGTTTGTCCACAAACTGGCCTAGCCTCCATTCATCTACCCCAAACTAGAGAATCAAATTCGAACTAGGAATCAATTAGAAGAACTAGAGAATCAAATGTCTACATCGAAGGATAACTTTTCAAATTCAGAAATTAGATCCCAGAAATCAAGATCCGTCCTTTTTTTGTAATTACAGTTATTGTTTAGATGTGAACACCTAATAAGAAATCATTACTGTAATAACTGGATCTAGAACTATGCCTAACTCTATTCGTGCCTATCCTTTTGTCAATTCTGAATTGCTTATGCCTATTGGACTATTGTGACTGACATAGTAAAACCTATCATGCCTATTGGACTGTTGTGACTGACATAGTAAAACCTATCATGCCAATTGGAATTTTGTGACTGACATAGTAAAACCTATCATGGAGATTATTGGGACTGATACCATTGAACCTATCATGTTGTATTAAATTTGTGGTTCTTTTATGTATGTAAGTTACATGCTAAGTTATGTTCATACATGCTTACATGTTTAGATCCAAGCTAGTACCAATGTTTAAGACCTATATAAGTTCATGCTTATACAATTAGATCTATGCTAGTTCGCATGTTAATTGGTTCTAATTTAAATTTAAGATCACTTTCATTTGCTTAATTAAGTTTATGTCGTTCTATCCCAAATTTATACTATGCATGTTGATCTATATTGTTTAGGCATGTTGGAATGTTACATGTCTCTTTCTTTTCCCTTTTGTTTATAAGTTAGGCTAATTTGCAAGCCTAACGTTCTATGTGAACTATGCGAACAAATAATAGGGGAGACATTGGGAAAAAATATTAAAGTACATGCTATTGGCATAGATTGGCTCATAATCATGTAAAAAATTAGTAGCATGAAATAGTAGAATTTGTATACCTAGAATTATGGACATAACTTAGAGGGTAAATGGGACATGACTTGATTTAACAACACTTGTGGATAATTTACATATAAACATGAATGGTAAATATGTAAATTAATTAAAAGATGAATATGTCTAACCCGAGGTTAGATTGGGTTGCGGTGTAAGACTGCCTGGAACCGCCCGGCACATGCAGCGACCGCAACATTATAGATTTAATGTGAGAGGTTAGCGCATTAAGCCTGAAAAACCCGATGTTAGATTGAGTTGCGGTGTAAGACAGCCCGGAAACGCCCGGCACATATAGCGACCACAACAATACATGTCTAATGTGAGAGGTTGGTGGTTTAATGAATGAATTAAAGATAAGGAACAGACAGGCTAAGGACAGCAGGGTTAAGTTAATTAAGGCAACACTTAACCAATGTAACTTGACAAGTGGTAGGATTAAGTAACACAAGAGGGAAACACTTAACCAATGTAACATGACCAGTGGTAGGGTTAAGTTAACACTTAACCAATGAATGAGTGGGGTTAAGTTAATAGAAAACACTTAACCAATTACAACATGATGAATGAGAAGGGTTAAGTTAATAAGAAACACTTAACCAACATGACATGGCGTGTGGATGGGTTAAGTTAACTTGAATGGATGGATAACACTTAGCCAATTTGGGGGGTATACGAATAGACCCTAGAAAACCCTAGTAACGGGGACCCATTTCAGTAGTAACCCACATATGTATCACGGTACCCTGAAACTAGGCAGGGTGGGGCAAGATTACTAGGCTGATTATAAGCGATCAAAATAGCGGCGGGTGGTGCAGTAGTGTAGTTCTGACAGAGTATGGGCGTGCACATGCTCCGGAGTGGAAAAGCAGGCATTAGGAATCAGTAGTATACATTGTGCATCTTGAATCATGTCGGGTCGCCATCATGGGAATTGATACACCCCATGATGGGGCCAGCATAGGTATCTACATACAAGCGAGGCCGAATGACACAAGTAATGAATGCATACAAGAGAGGTCAAATTACACAAGTAACACATACATGCGAGTTAGGGAGCCGATCAATAGGGTAGTAAGGGTACATCTAACATCTTCATGGCAATTAGGCTGATTGAGGTAAGATCCTCATACTAGATGTACACCTGAAGGCTACCACAATTGCGGGGTTGGGATCACCTTATTTTATAACACAGGATACTAGTTGGGACACTAGTACGGGATACGGATCCTTTTTCACAGGATACTAGTTGGGACAATAGTAGGGAATATGAATTGTTCTATATAAGACACTAGTTAGGATGCTAGCTGGGCGGTGCAGAGAAAATAGGAAATCAGAGAAAGAACTGAAGCGCATTCAGTGTATCTCGCCTTGTCGTATCAAATGGTGCGGTGTAATCTTGTAATAGTGCGGTAACATAAGGTTGGTTGAGTTGGGTAATTCCTTGGGGGTCAATCTGATGTTGATTTCGGTCTTCGGGGTTGATACTCAGGGAGTTACTCTCTTAACCAAGGTGTCTTAGTAAACAGTGCGGTGTAGGAAATGTCTTAATAATCAGGAGCGCAATCATCATATCCTTTTCTTCTTGTGTACCTTTTCATATCTAACGATCATCAATTGTTGTCTTGTTATGCTTATTATCATGGTTATGTCTAGTATTCAATTTATTCATGTCATGATCATTTTACCTGTTTACATGCTGAATAATCGCTGGACTTACCAGGATTTATGTCTAACTCTGTTTTGTTTCGCTCCCTTTTCTTTTGTCCCCTCCCCCCTCCATGGGTTCACAGGGAGGAAATATTACCCCTTAGCTTAGTTTTCTTTCCAAGCTCAAGGATAGTCGATGTATTGCTTTAGACTCTCTTTTCCACTGCTATGGTTGCCTCGTGCTTTATTAAGGAATATCATTGTTATTTTCTGCTTCTTTATTTTGTTAAACAAGATAGATGCTTTGTTGTAATGGG
Source organism: Allium sativum (assembly GCA_030737875.1). Classification (NCBI taxonomy): domain Eukaryota; kingdom Viridiplantae; phylum Streptophyta; class Magnoliopsida; order Asparagales; family Amaryllidaceae; genus Allium; species Allium sativum. Next base: position 230,337,767 of record CM060911.1, read on the forward strand.
TAACGGTGTTTTGGTGTTGGAAAACAAATCTTTGTACAAGCTGTTTTACTAAGCTGTTGTTTTATCAATGAAGTAAAGTTTTATATATTTTCCGCTATTTAAAATTTTGTCTGTTTTGTAGTTTATCTGTTCTACACACTTATGATGCTCCACTGAAGTTAATGCATTCCCTTTGTGAGTGACCCTAACGGAGGTGCGGTGTTACACGTGGTATTAGAGCTAAAGGTTGCTAGAACAGATAAAAGATTTTTCAAAAGCATATTTTATAAAGGGGTGTTTTCTAAAACATGTTTTTAAAGAAGCATTTATCAAGAGAAAAGTATTGTTTTTGAAAGGCATATTCCCCAAAGCCATATGCGCTATCTTTCGATTCTCTATTTGAATCTCTTCTTCCTTTCTTTTCGCCATAGTTTCGTAGGCATACGGCACATGTCAAGGGTAAAGTAGTTCCCAACCTCTATCTGTAGCCGTAGTAGTTTCACCTATGGCTAATCTTCTTTCAAGCTTTGTAGGTTGTCGTGCGATGGAGGTAGTTTCGAGAAACTTGTCAACAAGCTAGACAAGGATAGTAAGGATGAGAATAAAGGAGTTTGGGCTAAGGAGCACAAGCCCAAGGATAAGAAGCTTGTTGATATGGCTTAATCCACGCAGAAGGAGAAAGGTGAATAGAAAGAGGCCAAAGTGGAAGAATCACAAACAAGGGATTGGAATATAAGAAGGGTGGAAGAAATAATAGATCCCGCGACAAGGAGAAGTGTCTTTTCTATGGTTTAGTGGGTCATTTAGTTGTAGGAAGAAGAAGACAGGTGGTTTTTTTCAGTATGGTGAAGCAGGGCATCTTATCAAGGTTTGCCGAAGGACAAGAGCAAAGGACATACTCTTCTAGAGGGCAATTGCATGCTCTCACTGCTAGTGTACCTAAGAGAGGTAGTAACGTTTCTTTTGAGAGTTTAGTTTTTTCTTTTCAATCATCCTGCTAGAACTTTGTTTGAATCTGGCGCTTCACATTCTTTTCTATCTGCTGCCATAATTGAGTCTCTGCACCTTAGTACTTGTATAGTAGAAGATCCCATTATTGTCTCAAATCCAATTGGTGGTTTGGCTCATTTATCTATGATTTGTTTGGATTTGGGAATATCTATACTAAGCGTTGAGTTTAGATGTAATGCTTACGTTTTTTATTTCATGGGCTATTGGTTGATTCTAGGGATGGATTGGTTATCTAGTAATGGCGCCATCCTCGATTTTTAAAGGAGAGGTTAAACTTATGACTCGCCTCGGTAACACTCCCAAAATCTCTTGTAATCCCATGAATTTCGTTATGCTTAGTTACCTAGAATCTCTTGATGCGTCTGTTGAAAGCTTGCAATCTGTTAGAGTAGTCCGTGAATATGCGGATGTCTTTGAAGAGGTGAAAGGCTTACCTCTAGAGCGAGAGATAGACTTCCGCATATACCTTGGTTGATAACGCCAACCCAGTTGCATTACCTGTACGACACATGGCTCCAAGGGAAAGGAAAGAACTCAGCAAGCAAGTTAAAGAGTTGCTTGAAAAAGGGTTCATAAGGCGGAGAATTTCTGAATGGAGTGCTCCAGCAGTATTCGCTACTAAGGCGGATGGTTCGCTTCGCTTATGCGTGGATTTTAGAGAATTAAACAAGCTGACTAAGGAAAATAGGCACCCACTTCCAAGAATAGATTATTTGTTTGACCAGCTTGTAGGTGAGTCTGTTTTCTCCCAACTAGATTTGGCTACAGGGTTTCATCAGCTAAGAGAAGCTGAGGATAGTATAGACAAGACTGCTTTTAGAACCCCTGACGGTTTCTTTTAGTAACTCGTCATGCCTTTTGGTATTGACGAATGCACCCGCTTATTTTGTTGACTTGATGAGTGGGGTGTTTAGAGTGGATGATATCTTGATTTTTTTTCAAAGAACAAGGGAGAACATGCTTTGCATTTAAGAGAAGTCATGGATACACTTCGAGCACATCAACTTAAGGCGAAGTTCTCCAAAATGTCATTTTTGGAGAAAAGAAGTAAGGTTTCTAGGACATGTGGCATCCAAAGAAGGGATAGCAGTAAATCCAGCAAAGTAGTCGCGGTGCAAGACTGAAAGGTCCCAAGGAATGCAACAAGAATAAGAAGCTTTCTTGGACTAGTGGGTTAATATACGAAGTTCATTAAGAACTTTGCAAAGGTATTAGCCCCATTTACTGGATTAACAAAGAAGAATCTAACCTTTGCTCAGGATTTTTATTGTGATGTCGCTTTCCAACGATCGAAGAGGGCTCTTACAACGGCCCCAGTTTTAACTTTTACCTTACAGTAGTAAAAGGTTTACGGTATACACAGATGCATGCGGCACGGGACTAGGCGCCATTTTGAGGTGAAAAGGAAGGGTAAGGTCGTTGAGGATGCCTAAAGAAGAAAAAGATTGACTTCTAGTCCTCTTTGTGTGAAAAGGAAAATTTCAGAATACACATCAACCTTTGATTTTAAAACCTTTGGTTAAGAAAGTAGTTGGCATCGCTAGGAGTAAGACCTACGCTTTTGGATCAAATAGGGACTTCACAAAGAAAAGATTCTCAGATAATTGACGCAATAGATAAGTTAAGTAGAGAAGAGAACTCTAATCACCTTAATAACTACACTTGGAAACATGGTTAGCATCTATTTATTTTCAAGAGATAGTTCTTCCACATGGAATACCCTCTAGTGAATTTTGAAGACCCTTTGAGGAAATGTTAGCATGACACAGCAGAAGTTGTTGTCCCGAGTATACTAGAAGGAGAAGAGGTAATGGGTTCCAACTCACATTTTGGAAACAGAAATTAAGAAGCTATGCAATCGTGAAGTTAAGACAGTCAGAGCACAATGGGATGAAGCTCAGGAAGATGCGACTTAGAAGGCTGAAGACTAAATACGCGCATCATACCCTTTTTAGGGTATATCTTTGATCTCTCTTTTTCTGTAAAGTTTGTTTGCATGCTAGTCTTTATCTTTTAAGTATATCCTCTCGATCCTATCCTCGATCCTTAGGTAGAAGCCAATGAATGTAAACATGTGTTTGAGACATGTTATGTTTGGTGGATGCAAGTGTTTGCTAGTGGTTGCTCGTGGATGCATATATACACACACATTAGGCACTAGATCGACTCAGTCACTTTCATATTGCATATGCATATATGTATTTATACATGGATTGAAACTTGATGTGTTATCATATGGACGTTGCATTTGTATGAATAATTGGGCACTCATGTAGAAGTTATAAAATACGATTAGGAGTAATAGCATACATAATGGACGCATGGCACTATCATGGATTGCATTAAGGAGGTCATCTGAATCAGTAGACCGCCTGATTTTGCATTAGATAGGGACATATATACACACTATGCATATGATCATGAAAGCATTAGAAAATCTTTTTAAGGATAATGGATGCCTATGATTGATGGTTGAGTAGATGGATGTTGGATGTTAAGATACATTCTTCTTAACTTAGAGATTTCAAGGACGAAATCCTTTAAGAAGGGGAGAATGTAACACCCTAACACCCCGTATTTTCTATGAATATTAAAATTAACGAATCTAAGAACACTTAATTTTTAAAAGAGTAATTGGGTGAAACGGGTTATGCCATTACGTTCGTCTCGGAATTCTGCTTGAGATAGAGTCCGAGTTTGCGTGAATCGGACTCCGTATGAAGAAGTTATGGAGTTCAGAAGTTTTCAAGTTTAAATAGTAATTAAATATAATAATAAATTAAATCAAAAAATAGTTCAAATTTCAAAATCTGGCAAGAGCGGCCTGAGCGGGAAATTTCCAGCTCATTTGTGTCAACCCCCCCCCCCCGGGGGGGAGTCGACATAGGTGTCGGCCCCCTTATAGAGGAGTCGACATAAGTGTCAACCCCCCCCCCCCCCCGATCCAGCTCCTATGACGAATTTTTTGTAGCCCTGTGATGATGTGGCCTTCTCTGATTGGCCAATGACTGATTTCTGAGGTATTAGGGCATATGTGCCATGCTCTGCTTGGCTGGATGACACATCTCTTTGATTTGATGGCTCTGATTCCCCTAGACTAATCTAAAGGCTAGAATTAAACTCAGACTTCTATATAATCACCCCAAACCTTAACCCTAGAACTCACTCTATGAAGCCGTCATGCTGTTCATCTACAAACTGGCCTAGCCTCCATTCATCTATCCCAAACTAGAGAATCAAATTCAAACTAGGAATCAATTAGAAGAACTAGAGAATCAAACGTCTACATCGAAGGATAGCTTTTCAAATTCAGAAATCGGATCCCAAAAATCAAGATCCGTCCTTTTTCTGTAAGTACAGTTATTGTTTAGATGTGAACACCTAATAACAAATCATGACTGTAATAACCAGATCTAGAACTATGCCTAACTCTATTCGCGCCTATCCTTTTGTCAATTCTGAATTGCTTATGCCTATTGGACTATTATGACTGACATAGTAAAACCTATCATGCCTATTGGACTGTTGTGACTGACATAGTAAAACCTATCATGCCTATTGGACTGTTGTGACTGACACAGTAAAACCTATCATGCCTATGAGACTATTAGGACCGATACCACTGAACCTATCATATTGTATTAAATTTTTGGTTCTTTTATGTATGTAAGTTACATGCTAAGTTATGTTCATATATGCTTACATGTTTAAATCCAAGCTACTACCCATGTTTAAGATCTATATAAGATCATGCTTATACAATTAGATCTATGCTAGTTCGCATTAATTGGATCTAATTTAAATGTAAGATCACGTTCATTTGCTTAATTAATTTTATGTCGTTCTATCCCAAATTTATACTACGCATGTTGATCTATATTGTTTAGGCCTGTTGGAATGTTACATGTCCCTTTCTTTTCCCTTTTGTTTATAAGTTAGGCTAATTTGTGAGCCTAACGTTCTATGTTAATTATGTAAACGAATAACGGGGGAGACGTTGGGAAAAAATATTAAACTACATGCTATTGGCATAGATTGACTCGTAATCATGTAAATAATTAGTAGCATGAAATGGTAGAATTTGTATACCTAGAATTATGGACATAATTTAGAGGGTAAATGGGACATGACTTGATTTGACAACACTTTGGATAATTTACATATAAATATGAATGGTTAATATGTAAATTAATTAAAAGATGAATATGCCTAACCCGAGGTTAGATTGAGTTGCGGTGTAAGACTGCCCGGAACCGCCCGGCACATCCAGCGACCGCAACAATATAGATATAATGTGAGAGGTTAGCGCATTAAGCTTGAAAAACCCGAGGTTAGATTGAGTTGCGGTATAAGACTGCCCGGAACCGCCCGGCACATCCAACGACCGCAACAATACATATCTAATGTGAGAGGTTGGTGCTTTAATGAATGAAGTAAAGCTAAGGAACAAGCATGCTAAGAATGGTAGGGTTAAGTTAATTAAGGCAACACTTAACCAATGTAACATGACAAGTGGTAGGGTTAAGTAACACAATAGGGCAACACTTAACCAATGTAACATGACGAGTGGTAGGGTTAAGTTAACACTTAACCAATGAACGAGTGAGGTTAAATTAATAGAAAACACTTAACCAATTACAACATAATGAATGAGAAGGGTTAAGTTAATAAGAAACATTTAACTATTATGACATGGCGTGTGGATGGGTTAAGTTAACTTGAATGGATGGATAGCACTTAACCAATTTGGGGGGTATACGAATAGACCCTAGAAAACCCTAGTAACGGGGACCCATTTCAGTAGTAACCCACATAGATGTATCACGGTACCCTGAAACTAGGCAGGGTGAGGCACGATTACTGGGCTGATTATAAACGGTCAAAATAGCGGCGGGTGGTGCCGCATTGTAGTTCCGACGGAGTATAGGCATGCACGTGCTCCGGAGTGGAAAAGCAGGCACTGGGCATCAGTAGTATACACTGTGCATCTTGAATCGTGTCTGGTCGCCATCATGGGAATTGATACACCCTATGATGGGGCTAGCACAAGTATCTAGATACAAGCGGGGGTGAATGACACAAGTAATGAATGCATACAAGCGAGGTCAAATGACACAAGTAATACATACATGCGAGTTAGGGAGCCGATCAATAGGGTAGTAAGAGTACATCTAACATCTTCATGGCAATTAGACTGATTGAGGTAAGATCCTCAAACTAGATGAACGCCTGAAGGCTACCACAATTGTGGGGTTGGGATCACCTTATTTATAACACATGATACTAGTTGGGACACTAGTAGGGGATACGGATCCTTTTTCATAGGATACTAGTTGGGACACTAGTAAGGATTACGAATCGTTCTATATAAGACACTAGTTAGGATGCTAGTTGGGTAATGCAGAGAAAATAGGAAATCAGAGAAAGTACCGAAGCGCATTCAGTGTATCTCGCCTTGTCATATCAAATGGTGCGGTGTAATCTTGTAATAGTGCGGTAACATAAGGTTGGTTGAGTTGGGTAATTCCTTGGTGGTCAATCTGATGTTGATTTCGGTCTTTGGGGTTGATACTCAGGGAGTTACTCTCTTGACCAAGGTGTCTTAGTAAACAGTGCGGTGTAGGAAATATCTTAATAATCAGAAGCGCAATCATCATATCCTGTTCATCTTGTGTACCTTGTCATATCTAACGATCATCAATTGTTGTCTTGTTATGCTTATTATCATGGTTATGTCTGGTATTCAGTTTATTCATGTCATGATCATTTTACCTGTTTACATGTTGAATAGTCACTAGACTTACCAGGCTTTATGTCTTTGTTTCGCTCCCTTTTCTTCCGTCCCCCCCCCCCAATTTCACAGGGAGGAAATATTGCCACTTAGCTCAGTTTTCTTTCCAAGCTCGAGGATAGTCGATGTATTGCTTTGGACTCTCTTTTCCACTGTTATGGCTGGCTCATGCTTTATTGGGGAATATCATTGTTATTTTCTGCTTCTTTATTTTGTTAAACAAGACAGATGCTTTGTTGTAATGGTTAAAGGTGTTTTGGTGTTGGAAAACAAATCTTTGTACAAGATGTTTTACCAAGCTGTTGTTTCATTAACGAAGTAAAGTTTTATATATTTAGAATTTTGTCTGTTTTGTAGTTTATCTGTTCTATACACTTATGACGCTCCATTGAAGTTAATGCATTCCCTTTGTGAGTGACCTTAACGGAGGTGTGGTGTTACATATGAAGTAGGGTTGTTTAACTGTATAATTGACAGTATGGGTTGCTTGAAGTTTATCAATGGTTGTTATTGCATGAAGGGTTAGGTGGTTGGAGTGGTTTTGTGGGTTTTCAGGTGGAGTATGCTGATGGTTCGCGATGATTAACTGCTGTGAACTACTGTATGTGGATTATGGAGTTCATATCGTGATGTTTCGAGGGGTGTTCATGGAGAGTTTTGTGCTTGTGGCAGTTTTCTCTGGCAGGTAGTATATGCAGGATTAAGTGGTGAATGGTATTTGACGATTGTATGGTGTATGGATGTAGTATTGTTGTATAGGTAAAGCAGTTTGGTTTTGAAGAGATTGGTGTAGATGGTTTTCGGAGAGTGTGCATGTAAAGACCCGCAAATCCATACTATCTGAGTTGACTGAATACAGCTCTCATCCAACCCAAATTGCACGAAAATACGAATCATTAATCAAAAGAAGTTAGAGGTTGAGGAATAGAAAAGATAGAAAAATAGAATAGAAGAAAATAGATAGAAGATCAAACTAAACCACAACATAGAGTCTCTCAATCGCAGCGGAATAAAATATAATATATACATAATCACTTTTGAAATACAACAATATTTGGGCTTACATACATCATCAGAGTGCATCACATATACTATACAACGGAAATAAAGTCTAAATATCTAACGTTGAAGCTTCCTGCTCCAAGCTCCTCCAGAAATCTGTAAAATTCTAAACTACTTGACTACCCGTACAAATTTGGGCACCCAAGAGTTTAGGGAAAACGAAACAAAATAAACTATGGGTCAGTCATGGGACTGGTGTGAGTAAACAATTAAAACAGTTTGATTAATAAAGGATATCTCATAAGACCATGTCGTAAAAACGGAACGGGTTTTCCCTTATGAGAATACAAAACTATTTGTTTAACTTTCAAAAACGTTTTGAAAGAAAAGATAATCGTAAGACTGATCCATACATAAATATGGATGGTTTTTACCTTACGATAACCTAAAACATTTTGAAATCAATATCTTATTATGATATTATAATAGTGTCTAAATACAAATAAATATCAATGTAGCAGAATGCTTGCATCTCACGCTCTACGTATATAGTATACAATCAAAACCGTGAGCGCTTATTAGGGATTGGATTCCGACTATGACAAGGTATGGAACCACATGCCGATAGTGTATCTCTAGAGCAGAATACATTGGGTTCAACAAGAACATCTTGCAACCCAGCCCACACATGACCGACCACTCATTTCGCTTGAGTGTATCGAATATATTGTCACCAACGGTTGGGAGCTACCCACCGTTCACCAAAAGGGACAGCATCAAACAGAATAAAGAAGCAAACGGAATTTCTCTAGATAGGTGACAATACACCCTAATGGGAGCGACCCACATAGCCATGTTGCCTGCCCGATTTTTGTCATTTCCCGGTTGCGAGGCTTGAGGCTGAAACGTACCTTTGGATAATACATGTCGTCATACACTTTGAATGCCACATCGTCAAACCCACCAAATCACAAATTTATTTCCCCAAAAATACCATGGGTACAAAGCTAAGAGAAAAGAATTCCTCTGCCACCAAACGTAAGTTTGAAGAAATCAACTTACGCAATTTATTAGGCATACTCAGTCAGACATTCATCCATACAAGTTGTCCTGGAAGTGGACAAACCGAAGGCACTATCCTGTAAATCCATCTTAGGCAATTTCTACCTAGGATTAACAAAATAGCCCTTGCATAACTCCATCTCTAATGGTCTTCAATGGTCTCTGACATGAAACGTATATCGAATCTTCTCTTTGAAAACAGTAACGGCAAGGTCCAGATTTGATAGTCGGTGATTTAACTATCAAATATAAAATAAAATAAACAGATTTATCTCCATTGGATCTGCTAAGCCTTTATTAAGTAATCTTCAAATATTAACTTTATAAATATATATATTTTAAAACATAAGTGTTAATTAACTTATAAATTCTTATTATCAAGCTTGATGAATCTCATTCTCGAATGTTCATTTCATAGTTAAAGACGATATTCAACTCTAACACTCATTCTGAAAACAAACCAATACGATCTATCGGATGATACTGAAATCGATCAAGTTGGGGTATTTTAATTACCTCTCAGACCTTGAGTCGAAATCATTCTTATCGTTAAGATTCTTAGAAGTTCATATTCGACAAACCAACATTTGTAAATCCAATTAATTCCCAAATCTTAAACCATTTCAGCAATATTGTAGTTTGAACCATTCATCAATTTAACTTGATATTAAATCATGGGAATTTAATCCAAATTGCCGACTTGTTTACCTTTTTCCATTATAACTAAATTTATCTTACTTAATTAAAACATTTATCAAGTTAAAACATATCTTCCTGGATAAATTATCCAAATTTAAATTACTATTCAATGGCACCATTACCCTATCAAATTTGTTAATTTAAACACATTAATTAGCTTTCGTAAACATTTATATGTTTAACAATTATTTGTTAAAATTTAATGGAAACGGATTCATTTAATAGTCAATTTCCATTTAAAACCAATGGTTTACATTCCGCAAAACTGATTAATAGATTACAATTAATCTTACCTTTCTAAATTAATAAATTATCTAATTAACTTAAAATAATCCATTTAATTGTTTTCTTAAAAACAATTTATATCCAATTATCAAAGCTCATGTTTATTTCTAAGTTACTTTACAGAGAATATAACTTAGCAGTTCCAACGGTATATAACAGTTCTTATAACAGATGACATTAAGTCGCTAACCCGATTTGCACAAACAATCATATAAATACAATTTAATATTATCAACTGATAATATCTTAACAACATATGTTAACTGATAAAATAGGTCAAACAATTATAATAGCAGAATGGTGTTTATTTCTGTTAATAAGGTGTCCAAACAATTCAGTCAATTAGATCTGTAGTGGAACGGTGTTTATTTTCACTAACAGATGTCAATAAAGATATATAATTATGATTACCGTAATTAAACATAACTGAATTAATAAATCAATTAATTGAAAAAAACAATTCAGCATTAACTGCGTTACAAATTTTTACTGATTCATAGTTTACGCATTAATTTAGGTCACGACTAATTTATGTTTGATTTATTTTAAACGATATGTGGTATTAAAAGCACCGTTAATTAAATCAATTTAATGAAGGTTGACATTAATACATTACAAAAAGAAATACACATTGTACCACTTAAATTCCTTTCCCATCTTTCTTTCTTTCTTTGTTTCTTCTAATCCCATTCCTGACGTCTCCCTTCTTCTTTCCTTGTCACTTGCATTTATGTCTGTCTGCTTTCTTTTTGTCTACACATTTATTTATTTAACTTTTTTTTTTAAATATATATATGACAAGCGAAGGCCTAAACCAATACAGTAACAAAAGAATCTCACGCACCATGCAGGAATGTACTACCAGTCTAAAACGTTGCACCCCTTTTAGCCTGATGCTCTTACGTCCCTTCCTTCCCATTGTAAATGCTCAGACAGGCACAACAAAAGTGCCTTCCCATTTTCCTTCCCTTGCAGCTGTTTCAAAATTTATTTATTTATTCTTTTTTTTATGTAAAAAGACTGGCCGAAGACCATTGTACAAAATTCACTCGCAAATATCCTCTAGCTCAAAACGTGCTGCTATCCCTTTCTTTTCCTTCCTACAGTTATTCCCATGTTTTCTTCTCTTGCTTATTTCCTTTGCTGCTTCCTATTCTTTACTTATATATTTTTATCGTTTGTGTAGTAAACTAGTTTACTTCACGCAACACCCATATTTCTACTTCCAGTTTTATATTCAAGACACTCTGAACTACATATACCAATTATTTTGCCAAATTTACTAAACTGATCAATACGAGTTTGGCAATAGCAAAACACTGATCAACCTAGTTTATTCACCTTCCCTTCTCCCTTTTTTTCTGACTTCTATTATTTTATATATTTTTATCTCCATTACTGTAATGTCAAATGGCCACCTTTATTTCCTTAACTAGTAGGCATTTATTTATTTATAATAAAGTGGACACAAGATACTGATGGGAGTAAGACTCATGTTAGCCAGCTAGTGTTCATGTTGGCGAGCATACACCAATTCATTGATGAAGATACCACCTGGAACGATGGTAACCAAAACGAACTGATGATAGAATCATGGTAGTGAATAAAGGCACCTGTTATTTATTTATTTATTAAAATTTTCAAACTAATATGTCAGGTATTTTGATCCATCGCCTGTTCTGTAACAGAAGCACTTTCAGGCAAACATAATGCCTTCCTCCCATTTCTAGTGCACTGTTGGTGCACCGTGCATGTGTACACACCACCGAGCATCCATCCATCATTCAAGACCACATCCACAAGTGTGCCATCACCTCTTGACCTCACCTGTATCATCCATTTCTTCTCAGATTGATTTATTCAAACTATGGGTGTTTAACCCACCCGCAACACTACATCCACTTCGATCGAAGAAAGTATCCCACACCGCCACCACGACGCTCTGACTTCTACCGAACTTCTGGTTGCATATTCAGTGACTAATCACCATATGTGTATCTATACTATATCTAATAATGTTCATGTTAATAGAAAAAATAATATTTACTCACTAAATGTTGGTTTCCGGGTCTTTATTATTCTGGTTTTCTGAATATAGTTTGCTTCAGGTTTCCACACATTTTCTTTAAGATTTTTCTTTTTCGGTTTTATGTTTGTTTTCCTCAGGTTGACCTGAAATATAAGGCAACCATTTCACTCACATATATGCATATATCTCGACATTATACCCATATATGAAGTAATAATTTTAAGGGTGATAAAATAGAGTTTACTTCACCAAAAGTTTTTTTCACTGTTTTGTGTAAATTACAGTGCTGCTATACTCTTGTTTTTATCCGCAGACGACCGATTTGATTCAACCAACATACTTAGAAGCAAATGTTAGTACTATCATATATGTATTACTAGCAACGGATTTAGAAAGAAAAAGGGTGTTTACTCACAAATTGGTCCACTGTTTTAAGTAGATATACATATCCAGATAATTTTATGCACATGTACAAGTTTATATCTTAACATAAACCAATGAATAAAATGAGACGGTTTACTCACCTATGCTCGGTACTGGTTTTTGGCATTTTAGTTTCAGGTTCCAAGCATTTCATTCATTCCAGGAAGATTTGAATTAACAAATCAGCTCTCTGTTTTGCATCCATTTCCTCTTCAGTTTTGAAGTAAGTTTGAATATGATTAAGCAAGGGTGCATATATATAGAGTAGAACAGAGCTTGCTCATGAAGGCTTGAAGGCTAGACATAGGGGTAGATGGGGTTGTTTAGGTTGTAGCAGCATAATGATTGGAAGGATGATTATCAAGGTTATTCACATTAACTTCTCTCAAGGCTTTCATAACACGGCCAATAGGGAAAACACATGCATATATGTACTTAAAAATGTTTAAAAACTCAAGCTTTTCCTCTAAGTTTTAGGCTATCCTCTGGTGGTGTGAAAGAAAAGTGTGTTGTCTTTATTTATTCACTCTACTCCATGTGCTAATGGTTCTACACTATGCTTTACTAGGGAGTAGTTATGCAGCCTTTGATTTGAACTGAAAGCAATGTTTTAAGTTGTGTATCTTTTCATTTGATTGGAAATGAATAGGGAGGTTCAGGCTAGTCCTAATCTATATACACAGTCATGTAAATAAAATGTTTTATACCCCAAGACTTCATTGCTAAGACATCAAGCCTTGTCCTCTTGCTGTACAATCTTATACATACATACATATATATATATATATATATATACATGTTGATTTGATTTTATAGGTTGTCACCATTTCTAGCTTGAAAAAGAGGTGTTTCTTAGATACTAGCAGTTTTTTTATTGTTTTCCTATGTATACATAGACATAGCTACTTTAGTTTGGTACACTTATGTGCACAGTTCATGTACATGTGGATATTTAAAAACAAACTTTGCAACCAAGCTTCCAATGTCTATGTATCCTATTGGTTCAAACAGCATTTAGGTGCATATAAAGCAAATCTTATCATTTAAATGGTTAAATCTTTTATATGTCCCTTTCCATATTTTTTATATGTGGACTAATTCAATGTTCTTATTTGTTTTATCTACATTTTAAACCAATTTTATATGTATATGTAATAAGAACAAGTTTTAATATAAGCAAAATGTTAAAACACACTTTCTTATATAAATATAACAAGTAGAAATATTCATATAGGATATTTAAATAATTATTTATATTAGTAATCTCAAATCCAAGATTATCTATATTTTTAACAAGAGTTAAAAATAAATTTACAAAACAAATCATCAAATAGTATTTGCTGCATTTATTTACATGTATGCACTGGTTAATATATTTTAAATCATTAAAATATATCATGGAAATTTTCCCAATATTTATTATTCATAGTTTATTATTCAAATCAATAAACTTTATTACAAAAGAAGTCGAAAAACGGGACATTACAATCTATCCCCCTTAAAAGAATTTCGTCCCCGAAATTAAAGAATAGCTAGATTATATCTATATTTATAGACTTATGGATCTTCCCCTCGTGATCACAATTACCAGAGCATCCAAATTACCCATATTACCTATCAAAACATTTCACAACAAAAAAAACCTTCAATATATTAGCAATTAGCTATTCATCACGGTCATTTTTATAACTAGAAATATCTATTGATTACAGTTGGAAAACATTTCCATTTAATATTTACACACTTCTACTCTTCAACATTCATTAGTTCCTGATCGTAGATCGATAAGAAAATAATCCTCTTAGTATCAACCCCGAAGACTGAAATCAACATCAGATCAATACTCAAAAATCATTTAACTCAACTAATCTCCTGTTAGGTTCCAATTTCTTTAACTTCAGTTAAATTTTCAAATTCCAGAATCCAAATTTCCGATTTTTATCCCTGACCAGTTTGAAATCTTATATCTTTTTCCATTCCAACACCTTTGAATCTTTTCCAAAACACTCTGGTTTCTCAAATAAAACAGTAGTTTGTCTTATTTGTATATCTTATTCTTATACAAATCCTATTTGATTTAATATATAACCATTTCAAGTTTTTATAATCTGGTTTGATTATAACAACAACAATCGACACATCCATATGTAATATGATAAAAAAAAATTTATAACAAAGTATAATTTTGGGCAAAATAATTTTATTTACCCATATTTTAAAACAATATCGTGTCGAATTGATCTGCTCGAGAGTTTAGAAACACATATCAATACAGTTGTACACCCTGCATCGACCAGAATTCATAAACCGCTCAACGAAGCAATCATCACAATATAAAAAAGTTTTTATATTGATTAACTAATACGTGCTTGTATATGTACACTCAAACTCAGTCTAGGTTATTACTAACCCCATCTCTATCGAGTTACGCCATAGAGCCAAGGTTACAACTCAACCTTCAGCTCTGATACCAAATGTAACGGCCCGCAAATCCGTACTATCTGAGTTGACTGAATACAACTCTCGTCCAACCCAAATTGCACGAAAATATGAATCATTAGTAGAAAGAAGTTAGAGGTTGAGGAATAGAAAAGATAGAAAAATAGAATAGAAGAAAATAGATAGAAGATCGAACTAAACCACAACATAGAGTCTCACAATCGCAGTGTAATAAAATATAATATATAAATAACAACTTTTGAAATACAACAGTATTTGGGCTTACATACATCATCAGAGTACATCACATATACTATACAACAGAAATAAACTCTAAATATCTAATGTTGAAGCCTCCTGCTCCAAGCTCCTCAAGAAAATCTGTAAAATCCTGAACTACTTGACTACTCGTACAAATTTGAGAACCCAAGAGTTTAGGGAAAATGAAACAAAATAAACTATGGGTCAGTCATAGGACTGGTCTGAGTAGATAATTAAAATAATTTGATTATTAAAGGATATCCCATATGACCACACCGTAAAAACGGAATGGGTTTTTTCCCTTATGAGAATACAAAACTATTTGTTTAACTTTCAAAAACGCTCTGAAAGAAAAGATAATCGTAAGGCCGATCCATACATAAATATAGATGGTTTTTACCTTACGATAACCTAAAACATTTTGAAATCAATATCTTATTCTGATAATATAATAGTGTCTAAATACAAATAAATATCAATCTAGCAGAACGCTTGCATCTCACGCTCTACATATATATTATACAATCAAAACCGTGAGCGCTTATTGTGGATTGGATTCCAACTATGACAAGGTATGGAACCACCTGCCCGATAGTGTATCTCTAGAGGAGAATACACTGGGTACAACAAGAACATCTTGCAACCCAGCCCTCACATGACCGACCACTCATTTCGCTTGAGTGTATCGAATATATTGTCACCAGCGGTTGGGAGCTAACCACCGTTTCCCGAAAGGGGCAGCATCGAATAGAATAAAGAAGCAAATGGAATTTCTCTAGATAAGTGACAATACACCCTAATGGGAGCGACCCACATAGCCATGTTGTCTACCCGATTTTTTGTCATTTCCCGGTTGCGAGGCTTGAGGCTGAAACGTACATTTGGATAATACATGTCGCCATACACTTTGGATGCCACATCGTCAAACCCGCCAAATCACAAATTGATTTCCCCAAAAATACCACTGGTATAAAGCTAAGAGAAATGAATTTCTCTAGCACCAAACGTAAGTATGTTTGAAGAAATCAACTTACGCAATTTATTAGGCATACTCAGTCAGACATTCGTCCATACAAGTTGTCCTGGGACTGGACAAACCGAAGGCACTATCCTGTAAATCCATTTTAGACAATTTCTACCTAGGATCGACAGAATAGCCCTTGCATAACTCCGTCTTCAACAGTTTTCAATAGTCTCTGACACGAAATGTATATCGAATCGAAGTGGAATTTAGATTCCGGTCTCTTTGTAAACGATAACGAAAAGGTCCAGATTCGATGGTCGGTGACTTAACTATCAAATATAAAATAAAATAAACAGATTTATCTCCGTTGGATCTGCTTAGCCTTAATTAAGTAATCTTCAAATATTAACTTTATAAATATATTTTTTAAAACATAATTGTTAATTAACTTATAAATTCTTATTATCAAGCTTACATGATAAATCTCATTCTCGAATGTTCATTTCATAGTTAAAGACGATATTCAACTCTAACACTCATTCTGAAAACAAACAAATACGATCTATCGAATAATAGTGAAATCGATCAAGTTGGGTTATTTTAATTACCTCTCAGACCTTGAGTCGAAATCATTCTTATCGTCAAGATTCGTAGAAGTTCAATGTCAAATATATTCGGCAAACCAGCATTTGTAAATCCAATTGATTCCCAAATCTTAAACCATTTCAGCAATATTGTTGTTTGAATCATTCATCAATTTAATTTGATATTAAATCAGAGGAATTTAATCCAAATGGTTGACTTATTTTCCTTTTTTCATTATAAATAAATTTATTTTACTTAATTAAATCATTTATCAAGTTAAAACATATCATCCTGGATAAATTATCCAAATTTAAATTACTATTCAATTGCACCATTAACTTATCAAATCTGTTAATTTAAACACATTAATTAGCTTTCAGAAACATTTCTATGTTTAACAATTATTTGTTAAAAAGTAATGGAAACAGATTCACTTAACAGTCAATTTCCATTTAAAACCATTGGTTTACATACAACAAAACTGATTAACAGATTACAATTAATCTTACCTTTCTAAATTAATAAATTATCCAATTAATTTAAAATAATCCATTTATTTGTTTTCTTAAAAACAATTTATATCCAATTATCAAAGCTCATATTTATTTCTATATTACTTTACAGAGAATATAACTTAGCAGTCCCAACGGTATATAACAGTTCTTATTATAGACGACATTGAGTCGTTAACCTGATTTGCACAAACAATCATATAAATACAATTTAATATTATCAACTTATAATATCTTAACAATATATGTTAACTGATAAAATAGGTCAAACAATTGTAATAGCAGAATGGTATTTATTTATGTTAATAGGGTGTCAAAACAATTCAATCAATTAGTTCTATAGTGGAACGGTGTTTATTTTCACTAACAGATGTCAATAAAGATATATAATTATGATTAATGTAATTAAACATAACTGAATTAATAAATCAATTAATTGAACAAACAATTCAGCATTAACTATGTTACAAATTTTAATGATTCATAGTTTACGCATTAATTTAGATCACGACTAATTTACGTTTGATTTATTTTAAACGGTATGTGGTATTAAAAGCACCGTTAATTAAATCAATTTAATGAAGGTTGACATTAATACATTGCAATAAGAAAAACGTGTTGTACCACCTAAATTCCCTTCCCATCTTTCTTTCTTTCTTTATTTCTTCTAATCCCATTCCTGATGTCTCCCTTCTTCTTTCCTTGTCACTTGCATTTATGTCCTCCCGCGTTCCTTTTTGTCTACACATTTATTTATTTATTTATTTTTTTAAAAATATATAAATGACAAGCGAAGGCCTAAACCAATATAGCAACAAAAGCATCTCACGCACCATGCAGGAATGTACTACAAGTCTGAAACGTTGCACCTCTTCTTGCCTGATCATTTGTTTTCTTTCTCCTTACCACCTTCTTTCTTTACGCTTTCTTCCAATCCCTTGCCTAATATTTACATGCAAAAGCTCCATGGTCCAAAACGTGTTCTCTCCTTCCTTTAACATTCTTTCCTTTATTTCCTTTTACTCACTTTATTTTCCTTTTCTCTACTTTCTTTCATTCCCATTTTCTTTGGTTCTTGCTCTTTCATTGTTGTTTCCCTTGTTCTTCTTACTGACTTTCGTTATTTGCTTTTTAAATACTTTTTTTTAAATGGTGGGCCGAACCAAAGCCTCATGCCCATGCTCTTATGTCCCTTCCTTGCCATTGTAAATGCTCAGGCAGGCACAACAAAAGTGCCTTCCCATTTTCCTTCCCTTGCGGCTGTTTCAAAATTTAGTTTTTTTTCTTTTTTAAGACTGGCTGAAGACCATTGTACAAAATTCACTCGCAGACATCCTCCAGCCCAAAACGTGCTGCTATCCATTTCTTTTGTTCCCTACAGTTCTTCCCATGTTTTCTTCTCTTGCTTATTTCCTTTGTTGCTTCCTATTCTTTACTTATATATGTTTATCGTTTGTGTAGTAAACTAGTGTACTTCACACAACACCCATATTCCTACTTCCAGTTTTATATTCAAGACATTCTGAACTACATACACCAATCATTTTGCCAAATTTACTAAACTGATCAATACGAGCTTGGCAATAGCAAAACACTGATCAACCTTGTTTGTTCACTTTCCCTTCTCCCTTATTTTCTGACTTTTTTTGTTTTATATATTTTTAACTCCTTTACTGTAATGTCAAATGGCCACCTTTATTTCTTTAACTAGTAGGCATTTATTTATAATAGAGTGGACACAAGTTACTGATGGGAGTGGGACTCGTGTTAGCCAGCTAGTGTTCATGTAGGCAAGCATACACCAATTCATTGATGAAGATACGACCTGGAAGGATGGTAACCAAAACGAACTGATGATAGAATCATGGTAGTGAATAAAGGCACCTTCTATTTATTTATTAAAATTTTCCAAACCAATATGTCAGTTGTTTTGATCCATCCTCTGTTACAAAAGAACAGAAGCACTTCCAGGCAAACAGAGTGCCTTCCTCCCATTTCTAGTGCACTGCCGGTGCATTGTGCATGTTCACACACCATCGAGCATCCATCCATCGGTCGAGACCACATCCACAAGTGTGTCATCACCACCCGACCTCATCTGTATCCTCCATTTCTTCTCTGATTGATTTATTCAAACTATGGGCGTTCAACCCAACCGCAACACTATATCCACTTCGATCGAAGAAAGTATTCCTGACCGCCACCACGACGCTCTGACTTCCACCGAACTTCTGGTTGCATATTCAGCGACTAATCACCATATGTGTATCTAGACTATATCTAATAATTGTCATGTTAATATAAAAATAAGATTTACTCACTAAATGTTGGTTTCCAGGTCTTTGTTATTTTGGTTTTCCGAATATAGTTTGCTTCAGGTTTCCACACATTTGCTTTTAGATTTTTCGTTTTATGTTGATTTTCTTCAGGTTAGCATGAAAAATAAGGCAACCATTTCACTCACATATGTGCATATATCTCGACATCATACCCATACAAGAAGTAATAATTTTAAGGGTGACAAAATAGAGTTTACTTCACCAAAAAAA
This sequence comes from Allium sativum, assembly GCA_030737875.1. NCBI lineage: Eukaryota > Viridiplantae > Streptophyta > Magnoliopsida > Asparagales > Amaryllidaceae > Allium > Allium sativum. The sequence continues at coordinate 230,357,358 of CM060911.1, forward strand.
ATTTCGTTGTTTTGTGTAAATTACAGTGCTGCTTGTTAGGTGTGGCTCGCATTGGAATGGAGTGGGTGCGTGGATTGAACGGGAGAATTGTCTCACATTGCAAGATATTAAGAAAAATCATGGTATATATATGGTGTTGGTGGCATGTAACAATGGGGATTCCTTTTGTTACAATAAGTGCTTGCCAATACCAAATTATATGCTCGATGGGAGGCGATGGGTATGTTCAATCGGGACGTCGGCATAGGTGACTTCGACCGTTGACCTCGGATAGACATGATGAAGCGCGTACGGTACGCAGAGAATGTCGGAACTCAACATGGTATCAGAGCTCCATGGTTCGATGGGACCAGTATGTTTAGCATGACCGAAGCATGGCTCCAAAGGGGCTTGAGCATGGGATGCTCGTCAAGGTAGAGATACGGTTATAAGCAGTATGTCTCCCCCACTGCTTATGAGAACTCGGGGTAGCAGCCTAGCCAACTGTGAAGAGTACTCAAGGTGTAACTCCAAAGGTGACTTGAGCAAATGCTCGCCAAGGTGGAGATTGTTAGGTGTGACTCGCATTGGAATGGAGTGGGTGCGTGGATTGAACAGGAGAATTGTCCCACATCACAAGATATTAAGAAAAATCGTGGTATATATATGGTGTTGGTGGCATGTAACAATGGGGATTCCTTTTGTTACAATAAGTGCTTGCCAATACCAAATTATATGCTCGATGGGAGGCGATGGGTATGTTCAATCGGAACGCCGGCATAGGACACTTCGACCGTTGACCTCGGATAGACACAGTGAAGCACGTATGGTACGCAGGGAATGCCGAAACTCAACACTACTATACTCTTGTTTTTATCCGCAGACGACCGATTTGATTCAACCAACAAACTTAGAAGAAAATGTTTGTACTATCATATATGTATTACTTAGCAACGGATTTAGAAAGAAAAAGGGGATTTACTCACAAATTAGTCCACTGTTTTAAGTAGATATACATATTCAGATAATTTTATGCACATGTACAAGTTTATATCTTAACATAAACCAATGAATAAAATGAGACGGTTTACTCACCTATGCTCGGTACTGGTTTTTGGCATTTTAGTTTCAGGTTCCAAGCATTTCATTCATTCCAGGCAGATTTGAATTAACAAATCAGCTCTCTGTTTTGCATCCATTTCCTCTTCAGTTTTGAAGTAAGTTTGAATATGATTAAGCAAGGGTGCATATTTATAGATTGGAACAGATCTTGCTCATGAAGGCTTGAAGGCTAGACATAAGGGTAGATGGGGTTGTTTAGGTTGTAGCATCATATTGATTGAAAGGATGATTATTAAGGTTATTCACATTAACTTCTGTCCAGGCTTTCATAGCACGACCAACAGGGAAAACACATGCATATATGTACTTAAAAATGTTTAAAAACTCAATCTTTGCTTCTATGTTTTGGGATGTCCTCTAGTGATGTGAAAGAAAAGTGTGTTGTCTTTATTTATTCACTCTACTCCATGTGCTAATGGTTCTACACTATGCTTTACTAAGGAGTAGTTATGCAGCCTCTGATTTGAACTGAAAGGAATGTGTTAAGTTGTGTATCTTTTCATTTGGTTGGAAATGAATAAGGAGGTTCAGGCTAGTCCTAATCTATATACACAGTCATGTATAAAAATGTTTTATACCCCAAGACTTCATTGCTAAGACATCAAGCCCTGTCCTCTTGTTGTACAATCTTATACATACATACATACATACATACATACATACATATATATATATATATATTGATTTGATTTTATAGGTTGTCACTATTTCTAGCTTGAAAAAGAGGCGTTGCTTAGATACTAGTTGTTTTTGATTGTTTTCCTATGTACACATAGGCACAGCTACTTTAGTTTGGTACACTTTTGTGTACAGTTCATGTACATGTGAATATTTTGGAGCAAACTTTGCAACCAAGCTTCCAATGTCTATGTATCCTATTTGTTAAAACAACATTTAGGTGTATATAAAGCAAATCTTATCATTTAAATGATTAAATCTTTTATATGTCCCTTTCCATGTTTCTTATATGTGGGCTTATTCAATGTTCTTATTTGCTTTTATCTACATTTTAAACCAATTTTATATGTATATGTAATAAGAACAAGTTTTAATATAAGCAAAATGTTAAAACACACTTTCTTATATAAACATAACAAGTAGAAATATTCATATAGGATATTTAAATAATTATTTATATTAGTAATCTCAAATCCAAGATTATCTATATTTTTAACTAGAGTTAAAAATAAATTTACAAAACAAATCATCAAATAGTATTTACTGCTTTTATTTACATGTATGCACTGGTTAATATATTTTAAATCATTAAAATATATCATGGAAAATTTCCCAATATTTATTACTCATAGTTTATTATTTAAATCAATAAACTGTATTACAAAAGAAGTCGAAAAACGGGACATTACAGTGGAAGTGTATTGATATGATGGGATTCGCTGTGTTGTTGGAGATGAAGGTCAGAAGTGGAGTTAGTACTTACTTGGCTGAAACTATATGGTGTGTGAGCTTGGTTGTGCACTGCGGTTTGGTGAAGGTGAGGAAGATTGTCACTGTTTGTTCTGAACTGTTGGTGGTAGTTTAGTTGACAGAAGAGGTTTGAGGAAGTTTTTAGAGAAGGAGAGGGTGAAATTGCCCTATTGATAAGAAATCTAAAATGTAAATGTAAGTGAATGAAATGGAGAATTAAATTTTGCGGTGACAGGAATGTAACACAATGCATGAAATAGAAAATGGATTCAGCATTTAAAGCCACACTGATTTTTTTTTCAAAGGAAGTGCAAGAATTTTGTACACAACAAGTGCTTGCTTGAGAGAGTAACCAGTGAACAGTAAATAAAATAAACAACCAGAAAACCAGAACAATGTGAATGACAAATTCACAGAAACACAGACCAACAAAAACAGAGGAGCAAACTTCAAGATTAGAAAATACACACAAGAAATATAGCAAAAGTGGATTTTTTTTTAATGAACTGGAACAGAACAGCTATATGATGGCAAAACAAATGATGAAAACAAGCAAATAAATGATGAAACATGACTAGAACAAAGACAAAACTCAAACAAAACAGATGAAAAATAGAATGCTCAAACCTAGCTATAACAGTAACAAATCTACCACAAACACAGTTTTTTTTTTAATGAGACTTAACAAAATGAAAACAACCAAATAAATGCTTATGAACAAACTTAAAGCAAAATAAACAAAGTAAAGTACATGCAAACAATGTTTTTAAAAAAAAATAAAGCTACTAACATAAAACTAATTCGAAGAAAAAACTAGAAATTGCATGCTAGAACAATGCTATGCAACCTTTTTTTTTTCAAAGATGAACACAAAAACAAAACAAAAACACACTAACTTTTTTTTCTGAAAATAATAACAAACAAGAAAATTAATTCGAAGAATAAAATTAAATTCTCACCCTAGCAACGGCGCGAAAAACTTGTTCGACGACGAAGATTCTATCAACTAGAAAATCGTCGCGAAGTGTATAAAATCGCAAGCGCATGGCGTACACTTGTAGTACGTTAGCGAATACGAGTCGATCCACGGGAAAAGAAGTAATTCTAATTTTATTCAATCAAATTAAAACAAAGTCGAGTGAAGAGTTAACTAACTAACTACAACTACACTAAACTAACAAACTAAGCTAAATAAGAATATGAGAGTTAAATAACAACTTAGGAATAAATCCACTCTCTAGATCACATGAATTAACATAAAATGAAACCATGATCTCTCTCTTTTTTGGTCATTTGTGTATTCAGTTGATATGATTATTATAAGTATAACTTATTCATGCTATTAATTAGCATAAAATAAACTATCAAACTATAACATACCCACTAAATTACCATACTAGTTCAAATGAAAAATAAACAAGTTGAAATTGAAATATACTTTTAGCATGACCTATGAACTATTAATTAGAACTATGGACCATTAAATTTTTATTTCAATCTCCACATAATCACCATCATCATATGTGGATGAAGAGGTAATTAGTGAACACATGACTAAACATAGCCTATTTGGTGTCAACAATATAGGCTATCAAATTCAATAATGAACACAAACCAGTAACATCAACATGACATGAAGCACAAAAAGAGAGTATGAATAAACAAATTATGTTGCATTTACATAATCAAAAAAGCTTCATTACCCCTAGGTTGAAAGGGATTAGCCTCTAATATATGTAATCATGATAACAAAGATAGATTGAAACATTAAAAATAAAGGAAAAAAGAGAGAACTAATTAACAAAAATAAACTAAACTACTTGCATAAAATAAAACTATACTAATGCATAAAGTAAATAACAAGAATTAAATGAACAAGAGATTAAATTACGTTAACATGAAAATTACATAAGAGGGAAAGGGCTAAGAAGCCATAAAAGAAAGAACTTTTGTTTTTGATCCTAGAAACTAACTACTAAAGAAGAGGATTTACATCAGCATAAAGGAGGTATTTATACATGTTCTAAACCCTAAAACCCTAATCACTTTTGTTGGGAACTACCAAAAATACCCCTTTATGAAGCTTCTAATCTTGTTTTAGCCACAAATAAGTTATGTAGAATGCATGAAGTCTTTTGTCTCATCCAATTAGTCTCTAATATGAAGCTCAAGAGAAAGAGTGAAAGTGGGTGGGGTTCCACTAAGTAGTGTATGAATTAATTCCATCTCCTCTTGTGTATATGCATGCTTTTCTTCATATCTTCATGTGTATGCATAGTTTTTACTCCTAAGTTCCTACAAGAGACAACTACAAGGAACAAGTAAATGATAACATGAATTTAAACATGCACAATTTTTCGTTTTACACCTTAAATGAGGATGAATGCATGGTGATTTGAGAATAAATATGTGAATATAAATGTGCACATTTACATGCACATCAGATATGCAATACAAATTTAACGAAGAGGAACTAATAGATTTCTATAGGTCTGCCTGTCTACAGGAAGTATTAAGCGGTTAGAAGTTCACTCGTAATACCAGTTAAATAGTATTAAAGGGGTCCACTGGAGGGTCTTAAGTGACATTGAGTGCCTGCCTAAATCGGTACCAAGTGGCAGCATATTATTTCTCGTAATACCTAGCATGGATGATTAGATAGCATACGAGGTCTTAAGTGAATAGGGTCCGTCATAGGGTCTTAAGTGACTGAATGGTTCAACCTATAAATAAGTATTTATATGTTAGCCTTAAGTGAATAAATGATAGTCCTCCTCGTAGGGTGTTAAGTTGTAATAGAGTCTGCCTTTATAAATGTGCATGTTGGCCTTAAGTGACATTGGGGTAATCCACCTAATTTATACATGAATTTGTGTGTTGGGCTTGGGTAGACATAATTTGATAAATCCATATTGCCAAGTATAGGACATAGACATTCCTTAAACTTACGTGATTTTCATTCACCAGAACTTTTGTTCTAACCTCCCTCTTCTTAACAAATAAATAGCTTAGCAGGTGGGAACACTCGGTTGATGCGATAACCGCCCCATAACTCCTGCACCAAATTAAGGAAGAATGCAATGTATGACGTGCTTGGCCTATATGGGATGATCATCAAGGAATAATAACTCGAAATAGAACCTATCATATAACTCACAACGCATGTATAACATATAATAGAAAGTATACAACATGATATAATAGTGAAGCAAAATTAAACAAAAAATAAACCTCTATGTTAGAGAATGAAATGTTGATGATGTTTTGATGACAACAACCTTGTTTCAATCATCATCATTATCGATTATAAAATATATAGTAACACTTTTATCCAGAATATATATATGCAGGTAATATAGTTATTGAAGACTGCACAGTTTAAGAGATTCAAGATTTCAAAGAAGATTCAAGACTCATGAGTATCAAGATATCAAGAGTTCAAGATTATCAGAGTAATAGAGTCTATTTAGTATGTAAAATTCTAATAGCACTCAAATTATATTTTCAAATAATCTCGTTTTAAAATTGATTTTAAATTGTTTCAAAATTGATTTCAAACTCTGCTCAACAATAATTTTCTTAAGTATTTATGATTTTAAATACATATACTTTATAAGTTTCTTATATATGTTATAAAGTTTCATAATTATATATGTTTATATTATATATATACAGTTTTACATCATTTATATATATGATATATATATATATATATAGTTTTTAAATCATATTTTTAAATTATATTCTACTGTGTTTTTATACTTGAAAAAATATATTTTAAACAACTAGTTTTATTTCAGGAACTTCCATAATATATATATATATGTATATATTTGTTTAAATACTTTAAAAAATAATTTAAATTTAAATTTATTAAGTATATGCCGACATACATAAACCTATATATCGACATATAACTGTCACAATTTTTTAATTTTAAAAAGAATTGTCTTTTCATTTTAAAACGTTTCAGAAACGATTCTTGGAACACTATACAAAGGTCTTGATTTTTCTTCTTCATAATCTATCATCTCCTTCTTCTCTACTTTACATACCACCATTATTCTTCTTAATTTTATAAGATTCTACACTTATACTCTGTCGATTTCAATACAAATTATATCATTCTTCTTATATTTTCAATCTTTATCAAATACTCTCTATTTAGAAGTACTACTCAAGAGTTCTAGGGCAATTTTAATCAAAGATAGAAAGGGTGAGTTCCTTGTAGCTGTGAAATCAAGGAAAAGGATAGGGTGTGTTCCTTATAGCCCGTAAATCAAGGAAAAGGAGCATTGTTAACCTTGTAGGCGTGAAATCAAGGGTGTTGTAATTGGATACCGATATTAATAAAACACTGTACAATCCAGCGTTGTGCGGGACTGGACTTAGGAGTAATTCGAACCAATATAAAAGTTAGTGTATTCTTTCCTTTTCTGCATTTTATTATTGTTTATATCTGCATCTGTGATTGTTTCGGTTGTGATGTTCATTCTGTTATTCATATAGTAGTTTATGTAATTGATAATTGGTTAAGATTTCTATAAGTTCTTGAAAACACTATTCACCCCCCTGTAGTGTTAGTTTTGCCTTAAGATCCTTGATCCTCATCCCTAACAATTGGTATCAGAGCATAGGTTTTCAATATTTAATCATCTGAATTTTGGAAATATTAAATGGAAAATTTTGAATTGATTTATAACACTTGTTTAAATTCATGCATTGCATCAGTATAAAATGAGTTTGCATCATATTCTATTGAAAAATCAAGTTATCTACTGAATTGTTGTTCTACCAGGGAAAAGGTGTGTTACATGGCTGTTGAAAATTCAAATCTTGATAGTCAAATGGAGGAAATCAAAAAGGACAAACGGATATTGGATAGTGGCTGTTCAAAACATATGACGGGAAATCCAAAATTACTAAATAATTTAGTATATAAAGATGGAGGAATGATCAATTTCAGTGATAATTCTAAAGGATATATGGTTGGCATCGGCAATGTTGGTAATTCTGAAACTTCTACTATTTTTGATGTTAATTAGTTAGGAATTTAAAACATATCTTACTAAGTATAAGTCAAATATGTGATAAAGGATATGAAACAAATTTTGAAAAAGATAAATGCTTTATAGAAGATAAGAATTCAAAAATAATATTGGAAGGAGATAGAAAGAAAAATATCTATAACTTATATCTTATGTCTAATAAAAGTGACCCTTAGATATGGCATCAGAGATTCGGTCATATAAATTTTAAATGTATCCATAGAATTTCAAAATTAGAATCAATCAGAGGTTTACATAAATGAAGTTTAAAGGAAATAATTTATATGATACTTGTCAATTTTGAGAATTGAAAAGAAGTTCGTTTAAGTCAAAAGAAGAAATTACAACCTCAAAACCATTAGAATTAATTCATATGGATCTATTCGGTCCATCCCAAACTCAATCGATAAGTCACAATAGATATTGGTATGTAATAACTGATGATTTCTCTAGATTCACTTGGACAATATTTCTTAAAAATAAAAGTGATGCTTTTGATCAATTTAAAACTTCTGCTAAAAGAATTTAAAATTTGTTATCTTTAAAAATTAAGATGATACGTAGTGATCACGGTGGAGAGTTCGAAAATGAAAATTTTTGTAATAAAAAAGGGATAACTCATAATTTTTCCTTTCCTAGAACCCCCAATAAAAAGGAGTAGTTGAACATAAGAATAGATCAATTCAAGAATGTACGAGAACCATGTTATCAGATAGTAACTTACCAAGAAATTTTTGGGTTAAGGCGGTTTCAATGGCTGGTTATATATTAAACAGAATTTTAATAAGAACCCTAACTCATAAAACACCATACGAACTTTCATATAATAAGAAACCATAAGTATTTCAAAATATTTGGAAGTAAATGTTTTATTCTTAATGCTAAAGAAAACTTAGACAAATTCGACTCTAAATCTGATAAAGGAATATTTATTGGATTTCAGAAAGAAGTAAAACATATAGAGTTCTTAATTGAAGAACTAATATTTTCGGAGCTTATCTATCAACCTTTCTACACATACATATAATCATAGTCCGAGTAGACTAAATATTTACGGTTACCTGCTAGGCATGTTGGTAGTTTTTGTGGACTATATTTATATATGAGTGTTCTCATAAAAAAATTTGAAGAACCAACACTATAGAAAAAACTTTAAATGTACATTTTGACAAAAATTATAAGAATAAAACACAACATAATGAAGATGAATGCGAAAATGAGATTGATGAAGTAAATAATGAAATTAGTCAACCAAATAAAAAAAATTAGACTTCTAAGAGACCACCCTGTAGAAAATATCTTAGGGGATACTGAATCTATTGTTAGGACTAGAAACCAATTAAATAATATTAGTAGTTCAGGTTTTATTTCAACTATTGACCTAAGAATCCAAAGGAAGCATCATCCATGATTCATGGATCCTTGCTATGTGAGATGAATTGAATTAGTTTACTAGGAATTATGTATGGGAACTTGTTCATAGACCATAAGATAAGACTGTTATCGGAACTAAATAGGTTTATAAAAATAAAATGAATGAACTCGGTGAGGTCGTAAGAAATAAAGCTCGATTAGTTGCACAAGGATATAGTCAAGAGGAAGGACTAGATTATGATCAAACCTTCACTTCTGTAGCAAGACTAGAAGCAATTTGGATTTTACTAGCCTTCTCTAATTATAATAATACCAAATTATTTTGAATGTATGTTAAAAGTGTCTTTTTAAATGGATATGTTAAAGAAGACGTATATGTAGAGAAACCACTTCTTTTTTAAGATGAAAAACATCCAAATCACATATATAAATTAAAGAAAGCATTATGTGGATTAAAACAAGCTTCTGGAGCATGGTATGATAGATTAAGAACCTTTTAATTAAATTGGTAAATTAGATAATATACTTTTCATTAAAAGAAATAAAACAATATTCAGTTAGTACAAATTTGTGTTGATGATATATATCAACAAATAATCAAATATACAAAGAATTCTCAGATATTATGACATGAGAATTTGAGATGAGTCATATAAGTGAACTTACATTCTTCTTAGGCTTACAAATAAGACAACTAAAGAATGGAATATTTATTAATCAACAAAAATACACTAGAGATTTAATTAATAAATATAATTGAACTACAACCAATGGAAGACCTACATCTATGGAAACTAATATAGCCCTGAGTAAAGACAGTACGTCAAAAGATGTCGATCAAAAATTATATAGAGGAATGATAGGATCGTTATTGTATATAACCTCTAGCAAACCAGATATAATGCATAGTGTATGTCCTTGTGCAAGATATCAATCTCAACCTAAAGAAACTCACTTAAAAGCCATAAAATGTGTTCTAAGATATGTAAAACATACATTAGATTTTGGATTATTTTACCCTAAAATTGATTCATTTGATTTAATATCCTACTGTAACACTGACTATACGAGATGTAAATCAGATCGTAAAACAACTAGTGGAACGTGTCACTACATAGGTCATTCACTAGTCTCCTGGTTTAGTAAAAAGAAAAATATAGTATCCTTATCAACAACTGAAGCAGAATATATATTTGCTACTTTGGCTTGTTCACAAGTAATATATGCAACAAACTCTAAAATATTTTGGAATAAATACAAATATATCACCTATATACTGTGATAATACAAGCATTGTAAATATATCTAAAATTCAATACATCATTCGAGAACTAAACATATTGGTATAGGACATCATTTCCTAAGAGATATTGTAAGTGAAGAGAAAAGTTCATTAGAATTCATAGAAATAGAAAAACAAATAGCCGATATATTAACCATACCTTTAAATGAAGCAACATTTACTAAATTTAGAAGAGAACTAGGTATTTTCTCTTTAAGTTAAATTGAGTAAGTAAAAATATTAATATTAATATACTATAAAATTATAATAAAATTCAAAAAAATAAATAGTGTATGTATGTCGACATACATGTTTATACATGTCAACATATAATTGCTATATTTTTAAAACTATTTCCCACCAAAAAGTAGTTACAACCTATATTTAAACTCCTAGTTTCGAAAATTCTTCTTCTCATTTTCATTTTCTCTCTATCTAAACTCTGAAATAAAATAAATGATGACCTCATCTAATAATTCAAATCGAAACAACCCCATTTCATTTTCCATACCTCCGAAGGTCCTTTCCAACATACTACACTTACAAGAGTGATGAAATTGGAAGAATCTATGAAGGATACACTGCAAATGTTGACTGAATTTCAACTTCTAGAAATAAGGATGAATAGAGAACAGGAGAAACAAGCAAAGATTATAAGAAATATACAATGGTTTGTGATGGATAATAAAACCAATCCTATTATCATCGAGGATGATAATCAAGAAACACACATGGAAGAAGAAGAAGAGGAAGAGATGCTAAGCGAAGACATGGAAGAAGACGAACAAATTTATTTGCGTAGGCGAAGTGTGTTTTGACGAAGATGGGAATGTGATCAAGTAAAGTGGGGAATTCTTTCTTCATTATCCCCTTTTCCCAATTCACAAATTTCCGATTGTTAAGAAACTCTAAGCATTTAAGGAATGTCATATATATGTGTTCGTGATGTACGTAAATACGTATTACGATTGTTTGGATTGCTTGTAAATTTGTTTGGATTGCTTACTTAGTTTATACATTGTTTGTATTGATTATCATCCAATTTAAGCTAACTTAGTAGAATTATAGTAGTATAGTCATAGAGTTAGGGGGAGTATTAGGAAAATTATAGATTTAGGGAGAGTTATAATTTTAGGGGGTGTTATATATATAGATTTAGCCTTTATGATTATTCTAAGTATAAATTTATATACTTTTTGTTGATGACAAAGGGGGAGAAATTATAAAATAGGTATATAATAGGTATAGCTTAAGGGGGAGCTAGAAGGAATTCATGGTGAAAGGGGGCGCAATCGAAGAATTAGACTGACAAGTAATATCAGGTATGAATATTTTATAACCAAGGTTGTCATCATCAAAAGAGGGAGATTGTTGGAGAATGGAATGTTGATCATGTTTTGATGACAACAACCTTTTTTCAATCATTATCATTATTGATTATAAAATATATACTAACACTTTTATCCAGAACACACACACACACATATATATATATATATGCAGGAATTATATGTAGGTAATATAAATATTGAAGACTGTACAGTTTAACAGATTCAAGATTTCAAAGGAGATGCAAGAATCATGAGTATCTAGATATAAAGACATCAAGAGTTTAAGATTATCACAGTAATAGATTCTAGTTAGTATGTAAAACTCCGAATAGCACTCAAATTTTGTTTTCAAATAATCTCTTTTTAAAATTGATTTCAAGCTATTTTCAAAATTGATTTCAAACTCTTCTAAACATTAATTTTCTTAAGTATTTATGATTTCAAATATATATACTTTCTAAGTTTTTTATATATATTATAAAGTTTTATAATTATATATATAGTTTTATATCATTTATATATATGATATAAATATAGTTTTTAAATCATATGTTTACATTATATTCTACTATGTTTTTATACTTGAAAATTTATATTTTAAACAACTTGTTTTATTTCAAGAATTTCCATAATATATATTGGTTTAAATACATTTAAAAAAAAATATTAAGTATATGTCGGCATACATAAAACTACATGTCGACATATAACTGTCACAAATTTTTTAATTTATAAAGACATGTCTTTTCATTTAAAACGTTTTAAAAAGGTTGTAACTCTTGGAACACTATATAAAGGGATTGATTTATAATTTTTTCATAATCTATCATCTCCTTCTTCCCTACTTTACATACCACCATTATTCTTCTTAATTTTCTAAGATTCTACACTTATACTCTGCCGATTTCAGTACAAATTATATCATTCTTCTTCTATTTTCAATCTCTATCAAGCACTCTATGTTTGGAAGTGCTACTCAAGAGTTATAGGGCAATTGTAACCAAAGATAGGAAGGCTATGTTCCTTGTAGCCCTGAAATCAAGGAAAAGGATATGGTGTGTTTATTATTGTCAGTAAATCAAGGAAAAGGAGCGGTGTTAACCTTGTAGCCATGAAATCAAGGGTGTTGTAATTGGATACTAATATTAATAAAACTCTGCACAATCCAGCGTTGTGCGGGACTGGACGTCGGAGTAATCTGAACCCATATAAAATCCAATGTGTTCTTCCCTTTTCTGCATTTTATTTTTGTTTATAATTGCATATGTTATTGTTTCTGTTGTGATATTCATTATGTGATTCATGTAGTAGTGTGTGTAATTGATAATTGGTTAAGATCTCTATAAGTTCTATAAAACACTATTCACACCTCCCCTCTAGTGTAATTTTTGCTTTAAGATCCTTGATCCTCATCCCTAACACTCTATAGCATCTCAGTCTACTCACAATTAACATTAATGAGAAACCCAAGGTAATAAGAGGAAACATAAAACATTGAGTCAGACAATAGTCTTAATAACCGATAAAATAACTATCAACGGTTACAAATGATATATGAGTATAGATACTTCAACCATCTGATTTGTCTCTTCAACCATAGAGTTAGCACATGATAATCATATATAATATTCCACTCCAGAATAGGAAAAAGGACATCCCCCATTCTCACTTCTCTTCGACGACCTATGGTGATAGCCTACCCAAAGAAATTGAGAAGAAAGCAATCAATCAACCGTAGCATCCATAGAAACCAATGTCCTAGATATCACCGACTAAAGCCTTCAATCATTGAACGGCCGACCATTACCACCCGCTAAGGGTTAATGGAAGCCCCGGTTCTAGTCAGACTGTCGTTCATCGTCATACATATTTTTGCCTCCATCATAAGGCAACTAGATCCGCCTTGGACTAGGGAACACGATCCATCTTGATCGTAATTGTCATCTCCACGATACCCCTGCTTTGAGCCTATAGAACCTTCGACTTTTGACGATTCCTTGGCACTTCCAATATCACAAGCCATTCGCCTTGATGAATCCATATTTTAGTTCGAACCACTTCTCGAAACAATTCCGTTTTCATCCACGATCAGCTCCCATCTAAGGCAATCAATCATCTTACAAAATCATGCATCATCCCACGACTAGTATCACATCAATTCAGCCTCTACCACTTCGTCTTGAGTTCATAATCGAAGCATCAATCATCTTTGAGTTGCACTTCAATCATCGGAAGTCCTTTGGTCGCCAAACTTCACTCATAACCTTCAGAAAACATCATCATCGCGCTCAAAAAATTCGATCCTCCATCACATAATGTGATGGATTGCAATCGATCCGTCATATATGGGCCGGTACTAATCCACTAACTTAGCAAAATTTTGCTAAGTCTTGTTTTATGGTCCCTACTTGCCTTACCACCAACCCATCTGCAATACATACTCCTACCGATCCGGTCCTAATTCCAAGTGTTATTACCCCTTGCACCTTTACTACAGATCCATGATTTGAGCATCCAAGATACGGTCCAATGACCCATCCAAATCATCTAATTACACGTAGACTTGACTTAGCACCGCAATGGCACGCACCAAATTTCATCATAATCCAAGCTTTTACCATGGATCGATACCAATCCATCGAGCATGGACCGATACCGGTCCATGTCCTATGCGAGTTTCGACACGAAATTTTTCGTGTTGCCTCCTTTCATCTTTCAGAGCTCCTCCACCATAGTTTTTCTAGATCTAATCATATGAACTTCTGATTTTCTCTGATCTTCAATCCTAAGGTCTGTGGCAAATAATTCTAACAAACAATTCAAGCAATGCATTCAATTTAATCAAAAAAAACAACCATTCATAAAATATTGACCATACAAACATGCACATACATTAAACATATCATAAAACAATGGATCTAACATGATTTGGATCAAAACATATTCAAGAACATGATTAATCTAACAATTTTTTATTTACATGATTAAATTAGATTATCTTAAAATGCCTAAATCTAAATAAAATATATATGATCGGATCTAAGGTGAATTTAATATGTATGATAGGAATCAATCCTAACATAACATATACAATTCGTAGTTTCTGTGTGAGACACACTTATCACTCGCTAGTTTTATGATCCAATGCAAACCCAATGAAATTAGATCTGGACACCAATGGAAATCCCCAAATTTGATGCAGTTTGGTGAGATCTAATCTTCGTGGATGATAATTTAGTCTCTAGATGCGATTTATGATGAAATAGAATGAATAAAATGGAGAAATCAAGGTTTAAGATGAATCCAGAGATTCAGACACAAACCTAAGTTTAATTGAAGAGAGAAACCTTAATTCTCTCCTCAAGCCTCTCTATTTATATTTGTAGGTCACTAGTCTAATGGGCTTCACTAATCAGCCCATTAACCTCTAATTAGTCTGCTTAACAAAAATTAAAACTTAAAACAACGATTTCTCCCGAGCCGCTGAACCAAATCTTTAATGTGAGTACTCTACAGAATTTCCAACCACCATTTTGATCCAGCGGGACCTATTTCAATACCTAGATTGATCTTTATCAATACTTATAGCTAAAAAATACTCACAAGGGAAAAACAGTGACAAATTGATTCAGTAAAATCATGGACATGTCTCACATTCTCATGAATGACATATTAAAATCTAAGAATGATCCGACCACTAAGAAATTAATATAACTATTTTATGATCCTCTGCTACGTAATATACAAGTCGTTGCATTCTCCGCCTTTAGGAATTTTTCCCCCGAAATTCCAAAGCAAGCACAAGCAAACAAATATTATGTAGGCCTACCATCCACGAGTATCCAATCTACCATTAAATAATCCATGCATCTAAAATCCTACCTAGCATGCAGAACTTTAATTGTGCAATAAAATGGTATAAGTAAAATATAACACATGGGACATACCACTCAAAGAGTTCGAATGGGTCGACGTTATACTTTCTTCCATTTCCCATGTGCAATTGCCATCGTCCTCACCCCCATTGTCCCTTGACTAGTTTAAAAACCTTCATCCTAAGCTGTTTCATGTCACTCCTTATGACGTGAAGCGACTTACGAGGCCTAGAAACTTTGGGCTCGACCTTTAGATTTTCAATCTGTTTGGGAGATGTAACAACATTCGAGTCGTGCATAAACTTCCATTTGAACGATACGTGAAACACAATGTGCACACCCGCTATCTTTTTAAGTTAATCCATACTATATGTGAGCTTCCCTATATGCTCGACAATCGAAAATGGCCCAACAAACCTTGGCGCTAACTTCCCTTTCCTTTCAAAATAAACAACATTCCTTAGAGGTGAAATCTTAACAAACACCAAATCTTCGACTGAGAATTCAAATTCTTTTCGTCGCCAATCGGCATAGGTCTTTTGACGATTTTGGGCTTCCTTCATTCGTTACCAAATGATCTCAATATCATTTGACGTTTCTCTTATCATCTCAGGCACAATCATCGCCTCAAGAAATCGACAAAGAGATCGATTGCTCCTAGAATCACCTTAACGCTTATCAACTTATCGAACATCAACCCAAAAGGAAAAAAGCAAAGCTTGTTAAATGATGCAAAAGCAGTCCTAAACTTAGTTGGAACTTGATCTAGATCGAATAAGGCATATGAGCTAAAGAAACATAGTATCTAAAAGTCAAGATGGTTGATTCTCTAGAGATAGAGATGAATCCCTCCCTTGAGCATCTTGAAGTCATTACAACGTTAACCGGATTAGGGAAATAAAAGGGCAGCCGTGAAATAATAGGTACATCTTCAAGTCCGCAAACAATATTATGGCATAGGGAAACACACACTTAAATAGCCAAACAGAAAAAATTGAGTTTAATCATACCACTGGCCTGTTGTGCCAAACAAGGGACTTCCACGCCAAGCAAGTGTTATAAAAGCATTTTATAAATACACAACACACTTGTACAAATTTTCAACTATCCAAACAGTGCAGGCTAGCACCCACACAAAGCCAACCTATACCTAAAATACAAATAAAAAAGAAAAATACAGACTTTATACGTGTCAACACAACAATCAGACAAGAGAAATTCGACAACACAACTATTTCTTCTTTCATCCCCTTATTGTGTTTTCCAAGCTTGGTATTGAGCTTCTTCGGCCTTCCAAACTCTCCGGTAGAAGGAGCAACACTAACGAGGATAATTGTCATAAACTTAGCATAACATGCCACTTCGAGCTCGTCCATCGTGTTATTTGATTTAGGATGAGACTGATGCTAGCAATGTTTGGACGAACTCTATGGACTAAAGAATATCTCAGGTCACTATTTACTCTTTTTATTCCATCTCTTTCTTTTCAGCAGTTAGTTCTCTCTGCTCCACTCTAGTCATGTCTCCGCCCGATGAAGCCAGTGGGTCATCTAAACCATGTAATGCTTTAGTTTTCTCTGAGTGCATCCTAAGTTGGAAAGTAAACATCAGAATAGAAGTTAGAATTGTTGCAGAGTCGAGGGTAGAAGCAGTAAATATTGCTTTAGCTTCTACATTATTGGAACGCGAAGGAATGGACACAGAGAGCTCAGAACCGACAACACAATAAAAATGAAAAATCATTTTATCAACCTCCTCGGGCAAGCACAAAAGAACCTCAAGTTATGGAACATAAGGGAGATTAGCTTCTATGGGGCTTTTACTATGGAAGACTACCACAAAATCCTTCCATTGTACCCATTATTCAGTCGCATCACCATACGAGTCTCTATCACTGGGGTCATAGTAGCAATCAACATGATAGCTGGGGCATAGCGAGAGAGGAAGTAATGCCTTCTAACACCAGAACAATCTCATATTGACTATCAAGCTCTGAGGGAAGATTTTCGAGGCTCGAAGCAATGTAAATCGCCAAAATTTGCCTTAAAGTTCCCGCTTCTGTCAAATCTTGTCGCTGTCTCTCAAGCTTAATCTTTTCTCTTCATCCGGTGAGTGCGGCATGTGATTTCTTATCTAGGTTGTGTTGAATAAGGTCCTCTGCGATGTAGCTTAGCCAAACAACTCACTCTGTCACCTCTTTTCAGACTTCTACAAGTATGCATGCATACTTATCCCCTAAGAAGCGTAGACTCCCCTTGTTCATGATGGTTTGGAAATGAAAGTTAAACATAATGACATCCAAGTGCACCACTTGTCATCTTAAGTTTCCTAAAGATCGTATTTTTTGGTGGCAAGATGATTCTTCTCCTTCTGAAGTGGTTGGCCAAACCTATTCTCAAAGTAAGTCATTCTCCATGCTCTATGCAGATATTGTCTAGCTCAGATCAATAATAGTTTGCACTTTGGGACTGAGCAATCTGCTTCTCAGCCTCGTCTTTTGTGCAGCCTCCCTCATCGGAGTGAACATTCTTGAGCAAAAGGTCATAGAAAGCTTCTATCTCCTTGATGGTATCACTCAGATCCTAGCCTCTATCGTTACTCCTATTCTTGTCCATTAAATTTTCCACCTTACCTTTCCTTGCCTTCTCAATCTCAGCATTGCGCTCCTTTATCATGCCTCCAAAAACTCCTGCCTTTCATGATCATGGGTTAGAATTTCTACGTAGTTGGTCCTATTTATAGTATTGAACTCTTTACACAAACGCTACCGCTCCAGTTTATCTACATCTTTCTTTTAAGCTATGATATTTTTTCAAGGTGACCCCTCCGTCAAGCAACGTTAAATCGAAGTCAAAATTAACCCTCTTTCGAAGCTAGCCTGGCAAGTTTTGGGATATAGTGGCAGGAAGGAATGGTTACCTTTATCGTTTCCTCATCAGGAGTTAGTAAATATAAGGGGAGATTTATACTCGGGTTGTAGTGGCAACAAAAATCAAATCCAAAGGACTAGTAGAGACAAGCATTTCAATCTCAAAGTTATGCAGGGTCCTTGAAGAGCGACGGTGCTTGGAAGGATCTGGCTCTGTTCTCTAGCATTTAGAGGGCTCGTTAACCTCAGTTGCTTTCTTTCCTTTACGATCTCTCTCCTTCTTCCTTCTCCTCTTATCTTCCCTAATTTTCTCCATTTCCTTAATTTATCAATCTTCGCTCTATTTTCTTCCTCTGTGAGCGGTCACCCTGGGAAGTTTGTCTAAAGCTAATAAAGTAATCGCACCCATGCTAGCTAAAAAACTGGAAATGAATTGAATTCAAAAACGAGCCAAGTTAAAGGGAAAAGTGTTTATGACAGGATTAGTGGTCCAAATAGTGTATGCAACATGTTATCCATAATCAAATGCCTTCATGAACATCTTTTTGTAAATAACATTGGAGTTTGTACGCCTTCTAAAGTGTTTTTTTAGGATGGATGTCAAAATTTGACCCGTGGGAGTGAATGGTTCCTCAATGATCTCACTCGGTGTAGCATATATATTACTTGGATCACCAAACTCATCAATTATGGTTCTATCTTTAGATACAAGACTCAAAGACTGATTAACGACACATGGGAATCAGTAAGTATGCCATCTTGAATCTCCAACTCTTGATGTATGGGCATGCCCCTGGTGTCTCATCAAAACCATTTGCACAATCTTCTTCAAATTCACTTCATTCCGCACATGACATGTACTCTTCTTCCTCTACTCTAGAAGAAGCCACATCTTTGCATTCCTTATGAACTATCTCTTCGTGTTCTTCTTCCAGTATCAGAGTCATTCCCATTCGTTTACTCGTTCATATCTGAATTTGATCCCTTGAACTTCTATCTCCATGTAACTCCTCTGATGATCCTTATAATCCTTTTTGGGCTTCAATCGGTGCCTCAAGATATGGAAACAAACTGAGTCTCGACCATGAGGTGAATAGGAGAGAGAACTTCACTTGGAATAACCGACCTCTCAAGGTGTAGTAGACCATATTTATGGACATATTTGTCCCGCATTAGGAGTCCTCTTTCCCTCTCTTGTGTTGGGACCGCTCTCAGAGCATTAACAATAACCTCGTAGGAGATGTCCCTATTCAGAGTAGGAAAAGCTGCGAATAAACAAAAACATGGTTAGAAATCTAAGCGTCTCGTTTAGTTTAACATCAAGATCCAAACACTCACCTGATAAGTCATTGCCTATTGAAAACTTAGGACAACTGGTGAAAAATAAAATCTTAAATGCTGACAACTTGTTGTAGAGGTAAAGTATAAGAGAGATTATAGTTTGTTGAGCTGGAAAATGAGCTAAAGCTCCGGTTGGGTAGAAGGGGGAAAGTAAACATCCGGACGAGTGAATCGAAGACCAGTATCAAACTGGATCAGTGAATACATAATGATGGAAGACTCTAACTCAAAATGAGTGGAACATTGTTTCCCAGACTTTAGGCATGAAGAGCATCATGAAGTCATCTACACAAATAATTTTTTATTCAAGGCAATAAGTGCATATTTTCTTAAGTGTTCAATTAGATTGAAACATGTTTGGAATTCAAAGGAGACCAACATATATTAACCAATTGAATTCTAAAAACTAACCGGGGGCAAGTGCGATCTAAGTGAATGAAGTCCAGTGAGTCCTGAATGTTGCGAATGGACCATCCTGCATACCAGAAAAAGCAATCCATACTGCCAATTTATATACTTTTAGAACTTTCTCGTTATCGATTGGAAAAATTAATAATGAATACGTTGCAAAAAAGACATGAAAAGATTTCCATTTTAATACCACTAGAGGTTCAAGTAAAACATGAAGAAGCCACCAAGCTGCTAAAATGCTTAAATTTGATCAAATTCATTTTAACGATTTAGATCTGGTCAAATTTGAAGAAAGATGTTTGAAATTCAATGGTCTCAAACATTCACTTCAATTATACAAATCACTTTTAGCTCCAAGCTAGACTATTCTTTACAGAACTAGTTACGAGCATTTATGCTTTTGATATGGGATTAAGTTTAGTTCCGTATGTCCTGTTTATCTTAAAAGTCATGTGTTTCCAAGTGAAAAGCACTTTAAGTTCAACTTTTGATATGTATGCACATATTCAAGTTCTAAGTTGATCATAAGTCAAAATCATTTTTTTCAATTCCAAACTGTGTCCAACCAAGCCCAAATGTTATCAAACAACATATATCAAGCCCAAGCTACAAATAGGTAAAATCTTAATTCTCAAAAATCATTCGAACCTGCAAAATCAGAAGTTAAGTACAAACTAGGTCCTCAAACTCTCGAAGTCAACTGTGTTAAGTCTAGAGTTTAGGCTGTACAGAAGGGAGAAAAGACAACAATTAAGATTTCACGACAAGGCTAGCTAAAATCGATGGCAAGAAAAGTTGAAGAATTGACTAAGTAGGATTTCAAAGTCATAAATCTTAATCGACAGTGGTTCATGACAACGATGTAGAGAAGAGCATGACAACAACATTTGGAATTGTCGAAGGTGGGGCTTGGTAGTAGGAGTTGAAAATAGGAGAAGTTAGATGATGGATTAGCAGAAAATCACAAGAGGTTGGGTCAGATCGTGTGCAGAATAAAGAGGCAGAAATAATGGGATGGATCGTAATGGATACTGATAGAGAGGGGAAACTTTGAAAAAATTCTTAAGTCTATGGATCAATACCGATGTATAGGCTAGGGATCAGTACAAGTCTATCAAATTAACTCTAATTCTTCCCAAATTCTTTACACCCAGTTTATAGCGCCCTGTAAAATTTAAACCAAGAAATCTAATATTACTAGCAAAAACATAGTCTTAACTCAAACACTTAAGTGCGAAATCGATCGATCACATATATTTCTCCAAAACTAGTTGGATATTCCAAATAAGTTGACCCAAGTCAAGAAGCTAAAAGATAGTATATTACAAAGAACATCTTATTTCTAATAAAGGCGTCCTCTAAGGGGAAAATGCTAACTGATCGACGCTTTCCTATGAACTAGAAAAGCGCGACATTTAAATTAAATTCTGCAAGCATACAGGTGTGTAGCATACAGGTCGAACACAGGGAGGTGTTATTAAAAATTATTATCTATTTATTCTTGGGCGAGTTAGACGGAGTTTGGAGTTGTTTATTATGTTGTTGAAATTACTCTGAATCTAATCAGTATCAAATTCAACAATTGAAAAGAAAAGGAACAATTACTAGAAAAAGAGAATAACAAGTAGAACAATAACAGAAATTAAAAGTAGGATTCCTGTTGAAACTAATCAAACAGTGAATCGCTAACAAGCAGTAATAAAAGACAATAACAATATGCGTTCTACCCAAACCTAATTAGGTAGATAACACAAATTGTTATGAAAGTAAAATAACAATAAAACTAGAAAAGAAGAGACTTTTATTAGAGCAAAAGAGAATACAGAATAGAAAAATGAATGACTGAATTTATAATGGGACATCATGTATATTTATAGAGATGTAGACCAAATCCTAATCAAATCAATGACTAAATGGCCTTCTTTTCCCAAGAAGTAATATCATATCTCTTGCCTTCCTTGACCAAGCTTGATTGGAAAGCAAATCATGGTGAATATCTTCCAAATCTTCCCTATCTTCCATGTGGCAAATTGATTGATTGATGAGCAGATTGTATGTGATTAATTCTTCCAAACAAGGATACTCATTAGACTCCAAAGGCAACAAGGGATAAAATCTTCAAAATTGATCTTTTCTTGGCAATATTTCTATCAGAAATTCTTTTAATTGGAAATTGAAAAATGAATGTTCTGAATTGATTTCCATGACTACTCCTGAAATGTCTATTAGTGAATATCATACATACACATGAATATGTATATATATAATATAACACTAATTAATATATTCTTCATAGCAAAGGGCCAGTGTGAACGCGTTCTGTTCTTTGGCAAAAAGTGAGCTCGACGGGGATCGAACTCAGGTCTCTCAATACAAATTTCCATGCAATTACCAGTGAGCTACAACGTCATTTGTAATTGAGGTGGCTTTAATACGGGGAAGTAGCTTTTTATCTGTAGTTGGCCTTTAATTTGAAACGAAGGAGGCATTTCTTGACATCCTGTAAAAACATACAAAAGTAACCAAAGTATCATTTATTTATTTACAAAAGATAAAATATACGAGCATAAAATAAACACATTTCTATGTTAATCAAATACCCCCACACTTATCTTTTACTCGTCCTCGAGTAAAAAGAAAATGAAAAACTAACTAGATAGGTCGCACTTTCGTAGGAAACACGATTGCATTGAGCGCATGCAACAAGCCGTTAAACCTCTAGGTGTCCCTAGTAGGACGAGTGGTGTCTCGTGAGGGTTTTTAGCGGATACTACCCACAAAATCCAAATGCAGTATGCTATGATTCTAATGAAACTACATGAATGCAATGGACATATGCAAATAAAAACGAAAAATGAAAACACGACTTATTTCAGGAAAGTGGTACAACAAATTAAGTTAATAATTTCTAATCAGTTGATTTTATTTTAGATACCTCGACTTGTCACAAATTTTCAATATAAATCAAGTTTTCAAATGTTAAATTCCAGTTTGGCCAGTTAGTTCGGTCGATAACATAGTGCAGCCATGAAATAAATTCTTAGTTTGCTTGGCACAGTTTGTAAAGTGGTATTCTAATTTTCTCATGTATGGCTAGTCAAATCAATAAGGTCAAGAAGTGTTTGGGCATCATCGCTTATTCTTTATTCTATAAAATTTTAAGATTTATGATTAAGTACATACACCTAACTTAGAAGATCAAGGTTTACCACCCATGCACTGCCTCGCGGACTAACGGAGAGTGGGTAAAGAGCTTGGCGGATTGTGCAGGCCGACTTTGACTTTGTTAACAACGTGTCAGTAATCCTTAGGTGTCCAATCTCATAAAATGAGACCAAGATATTCCAACGCTGACTTTGTCAATAACGTGTCGGATAGAGCTTGGCGAGTTTGCACACCAACGCTCGATATACAAGCAATGTTGGATACCTTTGGATTACTATTATTATTATTGAATTTATAAGCACAAAAAGAGAGTTACGCGAATTCAAATTAACACAACTTAGTTTTAAAGATTTGACAAGCCATTATAAGTATTTTATGTCCTCCACTTATTTAAACAAAGTCTACAATATAGAATAGATTTCATGGCCATCACCTAAGAATCTCCCTATGTACCGGTTACACTATTATCCCTCAAAATTAAACTTTTCATTATATTTCTTATTCGATCTAAGTTAAGAGAAAAAAATACTATCAACTGGCTAAAAATTGTAAACTTATTTTGTTGTATCAATTGAAAATGAGTCGTATTTTAAAAAAAAATATGGTATGTTGCTACGATATAAAATGTATGATGGTCCTACATGAAAAGAAAGAAAAATTAAAGAAAAATCAAAAGAATGCAATGCAGACTCCCCCCCACACTTGATTGAGACAGTGTCCCAACTGTCTAAGGCAGAAAAACAAAAAAAAAATAAAAAAAAATGAAAAAGAAAAATAAAAGAAAAAGAACGTGTACCACCTGATTTCATGGTGGATGATCATGCAGATCGATAGAGTCATCTTCGTCATATTGCTCGAATTCCAAAAATGGTTTCAGTCGTTGACCGTTTACTTTGAAGACTTTTCCATCCCTAGGATTTTCAATTTCAACCGCTCCATGAGGATATACTGTTTTCACAACATAAGGTCCAGTCCATCGAGATCTGAGTTTTCCTGGAAACAAGTGAAGTCTAGAGTCGTATAAAAGAACTTTTTGACCTACGTTGAATTCCTTACGAAGTATGTTTTTGTCGTGTTGGGCTTTGGTTCTTTCTTTGTAGATTTTCGCATTTTCATACGCCTCATTTCTTAATTCCTCTAATTCCGAAATTTGTAACTTCCTATGTGAGCCGGCTTTTTCTAAGTCAAAATTCAAAAATTTTATGGCTCAAAGGGCACGATGCTCTAATTCAAGAGGTAAGTGACAGGCCTTTCCGAAGACTAATCGATATGGTGACATCCCTAGATTGGTTTTATAAGCAGTGCGAAAAGCCCAAAGTGCATCAATCAGTTTTAAGGACCAATCTTTTCTATTGGAATTCACGGTTTTCTCAAGAATTTGTTTGATTTGTCTATTGGAAACTTCTACTTGTCCACTAGTTTGTGGATGGTAAGGTGTTGACAGCTTGTGTGTGATTGAGTATTTCCTGAGCAAGGACTCAAAAGCATGATTATAGAAATGAGTGCCATTATCGCTAATGATAGCTCGAGGTGTGCCAAAGCGCGAAAAGATGTTTTCTTTGAGGAATTTGATAACAACCTTGTTGTCGTTGGAGCAAGAAATGAGTGCCATTCTCTCCTTCTCACATGACCATGCTTGTGGCGGTCACTTTGGAGCAAGAAAAACTGCTGCAAAAGTTTTGCAAAGCGGTTTTTATTGGCCCACACTCTTCCGTGACGCTTTCGAATTTTGCTCTAAATGTGATCGATGTCAAAGAACGGGTCGAATCTCTAAGCGAAACATGATGCCTCTCAACCCCATTTTAGTGATTGAGTTATTTGATGTTTGGGGCATCGACTTCATGGGACCATTCCCTAATTCATTTGGGAATCTTTACACCTTGCTTGCGGTAGATTATGTCTCAAAATGGGTTGAAGCCATTCCGACCAAAACCAACGACAACAAGGTTGTTATCAAATTCCTCAAAGAAAACATCTTTTCGCGCTTTGGCACACCTCGAGCTATCATTAGCGATAATGGCACTCATTTCTGTAATCGTGCTTTTGAGTCCTTGCTCAAGAAATACTCAATCACACACAAGCTGTCAACACCTTACCATCCACAAACTAGTGGACAAGTAGAAGTTTCCAATAGACAAATCAAACAAATTATCGAGAAAACCGTGAATTCCAATAGAAAAGATTGGTCCTTAAAACTGATTGATGAACTTTGGGCTTTTCGCACTGCTTATAAAACCAATCTAGGGATGTCACCATATCGATTAGTCTTCGGAAAGGCCTGTCACTTACCTCTTGAATTAGAGCATCGTGCCCTTTGTGCCATAAAATTTTTGAATTTTGACTTAGAAAAAGCCGGCTCACATAGGAAGTTACAAATTTCGGAATTAGAGGAATTAAGAAATAAGGCGTATGAAAATGCGAAAATCTACAAAGAAAGAACCAAAGCCCAACACGACAAAAACATACTTCGTAAGGAATTCAACGTAGGTCAAAAAGTTCTTTTATACGACTCTAGACTTCACTTGTTTCCAGGAAAACTCAGATCTCGATGGACTGGACCTTATGTTGTGAAAACAGTATATCCTCATGGAGTGGTTGAATTTGAAAATCCTAGGGATGGAAAAGTCTTCAAAGTAAACGGTCAACGACTGAAACCATTTTTGGAATTCGAGCAATATGACGAAGATGACTCTATCGATCTGCATGATCATCCACCATGAAATCAGGTGGTACACGTTCTTTTTCTTTTATTTTTCTTTTTCATTTTTTTTATTTTATTTTTGTTTTTCTGCCTTAGACAGTTGGGACTCTGTCTCAATCAAGTGTGGGGGGAGTCTGTATTGCATTCTTTTGATTTTTCTTTAATTTTTCTTTCTTTTCATGTAGGACCATCATACATTTTATATCGTAGTAACATACCATAAATTTTTTTTTTAAAATACGACTCATTTTCAATTGATACAACAAAATAAGTTTACAATTTTTAGCCAGTTGATAGTATTTTTTTCTCTCAACTTAGATCGAATAAGAAATATAATGAAAAGTTTAATTTTGAGGGATAATAGTGTAACCGGTACATAGGGAGATTCTTAGGTGATGGCCATGAAATCTATTCTATATTGTAGACTTTGTTTAAATAAGTGGAGGACTTAAAATACTTATAATGGCTTGTCAAATCTTTAAAACTAAGTTGTGTTAAGTTGAATTCGCGTAACTCTCTTTTTGTGCTTATAAATTCAATAATAATAATAGTAATCCAAGGGTATCCAACATTGCTTGTATATCGAGCGTTGGTGTGCAAACGCGCCAAGCTCTATCCGACACATTGTTGACAAATTCAGCGTTGGAATATCTTGGTCTCATTTTATGAGATTGGACACCTAAGGATTACTGACACGTTGTTGACAAAGTCAAAGTCGGCCTGCACAATCCGCCAAGCTCTTTACCCACTCTCCGTTATTCCGCGAGGCAGTGCATGGGTGGTAAACCTTGGTCTTCTAAGTTAGGTGTATGTACTTAATCATAAATCTTAAAATTTTATAGAATAAAGAATAAGCGATGATGCCCAAACACTTCTTGACCTTATTGATTTGACTAGCCATACATGAGAAAATTAGAATACCACTTTACAAACTGTGCCAAGCAAACTAAGAATTTATTTCATGGCTGCACTATGTTATCGACCGAACTAACTGGCCAAACTGGAATTTAACATTTGAAAACTTGATTTATATTGAAAATTTGTGACAAGTCGAGGTATCTAAAATAAAATCAACTGATTAGAAATTATTAACTTAATTTGTTGTACCACTTTCCTGAAATAAGTCGTGTTTTCATTTTTCGTTTTTATTTGCATATGTCCATTGCATTCATGTAGTTTCATTAGAATCATAGCATACTACATTTGGATTTTGTGGGTAGTATCCGCTAAAAACCCTCACGAGACACCACTCGTCCTACTAGGGACACCTAGAGGTTTAACGGCTTGTTGCATGCGCTCAATGCAATCGTGTTTCCTACGAAAGTGCGACCTATCTAGTTAGTTTTTCATTTTCTTTTTACTCGAGGACGAGTAAAAGATAAGTGTGGGGGTATTTGATTAACATAGAAATGTGTTTATTTTATGCTCATATATTTTATCTTTTGTAAATAAATAAATGATACTTTGGTTACTTTTGTATGTTTTTACAGGATGTCAAGAAATGCCTCCTTCGTTTCAAATTAAAGGCCAACTACAGATAAAAAGCTACTTCCCCGTATTAAAGCCACCTCAATTACAAAAGACGTTGTAGCTCACTGGTAATTGCATGGAAATTTGTACTGAGAGACCTGAGTTCGATCCCCGTCGAGCTCACTTTTTGCCAAAGAACAGAACGCGTTCACACTGGCCCTTTGCTATGAAGAATATATTAATTAGTGTTATATTATATATATACATATTCATGTGTATGTATGATATTCACTAATAGACATTTCAGGAGTAGTCATGGAAATCAATTCAGAACATTCATTTTTCAATTTCCAATTAAAAGAATTTCTGATAGAAATATTGCCAAGAAAAGATCAATTTTGAAGATTTTATCCCTTGTTGCCTTTGGAGTCTAATGAGTATCCTTGTTTGGAAGAATTAATCACATACAATCTGCTCATCAATCAATCAATCAATTTGCCACATGGAAGATAGGGAAGATTTGGAAGATATTCACCATGATTTGCTTTCCAATCAAGCTTGGTCAAGGAAGGCAAGAGATATGATATTACTTCTTGGGAAAAGAGGTCCATTTAGTCATTGATTTGATTAGGATTTGGTCTACATCTCTATAAATATACATGATGTCCCATTATAAATTCAGTCATTCATTTTTCTATTCTATATTCTCTTTTGCTCTAATAAAAGTCTCTTCTTTTCTAGTTTTATTGTTATTTTACTTTCATAACAATTTGTGTTATCTACCTAATTAGGTTTGGGTAGAACGCATATTGTTATTGTCTTTTATTACTGCTTGTTAGCGATTCACTGTTTGATTAGTTTCAACAGGAATCCTACTTTTAATTTCTGTTATTGTTCTACTTGTTATTCTCTTTTTCTAGTAATTGTTCCTTTTCTTTTCAATTTTTGAATTTGATACTGATTAGATTCAGAGTAATTTCAACAACATAATAAACAACTCCAAACTCCATCTAACTCGCCCAAGAATAAATAGATAATAATTTTTAATAACACCTCCCTGTGTTCGACCTGTATGCTACACACCTGTATGCTTGCAGAATTTAATTTAAATGTCGCGCTTTTCTAGTTCATAGGAAAGCGTCGATCACTAACCTAGTTTTTAACTCCATCAAAAGTCCATAGAAATTAGGAGTCAAGATAAAGTCAAAATCACTGGAAACTTGGCCAATTCACTAGAAGAAGACGCTAAAAGACTTCAATAAAGTTCTTCCAAAAACACACCAAGTACATGGATCAACACCGATCCATTCCTTATGGATTAGTACCGACCCATCATACCATGGCGGTCCTGATAATCTCCATTGCCTATCCTTCTAGGTTTATTGCAATTTGATGTTTATTACTTAGGTTATCGGTGGATCTTCCAAGTTACGAAGCAGTTCAACATGAGTTTAGCCTGAAGTTCAAGCAAACAAAGTCCAAATGCTACAAAAATCAACATAAAGTGTCATAAGAACATTAGAAAGAAAAGAAAGTAGATAAGAACTCCTTCAACCCAAATCGAATGGGATGGTACTGATCCATAATTTATGGTTCGGTATAGATCCATCAACTTGAGTCCAGTGGAGTTCATATTTCCTATGTGACTTCCTCCATATTAGCCAGCTGATGCAATATCTCAGCCCAACCAGGCACAAACACCTATAAATGCAAGAGTACTTCCAATATGAAAAAGTTATGATCTCTCCCTATCATTACTTTACTAAAATGTGTCATTAGACTTCTCTATCCATACAATATTACCTAATAGCTACTCCTATCAACTCTTTAATTGTGACCTTCTTCATTTAATTAATCATGATTAATCCACTTGTAATTAACATAAGAAGAATAAAGAAGTTTACAAAGTGGATGTACTCTTACTTAATAGCCAAACCATTATAGATATGTCTCTCTTATCCGTTTTCTCTTCCTTTTTCATCCATTTATTTGATTATGTCTAGATCTATGCTTAATAAATCTGAATTGCCTACAAAGGCAGGTGCTTTCATTTATATTTGGGGTTCATGCCATTTTTGGCGTTAACATTAAATTAACCTTCGAGATAATTAAATTTATAATAATGTTAAATCGATTTATTACCCTTTTAGAGAATAAGTATTAATTTTAAGTTTACAAATGATAAGACTTCTTAAAAGGAATTGTTCTAAATAAAGTTGTACTTGGGATTTATAGTGAATAGTGTGTTAATGGCATTTATTTTGACTCTTGTTTCCATACAATTGGCATTATAATTTACCTCTTTGGAAGGATATGCGAACCAATTATTTTTAAAGTTCCATACCTTACTTAAAATGTGAAATTTGAGTCCAAAAGTGAATTAGATTATTAATAAATTTGATTCATTTACTGATGGTAAATGTTTTAGTTTAAATTGACATATGCAAACCACTTTCTTATTCCCAATAGCCGGTTTGTTGATTATCGCTTGTGATTATGCTATCTTCTTTTGTCTCATCATCCTAAGGCAATGTGTTATTCATTTGAGTTTTGATACTCTTTCTTGAAAACGACTAAAAACAAACAGCGGAAAAAAGGGTGTATCCTCGTAGTCATTTTTGCGCTTCATCATTTTAAGCTTTGGAATCCAACATCGGAACTAAAACCAAAGCTCGAGAGGAAGCCAAGCCATGTGGGTCGCACCCATTATGATATATTCACATTATCTAGTGGTTTTTGTTTAGCATGCATGAATGTGATTATATTTGGTATTTACGAGGTGGTAGGGTCTAGCTTGGAAGTTCTCGTGAGTAGAGTATGGACTCTTAAATGTATTTTATCTAGAGGTGTAATTTTGTGGATGGGGGAGAATATGTTAGTTATGTTGGATAAATTTATTCTCCTTATTTTAATTTGAAACTTGGAATCACTCTCTCTTCTTTTGTTTAGACAATCGAAGACGACTTGTTGCTCATTTGGGCATTATTATCCTCTGAAAATTAACTAAAAGTAGAAAATGAGTAAGGAACATTATGTATGACGTATTCCATTAGGGTATCTTAACATCCACATTAGATTGGATTTGGTCATATACTTCAGATATGTAAAATACTTGGATACTCAATAAAGTAAGCGACATCTCGCTAGGAGTCCCTAAAAGGTGCCACAAGGGAGAATATTCCTTTCAAGTATATTTTAGAGGTATTTTTGGGAAAGGAGGCGGACCTTTCGATTCACTTAAATCTTTTCCTCTATTTGATCTAAACTTCAAATCGTTTCCTTAATTACATTAAGAAGTTCCTCATGTTCTTCTTTATGTATAATTATTTCATCAATTCCATTGAGTTTGATTTTTTAAATTATTAATGTCATCACCTTTCTGGTTATATATCATTATATTTTTATGCCCATGTTCATGTATAGGCATTGTTCCTGTAAGGTTAAAACATGTTCTGCATTTTGCAGTATGCCGCACAAAATTATTATATATTTACCATTTCTTGATTTTTCTCATGTCAGATTTTGTAACAACCCGTAAAATCTGGGCCAGTTTAAAATTTTTATTTTGGTAATTTTAGCGAATTTTGATTATTTAAAATGAATTATTTTAAATAATATCGACGAGAAATTTATTTTGAATGGAATTCAAATGTATATATTATATACGCCGTCGTTAGAATATAAATATTTATTATATAATTATAAAAGGAATTGAAAATGGCGCGGTAGTTCGATAATTCGATTTCAAACTTCAATTGAATGTACCGGGTGCAAAACAATCCGGATTTTAGTGAAACCAAAAACATTAGGGTCTAATTGGTAATATCTTTCCAACGAATCCGAATAATCGAAATTTCATAACGGGAATCAAAAGATATGTCCAGTTGAAAATTCTGAATAGTCGCTATGGAATTCAGGCCCTTAAAAATGGACATTTTGCAAACGGTCTCAGAATTTGACGAAATTAGTTTTGTTAGGACCGTATCGTCAATACGAAGCTAGAAATAATTTTTCTGGAATTTTCTGAATCAGTATGTGGCCCCGGTAAATTAAAATGAACGTTCAAATTGAATATACTGATTTATATGTAAATTCAACGGAAACTGATTCAAACAGTCGAATTGGCCTGCGATACATATCCCATTGTGTTCGGAATGGGGGTAAAACGCTAGGGACGACAGTCGGTGGGCCTCGTTTCGAAGTCGAATAAAAAGTTTTACTTCATGGGATAAAATAAATTAAAATTAAATTAAATATATAAAACCTTTTTCGTATACCCTTTTTTTTTCTATTTCCTTCATTCGATATCCTTCCTCCCCCTTTCAGAAAGAAACCGACGCCCTAGATCCAAACCCCCCCCCCTCGTCGAAGTCGTCGCGCCGCGCCTCAGGGTGGAGGAGCCACCGCCGCCGCCGTATCTTCTCACCCCCCTCCTTCTTCCTCCTTCCTCCTCCATCTCGAGCTCAGGAACCCACGACGTTCCTCCGCCTGACCTCCGCCGTGCCTGTGCCAACCGGAACTCCACCGCCTCCGACGAGCAACCCTGACCACCACGTCCCACTTCCGAGCCCCCTTGTCCCCTTCGATTTCAAACCGAATCGCCATTCCCACGCCACCAAAAACCCGCACAGCACCACAACCTGCAGACGCCGATGTTGGCCGACCACCCATCTCGCCTGCGAGTGCTGTGATTTCCTCCCCCCTCGCCTCAAACCTCCTGCACAAGCCCTCTTCCTCCAATCGAACCAATAGTGAGTTTTTATTACGTTATTTTCATCTTTGTTTTTGTAATTTATTTAGTTAAATTTAGTTATTAAACCTGGTTATAAAATCTGAAGTTTACAGTGAAAGAAAATTGAAAAGATGAGATTTTTAAAATTGAAAAGATGAGATCTTTAAAATAGAAAATGTGAGTTTTTAAAGTATTGATTTTTATTTTCAGTTTCAGTATAAATAACACTGCAAAGTTCATATTTTTATTAGACATAAAATGTAGATTTTTAAGTGTTTAAAAATATGATTTTTGAGCGTATAGAAATATGATTTTCATACATATGAAGTTATGATTTTTAAAGATAAAAGCTTTGATTTTTGAACAAAGTAAAGATTTGATTTTTGCGATTTAAAAATATAATCTTTATACTAGGAAAGTTTAAATCTTTATATAGTGTAGAATGCAATAGAATGTAGAGAATATAAATACAATTTTTATATATTGTAGAGAGTAAAAATATAATTCTTCTTACATGTAAGAAAAAAAAATATATCTCTACTATGTGCGAGGAATCAAACTATGATTATCACATAGGGACAAACGATATGAAAATATAATTCTTATACAGTAGAGTTATAAAAATATAATCTTTATATAGGAAGTGGCGATGTTAAAAATATAATTTTAACATATATACAGCGTGAAACAGATCTCGTTGAAGACACGATGAAGATTTTCTACATAAGAAGAGTCGTGGCGTTTGGATTAGCTTTCGGTGAGAATTTCTCACCTTTCAATTTCATTTTCTAGTTATATATATATACTAGGATGCAGACGGTGCTTAGTAGCACCCGACACAATCGTCCACAGACCATGGACTTGTTTGTTTGGTTGCATAGATTAATTAGATGATTTGATTTGAAATTGAATTGTTTGGTGAAATGAATGGATTGATTGATGTGTTAATGGCGTGGGCCTTCACTAGACCGGGGATAAGGCTAGGCCTCGTCCCGTTTCTAGTATCGTGCCGTTATGCCGCCGAAATTTTCTAAAATAAGTTAGAAAAATAAAAATATCATTTTATCGAATAAATGAATTGAATAGAAATTCATATGTTGAAATAAAATGTTTTATCGCTAGAAATATAATTTTTAACGTGAATGTGAATAAATAAAATATTCATTTACAAACCGGACGGTTCGTTTATGTACACCTATTTGAATGACATTGATTGGGATGATAAATTTTACACATCGCCCAACAGCACAAATAAAATAGGTGTTTGATTGTTTGAAACCCCACACGGGTGTTGGGATGAAATTTGAAGTTCACTCATCCTGATTGATTAAATATGTCGATCGATTGATTGACAGGCTGTTATAAGCGTTGAATATCTATACTTGATGCTTATACAGTGTAGTGCACTTTGGTTGATGGTTGATTATTTTTCAATGCTATTATTGTAACACCCCGAATTTTCTATTAACACTAAAGTTGCTAAAATAATAATAAGTGTGTAGAAGAGGGGATGTATCTAATATGAATATAAAAATAATAATAAGTGTGTAGAAGAGGGGATGTATCTAATATGAATATAAAAATATTAATAAGTATGTAAGAGAGGGGATGTATCTATTATGAATATAAAAATATTAATAAGTATGTAAGAGAGGGGATATATCTAATATGTATATAAAAACAATAATAAGTAAAGGGGGATGTATCTAATATGTACATTGTAGAAAATATATATATATTTATGACATGAATAGAAGTTTATTAATATGCTGAGTGTTTGCTGAGTCACTTCTGACTCATTGCTGAGTCAACAAGATAAACCCCATCTTGTCTGAACGGCTGCGGTTATTTCTAGGTTAAATCTAATGGCCTAGAATGAATTCTAAAATCTATAAATAAGTGGGTAGACCCTAGACCTAAATCACTTGTAAAATTAGAGAAGCTACCGTCATGCTGCTGCCATGGAGTTCAGCATAGCCGTCACAAACTAAGAAGAGGAAGCCTAATCATCTATAACTAAATCTACACAAATCAAATCAAAAGATCTCTCTTTCTCTAATTCTTTTCTTTTGTTGGTGAGTATGATGATTCTCACAAGACTATTACAAACTAATTTGACTCAGTTATGAATGGATCACAAGAAAGTGATGTGATTTGTAATTGTAAATTCTATATATTGTGGATCTC
This sequence comes from Allium sativum, assembly GCA_030737875.1. Taxonomy (NCBI): domain Eukaryota; kingdom Viridiplantae; phylum Streptophyta; class Magnoliopsida; order Asparagales; family Amaryllidaceae; genus Allium; species Allium sativum. The sequence goes on from CM060911.1 coordinate 230,391,673, forward strand.
TTATTATGTTATTATGTTGTCGTATGATGTAAATTATATATGCTATGTCATGCTATGTTGTAAATTCTCTTATGCTATGTCGTGCTATGTTGAGAATCATGTCAAGCTATGTTATACTATCATACTATGCCATGTTATAAATCATGCTATATTATGTTGTAAAATCATGATGTTGTTGGAACATGCTTAAAGTTATGTTTTTTTTTAATTTAAATGGATCTTGTTTATGGGAATTTGCCTATTAGGTTAGGTGTACCCATAAACTTGGAACTATAATTAAATAAAACTTGATTATGGGAATTTGCCTATTGAGTTAGGTGTACCCATATAAAACCATGTTGTTAAAAAATTAGATGATGTTGATTCACACATGTTCATATGTAAGTTTATGAAAATTGATTGAGATTATATTAGGTGAATTTTGAACAAGTTGACACCTTTAGGTCCATGACATGTATAATCTATGCAAGTTGGACATATGCAAGTTTCACCCCTTATTATGATTCATTTGGTCACATATACATGTTGTTATTATGATAATCTCTTTTATGCTATGAGTTAGGCTATTCGAGTCTAACATATATTTTGCGAATAAACGTTCAAACGTGGGGTAGGGGTAATATTAGGAATTAATAAATTGGGTGCAATTTTGTAAGATGTTGCATACCATGAATGAATGTCCATAATTGAGTCAATTATGGACATTGTTAAAAATTGGAAGTAATTAATAATTCAAGTAGGGAATTATTAAAATTGGGGGAAAGTGGATTATTATTAATAATCAATGCTTAGGACACGAGGTTGGACCCGTTTGTGATGTAAACCTGCCCGGACCCGCCCGGCAAATCCAGTAGTCACAAATGTCGGCCCAATGTGAGAGGTCCTAGGCCCAAACTAAAGCATAACAGTTGTAAAGACACGAGGTTAGACTCTTTTATGGTGTAAGACTGCCCGGACCCGCCCGGCAAATCCAGCTTCCATAAATGCCAGTCTAATGTGAGAGGTCTTTATGAGGTTATGGCCTTAATGAACTAAGAAATACTTAACCAGATAATCACGTAAGGTGGGACATGGGGGTTAAGTAGGTGCCTTGGGTGGCATGAGGAATCTGGTGGTTGCCTTTAGAGGCATTTGAAATACGATTAGACTTAACCAAACACACATGTAAATGAACATGACTAAGTGGGTTAAGTGGGATGGACTAATGGGGACAAGCTTAGGTGGAATGCTTGTGGTAAATAGTGGGGGCCCATTTCAACCAGTATCCCAAAACGTATCTTTGTGGGCTCGACCCAAGTCGAGGACGGGACACGCATACTGGGTTTGACTATAAGAGGCCAAAACAGGGAGCGGTGGCAACGCAAGTCCAACGGGTTTCATATGCGTGTGTGGACCCGGGCTGGTAGGTAAGACGTTGTTGCATCGTGTAGGTATAAGCCGTGCATGTCCGTTGTATCAGGTTGCCACTTTAGGGGAGTGATACACCCCACTGTGGGGCCAGCACGGGTATCTACGAGTTAGGGAGCCGATCGAATAATGGGAAGTAGGGTACACCTAGTGGAGATAGGGGCAGGCGGCACCTATGTAGTCAGCTAGGGGTACGTAAAGCCATTGGGAAAGTTTCTAAGTGAAGCTAAGTGGGATGAATCTTTAGGGTGACTGGTGTGGTGCAGTATAGTGTTTATCCTTTAGTATTTAGGAGCGCCTATAACGTTGCCTTTAGCGATTGTCTATGTCCTTAATCTGCTCTTCATAGACATTTTCTTGTTTTCCAGCTTATGCCTTAGTCCAGTTATTTTGGTAATAATATTGTAGAATTATCATATTCACCAGACTTTATGTCTGACCCCCTCTTTTCCATCCTTTTTCTCCCTTCAGGTCCGCAGGTTGGGCCAAGTTCTAGTGGAGTCTAGTTGGATCGCTTATCTTCTGGAAAGCTTGGACTGCTGAAGTAAAGTCCAGCTTGTTATCTTTCTTTTTAATGGCTATTCATGTAATGGGATTATGTACTTGTTTTATCAAGATAGATATTGTACTTGACATTGAATATGGTGTTATGATGTAATCAAACATGTTTTGACTTCTGCTACAATGAAATAAAGTTTTTGAATTTCCAAGTACTATTTTATATCTGTCTTGTTGTAATTTTACTGTTCTATATTCACTTAAAACCTCCATGGAAGTTAATGCATTCCCTTTGTGAGTGACATTAATGGACGTGGGGTGTTACACGTGGTATCAGAGCATAAGGTTACCAGAACAGATAAAAAAAATTTTAGAAAAATATTTTTTTTTCTAAAGTATTTTTGGAAGAAGTGCTTTCAAAAAAAAAACATGTTATTTAAAGAGAGTTTTTATGAAAAACATAATCCCAAATAGCCATATCCTTATCTTTATCTTTCGAATTCTCCATTTTGAATCTTTCCTTTTTCGTTTCAGCATGGCTGAAGATCTTAATCTCCCAGAAGGTGTGACGATTCCAGGGTGGTTTAGGAGATACTTGGAGGCTAGGGCCACCACTGCAGGCCCAGCGGATACTCCTCCACCCCTAGTTGCACCCATTCCTCCTCCTCCTCCTCCTCGTGTTGACACTTTTGCAAAGACGTGCAAGGAATTCAAGGCTATGGGAGGAAAAACTTTTCAAGGGACTGAGACGTTTGTGGAGGCCAGAGATTGGCTTAAGGAGACCGAGGAATTGTTGGATATCTTTGAAGTGGAAGATGGGAGGAAAGTCCGTTTAGCTGCTTGGTTAATGAAGGGAGAGGCCTCGTTTTGGTGGGAGGTCACTAACGGGGAACGTCCAGTTGATTCATGGGCGGATTTCAGACGAAGGTTTGAGGCAAAGTTTCTTTCAAGGGCAGAGGAGAACTTAAATATGGAAAAATTCCTGGCACTAAAGCAAGGGAGCTCATCAGTAAAGGAATATGTCAATAAATTTAATCAGTTAGCAAGGTTTGGCTTGGAGTTGGTGAACACGCCAGAGAAGAAAGCTTTGAGGTTCGTTAGAGGCTTGAATGAACCGTTGCAAGGGTTGGCTATGACCCACATCCCTATGGGAGCCACCTTTGAAAAGCTAGTAGAAATGGCACTTATGCATGAGGATAAGGCAGTTGAAAAGAAAGGGGATCAGAAGAAACCCCAACAGCAAAATAAGAAGGGTGGTAAAAACAATAATGGCAAAGGGAAGAAGAAATGCTTCAATTGTGGGACGCCTGGCCATCTCAGCAAAGATTGTAGAAAGAAAAAGAAGACTGGTTGTTTTCATTGTGGAGATGCGGGACATTTAGTGAAGGACTGTCCAAAGAAGGGGCAGAGGGCAGGGTCTACCTCGGGAGGACAGGTGCAGGCTCTTATGGCACCAGGGCAGGCAAGGGGGCAAGTTCAGGCTATTGCGGCCCCACCGCTGCAAGAAAGAGGTAGAACAATTTCTGTTGAAAGCTTAGTTTTTCTGTTTGATCATCCTGTCCGTACCTTATTCGATTCTGGCGCATCTCATTCGTTTATCTCTGCATCATTAGTTGAATCACTGCACTTGAACACCAGTTTAGTAGAGGATCCCTTGGTCGTTTCAAATCCAATTGGGGGTTCGGCTCATTTGACCATGATATGTTTGGATTTGAAAATCTCTATACTTAGCGTTGAATTTAGATGTGATGCTTATGTATTGGGCTTCACGGGCTATGGGCTAATTTTAGGAATGGATTGGTTGTCTAGAAATATGGCCATTCTTGATTGTGAAAGGAGAGTAGTTAGGCTTGTGACTCGCCTTGGTAATGCTCTCGACATCTTTTGTAATCCCATAAATTCCGTTATGCTAAGTTATCTTGAATCGCTTGACGCGTCTGTAGAGAACCTGCGATCGATAGAAGTGGTCCGGGAATATCCGGATGTGTTTGAGGAGGTGAAGGGCTTACCTCCAAAGCGGGAGATAGACTTTCGAATTTATCTTGTGGATAATGCTAAACCCGTATCTTTGCCAGTGCGCCACATGGCTCCTCGTGAAAGGAGGGAACTCAATAAGCAAGTAAAGGAGTTGCTTGAGAAGGGGTTCATAAGACGTAGTATATCGGAGTGGGGTGCTCCAGTAGTTTTTGCCACAAAGGCGGATGGGTCTCTTAGACTTTGTATGGACTATAGAGAACTAAACAAGCTTACTAAAAAGAACCGACACCCACTGCCGAGGATTGACGATCTCATTGATCAGTTAGTTGGCGCCTCAGTGTTTTCGCAGTTGGACTTAGCCACTGGCTTTCATCAACTGAGAGTGGCTGAGGATAGTATAGATAAGACTGCTTTTAGGACTCCTGACGGATTCTATGAATGGCTAGTGATGCCCTTTGGTTTGACAAACGCCCCTGCATATTTTGTTGATTTGATGAGTAGGGTGTTTAGGGAATACCTTAACAAATTCGTGGTAGTCTTTGTGGATGACATCTTAGTCTTTTCTAAGAATAAAGAAGAGCACTCCCTACATCTTAGGGAAGTGTTGGAAACCCTTCGAGCGCATAACCTTAAGGCAAAATTTTCTAAGTGTCACTTCTGGAGGAAGGAAGTACGATTCTTAGGGCACGTGGTTTCCAAAGAAGGGATAGCAGTGGATCCCGCAAAGGTGGTGGCCATCCAAGATTGGAAGGTCCCTAAAAATGCAACCGAAGTAAGAAGTTTCTTGGGGTTGGCTGGCTATTATAGGAAGTTTATCAAAGACTTCGCAAAAATATCAGCTCCATTAACACGGTTAACGAAGAAGAACCTGGTTTTTACGTGGGACAAAGATTGCGATGATGCGTTCCAACGTTTAAAGAGAGCCTTAACTTCAGCCCCAGTCTTAGTGCTGCCAGACGGGAATAAACCGTTTACCATCTATACTGATGCTTGTGGGACGGGACTTGGCGCGGTCCTCATGCAAGAGGGAAGAGTAATAGCCTATGGTGGAAGGCAGTTGAGGGTTCATGAAAAGAATTACCCCACGCATGACTTAGAGCTAGCCGCAATTGTTTTCGCGCTTAAGTCTTGGCGTCACTATCTTCTTGGTGAGAAATTCGAACTGTTCACTGACCACAAATCATTAAAATACTTATTCTCTCAGAAGGATTTGAATTTAAGGCAGCAACGGTGGATGGAATTCTTAGCCTCCTACGATTTTGAAATAGCATATACCCCGGGCAAGGGTAACGTGGTGGCAGACGCCTTAAGTAGGAAAAGGTTGTCCTTGAGTCCGTTGTTTGTTGAACGACAAAGCTTAGAATTCATCTCTATGTTTGACTTTAGACCCTCCGTTGACTTAGTACCCGGTCTGTTAGCATCCTTGGAGGTTAGACCTACACTTCTAGGACGGGTTGGTGAGGCACAGCGAGACGACCCACAGTTGGTTGAGATAGTAGAAAAGCTCAAAGGGGGGAGTCGTCAAGCCATCTTCGTAGGTATACCCTAGACGATAAGGGTTGGTTACGAAGGGATAATAGACTTTGTGTACCACAAGACGAAGACTTAAGGAAGGCCATTCTTGATGATGCTCATCGCTCAAAAATGACCATTCATCCCGGCGGGGATAAGATGTACAAAGATATGAAGCGGGTTTTCTTTTGGGCCGGTATGAAAAAGGATGTGGCCGAGTACGTCGCTAGATGCTTGGTGTGCCAACGAGTTAAAGCAGAACAAAAGAAACCCGGTGGGTTGCTTCACCCATTAGAAGTTCCACTATGGAAATGGGAAAGCATCTCAATGGATTTTGTGGATGGATTACCAAGATCAAGGAACACGGGGATTTGGGTTATAGTAGATAGACTTACTAAAAGCGCCCATTTTATTCCCGTGAAAAGTAAGAGGACTGCTCCGTGGTTGGCTTCTGTATACATTAAGGAGATAGTTCGTTTGCACGGTATTCCTTCTAGTATAGTAAGCGACCGTGACCCCATCTTTACTAGCGAATTTTGGAAGAGTTTGCAAGAGGTGGTAGGGACTCAGCTATGTTTGAGCACCGCATATCATCCTCAGACAGACGGCCAGACCGAGAGGGTGAATCGCATTCTAGAGGATCTTTTAAGGCTTTGTATCCTAGACTTTGGGGGTACATGGGAAGAGCACCTTCCGTTAGTAGAATTCGCATATAATAATAGCTTTCAGTCTAGTATTGGCATGGCACCTTTCGAAGCTCTTTATGGAAGGCCTTGCCGTTCGCCTACATGTTGGTGGGAATCTACCGATAAAATCCTACTTGGGCCCGATATGGTTAGGGAAACCTCGGAGAAGATTGAGTTGATTCGAAGGAGGATGAAAGCAGCACAAGATAGGCAAAAATCGTATGCTGATAAGAGGAGGACAGATCTTGAGTTTGACATTGGGGACATGGTTTTTATCAAAGTATCTCCGTTACAGAATGTTGTTCGCTTTGGGTCCATGGGGAAATTAGCACCAAGGTTTGTAGGGCCGTTTCCTGTAAAAAAACAGGATTGGGAAGATGGCATATAGGGTGGAGTTGCCTGAGAAACTTAGTGGAGTACACGACGTATTCCATGTATCACATTTGAGGAAGTGTTTGCACAAGACCGCGGAGGTGGTAGAGCCAAGCTTGCTTAAAGAGGTGGAAATAGAGCGTGATGCAACAATTAGACGAGCTCCTACATGCATTCTTGGGTCGGAGATCAAAAAGTTGAGGAATCGAGAGGTCAGACTGGTTAAAGTGCAATGGGGAGATGATGAGAGCAACGCAACTTGGGAGACAGAAGAGAAGATGCGTTCGTTGTACCCTTTTCTTTTTTAGGGTATGTCTTTTAATTTCTCCTTTATCGCTTAGCTTATCTTATCTTATCTTTAGTATGTCCTCTCATTAGTATCTTTGACCTTTAGTTAGGATAATCCTATGGTTGAAACATGTGTTTGAGACATGTTATGTATGATGGATGCAAAATGGATGCAAGTGTTTGCTAGTGGTTGCTCGTGGATGCATATATACACACACTTTAGGCACTAGATCGGCTCAGTCACTTCATATTGCATATTGCATATATATGGATGTATTTAGTATAATGGATGTATAATGGTTGTACCATCATATGGATGCTGCATTCGGTTGAATGGGTGTGCACGCATATAGAAGTAGTATGTAAGCAATTAGGATCTTTTGCATACATAATGGATTCATGACACTTACATAATTTGCATTAAGGAGGTCAACTGAATCAGTAGACCGCCTGATTTCGCATTAGGTAAGGACATGTACACACACTTGCATATGATCATAAAGCATTAGAAGTCTTTTAAGGACAATAGATGCCTGTGTATGATGGATGAGTAGATGGACGTTTGGATGGTAGGATATACATTCTTCCAGACTTGAAGATTTCGGGGACGAAATCCTAAAAGGAGGGGAGAATGTAACACCCCGAATTTTCTATTAACACTAAAGTTGCTAAAATAATAATAAGTGTGTAGAAGAGGGGATGTATCTAATATGAATATAAAAATAATAATAAGTGTGTAGAAGAGGGGATGTATCTAATATGAATATAAAAATATTAATAAGTATGTAAGAGAGGGGATGTATCTATTATGAATATAAAAATATTAATAAGTATGTAAGAGAGGGGATGTATCTAATATGTATATAAAAACAATAATAAGTAAAGGGGGATGTATCTAATATGTACATTGTAGAAAATATATATATATTTATGACATGAATAGAAGTTTATTAATATGCTGAGTGTTTGCTGAGTCACTTCTGACTCATTGCTGAGTCAACAAGATAAACCCCATCTTGTCTGAACGGCTGCGGTTATTTCTAGGTTAAATCTAATGGCCTAGAATGAATTCTAAAATCTATAAATAAGTGGGTAGACCCTAGACCTAAATCACTTGTAAAATTAGAGAAGCTACCGTCATGCTGCTGCCATGGAGTTCAGCATAGCCGTCACAAACTAAGAAGAGGAAGCCTAATCATCTACAACTAAATCTACACAAATCAAATCAAAAGATCTCTCTTTCTCTAATTCTTTTCTTTTGTTGGTGAGTATGATGATTCTCACAAGACTATTACAAACTAATTTGACTCAGTTATGAATGGATCACAAGAAAGTGATGTGATTTGTAATTGTAAATTCTATATATTGTGGATCTCTTATTATGTTATTATGTTGTCGTATGATGTAAATTATATATGCTATGTCATGCTATGTTGTAAATTCTCTTATGCTATGTCGTGCTATGTTGAGAATCATGTCAAGCTATGTTATACTATCATACTATGCCATGTTATAAATCATGCTATATTATGTTGTAAAATCATGATGTTGTTGGAACATGCTTAAAGTTATGTTTTTTTTTAATTTAAATGGATCTTGTTTATGGGAATTTGCCTATTAGGTTAGGTGTACCCATAAACTTGGAACTATAATTAAATAAAACTTGATTATGGGAATTTGCCTATTGAGTTAGGTGTACCCATATAAAACCATGTTGTTAAAAAATTAGATGATGTTGATTCACACATGTTCATATGTAAGTTTATGAAAATTGATTGAGATTATATTAGGTGAATTTTGAACAAGTTGACACCTTTAGGTCCATGACATGTATAATCTATGCAAGTTGGACATATGCAAGTTTCACCCCTTATTATGATTCATTTGGTCACATATACATGTTGTTATTATGATAATCTCTTTTATGCTATGAGTTAGGCTATTCGAGTCTAACATATATTTTGCGAATAAACGTTCAAACGTGGGGTAGGGGTAATATTAGGAATTAATAAATTGGGTGCAATTTTGTAAGATGTTGCATACCATGAATGAATGTCCATAATTGAGTCAATTATGGACATTGTTAAAAATTGGAAGTAATTAATAATTCAAGTAGGGAATTATTAAAATTGGGGGAAAGTGGATTATTATTAATAATCAATGCTTAGGACACGAGGTTGGACCCGTTTGTGATGTAAACCTGCCCGGACCCGCCCGGCAAATCCAGTAGTCACAAATGTCGGCCCAATGTGAGAGGTCCTAGGCCCAAACTAAAGCATAACAGTTGTAAAGACACGAGGTTAGACTCTTTTATGGTGTAAGACTGCCCGGACCCGCCCGGCAAATCCAGCTTCCATAAATGCCAGTCTAATGTGAGAGGTCTTTATGAGGTTATGGCCTTAATGAACTAAGAAATACTTAACCAGATAATCACGTAAGGTGGGACATGGGGGTTAAGTAGGTGCCTTGGGTGGCATGAGGAATCTGGTGGTTGCCTTTAGAGGCATTTGAAATACGATTAGACTTAACCAAACACACATGTAAATGAACATGACTAAGTGGGTTAAGTGGGATGGACTAATGGGGACAAGCTTAGGTGGAATGCTTGTGGTAAATAGTGGGGGCCCATTTCAACCAGTATCCCAAAACGTATCTTTGTGGGCTCGACCCAAGTCGAGGACGGGACACGCATACTGGGTTTGACTATAAGAGGCCAAAACAGGGAGCGGTGGCAACGCAAGTCCAACGGGTTTCATATGCGTGTGTGGACCCGGGCTGGTAGGTAAGACGTTGTTGCATCGTGTAGGTATAAGCCGTGCATGTCCGTTGTATCAGGTTGCCACTTTAGGGGAGTGATACACCCCACTGTGGGGCCAGCACGGGTATCTACGAGTTAGGGAGCCGATCGAATAATGGGAAGTAGGGTACACCTAGTGGAGATAGGGGCAGGCGGCACCTATGTAGTCAGCTAGGGGTACGTAAAGCCATTGGGAAAGTTTCTAAGTGAAGCTAAGTGGGATGAATCTTTAGGGTGACTGGTGTGGTGCAGTATAGTGTTTATCCTTTAGTATTTAGGAGCGCCTATAACGTTGCCTTTAGCGATTGTCTATGTCCTTAATCTGCTCTTCATAGACATTTTCTTGTTTTCCAGCTTATGCCTTAGTCCAGTTATTTTGGTAATAATATTGTAGAATTATCATATTCACCAGACTTTATGTCTGACCCCCTCTTTTCCATCCTTTTTCTCCCTTCAGGTCCGCAGGTTGGGCCAAGTTCTAGTGGAGTCTAGTTGGATCGCTTATCTTCTGGAAAGCTTGGACTGCTGAAGTAAAGTCCAGCTTGTTATCTTTCTTTTTAATGGCTATTCATGTAATGGGATTATGTACTTGTTTTATCAAGATAGATATTGTACTTGACATTGAATATGGTGTTATGATGTAATCAAACATGTTTTGACTTCTGCTACAATGAAATAAAGTTTTTGAATTTCCAAGTACTATTTTATATCTGTCTTGTTGTAATTTTACTGTTCTATATTCACTTAAAACCTCCATGGAAGTTAATGCATTCCCTTTGTGAGTGACATTAATGGACGTGGGGTGTTACAATTATATACATGTGATGTATGAAAATCCATATAATTAACGTTATATGGTAATTGATTGGGCCTCATTCCAATTTGAAAAATAAAGAATAATATAAAATAAAGGTTCATGTGTTGACAGTACGCATCCATTGAGATTGGTCATGTGTTGAACGAAATATTTTGAAAAAGAAATATTTGAAATAGAATATTCGAAAATAGAAATTTATGAAGCCGTGTTGATTAGATTGACGCCATTTTGACGTGAACGATATTTATATCGATTGAAAACGATTTCGAAATGAATTGAATTGAAAACGATTTCGAAATGAATGGAATTGAAAACGATTTCGAAATGAATTGAATTGAAAACGATTTCGAAAGGAATTGAATGGAAAACGATTTCGAAAGGAATTGAATGGAAAACGATTTCGAAATGAATTGAATTGAAAACGATTTCGAAATGAATTGAATTGAAAACGAATTCAAATTGAAATGAAAGCGAATTGAAATGAATTCAAACTGAATTGAAATTTGAATTGAATAGAAATGAATTGTAAAACGAATTTATAAAGAAGAATTCAATTTTGATTTGAATTGAAAAGAAAGTTGAAATTGCTTTTGAAACGATTTCAAAACTAATTATATAATTCGTTTTAAATAGAAATCGACGAAATATATATTATATATATTATATATATAATATAATGGCCTGAATAGAACGCGCCGCGCCGCGGCAGTTCGCGAATTTCGACCATTGACTTCGAACGGATAAAACGGGAGATCCGACCGTCGGATTCTCCTAAAACTGGAACCGTTGGGTTCGTATCGAAAAGAGATTTCTAACGAATATTAGAAATGTGAAATCTAATGGTTGGATTTGGAATTATGTCAAAATCAAATTCGAAAAAGGTCGCTGTAAGTGCAGTTCGATGGCCATTGATGGAAATCGACTGTACGGGCCTTGATAAAATTATTAAAAATAGTAATAATTTGTGTAAAATCATAAGAAATGATTTGGGAAAAATTGGGATGAAAAACTCCATATTTGAAAAGATAAAAATAGATTTTTATCGAAATGAACTAGTTTTGAACTAGAAATATAATTCTATTTATTTTTAAATAAATAAATTGAATTTAAAAAGGGTTTTGAAAATAACCAGAATATCCAATGATTGCATTGGAGTGGAATTGAATCGAAATTGTCTTCGGAATATTTCGATGTTGGAATTCGTGATTATACAGGTGTTGTTATGGAAATTTGAAAGATATATATTTATATCGTTATTTCCAATACGACATTTGTTAATCGTAGAATTTGGTATTGAATATAAGCCGATATATTTTCTATTCAGAGCCTTATATTGAATATCAAATGTGATTTGGGTTTGTCGTGAATGGTGTCTTCACTAACACTGTTCTTGAACCCAGTTGAGAAATGATTAAATCTTTTTATTTAGATTTAATGAAGTGTACCAATTAAATAATATTTAATTGGAATTGAATTGATATTGATTTTTGGGTTTATCGTGAACAGTGTTTTAAACAACACTCGTTCTTTAACCCGATAATTAATGAATGTGATTTTGGGTTTATCGTGAACTGTGTTTTAAATGACACTGATTCTTTAACCCAGTTAAAGATTAAAACTAAGTGGAGTTTTAATGAATCTTTAATTAGATTGAAATAATCGAGAATGGAGTATCACCAGTTTTACTCCAGGCGATAGTTAAATCTTTAATTAGATTTGAACGTGAAATGGTAATTGAATTTACCGATAACACTGTGGTGTTAGATATGAAGTATTACCAGTTTTACTTCATGGGATAAACAGGTTGGTATTGGGAAATTAAAACAAATGATTACTTCGGTAAGTTTCGTTAATCCCGACTAGTTGAATCGAAATTCAAAAGAAGATTAGAGAATAAATTCAAAGAATTTATCTTGGATAAAATTAATGGGAACCTTTCCCTATGAATGTGAAATTTAGAAACTAATTGTCGGTTAGCCAAGCAGAATGGTTTTCTGGATATTGATCTGATGTTGGTTTCGGCCTTCGGGGTTAACATTTGGGGAATTATTCTCTTGATTAATTTACTGTTAGTGACTGATGAATTGGAATGAGGCGTATGTTGTGTTTGTGTAACACTTATTTAAAATATACGCGAGTTATTCGGAAAGACCGGGTTTATCCCATTCTGAATAACTGATACGACGATAAGTCGAAGATGAAGACGATGGTCGAAGACCGGAGGTCTTCACGTCGTTTGGGTAATTACTGATGATCTTGATTGGGCTGTACACCCAAGAAGATGGAAACAGTTAGTGATCGTCCAGACGTACTTGGAGATCGATGGATATGCGGGGTACTAGGTGCCTCCGGTTTCGTTCAGACCCAGAACGGACTTGTAAATGGACTGTGTGTCTGACATTGGATTTTAGTCTGTGTGATTGATCTCTATTAAATATATATCTGTTTGGCGGCGGAGAATTTATTCTCTTGCTTAACGCCCTTCTCTGAGACGTACGAGCTCAGGGGTTATATATTGATGGATATCAAACGCATGGAGTGAATTGCCTGTGTGGCATGCCTAAGTGGCAAATGATCAAGGCTTCTGTTGAAAAACAAAGTCTTGTGGTGATGATCAAAGCACGGCCTTTGTGGCGTAGCTTTGTGTAACGTTTACTTCGCGTGTTTCACACCCGGTATGAACCAAAAACGGGAGACGGACCTCAGGGAGGGCATGCGTTTCTTTCTAGTTAGAAGTGGCGTCAGTGGTTTTACACGCCCTGACGAGTTTGACTTATGTGGTTGTTGCTGTTGCGAGGCGCCTCGGATTGATCGGTCGTTCTCGAACCGATGGAGTCATTTAGTTGGCTCACTTACGCCCCAAAGGGTGGGGAAACGTAGTGTTCAGGCATTTTAATCCACATCGGTGGACCGGCCCTGTCGCTCCAAGGGTCACTCGAGCTCTGATCCTATGGCTCGGGCTAGAGAGTCACGAATCGGTTGAGGACTATCTTTTGCCTCGGTTCATAGACGGAAATCCAATTTCCAAATACGTGACATTTGCGGTTTTATTTGTAGAGCCTAGTATGGCGACATAGTGGGATGGGGCGCTCATGCCGCCTATGATTGATACTTATGATTTGAAGTTGTTTTATACACTATGCACTTATAATAGTATCAAACGATTTGTTTTAACCGTATCAAGCATTCTTTGGCTGTAATAAGGGAAAACCCTATCCTCGGCTGCGTTGCATTGTGTGATGGGACCTGGGTCTTATAACAGCTTCATTTTTCTTTATTTAGCATTGCGCTGTTTGTTTTATGCACTGGTATTCTTGGGAGGAAACCCGTTCCGTGTTATTACGGCGTGGTCCCTAGATTTACCATACTTTGAAAATAAAGACAATAACTGTTTTAGTTCTCACACCAGTCACATGACTGACCTGGAGTTTATTGTTTTAACCTAAACTCTGGGTGCCCCCTATTTTGACACGGGCAGCTAGTAGTTTTGGTTTTGCAGATTTATATTCACAGGATCCTGGTTTTCAGCTGGAACGATATCCGGAAAGCTTTGTATCCGTATATCTCTTCTAGTTGTGTATCGTATTATTTTCCGCTGCTATGTATTTAAATGTAATTTAAATCTCTGATATTTCTGTGTAATATTCTTTTATACTCTGTATATTCTTGTAATCTGATGCATTGTTGTAATATACAGTGAAATGTTCTTTTGTATGCGTTCTATTTTGTCCTGTTCTCAAAACGATGGGGCGTTTCGACCGGTCTGGGTCGGTTTAGCGACTGGTTCGGACCGAGCGAGATTCCCGATCGTCACATTTGGTATCAGAGCTTTGGTTTACAAAGCAGAGAACAAGGCACATTAGAACCATACGAAAGAATTCATCAGATATTGGATTAGTAATATCCAACGAGAATGACTCGTTAGAGATGGGATCAGTAGTATCCTAGAACGAGTGTGAAGAGTAAATTTTTAAAAATGAAAACAAATTTTTGTTTTGAAAATATAAATCAATTATTCGTATTTGGTTATTTATTTATATTGATGTGGACAATCCAGTATATATATATTTTGCGTATACGTCTGATCCGCGTGTATTCAAAATTTTAATATATTGGATAGATATAGCATCGCACTCTAGTCGCCCGAAGATGATATTGATGATAGCGATCGCATCATCAACATTTATGTTCGAGTTTCGAAGGTGTGATTTTCTATATATTTCCATTAGACTGGTGTGAGAACCAAAACTAATATAGCTAGAATACATTGTTGTGATTTGGCATCAAAACATGATTTTCTTTATATATATCAAAATTATGAATTTGAGACTCTAATTCACTAATTGATTGATGTTTGTGTTGTTTGTTTATTTGGTTGATAATTTTTAGCCATTTAGCCTAATTGAATCACACATTGAATTGTATTGAAAATTGGTCGCATTTGCTTGCGTATGCATATACTTACATTGAACAGGTCATAGCAAGGAGGCTAGAGCCGAAGAATAAAATTTGTTTGCCCGACAAATAGGTACATGTTTACTACATAATTTACTGTTTTGTTTGGGTGATGATGATTTTATGAGCCTATTGGCTAGCCGCTTGGCTTTTTCTTTTTCTTTTAGAGATCTGAAGGACCGGGGAAGCTATTTGAAATTCCCCGATGCTCCCATTCCAGGGGAGGTTATGGCGAAATTTTTCGAAAATTTAGGGTGTTAGCCAAATTTTTGAAAATTTGAAAATTCTCAGAAACTGAAAGGTTGGAGAATGGAAGCCAGATCGAACGTAGAGTTGATTAATCAAACCACTTTCGACTTTGTTCCTTTTCGGGGACGAAAAGTTTTAAGTGGGGGAGATTGTAACAACCCGTAAAATCTGGGCCAGTTTAAAATTTTTATTTTGGTAATTTTAGCGAATTTTGATTATTTAAAATGAATTATTTTAAATAATATCGACGAGAAATTTATTTTGAATGGAATTCAAATGTATATATTATATACGCCGTCGTTAGAATATAAATATTTATTATATAATTATAAAAGGAATTGAAAATGGCGCGGTAGTTCGATAATTCGATTTCAAACTTCAATTGAATGTACCGGGTGCAAAACAATCCGGATTTTAGTGAAACCAAAAACATTAGGGTCTAATTGGTAATATCTTTCCAACGAATCCGAATAATCGAAATTTCATAACGGGAATCAAAAGATATGTCCAGTTGAAAATTCTGAATAGTCGCTATGGAATTCAGGCCCTTAAAAATGGACATTTTGCAAACGGTCTCAGAATTTGACGAAATTAGTTTTGTTAGGACCGTATCGTCAATACGAAGCTAGAAATAATTTTTCTGGAATTTTCTGAATCAGTATGTGGCCCCGGTAAATTAAAATGAACGTTCAAATTGAATATACTGATTTATATGTAAATTCAACGGAAACTGATTCAAACAGTCGAATTGGCCTGCGATACATATCCCATTGTGTTCGGAATGGGGGTAAAACGCTAGGGACGACAGTCGGTGGGCCTCGTTTCGAAGTCGAATAAAAAGTTTTACTTCATGGGATAAAATAAATTAAATATATAAAACCTTTTTCATATACCCCTTTTTTTTCTATTTCCTTCATTCGATATCCTTCCTCCCCCTTTCAGAAAGAAACCGACGCCCTAGATCCAAACCCCCCCCCTCGTCGAAGTCGTCGCGCCGCGCCTCAGGGTGGAGGAGCCACCGCCGCCGCCGTATCTTCTCACCCCCCCCCTCCTTCTTCCTCCTTCCTCCTCCATCTCGAGCTCAGGAACCCACGACGTTCCTCCGCCTGACCTCCGCCGTGCCTGTGCCAACCGGAACTCCACCGCCTCCGACGAGCAACCCTGACCACCACGTCCCACTTCCGAGCCCCCTTGTCCCCTTCGATTTCAAACCGAATCGCCCTTCCCACGCCACCAAAAACCCGCACAGCACCACAACCTGCAGACGCCGATGTTGGCCGACCACCCATCTCGCCTGCGAGTGCTGTGATTTCCTCCCCCCTCGCCTCAAACCTCCTGCACAAGCCCTCTTCCTCCAATCGAACCAATAGTGAGTTTTTATTACGTTATTTTCATCTTTGTTTTTGTAATTTATTTAGTTAAATTTAGTTATTAAACCTGGTTATAAAATCTGAAGTTTACAATGAAAGAAAATTGAAAAGATGAGATTTTTAAAATTGAAAAGATGAGATCTTTAAAATAGAAAATGTGAGTTTTTAAAGTATTGATTTTTATTTTCAGTTTCAGTATAAATAACACTGCAAAGTTCATATTTTTATTAGACATAAAATGTAGATTTTTAAGTGTTTAAAAATATGATTTTTGAGCGTATAGAAATATGATTTTCATACATATGAAGTTATGATTTTTAAAGATAAAAGCTTTGATTTTTGAACAAAGTAAAGATTTGATTTTTGCGATTTAAAAATATAATCTTTATACTAGGAAAGTTTAAATCTTTATATAGTGTAGAATGCAATAGAATGTAGAGAATATAAATACAATTTTTATATATTGTAGAGAGTAAAAATATAATTCTTCTTACATGTAAGAAAAAAAAAATATCTCTACTATGTGCGAGGAATCAAACTATGATTATCACATAGGGACAAACGATATGAAAATATAATTCTTATACAGTAGAGTTATAAAAATATAATCTTTATATAGGAAGTGGCGATGTTAAAAATATAATTTTAACATATATACAGCGTGAAACAGATCTCGTTGAAGACACGATGAAGATTTTCTACATAAGAAGAGTCGTGGCGTTTGGATTAGCTTTCGGTGAGAATTTCTCACCTTTCAATTTCATTTTCTAGTTATATATATACTAGGATGCAGACGGTGCTTAGTAGCACCCGACACAATCGTCCACAGACCATGGACTTGTTTGTTTGGTTGCATAGATTAATTAGATGATTTGATTTGAAATTGAATTGTTTGGTGAAATGAATGGATTGATTGATGTGTGAATGGCGTGGGCCTTCACTAGACCGGGGATAAGGCTAGGCCTCGTCCCGTTTCTAGTATCGTGCCGTTATGCCGCCGAAATTTTCTAAAATAAGTTAGAAAAATAAAAATATCATTTTATCGAATAAATGAATTGAATAGAAATTCATATGTTGAAATAAAATGTTTTATCGCTAGAAATATAATTTTTAACGTGAATGTGAATAAATAAAATATTCATTTACAAACCGGACGGTTCGTTTATGTACACCTATTTGAATGACATTGATTGGGATGATAAATTTTACACATCGCCCAACAGCACAAATAAAATAGGTGTTTGATTGTTTGAAACCCCACACGGGTGTTGGGATGAAATTTGAAGTTCACTCATCCTGATTGATTAAATATGTCGATCGATTGATTGACAGGCTGTTATAAGCGTTGAATATCTATACTTGATGCTTATACAGTGTAGTGCACTTTGGTTGATGGTTGATTATTTTTCAATGCTATTATATACATGTGATGTATGAAAATCCATATAATTAACGTTATATGGTAATTGATTGGGCCTCATTCCAATTTGAAAAATAAAGAATAATATAAAATAAAGGTTCATGTGTTGACAGTACTCATCCATTGAGATTGGTCATGTGTTGAACGAAATATTTTGAAAAAGAAATATTTGAAATAGAATATTCGAAAATAGAAATTTATGAAGCCGTGTTGATTAGATTGACGCCATTTTGACGTGAACGATATTTATATCGATTGAAAACGATTTCGAAATGAATTGAATTGAAAACGATTTCGAAATGAATGGAATTGAAAACGATTTCGAAATGAATTGAATTGAAAACGATTTCGAAAGGAATTGAATGGAAAACGATTTCGAAAGGAATTGAATGGAAAACGATTTCGAAATGAATTGAATTGAAAACGATTTCGAAATGAATTGAATTGAAAACGAATTCAAATTGAAATGAAAGCGAATTGAAATGAATTCAAACTGAATTGAAATTTGAATTGAATAGAAATGAATTGTAAAACGAATTTATAAAGAAGAATTCAATTTTGATTTGAATTGAAAAGAAAGTTGAAATTGCTTTTGAAACGATTTCAAAACTAATTATATAATTCGTTTTAAATAGAAATCGACGAAATATATATTATATATATTATATATATAATATAATGGCCTGAATAGAACGCGCCACGCCGCGGCAGTTCGCGAATTTCGACCATTGACTTCGAACGGATAAAACGGGAGATCCGACTGTCGGATTCTCCTAAAACCGGAACCGTTGGGTTCGTATCGAAAAGAGCTTTCTAACGAATATTAGAAATGTGAAATCTAACGGTTGGATTTGGAATTATGTCCAAATCAAATTCGAAAAAGGTCACTGTAAGTGCAGTTCGATGGCCATTGATGGAAATCGACTGTACGGGCCTTGATAAAATTATTAAAAATAGTAATAATTTGTGTAAAATCATAAGAAATGATTTGGGAAAAATTGGGATGAAAAACTCCATATTTGAAAAGATAAAAATAGATTTTTATCGAAATGAACTAGTTTTGAACTAGAAATATAATTCTATTTATTTTTAAATAAATAAATTGAATTTAAAAAGGGTTTTGAAAATAACCAGAATATCCAATGATTGCATTGGAGTGGAATTGAATCGAAATTGTCTTCGGAATATTTCGATGTTGGAATTCGTGATTATACAGGTGTTGTTATGGAAATTTGAAAGATATATATTTATATCGTTATTTCCAATACGACATTTGTTAATCGTAGAATTTGGTATTGAATATAAGCCGATATATTTTCTATTCAGAGCCTTATATTGAATATCAAATGTGATTTGGGTTTGTCGTGAATGGTGTCTTCACTAACACTGTTCTTGAACCCAGTTGAGAAATGATTAAATCTTTTTATTTAGATTTAATGAAGTGTACCAATTAAATAATATTTAATTGGAATTGAATTGATATTGATTTTTGGGTTTATCGTGAACAGTGTTTTAAACAACACTCGTTCTTTAACCCGATAATTAATGAATGTGATTTTGGGTTTATCGTGAACTGTGTTTTAAATGACACTGATTCTTTAACCCAGTTAAAGATTAAAACTAAGTGGAGTTTTAATGAATCTTTAATTAGATTGAAATAATCGAGAATGGAGTATCACCAGTTTTACTCCAGGCGATAGTTAAATCTTTAATTAGATTTGAACGTGAAATGGTAATTGAATTTACCGATAACACTGTGGTGTTAGATATGAAGTATTACCAGTTTTACTTCATGGGATAAATAGGTTGGTATTGGGAAATTAAAACAAATGATTACTTCGGTAAGTTTCGTTAATCCCGACTAGTTGAATCGAAATTCAAAAGAAGATTAGAGAATAAATTCAAAGAATTTATCTTGGATAAAATTAATGGGAACCTTTCCCTATGAATGTGAAATTTAGAAACTAATTGTCGGTTAGCCAAGCAGAATGGTTTTCTGGATATTGATCTGATGTTGGTTTCGGCCTTCGGGGTTAACATTTGGGGAATTATTCTCTTGATTAATTTACTGTTAGTGACTGATGAATTGGAATGAGGCGTATGTTGTGTTTGTGTAACACTTATTTAAAATATACGCGAGTTATTCGGAAAGACCGGGTTTATCCCATTCTGAATAACTGATACGACGATAAGTCGAAGATGAAGACGATGGTCGAAGACCGGAGGTCTTCACGTCGTTTGGGTAATTACTGATGATCTTGATTGGGCTGTACACCCAAGAAGATGGAAACAGTTAGTGATCGTCCAGACGTACTTGGAGATCGATGGATATGCGGGGTACTAGGTGCCTCCGGTTTCGTTCAGACCCAGAACGGACTTGTAAATGGACTGTGTGTCTGACATTGGATTTTAGTCTGTGTGATTGATCTCTATTAAATATATATCTGTTTGGTGGCGGAGAATTTATTCTCTTGCTTAACGCCCTTCTCTGAGACGTACGAGCTCAGGGGTTATATATTGATGGATATCAAACGCATGGAGTGAATTGCCTGTGTGGCATGCCTAAGTGGCAAATGATCAAGGCTTCTGTTGAAAAACAAAGTCTTGTGGTGATGATCAAAGCACGGCCTTTGTGGCGTAGCTTTGTGTAACGTTTACTTCGCGTGTTTCACACCCGGTATGAACCAAAAACGGGAGACGGACCTCAGGGAGGGCATGCGTTTCTTTCTAGTTAGAAGTGGCGTCAGTGGTTTTACACGCCCTGACGAGTTTGACTTATGTGGTTGTTGCTGTTGCGAGGCGCCTCGGATTGATCGGTCGTTCTCGAACCGATGGAGTCGTTTAGTTGGCTCACTTACGCCCCAAAGGGTGGGGAAACGTAGTGTTCAGGCATTTTAATCCACATCGGTGGACCGGCCCTGTCGCTCCAAGGGTCACTCGAGCTCTGATCCTGTGGCTCGGGCTAGAGAGTCACGAATCGGTTGAGGACTATCTTTTGCCTCGGTTCATAGACGGAAATCCAATTTCCAAATACGTGACATTTGCGGTTTTATTTGTAGAGCCTAGTATGGCGACATAGTGGGATGGGGCGCTCATGCCGCCTATGATTGATACTTATGATTTGAAGTTGTTTTATACACTATGCACTTATAATAGTATCAAACGATTTGTTTTAACCGTATCAAGCATTCTTTGGCTGTAATAAGGGAAAACCCTATCCTCGGCTGCGTTGCATTGTGTGATGGGACCTGGGTCTTATAACAGCTTCATTTTTCTTTATTTAGCATTGCGCTGTTTGTTTTATGCACTGGTATTCTTGGGAGGAAACCCGTTCCGTGTTATTACGGCGTGGTCCCTTGATTTACCATACTTTGAAAATAAAGATAATAACTGTTTTAGTTCTCACACCAGTCACATGACTGACCTGGAGTTTATTGTTTTAACCTAAACTCTGGGTGCCCCCTATTTTGACACGGGCAGCTAGTAGTTTTGGTTTTGCAGATTTATATTCACAGGATCCTGGTTTTCAGCTGGAACGATATCCGGAAAGCTTTGTATCCGTATATCTCTTCTAGTTGTGTATCGTATTATTTTCCGCTGCTATGTATTTAAATGTAATTTAAATCTCTGTTATTTCTGTGTAATATTCTTTTATACTCTGTATATTCTTGTAATCTGATGCATTGTTGTAATATACAGTGAAATGTTCTTTTGTATGCGTTCTATTTTGTCCTGTTCTCAAAACGATGGGGCGTTTCGACCGGTCTGGGTCGGTTTAGCGACTGGTTCGGACCGAGCGAGATTCCCGATCGTCACAGATTTCCATACTGATCCATGTGTTATTTCATTATAACTCTTCTTTTATACCAAGAATTTTTCTAGGTTGTCGTTGAGTGGACCTGCAACTCAAGGAGTAAAGCTGAAAGTTTACATATCGCAATTGTAAGTCAGAAATTTTATATTGTCCAGTTTATGGGATTTTTTATAACTTTGTTATATTATGTATATTGGAGTTAAATTTCATTTATCTTTATTATTATATAGTATCATTTATGCTTTGGGATTCTATTCTCCTTTTTTGTCATTTTATCCTAATAATATGTTTCTTTAACAAGTAGATATTTAGCATTTGAACACCATGGTTTCTAGCGTCGACTTTTGATGAAGAAAAAGTGGGTCGTTACATTTGCTATCAAAATTCAGGTTAAGCGAGAATCTTGGATTTGGCAGAGTAACTCATTTTATAGCAAAAGCAAGACCCTAGAATAAGTTTGAGTATGTATGTATATAAGTATGTATGTGCACATGTGTATATATGTGTGTATGCATATATATATACACGATGGTGCATTTATTAGTGTTAATTAAATGTTTCGGGTTAATTATTCTATCATATTTGAATTTTGAAATGTTGAACGAGATTTAGGATGCTTCATTGTCGATAGGAATTTTAAAACATTGAACCAGGGAAAGTAGGAGAAAAATTGTGATATGTGGAACATTTTACCTAGGATATTATACAATGTAATCATTTTTAAAAATTGTATGATTATATATATATTGTTGTTTTTTAAAGATAGTGTTTATTTATTATCATATTGTTTGATTTGTCATGCTCAAATAGTTTGGAGGTATTGACTGTTATTTGTTGATTGTTGATTTTTTTCACTAGTAATATATGAGCATGCATTGATAGTTTTTAGTGCATTAGAATCGAACCTCTTTTACAATTTAACAAAGAGGTGTTGATTAAGATTGATAATTTAAAAATCACCATTTAATATAAGATGTTTAATATAGTCTAAATAGCAAATAAAACTTTTAGAAAATAAACATTTCAGAAAATTTTATTATAATAAGATATAGTTTTTACAATATATATCGTGATTAATAGTTAACGTGAATAATTAACAAAACGTGAGATATAAAAAATGTTCTAAAAAGAGTTTTGATGATTTGGATACTGGTATATTTTGAAATAATTAAAAAAATATTTTTAGAAAAGTAATAATAATATTACTTAAAAAATATTTCTAAGTATTAGATATTTCAAATTATAATACCTTTTCTTTGGATTTTTTGGGAAAAAATCTTGATTAGCATTATGGTAATCTAAATAATCTTATGAGTGATAACCAGACGATTACTCAAGTGAATGTTTTAGTGCACATAATAAATTATTCTTTTTATCACTATGTGATCGAGATGAATTTGAATTCGATCGAATTTTAGGCGAGTGTTAATAAATAATTATTCTAAGTTATTTTGTACATTTAGTAATAAACAGAGTAAGATTTCAAATTGGATTTCTTAAATAATAATCAAGAGCCAGAAATGTAATTCTCCTTGAAGGAATATATTTAAAGTAAAATACATTTTGAAGAGTAATGTGGTAAATATAATTGTAAACTGTTAAAAATAAAAGAAGTAATATAACCTCGGTTTTGTTGACCGACTTCTTGCAAGACAGTCACACGTCGATTTTTGGCTATCGGAGTGCTCAAGGCTCGAGTACAAACTCACAGAGGTTTAAAGTGATTGAGAGGAAGTTACATAACTCTAGAAAAACTCTGGGATTTAGTTAAGTGTTTCGAGATTGGTACGAGTCCTGGAAACATATCTGGATTGGTGCATCTCGCAGAGTTCGGGAAGTGGCAGAAATTGGTTAAGTATCGATGGTCGGTATTCGTACCACCGACCCTGGGCTCAGTATTTGCTTGCGTCGAGATTTTCGTATCCTGCTCTAGTGGGATTTCGTATCCTGGTTGTGGTTGGGAATTTCGTATCCCACAAGGTGACATTGGGTTAAGGACTAAGGCATGTAATACGAAATACGCATTTCGTATTATGAGGATCGGTGTTGGCCTATTTCATATCCCACTTTAGGGGTCGACATGATGTTTTTCGTATCCCTAGGGATACGATACGAAGGATAATGGCTTGGAAAACAAGGTAAAGGATTGGGATCAGCTTAGCATGTTTCATGTCCCTTGAATACAAATACAAAGAAGACAAAGTGGTTTTGGCTTGGAGTTCTAGTGCTTCAAGCATCGAAGCATGGTTTTTACTAGGTTCCATAATTGGTACCAACCCCAGGATCGATACCGACCCTGGGGTACGAAAATTAAGGAATAGGAAATACATATCCCTACTCCTATAAATACCCTTGGCCATGGTTGTTTTTGGGATTCTTTTGGCTATTTCATTCTGCATACGAGAAGCTTGGGCTTGAAGCTCTTTAATGGCTTCCTACATGGCTATTTGTACTTTGGAGACTTCCATGGATTTGTGATCTTCTTATTCTTTAAGATCATCATCAACACTCTGGAACTTGGATTGGATTCTTGAACACATCTTCGTGCAACTTAATCTTCGTGGACATAGAAGCTTTTTGGACATAGGAAGCTTCATCATATTGGACCTTTAGACTTGATAGAGAATTAGCAAGGAATTTGTTATTCTCGACTCATAACTTTGTAAACATAAGAAATAGTGGAAGGATTGTACTTGTAACTTTGTAAATCATGTTATATAAAGTTACCTCGGAGTGGGCGTAAGCACAACTTACCGAACCACTATAATATGGTGTTATTTACTTTTCAGTACTCTGTGTCTGAATTGTGTTTAGATTGTTCGAATAATATTAACCCATCGAGTGTTTGCGTGCATGGACCAATTTCCTATGTCAACATTTTGGCACGCCAGGAAGAGGGCTCACGTAACTTCGGGTCGCTTGAAATTCTAAGGATGATAAAAAGGAAACAAATCACGTTAACTCGTTCAGAAGGAGAGCGGGTGGAGGAAAAATAAGGAGTTTCCTCTACGGGACATCCCTCGATTTATATCACTCGAGAGGATGTGGACATCCTGGTTAGGGATCTGACCTCGCAGTTGGTAAGGCAGGAAGAGCATTTCCAAATGCAAGAAGCGACTACGTATGATCTTATGGCTAGGATCGAAGATTTCGAAAGGCCATCTAGCCTAGGAAATATCATGGGAACAAGTGCTAGTGTTCCTCAAGGTTTAGCTCAGGACTAGGAGCAATTCCCAAAGCCAACCCCATGTCGATACCAATCCTTGAATCGGTACTAGTTCGGCAAGACATGGGGGCAACACCCCCAATGTAACACCCCGTATTTTCTGTTAACGGTATAGTAACGAATTAAACAATACTTAATTTAAAATGTGAGAATTAAGGGAAACGGGTTACACCATTGTGTTCATCTCGGAATTCTGGTTGAGATAGAGACCGAGTTTGCTTAAATTGGACTCCGTATGAAAAAGTTATGGCTGTCGGAAGTTTCCAGAAAATTCAAATAAATTCAAACAGCTCGAAAACAAATTCAAATTCAAAACAAAAGTCAGAAGCGGGCTGGGTGGGAAAATACTCGCCCAGGACCCAGGTCGACCCTAGTGTCGACCTCCCCCCTACAAGTCGACCTAGGGGTCGACCTGCCGCCTCCCTCTTCCCCTTAGCAGATCTGAAAGGTGACGATTTTGTGACTCAGTGCTGAGTCACTAGGGCTGAGGTGTCACCCTATCTTGATTGAATGGTTGTGGTTAACCCTAGCATCATTCGACGGCTCAAATTGAATTAAAACTCTATATAAACAACCCAATGCTCAAACCTAAAAATCACACAAAAATAATCATAAAACTATCATGCTGTCAATAGAAAACTTGGAGTAGCCCCACCGATTCAAAGACAAGATAAGAACCTGAATCAAAAATCAAATTAAAAGTAATCAAATTCAACGATCTACATCAAAGGCGAGCTTACCAATTTCAGAATTCAGATTTCAGAAAGCAAGAATTCCTTTTTAGTTTGTAAGTTGGTTATTACGCAGATTTAAGCATACTTTCAAATGAACCATGACATGTTGTAATTTGAATATAGAATGATGCTTGTGTATAAGATTTGATTCTCGTTTATCTTAAAGTATCGTTGCAATTAATCATGTCTATATGCTTGTGGTGATGAACATATTATATATTAATCATGTCTATATGCTTATGGGGATGAACATATTTTATGTTATTGGAATCTATTATGATTGGGTAATGGATTTATTTTGCCAATTAAATGGTGAAATATGTCATGTTATAAATTGGTGGTTACTTGCAAGCTTATGATCTAAAACACATGCTTATATGTTAGATCAACACTCATATATATTCATGTTAGGTTGAATCTATTTATGTTGAAAATTTTGAAATTGTAGTCCTTTTATGTTTTAACACATAAGTATCATGCTAAGTTGTGATTCGAATATGTTTATAACAGCCCTCTTATGTTTAACACACACATAATTCATCATGCTGAGTTGTGATTCGAATATGTTGATAATAGTTCTCTTATGTTTAACACACATAAGTTAATATGCTAAGTTGCGATATAAAAATGATTATATAGCTTTCTTATGTTTTGACATACATAAGTTAATATGCTAAGTTGTGGGTTGAAACTGTGATTATATGTTAAACCTCCATGCTAGACCTCGCCAAAGTACCCCCTTCATGAAGCTTCTATTTTGTTTCCATCCACTAATGAGTCATGTAAATTGCATGAGGCCTTTGATTGTTTCCATTAGCCAACACATTAGCCACTAATAGCTCCATTAAAGAAAGAGGGAGAGTGGGTGGGGTCCTCCACTAAGTAGTGTATGAATTAATTCCATCTCCAATTCCTTTGTATTCTTTTTTTGATGCATATCATCATGTAGAACAATTGTATTTGTAGTCAATTTCCTATAAAACAACATGAAAAATGAACAAGTAAATGTTTTCAAAAATAAATACATGTACAAATGACCATTTTTCCTAATATGAGGATGAATGTATGATTATTTAATAATTTTGGGTTTTTGGTTTAAAACAAGTAAAAATAGCCAATTATGTTATTTATTTAATTAAAACAAGAATAAATGTTTGAATATAAATGTGCACATTTACGTGCACATCAGTACCACCGGCCCCAGGCTCGATATTTGCTCACTTGGGGATTTTAGTATCCCGCTCTAGCAGGATTTCATGTCCTGGTCGTGGTTCGGAATTTCGTATCCCACAAGGTGACATCGGGTTGGCAAAAATATACTAAGGGATAGGATACAAAATACACATTTTGTATTGTGAGGATCGGTGTTGTCCTATTTCGTATCCTACTTTAGGGTTCGGCTTGTATCTCCAGGGATACGATATGAAGGAGAATGGTCGGCTAAAAAGGTAAAGGCTTGGGACCGTCTTAGCATGTTTGGTATTAGGATATGAATACGAAGAGATGAAGTGGTTTTGGCTTCGAGTTCAAGTGCTTCGAGCATCAAAGCATGGTTCTGGCTAAGTTCCCAAATCGGTACTGACCCTGAGGTACAAAAATTAAGGGATACGAAATATGTATCCCTACTCTTATAAGTACCCCTGACCTTGGCTATTTTTGAGATTCTTTTGAATGTTTCATTCTGAATGCGAGAAGTTTGGACTTGAACCTCTTTAATGGTTTCCTACATGGCCATATGGACCTTGAAGACTTCTATGGGATTGTGAGCTCCTTCTTGAAGATCATCATCGGCACTTTGGCATTTTGATTGGATTATTGAACACATCTTGTTGTAGCTTTATCTACTTGAACATAGGAAGCTTCACCATATTGGAACTTTGGACTTGATAGAGAATTAGCAAGGACTATGTTATTATCGACTCATAACCTTCTAAACATAAAAAGTGGAGAAAGGATTGTACTTGTAACTTTGTTGTGAACGCCAAAAGGTGGCACAAAACCCAAATAGAAAATATGTAGAGAAATAAATAAAGAAAAATAAATGAAAAATGAGGAAAGTACGCAAGCGCACACAAATTTATTGTTGTTTGGTGTTAACGAGCCTAGGTCCACTTTATAATTTTTTATAAAATTTGATGAATTCAAGTACAATATTGGAAATGATGAAAAATCCGAGTACAAGGCAATTACAATTAGCAAAGCGATAGGGTAATGGCTAAAAAGTCCTTAATTCGTAGCTTTAGAGAGCTATTATTAGGTGGTGGCATATGCCGGTTAGGCCCATCCACATGGCATTCAATCCGAGAAGGCAGGAAGGAGGTTGCAGTGGTCAAACCGCTGTTATAACATATAATCAAGAGGAATATCGGGTCGGTTCAGCTATGCCCAGTTCGAACTAGAAGTGGAAGGAATGGCAAGAGAAGCGGATCACTTCTTTAGGTAAAATATCTCCTCAGCTCGACCATGCTCAGTCGGCATGTTGAGCTGGAGGTTCCCCGATCTGGACCCAGTACTGTCTTTGAGTTAGAGCTGGATGGCGATGCCTAAATACTACCATATTGAGTTGTAGTATATCGATCTGAGGTCCCTACCGAACCGAAAGTGGCACCGCTTCAGGGTTTACTTGGTCTGACCGATTTTAGTTGTTGCCAAACTGAAGCTATTGCTTTATTATGGTCCAAAAATTAGTGTGGCTCATTTTAATATGTCTGAAGTCTTGACGGCCTTGCCAAAAGGCAAGTCAACACTTTGCCCCCCAAAATACGTTGCGTTGTAGATGGAATGTGCTTTGAATCTATTGAGATGCACTCGCTGATGATGTCATTCACTCTTGAAAATGATGAAAAGTGATATCGGATCATTGGCTCCCTCATGCGATTGTCCACATATAGGTCGTTGCCAAATGATATTTCCTTCTTGCACAAGTTGAGCGCATGGTTGAGGCCGACCGTTAGTCACACATAAGTCCGTGTATGGTTTAGTTGTGCAAGTCATGAAAATAGCTCATATCAATAGTCGAGCCGATTTCCTGCTTAATATAGTCATGTCGTATTATCTTGGGTCGATACATCGATTCGATCTTGACCAAATCAGATCAAGTCAACCTGTCTGTAACGACCCGCATTCTACGTATCGGAGGGTCGTAGAATATTTATTTCATTTACATACGAAGTCGTAAGGTCGTGTAACTTTGGGGAACGACTATTGGGGTCATTTCCCATGTTCATGATTTTTGCCAATTTTTAAATGACCATTTTGCCCCTAGCGAATCTTGTTTTGCCTATAACTTTTGATTGGCAAGGAGTTTTGACCTGTAAACACTTCCATTGGATTCAAATGATGGCTTACCTTTTCGTAGAATGGTCACATCAGCCAAACGGACTTATCGTTTGGGAGATAAGGCTGAAAACAGCTTAATCCGGCCAAATTAGGGTGATTAGCAGCTAGGCCCATACCCCATTTCGGGATTAGGGTTATGGGAGGGCTGATAGGGTTAGCAAATTCGGTTTTGTTCATTTTCCAGCTGCCATTTACATCCTTGAAACCCTAACAATGGCCTCCATCCTCTAAATCACTCCCAAATCACCTTCTAATCACTAATTAAGAAGATCTACGTCAAATCAAGGAATATTAAAATCAAATCAGAGTTGGAGCTGGTGTGTTGCATTGGAAACCGCGCCAAAATAGTAGAGTTTCAGATCTAAAATTTTGTTTGTGGCTAAGGTGAGTGATTTGCATTGTTTTTCACTAATTACGGCTAATTAAGGGTGATTAGTGTTAATTAATGAGATTATGCATTATAAAAATCTGGAAAAATATATAGAAATTCATAAATATTATTTTATGCCTCTGATAGAAGTTTGGGTTAATTTGGACATGTTTTGCTAATCCTATGGTTAAATCATGATTAGGGGGATTAAGGGGAAAACATGGGTTTTTGGTATGTTTAATCCATGTTAACATGTTATATTGTTTTTTTGGTGTTCATGGTTCATTATACATGTTGCTATTACTATATGGTATACTTTGTGATTGTTTAACAAAGTTAGAATGGTCGAAAACGCTGTCGTATGGCGTAAAGTGCTCGCTGGAAAAGTTACAGAAATTGATCAGACTAGCCCGTTCGTAAGCAGGCACCACGACGCCGATAGTGATCACCCCACGAACCGGAACTATGTATCACGAACCGCCTTTGTTCCCATAACTAGGAGATCACGAGCGGACCAGAGTTGTACGACCCTGAACCACGAACCATGGTGACGACTCACGAACCGAACCAGAGCACCACGAGCTGAGATGGAGACCATGACTCGACCATGATGCCATGAGCTGGCTGAAGGACCATGAACCAGGGGGAAGCTCACGAGCCGAGCTCACCAACATGACCAGGGAAGGGTTCACGAGTGGACCCCACGACTCGAAGGTGGTCCACTAGCAGGATTCACGAATCGATGTCATGAACCAACATGGACGACCGTGGACCG
Organism: Allium sativum; assembly: GCA_030737875.1. NCBI lineage: Eukaryota > Viridiplantae > Streptophyta > Magnoliopsida > Asparagales > Amaryllidaceae > Allium > Allium sativum. The sequence continues at coordinate 230,421,779 of CM060911.1, forward strand.
ACGAGTTATGAACCGAGGAGCTGAAGAATCACGAAACGTGATGAAGACCAAAACCCAAGATGCAAAGGTAGTCCAAATAGGAAATAGAACTCGGGATCCATATGGGAACCAATGAGTTAACTTCATGATTTGGACTTTGCTGTGGGACGTGTGCAAAGGGGTTATCGATGTCTATAGCTTTAACTCACCACGGAAAGACGGATATTGGCTATGGATCAGTGCAGTGGAGCTATCATGACTCCATGGGCCAAAGTGATCGTAGCAGGGCTATGAGCTAGTGCAGTGGAGTTATTATGACTCCATGGGGAAGAGTAGACATAGAAAAGGATTAGTGGTTATTGATCAGTGTAGTGGAGCCGTCATGACTCCATAGGGCAGAGTGATCGTAGCAAAGAATTCGGTGATCAAAGTGGTAGATATCGTATACTTTACACGCTGAGTGAGAGATGTGAGGATGATTGCTATGTTTGATGTTTGCTATCACCATGACATGCACACCCCCTCCCCATTATTTTCACACCATGTGTTAGTGTCACCTTAGAGTATTGTACATCATGTTGTGCTAACTCTTTGGTTGCAGGTCTAGGTTTAGGTATGGTTATGTATACCTGTTAATGTTCTGTTTTTGTTGTTTATCACACATACCAGACCTTTTGTCTGACCCAGAGTTTTATGTCTCTTCTTATTACTCTGGGTGCTCCTAAACGAACAGACTAGAGACAGGTTAGCTGGTTATGCACGAGTGGCTGTCCGGGGACGAGCAGGAGGCTTACACGTATTATTCCCATATATTCTCCTTGTGTTTTTGTTGGTCACTACTTTGGGCATTAGTAGTGTACCTTCTTATTTTGCTTTAGAGACAGTTTTAAAGTTGTAATAAAGATGGTTTGGAACATAAGCTATATTTTGAATTTTCCGCTGCTATAATGGTTTAGTTTTCAGCTTACGTACTGTCTCGCCTGTTTTATATCAAGTTATGTTATTATTATATTTTGTTGCATGCGCTGTGAGATATACTACAAGTTTCTCAATGATTCATAGTTTCAAATTCCTTTTCCTTTGACGACCGTCCCGTGCTGGTTGGACATCGGCACAGCGCCTTTCATTGGAAATGTCGGGCTGGTGCGGGATGGGCCGTCACACTTGGTATCAGAGCGAGATTGCGTAGTTAACCTAGGGAAAGACACCAGGGAGAGAATAGTACACGTATATGAGAGTGCGTATTTATGATATTTTGGTTTTCAAAAGCTATATATATACTATTAGTATAACTAAGGATGAAGTCGCACTGCACTGGCACCACTGAAGAGATGGTTGATCGTTTTCTCTTTGCAGATTGAACGATGAGCCGATATATGAGGAATACTGGTTCAGGAGCCAATAATAGGAATGTCCCTGACATGAGGACAATGTTTACTACCTTCATGCGAGAGACGCTAAGAGATGTTTAGGGAGCAACTCCTAATGCTGCAAATGGTGTTGGTGCAGCGGTGCAGGCGCCTAGGGCCGATTTTGCCAAGCTTTGTAAGGATTACACTAGTCTTGGTAGAAAGCCATTTCATGGAATGGAATCGGCTATGGATGTTCAAGATTGGCTCTATAGTGTGAGCGCATCTTCGAGGACTTAGGGATCGATGATGCAATGAAGAGAAAGCTAGCATCCCGTCAGCTGCAAGGATGGGCAATGAATTGGTGGAATCCTATTAAGGCAGCTACTCTTGAGGATCAAATTGCATGGGATCAATTTAAGACCCGATTCAGTGATAAGTTTAACCCAGCTACCCAGAAGTCAGAGTTGTTTAGGAATTTCTTGGAGCTTAAACAGAATGGTAGGGCAGTCTCGGAATATATTGCTGAGTTCGATACTTTATTGAAGTATGGATTATCTCTTATCGATACTGCCGAGAAGAAAAACGAGAAGTTCATAACTGGTTTAGATCAGTACTTAGGAGAAAGGCTTATAAACCATATTGATGAGACTTTTGAATAAATTGTTGGGAAAGCATCGAGATCAGAGAGCCTTTATCCTAAGCCGAAGACTGAAGTCGTTGTTGCATCTGCAGAGGGGCTAAAGTCATAGGCAAGTGGTGGAGGCAAGAATAATTCTCAATATAAAAGGAAGCAGAGTCAGACCAAGGATGGTCAGAGAAAGAAGGACAGGAAAGATGTAGAGTGCTTTAGTTGTGGAAAGAAGGGCCAATACGCCAAAGAATGTCGAGAAAAGCCAACAGAAAGGAAGTGCTTCGATTGTGGCCAAATGGGACATCACAAGGATAAATGTCTGTAACCTCCCAAAGAGAGGCAGATTGTGAAAGCATATGCTATTGGTGATGTTCCTTCTTCGTCAAATGCCCCAACTGCGGCGGAGAAAGGAAAGAATGTCGTCATTCTAGGTATGCTTTCTATTTATGATGTACCTATTTGAGTATTATTTGATACTGGGGCTTCCCGTTCCTTCATATCTAGTGACCTGGTAGATAGGTTGGGATTGGAACCCGAGATAGTCGATAGACCTTTAGTGGTGACGAACCCAATTGGGGGTTCGACTAGCCTTAGCATGATTTGTCGAAATTTGGTCTTATCGAGTCATGGATGTATGCTTGCTTGTGATTGCTTTGTTTTGGGCTTTACTAGGTTTGGCATTACTTTGGGAGTCGATTGGCTCCAAAGATATGGGGTGGTGGTAGACTGTGAGGGATTTTCAGTGGCTATTAGGGCAGAGGGTAGTGTTTGGTGGCCTACCTAGTGACAAGGTGATGGCTAGTTTTCTAAATTCCCTTGACATCCCGCAGGACGAGTTATCAAGGGTTTCCATTGTTGGCCAGTATCCGGATATCTTCAAGGAAGTGACCGGACTTCCACCACACCAAGAGATTGAGTTCCGTATTGATATAGTGAAAGATGCCAGACCTATGGTGATGCCATTTCATCGTATGACACCAAGGGAGCAGCGAGAGCTCAGGGTGCAAGTAAGCGATCTTTTGAAAAAGGGATTTATCAGGAGAAGTGTCTCCGAGTGGGGAGCACCAGTTGTATTTGCTACCAAGGTAGATGGTTCCCTTCGTTTATGTGTGGACTATCGCAAGTTGAATAAAGTGACTAGGAAGAATAAATATCCTCTTCTGCGGATAAATGATTTGTTTGATCAACTCGAGGGAGCAAGAGTGTTCTCCCAATTGGACCTCGTGACAGGTTTTCATCAGCTCCAAGTAGAAGCTGAGAGTATCACTAAAACGGCATTTCGGACGCCGTCTGGATTCTATGAGCGGTTGGTCATGCCATTCGGATTGACCAATGCACCAACATATTTTTTGGATCTTATGAATAGGGTATTTAGGGATCAATTGAATAAGTTTATTCTTGTGTTCATAGACGATATCTTGGTTTACTCGAGGACAGAGGAAGAACACAAGGAACATTTGAGGATAGTGATGTAGGTGTTGAGAAATCACCAATTGAAAGCGAAATTTTCTAAGTGTCACTTCTGGAGGAGGGAAGTGAAATTTTTTGGCCATGTTGTTTCAGAGAATGGTATTGTCGTGGACCCTGCTAAGGTGGCTACGGTACAGGATTGGTCTATGCCCAAGAATGCAACAGACATAAAAAGTTTATTGGGATTAGCTGGATATTATCATAAGTTCATCCAGGACTTCTCCAAGATAGAGGCACCGTTAACTTAGTTAACCAAGAAGAATCAAGATTTCATCTGGGATGGAAGGTGTGAAAACGCATTCAAGAGTCTAAAGGAAAATTTGACGCATGCGCCAGTGTTAGTCATTCCTAGGGAATGAAGAGATGACAGTATATACGGATGCTTGTGGTACCGGACTAGGTGCTGTATTGATGCAAGGGGGTAGGGTTGTAACGTATGCTAGTCGGCAACTGAAGCCGCATGAAAGAAGATATCCTACCCATGATTTGGAATTGGCAGCTATCGTGTTCACATTGAAGATGTGGAGACACTATCTCTTGGGAGAAAGATTCGAGTTGTTTACCAATCATAAGTCATTAAAGTATCTCTTCTCTCAGAAGGATCTAAATCTCTGACAGCAAAGATGGTTAGAATTCTTGGCTTCCTATGATTTCGACATCGCATATACACCAGGAAAGGGAAATGCAGTAGCTAATGCATTGAGTAGGAGACATGCTAGCTTAGGGGCTATGTTTCTTGAATGGAAGCAACTCGAGTATATCGCAGGATATGATTTTAGACCTAAGTGTGAATTAGATCCAGAGATGTTAGCAAGTTTGATGATCATACCGACTTTGATTGAGCGAATTGGTTCCAGTCAGAGGGACGATCCTAATCTATTAGAAATCATCTCCAAGTTAGACGCAGGTATCGATGAGGAGATGAACAAGTATGGGCTTGATCGGGATTGATGGCTTAGAAAGAATGGGAGACTAGTCGTACCTAATGTGAATGATTGAGAGATGAAGTGCTTAGAGAATGTCATCACTTAAAATGGACTATACATCCCGGTGGTAACAAAACGTATCGAGACATGAAGCAGAACTATTATTGGGAAGGGATGAAAAGAGACATTGGGAAGTTTATATCCAAATGCATGAATTGCCAGCTTGTTAAAGCCAAGCAAAAGAACCCTAGTGGTTTGCTGCAACCATTGGAAATTCCAGAATTGAAATGGGAACAAGTCTCAATGGATTTCATTGATGGGTTACTAAGGACTAGACCGGGCCATGATAGCATTTGGGTGACTGTGGACCGACTGAAAAAGAGTGCAAGGTTTATACCTGTCAAGTCGAATAGAACAACAGCTAAGTTTGCAGAACCGTATATGAAGCGGGTAGTGAGATTTCATGGAGTACCCAAAAGCGTTGTGAGTGACCGAGATCTGTTGTTTACTAGTGGATTTTGGAAGATCTAGCAAGAGGCTTTAGGGTCAGAATTACATCTCAATACCGCTTACCATCCTCAAACCAACAATTAAACAAAGATGGTGAATCGAGTATTAGAAGATCTCTTAAGAGCTTGCATATTAGATTTTGGAGGATCATGGGATTACCATTTGCATCTGGTTGAATTCGCATATAATAATAGTTATCAGTCCAGCATTGGTATGGCTCCATTTGAAGCTTTATACGGAAGACCGTGCAACTCACCGTCATGTTGGTTAGAAACCGGTGAGAAATTTGAGCTTGGACCGAATGTGATAAGAAAAACCTCAGAAAAGATCAAGATTATCCAACAGCGAATGAAGGCTGCCCAAGATAGGTAGAAGAATTATGCTGATAAGAGACGAAGAGAATTGAAATTCTCCATTGGCGATTTGTCAAGATTTCTCCGTTAAAGAGCGTGATTCGATTTGGTAGGAGAGGCAAGCTAGCACCAAGGTTGGTGGGTCCATTCCCAGTTCTCGGGAAAGTTGGGAATTTAGCATATAAAGTTGGATTACCTGACAAGATGGCAGGAGTTCACAACGTATTTCATGTTTCCTAGTTAAGGAAGTTCGTACATGACCCTGATATGGCTATTTCACCGGATCAGTTGGATGACATCGAAGTAGAACCCGAGCCGGTTGGGAACCGCAAGCCGATCCATATTGTCGAGTACGATACTAAGCAACTTCGAAGGAAGACGCTGCAACTGGTCAAAGTTCAGTGGGGCGATAACGAGCATGACTGTACTTAGGAAACAAAGGAGAGCATAAGGGAGTCGTATCCAGAACTCTTTGCCTGGTAAGATTTTAATTGCAATATAGTTATTCTGCATGCTAGGATAGGCTTGTTGTGTTATTATGTGTGTTTGATTGTTGTAAATGGTTGATAGGCATGCAAAACCTATTGTATGTTTTGGTTAAGGAATTTCGGGGGCGAAATTTCTTAAAGGGGAGAGAGTGTAACGACCCGCATTCTACGTATCAGAGGGTTGTATAATATTTATTTCATTTACATACAAAGTCGTATGGTTGTGTAACTTTGGGGAACGACTATTGGGGTCATTTCCCATGTTCATGATTTCTGTCAATTTTTAAATGACCGTTTTGCCCCTAGCGAATCTTATTTCTCCTATAACTTTTGATTAGCAAGGAGTTTTGACCTGAAACCACTTCCATTGGATTCTTATGATGGTTTAACTTTCCATAGAATGGTCATATTAGCCAAACGGACTTACCTTATGGAAGATATGGCTGAAACAAGGTCTGGAAGGTGAAAAACAACTTAACCGAACCTAATTAGGGTGATTAGCAGCTAGGTCCATAACCCATTTCGGGATTAGGGTTATGGGAGGGCTGAAAAGGTTAGGAAATTCGGTTTTATTCATTTTTCCAGCCGCCATATACATCCTTGAAACCCTAGCAATGGCCTTCATCCTCTAAATCACTCCCAAATCACCTTCTAATCAATAATTAAGAAGATCAACGTCAAATCAAGGAAGATTAAAACCAAATAAGAGTTGGAGCTACTGTATTACATTGGAAACTGCGCCAAAACAGTAGAATTTTAGATCTAAAGTTTTATTTGTGACTAAGGTGAGTGATTTGCATTATTTTTCACTAATTACGGGTAATTAAGGGTGATTAGTGTTAGTTAACGAGATTATGCATTATAAAATCTGAAAAATTTTGTAGAAATTCATAAATATTATTTTATCCCTTTGATAGAAGTTTGGGTTAATTTGGACATGTTTTGCTAATCGTATGGTTAAATCATGATTAGGGGGATTAAGGGGAAAACATGGGTTTTGGGTATGTTTGATCCATATTAACATGTTATATTGTTGTTTTGGTGTTCGTGGTTGATTATACATATTGTTATTACTATATTGTATGCCTTGTGATTGTTTAGCAAAGTTAGAATGGTCGAAAATGCCGTCGTACGGCATAAATTGCTCGTTGGAAAAGTTGCAGAAATGGATTAGACCGGCCCATTCATGAGCAGGCACCACGACGCCGATCGTGATCACCCCATGAACCGAAACGATGTACCACGAACCGCCTTCGTTCCCACGACCAGGGGATCACGAGCGGACCAGAGTTGTACAAGCCCGAACCACGAACCATGGTAACAATTCACAAGCCGAACTGTAACACCCCTAAATTTTAAAACATGACATGAGGGATAATTAAAGAATACTTAAATTTTAGAAGAAGAATTTAGTGAAACGGGATACGCCATTCCGTTCGTCTCGGAATTCTACTTGAGATAGAATCCGAGTTTGCGTAAAAAGGATACCGTATGAAGGAGTTATAGACGATAGAAGTTTGGCAGAACAATCAGGAAATGGGCCAGAATAACTGGCACACTTGTGAAGTGCGGTAGAACAAAAATGCACTGGCGCACCTGGGAAGTGCGCCCATCCCGAGCCCAGATCTGGAGAATTTTGGATAGTTCCCTGATGACGTGTCTTTTTAATCTAAGTGGTTTTGATGGCCTCTAATCTAATCTAAAGGTCCTAATTCACCTAATACATCTATAAATAAATACCTAAACCTAACCCTAATCACTTCAACCCTAATCCATGGCGCCTCCATGCTGCTGCTCCAACTTAAATTAATTTAGCTTTTCTTCTTCAACAATCAAAGCAGAGGTTATTCAAGATTAGATTTGCTACAACAACGCCTAATTCCCTTTTCTAAGAATCCTATCGCTGTGAGTTTATGTCACTTCCACTATAATTAAATTAAAAAGTAATTGTGATAGGATTGTAAATTGGATCTAATGTATATGCTTGTAAATAAGATGAATCATATCAAGTTTTGTAATTTGTTATCCTTTGGATTCATACCCAATTGCTATTATCATATGCATGTCTGATCTATTTTATCGTTATTCATTTCACATGCATATTTATATGTTTATGCCAATTTTGATGTTTGATTCTCCTTCCTTCTTCTTTTCCTTTTTCCTTTTGAGATTAGGCTAACTTCGAGCCTAAGCTTATTACGTTGTGATTGACATACGAATAACATTGGGATGATTGGGAAAAGTTTGGGAAATATGTAATAAAATGAGATTTGGCATAAATTGTTGATGGCTATGGAAAATGGATTTGAGCATAATTTGGTACAACTTGTATACATGGAATTATAGGCGTAACTTGAATTAGCATTATAAGCATAATTGGAAATTATAGGTAATTGGAATATATTATAATCCAAGATTTGAAATTGGGACTTGAATCAAGAAAGTGATAATGAATGCCTAAGACACGAGGTTAGATTCAGATTGCGGTATCAACCTGCCCGGAACCGTCCGGCATATCCAGCAACCACAAACGGTAATCTAATGTGAGAGGTCAAAGGCAGAAATTAGATGCGTAATAATGCAAAGACACGAGGTTAGATTTGGATTGCGGCACAAGTCTGCCCGGAACTGATCGACATATCCAGCACCGCAAACGGTAATCTAATGTGGGAAGTCTTGCAAGATTATGGTTATAATGAATTAATGAACACTTAACCAAGATAGGACATGTGGTAAGACATGGGATTAATAAAGGGTTAAGTGGGTAACATGGGTAGCTTGTGAAACATAATTAAAGAACTTAACCAAGATGAGACATGTGATAAGACATGGGGATAAAAAGGGGTTAAGTGGGGACCAAGCTTAGGAGGGAAGCTTATGTCAAGTGTATGGACCCTTTTCAACCAGTAACCCATTTTAGTATTTATATGAACTTGAACTAGGTCGAGGACAGGGACACACTTACTGAGGTTGATTGTAAGAGGTCAATAAAGAGTTAGCGATGGCAGTGCAAGTCCAACGGAGTCATGTGCGTGCGTAGGTCCGGGCTGGTAGGTAAGATGTTGTTGCATCGTGTAGGTATAAGTTGTGCATTTCAGTAGTATCATGGTTGCCACCATAGGGAGTGATACACCCTATTGTGGGACCATCACAGGTATCTACGAGGTTAGGGAGTCGATCGAATGGGAAGGGTACTGGGTACAACTAGTGGGGATAGAAGCAAGTTGGCACCTATGATAGTAACTAGAAGTACACGAAAGTACCATCATTATATTTGTTAAAGAGGGATCATCTTTTAGTATGTAACTAGTGTGTTGGTACGGTGCAGAGCATATCTTATAGCGGTAAGGAGCGCAGCCAATGTTCAATCTTGCTTCTCTTGTTTACCTGGTCATATCTGCTTATGTTACAGTCATCCCTTATATCCAGTTTATGTTATTATCCTGTTACTTTATTGATTATATTGTTAAAGACTCGCCAGACTTTATGTCTGACCCTTTTTGTTTCGCCTATTTTCTCTCTTCCCTCCCCCCAAGTCCTCAGGGATTGTAACAACCTGGAAATTCTGAACCAATTTAAAAATTTTATTTTAGAAATTTTAATGGATTACAAATGCTTAAAATAATTTATTTATTATAATAGCAACTAAAAATTTATTTAAATCGAAGTTAGAACGAAAAAATTTAATTTAATTATAAGGAGTTAGAAATAGCACGGTAGTTTGAAAATTTGACTTTGAACTTTGACTGACTGTAAAAGATGCAAAATAAATTGGATTTTAGTGAAACCAAAAAATATTAGAATCTATTTAAAAATATCTTTCCAACGAATCCGAAAAATTGAAATTTCATAGCGGGAATCAAAAGTTGTGCCCAATTTAAATTTCAGAATTGTCGATAAAGAATTTATATATATATATATATATATTAATATTAAAATTAGCCATTTTGCAAACGACCTCCATTTTAGACGAAACCACCTTTGTTGGATTCGGAATGTCAAATTATTGCTAGGTTTCAATTTTTATAATTTTTAGAATCAATATGTGAGTGTGGCAAAAGAAAATGTGTTTTAACCATTTCAGTCAAATTGGATCCACCAAAAAATGGTCATTTTTCAAACGGTCTTCAAATTCGACAAAATTAATTTTGTTAGGACCGTCTCATCAAAACATAACTAGAAATAATTTTTCTGTATTTTTTAGAGTTAGTATGTGGCTCCGGTAAATTTAAATATACGATCAAATTAAATAATTAAATGTTTTATATTTTAAAATAAAGAAAAGTGGGCTGAGACGATCAAACAGGATGACAGGACCTAGTCCATTGTGTCCAGAAGTGGGGTATTTGGCTAGGGGCAATATTCTTTGGGCTGAGTTTGAAGTTATTTAGAAGTAACGGGCTTTTCACAAAAACTAGAGAATTAAAATATTAAAATATTATAAATAGACCATTATCCAAACCTTAACCCTAATTATACATTACAGCCGCCACCCAACTATGTATCAATGGCCATTTCTTTTCGGAATTCAATCCTCAATTAATCTCAATCCATCACAAATTAAAACATGAATCCAAAGGCAAAGTCGATGAGATATCTCTGATCTTTAAAACTATAAAGTGGTGATCATGGAAGGTGGCGTGGTCGGCTTGGTTTCTGCGCTCAAATGCGCGCGGTTCGAGGTAGGTTCTGGGGTGAATGGAGGCGGCAAGTTTGTTGGCAGTTGGGGCATGCGTGGAGTCGATGGAGGCGGAGCTCATGGTGGTTCCTGATCTGGTGACGGCACCTCGGAGTTGGTGAAAAGTGGAGCCCTAAGTTCTGATGTTGGTTCGATGTATACTGGAAGTCACACAAAGAGGAAGAAGGATTTACAAAGGCTAATGACGTGTTTAAAATGTAATTAGAGTAATTAGTGTTTTTTTCAATTAATTTTAATTTGTATATATAAACCATTGTAACTAATTGATACGATATCAGAATTGGGCGTCGTTGGATCCGTTGGAATCGTGATTAAGAGGGCTACATCATGGAACCAACTAGAAGACAAACGGAGCTATCTTCAATTTTTGATAGAATAAAACCCCCAATGTGAGATTTCTCTATTTAAAATTTAAAAATAAATAAAAAATATATATTTCTATTGATTATGGTTGTGATGTTAAATATGTGTGTCGCATAAAATTTAGATTGATTGATTGAATGTGGTGGTGATGATTGTTGGATTATATGTTATGTTAAAATAAAATTATCATTTTATTAGGAATGTCATGTTAGTATTAATTATCATTTTAGTGATGAAATATCATGCAGTACAAAATTGTCATGTTAGTATAAAATGTCATGTTAGTATAAATTATCATTTTAGTGATAAATATCATTTTTAGAAGCATGTTATGTTAGAATTAAAAATATCATTTTTTTAGAATCATTTAAGTTAGAAATTAAATTTGTCATTTATGTTAGAAATTAAATTTGTCATTTATGCTAGAAATTAAATTTGTCATTTATGTTAAAAAATAAATTTGTCATCTTTTGTTTAATTAGAATTGACGATATAAATTTGTCATCTCTTGTTAAACTAGAATTGATGATATAAATTTGTCATCTTTTGTTAAATTAGAATTGACGATATAAATTTATCACCTTTTTGTTAAATTGGAATTGACACTATAAATTTGTCATCTTTTATTGAACTAGGATTGACAACATTAAATTGTCATTTATTAGAATAATGATATGTTATAAATGTCATTTATTTAAAAACATTATGTTAATACAAAAATATCATTCATTTAGGAATGTCATGTTATAAAATGTACATTAGAATAAAAAGAACATTTTGTTAGAAAATGTATACTAGATTAAAATATCATTTTTGTTAAGAAATGTTACATTTGTTAAAAATATCATTTTTAGTTAAAAATGTTGCTTGTGAAATAAAATAACATTTTGTTATAAAATGTTTTATTAGATTAAAAACATCACTCTGGTTAGAAATGTTTATTTAGAATAGAAATGACATCTTTGTTAAAAATATTCCATTAGAATAAAAATGTATCTTTTGTTAAAAACATTAAATTATCCTAATCATGTCATTTTCGTTAGGAAATGTTCATTTAGATTAAAGGTAACATTTTGTAAGGAAAAGTTTATTTAAATTAAAGATAACATTTTTATTAGAAATGTTTATTTAGATTAAACATGTCATTTTAGGAGAAATGTTTATTTAGATCAAACATGTCATTTTTATTAGAATTGTTTACATTAGAAATAAATAACATTTCTATTATAAAATGTTACATAGAAATAAAACAACTTTTTTGTTTTAAAAATGTTGCATTAGAAATAAATAGCATTTTTGTTATAAAATGTTAAGTTTGACAAAAATATCATTTTTGTTATAGAATGTTACATTAGTATAAAAACAATATTTTGTTAGCAAATGTTACACTTTAATAAAAACATAATTTTATTAGCATATTGTTTGTTAAATAAAACATGTCATTCTATTAGTACATGTTAAACCAAAACATTTCATTTTATTAGTATTTGTTGTGTTAGATAAAACATGTCGTTTTATTAGGATATGTTATGTTGAAATAAACATGTCATTATATTAGGATTACGTTTTGTAAAATAAACATGCCATTTATTTAGGATCATGTTTTGTAAAATAAAATTGTCATTTTTATTGTATTAAAATTATCGAAAATATAAGTATCATTTATGTTCATTTCGAATTGTCAGAAATGAAGTATCATTTATGTTCATTTAGAAGTATCATTTATATTCATTTTGGAAATGTCATTTATGATCATTTGGGATTGTAAGAACATGAAGTTCAATTATGTTCATTTAGAAATGTCATTTATGATTGTCAAAGATAAAATTTACATTTTTATATGTCATGTATACATTAGTTTTGTATACATATTAAAATTTACATTTTTATATGTCATGTAGATTATAACATATATTTGTCAAAAAATATGTCATTTAGATTAGAACATATTTGTCAAATAAATTTGTCATTTAGATTAAAACATATTTTGTAAATAAATAGGTCATTTAATTAGAAATGTCATTTTATTATAAAATTTATCATAAGTTAAAATATGATTTGTGCTAGATTAAAACATTATCATTATAATGTTATTTTGGTAGTGAAATTAAATTACAAATATTTATTTATAATTTAAATAAATGGAAATTCGTTAAATAGAAAATAATTCAAACTTAATTGTAATCGGTTAAATTCATTATCCAATGTTTTATTTATATGGACTGTTGTTGGCTGTTGCTGGCTGAAAATCCCACACGTTTATTGGGATGATATTTATCATACACTAGTCTCAATTGTTTAGTTATCTGTCAACCGATAGATTGACTATCTGTGATGTGCATTATTTAATTATTATTTTAATGCTCACACAATTATTAATCCCGCTCTGGATGTGAATGGATGGTTTATTAATTATTTACCATTACTATTATATACATATGCAATGTATGAAATCCATATGACTGAATTTATATGGTAATTGATGGAGTCACATTCTGATTCAGAATACTTTTAATAGAATAATATTTGAAAATAAAGAACATTTTTATATAAAATATAGTTTAAAAATAATGAATATTTTTTAGTGAAATAAATACAATTAAAAATTATAACTGCACTTTTGACACGAGGTTAGGTTGCATTTGTGGAGGAAGTCTGCCCGGACCCGACCGACATATCTAGTAGCCACTAATGTTGAACCTAATGTGAGAGGTCTAAGTGCGCAAATACGAAGCGGGCTATGACACGAGGTTATGCCCAACTTGTGGGATAAGTCCGCCCGGACCCGACCGGCATGTCCAGCATCCGCAAGTTGAAGGCCTAATGTGGGAGGTCTAGCCCATTATAAACCATAAATGGACATGGTAATGAATTAGACTATTTAGCCTATTATAAGTCGAAATGCCATTTTAACCCAAACGGGTTTATTGATCGTTTTTATTCATTTTATAATGAATAGAATAAAAAGTATTAATTTCCAAAATCTAATATTTTGAAAACATTATTTTAATAAAGAAATAGAATAAATCTTTAATCAAGATTTAATGGAGTTTTCCAATTAATTAATATTTAATTGGAATTAAATTAAATAAATTGGATTTTTGGGTTTGTCGTGAATGGTGCCTTTAATAACACCGTTCTTAAACCCAATTGAGAAAAGAATAAATCTTTTAATTAAGATTATTTGAGTTTTCCAATTAAATTTAGAAATTAGAATAAAATAAAATGTGAATTGGGTTTATTGTGAACTATGTTTTAAACGACACTTGTTCTTTAACCCAATTAATAGTGAAAATATAATTTGGAATTTATAAATCTTTTTATTAAGATTTAAATGGGAATTTTCCAAAGTAAAGTTTCCAATTTAATATATTAAACTGGAATTGAATAGAATTCGGTTTAATTATAATCGAGATGAGCTTCTATAAAAAAAAGACTGTTATTATATATGGAATTTAAAAAGGCTTTGCCGTTATTCCATTTATATTATTAGTCTGATACGGAAATTTATATCGATTATATATTGATTTGATTTCTGTGAAAATTCCATATTTAATAGAAGATGATTTTGGGTTTATCGTTAACTGTGTTTTAAATGACATTGGTTCTTTAACCCAGTTTAAAAACAAGATTTATTTCTTAAAGTTGAATAATCATTAGAAAATGATTTTTGATTTTAAAACCAAATTGGAGTTTTGATGAATCCTTAAAAAGAAGATTAAAGAATAAATTTAAAGAATTTATCTATGATAAAATTAATAGGAACCTTTCCCTAATAATGTGAGTATTTTATTAAAAGAATATTATGAATTGGAATAAGTCATTTGATGTGTTTTTATTGCACTTTATTATTGATAATAAATACGCGAGTTATTCGGAAAGACCGGGTTTAACCTATTCCGAGTAATTACTACGACGATTAAAATTCGAAGAAGAAGATGGTGGTTGAAGACCGGAGATTTTCACATCGTTTGGGTGATTACTGATGTCTTGATTGGGAGGCATCCGAAGACTAGGTAATAAGTGGTGATCGTCCAGGCGTACTTGGAGATCGATGGATATGCGAGGACCTCTCTCCTGTATTGGACATATGGGATGAGGAATAAGGTGTCTTCGGTTTCGTTCAGACCCAGAATGGACTTGTAACTGGATGGTATGTCCGACGTTGTATTTCTTTATGTTATATTCGTTAGACTCTGCTAAATATATATCTGTTGGTGGCAGAGAATTTATACTCTTGCATAACACCCTCCTTTGAGACGTACGAGCATAAAGGTTATATATATTGACAAAAATCAATGGTATGGTATGGATTGACAATATGGCATGCTAAGATGCAAATGATCAAGGCTTTTGTTGAAAAGCAGAGCCTTGTGGTTGATGATCAAAGCACAGCTTTAATTTAGCATAGCTTTGTGTGTAGCGATACTTCGCGAGCCTCACACCCCGGTATGAACCAGAACGAGAGTAAGGACTGCTGGGAGGACATACGTTTATTTGTAGCTAGAAGTGGTGTCAGGGTTTTACACACCCGGGCATTTTTACTTATGTGGATGATGGAATGAGACGCCTCAGTTATTTGAGTCCCTAGTGGCTCTATTTACGCCCCATAGGACGGGGAAACGTATTGTTCAGGCATTATTAATCCACTAACATTATTTGTGAACCGGCCCTGAAGATCCAAGGGACGATGCGTTCTGTTCCTGAGACATGGGCTAGATTGTCTCGAATTCGGTAAGGACTATATTTTTCCTTGGTTAATGATGGAAGTCCAACTTCTAATACGACACCATACGGTTTTGATTGTATAACTAGTATGGCGACATAGTATTTGGTAGCTATGCCGTCTATGATTGATACATTATGATTGAAATGTTTTTGAAACTTATATACACTATAACAATATCAATTTTGTTTTATCGTATCAAGCATTTTTGACCATTATAAGGTAAAACTCTATCCTCCAGTTTGTGCATTGTGTGATGGGACTTGAGTCTTATAATGGTTTCATTTTTCTAAAAAGCATTGCGTTGTTTAACGATTTACTTTATTTCTTGCACTGGCGATCCAATGGCGTCACCCGTTCCACGTTAGCAGCATGGTCTTGTGATTAGCCTTATTATTGAATAGGTTAAGTAAGATTTCTCATACCAGTCCTTGTTGCTGGCTATGGAGCTGGTTACGCATGATAGGGTGTGTTGTATGCCCAAAGTTAGCGTATTCGGGTTTTTGAATGGCCTTAGTCGATTTTGCGATCGATTAGATCCGAGCAAAAATCTGAGTCGTTAGAGTTGGTATCAGAGCTTTGGTTAGCTCAAATCTTTAGGGTACAACTCATTAGAACTAAACAAAAGACTCATCAGAGGTAGGATTAGTAATATCCTATAAAAGAATATTCATTAGAGATAGGATCAGTAGTATCCTAGAATGAGAAAACTCATCAGAGATGGGGTTAGAAATGCCCTAAAATGAGTTGAGAGTGATAGGTTTATAATTCATGTATTTGTGATTATATATATAATCCGATCTTAGAAAATATAATTTTTAAATATATAAAAGTTATATATATTTGAAAAGTAAATCAAATTATTAAAACCAATAAAAAATTGAAAATTGAATTGATTAGTTAAACAACTTTTAGCTTCGTTCCTTTTCGAGGACGAAAAGATTTTAAGTGGGGGAGATTGTAACAACCCGGAAATTCTGAACCAATTTAAAATTTTTATTTTAGAAATTTTAATGGATTATAATGCTAAAAATAATTTATTTATTATAATAGCAACTAAAAATATATTTAAATCGAAGTTAGAACGAAAAATTTTAATTTAATTATAAGGAGTTAGAAATAGCACAGTAGTTTGAAAATTTGACTTTGAACTTTGACTAACTGTAAAAGATGCAAAATAAATCAAATTTTAGTGAAACCAAAAAATATTAGAATCTATTTAAAAATATCTTTCCAATAAATCCGAAAAATTGAAATTTTATAGCGGGAATCGAAAGTTGTGCCCAGTTTAAATTTCAGAATAGTCGCTATAGAATTTATATATATTTTTTAATATTAAAAGTAGCCATTTTGCAAACGACCTCCATTTTCGACGTAACCACTTTTGTTAGATTCAGAATGCCAAATTATTACTAGGTTTCGATTTTTACAATTTTTAGAATCAATATGTGAGTGTGGCAAAAGAAAATGTGTTTTAACCATTTCAGTCAAATTAGATCCACCAGAAAGTGGTCATTTTTCAAACGGTCTTCAAATTCGACGAAATTAATTTTGTTAGGACCGTTTCGTCAAAACATAACTAGAAATATTTTTTCTGTAATTTTTAGAGTCAGTATGTGGCTCCGGTAAATTTAAATATAAGATCAAATTAAATAATTAAATGTTTTATATTTTAAAATAAAGAAAAGTGGGCTGAGACGATCAAATGGGCTGACGGGACCTAGTCCATTGTGTCCGGAAGGGGGGTATTTGGCTAGGGGCAATATTCTTTGGGTTGAGTTTGAAGGTTTTTAGAAGTAACGGGCTTTTCACAAAAAACTAGAGAATTAAAATATTAAAATATTATAAATAGGACCATAATCCAAATCTTAACCCTAATTCTACATTACAGCCGCCGCCCAACTATGTATCAATGGCCATTTCTGTTCGGAATTCAATCCTCAATTAATCTCAATCCATCACAAATTAAAACATGAATCCAAAGGCAAAGTCGATGAGATTTCTCCGATCTTTAAAACTATAAGGTGATGATCATGGAAGGTGGCGTGGTCGGCTTGGTTTCTGCGCTCAAACGCGCGCAGTTCGAGGTGGGTTCTGGGGTGAATGGAGGCGGCCAGTTTGCTGGCAGTTGGGGCATGGGTGGAGTCGATGGAGGCAGAGCTCATGGTGGTTCCTGATCTAGTGACGACGCCTCGGAGTTGGTGAAAAGTGGAGCCTTAAGTTCTAATGTTGGTTCGATGTATACTGGAAGTCACGCAAAGAGGAAGAAGGATTTACAAAGGCTAATGACGTGTTTAAAATGTAACTAGAGTAATTAGTGTTTTTTTTCAATTAATTTTAATTTGTATATATAAACCATTGTAACTTATTGATACGATATCAGAATTAGGCGTCGTTGGATCCGTTGGAATCGTGATTAAAGGGCTACATCATGGAACCAACTAGAAGACAAATGGAGCTATCTTCAATTTTTGTCAGAATAAAATCCCCAATGTGAGATTTCTCTATTTAAAATTTAAAAATAAATAAATAAATATATATATATATATATATATATTGATTATGGTTGTGATGTTAAATATGTGTGTCGTATAAAATTTAGATTAATTGATTGAATGTGGTGGTGATGATTGTTGGATTATATGTTATGTTAAAATAAAATTATCATTTTATTAGGAATGTCATGTTAGTATAAATTATCATTTTAGTGATGATATGTAATGTAGTATAAAATTGTCATGTCAGTATAAAATGTCATGTTAGTATAAATTATCATTTTAGTGATAAATATCATTTTTAGAAGCATGTTATGTTAGAAATAAAAATATCATTTTTTTTAGAATCATTTATGTTAGAAATTAAATTTGTCATTTATGTTAGAAATTAAATTTGTCATTTATGCTAGAAATTAAATTTGTCGTTTATGTTAGAAATTAAATTTTTCATCTTTTGTTTAATTAGAATTGACGATATAAATTTGTCATCTTTTGTTAAATTAGAATTGATGATATAAATTTGTCATCTTTTGTTAAATTAGAATTGATGATATAAATTTGTCACCTTTTTGTTAAATTGGAATTGACACTATAAATTTGTCATCTTTTATTGAATTAGGATTGATAACATTAAATTGTCATTTATTAGAATAATGATAGTTATAAATGTCATTTATTTAAAAACATTATGTTAATACAAAAATATCATTCATTTAGGAATGTCATGTTATAAAATGTACATTAGAATAAAAAGAACATTTTGTTAGAAAATGTATGCTAGATTAAAAATATCATTTTTGTTAAGGAATGTTACATTTGTTAAAAATATCATTTTTAGTTAAAAATGTTGCTTGTGAAATAAAATAACATTTTGTTATAAAATGTTTTATTAGATTAAAAACATCACTCTGGTAAGAAATGTTAATTTAGAATAGAAATGACATCTTTGTTAAAAATATTGCATTAGAATAAAAATGTCTCTTTTGTTAAAAACATTAAATTAGGATAATCATGTCATTTTCATTAGGAAATGTTCATTTAGATTAAAGGTAACATTTTGTTAGGAAAAGTTTATTTAAATTAAAGATAACGTTTTTATTAGAAATGTTTATTTAGATTAAGCATGTCATTTTAGGAGAAATGAATATTTAGATCAAACATGTCATTTTTATAAGAATTGTTTACATTAGAAATAAAATAACATTTCAGTTATAAAATGTTACATAGAAATAAAACAACGTTTTTGTTTTAAAAATGTTGCATTAGAAATAAATAGCATTTTTGTTATAAAATGTTAAGTTTGACAAAAATATCATTTTTGTTATAGAATGTTACATTAGTATAAAAACATTATTTTGTTAGCAAATGTTACATTAGAATAAAAACATCATTTTATTAGCATATTGTTTGTTAAATAAAACATGTCATTCTATTAGTACATGTTAAACCAAAACATTTCATTTTATTAGTATTTGTTGTGTTAGATAAAACATGTCATTTTATTAGGATATGTTATGTTGAAATAAACATGTCATTATATTAGGATTATGTTTTGTAAAATAAACATGCCATTTATTTAGGATCATGTTTTATAAAATAAAAATGTAATTTTTATTGTATTAAAATTGTAAAAAATACAAGTATCATTTATTTCCATTTCGAATTGTCAGAAATGAAGCATCATTTATGTTCATTTAGAAGTATCATTTATGTTCATTTTGGAAACATCATTTATGATCATTTGGGATTGTCAGAACATGAAGTTCAATTATGTTCATTTAGAAATGTCATTTATGATTGTCAAAGATAGAATTTACATTTTTATATGTCATGTATACATTAGTTTTGTATACATATTAAAATTTACATTTTTATATGTCATGTAGATTAGAACATATATTTATCAAATAAATATGTCATTTAGATTAGAACATATTTGTCAAATAAAATTTTCATTTAGATTAAAACATATTTTGTAAATAAGTAGATCATTTAATTAGAAATGTCATTTTATTATAAATTTAACATAAGTTAATATATGATTTGTGCTAGATTAAAACATTATCATTATAATGTTATTATGGTTGTGAAATTAAATTACAAATATTTATTTATAATTTAAACAAACGAAAATTCGTTAAATAGAAAATAATTCAAACTGAATTGTAATCAGTTAAATTCATTATCCAATGATTTATTTATACGGACTGTTGCTGGCTGAAAATCCCACACGGGTATTGGGATGATATTTGTCATACACTAGTCCCAATTGTTTAGTTATCTGTCAATCGATAGATTGACAATCTGTGATATGCATTATTTATTTATTATTTTAATGCTCACACAATTATTAATCCCACTCTGGATGTGAATGGATGGTTCATTGATTATTTATCATTACTGTTATATACATATGCAATGTATGAAATCCATATCACCGAATTTATATGGTAATTGATGGAGTCACATTCCGATTCAGAATACTTTTAATAGAATAATATTTGAAAATAAAGAACATTTTTATATAAAGAATAGTTTAAAAATAATGAATATTTTTCAGCGAAATAATTACAATTAAAAATTATAATTTCACTTTTGACACGAGGTTAGGTTGCATTTGTGGTGGAAGTCTTCCCGGACCCGACCGGCATATCCAGCAGCCATTAATGTTGAACCTAATGTGAGAGGTCTAAGTGCGCAAATACGAAGCCGGCTAAGACACGAGGTTAAGCTCAACTTGTGGGACACGTCTGCCCGGACCTGACCGGCATGTCCAGCATCTACTAGTTCTAGGCCTAATGTGGGAGGTCTAGCCCATTATAAACCATAAATGGACATGGTAATGAATTGGACTATTTAGCCATTATAAGTTGAAATGCTATTTTAACCCGAACGGGTTTATCGATCGTTTTTATTCATTTTATAGTGAATAGAATAAAAAGTAGTAATTTCCAAAATCTAACATTTTGAAAACATTATTTTAATGAAGAAATAGAATAAATCTTTAATCAAGATTTAATGGAGTTTTCCAATTAATTAATATTTAATTGGAATTAAATTAAATAAATTGGATTTCTGGGTTTGTCGTGAATGGTGTCTTTAATAACACCATGCTTAAACCTAGTTGAGAAAAGAATAAATCTTTTAATTAAGATTATTAGAGTTTTCCCATTATATTTAGAAATTAGAATAAAATAAAATGTGAATTGGGTTTATTGTGAACTGTGTTTTAAACGACACTTGTTCTTTAACCCAATTAACAGTGAAAATATAATTTGGAATTTATAAATCTTTTTATTAAGATTTAAATGGGAATTTTCCAAAGTAAAGTTTCCAATTTAATATATTAAACTGGAATTGAATAGAATTCGGTTTAATAATAATCGAGATGAGCTTCTATAAAAGAAGACCGTTATTATATATGGAATTTAAAAAGGCTTTGCCGTTATTCCATTTATATTATTAGTCTGATACGGAAATTTATATCGATTATATATTGATTTGTTTTCTGTGAAAATCCCATATTTAATGGAAGATGATTTTGGGTTTATCGTGAACTGTGTTTTAAATGACTTTGGTTCTTTAACCCAGTTTAAAGACAATATTTATTTCTTAAAGTTGAATAATCATTAGAAAAATGATTTTTGATATTAAAACCAAATTGGAGTTTTGATGAATCCTTAAACAGAAGATTAAAGAATAAATTTAAAGAATTTATCTTTGATAAAATTAATGGGAACATTTCCCTAATAGTGTGAGTATTTTATTAAAAGAATATTCTAAATTGGAATAAGGAATTTGATGTGTTTTTATTGCACTTTATTATTGATTATAAAATACGCGAGTTTTCAGAAAGACCGGGTTTAACCCATTCCGAATAATTACTATGACGATTAAAAGTCGAAGATAAAGATGGTGGTTGAAGACCGGAGATCTTCACATCGTTTGGGTGATTACTGATGTCTTGATTGGGAGGCATCCGAAGACAAGGTAATAAGTGGTGATTGTCCGGACGTACTTGGAGATCGATGGATATGTGAGGACCTCTCTCCTATATTGGACATATGGGATGAGGAATAAGGTGTCTTCGGTTTCGTTCAGACCCAGAATGGACTTGTAAATGGATGGTATGTCTGACGTTGTATTCCTTTATGTTGTATTTGTTAATCTCTGCTAAATATATATATGTTGGTGGCGGACAATTTATACTCTTGCATAACACCCTTCTCTAAGACGTACGAGCTTAGAGGTTATACATATTGGCAGAAATCAATGGTATGGTATGGATTGACAATGTGGCATGCTAAGATGCAAATGATCAAGGCTTTTGTTGAAAAGCAGAGCCTTGTGGTTGATGATCAAAGCACAGCTTTAATTTAGCATAGTTTTGTGTATAGCGATACTTCGTGAGCCTCACACCCCGGTATGAACCAGAAATGGGAGTAAGGACTACAGGGAGGACATACGTTTCTTTCTAGCTAGAAGTGGTGTCAGGGTTTTACACGCCTGGGCATTTTTACTTATGTTGATGATGGAATGAGGCGCCTCGGTTATTTGAGTCCCTAGTGGCTCTATTTACGCCCCATAGGGCAGGGAAACGTATTGTTCAGGCATTATTAATCAATAAACATTATTTGTGGACCGACCCTGAAGATCCAAGGGATGATGCATTCTATTCCTGAGACATGGGCTAGATTGTCTCGAATTCGGTAAGGACTATCTTTTTCCTTAGTTCATGATGGAAATCCAACTTCCAATACGACACCATACGGTTTTGATTGTATAACTAGTATGGCGACATAGTATATGGTAGCTATGCCATCTATAATTGATACATTACGATTGAAATGTTTTTGAAACATATGTACACTATAATAATATCAACTCCGTTTTATCGTATCAAGCATTTTTGACCATTATAAGATAAAACTCTATCCTCCGGTTTGCGTTGCATTGTGTGATGGGACTTGAGTCTTATAATGGTTTCATTTTTCTAAAAAGCATTGCGTTGTTTAACGATTTACTTAATTTCTTGCACTAGCAATCCAATGGGGTAACCCGTTCCACGTTAGCGGCATGGTCCTATGATTAGCCATATTATTAAATAGGTTAAGTAAGATTTCTCATACCAGTCCTTGTTGCTGGCTATGGAGCTGGTTACGCATGATAGGGTGTGTTGTATGCCCAAAGTTAGCGTATTTGGGTTTTTGAACGGCCTTAGTCGATTTTGCGATCAATTAGATCCGGGCAAAAATCCAAGTCGTTACAATGGGATTAGTGAAGCTTGACTCGGATTTCTTTCATTTGAAGTGCTTGGAAGTTTTGAAAGTAATGCCAAGCTTTATCTCTTTTTTATTATGGCTATCTGGAGTGGGATTATGGTTTTGCTTTTATGTACTGTGATAATAATTTTTTTCAAGATGGATATTTGTGTACTTGGCTTTAGTATATGGTTTTGATGTTGTAACCAGACATGTTTTGTTTTTCCGCTGCAATGAATAAATTTTGAATTTTTAAGTACCATTTTATATATCTGTCTTGTGATGTTCTGTTCTATACTCTAATAACGCTCCATGAAAGTTAATGCATTCCTCTAGTGAGTGACATTAATGGACATGGGGTGTTACACATCGTATCAGAGCTGAAGGTTACCAGAACAGATAAAAGATTTTGAAAACCGTTTTCAAAAGCATTTTAAAAAAAGTATTTTCAAAAACGTGTTTTAAAGAGGGTATTTTCATGAGAAAGGTTTATTATGAAAAACATAATCCCCAAAAGCCATATATCTACCTTTCAATTCCCTATTTTGAATCTCTTCCTTTTTCTTTCAGCATGTCTGGGGAACCCAATATACATGAGGGCGTACAGATACCAGGTTGATTCATAAAGTATCTGGAGGCTAGAGCTACTGCTGCAGGCCCAGCAAACGTTCCTCCTCCCCCAGCTGTAGCCGCTCCTCCTCATCTTCCTCCCTGTGTAGGCGCTTTTTCTAAGATATGCGAAGACTTCCGTGCGATGGGCGAAAAACCATTTTATGGTGAGACGTTTGTTGAGGCTCGGAATTGGCTCAAGGAAGTGGAGGACTTGTTTGGTATCTTTGAGGTAGACGATGGAAGGAAGGTTTAGCTAGCTGCTTGGTTGATGAAGGATGAAGCTTCATTTTGGTAGGAAGTAATCAATGAAGGACGGGCAGTGGAGACGTGGATGGATTTTAGACAAATTTTCGAGTTGAAATTTCTTTCACAAGCAGAGGAGAGTTTATACATGGAGAGGTTCTTGGCTTTGAAACAAGGGAGTTTGTCTGTGAAGGAGTACGTTAACAAGTTTAACCAGTTAGCAAGATTTGGTATGGAATTAATTAATACACCACATAAGAAGGGCTTGAGATTTGCCAAGGGTCTGAATGAACCATTACACAGGTTGGCTATGTCCCGCATTCCTATAGGGGCTACTTTCGAGAATCTTGTTGATATGGCATTGATACATGAAGAGGAGAAAGGTGCTAATATAGATAAGGCATAGGATAAGAAAGGGGATCCAAAGAAGGCACCGCAACAACAAAAGAAGGGCGGTGAGGATAACAAAGGTTCAGAGAAATAAAGTGTCACAATTGTAGAATACCTAGCCATTTGAAGAAGGACTATAGGAAGAAGAAGAGGGTGACTGGTTGCTTACAATGTGGTGAGGCAGGACATATGATTAAAGACTGCCCAAGGAGGTAAGGACAAAGGCAAGGACAGAGGACAGGATCTACATTTAGAGGGCAGGTTCATGCTCTCGTGGCAGCTACACAAGAGAGAGGTAGAAACATTTCTGTTGAAAGTTTGATTTTCCTTTTCGATAATCCTGTACGTACTTTGTTTGATTCTAGCGCTTCACATTTGTTTATATTTGCTTCTGTTGTTGAGTCTCTGCACCTAGATACTAGCATAGTATATTGTTGTCTCAAATCCTATTGGGGGTACGGTTCATCTGTCTATGTTATGTCGGGATTTGAGAATATCTGTGTATGGTGTTGAGTTCGAATGCAACGCTTATGTGCTTGGTTTTATAGGCTATGGGTTGATTCTAGGAATGGATTGGCTAGCCAGGTATGGTGTCATTCTCGACTGTGAAAAGAGGGTAGTTAGACTGTTGACTAGTTTGGGTAATACTCTTAATATCTCATGTGACCCTAAGGGTTCTGTTATGCTTAGCTACCTAGAATCTCTTGACACATCTATTGATGATTTGCAATCTGTTCGAGTAGTCCGTGGGTATGCAAATGTATTTGAGGAGGTTAGGGGCTTACCTCCAAAACGCAATATAGATTTCCGTATATACTTGGTGGACAATGCAAAGCTAGTTGCATTGCTTGTGCACCACATCTCCAAGAGAAAGGAGGGAGCTTAGTAAACAGGTGAAAGAGTTGCTTGGGAAAGCGTTCATAAGAAGAAGTATCTTAGAGTGGGGTGCTCCAGTTGTTTTTGCGATGAAGGCTGATGGTTCGCTTAGATTGTGCATGGATTATAGGGAGCTGAATAAGCTCATGAAGAAGAAAAGACACCCATTATCGAGGATAGATGACTTGTTTGATCAGTTGGTTGGTGCTTCGGTTTTCTTGCAGTTAGATTTAGCTACAGGATTTCATCAGCTAAGGGTGGTTGAGGATAGCATAGATAAGACTGCATTTAGAACTCCAGATGGTTTCTTTGAATGGCTCGTCATAACTTTTGGTTTGACGAATGCACCCGCATATTTCGTGGACTTGATGAGAGGGAGTTTCTAAACAAATTTGTAGTAGTCTTTGTAGATGATATCCTGATATTCTCAAGAAACGGGGAAGATCATGCCTTACATCTTAAGAAAGTTTTAGAGACTCTTCGAGTACATCAGCTTAAGGCTAAGTTCTTCAAATGTCACTTTTGGAGGAAGGAAGTAAGATTCCTATGGCACGTGGTCTCTAAAGAAGGGATAGCGGTGGATCCCGCGAAGGTAGTGGCAATCCAAGATTGGAAGATTCCTAAGAATGTAACGGAAGTAAGAAGTTTTCTTGATTTGGCGAGCTATTATAGAAAGTTAATCAAGGACTTTGCTAAGATATCAATCCCACTTACTCGATTAATGAAAAAGAATTTGACCTTTTCTTGGGATGTTGACTGTGACGATGCCTTTCAACGTTTGAAGAGGGCTTTGATGACAGCTCCAGTTTTAGTTTCGCAAGATGGGTGTAAACCATTCACAGTATATACCGATGCTTGCGGGACAGGGCTGGGCGAAGTTTTGATGCAAGAGGGAAGGGTGATATGTTATGGTGGAAGGCAGTTGAATGCACATGAGAGGAATCACCCTACCCATGACTTAGAATTACCTACCATAGTTTTTGCGCTTAAGTCTTGGCGCCATTACTTGCTTGGTGAGAGGTTTGAGTTGTATACGGATCATAAGTCATTAAAGTAATTGTTCTCTCAAAAGGATGTAAACTTAAGACAACAAAGGTGGATTGAGTCCTTAACATCCTACGATTTTGAGATTTCATATACCCCTGGCAAGGGTAACGTTGTAGTTGACGCCTTGAGTTGAAAGAGGTTGACTTTGAGTCCTTTGTTCGTCGAGTGGCAAAGTTTAGAGTATATATCTACCTTTGACTTTAGACCCTATATAGATTATGTACCCGATTTATTGGCATCGTTAGAGGTGTGACCTACGCTTTTGGGACACATAGGAGCGGCACAGCGAGATGACCCACAGCTGATAGAGATAGTAGTCCAGCTCATAAGAGGGGAATCTTCGAGCCATCCTAGTAGGTATACTATAGATGAAAAAGGTTGGTTGCGTAGGGATGGGAGACTTTGCGTATCACGATACAATCCTTGAAGAAGCACATTGTTCTAAGATGACCATACATCCTGGTGGTGACAGGATGTATAGGGACATGAAGCGAGTTTTCTTTTAGGCCGGAATGAAGAAGGATGTGGCTGAGTTCGTTTCTAGATGCTTAGTGTGCCAGCAAGTCAAGGCTGAGCAAAAGAAGCCTGGTGGTTTGCTTCACCCTTTAGAGGTTCCATAGTGGAAATGGAAAGTGTTTCATGGATTTCGTCGACGGGTTGCCGAGGTCAAGGAAGGGTAATACGGGGATTAGGGTAGTAGTAGATAGACTTACCAAGAGCGCCCATTTCATTCCCGTTAAGAGTAAAAGAACAGCGACATGGTTAGCATTTGCTTATCTCCAATAGATATTTCGTCCACGGCATACCTTCTAGTACGTAAGCAATCGAGATCTCATTTTCACTAGTGAGTCTTGGAAGAGCTTGCAAGAGGCGGTAAGAATGCAATTGTGTTTGAGCACCGCTTATCACCCTCATATGGACGGCCAAACAGAAAGAGTGAATAGGATTCTAGAAGATCTTTTGAGGTTATGCATCTTGGATTTTTGAGGAACATGGGAAGAACACCTTCCATTGGTATAGTTCGCCTACAACAACAGCTATCAGACTAGTATTGGCATGGCACCTTTTGAAGCTCTATATGAATGACCTTGCTGATCACCGACTTGTTGGTGGGAATCTACAAATAAGATTTTGCTTGGGCCCGAGATGGTCAGGGAAACCTCGGAGAAGATAGACTTGATTCGATGATGCATGAAGACGGCACAAGACCGGCAAAAGCCATACGCTGATAAGAGACGAACCAATCTTGAGTTCGATGTTGGAGACACGGTTTTTATTAAAGTATCACCATTGAGAAATGTAGTTCGTTTTGTATCTATAGGGAAATTGGCACCAAGATTCGTAGGGCCATTCCCCATTATAGAAAGAATTGGACAGATGGCCTACAGAGTGAAGTTGCCTGAGAAGCTTAGTGGTGTTCATGATGTATTTCACATGTCGCATTTGAGGAAGTGTTTCGCAGAAGTAGTGGAGCCGAGAAGTGGAAGTAGAGCGAGATGCCATGGTTAGACGAGTTCCTACATGTCCTTGGAACGGTGGTCAAGAAATTACGCCACCGATAGGTCAAGTTGGTTAAAGTCCAATGGGGAGATGATCAAGGAGACGTGACTTGGGAAACGGAAGACAAGATACGTGCATCGTACTCTTTCCTTTTTGAGAGTATATTCTTAACTTCTCCTTTTTCTACCGCTTTTTTTATACGTGTTCTGTCGTTTAGTGTATCCTCTCAATTATATCTTCGACTTTTCGATAGAAAATCCTATGGTTGTAAACATGTGTTTGAGACATGTTATGTTTGGTGGATGCAAGTGGATGTAAGTGTTTGCTGGTGATTGCTCGTGGATGCATTTACACACACATTAGGCACTAGATCGGCTCAATCACTTTCATATTGCATATGGATGAGTGTGCATATTTAAATTAATGAATGTATATTGAATGTGTTATCATATGGATGTTGCATTTGGATGAATGGTTGTGCACTCATATAGAAATGATATGTATCATTAATATTCTTTTGCATACATAATGGACGCATGGCACTATCATGTTTTGCATTAAGGAGGTCAACTGAATCAGTAGACCGACTGATTTTGCATTAGGATAAGGACATATACACACACTTTGCATATGTTCGTGAAAGCATTAGAAATCTTTTAAGGACAATGGACGCCCGTAATTGATGGATGAGTAGATGGATGATGGATGGTAGGACATACATTACTTTCAGCTTCGAGATTTCGGGGGCAAAATCCTTTAAGTAGGGGAATGTAACACCCCGTAATTTAAAAACATGACATAAGGGATAATTAAAGAATACATAAATTTTATAAGAAGAATTATGTGAAAAGGGTTACGCCATTGCGTTCGTCTTGGAATTCTGCTTGAGATAGAGTCCGAATTTGCGTAAAACGGATAACATATAAAGGAGTTATGGACGATAGAAGTTTGGTAGAACAATCAGGAAATGGGCCAGAATAACTGGTGCACTTGTGAAGTGCGCCAGAACAAAAATGCACTGGCACACCCGGGAAGTGCGCCCATGCCGAGCCCAAATCTGGAGAATTCTGGACAATTCCCTGATGACGTGTCTTTTTAATCTGAGTGGTTCTGATGGTCTCTAATCTAATCTAAAGGTCATAATTCACCTAATACATCTATAAATAAACACCTAAACCTAACCCTAATCACTTCAACCCTAATCCATGGCGCCTCCATGCTACTGCTCCAACTTAAATTAATTTAGCTTTTCTTCTTCTAAAATCAAAGAAGAGGTTATTCAAGATCAGATTTTCTACACAACGCCTAATTCCCTTTTCTAAGAATCCTATCGCTGTGAGTTTATGTCACTTTTACATATAGTTAAATCAAAAAGTAATTGTGATAGGATTGTAAATTGGATCTAATGTATATGCCTGTAAATAACATGAATCATATTACGTTTTGTAATTTGTTATTCTTCAGATTCATACCCAATTGCTATTATCATATGCCTGTCTGATCTATTTTATCGTTATTCATTTCGCATGCCTATTTATATGTTTATGCCAATTTTGATGTTTGATTCTCTTCCCTTCTTTTTTTCCTTTTTCCTTTTGAGATTAGGCTAACTTCGAGCCTAAGCTTATTACGTTGAAATTTACGTACGAATAACGTTGGGATGATTTGTAAAATTTTGGGAAATATGTAATAAAATGAGATTTGGCATAAATTGTTGGTGGCTATGGAAAATGGATTTGGGCATAATTTGGCACAACTTGTATACATGGAATTATAGGTGTAACTTGAATTAGCATTATAAGCATAATTGGAAATTATGGGTAACTGGAATATATTATAATCTAAGATTTGAAATTAGGACCTGAATCAAGAAAGTGATAATGAACGCCTAAGACACGAGGTTAGATTCAGATTGCGGTATAAGCCTGCCCGGAACAGCCCGGCATATCCAGCAACCGCAAACAGTAATCTAATGTGAGAGGTCAAAGACAGAAATTAGATGCGTAATAATGAAAAGACACGAGGTTAGATTTGGATTGTGGTATAAGTCTGCCTGGAACCGCCCGGCATATCCAGTAGACCCAAACGGTAATCTAAATTGGGAGGTCTTGCAAGATTACGGTTATAATGAATTAATGAACACTTAACCAAGATAAGACATGTGGTAAGACATGGGAATAATAAAGGGTTAAGTGGGTAACATGGGTAGCATGTGAAATATAATTAAAGCACTTAACCAAAATGAGACATGTGATAAGACATGGGGATAAAAAGGGGTAAAGTGGGAATTCCTAGTGGGGACCAAGCTTAGGAGGGAAGCTTGTGTCAAGTTTGTGGACCCTTTTCAACCAGTAACCCATTTTAGTATTTATATGAGCTCGAACTAGGTCGAGGACAGGGACACGCTTACTGGGGTTGATTGTAAGAGGTCAATAAAGAGTTAGCGATGACAATGCAAGTCCAACGGAGTCATGTGCGTACATGGGTTCGGGCTGGTAGGTAATATGTTGTTGCATCGTGTAGGTATAAGCTGTGCATTTCAGTATTATCAGGATTGCCACCTTAGGTGATACACCCTAATGTGGGACCAGGATAGGTATCTACAAGGTTAGGGAGTTGATCGAATGGGAAGGGTAGTGGGTATAACTAGTGGGGATAGGAGCAAGTTGGCACCTACGATAGTAACTAGAAGTACACGAAACTACCATCATTATATTTGTTTAAGAGAGATCATCTTTTAGTATGTAACTAGTAAGTTGGTACGGTGCAGAGCATATCTTATAGTGGTTAGGAGCGAAGTCGATGTTCAATCTTGCTTATCTTGTTTACCTTGTCATATCTGCTTATGTTACAGTCATCCCTTATATCCAGTTTATGTTCTTATCCTGTTACTTTACTGATTATATTGTTAAAGTCACTGGACTCGCCAGACTTTATGTCTAACCCTTTTTGTTTCTCCTCTTTTCTTTCTTTTTGCCCCCCAGGTCCTCAGGGTGGGATTTGTGAAGCTTGACTCGGATTTCTTTTTCTTGAAGTGCTTAGAAGTGTTGAAAGTAATGCTCAGCTTTATCTCTTTTTCATTATGGCTATTTGGAGTGGGATTATGGTTTTGCTTTTATGAACTCCTATAATAATTTTTTTCCAGATGGATATTTGTGTACTTGGCTTTAGTATATGGTTTTGATGTTGTAACCAGACATGTTTTGCTCTTCCACTGCAATGAATAAATTTTGAATTTTTAAGTACCATTTTATATATCTGTCTTGTGATGTTCTGTTCTATACTCTAATAACACTCCATGAAAGTTAATGCATTCCCCTTGTGAGTGACATTAATGGACGTGGGGTGTTACACGAACCATAGCACCACGAGCCAAGATGGAGACCACGACTAGAACATGATGCCACGAGCCGGTTGAAGGACCACGAACTAGGAGGAAGGTCACGACCTGAGCTCACCATTACGACCAGGGAAGGGTTCACGAGTGGACCCCACAACCCGAAGGTGGTCCACTAGTAGGACTCACAAATCGATGTCACGAACCAACATGAACGACCGTGGACCGACGAGTTATGAACCGAGGAGCTGAAGAGTCACGAACCGGGATGAAGACCAAAACCTGAGATGCAAAGGTAGTCCAAATAGGAAGTAGAACTCAGGATCTAGATGGGAACCAATGAGTTAACTTCATGAATTGGACTTTGCTACGGGACGTGTGCAAAGGGGTTATCGATGTCTGTAGCTTTGACTCACCACGGAGAGACGGATACTGGCTATGGATTAGTGCAGTGGAGCTATCATGACTCCACGGGGGCAAAAGTGATCGTAGCAGGGCTATAAGCCAGTGTAGTGGAGTTGTTATGACTCCATGGGGCAGAGTGGACATAGAAAAGTATTAGTGGCTATGGATTAGTGCAGTGGAGCCGTCATGACTCCATGGGGCAGAGTGATCATAGCAAAGAATTCGGTGATCAAAGTGGTAGATATCGTATACTTTACGCGCTGAGTGAGAGATGTGAGGATGATTGCTATTTTGATGTTTGCTATCACCATGACATGCACACGCCCTCCCCATTATTTTCACACCATGTGTTAGGTCACCTTAGAGTATTGTACATCCTGTTGTGCTAACTCTTTGGTTGCACGTCCAGGTTCAGGTGTGGTTATGTATACCTGTTATTGTTCTGTTTTTGCTGCTTATCGCTCATACCATACTTTTTGTCTGACCCAGAGTTTTATGTCTCTTCTTATTACTCTAGGTGCTCCTAAACGAGCAGACTAGAGATAGGTTAGCTGGTTATGCACGAGTAGCTGTAAGGGGACGAGCAGGAGGCTTACACGTATTATTCCCATATATTCTCCTTGTGTTGTTGTTGGTCACTACTTTGGGCATTAGTAGTGTACCTTCCTATTTTGATTTAGAGTCAGTTTTAAAAGTTGTAATAAAGATGGTTTGGAACATAAGCTGTATTTTGAATTTTCCGCTGCTATGATGGTTTAGTTTTCAACTTATGCACTGTTTCGCCTGTTTTATATCAAATGTTATTATTATATTTTGTTCCATGCGCTGTGAGATATACTACATGTTCCACGATGATTCATAGTTTCAAATTCCTTTTCCTTTGATGACCATCCCGTGCTGGTTAGACGTCGGCACAACGCGTTTCATTGAAAATGTCGGCTAGTGCGGGGTACCGCAGAGAATACGAGGGGTCTTCCTATACATGACCAGCCTACACATCATTTTCACTTTTTACTTTTAACGCTTCGAGCCGAGAGATGCAACAATCCAAAAATCTTTAACCCAAACCCAATCCTTGCCTTCAATCTTCGAACGTAAATCAATATAGGTAGGTGTCAATTATTTTCTCTATGCTTTTATTTATAATTTCATGTAAATCGAGTCTTGAATTTGCATCCCACCATTTAAGTTCTTGAGTTCGCATTTGATGACAACGGTGTCTGAAGCGTCATTCCCAGTGGCGCTGGTATTGTTGCGGCATTTCTTAGCGATGTAAGATAGCATCTTGAAATGATTTGGTGTTGGATTGAAGTATTGAGAAGTTTCGATGGGTTTGGCATACTGGAGAAGATTATTCCTGTGGATTTCAGCATTCAGAAGCAGCGTTTGACCCCACGAAGACAATAGAAAAAGGAAGATGAAGAGTTATGCGTGGGAAGAAGTTCCGTAGCCTCGATTTGGTGAGGAGGAGGGTCGATCTAGAAATGCAGTAAACCGGTGAGGTTAGGAAAAGAGATTGAGAGAAGTCATGAGGATTCGATTTGACATGTCTACTTGTCAATCCGGAGGCAATCGGCTAGTTGGAAACAGTCACGAGAGATGAGATCGAAGGAGCTATGTAGTTTCTGGAGTGAACGGAGAACTTTGGGATCGTATAGGAGTTATTCGACTTGGGAGATGATGATCCAGAGTTTGAACTAGAAGTGGTATTTCCTAAAGTTTCTCAGATTGGAAGTGTTTCTTACCGATCCGAGATTGTTCAGCCAGAGTTTTTGATCCAGTCGTTACCAATGTGACCCTTGAGCCTTACTACCAATAACAAATTCCAATGAACCTCGCAACGCTAAATGACTATAATCCAATTCTGAACATCTGGATAGTTAGGATAAGCATAACAGGACTTAACATACGATGCATAAAACTTCAAATTATTTGGACTTCAGGATATAATTTCCTGCAATAATATAACATAGAACCTATGACTAATGAGATTCAGCGAGACGGTTGGGAACAAAGGTCTTCCGAGTCGTATTGTTGCCTACTTTCCATGCTTTTTTGTTTGTCTTTTAAGTATATCTACACTACATGCACTGCACTAATACACACACGGGGGGTACAGGTTCTTCACTCCGACCAATGATATTTCTTGAATAGAACAACGAACATGTCTGGAAGATATTCTACAAACTCTCCAAGTCCGAGAAGGGAAAATCCACTCAATCGGATCCTGAAAAGTCTTCCAGTTCTAGAACCGAATCAGATGGTGACGATGAACGATATTTCATATAACCGATGAGGAAGAGAGAAACGCATCTGAGGGAACTTCAACAGGAGAATAGGAAGAAGTAAGAGGAGTAGGTGAGGTAGGAGCTCCTGATATGCTACTTGAAGTCGTATTTCTAGATAATCCAGTTGATTCCTTCCCAACTTCAATGGATGAGTGCAAGATGAAGAGGTCAAGTGCCAAGCATAGGAACCCAATGGGTGGATATCCAGTTTTCATTGGTGGGCGAGAATTCCCGTAATCCGTCAGAGGTTTTATGACCATAAGTCGACAAATGTGCACGATTGGATATATCCCTCCATTTAATCTATTTCTTGTCAACATCCTCTGCCGTACGCAGCTTGCGCCGATGCAATTACTTCCAAAGACGTACTCTTATTTATTTTCTTTGTATATTATATATAGAGAACATCTGAATAGGAACCAACCTTCAATGACGTCATCTTCTTTTACAACTTCAAACACCTTAAGGATATAACTCCGTATTTTCTTTATTTTGAGTCTGCCCAAAATAAGAAAGTCGTTTAAGAGGCTTTAAAAAACTAGGAAATATTAGTCTTGATTGGTTATATCTTCCCTTACAAGCGGACTGCATTAGAAGGTGTATGAATGCAGTAAGTGCCAAGCCTTAGCTTATTCTTTTTAACCTTACTGGGAAGTTCCTAACTTACAAGAGCATACCATACCAACAAATGATGTTTCTGACGATAAAGTTGATCACCCGCTTCGTTGAGATTGTGGTCAGTGGTTCAGCTTTGGCCTACTTCGTGAAGTAGTCAACTGCCACAATTGCATACTTCGCTCCACCATTTGAAATCGCAAGGCGTCTAATATTGTCTATCCCTAGAACTACATATAACCAAGAATTAACCATCTATATAAGCTGAGTTGGCGGAGCTTTAGGAAGCTTTATAAACCTCTAGCACTTGTCACAGTGTCATGAACAATCAGCCGCATCTCGATTTACGGTAGGCCAGAAGTAGCCATACCTAAGTATCTTCTTCGCTAAAGTTTATCTCCCGATGTGATCATCACACTCGCCTTCATGTACCTCTCGCAGCACGAGTTTGACATCGTCGTTGGCAATACACCGGAGTAAGGGAACCGAGAAGACCTTCTGATACAGAGTATCTCCCTAGATGAAATATCTTAAAGCTTCATGTACAAGAGCACGCCTTTCATTCTTTCATTCCAGAAGGGTTCCCTGCAAGAGGAAGCCTCTAATTGGAGTCATCCAGGATTCCCTCTTGGGATCTACATCTAGGATTTGATCAAATTCCATTTAATCTATGTTTGGAGCGTCCAACACTTCTATCGGGACCATCTCCAACTGCTCTGGATTGACTGAACTATCTAGTTTGGCTAACAAGTCGGCTTATTGATTTTACTTCCTCGGAACATGAGAGATGCTGTGATACCCAAACCAGACCAATAGTTCTCCTACCAAGTCGAGGTAGCTGGAAAGTCATTTTGCTTTAATCTAGAACTCTCTCCTAACCTGAAACACAACAACCCATGAGTCATAGAAAATATTAATAGCTTTTATTCCTAGTTCCTTCGCAAGTTTCTGCCTGGCAATCAGGGCCTCATACTCGGTTTCATTATTTGTGGTTAGAAATTTCAGCCTTAATGCATAACATATCAAACATCTCTCAGGAGTTAGGAAATAACTCTAGCGCCAAAACGTCAATCATTTCGAGCTCCATTGGTATAGAATTCCCATGTGATAATCGATTGGCCAATCTTTACATCGTCCTCGTCCTTAGGAGCAGTAAATTCAGCTACAAAGTCTGCCAGTGTTTTCCCTTGAATAACCCATCTAGGGATATATGCAATATCAAACTGACTGAGTTTGATATTCCAGTTGAGTAGCCTTCTAGATGCATCAGGTCGCTGAAGGACCTGTCGTTATGGCTGGTCGGTGTAATTTTTTTTAGGATGGTCCTAAAAGTAGCGACGGAGCTTCCTTGAGGCTGTGGACAAGCAGTAAGCAAGCTTCTTGATCTTTAGATAGTTGTGTTCTGCCCCTGTTAACTTCTTGCATACATAATGCACAGGTCGCTAAATTTGGTTGTCTTCGTGGAACAGCACTGAGCGGTGGCATGCGGAGAAACTGCTAAGTACACGAACAAGTCCTCGTGATCTTCTGCCTTTGAAAGAATGGAAGGCTTCGCCAAATGATCCAATAAATTCTGGAATGTTTTGACATAGTCAGGCATGTCCTTGAGCTTCCCCTGCTTAATCAACTCAAAGAAGGGGAGGCATTTACTAGTAGCCTTAGATACAAATCTTCCCAGTGCTGCCACCTATCCAAGCAAACTTTGCACGTCCTTGATCTCCCGAAGTTCCCAGATACCCCTTATGGCTTCAATTTGTTTAGGATTAATCTCAATCCTTCGTGATTTAATGATGAATCTTAAGAATTTCCTTGACACAACGCCAAAAGAGCACTTCAAAGGGTTAAGCTTTATCCCGTAGTGCTGAAGGATGCCAAACATGCCAGCTAAGTCCCTAACATAGTTGGACGACTTCTTTGACTTCACAAGCATGTCGTCCACATATACCTCCATCGATCTCCGAATTTCCTTTTGGAACATTCGATTGACCAATCACTGATACATTGTTATGTCGCTCTTTAGTCTGAATGACATAATAATAATATAACCCAAGATCTATTATGAAGCTGATATGTTCTTGATCCAGAACATGCATTGTTATCTGGTTACATCCAAAGTAAGCATCCATGAATGAAATAAGTTTCTTTCCAGTCGTTGAATCAACGAGTTGGTCAATCCGAGGATGCAAAGAACTGCCTTTGAGGCCTACTTTATTCAAGTTCGATAACTCAATGCATGTTTACAACTTCTCATTGGCCTTCTTCACGAGAATTAGGTTTGATATCCATTTGGGGTAAGTCTAATCCCGAATAAGCCCTTGTTCTTTAGCCGTTCAACCTCTTTCTTCAGTGCAACCGATCTCTCTGGGCCAAGCATATGCCTCTTCTGCTTTACGGGAATATACTTAGGGTTGATGTTGAGCAAATGTCTCATGATCGATGGAGATATCCCACACATGCCAGCATGGGTCCATGCGAACATGTTAAAGTTTGCATGGAGGAAGTTAGTCAACTCCCTCATACGGAGAGGGTCAAGATGGGATCCGATCTTCAAGACCATAGTCGGTTCGTCGTTATCGATCAAAATCTCCCTTGTGGTCTCATTATGTGTCGTCCTTTTACACTCCGGTTCCTCGTCCTCTCTTGGATCAATATCCTAAAGTTGACGATAGGACGATCCTTCAAGGTACTTTAGAACTCCATAGTCCTGCAAGCGTGATATTCACCCATTGAGGGAAGAATTTGATACTTAAGAAAAGGTAGATTTAGCTAAGAAGCACTAATCTCAGATTATCTTTCAGTAACCCTATATCATGGATGCATTAGTTTTCCTAAATACATGTTCTATATAACTTATTCTTGGTGTTGACGGAAAATCTCGTTGACATTTTGGTGCTAGAAGGAGGGCTTGTGTAACGACACGAACTTCCCAATGAAGAAAAGCCAGGATTTCTTTGAGAACACGACAAATCAGAACACAAACAGAAGAACATTTCGTTTCTTATTACAACAATTCCATCAGAATACAAGAATATACAGAGTATAAATAAATATTATACATTCGATAAATGTCAGAGATTATACAGCAGCGGAAATATAATACATAACACAACCGAAAGGAATATACGGATACAGAGCTTTTCGTATATAATTCCAGCTGTAAATATGGATCCTGTGAATATAAATCAGCAAAACCAAAACTACTAGCTGCTCGTATGGAAAATAAGGGCACGCAGAGTTTAAGTTAAAACAATAAACTCCAGGTCAGTCATGTGACTGGTGTGAGAACTAAAACAGTTATTTAAAACTTTACTTTAAAATCAGAAATATCAAGGGACCACGCCGTATAACACGAAACGGATTTCCTCCCAAGAATACAAGTGCATATAACAAAACAGCGTAATGCTTTTTTGGAAAAATGAGGCTATTATAAGACCCAGGTCCCATCACACAATGCAACGCAAGCCGGAGGATAGGATTTTCCCTTATAATAGCCAGACATGCTTGGTACGTTAAAACAAATCATTCGGATACTATTATAGTGTAAAGTGTATAAAACAACTTCAAATATAAATGTATCTGTAACACCCCACCTCCGTTAAGGTCACTCACAAAGGGAATGCCTTAACTTTGGCGGAGCATTTTAGTAAACAGAACAGAAACTTACAAGACAGATAAAACAGTACTTGAAAATTTTTAACTTTGTTACAGCGGAAACAGAAATCAATATGGTTACATCCTTTCAAATCTCAGAATTCAAGTACAAATATCAGTCTTGTACAAAAGCCTTCAAAATGCATGGTTTAAAATCATAATCCCCATAGAACGGGAGCTATACAGAGCCAAGCCATACTTTAAGCACTTCAAGAAGAGAGAAATCCGGATCAAGCTAAAGTATTCCCTCCTTGGATAACCTGGGGGGAAACGGAAGAAAGGAGGCGAAACAACAAGGGTCAGACAAAAAGTCTGGCAAGTCCAGTGATTTTAAGTTATGAACAGATAATAATAACATGACATGAAAATAAAACTGGATGAGAGATAACTGTAACAGATATAACAGATATAACAGAAGAACAGAATGATATAAGCTAACGTTTTACACTTCTCTGCACTAATACTAGTATAACAGAATTAGGTGTCACCCTAATGTCTAAACTGAAACGGAAACGGGTACAGAATAATTTAACAGAAACAGGATGCTAATAATGGGCCTTTACTACCCGATCTGAAACAGACAGAAGCAGAAACAGATTAATCCCTACAGAAGCAGAATGTAGAATTAGGTGTACACTAGTAATGGACCTTTACCACCCGAATAGACGGTACCACGCAGAAACAGACAGGTGTTACCACCCAACAGAAACAGACGGTACCAACAGAAAAAGACAGAACTAAGTGTACTCTAAGACCCTACCCCAAGCGATCGGCTCTCTAATACATAAATATCCTGTGTAGGCCCCACAGTAGGGTGTATCACTCCCTAAAGTGACAACTAATTGGCACAGACCTATTTACAGATGTCACGGCGTCTTACATCCTCAAAGGCGGACCGGGATCCATGCACGAACATGACCCGATTGGAACGCACCATCAACATCCCTCGCCATTATCAGAATGAACCACTTATAATTAGTTCAGTAAGCGTGCCCGGACCCTACTTACTGTTGGGTCAAAGTTTTGATACCAGAAAGGGTTACTGACTAATATGGGTCCTAAACAACAGATGACACAAGTAATTCCCCTCCTAACCTTGTGTCCCCAGACTAACAGATTTCAGTTTAACTTGTCTACAAGTTTCAGACATACAAAATTTAGATTAACTAGTTCACAGATCAGGCAATCAAGTTAACAGGTTTTCAGACTAACGGATCAGATGTTCTGATTAACAGGCTTACAGATTAACTGGTTCCAGATTATCTAACTTTGTATTGGGCCTACGGATTCACGAAACGGGTTTATCAGATTCATTGGTCCAATTGGTTTAACCTTACCCAACACGTTTTAGACATCATAATTATCTCAGATTTTCATTAA
The DNA here is from genome assembly GCA_030737875.1 of Allium sativum. Lineage (NCBI taxonomy): Eukaryota > Viridiplantae > Streptophyta > Magnoliopsida > Asparagales > Amaryllidaceae > Allium > Allium sativum. The sequence goes on from CM060911.1 coordinate 230,461,376, forward strand.
TTAAATATTAATGCCCAAACCTCTCACATTAGACTGACAGTTTGAGGCTACTGGTTAGGCCGGTTGGTTCCTGGCAGGTTTCTGCCGCAAACTGAGTCTAACCTCGGGTTTCAAGCACGTTATGACTAACTTCTCACATTAGAACCTATTGTTTGCGACCACTGGAATATGCCGGGCGGTTCCGGGCATAATTACGCCGCAAACTCATTCTAACCTCGAGTTAGCCATGTTTATCTTTGCGGCCAATTAATTAATGATTTACCATTTATACCCACACCTAATATACATGTCAATTATTCATAACTATAGCCAATTCAGATTATGTCAATAGCGGACTAATTATATCAACTCAACAGATATAGCAGATAACAGATTTCTCAGATTAGGCGACTTAGCAGATTAAGCAAACTAGCAGATTTAGCATTTTCAACAGACTTAGCAGATGACAGATTTGGCAGATGAACAAATCTAGCAGACTAAGCAGTAGAGCAGAACTAGCAGATTAAGCAATATAACAGAACTAGCAGATTAGGCAATGTAACAAAACTAGCAAATTAGGCAAATATAACAGATTTACTCATTTCTTAAAGTTTCATATCTTGCCTAATTATAAATCTTGCCTAAGTTCACGTGCATAAATAATAGTCTTGATTCACAATATTATCATATACCCAATGTTTGTATTAAATTTACATAGCACAGATTATGGTCATAAATTTACCATATATCATATGTTCCAAATTTTTATTAAACTTGCATAGTACAGAAGATCCCTACATAAATTATACCAAATATAGCCATCGATTACTATGCATATCATATATCCCAAAGATCCCTTACTTAGGTGTTTATTTACATTAATAGATACCCTACTCTCATGTAAATCTTTATGCCTAAGCCATTTTCTCTTTATCTCAAATCATATGTTCAATACAATTTATATTATAAATATAACATGTCCAGTCATATGTCTCAGATTTTGTTCTAGCTACAGTCCATGTTCTTTCCTCACATCAGTCACCTATTGGTCATGCCCAATTCATGCATCATTCATTTTATTGTCACAAACATTTTAGCGTATGTTAATCTCTTATGAGATTGGCTCAGGCTCGTGGTAGCCTGGCTATAGAACAGAAAGAGGAAAGAGATACAAAATAAGATAGATCCAAACAGAACAGAACAGATATAACCTCAGATTTAGATTTATAATTCATGTCACAATCAGAATTAATGTTTATATCGGAAAATAACTGCACTTGCCTTGGTTGGATTAAAGAAAGAACTTTAGTTGTTGCAGACTTGTTGCAGAAGCTTTAATCTCTAATTTGAATTGAGTTGCTTAGGTTGATGTTGATTAGTTTTGATTCCAGCAGAGTAGTGACGCCATTTTCATTTTTATTTAGAACAGAGGCAGAGAAGAAGCAGAATAGAATTGTGTGTAGAGGAGGCTAGGTCTTAGGGTGTATTTATTGGTGTAGTTAGTTGTTTTAGGCCTTTAGATAAACCCTAGGATAGATTAGAGCCGTCAGATTTCGTCATAGCCCCCAAAACCTAGCCCAAAAACCCATTCAGGTGCACCCAGGTCACCTGGGCTCGACCAGGGAGGTCGACCCTAGGGTCGACACCCATGTCGACCTGGTGGGCAGGTCGACCCCCAGGTCGCCCCCCAGGTCGACACCCATGTCGACCTGGTGGGCAGGTCGACCCCCAGGTCGACCTGGTCTGGGCGGGGATTTTTCCCGCCCAGCCTGTTTGGGCTGAATTTTCGAAATTTGAATTTTCTGAATCTGTTTTGAATTTTCTGAAACTTCCGATGGCCATAACTTCTTCATATGAAGTCCAATTCACGCAAACTCATACTCTATTTCGACCAGAATTCCGAGACGAAAACAATGGCGCAACTCGTTTCCCATAATTCTTACGTCTGAGATTAGTTATTCTTTAATTTGTGGATATTAATATTAACAGAATTATGGGGTATTACATTCTCCCCTCCTTAAAGGATTTCGTCCCCGAAATCTTCAAGTCAAGAAGGATGTATATCCTAACATCCAAACAACCATCTACTCAACCATCAAACACAGGCATCCATTGTCCTTATAGACTTCTAATGCTTTCATGTTTAAATGCACAGTGTGTGTATATGTCCCTATCTAATGCAAAATCAGGCGGTCCACTGATTCAGTTGACCTCCTTTAATGCAAACCATGATAGTGCCATGCGTCCATTATGTATGCAATTTTCCTACTCGATACATATCATTTCCATATGAGTGCACGACCATTCAGTCATATGCAACATCCATGTGCGGAGTCAATCATTTTGCATCCACAAAATTTAAAAATGCTCACCCATCCATATGCAGTATGAGAGTGTTTTCGAGCCGATCTAGTGCCTAGTGTGTGTATATGCATCCACGGGCAACCACTAGCAACCACTTGCATCCACTTGCAACCATCAAACATAACATGTCTCAAACACATGTTTACACTCATTAGTTTCTACCTAAAGTTCGAAGATTCGATCGATAGGATACAGTTGAATAATGGAAGAGAGTACAGATAGAACGAAAATTTGGTTCCCATTAGACATGGGTCCTAAGTATCGGCCCCAAAGACCGAAACCAACATCAAATTGACACCCAGAGGATTACCTTCTTTAGACAATGTCAAAACTGGAAATCTTATCAGAAGTATTTAGATATTTACAGACTACTGGTACAGATCAGGTTCCCTAATGATTCTTAGGAAGCTAAGCATGATAAAATCATACCCCATGAAAACTCAGAATGTATGCGTCATACTTGACGCCTAACACAGATATCCCTCAAACCCCAATCTCAAACAGATGAGCCATAACCCTTATGGGTCTGAGTCTACAGCGGAATTCAGAAATAATACTAGTATTAAAGTGCAGAGTATCGATTACAAAATCAAAATACCAAAATCAGAAAAAGTCTTAACTCCATGATCAGATAAAGAAATTAAACCTACTATAGAAATTTTCCTATTTCTATCCTAGTCACTAGCCTCATGAGTGTTCGCCTGCCCTCCTTGTCCTCGTCTCTTCGGGCAGTCCCTAGTGAAGTGTCCCATCTCCCCACAGTTGAAGCAAGCGCCCTTCCTTTTTCTGCAATCCTTGTTCAGATGAGTCGAGCTTCCACAAGTAAAGCACTTTTTCCCCTTCTTATCTTCAGACTTCTCATCCTTCCTTTGTGTTTCCTTTTTGGGCCCTGCTTTCTTATTTTGTGGTTCTTCCTTCTTTGTCTCTTTCGGGCCCTTGTCTTCCTCGTGCAGTAGTGCCATATCCACCAATTTCTCGTAAGTTGCTCCCATGGGTACATGGGTCATGGCTAGGCTGTGTAGTGGTTCGTTCAATCCTTTAACAAAGCGGAGAGCCTTTTTATGCTGAGTGTTGACTAAATTTAATCCGAACCTAGCCAGTTGGTTGAACTGGTTGACGTATTCCTTGACTGTCATACTTCCTTGCTTAAGAGATAAGAACTTTTCCAATTGTAAACTTCGTTCAGCTTGCGAGAGGAATTTTGTCTCAAACCTTGTTCTGAAATCCATCCATGTCTCAACCGGCCTCTCGGCGTTAGTGACTTCCCACCAGTAGGAAGCTTCGTCTTTGAGCAGCCATACTGCCAACTGTACCTTCTGCCTATCGTCCACCTCGAAGATAACGAATAGATCCTCAGTTTCTTTGAGCCAATTCCTCGCTTCTACGAATGATTCAGTTCCTTTGAAATCCTTCCCACCCATGGCCCTAAAATCTCTACAGATCTTTGAGAAAGCAATTGCACGAGGAGGGGGCGGAGGAGGGGGATCATTTGCTGGACCTGCAGCGGCGGTCCTAGCCTCAAGATATTGACGAAACCAACCGGGTACATGAACACCCTCTGGTATCTCAGATGCTTCAGACATGCTGGAACGAAAAGGAAAGGTTCAATACAAAAAGGACTGAAAGAAAGATATATGGCTCTTGGGATCATGTTTTTCAAAATAAGCTTTATTTTTGAAAATACTTCCTTTCAAAACCTTTTTGAAAATAGTTTTCAAAAACTTTACCCAATCTGGTAACCTTCAGCTCTGATACCAAGTGTAACACCCCACCTCCGTTAAGGTCACTCACAAAGGGAATGCCTTAACTTTGGCGGAGCATTTTAGTAAATAGAACAGAAACATACAAGACAGATAAAATAGTACTTGAAAAATTTTAACTTTATTATAGCGGAAACAGAAATCAATATGGTTACATCCTTTCAAATCTCAGAATTCAAGTACAAATATCAGTCTTGTACAAAAGCCTTCAAAATGCATGGTTTAAAATCATAATCCCCATAGAACGGGAGCTATACAGAGCCAAGCCATACTTTAAGCACCTCAAGCAGAGAGAAATCCGGATCAAGCTAAAGTATTCCCTCCTTGGATAACCTGGGGGTGAAACGGAAGAAAGGAGGCAAAACAACAAGGGTCAGACAAAAAGTCTGGCAAGTCCAGTGATTTTCAGTTATGAACAGATAATAATAACATGACATGAAAATAAAACTGGATGAGAGATAACTGTAACAGATATAACAGATATAACAGAAGAACAGAATGATATAAGCTAACGTTTTACACTTCTCTGCACTAATACTAGTATAACAGAATTAGGTGTCACCCTAATGTCTAAACTGAAACGGAAATGGGTACAGAATAATTTAACAGAAACAGGATGCTAATAATGGGCCTTTACTACCCGATCAGAAACAGACAGAAGCAGAAACAGATTAATCCCTACGGAAGCGGAATGTAGAATTAGGTGTACACTAGTAATGGGCCTTTACCACCCGAACAGACGGTACCACGCAGAAACAGACAGGTGTTACCACCCAACAAAAACATACGGTACCAACAGAAACAGACAGAACTAAGTGTACCCTAAAACCCTACCCCAAGCGATCGGCTCCCTAATACATAAATATCTTGTGTCGGCCCCACAGTAGGGTGTATCACTCCCTAAAGTGACAACCAATTGGCACAGACCTATTTACAGATGTCACGGCGTCTTACATCCTCAGAGGCGGACCGGGATCCATGCACGCACATGACCCGGTTGGAACGCACCATCAACACCCCTCGCCATTATCAGAATGAACCGCTTATAATTAGTTCAGTAAGCGTGCCCGGACCCTACTTACTGTTGGGTCAAAGTTTTGATACCAGAAAGGGTTACTGACTAATATGGGTCCCAAACAACAGATGACACAAGTAATTCCCCTCCTAACCTTGTGTCCCCAGACTAACAGATTTCAGTTTAACTTGTCTACAAGTTTCAGACATACAAAATTTAGATTAACTAGTTCACAGATCAGACAATCAAGTTAACAGGTTTTCAGACTAATGGATCAGATGTTCGGATTAACAGGCTTACAGATTAACTGGTTCCAGATTATCTAACTTTGTATTGGGCCTACGGATTCACGAAACGGGTTTATCAGATTCATTGGTCCAATTGGTTTAACCTTACCCAACACGTTTTAGACATCATAATTATCTCAGATTTTCATTAATTAAATATTAATGCCCAAACCTCTCACATTAGACTGACAGTTTGCGGCTACTGGTTAGGCCGGTTGGTTCCGGGCAGGTTTCTGTCGCAAACTGAGTCTAACCTCGGGTTTCAAGCACGTTATGACTAACTTCTCACATTAGAACCTATTGTTTGCGACCACTGGAATATGCTGGGCGGTTCCGGGCATAATTACGCCGCAAACTCATTCTAACCTCGAGTTAGCCATGTTTATCTTTGCCGCCAATTAATTAATGATTTACCATTTATACCCACGCCTAATATACATGTCAATTATTCATAACTATAGCCAATTCAGATTATGTTAATAGCGGACTAATTATATCAACTCAACAGATATAGCAGATAACAGATTTCTCAGATTATGTGACTTAGCAGATTAAGCAAACTAGCAGATTTAGCATTTTCAACAGACTTAGCAGATAACAGATTTGGCAGATGAACAAATCTAGCAGACTAAGCAGTAGAGCAGAACTAGTAGATTTAGCAATATAACAGAACTAGCAGATTAGGCAATGTAACAAAACTAGCAAATTAGGCAAATATAACAGATTTACTCATTTCTTAAAGTTTCATATCTTGCCTAATTATAAATCTTGCCTAAGTTCACGTGCATAAATAATAGTCTTGATTCACAATATTATCATATACCCTATGTTTGTATTAAATTTACATAGCACAGATTATGGTCATAAATTTACCATATATCATATGTTCCAAATTTTTATTAAACTTGCATAGTACAGAAGATCCCTACATAAATTATACCAAATATAGCCATCGATTACTATGCATATCATATATCCCAAAGATCCCTTACTTAGGTGTTTATTTACATTAATAGATACCCTACTCTCATGTAAATCTTTATGCCTAAGCCATTTTCTCTTTATCTCAAATCATATGTTCAATACAATTTATATTATAAATATAACATGTCCAGTTATATGCCTCAGATTTTGTTCTAGCTACAGTCCATGTTCTTTCCTCACATCAGTCAGCTATTGGTCATGCCCAATTCATGCATCATTCATTTTATTGTCACAAACATTTTAGCGTATGTTAATCTCTTATGAGATTGGCTCAGGCTCGTGGTAGCCTGGCTATAGAACAGAAAGAGGAAAGAGATACAAAATAAGATAGATCCAAACAGAACAGATATAACCTCAGATTCAGATTTATAATTCATGTCAAAATCAGAATTAACGTTTATATCGGAAAATAACTGCACTTGCCTTGGTTGGATTAAAGAAAGAACTTTAGTTGTTGCAGATTTGTTGCAGAAGCTTTAATCTCTAATTTGAATTGAGTATCTTAGGTTGATGTTGATTAGTTTTGATTCCAGCAGAGTAGCGATGCCATTTTCATTTTTATTTATAACAGAGGCAGAGAAGAAGCAGAATAGAATTGTGTGTAGAGGAGGCTAGGTCTTAGGGTGTATTTATAGGTGTAGTTAGTTGTTTTAGGCCTTTAGATAAACCCTAGGATAGATTAGAGCCGTCAGATTTCGTCACAACCCCCAAAACCCAGCCCAAAAACCCATTCAGGTGCACCCAGGTCACCTGGGCTCGACCAGGGAGGTCGACCCTAGGGTCGACACCCATGTCGACCTGGTGGGCAGGTCGACCCCCAGGTCGACCTGGTCTGGGCGGGGATTTTTCCCGCCCAGCCTGTTTGGGCTGAATTTTCGAAATTTGAATTTTCTGAATCTGTTTTGAATTTTCTGAAACTTCTGATGGCCATAACTTCTTCATACGAAGTCCAATTCATGCAAACTCGGACTCTATTTCGACCAGAATTCCGAGACGAACACAATGGCGCAACTCATTTCCCACAATTCTCACGTCTGAGATTGGTTATTCTTTAATTTGTGGATATTAATATTAACAGAATTACGGGGTGTTACAGTATCAATCCTAGACGGCATAGGTACCATATATCATGTCGCCAATACTAGGCCCTACAATCAAAACCGCAAGTTTCACGTATTGGAAGTTGGATTTCCGTTTGTGAACCAAGGCAAGGGATCGTCCTTACCTCTTCGAGACGCTCTAGCCCGTGTCTCAGGCAAGCGCGCAGACAAGCCTTGGATCGTCAGGGCCGACCTACTCGATGTGCATTAAAATGCCTGAACACTGCATTTCCTCACCCTATGGGGCGTCAATCTGGTCTATATGAAGACCATACCATCCATCGGTTCCGTAGAGACCGATATAACCGAGGCGCCTCGCTATCCATCATCCACATTAGTAAAAATGCCTGGGCATGCAAAACCCAGACACCACTCCTAGCTAAAAGGAAACGCATGCCCTCCCTGATGTCCTTTCCAGTTTCTGGTTCACACTGGGGTGTGAGGCTCGCAAATTAGCGCTACACAAAGCTATGTTGTATTAAAGACGTGCTTTGATCATCAACCACAAGACTCTGCTTTTCAATAGAAGCCTTGATCATTTGCATCTCAGCATGCCACACAGGCAATTCACGCTATGCAACCGATGTCTATCAATCACAAAGAATGAAATCCGATGTCAGACACACATCCATTTACAAGTTCGTTCTGGGTCTAAACGAAACCGGAGGCACTTTATTCCTCGTCCTGAATGTCCAATACAGGAGAGAGGCCCTTGCATATCCGGTCGATCTCCAAGTACTTCTGGAATGATCACCACTTATTACCTTGTCTTGGGTGTACAGCCCAATCAAGACATCAGCAATCATCCAAACGATGTGAAGACCTCCGGTCTTCAATCACCATCTTCATCGTTGACTTATAGTCGAATCAGTTATTCAGAATGGGATAACCCCGGTCTTTCTGAATAACTCGCGTATATAATAAACAAGTTCTATAAAAACACAACATACGACTCATTCCAATCCAGAATAATTCTTTATTCAAATATTCTTATACCTTTGGAAGGGTTCTCATTAATTTTATCAAAGATAAGTTCTTTTAGTTTATTCTTTAATCTTCTTTTGGATTTCAATTCAAACCAAACTATGGTGTATCCAAACTAGTCGAGATTAGCGAACCTTACCGAAGGAATCATTTGTTTAATTTACCAATCCCGACCTATTCATCCCATGAAGCAAAACTGGTAATACTTCATATCTAACACCACGGTGTTATCGGTAAAACTAATTACCATTTCATGTTCAAATCTAATTAAAGATTTAACTATCGCTTGGTGCAAAACTGGTGATACTCCATTCTCGATCATTTCTTGAATTTGATAATTTTAGTTATCAAATTCACCTTTTAATCTATTTAAAGATTCATTAAAACTCTAATTCAGTTTTAATTTCCAAAAATCATTACTTAATGATTTTTCAAAGTTAAGAAATTAATCTTATCTTTAACTGGGTTAAAGAACTAATGTCATTTAAAACACAGCTAACGATAAACCCAAAATCACATTCCATTAACAATGGAATCTTCACGGAATACAGGTCAATATATATAATCGATTTGAGCTTCCATATCCAACCGATAATATAAATGGAATAACGGCAAAGCCTCTTAAATTCCACATATAGTAACAGTCTTCCTCCATAGAAGTTCACTTCAATTATTACCGAATCGAATTCCATTCCATTCTAATTTATTTTATTAAATTGGAAAACTTTACTTTGGAAAATCTCCGTTAAATCTTAACAAAAGATTTATAAATTCCAAATCACATTTCACTGTAAATTGGGTTAAAGAACATGTGTTATTTAAAACATAGTTCACGACAAACCCAAAATCCAATTCAATATTAAATACAAGGATGCACGTGTGACGACCCAAACCCCCGTACGACGGTGGCAAGGATAATCAGTGGAATATAACACATAAACAAATAACAGCAGAACAAAAATATAAAATTACACCAGATAATGTCCATCAAATTACACTTGAAATAATAATCATCAGAGTTACATAGCATAATAAGATCATACTTAACACAAAATACAGTTTCAGTTCAATATAAAATGTCTGCAACAGAATCAAATATAATATACTTAATAGTGTCTGATACAATAATAGAAATGATAAAGCCATCTCCAGCTCCATAGCTATCCAGAATGAGCCTGCTAAACCTGAATACAAGGTTGTCCATGTAGAAATAACGGCACCCGAGTTTGCAAAGTGAAACAAACTTTGAGTCAATCATGGGACTGGTATGAGAAATCTACTTAACTGGTTAAACAGTCATAATATGGCAAATCATAGGACCACGCCGCTTTCGCGGAACGGGTTTACTCCAGTGATCGCCAGTGCAAGAATAAAGTAAGCTATTTAAACAACGCAATGCTTTTTAGAAAAATGAAGCCATTATAAGACCCAAGTCCCATCACACAACACAACGCAAACCGGAGGATAGAGTTTTACCTTATAATGGCCAAAATATGCTTGATACAAATAAAACGAAATCTTTTGATATTATTGCTAGTGTTTATATGTTTCAAAAACAATTTCACTCATAATATATCAATCCTAGATGGCATGGGTACCACCTATCATGTCGTCACATATAGGTTTACAATCAAAACCGCACATGTCGTATTGGAAGTTGGATTTCTGTCGTGAACCGAGGCAAGGGATCGTCCGCACCGAATTCGAGGCACTCTAGCCCATCCCTCAGGATTCAACCGCAACTGCACCTAGGAGCCACAGGGCTGGTCCACACGTAGTGGATTAAAAATCCCTGAACAATACGTCTCCCCGCCCTATGGGGCGTAAAACCATCGGCACTGTAGTAGCCGATACATCCAAGGCGCCTCGCATTCCAACAACCACATAGGTAAAAATATATAAATGTCAGGGCATGTAAAACCCTAGCACCACCTCCAGCTAGAAAGAGACGCATGTCCTCCCTGGATCCTTCTCCCGTTTCTGGTTCACATCAGGCTGTGAGGCTCGCGAATAAATGCTATACACAAAGCGGTGCTATATTAAAGCTATGCTTTGATCATCAACCACAAGGCTCTGCTTTTCAACAAAAGCCTTGATCATTTGCCACTCAGGCATGCCACACAGGCAATTCATTCCATGCGAATGACGTCTATCGATATACAACCTCTGATCCCGTACGTCTCAGAGAAGGGTGAAGTAAGAGAATAAATTCTCCTTCACCAAGCAAATGTATATTTAATAGAAATCGATCAGCAAAGAATAAAATCCTATGTCAGACACACAGTCCATTTACAAGTCCGTTGTGGGTCTGAACGAAACCAGAGGCACCTCATTCCTCGTCCCATATGTCCAATATAGGAAAGAGGCCCTCGCATATCTGGTCGATCTCCAAGTATGTCTGGACGACCACTACTTATTACCTTGTCTTGGGATGCCTCCCAATCAAGACATCAGTAATCATCCAAACGATGTGAAGGCCTCCAGTCTTTAACTACCGTCTTCATCTTCGACTTCTTATCGTCGATCAATTATTTGAAATGAGAATTAACCCGGCCTTTTCAAATAATTCACATATGTTTAGAATTCAAATCAATTCATTTCATGGTTAAATTATCTGACATCCATTTTCAGTTCATTAATGTGATTTTCATGTCAAACACATCCAACCATCAAAATATCGAACAAACCAAGTAGAACCGGTTTATTTCCATTCCATATCGTTTATAATATTTTATAACGATATATCGCTATTTTTATTTATTTAAAAATAGCCGTTGTAATTAAACAACGCTTCAGGCCATAACGCGGTCATGGCGCTGTTTTTCTTCAGATTTGATTTACACATATCTGAAAATCTAACTGTTGGATCTTTACAAATCTTATATTGTTGGAAAGATCTCTTCAAAGCGGATCCAACGGTTCCAGTTTTGGGAAAATCCGATGATCGGATCTCCCGGTATCATCGTTTAAAGTTATGATTTAAAAACGCGAACTACAGCGTCGTTATTCGTTTTATTTTAATTTATATATATATATATATGTATGTATGTATATATATAATTCATTATGGCGTTGTTTTCATTCAGATTTGATTTACACTTATCTGAGAATCTAACCGTTGGATCTTTACAAATTTGATATCGTTGGAAAGATCTTTTCAAAGCAGACCCAACGGTCCCAATTTCGGGAAAATCCGATGGTCGGATTTCTCGGTACAATGGTTTAAAATTATGATTCCAAAACGCAAACTGCAGGGGCTTGATTCGTTTTAATTTAATTTATATATATATAAATATAATTCTTTCGTCGATTTCTAACTCATTTTTACTCCATATACAGGTTAAAAATAATATTTTTAACCAACAAATGTTTATTTCAACTCATGAATATTTTTAGTGATTCATATCCACAATAAAATTGTAAATTTTATTGTTCAAACCATTTATTCAACACATGAATAGTTTAAACTTCACACCTACGATAAAAAGGTGATTTTTATTGTTCTAGTCCTTTATTCAACATATGAATATTTTTAGAAGTTCATATACACAATAAAATGTTAATTTTATTGTTCTAGCAATTTATTCAACACATGAATATTTTTAACACTTCATATATTTGATAAAATGTCATTTTTATCGTTCTAGTCCTTTATTCAACATATGAATATTTTCTATACTTCATTCAAGCGATAAAAATGTGATTTTTTCGTTTTAATATTTTATTCAACATATGAATATTTTCTACAGTTTATATATGCGATAAAAATGTGATTTTTATCATTTTAAATATTTGTTCAACTTATGAATATAAATCAAACACATGCATATAAATCAAATACATGAATATTTCAGAAAATTTCGGCAGCATAACGGTAAGGGTTTAAAACTGGCAATGTCCCGAGTACGGCTCCTCGTGCTACCTTAGGCCTCGCGGCGTTCCCTAAGGGGCTTATTCCTATGATCTAAATATTTCGATCACTTTCATATCATATGAATATTTTTCAACAAACAACTCTAATTTTGTTTCATTCCAACAACCACAAACAATCACATCAACTATTCGCATTTATCAACCAAATTTCACATCAACCAAAATCAAGTCATCCATGGTTTGTGGACGATGAGTGTCGGGAGTTTCTAAACTCCATCTACATCCTAATATATTTTATTTCTAAATTAAATTGAATTTAGAAATCTCACATTGTTTTTCGCTTTGCCAAAAATTGTAGCAAGCTCTAAAAATTCCTCGGTCTCTTCTAGAATGTAGAAGACGTCCTCACGGTCCCGGTGTCTCTTGTTTCACTGGATTTCGACCACAAACATTAAAGATATGATTTTTATACTAAAATCATAATTTACCACACTTTAAAGTGTTAACACATTTTTAAAATTAAATAGCCGTATACCCCTTTCCTCGTTCAAATCTAGGTTTTCGATTTTCGCTCAATCCGTTGCGCTCGAAGCCGATCAGACTATACCACAGCGTAGAGCTTCGAAAGGGCTTCCCGCGCCTGGTGGTCTTGCTTAGTTTGGTGGAGGATCAGTGGAGAAAAAGGGTGCGATGCGACATAGGTTCCCAGGCCTGATTCTCGAGGCACGCTGCACGATGGAGGGCGAAGCCTACACGGATTTAAAGCTCGTGAAGTCCTCTTCATAATTTTCCAAAGGAGCAACGGCTTATATCGCGTGGATTAGAAGATAATGTGGAGAGAAGGTTTCAAGAGAGGGCGTCGTTCGATTTCTTTGTTGTCGGGTTCTGGAGGAAGTGGGAGGAATTTGATTGCCCCTCCATTTTATATTTATTTTTAATTTCATTAAATCCGAAAATATCCCTTACTACATACGAACTCAAGTTCATACCCAACGACTGTCGCCTCTAGCTAAATACCCCTATTCCGGACACATTGGAATATGTTTCGTAGGCCCATTCGACTATTTCAGTCAATTTTTCTTCAAATTAAAATATAAAACATCCAAATATGGATTTAAACGTACATTTTAATTTACCGGGGCCACATACTGATTCTAAAAATTATAGAAAAATTATATCTTGCTTTGAGTTGACGATATGGTACTAACAAAACTAATTTTGTCGAATTTGGAGACCGTTTGAAAAATAGTTATTTTCTAGTCGATCCAAATTGACTAAAATTAACCAAACATGTTTTCTTTTGCCACACTCACATATTAACTCCAAAAATTATGGAATTCTAAACCTAGAATTAATTTGACATTCCAGATCCAACAAAAGTGGTTTCGTCAAAAACGGAGGTCGTTTGCAAAAAATCTATTTTTAAGGGCTACATTAATTTCACAGCGACCTTTCTGAAAATTCATTTGGCCATAACTTTTGATTCCCGCCATGAAATTTCAATCTTTCAGATTCGTTGGAAAGATATTTTTAAACAGATTTAGATAATATTTTTGATTTCACTAAAATCCGGTTTAATTTGAATATTGTACATTCAGTCAAAGTTCAAAGTTGAATTTTCAAACTACCGCGCTATTTCTAACTCCCTTTAAAATTTAAAATAAATATTTATATTCTAACTTCGATTCAAATAAATATATACGTTCTAATTCTATTCAAAATAAATTTCTTGTCGTTAATATTTAAAATAATTCATTTTAAATATTCAAAATTCATCAAAATTGCTTAAATAAAAATTTTAAATTGGTTCTGATTTTCCCGGTTGTTACAATCTCCCCCACTTAAAATATTTTCATCCTCGAAAAGGAACGGAGCTGAAATTTGTTTAACTAACCAACTCAACTTTCATTATTTTAATTATGGCTTAAGTTCTTCAACTTTTCAGTTTCTAAAAACTTTTCAAATTCTTCAAAAATTTGGCTAATACCCTAAATTTTCGAAAAAATTCGCCATAACCTCCTTTGCACGGGGAGGGGTTTGGAAATTTATTGGGCCGTATTAGGCACCCAATAAATCCTAAAAAGCATACGCATATTTATAGTGATATATATTCCGGTGTCCACAGGGGCATGTGTATAGATCATAACTCCAGAGAATAAATTCTCGTCACCCTATAAATAGTTTTTGTGCCTTAATTACTAAAGAGACGTGATTATTCTCAACTCCAGACCCGTGTGGGGTTTTTATTAATCTGTAATTTACCGTTACATTTTATATAGTCCATATCAGTCTTTGGTTCAACCTGCGGTATGGTCATCGCCATACAAGCCTCTCGCTTGTATGGTAAATCTTCAACCTCGTCACACAAGCTCCAAGTGCTTATGTGGTATATGATAAAGTATGTTATCTTCACACGGTATGCCATGTTGTGTAGTTCAAAATTAATTGTTACTATCCTATGGCGACGTTTATAATCTCACACAGAACAAACAGCACTCCGCATCCAATGACATTCAAAGTAGTTTGTATAATAAATAAAATTGCGCATCCAACTCATTGAGGTTTACCTATTTGTCGGGCAAGCAAATAAATTCTTTATTCAATAGCAAATCCATTTGCTTGTTTAACAATGTGTATATATATGCACATCTAAGCTAAGAATAATATTTTTAGCGAACAAACATTTATTTCACCACACAACTATTTTTAACACTTTATGTTAAAAATAATACTTTCAATCATCAAATATTTGATTGGTCCAATTAATAATCACACAACACAAACAACAATGAATTAGTTGATTAACCTTTAAAATATATAATAATTTTTATACTTAAAAATCATATTTGCTAAGATCTGATTATATACCACTAAAAGTTTTCGTCCATGAAAAGGAAACAATAGTGAAGTAGAAAACAATAGTAGAGTGAAAACAAAACGAAAATGTAAAATATTGTAAATGTACCTTGCACCAAAATTAATCAGAGATATCCACTCTGCAATTGGGATAAGCTCTCTTAATTCTCTCCTCATTTTCCCAAGTATAGTCTTGCGGATCTCCACTCCACTGCATTTTGACTAAGTGGACCTTCTTGTTCCTCAGCTCTTTAGTTTCTTTGCCAATAGTCTTTATCGACTCTCTTCTCACAGCTAACTCCGGAGTAATTTCCAAGTCCTGTTGTGCGCTTCTTCACAATCAAGTCCGGATCATGTACATGCTTTCTAAGTTGAGATACGTGAAATACATCATGTACACCGGGCAACCAGTCAGGTAATTGAACTCTATAAGCGAGAGTTCCAATCCATTCAAGTATAGGAAATGGACCAATAAATCTGGGCGCCAACTTCCCCGTTTTGCAAAATCGGACTACTCCCCTCATCGGAGAAACCCTTAAATAAACATAATCACCAATAGAAAAAGCCAAATCTCTTCTTCTCGAATCGGCATAGCTCTTCTGTTGGCTTTGAGCTGTTCGCAATCATTTTTTAATGAAATTGACTTTGTCTGAAGCTTCACGAATCATATCGGGGCCCAATACAAGTCTATTGCCAGGTTTTACCCAACAGGCGGGAGATCTACATGGTCTACCATATAGTGCTTCGAATGGTGACATTTGCAAGCTCGCTTGGTAACTGTTGTTGTATGAGAACTCAGCTAAATGCAAGTAGTCTTCCCATGATCCGCCAAAATCAATAATGCACGCCCGCAGTAGATCTTCTAGAATACGGTTCACCCTCTTAGTTTGGCCATCTGTTTGAGGATGATATGGCTGCTGTATAATTTAAATCTCTGATATTTATCGAATGTATAATATTTATTCATACTCTGTATATTCTTGTATTTTGATGGAATTGTTGTAGTAAGCAATGAAATGTTCTTTTGATTGTGTTCTGATTTGTCGTGTTCTCAAAGCAATCCTGGCTTTCCTTCATGGGGAAGTTCGGGTCGTTACAGCATGAACCTCTGATCTTGTTGTTAATCCATCAAAAATTAACTTGGTAAACTTATTGCTCCATAGTAGGAAAGATGAAATCAAAAAGAATGGAAGAGCAAAATATGGAACCAGCTCCTAATCCAACCCTTGAAGGAAACATGGATCTAAGGCTCAGTCTGAACAATAATGAAGGAGGAGAAACTTCCATCCTATTACAACCACCAAATCCAAACGTCATGGAGGATAATGTCGCAAGAATTATGGCCTTGGAAAGCAAATCCAAGAGAAGCAAGCTCAAATGAATGTTGCTCAAGCGCAAAAGTTTTCAAGGTTCATCAAGTCTACTCAAAGAGAGACGAATGAATCTACGAAAAGAAAGGCTCCCATTCAACACTCTGAAGTAAAGGAGAAGCTCAAAACGACAAACTCTAAGAAGAAAAAGTATCTTTTGGCAGGAATAGACCATCAAGGAAATCAATGCGAACAAGAACAATCTAGGAGTTCCACTTCCAAAGGTTATGATCCTATAAAGCAAATTATGACAATACAAAAGACCATCTTAAAGACATTGCTCAGAAGACTGTCAAAGACTGTTTGGGAAGCAAGGGGAAGAGAATCCAAGATGATAGGATTAATTATAATGAGAGAGTAGCCCCTTTCATCAATGAAATTATGAACACCATAATACCATCCAGGGTGAAGGTTCCAATCATAAAGTATCTAGGAACAACTGACCCTGATGATCATCCAATGGCTTTCGATAGCCAGATGGATCTCTACAATGATTCAGGAGCCGTCAGATGTCATCTTTTCCCAGTGACCATTTAGAGAGCAGAAGCAAAGTGGTATCGTCAGTATAGAGAAAACACAATTCACTCATGGAAACAGTTCTCCTATGAGTTTTTCGCATAATTCTGCATCTGCAAAGATCTGACAGTTGACTACATAGTCATTGCTAACATCAAGCAGAGGCAAGGGGAATCTCTAGGAGATTACCTGAAAAGGTTCAACATCGAGGCATTAAAAGCAAAGGATATGAATGAATGCGACAAGTTAATAGCCATGCATTCAGGGATAATTGAAAATACCCTCTTCTAGAAAGAATTATACATTCACAACTGCAAAAACTTACATGACTTTCACATCCAAGCTGACAAGTTTATTCGCATGGACGAATTGTACATCACAAAGAAAAAGTTTGACCTCGAGGGGAAGGAGGAAGGTCGAACTTTGGACGAAAGCCCCAAGAAGGAAATCAAAAGAGATCAAGGTGGGAATATTCTAATACCAACTCGGTTGCTCTATGTAAGCCCATCTCCTTTGTGTATGCTGTCACGAAAGAAAGGGTTAACAACTTCCCCATATCGTTCAAGGCCAAGAATTACCCTGAACCTTATTCTGGTAGTAAGTATTGTGAATTTCACAAAACCAACGGGCATAAGACTGACGAGTGCAAGGTATTGGACGGGATTATTCAGAAACTAATCCGAGAGGGACATCTAAAAGATTTTGTTTTAAACAATACAACATCTACTCAGCATACAAATGGACAACAAAAGGTTTCAGCAAATGCAATAGAAGCTACTATGGAAGGGGGCAACCTAGACTTGGGTTAGCCCATAAATTGAATCAATGTGATATATAGTGGGCCACACCCTGCTGGAGATTGTCCAAGAACCAGGAGTCAATATATGAAGGAATCTAAGTAGGGAATATTCTCCATTCGAGAGGAACCATCGTTAAAAAATGCACTTATGCTCTCAAAATGCACAACTTGATAGTTTCTCCAGATGAGATGAAGAAAGGGGTCATCCACCCACATAACGATCCCCTTATGATAACAGCTCAAATCAGACTCTCTATCATTTCCAAGATCCTTAGGATCACTGGGAGTGCCGTCAATGTCATCTTCAATCATGCTTTCGATCAAATAGGAATTTTTGAGAAAAAGCTAGAGCCAAGCAACATACCGATCTTCGGCTTCAATAACAAAGGATCAACTCTGGTAGGACAATCAACCTTATGGTTCAAGTTGGGTTGTCTCCGCTCCACAGGACCTTCGAAATTATCTTTGTTGTGATCGATAAACCATCATGTTACAACGCCTTCTTTGGGCGACCTACTTTGGAGGAGAAGGATGCTTTTGTTTCTTCCAAGTACCTTATGCTAAAGTTCTCGACCAAGCAAGGATGGGGTACCATCAGAGGAGAACAATTTAGTTCTCGCGAGTTGTATTTCACAACGGTTGAAAAATTCAAAAGGGAGTGTTCTTCGTACTTTGATTCTTCTACTGTTTTTATACCTTCGGATAGGGGATTCTTACATCCCACATTCGAAGCCAAAGTAAAAATTAATAAAGCTAACAAGCGTGCAAATGGCAGGCACACTTCTTTGAAAAGAAAAAGAAAGAGAGCCGATGACGTAACTTGATTGAGGAAGGAGAAATTATCACAGACTTGGATTCCAGAGGGGATATTGAAAGAGTGAAACCAATAGAAGATGTGGAAGAGGTGAATGTTGATTCAAATGATAATACAAAAGTTGTCAACATAGGGAAAAGGCTGACAGAGCCCCTCAAGAGCGACCTAATTCGGTTCTTCCAACTCAACAAAGATGTTTCTGCTTGGACCCATTCAGACATGATCGGAATCAATCCTTATACTATGAATTGTGCCTTAAACATTGATCCTTCAGTGATACCGGTCTGACAAAAGAAGAGACAATACAATAGAGACCAATTAGAAGAATTAAAGGAGGAAATCAAAAGGTTAGAAACAAACAGGTTTATCAGAGAAGTTCTTTATCCAAATTGGTTAGCCAATCATGTGTTAGTAAAGAAGTCCAATGGAAAGTGGAAAACATGCATTGACTACACGGATTTAAACAAGGCTTGCCCAAAAGATTGTTATCCCCTTCCATGGATAGACTGGTTGGTCAATGCAACAAGTGGTCACAAGATATTATCCCTTATGGATGCTTACTTGGGGAATAACCAAATTCCGATGCATAAACCCTATGAAGAGCATACAAGCTTTATCACTGATTGGGGAACATTTTTCTATAAAGTAATGCCCTTTGAATTGAAAAATGAGGGAGCAACGTACCAAAGGTTAGCCTATAGAATGTTTCAAGAACAGATAGGGCGTAACATGGAAGTATATGTGGATGACATGCTAGTACAGTCCATCAAAGCAGAAAGCCATTTGAAGGACTTGGAAAAAATGTTCAATGTCCTAAGAAGTTACCAAATGAAGTTAAACCTACAAAAATGTTCTTTTAGAGTTCAATCTGGAAAGTTCTTAGGATATGTGGTAAGTGAGCAAGGGATTGAAGCTAGCCCTGACCAAATCCAGGCAATAAAAGACATGGAAGAACCTAAAATAAGCAAAGAAGTCATGAGCTTGAATGGAAAAGTAGCAGTCCTTAGTAGGTTCATTTCTAAAGCCACTGGCAAATGCGTTCATTTCTTCGATGTTATAAAGAAAAAGAAGAACTTCGAATGGAACGAGGAATGTAGAAAGGCCTTCAAAAGTTGAAAATTTATATGGGAACGCCTCTGATTCTATCCAGTCCCGAGGAAGGAGAAGATTTATACTTACATATGGCCGTTTCAGAATATGCAGTAAGCTCGGTCCTTATAAGAGAAAGTAAGGAACTCAGCATCCAATTTACTATGTTAGCAAAAGTCTAAAAGACGCAGAAACCCAATACCCCATAATGGAAAAACTAGAATATTGCCTAGTACTTACCACGCGAAAGCTCGGAGGATACTTCCAAGCTCACCCCATTAAGATTTTAACTAGCTTTCCGCTTAAGCAAGTGTTCAGTAAGCCAGAAGCCTCAGGAAGATTAGTCAAACGGGGAATTGAACTTAGCCAATACGAGATTGAGTTTTGTCCTTGAGTAGCAATTAAGGGACAAGCTCTTGCAGACTTCATGAACAAGTGCACAAGCTTCATTACAAAACAATCAGCTAAAGAGAATTACTTAATGGCCAAAGGATAACTTTTTATAGATGGAGCCTCAAACGAATTGGGATCAAGGGAAGGTTATATTATAATTACCCCTGATGGACACCGCTCCACGATGCCATGAAGTTAGGATTCCCAACAACTAACAACGTAGCCGAATATGAGTCGATGATGGTCGGTTTGAATTTGGCACTACAGTTGAAGATACCTCGAATAGAAATCTTTAGTGATTCGCAACTAATGGTAAACCAAATAAAGCAAACCTATCAAACCAAAGATGCATGGCTAACCCTATATGTGAAAAGGATATTAAAGATGGTTTCCCAGTCTGAAAATTTTTCAATTCATTAAATATCCCGAGGAGAGAATACCCAAGCGGATTCACTAGCCAAATTAGCCAGTTCCCGAGGGGCCTCCGAAACTCGAGTGATTCCCGTGGGATATCAATAAAGACCTAGTATTGAGCATAAAGAATCGGAAGCGGGAAAAGAATTGTTAGTCCTAACTAGATCCCAAGCCTTGAAAAGGGAGATGAAATGGACAAAGTGGAAAACTTTGATGTAGAACCTCCTGTAATGGAGACGAATTGCCATTATAAAAATACCTGGATGGCTCCCATGGTAGATTATCTCCTAAGAGGAACTTTACCACCTAGTAGGCAAGACGTAAGAAATTTAAAACACCAAGCTCCAACATTTGTGATTATGGATAATATACTCTATAAAATAGGACGTTGACTTCCTTACCTAAGATGTGTAAGCTTCGAAAATGGACTTAACCTGTTAAGAGAAGCTCATAAAGGATTATGTGTAGAACATTCCAATGGAATTAAGCTAGCCAAATGAGTCATGCGACAAGGCTATTATTGGCCATATATGGTTAATCAAGCGATTGAATATGTCAAAAAGTGTGAAAAACGTCAAAGGTACTCTAAAATACCCCGGCTTCCCCCTAGCAAGCTAACCACTATCTCAAGCCCCTGGCCATTTGATGTGTGGGCGATAGATCTAATCGGACCCTTACCAGTCTCCAAAGGTGGATCCGAGTATGACGTAGTATCCATTGATTACTTCACCAATCTGGTGGAAGCAGAACCCCTTCCAACAATCACGTTTAAAAAGGTGTTAGGATTCGTGATAAAAAATATTGTTATCCGCTCTGGAATCCCTTACAAGATCATATCAGGTAATGGAACACAATTCGAGAGCAAAAAATTCACTCGGTTTTGCGAGAAAAATGGGATTATCAAAAGCTTTTCCTCGGTAGCCCATCCAAGGGTTAACGGAGTTGTCGAAGCTGCCAACAAAACTATAAAGACAATTCTTAAAAGTGCCTAAACCAAGCCAAAGGAAATCGGGCCAAAGAGCTACCCCTAGTACTTTAGGCATATAGAACTTCTGCCAAAACAGCAACGGGACACACCCCCTTTTCCTTGACATATGGATGCGAAGCCATGCTTCCGGCTGAGGTCGAAATCCCATCGCATAGAAGAGTAGCTTATGCGTTTAATCCCAATCAGGAATTAAGAAAAGAATCCCTAGACCTAATACAAGGATTAAGAGATGAGGCTACAATCAAGACAGCTGAATATCAGAGGAGAATCAGAAAATACCACAACACAAAGGTTAAGACTGGAACCTTAGCAAAAGGAGAATTAGTTTTACGAAGAGTAATGGCTAACACAAAGAACCCAGTGGATGGCCCTCTTGGCCCAAAATGGGAAGGACCCTTGGTCGTCTATCAAGAAGTAATGCCCAGAACATATCGTTTATGCAGACCCAACGACGATCTCGTCCCGAGAACATGGAACTAATAACATTTCATACCATACTTCTCGATGGTAAAAGAGTAAGAGAAAGCTTTCCTCCAAGGATGATCACATAACTAAGGGCACATAAACCCTTTCAAATCCTAAGGAAACCCAAAATGGGTCAAATCACAAACGGATCATATCCGTTGTCATCACCAAAATTGGTCAGGACAAGGCATCCTTCGGAGGGGGATGGTGTGTTAGTCTTTCTCCATGCCCAAATCAGAGGGGGCTAGGTTAAAGCATCAAAAGCGTAAGCCTTCGTTTCACACCAGAAATAGTCGTGGTAGAGCATCTAAAATTAGCATGCCCTGCCTCTGCTCGTAGAAGAGTACGCCCAGCCTCTGCTCGTAGAAGAGTACGCCTTGCCTCTGCTATGAACTAAGCACGTCCGACCTTTGCTCGTAGAAGAGCACGTCCTACCTCTACTTATATTCCGCGTTACCCGCAGAAGGGAACGCAAACCCCTATCATCGCCTATGATGGTCAGGATAAAGCACCACTTGGAGGGGTGGTGTGTAAGCCTCTATCAGTATTTATGATGGTCAGTATAGAGCATCAAAAGAGTAAACTTTAATTCAGTGTCTACAATGGCTCGGTTTGAGTTTCTAAGACCTTATCATTACTTACGATGGTCAGGATAAGGCACCTGCAAGAGGGAGGTCAGGTAAGTCCTTGGAACCTGCTTGTGGATAAGCTAGACAAGCACATCGGATGCACAGGCCCAGAGAGTAGCCAACAAAGCACGTACATCCTCTGCTTTGACATCAAAAGCCCAGAGAGTGGCTCAAGAAACACGTACAACCTATGCTTCACAAATCAAATCCAAAGGGGATACCAAAGCATTAATTCCAGAAGAGAATTTTTGGTCTTCAATCTTTAATTACCCGAACAAGGGTTGGTTCAGGATTTCTATTAATACCAGAAGAGGATTTCTGGTCTTCA
Source organism: Allium sativum (assembly GCA_030737875.1). Classification (NCBI taxonomy): domain Eukaryota; kingdom Viridiplantae; phylum Streptophyta; class Magnoliopsida; order Asparagales; family Amaryllidaceae; genus Allium; species Allium sativum. The sequence continues at coordinate 230,484,383 of CM060911.1, forward strand.
ATCTTTAATTACCCGAACAAGGGTTGGTTCAGGACTTCTATTAATACCAGACGAGGATTTCTGGTCTTTAATCTTTAATTACCTAAACAAAGGTTGGTTCGTGACTTCTATTAATACCAGAAGAGGATTTTTGGTCTTCAATCTTTAATTACCCAAACAAATGTTTGTTCTAGACTTCTATTAATAACAGAAGAGGATTTCTGATCTTCAATCTTTAATTACCTGAACAAGGGTTGGTTTGAGACTTCTGTTAATACAAGATGAGGATTTCTGGTCTTCAATCTTTAATTACCCAAACAAGGGTTGATTTGGAACTTCTATTAATGCCACAAGTGGATTTCTAGTCTACGATCTTTAAATTAACTGAATAAGTTATGGTTTAAAACTACTATCAAGACAGGAAATCGGTTATCAGCTTCCAATCTTTAATGGTTGAGTAAAGACTGACATGGAAGTGGTATCCTGGAGGTTTCTTGCTGCAATCCAATGTTAAAGATAACTGACAAATAGAATGAGAAAGAATCTAGAAAGAGAAGTTTGACTTGGAAAGTCGAAAACACCCCTTCGCTGTCTTCGAAAGCAAAATTCAAATACTAGAAAGAACCAAGAGCATGAAGGAATGATCTGAGAGATGCATAAACCAACACCTTCTCAGGAGAAAGGAGCTCAAAATCTATAGAATACCGACAGAGTATATCCAGCTAGGTATATCCGGCAGGGTATGTCCGACATGGGGTTCCGTAACGAAGGGTCGCCTAGCATAGAAGACAAGCAAGGAAAAGCCAAAAGGACTCCACTAATCAAAACCGAGAAAGACGGAAGGATTGTCTATGTTAACCTGCTTAACACCGACGCATCAGGAGATAAAGATATTACAGGTACCAAGCCTATGCCACCTAAGGGTTATCCAGAACTAGCTTCCAAAATGACCAAGCACTGAAAGGTCATTCTATTAAACAACAGGTAAAACACCGGAAGTTACCCTCCGGAAGGCTAGACATCATCCGAAAGCTCCAACCGGAAGGCAAACCGAAAACCAAAGGGGCATACAGGCTGTCCATACTAATCTGCTTAGTGTCAACACCGAAAGGGGTTCTGAACCATCAGCTATCTACATACATCACGAGGACAAGCTCCTTTAAGTATTCATGATAAAACTAGAAGCTTGCACCCCGAAGCTTGCACCCGGAAGCTACAACTGGGAGCATAAATGCCTTCCGAAGGTCGTTTACATTGACAAACTCGTATCAATCTCGAAGAAGCTATGATTGACTAGGACCCTCACTTCAGAAGTTATAATCAGCACCACAAAGGCAGCCAGAAGCTAAACATTCGAGACCAAGGAGAAAAGTGGTCGATAGAGTCTTCTGCAGGCCCAATAGCCCAACAACAAAAGGGCCCCCGAATTCTCTATAAATAAGACACCAAGGGTCACATTTTGGAAATGAATTCTTCATTTATCAATCTTGTTTATTCTTTTATGAGGAGCAAACCCTAATTTCCAAATTAGATTGGGGATTTATTCAACTCTTGTAATACATCTACAATTTATGAATGGAGAATTCCGAGACTTAAGCATCTTGTGATTTGATAATCTTGTTTGCCATTTATGATGAAAGAGGGAGTTAACACTAACCATTTCCATGAAAGAGTTGTTCACGACACCTTTATAAAGAGGAAGGGTTTCGTGGAAACCCGAAGCCTTCCCCCTTTTACCTTGAGCGTTGGCAACGTGAATCAACCATCTCATAATGAGCCTAATACCAGTCAACCTCAGAAAAGAGGTTGTCTGCAAGCTTATAACTTGATCACCGATGCAACCAAGGCCCTTCAGGCTGGCTCGATGCAGAAGGATCATTTGAGTTAATAAGAATTTTGGTACCCTTACCTTCCGAATATAGGGAAGCACTAGCATGTTTTACTCTTATCACAATGTATATCATCTTACCCCTGATCTAGGGGGTAACTGATTACGCAAGGCTTCAATTGTGCCAAACTAAATAAACCATTCTTCAAGGTACTTCAGAACTCCATAGTCCTGCAAGCATGATATTCAACCCTTGAGGGAAGAATAACTAATCTTCATAACGGAGATTTTGATACTTAAGAAAAGGTAGATTTAGCTAAGGAGCACTGATTCCAGATTATCTTTTAGTAACCCTAGTTCATGGTTGCATCAGTTTTCTTAAATGCATGTTCTATATAACTTATTCCGGGTGTTGACGGAAAATATCATTAACAATAACTATTCCTTTACCTTTGTCTCAATTTTAGGGATGGGCGACGACTCTATGTTGCCTGACCTTGTAGGGGATCTGAAGCCTCTGCCCCTTTCTCTCGGGGAAACCTTGTACTCATCTAGCTTTCCTTCTCTCGACAACTTCTCAACAATATCCCTGAGATGATGTCACTCATTTGTCGTGTGGCCATTGATCTCATGAAATAAATAGAACTTTCCGGTTTGTACCTCCTTCTCAATCGACTCACGAGGAGGTGGCTTCTTAAACTGCATGGTATTGCACACATCAAGATAAATGTTTTCTAATGTATGATTCAGCGTTGTATAGGTGTCAACCGTCTGGATTCGGGGTTGCTTCTTAGCATTTCCCTTCTTATTATGGCCTCCTCCATTGTCATTTCTACATTGGTTGCTGCTTTGTCTATTATGGTTTCCGACGTCGGCTTCACTTTATCGAAATTATCTCTGGATTGCTTAATTGCCATGTTACTCTGTATTCCTTCTTCAACCGTGTCGTCCTCTCTGCTCTTCCGATTGTTCCTTGCTTCTTCAATACGCAAGTGTATGTTCGCCTTCTCGTAAAACACGTCAAGGCTTATGAGAGGCTTTCCATTCAAATATTTTCCGAACTTAGTCTTGGAATCAAGTCTCCTCAAGCTTGAGTTACTTGGGAGAGAGACATCACATTCTTCGACTTAGCGGCATGCAAAGGAACTGGTTCAGAAACTTCCTACCCAAATCTTCAAAATTTGGTATCAACCTTGAAGGCATCCTAGCAAACCACATAAGTGCAACCCAATCGAGATAGATAGGGAAGGCCTTACATTTAATGGCGTTCGGGTATGTCGCCGCGTTCATGTACTAGTTATACCTTACAAAATAATGGCCAATGTTAGTCCAACCAGAGTAACGATTCATCTGCATCAAGTTGAATCTTCTCGGGAATTCAACCTCTAGAATGTCGTCAGTAAAAGGAGTATGACTTCGCTCTAATCCCCAATCTCCATTAGTGTATCCCTTACTGTCATTTATGTTTTTTCGCACCATTGTAGCAACCTCGGGATTGGTTAGCATATTCTCAGGTTTCATACTCTTAGCTTGCTAATTCGCCGTTCGCGCCCCCCTCCCTCGTGTTAGGCAACGTCGCTTGGGCCCTCGTCCAAGTGGTACTTCCTTGGCCTCTATTGTCCCGGTCGTTCACAGGATGCAAGGGAGGAAGTGCAGAGCGTGAGTGGACTGAGAAGTCTCTTGATTCTTGGGAGGAGGAGAGTTTCGGTTCGGCCCAGAATGGGGCTCTTGGATCGGCTGTCGTAGGCTCGACAATGTCGACCCGAGCTATCTCAACTTGCTGAGGTGGTATTCTACCAAACCGAAGTTCTTGTATGTTTTATGGCCTCTTGTATGGGTGTTGTTGCCATGGCTTCTCCTTGCTCCTTCCAGATGAAGATGAGCCTTTAGTTACCTATTGATGTGGTGGGGAAGGTGTTCTGTTCCTCCTAAATTCCTCCCACTAGCTAGTTATCTGATCCATCTCTTGTCTCATTTCCGCATTCTCACTCCTTTGAGAGTTTAGCGCTAATGTTGTCTCATCCAACCAGTTTGGAATCAACAAGAAGTCATCTCGGGTAATAAAATGTTGTAGTAGGGGCCTGGTCGACTGGTGCAATGGAAGTAGTGGCGATAGCCCGGGTCCGGCTTGCTACCGACCCGAGAGCTGGATATTGGGCAGGCTGATCTACTACTTGTTGCACGTTGCTAGCTGAAGGCCTGGAGGAAGCCCTGATTTCATCGGCTCTTGTCAACACCATTTTGCTGGAATTAACGAGAATGTTGAAAATGTAGGAAATGTAGAATAATAGGATTTTCTCTCCGAACTTGGGGATTCAGAAAGTAGATTAAAAAATCCTTTGACGTCGAGAAATCTTCCTTTTTAGTGAAAGCACCAAAATGTTGACGCCAAAAAGTGACATAACATCCAAACAGAAAATATGTAGAAAATAAATAAAGAAAAATATATGAAAAATGAGGAATGTATGCAAGCACACACAAATTTATAGTGGTTCGGCATTAACGAGTCTACGTCCACTTTATAATTTCTTATAAAACTTGAGAAATTCGAGTACAATGGTGGAAATGATGAAAAATCCAGTACAAGGCAATTACAATAAGCAAAGAGATATATTAATGGCCAAAAAATCCTTAATTCGTAGGTTTAGAGCTATTTATAGGTGGTGCATAGGCCGGTTCGACCCATCCACGTGGAACTCAATCCGAGAAGGTAGAAAGGTGGTGGGAGTGGTCTAACCACTATTAGAATGCGTCTTTAGGAGGAATATCGGGTTGGGTCAGCTCTGCACGGTTCGATTTGGAACACGTGGCAGCTTATCCGTATCTTCAAGGGCTGGTGGTAGAGGTACTTTCAGTGATGGAGCGAGTCTGTATGTGATACTTCGAACTAGAAGTAGAGGGAATAGCAACAGAAGCAGATCGCTTCTTTAAGGAAAATATCTCCTTGACTCGGTCATGCTCAGGTTGGCATGTCGAGCAAGAGGTTTGCCGATCTGGACCCAGCACTGTATTTGAGTCTGATTCGATGCCTAAATACTACCATATTGAGTTGAAGCACACCAATCAGAGGTCCCTACCGAACCAAAAGTGGCACCGCTTCAGAGTTTACTTGGTCTGACCGATCTGAGTTGTTGTCGAAAGAAAGCTATTGCGTTATGATGGTCCAGAGATTAGTGAGGCTCATCTTGTATGTTTGAAGTCTTGGCGGCCTTCCAAAAGGCATGTCAACTTTTGTAAAGCATAGTATATAATTTACCTAGGAGTGAACGTAGGCACAACTTGCCGAACCACTATAATTTTGATGTTATTTACTTTTTAGTACTCTATGTCTGAATTGAGCTTGGACTATTTGAATAATATTAACCCATCGGGTGTTGGCGTGTCTTGAACAATTCCCCACATCAACAGGTTTATACAAATTAAATTATATAGGAAGGCTTTAACAAGCCTAGTTGATTAAAACCATATATTTGTATAACATCTAAGTCTTATAAATTGTTATATGTTTTTATGGCCAATCCGTAAATAACATTCCTTAGAACACTTTACGGTAAAAATATCGAAAGGTTGACTCAGTGTAAGACCCATGTTTTGTTGGGTACCCATTTGAATTTGTAGTAAAATAATTAAATTTATAAAATAAATTTTTTGTGTTTTGCATCTAGTTTTATGATTAATGTACAGATGAAATCAAATTCGAGTAAGTTTTAATTTGATATTTCATAAAGATTCATCTTTATAAAATGAGTATAAAATTAGTTGAATTTATGAAGTACTTCATGAAAAATCTAGTACTAAATAAAATACTATTAATAAATGTGAAAATAATTTAGAAAAGATTGGTATAATTAAGAATCAGATTAAATAAGTAGGATATATGTAAATTGTTTTGTTCGTATGGTTCGAAATGTAGATTTTGAATGCATAACTTTGTGGTGAATTACACCAATTCGAAAAAGAATTTCTCACTTAGTTTTGGTGGTAAACATTTGATTTGGATTATTGATATGATGCTGAAGTTTTCAATCATGATATGAGGCTATGTAAGGAAGAAAAATGTTTAATCAAGAAACTCGATGGGAGTTTGTACTAGGCAAGTCGAGTGAGCGATACTAGTTCAAAGGTCGAGTCAACATATCCGAGAAAGTGATTAGATCAAATATAGAGTATGAATGATTTATGTATATCATACGGATTTGAGTATAATTAAATATATAGTGTGTGAGTCTGAGAATAAATCCTAAATCTAGTTGATAGTCGTTTGACATTTTAAATAATGTCCAGTGTTACATTTTTTCCTTAAGGAATTTGATTAGATTATTTTGTCAGTTTATTCCTTTCTGAAATTTGATTGCTCTAAATTAATTGACTATATAATTTTATAGATTACGATTTATTAAAAAATTGTTGTTTGTTAGTGAAAAAATCTTGATGATTTTGAAAAGGTGATGTCAATGGAAGTTGAGAAAAAATTATAAAGTGATTTTCAAATATTTTTAATATGCCTAAAGTTGGGCGATTGTAGGTTTCCTGATTGGGAGGCTTGCCATGTATATTTTTTCCTCTAGATGTTTGTTTAAGAGGAGCCAGAATATCATTGGATGTTTTATTCTAGAATTATATCATGCTTCCGTAAGAGAAACCCTCTCCTTGTCATAACTGATTTTGATTTTGATTTTATTTCTCTTCGGAGATACGTGGCAATATATTTTAAAGATGAAACCCAGGCATTTAGTTCTAAATATTAGCTTTTGGGATATTGGATGCATATCATTTATTGTAGGATATCTTCTGTAAGTCGTTGCATACCCTTGGTATGCTGTTTTGTTGCATCATATTACTCTTTTTACAGCCTAACTCTATTTGAGATTATGTAAGTACATGGAAACAAAAGATTATTACCTAATTTTCTGCGCACATGCATTAGAACAGTGATAATTATTTGCATATTAAAATAAAATTTAATGCAAAAGAGGTATGTTAATGGGAGACTATTGTTAGAATCGGTAGTTTTTCAGATCTAGCAGCACAAAGGACGTGTTATCGTAATTTTTAAAAATTTTAGGAGTAAGTCAAATTAGTTTAGTAACTCATTTTAATTAACACTTAAACTTAAGGGTTTGTAGTCATTCTATTCCTTTGGAAATTTTAGGGGACGAAATTCTTTTATAGGAGAGAATGTAACAATCTAAACTTTTAGTTACTGGATATTAGGTGATTAATTAATTTTAAATATTTAAGTGATTGGACTTTTGGAATTCAATAACTTGAATTCCAATTTAATGATGATTCAAATATTTTATTTTGTGAATTAAATTTTAGTTAAATTAATTTAGTAATCTCGTTTAACTCCTTTTGATTGATAAATATCTATTATAAATCCATCTTGTAATTTTATTTACAATAACAAATGATTGGATTTGAACCGATATTTCGATCGAAGTATAAAGTAATATTTAAATATAGAAAATAAAATTCTAGGGAACTGTCTAGGTTTTGACAAGACTAGCACTGTCAGACCTAGAATGTTAAATTGTTATAAGTTGATGAGTTTTATAACAATTGGTTTCATTGTGCGGTCGTGCGAGCTCGAAACATAGAATTTTGATTTAGGGGTTTAAATTTATATAGCTGGAATTTTGAAACCAAACTTGTGAACTTGATGGATTTAGGTCCCAATAAAAGTTCCATTGAGTTCGGAATGGAGGTTTTATATAGAACGCCTCTTTTGCAATTCATGATTTTTTTAGGCACGAATAATGTTTGGAACCATGCATATATATAGACCTATACCCATATTCTTTGCTCAAACCCTAACCTAATTTTCTGAGCTCGCCATTTTGTTTCTTCCTAATCCAGTGTCCAAAGTCCATTAAAGTTGTTGGAGGAATTTTCAAGCATAAGTCCCCAAATAGGATATTGTGTGAGATAGTGAGATGAAGGGGATGTACAAGTGGGTCATCTTAAGACGGTCGAAGTTGATCGTAGTCGATGATCAAACATTGACAGATTGGGTTCAAATTTTGGCTAGTTGCTAGACATTGGAGGCAAGCCAAAGGAAGACGATGGTGGCTTTGGGTTGGCGATGGGGAGATTTATTTATTGATGAAGTTCAATGGCCAAAGATATCCTGTGGCATCATCGAAAGTCCATTAATCATGGAGCGTTTTGAAGGTTCTTCTACTAGCTAGGGACGTCAATGTAAGGCGGTCCCAATATCATCATGGACCGCGAGGTCAAGGTGCATTTCTGTTGGAGTGCAGTAGGAGATGGAAGTAGTTTGGGCAGTCGCACGATAAGGAATAGGGTCGAAGTCAGGCTCACAATTTTGAAATCAGCATGTGGTAATTGAAGCGTTAATTAGATGGTTAGCTTAATTAAAGATGACATTAATCAAATTATTTAATTAATTAGTCTTCTAAATGCGATAAATTGTTCATACAAGTTTAAATCAAGCGCGGTCAGTCATGTTGCACTTGTAGGGACATTATCTTTGCTATGGAATAGGATTGATCGATTTTTGAGCTTGTTGGAATTTATGCTAAAACCAAACACTAGTTTGATTTTAGTTTATACCAGAATGCTTTAGCGATAACTAAAATCTTACTAAGTTAACTTATACCAAAAAATTTACTATATTATTTTTATGCTGCTATGAATTACTATTGGATGCTTATTTGAAATATTATATTGTTTGAATTGTTCATTTAAATTTTAAATTTTATAAACGAATGACATAAATAACCGTTTTATTGCAAAAGACTAAATAGAAAGGAAATTTAAGTGTAAGTAGCGAATAGGTCGTGATGAAACACTCTGAGACTACCAAACTTATGTGTGATTCATAGGGAATTCATATTTACCTGCTTATATTCGTATGTTATTTATATTTATTTGCTTTAATTTATTTATTCATATCCATATGCTATTTTGATTTAATCATTCATTTTCTAATTTTTTAATCTCTTCAATCATATTTATATGGTGTACTTACTTAATTACCCATTCTCATATAATGCATATATTGTTGTTGTTCGAAATAATTATATTATGTCATTTGAACCGAGCTTGTGTTTTCATAATTTTTTTATTCAGTTAGTGATAGTTGAATTTAATTGTTTATTTTAGTATATGAAATCTAGAATTAATTAATCATTTTGATAATGATTTTGAATTCAGCTAATTATTTTTAATTAATGATTTTGCAATTAAGTAATCACTTTAATAAATGATTTTGTAATAATATTATAATTTTAATTAATGATTTCAAATTTAATTAATGATGTTAAAATTTAATTTATCATTTTAATCAATGATATTTAAAATTAATTAATTCATTTTGATTAAAGATGTCTGACTTTAGTTACCAATTTTAACTAATGTGACTTAAATACAATTAATATGTTTCATTTTGATAGATCAACTCAAATAAATAAATTTATTAAAAATAATCAAAAATAATTAACTAATTTTAATAAAAAAAATTAAACTTAATAAATTAATTCGATAAAGGGGTATTCTAAATTATCCTTCACGATAATAAATCTGATTTGAATTTATAACAATGTATAAATGGATTTATTATCCTTTTGGATTATAAATATCATTTTTAAATATATAAACAATTACTTATAAATAAGAAGATCCCTTAAAAGGGATTGTTTCAAATAAAGCTAAGTGTATATTGCTTGGGATTTATGGTAAACAATGTCTTAATGACATTTATTTTAACCCTTATTTCCATACACTTGGTATTATAATTTATCTTTTTGAAAGGATATTTCAAACAAGTATTTTAGAGTGGCATACCCTACTTAAAGTGAAAACCGACCCCTAGTGTGAATCAAATGCTTAACAAGCTGATTCATTTATTAGTTGCAGGTGTATTGGATTAAATTTATATCCACTTTGTTATTCCCATTAGTCGATTTATCGACTATTGATTTCAATTATGTTATTTTCCTTTTGTTTTTCACTATAAGATGATGCATTGCTCATTAGAGCTTTATACTCTTTTTGGAAAATGACTAAAACCAAAAAAAAAAGAAAGGGAGGTGCAACCTCCTAGTCATTGTTGTGCTTCGTTATTCTAAGATGATTTGCTTCTCATTTTGGGCTTTGGAATCTAACATTGAAAAATAAAATCAAAGCGTAAGTGGGAGCCAAGTCATGTGGGTCGCACCCATTAGGGTATCTTCACATTTATCTAGTGATCGTATTTTTATCATGCATGCATTAATGAGAGTGTATTCTAATTCCAAGTTGATGGAATCCAACATGGTAGTTCCCGAGAGTGACGTATAGACTCTCAGATTCATTTGATCTAAAGGTACACTTTTATGGAGGATGGGAGCACCCTCCTAGTTATGTTGGATAAATTTTCATTCTCTTTTGTCAATTCAAAACTTAGAGTCAATCTTTTCTTTTTGTGTTTTGTCAATCCAAGATGTATTATTGCTCATTTGAATATTGTAATCCTTTAACATAAATGAATAAAACCAAAAAGCGAGTGGAGGCCAAGTTATGTGGAGTTTTCTCTATTATGGTATCTTCACATCTACTTTAGGTTGGATTTGGTCGTATTCTTCAGAGATGTGAAATATTTGGATACTCGATAACATTGGCAGGGTCCAGTTTGGAGTTCCTAAGAGGTATTATGGAAGAAAATGATCCCTCAAGTACAATGTAGAGGTGTACTATTCAGAAAGAGGGAGGGATGCACCCTCCTAAGTCTTTTACAATATAATCTTATTCCCTGTTTGATTCAAAATTTTGAATCATTTCATTGATTAAATCGAGATGTGCCTTGCACTCTTCTCTGTGTTTAATTATTCCATCCATCCCTTTAAGTCTAGTTTTTATATTATTAACGCCATTTCCTTTCTAATTATATATCATTGTTTTATTTATGCCTATGTTCATGCATGAATGTTATTCTCATGAAGTAAATACTCATTCTTCTTTTAGCGGTGTAGTCTCATAGAATTATTATATTTCTCATCACTTGAGTTTTCTCACTCTAGTTTTCTGGACTGACCTGCGCGTTATTTCATTATAGCATTCGAGTCAGACCAGACATTTATCTAAGTTTTCATTTATTGGACATAGCTCATAGGGTGGAGCTGGATGTTCATCTGTTGTAGTATTTTATTTTCTATTGTATTATGTATACATACCGGTAATTGTAAGGTAGGAATTTTTATAACTGCCTAGCTAATGGGATTTCTTTTTACTCTGATGTAATTTGTATCCTGGAGTCACGATTCATTAATTTTTATATTATATATTATTGTTTCCGTTGTAAGATCTTTTTTCTCTTTCTTGTTCTTTTTTCCTACCTATCTTCTTTTTCGACAATTGGATGTTCAACATTTGAATACCGTTAATGTAGTTGATGTCATTTGATGGTTGAAAAAGCAGGTCGTTACAAAATTTATCAATTGAGTTTATTTGTTGGTTGTATAAAGTATATTACTATTCTGTATAATTATAGAAGCATGTGTACTCTGATTTGGTGATCCATATAGTTATAACTATCTCAAATGTTTTATATTTGTGATAACTATTATATTTACACGATGTGTTATAAGATATACAATAGATTATATGATTTTATTTTGTGTTCTTTCGATTTTTCTTCTTCTTTCCTTTGACAAATGTACATCTAAGAAGTAGAGTTGCATTACCTAACCATAGATATGTTGATGATAATCGAAAAGGGAAAACATTTTATTTTATGTATTAAATCGTATATATGCCACAAATTTTCCGGCCATGGAAAAAAATCAAAATGAGTAAATGATACTTTTAAATAATTAAAAATAAATTAGTGGCTGGTCCACTTTAAAAAATAGTCGGCCTTGCCAATAATAATAATATATATAATACTATACGTAAATAAATGCATATATATGTATATACACTTATAATTTGGTTTTGTAAAAGTTCTAACAGTTATACATATATACATGGATGTACATAAGTAAAATTCAAATTGACAAGTTAACGACAAAGCTTTTTCTTCATCAATGGCAACTGGGCCTCATTACCCTTATTTTCATTTCTTTCTCCCAACCTCAACCGTTCTCCATTATTCCCGATTTTAAATTTCTCCCTCACCTTTTCTTCTCTCTGATCTCCTCCCCTCAACCCAGCTTTCGTCATTGTGGAGATTTTGCTCTTGATACCCTTTCTAGATCCATTACAAAACAATCCATTTTTGTACAATAACACTCATCGGCAAATGATTAACGCTCGCTTTTTTTCCTAGAATTTTTTAGACCAGCCTTAACCATTGATCTGCTACGACACGCGGTGTACCTTACTGCCTTAACCTATTTGGCTTCTGACTGACTATTGCCACCTCTTACGACCCCTGCTCTTGCTCCTACTACTCTGAACATCTTATCTGCAATACTAATCTACTCACCGAAAGGCTAATCGTAGCCTTGGTTATTGGTGTAGATCCAAGTTTTCTTCAACGAGTTAATGAGTACTGTTTTGCTGTCACTCTGGTGTACTTTGTTTCTGGTTGCCAGTGTTTTGGTTTGGTTAGGTTGTTGTCAGAGACTGTTGGTTTTTGGACTTGTGTTATGGTAGTGAGGTTTTCGACTTGAGTTTGTGGTTCATCAGTGTTGCGGCTGTGTATGGTGTTGTTGTGTGGGAAAGTGGTTCTGTGTTCTCTTAGTTTTGGATGCTTGTTATCTTCGTGGGGTTGAATGTTTGTTGGGAATACATCATGTAAGTTTTTGTTGTTTTGAGTTGTTGCTCCACTCCTAGGTTTCTCCTTAGCGATTGCCACGACAACAGATGAGTTAGTCATCTTCTTGCTCTCGGGAGTGTGTGTTTATGCTCAATTCTATTTGCTTCACAGTGTTGTGTCCTCATTTTGTTCCATGTCAAGATAATGCTTGGTTGTAGGCTCGTTTCATCTGTTATGTTCATGGATATCATCTATATCATTTAGCCAGTTGTTGTGTCGGTAAGGTAATGGAGTTTGTTTTGCTGTTATCGATGATTCTGCTATGTGATGATATTGGTTATTGTGTGATATGTCACGTTTCTACTGCGATGCCACGTTTCTACTGTGATGTTTATGTTCCCAGTGCTTCTGGATGCAAAAAGTATGGAGTGTTTCACCTCATGTCATAATGCTTGTTGTGGTTAGCGTTATCACGTCAGTTGCATTTTGATTTGATATCTTATTGTATGTATGGTGTTGTGTGTCTCTATGGCTGCAGTAGGACAGTGTATGTAATGTAGTTTAGCTAAGTGTTATTTCCCTCCCTGCGTGGAGATGTTAATTTGTATTGTGTTTGCCTTAACAACCAGTGTAGCCCTGCTTGGTTTAATTCCGTATGTAATAACTCACCCTACTTGGTGCTCTATTATGGATGATCCACATTAAAAACCATTTCAATGGTCAGTCCACTTTAAAAACCGTTTGTAGTAGTTAGACGATCTGTCTAACTCTTATACTTGTTTGTATTTATAATTTGTTATATTAAAAAGTGTTCTGTATTACTATAAAAACCGGCCAACTTTACCAAAAAATGATATAAATAAATTCGGAGTCAGATTAAAACTATATATATAAATACGTACTATACACCAGTTTGAAATTTGATTTTATTTACCGATTTTGAGAAAAAAAATATTTTGGATATGGTATTATATATACATACATATATATATATATATGATTTATTAAGTTATGGATATATATATATCATACATATATAATTCACTTTTAGTTTTTTTTGGCAAAGTCGACCGGTTTTTAAGGTGACCACAAACACCTTTTATTATAACTAATAATAAAAAAAATCAGTATAATACAAGTGATTGTAGTTGATAATCAGCTATTCGGTTCTTAAGGTGGACCGTCCACCACCTACGTAGTTTAAAGTGTTCCGTCCACTCTAGCTATACAGGCTTACAACACTGGAGCTAGCTTAATTACTAGACTACAAAATAACATTCTTCATGAAGAAGAGCAATTACATTTGAATACAAAAAAGGTAAAATTAGACAAACTACAACACTGCAAATTGTACTGCTTAAAACAATCTAGCTTAGGGTATTTGGCGAAGTGGCATAAGAGCGGAATAAGCTGCACCATATTTTACCATTCTATAGCTGGGAACCAGTCACATCCAAAGTACATCGAAGAGTTGGCTAAGCCATCACGCTTAAGTGAATACTGCTATGAGGTAGATGGAAGGTAAAGATAAATTTAACCAAACCAACAGATTCGAGCAAAGCTTCCAAATTGCTGGCTTAAGCTAAGAAGATTAGTAACTAGGTTACCAAATACTAACATGAACAAGCATATCAAGAATTCTATGAAATAATTACATAAAGTTTTTCCATAACAGCCCACTGTGTCCAACATGCTCGTGGTTGAAGTAGCTTAGACAGGCATACCACCATCGAGATAGAAAGGCAAAGATCAGTGTTGTAGCATCTCGTGGATTGCCAACTGTCGACGAAGAATACCCCACTAATAATAAGACCAAACAAAAAACATATTGAACACAAGGACCAAGCAGCCAAAAGCTGCATTACATGACGTAGAACCGAGCACAAGACAACCATTAGAGACATAGCAATCGCCATAACAAGAGACAATCTACTTCCAAAAACACAATACTGACGTCTAAGAACTTCCAACAAGACGAAAACAAAGTGAACATTGGATACCCACTAAACTATAATGTATCATCACAGACGAAGCAAAGATACTTCATCGAGACGCGAAACAAAACAACTTAATAAAAGTTACTTCTCACCCGATTAACTCCACGTTAGTGACAAACTCACAATCTATGCCATATGACATGTTGAAGAACCTGACAAGACAAGTAGTTGCCTGAAATAGCACAGCGTAGAGGAGGAAGTGGAATTAATGTTGATTTTAGTAAGCAGAGAGCTCAGATCTAATGTGATAGAAGAAATTTGGGCGTCGTTGCTCAGATCGAGTTTCATGATAAAGCTTAGCACTTAAAATGATAAAATAGCTGTTGGAGGGATACTACACATGACAAAGGAAAGGAAAAGTGGAGAAGAAAAGTTTAGAAGTGACGGTTGCGAAGGAAGTGATGTCGATACTCCTGCTCTAAAGTGAACAACATCTACTTTCATAATGATCATTAATTTTGATTATTGAAATTCATTTATTTTAGCTAGTAAAATAAAAAAAAGCGCTATAATTTGACTTTTTCCTAATCCATCATTTATTTGAAAAGGAACCAATTATTTTATGTTTGTAACCAAATAACCTTTTTTTAATCATTTTGTTGTGCGATGGTAAAGAAAAGTGATAAAATTTATAAAGGAGTGACGTCTATATTTCTTTTGTTACCATTGGCATTTTACGCATCAAATGCATTAAGAAAATTATGCATCGTCTGAACAAAACAATTTGGTCTTTTTGGTAAGTTCCACCATTTGGATGTTCAATTTAAGTAGAATTTTGCAACATTGTAGTTGAATCTTTATTTACACTAAATGGTCGTGGATGGTTACAAATGTACACATTCAATAAATTAGGTATCATCTGGTGTTTTGAATTTTTAGTATTAATTATAAAATATAAAAAGTATGAAGGGATGACGGAAGGGGTGAAAGGAAGATGAATGAAATGATGAAGATGATAGAGGGAGGACGGAAAAATGATAGAGGGGGGACAACTAAAAGAATGGATGAATGACGAAAGAGTAAGTTGTCTTTCGTACTTCCATTACTTCGCAAAAAAGAAAAATAAATAAAAATCATTTTTTATTTTGTGTGTTAACTCCGTTTTTCAAAACGATCTTTTTTTATAATATACGTGCATCGTTCGCGTTTTTATATCTGCAATAATCCAAAATTAAAAATCCTAAACCAAAATTTGAACTCTTTTGTGAGAATGCAATATAGCTGCAACCACAAAGTAGGAGAAAATGGTTTCATGTAACTTGTATGTGATTCTAATACTAGCTACAGTTGTTGCCACGACAAAGTCATGGGATTCCTTGCAATCAATATCATATGAAAACTGCTGAAGCATTGAGTGAAGATATGATGAACAGTGGTCACACACTATGTGACAGAAATAATTTCCTTCCATTTTCCTCAAAAGTAGAGCATCAAACGCATTTCCATGACTTCTTACAAAACTATTAAAATCAAGTAGCGTTCGTTTGGTTATTCATGTTGATTTGCGCGCGTGCATTGGAAACAAAATATACAATGCCTTAAAAAGCGCGACGGTTGAGCTTTAACATGGAATGTTTGATAAAACTGTTAGATTGTCTAGCATTTTATTAAGACAGAAATGGTGGTTTGAATAAATTGAAGAAGTAGAGTGTATATATGAATTGTTAGACACTAACAATATGATTCTTTTTGTTATAAAGATGTGTATATCAACTCATATGTTTGCGCCTTATGCGGAAGGAGATGAGTTTTGTTTTGACCTTCTTTACGCAACAAACTCTTTGCACATTAGTCAAAATCAGATCTTGATTTTCGAGAACAACTTAGGGGTAAGTTGTAAAAATAGCTGATAAGTAGAATTTTAATCACACATATTTGTCAAATTTATAGGCAATTTGATAAGAAAACAGTGAATTTAAAATTTGACATATATATCAATTATAAATTGAACGATGATGAATATTTTGTATTTAGTGAATTCGATTTAAAAACGAATTCTTTAAACGTTGTTTTCCTTTTTTGCACCTTGTGCATTATTGCTCCAAACTGCCGCAAATGCTTTAATTTTCTTCTCTCTTCTTATCTCAAAAAAATAAACTAGTCACCTCTCAATTTTTACTGCACTTGCTGTAGCTTTTGCTAAAAGTAATGTGGCCCTTTCTCAACCCATTTCTTCTTTTGATTAGGATACTTTTCCATTTCTTTTAGGTTTTCCAATCAGCCAAACGAATTATTTCTTCAGCAGTTCAAAAATAGGTGAAACCCAAGATGGAAATGGGTCTTAATCCCTTGTTCAAGAGGCAAATTTGCTGTCTTTTCTGCCACATTATAATTTATTGTCGAATAGGAAAAAACGCAATTCAGGTTTTGCTCTAAATTGCTTACTTCTGATTTTCAAAATACCCGATTGTTAGAAATAAAATAAAAATGGGTTGTGCGAACTCAAAATTAGAGAAAGAAGAATCGATCAGGAGATGTAGCGAGAGAAAGAGACTGATGAAACAGCTGATTAGTAGTAGAGCAAATTTAGCTGCATGCCATTTAGCATATCTCAAGTCATTAAAGAATACAGGAGCGACCCTAAGGCAAGTTGCTGAAGTTGAGTCTGTGAACATCCCTGAAAATGTGATTAGAAATGCCCAAATTGCCCTTGAATTGCCTCCTCCACCTCCTCCTCTACCTCACTTTAGTCCTCTGTCTGTGAAATCAGAGATTATAGAAGTTAAAAATGGTACAGAAAACAGTGTAGTTAATCATAATAAGGAAGATGATTCAGATAATAATTCGGATAACACAGATAATGATAGTATTTCTCCTCCTCCGCCTCCTATAGTGAATGGCTCTGCATGGGAGTTTTGGGAACCATATGAAGAAGAAGAGGATTGGGTTGAGGCAAATGTGGAGTTTGATGTAGAAGAAGCGAAGAATGTAGCATCTTGTGATGAAAATTTAACTGTGAGGGAGAAGAGTATGTTGAGTAGTAAGGATATGATAGACGATGACTCATCTTCAGTGAGTATGTTGACAAAGGATACAGATTCGGCAATGGTGGTTTGGAGGACAAAAAAGTCATTGGTCGGGATTGTGAAAGAGATAGATGATTATTTCTTGAAGGCAGCTGCTGGTGGCAATGATGTGGTCGAGCTTTTGGAGTCAGATCGAAGTCATAGGATTCGGTTGATGGAAGAAGTTAAGGGTAATTTTCATTATTTTGTATCAAATCATTTACTTATGCATTGATTTGATATAAGTATGCTAAACTTTGTTTCTTCGATATTTACTAAATCAACGTGTTTTCTAAATTTGAAAAAACAACCAACACCACAACAAAACTAGTTGTCATGTATGCATAGAGGGTTCAAACTCATTATCATTGGTTGCTAATCAAATATAATCCTACTGTTAGTCTGTTACCAATGATCATCAAGGACAAATAGGTTTTTGCTGCTTCAAAGAAATCAAGAATTTCTACCATCTTAATAATAATAAATCAGATTTTTAAGGGTTTAGTTAACATGGATTACAGCGTATTAGCGTGACATTATCATGGTCACGATGTTGAAATTTTTTTTTTCCTTTCAAATATTATCACCATAAGATATATAAGTTGAAATTTTCTTCAAATATAAAGCATTGATTTTAGGGATTGTTACTTGTCCTGTTCGATGTCAAAGCTTTGTAACTGTTTGATATCAAAGCATTGTAACTATTCTGAACTTGTAGCATGCGTCATAAAGCAAACTCCACTGAACGATAACGCATGTCTAGCTAACATTGGAAAGGCTTGCATCTTTCCATACGATTACTAAAATAATCATACTTCCATATTAAAGATTAAAATATAACCAGATAGTATCATTTGTAGTTTCTTTATTTAATATATATGAACATGTATCTATCGTATTTCAAACTTCTATTGCAGATAGTAAATCTAAATCAGCGAAGGTGTTTAGTTCTCTGTCATGGAACATGTCCTTTAAGTCACTCCAATCAAGTAAGAGTGCATGTCCTCAGAATACAAGCGACGGAAACAATTCCAGTAATCATAGTGTAACGCTTGAAAAAATTTACTCTGAGGAAGTAAAGCTATACAAGAAAGTTAAGGTAGTTGTTTATGTGAAAGCTTGTTATTCTAGTTACACATTAATGCATCCATTATGACACTCGAGTGATTATAGGAGGAGGAGCTTGCTAAGTCTCTGCAGAAGAAAAAGATCTTATTGCTGCAGAAACTGGAAGCTCAAGATTATGACTACACAAAGACCGAACTATTGCGAGCAGAAATTGATAGTTTGCAGTCTCAAATCATCACATTTCAGGAATCAATCAGCAGAGAATGTTTGTCAATATCACAGTTGAGGGATGAGGAGTTGCACCATCAGTTGATTGCGCTTACCTTTGGGTAAATTTTCACAGTCATCTATGTATCTGTTGTGCCAGATGACTCTGCATTATCATATTTTTGAAGTATAAGAATATATAAATTGTAATGTCATGTCATGTACATATTCAACTACATTGAAGGGTTAATTATTTGGTAGTAATTACAACTTACTTGATGAAGTTAATTAAGAATGTGTCCTTGTCTATACATGACGGTCATGACAATTTACATCATATTAACCTCTAATATATTATATATTGTCTAATTTAAATTGATTATATCCTTGCATTATTGAGTGTTATAAAAATTGAAGTAGGCAAGAAAGTAAGTAGTAATTCCCTCTTCTTGTAGCTTATTCAAATTCATCAAGACAAAAAATTGTATTAAAATGGTATAAGCAAAGGTACGTTCTTATTCTTTGCTCGTGCATGAGTAGACGAAAGCATTATACACGTGCTTTATGTTTGATGTTAATTATGCTATTAACATTGATATCTTTACTTTTTCCCCTTCTCAAGGCTTACACAAATGTGGAGAGCAATGTATGAGTGCCATCAAGTTCAAAACCACATAGCACAGCAAGCGAATCTTATAGAGCGGCATATGGATTTCGAACCTACAACTGATGCACACAGATTTGCCACTGCACAGCTAGAGACTGAAGTAAATTATTGGTACAATTCCTTCTGCAGTCTTCTCAAATCTCAACGTGACTACGTGCGTATTCTGAATCAGTGGGTTGCATTAACTGATTGCCTTCCTGATACCAATGAGATAAGCAGTGCTAGAGATGGGATTAGGGGTCTTTGTCAAGAATGGCAACTTGCTCTTGATAGATTGCCTGATAAGGTACTACTTGTATGGTTATTTGCTGCTTCTCAAAAAAAATAATGTTCCTACTGATGCTTAGGTTGTAGTGTCATGCTGCCATACGTCATGAGTAAAAAATATGCTATTTTTAACCGCTTTTCCTATTTTTCCCATTTGAGGCCTTCACAAGTCTCTCATGAAACAAACATGCCCTTTCACGTAGGAGGACATTTATTTTGGGTACAGAAAATGGAATATATGGATATTCATTGTTAAATTACTAGTTGAACTTAGAATGCATTGATGGGTCTAAACATTTATCATACCAGATAACCGTCAACCAATATTTATTTCATTTAACCTTATATATGTATGTGTTCTAAAAATAATTATTGGGAAGAATGTTCTAAAAATAAAATGAAAGTTAACATTCCACATACAAACGCTACTTTAGGTTCTAGGAATTTACAAATAAACTTGTGTAGTTGCAGGAGATGTTTCAATCCACATCCAGAACTAATTGGTTTTGTGATAACAAGTGGTTCTTTAATATGATATCACAACAGATTTGCTTTGCATCACCCAAACCAATGCATGATCTTGCTCAAAGATGTGGAGAATGCATAACGGGTTATATACAAGTCGATATATCACATAGTCTAGATGTGGTATAACATTCCACCACTTTCTTCGAAAGTCCGACGTCTACATCGGCCCACTCAATCGACACTGACACGACGGTGGTCATTTTCCCTTTTGGATGACTTCACTCACCTATCGGTATTTTAATTTAGCATATAGGTTGTTCCTCTCATGACTCAAATCATATCTCATATTCTAGATGTGTGACATAACATAACTCCGACTGAATAAGCGTAAGCCTTCCACTGCTGCTTAAAGGCAGACTAAAAAACAACGAAATGATTGGGTCTCTAACAATGGGCCAAAAAAAAAATCCCCACTCTATGATTGAAGCTGTTTCTTAAAATCATAACTTCATAAAAGTTAAAGAAAAACCCAAATAGGTTGGAATAATATACTTTAACAGACAAGCATATAAATTTGTTTGGTTAGAAATTTAACTTCTATTTTTTATGTTTTCAATATTGTATTGCAAATGCCACAGGAGAAGAGGAGAAAGCGAAAAGCCTGCTTATTACGAAAATCTTAGTTATTACAACAAATGGAAGAAAAGAAAAGGAAAGAGTGTGTATATAGTGTATACACGCATGCGCGCACGCGCACGTGCACACATATATATACATATATATGTATGTATATGTATATATATATATAGTCTCTCCCAATTGGCGGAACGAAGAAAATGTCTTTTAAGTTTTACAAGTTGAAATCATTTTCCAGATTTCCTGCCTTTCCATGTCTCTTGGCATACACATTGCAAATGCAAAGTACAAAACTCAAAGTTTAAACCGAAAGTTTTCTTAGTTTATTTGGTCACCGACATGCAAGGTTGCATTTTCAGTCAGTTTTACATATCCGAAAGGTTTTGAAAAATTATGAATTTGCGACGTACTTCTCCCTGTAATAATCTTATGTGAAAGCCGTGCTAGTTTAATACTTAAATGATGGATCTTTTACAGGTAGCTTCTGAGGCAATAAGAAGCTTTCTATCAGTAATTCACTCGATAGTTTCACAACAAAAAGAGGAGCATAAAATCCATAGGAAATTCCTTTGTCTCGAGAAAAAATTAGAGAAAGAGCTCATTTCCTTGGCTGATACTGACAAACACACTGAAAATGCTATAGCCAACCCAGTTCTTGCTACAAAAGTAGAAGCTCTCAAAAGAAAAGTAGAAGAAGAAAAAACCAAATATCAAAACTCAGTAAAAAGCAGTCGAGCAATGACATTGAATAATCTTCAAACTGGGTTGCCAAATGTGTTTCTGGCTTTAACCGGTTTTGCTGGTGTTTGTGTCCAGAATTTCGAAGGCATATGCGGATCAAATGCTCGTCCGGAGTACATTTCTCCTACTCATTCTAATCACTGAAGTGATCTTTATCCTTTGCTGTAAAATGCAAGAGTTTTACTTGAGAAGTTTCAAACTATTTTATGTAAAAATTTAAGCACACGGTTGGGGAAACAAAGTGATTTATGATGAACACAGGGCTGTAACTGAGGTCAATATGAATGATATGCAGTTTGTGCACAGTATTTTTCCCTAGTGTAATGCTGCTTTTAAACTAGGGGTGTTGCGATTTTAGTAACCGACCACCAACCTTTACCGTTGTTGATTTTTATAAATTCTTATAATGATTAACTATTATATTTTCAACATTTAAACATTTTGTATCTATACTGCAATAATATGCATCATTGATGATAAATTCGCATGAATCTAACTATATTTTACAAATTTATTTATTATTATAAAATAACCATGTACACAGATTATTAATTCATACAAACATATTATTAACGTGCAAGTAATTTATTATTTTGAGTTAGTAGTTTTTATACTTTAGTATTAAATATTATATATAAAAAATCATGTATGGTTGGTAGAGTAAGAATTACCCGCGGTTATCTAATTCATCAAGTGTTTTCGTAACTGCTACCGTTATACATGGCAACCATGTTAAATAATTGGTATGGTTGAGCGATTGATAGTTTTACAATAACAGGCATACTTTAAACTTGTACCATGCATACTAGCATAAAATGTGTGCGTCTAATATTAAAAGACATTTACTTTTTATTTAATAAAAAAAATGAGTGAATATTGTAAGTGCAAAAATTTTGGTAGTTACAACACTTAAACTTCAAGTGGTTTTGTTAGCGGTATGAATGATAAATCCATATTAAAATTCCCATAGTAAATGGTCGGAAAGGAGATGGTGGTGAAGGATGCAAATTGACAGATGAGAGCATTTTCAAATTTTCAAAAAGACACCATTAAAATCATGTTTTCTGCATTCTTTTCATTAATAATAGAGAGAATACATGCAACAGCATATCTGAAATATAAAACAGTTGATATGGGATAAGAACAGAATATAGGATGGATGATAAAACTTGCAAAAACTTGAGAAGTTCAACATTATACCATACATTCAAAAATGCGTAATGGTTTCCTTTTCAATAAGATTATTACAATTCCTCGTGTAGAAGCAAACTTGTTACAACATTTAACATATGGACTAATTAAACATGTTCTCACTGTTACAATGATACTGTCGAGTACACACATTCTCATTTAGCAGAGATGCATTATGACATTTATACTGCATCAGTCGTGGAATGCTTTATAGATGCAATAAAATCGAATATGTTATTAACCCTTCAAATGAGCATTTGATATTGCAGTTCAAGTAGCCAGCTCACATATCAATTGAATCCCAGTCAAGAGATTTGTCATTTAATGTTAACTCTGGGTACTGAATTCGATTGCCAGCCAATTTACTCATCATAGCAAGACCTGTATAAGCATCACATTTGAAATTACCGACATGAATTTCAATATGGGGCAGTAGTAAAGACAAGCTTCATATGTGTTCAACTTAAAAAGCTTGTTGTTGATAGCCCCATAATCATAATTTCCTTTTCTTTTGAATACAGTTTATACTATAGATATCTATTAAGCAAAGCAACTACACATGAAGGGAAAAGAAAGAAACAAGGTTTTCCAGTTCATTGTGTCAAATGCAAATTCGTTCATAAGTTTGTGTCTTTTAGAAATTCACTTGACGTTAATCCGAAAGCAGTTATGTTTTGGGATCTAAAAGTTGATGTGTCCAAAGATATCTCTATTTATTAACTCAAAAACAAATAGTGCTAAGTTGATTTTGACTTTTGATACATTTATATACCCGTCTTACTAATACAATGCACATCAAGGTCCCTATATTATTCTACAAGGAAGATGGACCACTAATAATGCATACAGTTAGATTAGAAGGCAGGGTCTAGCTAATTGGAGAATTAAGGCCCACACATCTGAAGTCATGGTGTAAAAAAAACAGCAGTTTTGAGCATTGGTAGCTTAGGGTCCTGTTAGGGACAGAGCATATAACCTTACTAACACACCAAGTCTATTAATCTAAAGGATGACAGGTTATATGTACAAACAAAGTATAATTAAATTTGGAAATAAAATCCAGACTTTGAACCCCTGGAAATCAAAGGGCTTAGACGATGGCGTTGGACTAGGGCTGGCCTAAAATAGCAGCTGAAAGCTTAGGATCCTACAGTAATCTGTTACCGTGACCGTGAGTGGGACAGGCAGCTAACAAACTGAATTATCTGCAATAAATATTCTATCCTCTATCTCATTCTTCTCTTCTTTAATAACTAATTCCTAGTATATTTCTCATCCAACTAAGTTGAACATATTCTAAAAATAAAAGCTTTTCACATTACGAGTTCCAAGACATACCTTCTACTACTTTGTAAAGGGATGACCACCATCTATCTCGAGGAATATGGTACTCTTCCAGTGACTCTTCAATTGCCTCGTCATGCTTTCCTTCCAAAACACATTGTAAAGTAATGACAGCATCCTTTGTCTTCTTAAGTATGCTATGCTCATCTTCAATTTCTAAACTCTGAAGGTCGTTTTGGGAAGAAGATAGGCTAACCCCTAGTGCATATTGTGCAGCAGCTGCCCATCTAGATGACACCAGCCATCTTCTTTGGCCATCTTGTCGTTGAGCGTCTTCTTTGTTCGATCTCGTTGTAAACACAATATTCTGGCATATATCAGGAAACGGCAATAGTCAACAAAGGTATGCTGATCACTCGATTGTATTTGTTTAAGATCAGAATACGGGGTGTGTGTGTGTGTTTTTGATTTTTTTTTTTTTTTTTGAATAAATAGTCTGGTTGCTTAGTGCCAATTACTTTTCAAGTGTGTTGGTTTATTGAGTATTACTAATGCTTAATAATTATAACAATCTAAAATCACTTATTACTGCATTACTGAAAAATTAACGACATCATAAATCATCACAAAACACCTATTGTGCAACAAGTGAGGAATAGTTCTGTTGAAGGAAAAATAATAATTAAGAAAGTAAGAACTTGTCATGAATTACTTGGAGATGATACCTTCAAATATTGGGCATTAGCTGCTCCAGTGCTGTCACACATTTTTGAGAATGCGCTTTCTTGATTGGATAAAAGTTCACCCGGGGAGGCAAATTCTAGAACCTTCAAGAGAAAAATCATGTATTTATTGACATTAGTTAAAGATGAGAAGTGAAGCAAAATTGTCTATGATGCCGACGATGGTACCTGGCCAGAACTGAGAAGGAGAACCCTATCACAGTCAATAATAGTATTCAACCGATGCGCTATAATTAGCATCGTGCAAGACTTGAATTCTTCTCTGATAGTTTTCTGGATCAAAGCATCGGTTCCCACATCAACAGCCGCAGTTGCTTCATCCAGAACAAGAATTTTGGCTCTGCGTAGCAGTGCACGTGCAAGACTCAGTAACTGCCTCTGCCCCACACTGAAATTCTCACCTCCTTCTGAAACCTTGAAAAGAGCAAGATTTAAATTTCCATGAGAAAATTTGGAAAGTGAAAGATATGCTCTTTCAGTTTCAGCAATTTACGCACAACTACCTTATAAAACTTAATTTTTAATTTTTTTTGTCATACTTTTTTTAAACTTATTTTGATCCCATGCCTAAGAAATCCAAATACATTACTCTCCTCATAAATTGAATAATTTTTTTTAATAATATGGTTGAATTCATAGTAGGTGTCTGAAAATTGTATTTGAAGCAAGGTTCAAAAACTCGTCCGGCACCCCGAGATTTCGGGGTTACCGGATCGGTTTCGGTTGGTGGCGGTCCGAAATCGACCCCAAAATCGGGATCAGATTAGGGCACAGAAAAGAAAAAAAAAAAAAAGAGAGAGAAAAGAGAATCTCGTGCGCAGAAAGCTTCAATGAGTGCTTCGACTTCGACAACGATTACTCGAAAAACTTCATCGAGTACTTCGACTTCAACAGACAACGTTGACTTCGATAGACAACGAAGTGCTTCGACTTCGAGCGACAACGATTACTCGAAAGCTTCATCAATTGCTTCGACTTGGAGAGAGGATCGATTTTATCTTTCAATTTTGATCGATTCATAAAATCGACTGTCGACTCTTTATCTTTTTTTTTTTTTTTTGTTCCGTTTAGTTTTCTGTAATATGAAAAGTGAGGGATCGGGTTGGGTTATTAACACAATTTGGGTAATTAATCTGTGGGCTGAACAGAAAGACAGCCCAGACGTGATTTTTGTTAGCCAACGTGTGTTTAGTTTTTGAATTATTCTTTTGTAGACCTTTGTTTAACTTATGTTTAGTTTTCTCTGTTCTATTTTTTCTATAAAATATACTTTTATTTTGTTTATAATTAACAAGTTCATTAATAAAATACCTAAAACCAAAATATGGACCGAACCCGAAACTAACGAAATTTACGAAACCAACCGAAACTAACAAATTTTAAAACTGTCGAAACCGAGACCGAAACCGAGTTCTTGAATCTTGATTTGAAGTTCTATCATTAATTAATGATTGATAATGAATACAATAATAATTATTGAAATATAAATTTGCAGTTTAATTTGAAATGTTTGAATTTTTTGAGAATGTTTGAATTTGTTGAAATTGAATTAGAATTTCCATCATTGAATATTAATAATTCAAAGTTAATAATTTATTTTAAGGGTGAATTATGCACAATTGTCCAATCTCCGGCTCAGTCCGAGGCTGTAAAACGTCTGATCCATGACTGTATGAGAATTAGAACAAGAAATGTACAAAAATATGTCCATTAGAAAATATTCGACGTTTATCTATTGTCCGTTGTTTAGTTCATATGAACAGTGTCTGAACTCAAACCTTGTTTGGTCCGTTTCCGTTTAAATCTATTATAGGACAAGACATTAACACATCTCCATCATGTATGCTCTGAACTGTTTATGCCTCTAATTAATTTTATTTATTTATTACAAATTAAAAATTAAACTATCTCTACGACATACCCAACTTGTAATCAAAATTCTATACACGAACATCACAACCTCCAAATTTTTACCTTTTATCGCTGATCCGATTTGTTTGCAAACATACCCATAGCAAATGAGTTTGAGTGTTAAAAGCGTGGAAGCAGTCCGTTGTGTTAATGTTGTATTGTAACATTTTAGTTTGTGTTATATAAGCATTCTTTCGCATTTGTTCTTCCTTTCCAAGTATTCATTGACTTGGTTAGTGTTCTACCCTTAACACCTAGAGTTTCGTGCTCTTAACTGCTTAAAACTGAAATTGAGATAGTTTGTTTTGACCGCTTTGTGTAGAAAGTTATTCCTTTCAGTAAATAGTGCAAATAAATAGCTAAAGGTCGTTACTTTTGCAAATTAAAATAAACGTGAAAAGAACCATTTGATAATCATATCATACCTCGGCATCAAGACCTAATGCGTTCCTCCTAATAACATCTTTCAAGTGTGCTCTTTCCAGTGCTTCCCAAAGATCAGCATCATTATGTTCATCAAACGGGTCTAAATTGAATCGAATAGTTCCTGAGCACAATAAAATAAAGATGAAATAATAAGTGACAATATTTCATGCAACATAATAATCACTACACAATACATACTGCATGCACATGCACACACATGGAGTGAGATCCGTAACCCCCTCCTTAAATATCCCCTTGTGGCTCCCTTTCATCTTTCTGTCACTTTTTTTTTTTTTCAAATGAATCAAAATTTTATAGATAACCTATACACTACCAAGATCTACACAAAAATAGATTGCTTTGAAATTCCAACCCTGTTGAAACCGCATTTCTGAATGTGTGTTTTTAGATGGCCCGTATCGACTTGTGATTTAACTAAAGTAAATTTCAAAATGTATGTATATATATATATATATATATATATATATATATATATATATATATATATATATATATATATGTACGCACGCATGTATATGTATCATGTATGCAGGGGCGGAGGGAAGGCAAGCTTAGATAGGGCACGTGCCCTAGCTGAATTTTTCACTTTCTTTTATAAAACATAAGATAATGATCATTTTGCCATATCTTAAATAATAATTAGGCCATATCTGAAACTTCGCCCTACCTGATGAAGGATGCTAGCTCCGCCACTGCATGTATGTACATGTGTGTGTTTGGGGGGGGGGGGGGGGGTATTTTTAGACGACCCGTATTGAGTTGTGATTTAAATAAAGTAGATTTCAAAATGTTCAAAAAATGTGTAGCTGATCTTGTAGCCAACAGATCCACAAAATTTAGTTTCGTTTAAATAAAAAAAAGACAGAAATATTAGATGAAAACAAAGGGACTACGAGGATGGAATCTCGGACTCCGCCCCTATTTTTGTGTGGAATCAAATATACCTGAAAACAAGACAGGAGTTTGAGGAATGATCCCAAGAACTTTCCTAAGATCACGAAGTCCGAATTTCGAAACATCATAATCATCGATCAAAATCCTCCCACTTTCAAGTTCAACGATCCTGAACAATGCATTAAGCATGCTAGATTTTCCAGCTCCAGTTCTGCCAACTATGCCGACCTTCTCACTCCCATTAATAGTAAAAGATATGCCATGAAGAACAGGCGGCAATTCAGGCCTATATCTAAGAGCCACATTCTGAAACTTGATCGTTCCGGAAGATGGCCAGCCCGGAGGAGGTCTGTTATCATCCACAACCGCCGGCGCTTCTGAAGGTAACTCTATATAGGTCCCAACTCTCTCCACAGAGTTCAAACTGTTCTCAGCAAGACTTGCTAGTCTTAAAACAATCGTTAGCAAACTCGTGATGTTTAGTGCATAGGAAAGTAGAAGTCCCATGGTTGATGCGAAGGCCTTTTGATTTTCTGCTCTTTGATTCTGCATGATGGCGAACGTCGCTGTGAACCAAATCATTATGCCTCCTAGTGTCTCTAAGCGGATTGCAAGCCAGCGGTTTGCGCTCATGTTCACAAGGGTGAATCTCACATTGTTGTCCATTGCTTTGCCGTTGATTGCTGACATTCTATCGTATGCTTTGTAAGCTCGGATTGATGAAAAGCCATTTAGTGCTTCACCAAATTGTGCGTAGACCGGAGATCTTGTTACTGAGTCCAGTCGTTTCACTTCTCGTGCAGTGCTCTATGTGACATTTATGAGATATAATTATCATATAATAGGTAGAAATTAGGAATCACCCTTTATTTCAAAGTTAATGCATAAAAAAAACTTTTTAAAAAACAGGTTTAAAATCACCCCCTAAAATAATTTCAATAATGGACTTTTTTGGGGGTTCGAAATCAAATCTGCAGTTAAATGAAGGTTAATACAGTCCATAAAGCAAACCTTTTTTGTTTGTCTGTTTTTCTTTGTGTGTGTGTTGGGGGGGGGGGGGGGGGGGTGTTGCAAAAATACAAATATATGTACTTTGCCTGAAATTAAAGATAAGGAGTTTTTCGAAACTAGTTTTTGGAAAGGGACGACTGTGTATTTTTAAGCTTAAAGCGGGTGTTTCACTACAGTCTCCAATTGATTAGGGTCTTGCTATTTACATACTCAATTTGGCTAAAGGGCAATGCTGACTATTTATATTTCATCCAAGTTCTTGCTTATTTTTGGTTTAGTCTGCCAACAGTAGTATTTAAACTTGGAAAAAATGTTTTGGCATCAATAGGATCACCAACTTTGATTTTTATTGTCGAGAACACCAGTCAACCAATAGACCAAAGATCTAACAGTTTTAAAAAATAACGTGTTCGAGTAAAACTGAACTAACTAAAATGCACCATTGATCAAAAGATCATCTATTGGATCAGACTCTCTACTCTGATTATTTTTGTATCGGAGTAGGCGATGATAATCCTGACAGCAACATAGAATCATGCAGTGAAACCATACCTGATAGTACAAATAAGAAGCATAGAACAAAATAAGAAGAGGCATGATGGCCCAGAGAGATATAGTGCTGACCACTCCAATCAGAAAGAAAGTGGAAAGAAGTTGAAAGATTTGACCAAGAAACATGTTAACAAACACGGCTACATTACGATCAATATCACCAAGATCTTTCGCAAATCGGTTTATTATACGTCCAAGAGGATTGGTGTGAAAGAAAACCATAGGAGCTCTTAAGATAGATTTTAGCATGGCATCATGTAATCTCTTGGCAGCATAAAGGCTTGTAATGATCAGCCAATAAGAATTTGTAAGGGTCACTAGCACCTTAAAAAAAGAAGCAATGACCAGATTACTAAAAATACATCAAAATAAAAAGAACGTAGAGAAATATAAATAGATTATTTTACCTGGCCAAACGAAAGAAGTGCGTAGATTAGATTGTAGAAACCTGCTCCGTGGTTTTTTGGTGAACCCTGATCTGTCCATGTACTTAACCATGTGCTACTTGAAACTCTTAGAATTTCTGAAAGGATGTAGCATAAAAACAGTACTGCAACAACCCATACCCCACCCAGTGCATTCTTGTACCTTCAGGAAAATGAGTATACATGGATGCATAAGTTTTACTTACAGGCATAATCATAGATTTTTGTTTTTGTAAACGTTTGGTCCATTTTATTGTAATCCTTCTTCTCTGTAATATAAGTACCTTTTTATTCGGAAAAAAAAAGAGGTTTGGTCCATTTTATTATTTTTTGAATTATTATAAGTTCAGTCATCTTTTAAAATAAACTACAAAGAAAATATAGCCCCTTTGGTGAAAATGACTGTTTGTATTAGTGTTATTTCAGAAAGGTTGGTACAACTTTTTCCCTGTTGAAAATTTGCACCCTTAATCAAAACTTCCTTAGAAAGAAAAAAAACAAAAAGAAAAAAAAAATTCCCACACCAGAGTTGTATGAAACAGCATCCATGCAACTTTTGTCACAAAAAAGTACGGCTGTTGTTTCAAACAGCACTAGCACCCAAAAAGAGATGGACGATCTTTGCAGTTATACAAAATTGTCTGGATCGTTCAATAACATTTCAAAAGTGGTCTGAAAGACTGAATCCATGAAAAAACCATACTAATATGAACTACAAATTAATATCAATCCATACTCCAACTAGTCATTCAAGCTTACGCAGAATTTTCAGCAATTCTAGAAAAGAACATATATAAGTTGAAATTTGTTATTACTGAAGCTAAAGGCAAATGAACCTTAAGGGCTTTTGGACCTAAAAGGGAGTATTTGGTTATAGCTTTGAACCTTCATACTAACCTTGCAAGAACTTTCATGCTCACAACACCAGTTTCACGCTCCTCCTGTTTTATCAGTACAGACTTTCCTTTCTCTTTCTTCACACTATCAGACTTTCCAGTACCATTCTCAGTTTTCAGGATTTCACCATTTTCAGCGGTTACTGTGATCTCTTCATCATTCTTCTCAGCTTGTTTTTCTTCAACTTGTTCCTCCATCTTCCCAGCATTTTCCATCAACTTCTGAAATAGTACACCATTAGAGCTCAACTCATCAAAGGTTCCTTCCTCTTTAATCATTCCTTCATGAACCAAGATAATTTTGTCCACATTAGGGAGAATATGCAATTGATTTGTAACAAGAACGCGAGTTTTCCCTTTTAGCTTGTCCTTGATACAGTGATCAAAAACCTGCAATTGAAAATTGTAATATTGGTGAATTCAGAAAAGTCCAGCGATTAGTTTACCGAAGAAAGTGATCCTATTAACATGGATAAAAGAATATGAGTATTATCATGATAGTCACGAGGTTAAATTTTAACTCTAACATTTTTTTTAAATGATATGGAAACAACCACTACTTGATTATCTTTCATAGATAGTCAGATTAATTTTCCTTCAATATGAAAATAGATATCAAGTTTTTTGTGTTGATATATATCCATTTAGGCTTCAAGACCTTATACAGTCTTTTCTTTAGTAAGAAGCAATCATATACATACTCAAAAACAAACAATAAGCATGTTTTTTTTTTTTTTTTTTTTTTTTTTTACCCAATTAGCTAGATATATCAAAGAAATTGAATAATTGATCAAGATATGGTGAGGCAACAAAATTACCTTTCGGCCAACATGAGCATCTAGTGCGCTTAAAGGATCATCAAATATGTATACATCTGAATCAGCATATACAGCCCTTGCCATGGAAACTCTTTGCTTCTGTCCACCGCTAATAGTCACACCCCTTTCGCCAATCTCTGTAAGATCACCGCCCTGATTTATGTTAAAAAAACACAAGTTGATTGGAAAATGGCATAGATTATTCTTTAATTTTCAAAATTTATACTCACTGGAAGCAAATCAAGATCATGCTGAAGTTCCGTCACTTTTACTGCATCTTGATAGCGCACTTCTTGAAAAGGCAATCCAAACAAAATATTCTCACGCACCTGTTGCGAACATCAAATAACTAGTTTTTTTTCCCATGTAAATTATGAATTAAAAGTTGCTCTGACAGAGACCGTATGGTAGCAACTATTCTGAATCAACAACGTAGTTTTAACTGGTATTAAGTTGTCTTACTGACTAGTGAAAAACAGAACTATCTGGATGGATAAGTTGAAAATTTGATAAATTATAATTGTAAAACACAAAACATGTCATAAGAAAGTTTTGGCTATCAAGAGCATTCAGGCATAAATTTAATTTGCTATCAACAGCATTTTGGCAAATCATCGTATGTAGTCAAAACCAGTTGCAAGTAGTTTAGAGGTTAAATTGGAGAAACAACTATTTATATCATATAAAGACAATTTCATACGTACTTTTAAGCAAATAAATGGGTGAAATAGCATTGCGGTTTCAAACAGTTTGCGAGTAAGGTGCCACTATTTAATGTATGCGTCCATTGATCACTCATAATAGCCACACATTAAAATAAACTTATTTTAATTTAAAAATCAGATTGCATTCAATTTTTGTACTTATTATTGTTTAACGAAAAATATTTAAAGCAACTGTACAGAACTCTTTTTCAAATATCTAAAATAGGTAGTTGCCAAACATGATATATGACTACAGGTTACATAGCAACTCATAACCTAATTTTCCGACTTATAAGCTCTGGGCAAACTTGCTTACAGTAGCGTTGAAAATCCAAGAAACTTGAGGGACATAAGCAACTGTGCCTCGAATGCTGACATCTGTATTTGTGTCCGGTTTTGGTGGCAGTTCGCCAATCATAGCCGATATAAGCGAAGTTTTTCCTTCTCCCGTACTACCAACGATCGCAACCAAGCTTCCAATTGGAATATCCAAATTTATATTTGATAGTGTGGGTCTTTCCTCCTGTAGAATTTGTTGTTTAATACAAATATGCATGGCTAGATATTATTTCAAATAAATAGTCTATTCTTTCCAGCTGAGTATATTTATATGCATAATCAACAATGGTACACTGAATGCTAAAAAATATTCCCTTTTTAATTACTCTATGAACTGGCATTTGATTCAAGTTTGAAAACTGCTAGGGAATTTTGTAAGAGCTATACTATTTGCACCACAGTATCCACTACAATTTACCTCCGTTTTTCTGGGGCTGCATTTTAACACAGTTTGCTCGATAATCAAATTCCATTTTTTTCTTTCTTAGAATTGGTCGGAAATTATTTGTTGGCTATGTCAATATATTTTTGATTAACAACAAAACACTGATAAATGGTGAGAACCAACAATAATTTATTGCAGAAAGAATCGAGTAAAATATAGTTAAAAAAAAAAGTAAAATGTAATAGACATTGCAGTGCAAATAGCACTGCGTATGTTTACTTCAACTAAAGAACAGCCGTCTCTTCTACCAAAATTAATATTTCGAAATAGCAAAACAATCAGAAAATGAGTCAACTAAACCAGCACTCTTTTTTTGTTACTTGATTTCACACCCTGGTGATGTAGATTAAGCGCTAAAAGGGGGATTTGAATATACAAAGGACAATATTACAACCAACTATAATAGTTCAACAACATGAGGCTATGAAACCAGTGCAAAGAGGCATGAGCACTGCCTCGCCCTACAAAATATGAAAAATGCCATAAACCAACCAATAAAATATGGAAATAAATGATTTTTTTCCTTTCTTTTGTTGTTGTGGAATGGGAAGTAACTATGTTTCTGTACACACATACATATATACATATGCATAAGTATATGTATAAGTATGCATGCATGCAGGTGTGAAGGTAAAACTGGCTGGCCGTAGCTGAAATTTGCAATCACAGCACAACATGTACAAATATGGGATTAGGCCATATCTTAAATATTATTATGGCCCTATCTGAAAATAAAATAAATACAATAAAAGCCTAATTTTATTATTTCACTAAAGGTTATTATACTCCAACTATAAAATGATGACCCAAAAACGAAATGAAGATAATAAGCTAAATAGTTTTGTGTTTAATGAAAGTAAGATCATATTTGTAATATTTTATCAAGTTTTTATACAATGAAAATATTGCCATAGCTGAAATCATGGGCTAGCTCCACCACTATATGTATGTATGTAACACACACAGTGTGGTGTAAGGGAGAAAGAGAGAGGCGACCAACGGGAGGACCTGAGGATCGCCTTCCTAATACATGTGTAAACATTACATGCTTTGAAAATTCAAAAACCAGATATCTGACCCGTCTTCGACCCACTTAACCAAAGGTCTCGCCGCTTGACTAATGGTTATTGGAAATCACACACACACACACGCGCGCGCGCACACACACACACACACACACATACACACACACACACACACACATATACATACATACATACATAGAGAAATACATACATATATTCAGAAATTCTTACCTTTAAAAGTTACTTCAAAAATTTGGAATGTATACATACAATATAAAGAAAATTGTTGAGTGATAACAGCAGTTGTCACAGGTCAACAAAATTCAAAGCTGCAATGTGGTAAACCAACTATGTACAACAGGGGAGGGGAAAAAAATACTGAAGTTACATAAGCAGTATGAATAATTTACCTTCGAATCCCATGAAAAAAATCCATCTTTTATTGAAATAGCTGGAAGCTCCGGGTCAAGAGGTGGATTTGGCAAGAGTATTCTCTCTTCAGATAATAATAGCTCTTCCAACCGTTTCAGAGAGACATTTGCATTTGCAACCTGTTTATTTATTTATCTTGAGAAAATGCTCTAATAATCAGAAATGCTACAGGAAAATAATAATGAATTCACTGCTGTCAAAAAACTTAAAATCCTATGATTTGAATTCCATTTTAGATTGAATCTCTCCCGTTATGATTCGATTTGTATTCCGATTCAAACCAAGCTAATACCACACTTTAGAAATATCATTCAACCAACTCAAATTAATATATTCAATATACTTATTCGGGTCTACAATTCCAATTTTGATCATTTAAAAACAAATTAAAATTGTAACAAGAGAGAAAATGATGTTTTAAGTTTAGATGTAGTAGTTTAAACATCAAAATTAATTTCAAAGTATGTGTGAACTTTAACATGTATGTTTTTTGAATCTACGATTTACGATTTAAATCCCATTTTGATTCATAGTTTGAATTTTACGATTACGATTTGAATCTCATTTGAAAATCTTGAATGAATTTACCGAAGAACCAACACAAGCATTGTAAAGCAAACAATATTACATCATTTAGTACTCAATACTGCTTCATTTTTTATTTTTTTATTTTTTTATTTTTGAGAAATACTCTAATAATTCGCAGGAAAATAATAATGAGTTTACTGAAGAACCAACACAAGCATTGTAAAGCAAACAATACTGCATCATTTAGTATTCAAAGTGAACTGATATTTGTGGTCTACATTATTTATGGATGGCTAACAAAATGAGTAGAGCAGCAGTATATTTGTGTATGAGGGGTATCATGAATTATTATTATCTTTAAGAGAACCACAAGCTCAACAGAAGGTTCCAAATAATGGATTTTGCAGATCCTAGGATTTTGAATAATTTTACCCTGTCAAGTTTGCAGTTCACCCTATATTAGGCAAAATAAAATAAAAAAAGGCCATATCAACCCTTATAATAATTATCACAATTATAACAAGCTTACTGCCCGATTCCATTCTAAAGATAGTCAAATATCAAATAAATTTTTTTCCAAACAATAGTTAAATACATATGTTCTGAGTCTTCTGACCATATCTAGTTAGCTACAGGTGAAGTGCAAATTTACCTGAGTTATCAGATTTGGAAGCATAAATAGAGGGAAACGCAAAACTGAAAATAATGACAATGATGTGAATGCTTTTGCAGGTGTCAAGTCTCCGCCAAGTAAGGAGTACAGCCCAAACGACACCACTGTTACCACAACTGGTATGCTATTAAGGATAAAAGAATTGCACTGCGAAGATATAAAGCATGGCATTAAATCTCATATTTAGAGGAATGAAGAGCCTAGACATGCACATGCAATTGCAACATCGTAATGTGTGTTGGTTTGGTGCACGCGCATGTATAAGATCTCTATTTCTATATGTAACATACCGCAGCTAATAGCTGAGCTTTACGAAACCAAGAAAGCTCATCATTACGTATGCTTTGCACTTTAGACTGGAAACTGTCCTCCCATGCATAACATCTAAAATTCAATTCAACAAAAAGAAATACTAAGAAAATACAAGTAGAACAACCAATATGACAATCGTATAGCTAATTATACAAGCCTTCAAAAAAAGACCGCATAATTAAGGCATACTTGACAGTGTCCATGGCAGCTAGCACTTCATTCATTAAACCAATGCGCTTGTCAGTACGTTGTAAGCCCTCCTTGTTTAACTTTTGCATTCTGCTGATAATTAATGTCTAGTAAAATGGAAAATGAGGGAACAATCGTGTTAGTCTGTTAGATATGAGAGAAAGTCTGTAACCAAAATGTCATAAATCAGAATTATAGGAATACAGGTATTCAACGATGCTAAAAGGCTAAAAGCTTACTTGCAAAGGAAACATAAAAACAAGCATTAGTGAGCCTATAAGAGATGCGACACCCAGCTGCTTATACAGAAGAAAAACAGCGATGATTATTCTGAATGGAGCTGACCATAAATTGTTAAGTTGTTGGCAAACTTGCTGCGGAAAAATGTAAGCTGTCAGAATTTCAAGAATATAATGTAAGAGCTCAGGAGTAACAATCTACAAAGTTGTGGCCTTCTGTTTATTAGGCAGCCACTTGGAGAACTAAGGGTTATTTAGAAGCTATTTGGAAACAAAATTACACCATTTGGAGAAAGGGAATTTTCACTCAAGGCTTAATTTCAGTTCTCAACCAGTTTTAAGGGCTCACATATTTTTGTTTACGTTTAAAACATGGGTGAATCCATGTCTAGCTGAGAAAAGCAAGCTGACCACCTTCAACTTTCCAAAATCATGCAAGTAGTACTGAATATCTATAGTGGGAAATAGGCACAAGGACAAACTTTGACAAAATTTAGGCTGAAGGACACCAAGTTCCGTTGATGGCTTGAAGGACAATGCTAATTAAAATTAGTATTTTGTACACTGTAAAACTAAATATAGTGCTAGTTACAACTAGCATTTTGTATAGTGTAAAAATTAGTTATAATTAGCATTGTCCCATAGCTTGATTTTTTTTCCCACCAAAGTTTGTCCTTCATCCCTTTTTTTTTAAAGTTCACCCTTCACCCTAATTCTCTTTTCAAATTTAGTGCATGAAAACCCTTCCTAAAAGCTTATTCTAAATTACAACCCAATTTTCAAAATAAATAAATAAAATAAATAAAAACATTTTTTTGGCAAATTAAATCTGAACGTTGATCACATGTTCCTATTATCAAAACAAATAAATTTGATTTTTTCACTTATTTTAAAAATTGCAATTTAGAAACTTCAAATATTTGCAGAGATATTATTTGCATATTTTTTCACAAATATTTGTACAGCTCTCCGCAAATATGCTAAAACTTAAAAATCTGAATTTTTTTATAACTTGATGTTTGAGATAAGGTGACTATGTATTTTGAAACTTGAGGAGGGTGTTTTTATGAAGTTCCCATATTCATCAATAAGACCCCTCTCAAACTATCAAAAGTTCAAGTTGATTTCAGCAATTATCCATTCTCTTTCATTCTAGAGAAACTCTATTCTCATTTTGAATAGATATCCATTGGCTAAAGGTTAGAAGAGAAAAAAATGAATATAGCTGAAACTGGTGAAATTTTATTGCTTTTTATTTTCCTTCTTAATCTCTAATCTGCGAGCCCTCTGGGAAAAAAGTTCTGAATCCGCCCCTGGTTTCAAGGACAAAAGTACAAGTATGAATGCATACTCGAACATCGATGGATTTTATCAACCTGGTGAAGTAATTTTAGGACAGACAAATCACCAAAACGGTCAACAAGTCCAAGTTTTAAATAAAACAAATATTGGATTGAAAAACCACAGGTGCACGGTTCTTGCAAAAGATGTATATCTTTTTATAAAAAAAGGTTGTTGTAGTTTCATAAAATAAATGTATGTGTTTATCTCTGTCATCAAAAAATTTAAAATTTTAAGAAAAAAGAAGAAAGAAGAAGTCAATAAAAAAGGATCAAGTACTCAAAAAAATAGGAAATATGTCCTCAGAGAAAGACAAACAAGACCTTAACACCAGTTTCCATTTTAGGAATATACAATATTAAAACAGCCACTTTTCTTATATAAGTATACATTCATAAGTAGTTTCCATAGAACCCCTAAATTATTTGTGTTATGTTTAACAACAGTTAATCAAATCAAAGATACAAAGAAAAATGAGGGTACTTGGAGTGTTTCTGCATCGGTAGTCATCAAATTAGTTATCTTCCCAGAAGTGAAGTTTCTTCGGCTCTCATGTGTTAATCGCAGTGATTTGCGGAACACGGCAGCAACCTGGGTTTTGTAGCACGGGGAATGATAAGTAAACAAAGTGTGATACTGTTGTGTGATACTGTTCACCAAAGATTTGGGAATATACATATCATAAAAAATCAAGAGCGGCGTTAAATTTGCTGCATACCAAGGTAGCCCTCAATCGAAAGCCAACACGCATACAATTTTGAAAATACTGTGCTTCAAATAGTACTCCCAACGCCTGAAATAATATATACCAAAAAAGTGAATGAGAAAGCATATGTATTGGTATGCACCATACACAACAATATTCTTCACTAAATGAGTCAGTTTTATGTTAGGGGTTGAAAATTTTATAATAGGCAGCATCTATTCAAAATATAATGCTTATGTTCGAATTCATACCACTCCAGCAAATATTGAGAATGCATAAAAGTAGCCATTCCAAGATGGATCACCTTTTTGCATTGACTGCACAAAATTAAGAATAACAAATAGCCTCCATTTCATTAAAATGATAGAAAGGAGGTGAAATGAATGGACAAAACAAAGCAACAACTAAAGAAATATCACCTCTAGGAGAAGGTTCAATATGATTGGACCAACAAATTGAGAAGCATCATTACCAATCTGCATAGAAATTTATGGTTCATTAGTGGATTTGAATTTACCAAGTTATGAGATAAATAAAAATTGGACTGCAACTGTAAGACATCCAAAAAGCTGGACTAAGTAGATCAGAACGAATAAATGGTTCTTAAATTTTACCTTGAAAAAACCTCCAAGCACAAACCTGTAATCAAAGCAGTGTAACAATTGATTATTGGTCAAATTGGCATCCTCCAGCAATAAATAGAACAACAAAAAAAAAGGTCAAATAACTCAGGGAAAAAGGAGGAAGGATCATAATTATACCTTCCTCCAAGACTGAAGCACAATGCTCTCAACAGCCAAGGTTTTGGTTTTTGCGATTCAACCAACCAACTTTTCTGGAATCTGGAAAATTTACATCAGCACAACTCAAGAAGAATCTTACACGCTTGCGTGGTTCCTCGTATATATAAACACTCACTTGCTATAGAGTGTTTCAGTTTCATCCCATGTATCCAATTTCCAAACATCCTTCTCAGTAATAGGCCTTTTATAACCAAGCTGCATGAGAGGAGTCATCCATCCGAAAAATATTTCTGATTTTTTTCAAAGAAATTAAAATTGAAACTAAGGGAAAATCAGCTGCATGTCGCAAAAAAAAAAAAAAAAAAAAAAAAAAAAAAAAAAAGAAATACGTGAGATAATATTTGCACGTCTCTCAGGACAAATTTGCTCTCCAGCAGCAAGGGGTTCATAGTCTGAGTTATTAGATTCAACCTCGGGTCTGATTCGTACATAACCTTGATATGGATCCAATAGAGGAACATAAACAAGCAGAAGGATTCCAAACAGAAGCTGCATGATTAGTAAGTTTGTAGCCTTGTTGATCGAAATCAAGAGATTAAAGGACAGAAAAATAAAACTTCATGGATGTGAAAAAATTATTTTGAATCAATAAAGGATATAAAACAAACCTGACAAAGTAACTCACTGGTGTACAGATAGAACACCGGTCTGGACATAGAAGAAATAGAGTAAGACATAACTATTCCTGACCGTTCAACTTATATAACTAGAATATTATTCATGGCAATTATAAGCTGCACAATGCAACTGGTACAATATTCTGCTACGTTGTCTATAAAGCATGTAAAAATCATTCTTCCCTTACTATGAACAATTTATTCGTTCCTATCGACCACGTTTTACCTTTTAAATATATCTGGTAAGCATTTGATACAGCGTACAACACACCCAAAATCTTGAGCAATAAACAAAAATAATTTACTCTCATGATATTAGACCAGTGCATCTTTCATCAATTTTTTAGTGGATGAGTTACCATTTGAGGCCCTAATGACGGGTTTCTTGATGTGTAACAAAAATGTCATCAAGAATCCATATTGAACATGAGGCAAATTTCAAAGTTAATCAAAGTCTAATACAATATTTTTGTAAGTAAAACAAGTGCATTAGTATGACAAAGCTTTTATAATTTCCAAACTAAACACACATCTTTGTTTTAATTTAAAATATTTTTATCGGAAATCTAAAAATCCTAATAAGCAAAATCTCGTTTCGAATCAAATCTCTCTGATTACAACACGATTCACAGATTACAATCTGATTCGCAAATTAAGATTCAAACCTAATTGAAATACAACTGAAAAGTTATCTCATTTTTGAAATTAAACATATCAAGATAATATCTACAACTCAGATTTTATTAGGGCTGTCAATGGATACCCGAAAAATCCGAAATCCGTCCGCATCCGTATCCGAAAAGCGGATAAATATCCGATATCCGGGAAAGCGGATGCGGATGCGGATATAGGCATATCCGCATCCGAAAATTATCCGTCCGCTTTTTTTTTCCGATTATAGCTTAAATTATGTGTATTTTAATATAATTAAATGTACTAATTTATTAATTTGCAAAATTAAAAGTCTACTAAACGCATGTTAATTACTCAAAATTATATATAATCATCATATTTATTTGGTTTTAGCACTTTAGTAATCAATTAGGTTGAAAAAGATTAATATTAGGCTAAAAAATTTCATTTATATTCATTGATTTATCGATTGTTGGCGGAGCGGATAATTATCCGATATCCGTCCGTATCCGCGGATACGGATATCCGATATCCGAAAATGGTTTCGGATGCGGATACGGATATGGCACTATCCGTATCCGAAAGTATCCGTTGACAGCCCTAGATTTTATTGTTCCATGAACAACATAAAGATGAATCAAGAGAAAGGTTTAGATTTGGAACCACAAACATAAAATTCAATTTGAGAAGTAAAAAATAGTACGTGTGAGAATGATCAATGTTTTTACATACTTATGTGTTAGTTGTTGGCCTACATAAAATATAATAATCAGCATAAAAACTTATATAATCATTGAAAATGAATCGATGATTCACGATTAAATACAGACCTTCATTTAAAATAATTAAACATTATGAAGTTTATGACAGTGGGATGTTGGTTAGCATATTGCAGTTGGATTACCTAGACGATTGAAAATATTTACAAATACTACGCACAAAAGAATGTAAAAAAAAAATAACTATAAGTATAAACTAGCAAAAAATAGAGAGAGACTAACTCATGATTTAGAATTGGAACAAATAAAATGCATTACAGATGGCAATGGCTATAAATTGATAAAAGATAAGGATACGCTATATAGGTGGAAAATTTATTTTGAGTAAATGCTTTAATAAAGAGAATCCTGAATAGGATATGCAAAATAGAAAGTAAAGACGCAAAAGCAGCAATGAAAAAACCAGTAGGTCTAGATAACATACCGACGGAGATGTGGCCATAAGGAAATAGAAGTATTCAATGCCTTATAAAGTTATAAACTTATTTAATAAAATATCAGTACAGGGGGAAGTTCTAATGAGTGAAGGATGTAATAGTTCCAACATTTAGAAACAAGGAAGACATATAAAATGGTGGTGATTATAGAGGAACTAGATTAATGAGTTACAAAATGAAAATATGTGAGAATAACAAAACAAAGATTAAAAAATGGATCAAT
This sequence comes from Allium sativum, assembly GCA_030737875.1. Classification (NCBI taxonomy): domain Eukaryota; kingdom Viridiplantae; phylum Streptophyta; class Magnoliopsida; order Asparagales; family Amaryllidaceae; genus Allium; species Allium sativum. The sequence continues at coordinate 230,526,545 of CM060911.1, forward strand.
GGTACCAGATAACAATTTTGTTTTATTCCAAGCAAGTTAAAAACAGAGGGTATAAATTTAATAAAGCGATTGATAGAGCATGCTAGGAGTAAATAAAAGCATATGGTATTCGTAGATCCATAAAAAACATGGTACAGACTACCAAGAGACATATTTAATTGGTTTTAATTTTCTTCTTCTTCCTCCTTTAAAAAAAAAAAAAAAAAAAAAAACCACAAATTTGAGCTAAGGGTGTAAACCGACCGGACTGGATAAGACGAAGGTGTGTAGTAATCATGCCTCATAAGAGATTCAAACGGACACGCAAGCATTAAGCTTGAGCATTAATCATACGAACGGACAATATAAAAGCATCAAGCATTTGCGGATGGACATTTTTTTCTTATCTTAATTTGTGTCTTAAATGAAAATCGTACAGACACAGACTAACGCCTTACAGCCTCGGACCGAGTCGGACGATCCTAAATTTTCTAGGGCCCTAATTTCAGCTCATTTAAACTCAATATTTGATGAAACCTTTGTGCATGATCTCATATAGTGAGACTAGCTAGTTTCCGCTAAAAATAAGATTACTTCCAGGAACGATTTTAAGACACTGGTGATTTGCATTTGTCTTGAAGGAGATGACAGAAGAAATTCAAGACGGTGTACTGTGGTGCATGATACTTGCTAATCATATTGTACTAGACGACATCGCAAAAGAAAAGGTGCAAAAAAAATTCAAAAAAAAAATGAAGATATGCATTAGAATCAAAATTTTAGAAAATTTAGTATGTCTAAAACTAAATATATGACATGTAATCTTAGTGGAGATGTTAAGAAGCATAACATAATATGTTTATAATATCAAGTTATCAATGAAAAAAGCATTTAAATTTTTAGGATTGATGCTACAAGAATATGAAGAGGTGGAAAAGAACACAATCAACCAAATTAGCATAAGTTAGTTAAAATGAAAATAAGTTAGTACTATTTTAAAGGAAAAATTTATCAAATTGGATTTTGAGCAACTATATTGTACAAAGCAGAATGTTGATCTTTAATGAAGCCAAGGGAAACAAATTAAATATTGGATAAATGAGACTGTTAAGCAGTATGAAGAAATAATCAAATAACTAAAAAATATAAACTTAAAAATGAGGAATTAAAAAAATACTAAAAGTGGTACCCATAATTGAGAAACATAGGAAATAATACTTTGATGGTATGAAAGCATACAAAGAAGATGGAGTGATACCCATAAAAAAAGAAGATAACATATACATAGAGTGACAAAGGACAGAAGCGAAGATCAAGATTAACATGGAAGAAAAATATTTAAAACGACTTAAAAATTTGAACTTCTAAAATATGATTCAGTATAGAAATATACACGGGAAGATAATTCATGTGGCTGACCTCATTTTTATTTTTATTTTTTATTTTCTTTTTTTTTGGGGGGGGGGGGGGGGGAGGGGGGGACACGATGATGATGAAATATTGTTATACTGAGTAAATGTTTTCGATTTAAGCAAATTTAAACATCACAAACAATTACAAAGTAGCTTTATGCAAATAGCCAACTTAATTCACATACAACCAACTTACTTATCATACAACTTACTTGTCGTAATATTCTCTAACAGAAAGAACGAGCTTGAAAAGAGCACACTCGCCAATCAGAACATTCACCACAACAAACCGAATATACCACCTAAACTCCGTGATATAAACTCTATTCTCCAATCCAATCATGATAAGCATGCTTAACCAAGTAATAGCTTCAACAATCAGTACAGCCACCTGAATTTATCAACAACCAACAAGTATACTATCTTCAATGCAATTGTTTCAAACAGAGCTCTAAAACATATATAACACACTCACCTCAAATGGAGGAAGAGCATAACCAGTCTGTCCATTTAGATTTGAAATGGATAACCCAAATGCTAATCTAAACAACGGCTCAAAAGCACAATAGGAAGCAAAAAAGCCCAAAACATAATTATAAGCACAGGATCTCAGACTATATCTTTCTACAGTGATGTCTTTTTTCAACCTCCAAATTCGGTAAACGCAAACACCACAAAGAACCAAATGTGAGATTCCAACAACTAGGGTTTCAATTGCACAAGGCGTATATGCGCCTAATGCATTTTGTACAGTTGACCATATTTGATTTTCTTTAGGCTTGCAGTACCAAAGCAGAGGTTCAAACCCCATTCCTACGGTATTTCAAGTATTAAGAGGACTTCACAAACACTTCATCTTCTCATTGTGCATAAGCGGGGACCTATGCAGACGTTAATGATAAATAATGTAAGCAAAAGAAATTATGCTTATACACTAGAGTACATCATTCCTCGTTTTGCAAGTTCATTGCATATTCTTTCCATGGCAATTTTTAGAAATAAAAGTACAGATCTAAATCAGTAAACAGAACCAATATCACAAGGTTCGACTGTGTAAACACGAAGCATTCAAAATGATGTAGGTGCTCTATATTCAGCTGATTATAAGGTGAAATATAAAGTTCAATCAAGTACAGAGTCGGCAAATATAATCAAAAACTTACCTTTAACTGCAAAATCAAAGAAAAGAGAGCAATAAAGACCAAGTAGCAGCAAACTCAAGCTCAAAACAAAAGGAGATTTTGTTCTAGAGATGGAACGATATGTATGAAGGAATCAAATCGCACCCAGTTTAATTTGCTTTTCAGTACTTGTCACTTGTCGTCTATCAATCATTGCTTGGATTTTTAATCGGTTTGGAGTAGAATTAAATGAATATTCAAAGTCGTTGATCAATCCAAGCGTCAGTGCTGACGAGAAAGACAAATTGGAGAAAAAACCGTTTGGGAATAACGAAATTGAAAATTCATTTTCCACGGACTGCGAAGAAAACTGCAACACATGAACATGACTTCTGCTGCGACTACTGAACTAATTCAAAGGCTGTGAAACTATTTACATCCACTGACATCTCCTTCAATGAAAGGATGCGTTACTGGGGGAGTGCCCCATTTTGCCCACGACTATACTGATTATTATACTACCCACGTTTTATTCTAATTATCACTCACTGTGGTAAAATATATGTTTTTAAGGGTGAATACGCTTAATGCAAGGGACACTATTGTAATTGATGAGACATATAAAGCCTATAAATAGAGAGTTTGTGTATGTTGTAAATGTATCTGAATGAATAAAAATGTCTGCTCTCTCTCATTTCTTATGTTCTTCTTTTATTTTCACAACACGTTATCAGCACGATCTTTCTATTTTATAATACTAATATATGTAGATGGTGTTTACGGTTTCATGTGCGTTTTATTTATTTATTTTAAAGCTACTGCAAAGTATCCATCCGTCTCTTATAGCCGTTACTTTTTGCTATGAAACTATATGTTCATATTTTTGCTCAGCATGGAATCGTGATATATATAAAAAAAAAAATTCTCTCGATTCATTTTTTTTTGACCCGGTAAAACTGCCTAGAGCAAAGGCAGTTTGAAGTTTGAACAAGTACTACTTTACTTATGCGCACATTTTATTGCTGAATAATTTTATTCGTTCTTAATGGAACGATATTCTTACTCTTGTTTTATAAATATCTTGTTTCGTATGCATCCATTTAAAGTAGCCAGTACTCCCATTATTATTTATCCACACAGATAAGCTACCGACTTCACCTTTTATAAACCCATCTCTGTATAAACAAAAGGTTGCTTTCTTCCTTATTGTCTTTGCTGTTTTCGTATAACAAGGTACAATGCTTTATATATATATATATATATATATATATATATATATATATATATATATATATATATATATATTACTGTAGCATGAAGCTCTAGTTTCATGCCATGTACGGTGAAGTATATAACATACATCACTTGGTTTATTTTATCCTGTTCTTGCTGTTTTTGAGGTAGAAAGCTGCTACATCATTTTATTCTTACTTCCCTTTGATAATTTGATTGAGACTATGTCGTGGGATGTGATTCCATATTTTGATTTATTCATCTTCATTTATTATTCGGACGCGTGGCTTCTAATGAAATGTATTGTACTATGTATGCTCTGATGTATGGCTCCATGACAGTCTGTATTGTTTCATTGTTGTAATAAGTTCATTGTATATGTATGGAGAAAGAGCTGCAGATCTGGACTTTTTTATTATGTGCCGTAATATATCCTCTTCTATTTTACGTCATTTCTGAGATCTGCATTTCTTTTGATGATGTAACAATACTATAGTTTCATTGTTTCGTCTGTTCGTTAAATTATTATTTCGTTTGGATAATTATAGAACATGTATACTGATATGTGAATTAAGCATCTGCAATTTTTTTTGTGTAGTTCGAAAAATGTCAAACATTGCTAAACTTGAATTTAAAGCATTGGACATTTCCGGAGACAATTATTTGTCATGGATCCTGGACGCCGAGATCCACTTGCAATCTCAGTGCTTAGAGAACGCCATTAAAAATGGCAATAATATGTCCCAGCAGGACAAAGCAAAGGCTCTGATATTTTTAAGACGCCACATCCACGATGATTTAAAATCAGAATATTTAACTGAAAAAGACCCTCTCCACTTATGGAACTCCCTGAATGAGCGTTATGACCACCAGAAGACGGTCATACTTCCAAATACAAGGCAAGAATGGTTAAACTTGAGGTTCCAAGATTTTAAAACCGTAAGGGAATATAATTCCGCTATGTTTAGAATTACTTCTAAACTAAAATTATGTGGAGAAAAGGTAGATGATGCGCAAATGTTGGAAAAGACCTTCTCAACATTTCATGCCTCGAATGTGCTCCTGCAGCAGCAATATCGAGAGCGTCATTTTACAAAATATTCTGAATTGATTGAATGTTAGTTAATTGCTGAACAAAACAATGAATTGCTTCTTAAAAACCACTCCTCAAGACCAACTGGTTCAGCTGCATTACCTGAAGTTAATGCTAACTTTGCCCACTCCGGAAGAGGTCGTGGCAGAGGAAGAGGAAGAGGGCGTGGTCGTGGTCGTGGACGTGGACGTGGACGTGGATACAACCCCAGCAGAGGTGGTTATAGTGGTTTTGGAGTCAACAAAACTACTGATTTTAAGCAGCAAATGAAAAATGAGCTTGGAAATAGCAATAATTCAGCTGCTGAAAATAAGAAGCATTATGAGGAAATTTGCTACAGATGTGGGCGTACTGGTCACTGGTCACGGACATGTAGATCATCAAAGAAAACAATCGAATAGTATCATAAATCGAAGAATATCGAGACAAATAACACTGAGGGATTGTCCGATAACACTGACCTGAAGTTAGATGATTTCTTCGAAGACTATGATGGGAATTTGTTCAGCGACGAAAATTTGAATGCAATATTCGAAGAGATGACCGAAACAACCAATAAGTAGCCTGAAGCTTATTATATGACTTTCAGTTTGTTTCTTTTCAGCATGTACTAGTTTGGAACTTTTGTTTATTTTTTTCCTTTAGTATTTTCTTATGGAACTGTAGAAATAATGTGTAATGTTGGACATGATGACTAGTTTATTCTCGTGGTATTTATTTATATTTATGAGTTCTTTCTGTTATTGACCGGTTGTATTTATTTCTTAAGATATGGATCGACAGTGTTTAAATGATGATATTTGTCTGGTTGATAGTGGAACTACTCATACGATATTGAAAAACCCGAAGTTTTTCTCTGAATTATCTGAAAATATTTCATATAAAGTTTCAACTATTGTTGGTTCAACCAATATAATTGAAGGGTCCGGAAGAGCCCATATAGTATTACCAAATGGTACACATATATTCATTCAAAATGCACTATATTCAAGCAATTCTAAAAGAAATCTGCTTAGCTTCAAAGATATAAGAATGAATGGATATCATATTGAAACTATAAATGAAAACAACAAAGAATATCTTTGTGTTATTTCTAAAATTGAAAGCCAGAAGCTTATTTTAGAAAAATTTGGTACAATTTCAACTGGATTATACTTTACCAAAATTGGCATAGTTGAATCTCATTTTATAAACATGAGCCAGAAGCTCACAGATACAAAGAAATTGATTCTTTGGCATGATCATTTAGGTCATCCTGGATCAACTATGATGCGTAAAATTGCTAAGAACTCAAATGGGCATGATTTACCAAAACAGTTGAATTTACCAAATGATTACATGTGTACATCATGTGCACAAGGAAAATTAATTACTCGACCTTCATACAGTAAGATCACCTCTGAATCTCCAGCATTTTTGCAAAGAATTCAAGGTGATATATATGGTCCGATTCATTCCGCTTGCGAGCCATTTAGATACTTTATGGTCTTAATTGATGCATCAACTCGTTGGTCACATGTATGTTTGCTCTCTACTAGAAACATGGCATTTGCAAAATTACTTGCTCAAATAATTAAATTAAGAGCACACTTCCCTGATCATCAAATAAAATCAATACGATTAGATAATGCAGGAGAATTCACTTCTCAAGTATTTGATGATTATTGTTTATCACTGGGAATTGAAGTTGAACATCCAGTAGTTCATGTTCACACTCAAAATGGTCTGGCAGAATCATTAATTAAGCGTTTGCAACTTATTGCAAGACCGCTGCTTATGCAATCAAAGCTGTCTGTTACAGCTTGGGGACATGCAATTTTGCATGCATCCAAATTGATTAAAATTAGACCAACGGCTTATCATCAGTTTTCACCATCACAGCTTTTAACCGGATCCCAGCCAAATATTTCACATCTACGAAAATTTGGTTGCGCTGTACATGTACCCATTAATCCCCCACTTCGTACTAAAATGGGTCCTCAAAGAAGGTTGGGAATTTATGTGGGATTTGACTCACCTTCGATAATTCGTTATCTTGAACCTCTTACGAGTGATGTATTTACTGCAAGATTTGCAGATTGCAAATTTAATGAGTCAAATTTCCCGCCGTTAGGGGGAGAAAAGACCGTTCCAGTAGAACGGCGTGAAATTTCATGGAATAATCCCTCTATGTTTCATTTGGATGCACGTACCAAACAATGTCAATACGAGGTACAAAGAATTTTGCATATTCAAAATATTGCAAATCAAATGCCAGATGCATTTAATGATGCTGCAAAAATAACTAAATCTCACATTCCAGCAGCAAATACACCAGCTAGAATTGAAATCCCCGAAGGACCGATAGCAGCAAATGAATCTAAAGCTAGACAAAAACGTGGAAGACCGATAGGTTCAAAAGACTTGGCGCCTAGAAAAAGAAAGTCTAATGAAAAATCATCAATTAGCAAACCTCCCGAAGAGGTTCTGAATGATCCAAAGGATAACTCAAAAGAAATCTCAATTCTCCTAAAATCAGTGAAGGAACTATTATCCCGGAAGAAATAATGGAAGCTTCCGAAAATAAAATGGTACCTAATAATAATGAGATCTCAATATTCTATACGAATTATGGAGAAATGTGGGATCGAAGTAAAATAACAATTGATGATGTATTCTCATTCGCAGTAGCTACTGAAATAACTGAAAGTCATGACTATAATGAGAATAATGATAATGAACCAACTAGCATATATGAATGTCGAAAAAGACACGATTGGCCAAAATGGAAAGATGCTATTCAGGTTGAGTTACATTCACTTCAAAAACATGGTGTATTTGGACCAATAGAGAAAACACCAGAAGGTGTTAAACCAGTCGGTTACAAATGGGTATTCGTTAGAAAACGAAATGATAAAAATGAAGTTGTGAGATACAAAGCAAGGCTTGTTGCACAAGGTTTCCTGCAGAGACCAGGTTTTGACTTCAAAGAAACATACTCTCCTGTTATGGATGTCATAACATTTCGATATTTAATAAGCCTTGTAGTTTCTGAGAAGCTTGACATAAGATTGACTGATGTTGTGACAGCTTATCTATACGGTGAATTAGATACCGATATTTACATGAAAATCCCAGACGGATATAAATTGCCTGAAGCAAAATCAAAGTCAATGTATTCATTAAAATTGAGAAGATCACTATACGGTTTGAAACAATCTGGAAGAATGTGGTATAACCGTCTTAGTGAATATTTAGTAAAAGCTGAATACAAAAGCAACCTCATTTGTCCATGTGTCTTTATAAAGAAATCGGTAAAGGGATTTGTTATCTTAGCGGTATATGTTGATGATATAAATTTGATTGGAACTCCAGAAGAGATCAATGAAACAATAGATTACCTAAAACAGGAATTTGAAATGAAAGATCTTGGAAAAACCAAATACTGTCTTGGTCTACAGATTGAGCACAGTAAAAATGGCATATTAATCCATCAATCAAATTACATTGAGAAAATCCTGAAGCGTTTTCAAATGGATAAAGCATATCCACTTAGTACACCTATGGTTGTCAGATCACTAGATATTAAAAAGGACCCTTACCGACCAAAAGAAGATGATGAAAATATACTTGGTCCAGAAGTACCATATCTCAGTGCAATTGGTGCATTGTTATATTTAGCCCAATGCACGAGACCAGATATTGCATTTTCAGTCAATCTTCTAGTAAGATATAGTTCTGCACCAACTAAAAGACACTGGAACGACATAAAACATATCATGAGATATCTGCGAGGAACCACAGATTTGGGCTTATTTTATTCTAACACAGGCAATAATCCGATTCTAGTTGGTTATGCTGATGCAGGTTACCTTTCTGATCCACATAAAGCAAGGTCACAAACTGGATATGTGTTTACTAACAGTAATGCAGCTATTTCATGGCGATCTACAAAGCAAACGTTGGTAGCAACATCATCTAATCATTCTGAAATATTAGCACTACATGAAGCAAGCCGAGAATGTATTTGGTTAAGATCATTAATCGAACATATTCGAACCACATGTCAACTTCCCTCAACTACAGAAAGATCAACCATTATTTATGAAGACAATGCCGCATGCGTAGCTCAGATTCAAGCAGGATACATCAAGGGTGATAGGACGAAGCACATTTCTCCCAAATTCTTCTTCACACATGAACTTCAAAAAGACAATAAGATAGAAGTGAAGCAAATTCAGTCTCAAGAAAATCCAGCAGATTTATTCACCAAAGCACTTCCAAACTCAACATTTTAGAAGATGGTTTATAAAATTGGTATGCGTCGTTTGCATCACCAAACTATTTGAATAATGCGTTACGAATCAGGGGGAGCATATATAAAGCTATAGTGTACTCTTTTCCTTCACTAATATTTTTCCCACTGGGTTTTTGTTAGTAAGGTTTTTAACGAGGCATTATTTTGATCCAGAATTATCAACCCTCATTGGAACATTGTCAATATGTTACCTAAAGATGAAAATTGTACTCTTTTCCTTGTTTATGATTTTTCCCATAGGGTTTTTCATAAAAAGGTTTTTAATGAGGCAATCAATCTTACCATCTTTGCATACGCATATTCAAGGGGGAGTGTTGTAAAATATATGTTTTTAAGGGTGAATACGCTTAATGCAAGGGACACTATTGTAATTGATGAGACATGTAAAGCCTATAAATAGAGAGCTTGTGTATGTTGTAAATGTATCTGAATGAATAAAAATGTCTGCTCTCTCTCATTTCTTATGTTCTTCTTTTATTTTCGCAACACTCACATCTTAATGTTATCCATCCACTTATTTTTATCCTTTTTCAACATCCATAGTTAGAAAAATTATTTTGCAATACAAATTTGCAGCTTTTTCTTCGTTCTAAATCATTCAAATTCATTAATAATTTTGTTTCTAAAAAATATAAAGAAATTATTTTAAGACTGTATGTCATAATCTCAAAAAATACAACAACGTAAATCTACAATTGATTTTTAGATGAATTATATATCTCAAATGCAATATATCTATCTATATCCTTCTTCTGATCATCCATAATTTGCAACTTAATTTTAAAATTGAATACACCTCGAGTATTGTCTTTTTCATTTATATGTTTTTCTTGAATATCAACGCTCTTCTTCTAAATTTTAACGCTAACACCACTTACACACTCAACGTAATTAGTACATTTTTTTGTTTACAACAAGAAAGAAGAATATGGAAGAATACTTAAAGTAGTGCGAAGAATAATGCTTAATAAAGTAGATTCTGAAAAGATTATCCTAATTTTTCTAGTCAACCAATACGTCATGTGTTTCACACATGATAATGGTTCATAAATTATTTTTCTACAGATTGAATATGTTTAGCACACTGAAGATAAAATAATTTGCATAAATATTTAGCTGTGCTTTTATTAAAATTATATGTAGTTAATTTCGATATTTATTTTTAAGTTGCAACATCTAATTTTTGGTTAGTTTGAATTTTTATTTATACTACCTATTTATAAAATATGAATTTATAAAGAAAATCATTTGTTGAATCATATTTTAAATTGGTATTGTAACATGTGTAAAAGGCATTTCAAATTTTTACATGAAATTTAACTATTAGTTCCTATATTGTAAGAGATATAAAGATTTGATAATATATAGGGAGAGAAGTTTTGCGGTAATATCAAAAAAGTGTGACATCAACATTATTATGACCATTAATGAAGATAAATATATTTTTTAACTAGTTTTATATAATATAGTTAAATCATAAATGGACTGTATAAATTTGAAATGTAAGAAAAGTTCCAACAAAAAATTATTGAATTCAAGAAATTGAAATAAAAATATAAATAAAACTAAAATAATAAAATATACAATGAAACTCATTGAAACAAAACTAGCGTGGATAGGCGATTGGGTAGGCAGGTGGATAGGATGGTGGACGAGATATCATAAGCCGATGTTACTTGGCTGTGTATTACAAACGTTCTATCTCCAACAGTAATCAACTTTGTACGTTGCCATCGTTCGAAGAAGTTGACATTTCTCCGTTATTTTGTACCTTAGGTAGTGAAATTGCTTTAGAAAGTTTTTTTAAAAGACTTTGACATACAAACAATGAAGCAGATTCTATAGTGGTTCCCAATGGATTTGGACTTTAGATTAGCGGTTAGACTCCCTATTTCAAAATGATTTAAATTTTCACAATATATCGTATATGCAATCTCGTTTATCCTCTCATTGGTCTCAATTTGACATTTTCCACTATGACTATTGGAAGTAAAACCTTCGTCGTGTCATATCTTGTAACGACCTGGGGGAAAATTCGATGCTCGAATTTTCGACAACAATACATAAACCTGTATTACTTGCCTAAAACCCGAGTATCGAACCCCAAATTGTCAATAGAAAGAAATTAGAGGGTGAGAAAAGAAAGAAAGAATATTAGAATAGAAGAAAGTAGAAGAACGCCACATCAGAATCTCATAGCGGAACAGATAAAATATAATATAACAAATCTTTTTATACAAAAGAACTGTATACACATACCAACTATTAGAGTACAACATATATCAGACACAGCAGAATAATAACTTTATATAACTAGCGGTGAAACCTCCTGCTTCCAGCTCCTGAAACTCCAAGCGAAACCTGACCGGGAAATATACTCGGTCTGACCCGAGCACATTTGAATCAAAGCAAAATTCACCGGGTCAGTCTGGATTACTTTCAGTGATAAATTCACAGTACAAACAATATGTTTAACTTTGGGAAAATCCCTTATGAAATCAAAGGATAATAGTAAGACCAGCCCACACATAAACACTGACGGTTTTTACCTTATTATAATCTAAAACGTTTTTGAAATCATAACTTATTCTGATATTATCATAATGTCTAAATACAAATAAATAACAATCTAACGGAACGTTTGCATCTCACGCTCCACATATATATTATACAATCGAAAACTGCGGGCGCTTATTGGATATTGGATTCCAACCATGACGAGGTATGGGACCACCTGCCGATAGTGTACCTCGAGAGGCGAATACACTGTGTTCAACAAGAACGTCTTGCAATGAAACACCCCACCTCCGTTAGGGTCACTCTCAAAGGGAATGCCCTAATTTTGGTGGAGGTTTATAAGTACAAGTCACAGATATACAAGACAGATATAAGAACACATATTTGTAAACAGCGGAAGAACAACAAACTTTTATTTCATGAAGTCAAATACGTGTCACAAAACATCACCATGATTGTCTTACATCCTTTCCAAAAACATAACATAATACTTCATAATCTGTCTTGAGTACATTATTTTTAAAGAAGCATAAATAAAACATAGATAAACTGCCAAAGCCCCATAGTGAATTGTCCAAAGCCATAGTTCAAAACAGGAAAGTCCAAGCAATACATTTCTCTTCTTCAAGCTGGATGTTGAGGTAGGTCAAGCTGCTGTGTTCCCTCCCTGAGGACCTGGGGGGGGGAAACGGAAGAAAGAAGACGAAAGAAAAATAGAGTCAGACATAAAGCCTGAGTAAGTCTAGTACTACTTTGTCTATGAATAAAGAACCGGGTATGATAAGTAAACAGGAAGTGGGCAACATTATAAACTTGGTTAAGTTATCTAGGGTCGAATATACTATCGTACCCCATGTTAATCTCTGAACCCATATAAACTAGTTTCCAATCTGCACCCCATAATCAGGGTAGTGTGATCCATTCTACGATGATCGGCTCCTATTCGCATAGTTACATGTGTCTTACGGCCCCCGATGTCTGTAGTTACCTATGCTGGTCCCACCATGGGGTGTATCAAGTCCCATAGTGGCAACCCGACACAACCTTAGAGTGCAAAGGTATGCTACTGGTGTCCAGTGCTTTATTTTTCTGCGCCGGAGTGCGTGCACGCCCGCACACCGTTAGAACCTACACTGCTACACCACCGCCGTCGATTTGACCTCTTACAATCAGCCCAGTAATCGTGCCCCACCCTGCCTAGTTTCAGGGTATCCTGATACACCTTCTAGGGTTACTGCTGAAAAGGGTCCCCCCGTTACTAGGTTTTCTATCTCTAGCCAACATGCTAAGTTGGTTAAGTGTTTCCTAACCTAACCCCACCAGTCCGTTTAGTTTAGCATGTTCCATTTTGATTAAGTCTTTAGTTTACTTAATCCTAACAATCCTGACTCAGCCTTAATTGTCTTATTAAGGCCCTGACCTCTCACATTAGACAGGTATTGTTGTGGCTGCCTGTTGCCGGTTGGTTCCGGGCAGTCTTACGCCACAACTCAGTCTAACCTCGGGTCCTTGCTGGGCTCCATGTTTAACCTCCCACATTGGATAGGTATTGTTGTGACTACTGGACAGCCGGGCGGTTCCGGGCAGGTTTACATCACAACTCAATCCAACCTCGGGTTAAACACATCGTCTTTTCTACATTTACATATTTTGTCATTCTTCTTTATTTCTTATATGTAAATATTTGCGGCCCATTATTATGTTAATGGTGTAAAGGTTACACCAACCATGGGCCCAACCCATACTTGACTTTGGGCCCTTCTACTTTAGTTTTCATTCATTAAATTAATTTAGCCCAACGTTATTTACCCCCGTTTTACACGTCCGTTTATATATATTGGGCTTAGCCTTTTAAAGCCCAATTTAGCCATGCGAAAAGGGGAGGCTTATGGCGTATACACAAAGAGGGGAAAATGAGCGCATGAACTTGCATATGACGTTGGAAAATACATAATAGAAATTGGTGTACTTGCATAGTGGTGACATGTATTTTGGTCATACAACATAGGTGACATAAATCAAGGCATGTAAACTTGCATAGGTTTAACTACAACATGAACCTATATTCTTAATTAGGCATAATGTCAAACATAAGCATGGCCTAAATACTTCTAGCATAAACATGGCATATTGTCAAACATAAGCATGGCATAAAATACTTCTAGCATAGGCATGGCATATTGTCAAACATAAGCATGGCATAAAATACTTCTAGCATAGGCATGGCATATTGTCAAACATAAGCATGGCATAAAATACTTCTAGCATAGGCATGGCATATTGTCAAGCATAAGCATGGCATAAATACTTCTAGCATGAACATAACATAATTCAACTTAATCATGATTTAAGCCTAATCACATAACGATGGTATAAACATACTTATGCATAAATATTCCTAATCATGGTGTTTTGCTTTAAACTTGCAAAAAGGGGATTTTTGAGTCTAATCTAACCATGTCTCACATATGTCATCATATAATTCTTTAAAACAAGATAGACTTAATCATAGCTCTCAATTATGCCAAATATCATTCCTAGCCATATTCATAAGTTTGCAAAAGCATGACTAATACATGGTGTCAAAATTCCACATAGTTTCATATGAACTATAATAACCAAACTTGTTTCAATTACTTGCAAAATGATTTATACATAAAAACATACATCATAATGGCATAATAACAAAGCCTCAAATTTGCATGAATTTAATCACATAACGATCATACATCATATAATGATTTATACACAATTTGCGCAATATCCCAAACGTTTATTTGCATAGAACTACCGCATGTAGTCCTTTATAATGAATACATAATTTTGCACAAACATGAATTACTTCCATTGCCACAATTCAAGCATACACATCAACACAGTTGTTTATTATACCAAAGTAATACTCTACTTACAATGGTTTGATGAATTCTCTAGTTTAGGGATTGAAGACGCAAATTCCTTTGTTGAATTGATTAGCTTTAGGTTGCTTTGAATTGCTTTAGGCCTTAGAACTTCCTCCCTAATCCTCTCTTTAGTTGGCGGCTATGCTTTGTCGTTCCTCAGCAACATGGCGGCTATGTTCTTAATTTTTAATGAATAGATTAGGGTTTGGTCTAGGGTTGTTTATATAGAGGTTAGGAACTAATTAGGACCCTTGATGTTGCTAGGTTAGATCATAGCCATTCATTAGGAAGAGAGACCAATAAAAACCCGCCACCTAGCCCTAATGACAAAGCAGACCACAGAAATTCGACCACACACCGACCTGGCCAGCCAGGTTGACTGGGCTCGACCAGGTCGATACCCCTGTCGACAGGGCTGTCGACAGCCCTGTCGACATGGGTAGCCCAGGTCGACAGCCCAGTCGACCTGGGTGGCCCAGGCGGCACTTTTCTGGCCCAATGGGCCCCACTTCGGAATATTTAATTATTTAATTCTGTTTGAGTTTTAAATTTAATTCAAAACTTCCGAAGGCCATATCTTCCTCATACGGACTCCGTTTTTCGAAAACTCGGACTCTATTTCGCGTATTTTTCCGAGACGAACGCAATGGCGTATCCCGTTTCCCTTAGTTCTCTGATTTGAATTTGATTATACTTTAATTTATGAATTTCACAGTTATCGAATTTTCGGGGTGTTACATTCTCCCCCACTTAAAAGGATTTCGTCCCCGAAATCTTCAAGTGTAGGAAAACGTATATCCTAACATCCAATCATCCATCTACTCATCCATCAAACACGAGCATCCATTGTCCTTAAAAGACTTCTAATGCTTCATGATCATATGCAAAGTGTGTGTGTACATGTACTTATCTAATGCAAAATCAGGCGGTCTACTGATTCAGTTGACCTCCTTAATGCGAATTATGTAAGTGCCATGCATCCATTATGTATGCAAAATTTTCCTATTCTTGATTCTACATGAGTGCACAACCATTCAATACAAATGCAACATCCACATGACAACACATTATAGTTCAACCTCATACGAATACAAACATATATGCATATGCAATATGAAGTGACTGAGCCGATCTAAAACCTAGATTGTGTGTGTATATGCAACCACGAGCAACCACTAGCAATCACTTGCAACCACTTGCAACCATCATACATAACATGTTTCAATTACATGTTTTCATCCAAAGAGATTCTATCTAAAAGATACGGTCGAGGAAATATACCTAAAAAGATAGATAGATAAAAGCGCAACTTAAGGAAAAGAAAGATCAAGGATGTACCCTCGAACAGAAAAGGGTAGGCTGTACGGATTCTAGCTTCAGTTTCCCAAGTCGCGTCTCCCTCGGCGTCGCTCCACTGAACTTTGACGAGCTTGACTTCGCGGTTGCGTAGCTTCTTCACTTCCGTTCCTAAGATGCGGGTTGGAACTCTCCTTATGGTTGCTTCGCGTTCCACTTCGGCCTCTTCGAGGATATTCGGCTCTATCACTTCAGCTGACTCATGCAGACATTTTCGGAGATGTGAAACGTGAAAAACGTTGTGGACTCCAGCCAACTTCTCGGGTAGCTCTAATCTATAGGTCATTTTCCAAATTTTCTCGATGATAGGAAATGGTCCTACCTAAAGGTATAGTCGAATGATAGAAACAAGTAAAAACTTTGTGCCCATTAGGCAATGTCGAAACTGGAAATCTATGCCACATATATATTGATTAGGAGAAGAACTCTCTAAGCATCAGCCCCGAAGACCGAAATCAACATCAGACTGACACCCAAAGAATTACTCAACCCAACCACCATATATGATTCTAAGAAATTAAGCATGATGGACTCCTTTTAGGTCACAAGGGAGTCCCTTCCTAAGACCGACCCGTATCCTATAAAACCCAAAAAGTTTGGTCAATCCAACGAACACCCTCAAGCCCCAACATGTGTTACTAACAGATGAGTCATACTCCCTACGGGGTTTGCGACAGAAATTGGATTGAGAATGGGACCGAGAGGATAAACACAAAAGATAGCATGCAAGCAAGCTCTACAGGAAGAGAGGGACTAAGGATACACTCTTAAGAAGAGATATGATGCACGAATCTAGTCTTCGATCTTCTAAGTCGCCTTTCCTTGAGCTTGACTCCATTATGCTTTGTCCGTCTTTAACTTCACAATTTCGTAGCGTCTTAATTCTTGTTTCCAAAATATGAGTTGGAACCTTTTCCACTGTTGCCTCTCGTTCCTCTTTCACTTATTCTACTTCTAATATTCTTGGCTCAATCCTAACTGCGTACTCATGGTTCCATGCAAGCTCTCCAAAATTCACTAGTGAATCTTGGATCTTGTTAACTTACTATAAGGTATTCCACATAGATGAATTATCTCTAGAAAATAAACAAATGTCAACTATGTTGCCAAATGTATTTACTAAGGTAATTCTCCACAACTCATTCATAAGCGAAATGAACTTTCTGCCTTAGTGGCGAACACTACTGGAGCGCCCCATTCTGAAATGCTCCTCCTAATAAACCCCTTTCCTAGAAGCTCTTTAATCTGTTTACTGAGCTTTTTCCTTTCTCGTGGAGCCATATGTCTAACGGGCAATGCAACGGGCTTTGCATTATCTACAAGATATATGCGGAAGTCTATTTCCCGCTTCGGAGGCAAGCCCTTCACCTCTTCAAAGACATCCGGATATTCCCGGACCACTCTAACTGATTTCAAATTTTCAACAGAGGCATCTAGCGATTCAAGATAACTAAGCATAACCGCATACGAGGGATTACAAGAAATTTCCAAAGTATTACCGAGCTGGGTTAGGAGCCTAACAACCCTTTTCTCACAATCAAGGATGGCCCCATTACTGGATAGCCAATCCATACCCAAAATCAAACCATACCCCGAAAAGCCCAAAACAAAGGCACTACATAGAAATTCAACACTTAGGATAGAAAATTTCAAATCCAGACAGATCATAGACAAATGAGCTAGGCCCCCAATTGGGTTTGAAACAATTAAGGGGTCCTCTACCATACTAGTTTTTAGGTGCAGAGATTCTACTAAAGCAGACGAGATAAAGGAGTGTGATGCGCCAGAATCAAATAAAGTGCGAACGGGGTGATCATAAAGATAAACTACACTTTCTACAGAAGTGTTTGTACCTCGCTGTTGCAATGGTGGCGCTTCTAGCACATGAACCTGTGCCCCTGGGGTGGATCCAGCCCCCTGCCCCTGTCCTCGCTTCTTTGGGCAGTCCTTAGCCCTGTGGCCTGTCTGACCGCACGAAAAGCACCCACCATTCTCCTTGGCCTTTTTCTTCCGGCAGTCCTTTACTAAGTGCCCCACTTTGCCACAGAAATTGCACTTCCTCTTCTCTTTGTTGCCCTTTCCGCCCTTCTTGAAGTCTGTCTTCTTAGGCTGCAAACCCTCTTTCTTCCCTTGAGAGCTTTCTGCCTTGGTCTCCTTCTTGCCCTTGTCCTCTTCATTCAGCAATGCCATTTGCACCAATCTTTCATACGTGGCTCCCATGGGTATATGGGTCATAGCCAAACTATGTAATGGCTCATTTAACCCCTTGACGAAACGGAGAGCCTTCTTATGCGGGGTGTTGACTAGGTCAAGCCCAAACCTAGCCAGCTCATCAAACTGATTCACATACTCTCTGACAGTCTTGTCTCCTTGCTTAAGAGATAAGAATTTTTCCAACTGCAAACTTCTTTCTGCATCTGAGAGAAACTTTGTCTCAAACCTTGCCCTAAAGTCCTCCCATGTATCCACTGGTCTTTCAGCATTGGTGACTTCCCACCAGTAGGAAGCCTCGCCCTTCAATAGCCACACCGCTAGTTGTACCTTTTGTCTATCTTCTACTTCAAAGATGATGAATAGGTCCTCCGTTTCTTTTAGCCAATTCCTAGCTGCTACGAAGGACTCAGTTCCATGGAAATCCCTTCCTCCCATAGCTTTAAAATCTTTACATATCTTAGCAAATGTGTTTCCCCGTGGAGGAGGTGGAGGAAAAGGTACTGCTGCGGCTGGATGATTCCCTTCAGCTGGAGGAGGAGGAACGGTAGGACCTGGCTGAGTGGCCCTAGCTTCTAAGAAACGTCTAAACCAACCAGGTATGGGTACCCCTTCAGGCAAGTTAAGATCTTCGGACATGCTGAAACAAAAGGGATAGATTCAAAACGAAGGATAAGAGATAGTACCTATGGCTTTGGGGAGTGGACTTTGCCTTTTTAAAATAAAATAATATTTTTATCTTTTAAAAATGCTTCTATAAATTCCCTTTTTTAAAATAATTTTTCAAAACTTTTTATCTTATCTGGTAAACCTATGCTCTGATACCAAGTGAAACACCCCACCTCCGTTAGGGTCACTCTCAAAGGGAATGCCCTAATTTTGGTGGAGGTTTATAAGTACAAGTCACAGATATACAAGACAGATATAAGAACACATATTTGTAAACAGCGGAAGAACAACAAACTTTTATTTCATGAAGTCAAATACGTGTCACAAAACATCACCATGATTGTCTTACATCCTTTCCAAAAACATAACATAATACTTCATAATCTGTCTTGAGTACATTATTTTTAAAGAAGCATAAATAAAACATAGATAAACTGCCAAAGCCCCATAGTGAATTGTCCAAAGCCATAGTTCAAAACAGGAAAGTCCAAGCAATACATTTCTCTTCTTCAAGCTGGATGTTGAGGTAGGTCAAGCTGCTGTGTTCCCTCCCTGAGGACCTGGGGGGGGGAAACGGAAGAAAGAAGACGAAAGAAAAATAGAGTCAGACATAAAGCCTGAGTAAGTCTAGTACTACTTTGTCTATGAATAAAGAACCGGGTATGATAAGTAAACAGGAAGTGGGCAACATTATAAACTTGGTTAAGTTATCTAGGGTCGAATATACTATCGTACCCCATGTTAATCTCTGAACCCATATAAACTAGTTTCCAATCTGCACCCCATAATCAGGGTAGTGTGATCCATTCTACGATGATCGGCTCCTATTCGCATAGTTACATGTGTCTTACGGCCCCCGATGTCTGTAGTTACCTATGCTGGTCCCACCATGGGGTGTATCAAGTCCCATAGTGGCAACCCGACACAACCTTAGAGTGCAAAGGTATGCTACTGGTGTCCAGTGCTTTATTTTTCTGCGCCGGAGTGCGTGCACGCCCGCACACCGTTAGAACCTACACTGCTACACCACCGCCGTCGATTTGACCTCTTACAATCAGCCCAGTAATCGTGCCCCACCCTGCCTAGTTTCAGGGTATCCTGATACACCTTCTAGGGTTACTGCTGAAAAGGGTCCCCCCGTTACTAGGTTTTCTATCTCTAGCCAACATGCTAAGTTGGTTAAGTGTTTCCTAACCTAACCCCACCAGTCCGTTTAGTTTAGCATGTTCCATTTTGATTAAGTCTTTAGTTTACTTAATCCTAACAATCCTGACTCAGCCTTAATTGTCTTATTAAGGCCCTGACCTCTCACATTAGACAGGTATTGTTGTGGCTGCCTGTTGCCGGTTGGTTCTGGGCAGTCTTACGCCACAACTCAGTCTAACCTCGGGTCCTTGCTGGGCTCCATGTTTAACCTCCCACATTGGATAGGTATTGTTGTGACTACTGGACAGCCGGGCGGTTCCGGGCAGGTTTACATCACAACTCAATCCAACCTCGGGTTAAACACATCGTCTTTTCTACATTTACATATTTTGTCATTCTTCTTTATTTCTTATATGTAAATATTTGCGGCCCATTATTATGTTAATGGTGTAAAGGTTACACCAACCATGGGCCCAACCCATACTTGACTTTGGGCCCTTCTACTTTAGTTTTCATTCATTAAATTAATTTAGCCCAACGTTATTTACCCCCGTTTTACACGTCCGTTTATATATATTGGGCTTAGCCTTTTAAAGCCCAATTTAGCCATGCGAAAAGGGGAGGCTTATGGCGTATACACAAAGAGGGGAAAATGAGCGCATGAACTTGCATATGACGTTGGAAAATACATAATAGAAATTGGTGTACTTGCATAGTGGTGACATGTATTTTGGTCATACAACATAGGTGACATAAATCAAGGCATGTAAACTTGCATAGGTTTAACTACAACATGAACCTATATTCTTAATTAGGCATAATGTCAAACATAAGCATGGCCTAAATACTTCTAGCATAAACATGGCATATTGTCAAACATAAGCATGGCATAAAATACTTCTAGCATAGGCATGGCATATTGTCAAACATAAGCATGGCATAAAATACTTCTAGCATAGGCATGGCATATTGTCAAACATAAGCATGGCATAAAATACTTCTAGCATAGGCATGGCATATTGTCAAGCATAAGCATGGCATAAATACTTCTAGCATGAACATAACATAATTCAACTTAATCATGATTTAAGCCTAATCACATAACGATGGTATAAACATACTTATGCATAAATATTCCTAATCATGGTGTTTTGCTTTAAACTTGCAAAAAGGGGATTTTTGAGTCTAATCTAACCATGTCTCACATATGTCATCATATAATTCTTTAAAACAAGATAGACTTAATCATAGCTCTCAATTATGCCAAATATCATTCCTAGCCATATTCATAAGTTTGCAAAAGCATGACTAATACATGGTGTCAAAATTCCACATAGTTTCATATGAACTATAATAACCAAACTTGTTTCAATTACTTGCAAAATGATTTATACATAAAAACATACATCATAATGGCATAATAACAAAGCCTCAAATTTGCATGAATTTAATCACATAACGATCATACATCATATAATGATTTATACACAATTTGCGCAATATCCCAAACGTTTATTTGCATAGAACTACCGCATGTAGTCCTTTATAATGAATACATAATTTTGCACAAACATGAATTACTTCCATTGCCACAATTCAAGCATACACATCAACACAGTTGTTTATTATACCAAAGTAATACTCTACTTACAATGGTTTGATGAATTCTCTAGTTTAGGGATTGAAGACGCAAATTCCTTTGTTGAATTGATTAGCTTTAGGTTGCTTTGAATTGCTTTAGGCCTTAGAACTTCCTCCCTAATCCTCTCTTTAGTTGGCGGCTATGCTTTGTCGTTCCTCAGCAACATGGCGGCTATGTTCTTAATTTTTAATGAATAGATTAGGGTTTGGTCTAGGGTTGTTTATATAGAGGTTAGGAACTAATTAGGACCCTTGATGTTGCTAGGTTAGATCATAGCCATTCATTAGGAAGAGAGACCAATAAAAACCCGCCACCTAGCCCTAATGACAAAGCAGACCACAGAAATTCGACCACACACCGACCTGGCCAGCCAGGTTGACTGGGCTCGACCAGGTCGATACCCCTGTCGACAGGGCTGTCGACAGCCCTGTCGACATGGGTAGCCCAGGTCGACAGCCCAGTCGACCTGGGTGGCCCAGGCGGCACTTTTCTGGCCCAATGGGCCCCACTTCGGAATATTTAATTATTTAATTCTGTTTGAGTTTTAAATTTAATTCAAAACTTCCGAAGGCCATATCTTCCTCATACGGACTCCGTTTTTCGAAAACTCGGACTCTATTTCGCGTATTTTTCCGAGACGAACGCAATGGCGTATCCCGTTTCCCTTAGTTCTCTAATTTGAATTTGATTATACTTTAATTTATGAATTTCACAGTTATCGAATTTTCGGGGTGTTACATGCAACCCGGCCCACACATGACCGACCACTCATTTCGCTTGAGTGTATCGAATGTATATCATCGACGGTTGGGATCAGCAACCGTCTCCCGAAAAAGGACAGCATCGAATATAGATTAAAGAAGAAAATGGAATTTCTCTAGATAGGTGAACACCCTAATGGGAGCGACCCACATAGCTATGTTGCCTGCCCGATTTTTGTCATTTCCCGGTTGATGAGGTTTGAGGATAGAATTTTATCTTTAGAACATCTCGTCATCATTTACTTTGAATGCCACATTGTCAGATCCTCAGGATATCACTAATTGACGTCCGCAAAAATATCCTAGTTGGGAGCTAACCAACTATGACACGTTTGAAGAAATCAACGTATGTGGCCCATTGGAAATACTCTGTCAGACATTCGTCCATACCAGTCATCCAGGAACAGGATGAACCGAAGGCACCCTCCTACCGCATCCTTATATAGGAATCATTCCAAGGATCAGCAGCGAGTAGTCCTTGCAATCCGCAAAATCTCAACCATGACCGA
Source organism: Allium sativum (assembly GCA_030737875.1). Lineage (NCBI taxonomy): Eukaryota > Viridiplantae > Streptophyta > Magnoliopsida > Asparagales > Amaryllidaceae > Allium > Allium sativum. The sequence continues at coordinate 230,549,394 of CM060911.1, forward strand.
ATCACGTCAGAATATCTCTACGTTGCAACACAGAGAATATTCGTCAAGTAATCCTTCCGCTTATGAAGATCCACGGCCTTCACTTGCTCCCTCTTCCCTCGGTATCTTCATGTATTTGCTGGTCAGAATGGTTTTCGAATATAAATTCGATCCCGGTCTTTCCGTACCAACAATCGTATTGGTCAGGTTTTGATAGTCGGTGATTTAACTATCAAATAACAATAGTGTGAATGGTTTTATTGATTCGGTTCTTGGCATGACTTGGCCTGTTTAAAATATATTTAACAAATTTGTTGATAACTTCTAAATCATCCCTTAAAATATAAACACCGCATATATCCTTATTTTATTACAAAACTATTTTATACATTTCAGAATATGAAATGCTTAACTTTCCATTCCCTTTCATATTGGGTATATCATTATAAAAAAAATCTTTTTCCCCTTTCTTAAATTATGGCATCACGATATATTCATATATGCAATATAATTAATAGTATATAACAAATTATCGATTCTTGATATAGCAAAGCAAACGCCAAACTATAATTTAAAACCAAATACTTATATTTTACGTTGTAACTAACATTTAAGTATTTATTTACATTTCAAAATCTCGCACTCATGTTCCATATTCTTCTCGTATGGGATATCACATCAATTACCACTCTCTTTACTCGTTCCAAACTAATACCATTCCTCGAAAATAATGAAGTCGTTCAAGTTGGGATATTTTATTTACCTCTCAGACCTTGATCGACAACGTTCTTATCTCAGAATGAATACCAGTTTGTAACTTAAACCCTTATAAAAATCTTGTTTACCATCTCGGTTTCAAATATGATTTTATAAACCATTTCTTACATTTGAAATCCATGTTCAATATAATCTCTTTACTTAATTCCTTTAATTAAGTAAGTCTTTACCAATAACACAACTTTTAACTTAAACCATAATTTCACTTATAACCTTTTGATTTTAATAAAATCCCACGTCCAATAATCTGCTTCCATTTATTCGGGCATCCTTATAATAAACTTTATCTTGGATTAAAAATACGCTTTCCACCTTCTTTATAACAAGACCTCTTTACTTGGATTTTATTTCCAAAAATGTCATTTACCAATATTTAACACAACCCAATTATGTGTATTTTCTTTACATTTGTAATTCTTATTTCGATTACAACGTTTCGCTCATTTCAATACTTTAACTTTTAAGGTCACCATTTTGGTTTAAAAATCCCTTTAAACCCTCACTTTGATTTCTTTATAATCATCCATTTACCATCCTTTCACTTAGCTTAGATTTCGTTTTAAAAACATTAACACATTTCAATCACTTACCAACCTATTTACAATTTACCTTACAAATTCCATTATTGAATTCACTTCGCTTAATTTAATAATTAAGAAAAATCTTATTTAAATCTTTATATGCATTTACACATCCATGTACAAATCTCGTTTGAACACATGGATTATAAATCCCTTTTGTAAACTCTTATCGCTCCTTTTCCAAACCATATCGCCTACTTAATTACTTCTCCAATGAATTTCAATTAAAAGCCATCGTTTTAATTATTATTAAAATAACAATTAACTTTATTATTTACTATTAGAGATGGCTAACTTTGATATTAATCAAAAATAGGATTTTTATCATTTTAAAAGCTTAATAAATAAAATCAACTTCATTAACATTAAACAATTCAATAATGTCCTTAATTTATAGTTAGTCGGAGAATAACTAACAATTTGACACTAAACAACTCGATAATTCTTTTAAATTATAGTTAATCAAATATTAACTAATACTTTTCACTATTCGTTAACTTGACGAATATCAAATTAGTTCAATTATCCATTTCGATTAAAAACGGTTGATTTTTGCCAACCGTACATATCAGTTAGCAGTTAACTGACTTCCATTTGTCATTTCCCTTTTAAATTAATTAAATAATGATTGACATAGAAATGTATTTAATTTATGCTCTTATATCTTATCTTTTGTATATAAATAAATATTACTTGGGTATTGTTTTGTTACTTTTACAGATATTCCAACCCAGCCCGCATGCAACCAGAAATGTAGAGAAATAGAGTTCAATTTGCTGTGTATTTGCATTTTGAAGAATTGTAGATGAAGATATCACATCTAGTTGCTGTTGGACGAGAAAAGGAGTGATAAAAAGGCTTTGCACATCACAAATCAATGAAGAAATATCAAGGAAGCAAGAGGAAAAAGAGAAAAGGCCCAAATTTGCTTTATTTATCTAAGGCCCATTTATGTTTCTCATTGTAAACTAAGTGGTGATGTAATGACCAGGCCCATTTATCATTAGGGTTAGGGTTTGGTTATCCCCTATATATACCCTTGTAATAACCTTGTAGCCACCATCTCATCTCTTATTCCATTGTTCTAATAAAAGTTCTTCTTTCTCTTTTATTTTCTGTATTTTTTTGTTTTCTTAGCAACTAGTGTTGTCTATACGATTAGATTCGGTAGAACACTATTTGTATTTTGCACTTGTTTGCATTAGTGACTTACCGTCTGATTAGATTCAGCGGAAATCCTAATTTTAATTCTTGTTCGTTGTTTCAATTTCTGCAATTTCAATTTCTGCTTTTTATTATTTTCTTAGGTCAAATTGGGTTTGATTAGATTCAAATCTAATTCATAGTTTCATTTGCTTTCCATTGAAATTGTGATTTGATCGTCGGTTCAGTTAGATCTGTTCTGAATCAAATTACAGTTTTAATTTTGTTTTGTTTTGCAAAATCAATCTCCAAAGTTCGTCTAACATGCCCACGAAACATATAAATAATAAAATTTAACTTTCCTCCCTGTGTTCGACCTGTATGCTACACACCTGTATGCTTGCAGAATTTATTACAAATGTCGCGCTTTTCTAATTCATAGACCAGCGTCGATCAAGTTTTTGGCGCCGTTGCCGGGGAGGTAACGATTGAATTTTATTGTTTATTTAATTTCCGATTCGTGTTAGTTTTATTTTATTTTGTATATATTTTTGTTTCTTGTACATATAGAAAAAATCTCAATTAGTGATGTGGCGTATTAATTACATTGATACTGTCATGAACTAAGCAAGAGAAAAAAAATAATTTCTTGCCTTTATTTTCTTTCAATTTCTTTTCCTATTTTCAATTATTCCTTTCCATTTTTCAATCCTCCTTCCTACTTTTATATTCATTTCTTCTTTTACAATCTTTCAAAAAAAAAAAAAACTTGCTTTTTTTTTATTTTCCTTCTTTTTTTCATTTATTTCTTTCCTTTTTTTTATTTTGCATTTCTTCCAATCTAATTCCTTCAAGAAGAAAAAAAATATATACAAAAAAAAAAAAAAAAAAAGAAAGTTGCTAATTTCTCTTCAATTTCTTTCCATCTTTCTACCACCTTGCTGATTTTCACATTTTTCTTTTCTCTTTCCTTTTCTTTTTATTTGTTTCCATCTTTTGTCTACAACTTTCTAAAAAAAAAAAAATTGCAATTTCTTCTCTGCCTACTTTGATTTCTTTCTTGTTTTTGTCTGCTTTTATTTCTTTCCTCAATTTCTTCTACCCTTCCTCTCTACTCAAAAAAACCTTGTTTTTTTTCTCTTATTTCCTTCCTCTTTTATTATTTTTTTCCATTTTTGTTTTGCTTTTTCCCATTCATTTCTTTCCCTTTCTTCTTGTTCAAATTTTCATAAAAAAAAACTTGCATTTTTTTTAATTTCTTTCCAATTGCATTTCTCATTAACCTTTTACAATCTCTCTTTCCATTTTTTCATTTATTTCTTTCCTGCTCTCTCCTTCATTAAAAAAAAAAACAACTATCAATTTTCCTTTATTCTTTCCATCTTTCCACTTTCTATCCAATTGTCTTTTTCTTTTTGCAAATTTCAAAAAAAAAAAAAAAACGATTCCTCTTTTGCAACTTTTTTTCCTTTCTTCTTTTGTCTTTCTTGTTCTCAATACATTGATTTCTTTTCTTCTCTTACAAATTTCCTTTCTTTTCAAAAAAAAAAAAAAAATCCTCTTTTGATTTCTTTCCTCTTTATTCCTCCTTTCCAATTTTCTATATAATTACTTCTCATTCTTCTTTTACAAGTTCAAAAAAAAAAAAAAAAAAAAATATTGCCATTTTTCTTTTAATTCTTCCCTATTTTCAACTTCTTTCTCCTTCCTTTCATTTGTTTCTCCTCTTACTAATATCTCACATCCTTTCTTCTTTTACAATTTGCTGAAGAAGAAAAAATCCTTTTATAAATTTCTCTTCTCTGCCTTATAATTAATTTTCTTTCTTTCTCCATTTATTTCTTTCCCTTTTCAAGTTTTTCCTTTCTCATTTTTTTCTCTCTCTTCTAATTTTACAACAATAAACAAAAGAAAAATTCTTTCTGTTTTAGTCTTCTCTTTTATTGCTTTCCCTTCTCAATTTCTTTTCCAAATCTTTTACAATTACTTTTCTTTCTTCCTTTACAATTCTCTTTCTTTTCTGAAATCTCTCTTCCCATTTTTTTTTTGTCATTTGTTTCTTTCCTATTTGTCCGCTTTTCAACACTAATAAAAAAAAAAGGCAAGGACATAATTTTTTTCCCATTATTCTTCCCTGCTTCATTTTTTTTCCCTCTGATCAAATACCCCTCTCTCTCACACAATCTCATTTCACCACATTTTTTTTTTCAATCTACACTTCAGCACCATCTTCTTCAATCCCTCCTTCCCACCACACTTCTGCCACAACGCACAAACCAACCCCATCCACAAGCATTCTCTCAAAAAAAAATTCCAAACTTTTTTTAACCTACCACAGCCTCATATTTTCTTGTGCTTTTTTTTTATTTACTTCATTAAAAAAAACCAAAAATAAAAAAAAAGAGTTTCAAACCAAGGACAAAGTGACTGGAGTTCAAGCAACAAATCAAGAATTCAGAAATCAGAAGAAATTGCAAATAGTGAGATTTCAATCATTGACGCTACTCATTTTTCTGGATGGACAGCCATACCCCACTGTAAATTTCTTTTAACTCTACAGGTGCTCTGCTGCAAAAATATAGACAATTGTTGTAAAACTTTTCTGCAGGGGCAGCGGCTTTGAATGTACAATTTTTAAATTCTGCAATTATTCTGTCTGATTGTTGTGAGTTGAAATTTCTATAACTGCTGTCATCATTCTCATCGTTTCTCAACAAAAAAAAAAACTGATTAGATATTTCAAAATAATATAATTGAAAAGCGGTGCTTTGTGAAGTCGATTGTCTCGTATAATTGGATCGCGGATATATATTAGTTCAATTTATTGAACTATTAGCAAAAGAGGTTGCATACTACCCGTAAAACATTGGTCGTATCCCTTAGTCTTATACTATACGTGAACGGCCATAAGACCCTCTTCCCCCTTCCAATTGAGTCAGTTAATTAACAGAGCACAACTCAGAATTTTATATTATTTTGAAGTGAGAATAATCTATGTCTTACCCTGACTTCATTCAAATGTCTAATTCAAAACAATCCTTGAGAGAAATGTGGGATAATAGTCGGAGTAGACGTCCTCTTGAAGAGTATGAATATGAAATACAACTCATGAAGCATGATTTCCCAAAATTTGGTGAAACAAATGTCAACAATTTTCAAAATTTTCAAAATGACCAACATTTTCAAAGTTATGATCGAAATTGCGACTTCAATTTTGACTTCAATAATTTCGATTATGGGCCACATACCCATCAAAACAGCTTTGAACCCCAATATGGCTTTGATCAACATCAGTATGGGGCTATAAACCAAAATTTTCAAAATAATAGCCCATATCAACATTTTGAAAATAACCAAAATTGCAATTTTCACTCGGATTTTAACAGTTTTGGTTACGAACATAATTTTTATGATCAAAATGATTTCCAATATCCAAATGAAAATTCAAACAGCCACCACATTGGAAATGATTTTGATTGTGAAATTGATATGGATTATAATTTTGAGAATCAAGAAATCCAACACGAGAGCTTTCAAATCAACGATTCTGAAGAATATCATCTTAACATTCTCAGAGAGAGGGTAGAAAACCAAGATAGAAAGCTTGATGAACTCCTTTGCTTAATGAAATCTTTTAAAGAACAACAAGAGCAACAAAATCAAATGAGCATTGAATCAGAAAATAATCCAATTTCTACTGACATTGAAAATTTTCAAATAACGACTTTGGAAATTGAGAACAATCATCCTGATGAAGTTTTTCAAAATTCAGTAAACGATTTGGATTTCAACTCTTTTCAGGAAAAAGATTTAAACTCAGATTTTGATCTTCCTCTTTCAGGCTGTGAGACATTTGAAATTTTTGAAATTGAACAGAATAAAGATGTTGAATTTTTCAAAAACTCAGATGTGGAAAAGGGTTTTAACGAACATGAATTCTTTGGATTGTATGAGGAAGAGTTGCCAAATGAAGTAGATTCACATCACGAGTTCGAAAAATGTGATTTTGAGGTTTCAAATGAACTTGAAATTGTCAGTGTCGAAAATATGTTGTCCAGTAATGAAATTGAGAAATGTGATCACATAGTCTTGAACAACACTCAGATTTCAAATTTCACTGAATTTATATACGATCACAAATTCTTGAAAAATTACACTGACAAATTTGTTGAATACATGAATTACTTTTGGAATGCTGGCTTGGTTGAAAAACTTCAGGTTAGGACGACCCTAGATATTTATCTCCTAGACTACAAATCGAGGTATAAAGATGAGATGGTTTTCAAAAACTCTTGCTTGTTAGAAAACATGTCTAGACATAGTGGGAACGGGACTCATCGGGCTAGAACCAAGTGTGGGGGAAAAAGTTGGTGGAATTCTTTGCGTCACATGCATCGCAAACACATATATCATTGTACATATGATTTTCATTCACATATAGTGGCTAAACTCCATTTCATTCTTCTAATAATTTTGCATCTCATTCACCTTTGGGTACTGTCTTTCAAATTTAGAAAAAAATTACAGTGTGGACACTGTATAGTTCTAGTGTGGGGGAAGTCTGCATTGCGTTCTTTTGATTTTTCTTTCTTTCTTTTCATGTAGGACCATCATGCATTTTAGATTGTAGCGACATACCATAATTTTTTTTTTCTTGAAATACGACTCATTTTAGTTTGATACAACAAAATAAGTTTACAATTTTTAGCCAGTTGATAGTATTTTTCTCTCTCAACTTAGATCGAATAGGAAATATAATGAAAAGTTTAATTTTGAGGGATAATAGTGTAACCGGTACATAGGGAGATTCTTAAGTGATGGCCATGAAATCTATTCTATATTGTAGACTTTGTTTAAATAAGTGGAGGACTTAAAATACTTATGTTGGCTTTTCAAATCTTTAAAACTAAGTTGTGTTAAGTTGAATTCGCGTAACTCTCTTTTGTGCTTATATTTTCGATAATAATAATAATAGTATTCCAAGGGTATCCAACATTGCTTGTATATCGAGCGTTGGTGTGCAAACCCGCCAAGCTCTATCCGACACGTTGTTGACAAAGTCAAAGTTGGAATATCTTGGTCTCATTTTATGGGATTGGACACCTAAGGATTACCGACACGTTGTTGACAAAGTCAAAGTCGGCCTGCACAATCCGCCAAGCTCTTTACCCACTCTCCGTTAGTCCGCGAGGCAGTGCATGGGTGGTAAACCTTGGTCTTTTTAGGTGTATGTACTTAATCATAAATCTTAAAATTTTATAGAATAAAGAATAAGCGATGATACCCAAACATTTCTTGACCTTATTGATTTGACTAGCCATACATGAGAAAATTAGAATACCACTTTGCAAACTGTGCCAAGCAAACTAAGAATTTATTTCATGGCTGCACTATGTTATCAACCGAACTAACTGGACAAACTGGAATTTAACATTTGAAAACTTGATTTATATTGAAAATTTGTGACAAGTCGAGGTATCTAAAATAAAATCAACTGGTTAGAAATTATTAACTTGATTTGTTGTACCACTTTCATGAAACAAGTCGTGTTTTCATTTTTCGTTTTTATTTTTGCATATGTCCATTGCATCCATGTAGTTTCATTAGAATCATAGCATACTGCATTTGGATTTTGTGGGTAGTATCCGCTGAAAACCCTCACGAGACACCACTCGTCCTACTAGGGACACCTAGAGGTTTAACGGCTTGTTGCATACGCTTAATGCAATCGTGTTTCCTACGAAAGTGTGACCTATCTAGTTTAGTTTTTCATTTTTTTTGTTTTACTCGAGGACGAGTAAAAGATAAGTGTGGGGGTATTTGATTGACATAGAAATGTATTTAATTTATGCTCTTATATCTTATCTTTTGTATATAAATAAATATTACTTGGGTATTGTTTTGTTACTTTTACAGATATTCCAACCCAGCCCGCATGCAACCAGAAATGTAGAGAAATAGAGTTCAATTTGCTGTGTATTTGCATTTTGAAGAATTGTAGATGAAGATATCACATCTAGTTGCTGTTGGACGAGAAAAGGAGTGATAAAAAGGCTTTGCACATCACAAATCAATGAAGAAATATCAAGGAAGCAAGAGGAAAAAGAGAAAAGGCCCAAATTTGCTTTATTTATCTAAGGCCCATTTATGTTTCTCATTGTAAACTAAGTGGTGATGTAATGACCAGGCCCATTTATCATTAGGGTTAGGGTTTGGTTATCCCCTATATATACCCTTGTAATAACCTTGTAGCCACCATCTCATCTCTTATTCCATTGTTCTAATAAAAGTTCTTCTTTCTCTTTTATTTTCTGTATTTTTTTGTTTTCTTAGCAACTAGTGTTGTCTATACGATTAGATTCGGTAGAACACTATTTGTATTTTGCACTTGTTTGCATTAGTGACTTACCGTCTGATTAGATTCAGCGGAAATCCTAATTTTAATTCTTGTTCGTTGTTTCAATTTCTGCAATTTCAATTTCTGCTTTTTATTATTTTCTTAGGTCAAATTGGGTTTGATTAGATTCAAATCTAATTCATAGTTTCATTTGCTTTCCATTGAAATTGTGATTTGATCGTCGGTTCAGTTAGATCTGTTCTGAATCAAATTACAGTTTTAATTTTGTTTTGTTTTGCAAAATCAATCTCCAAAGTTCGTCTAACATGCCCACGAAACATATAAATAATAAAATTTAACTTTCCTCCCTGTGTTCGACCTGTATGCTACACACCTGTATGCTTGCAGAATTTATTACAAATGTCGCGCTTTTCTAATTCATAGACCAGCGTCGATCAAATAACTTAATTAATTTAAAATCACTATTTAATTGTTCTAAAAACAATTATTTCCTTTTACCAATCCCGTAAGTAAATTCTGTGGTTTCCTTCTTTTAAAACTTGTATAAACCATTTAAATAATTTCTTTATTAACTCGACTAATATATGTATTTATAAATTTCTAATTTAATTATCTATATAATATAACTAAAGACTCCAGCTCAGTTATAAAATAATTTATAACTTAAAATATACGTCAATTCGCCTGACGGCAGAACGATGGCTAAAAACAGTACAATTTAGGCCATTCACTCCCAATTACCCAATCAACACTGTCGATTGATTTTAAACACAACACATGTGAATATTTGTTCAAACAGGTTTCACTACCATATGGGGTTCAATTAGTTCAAATATAAATAATATAAAACAAACAAACAACATATATAATATTTGAGGCATCCGGTCGGATCCCTCCAACCTGTTCTGCCCTGCATCACAGCTCGTTACACATTCCATAATAATATATGAAATAAATTTCATATGATCTACTAATTTAAAACGATTAAATATAAATAATAGCAACCAATCAAACAATAACAGCCAATAGCAACCAATCAACCAATTTATACTTTTAAATGGTTAATTATATTTTAATATGAATTTACCACATCACAGGATTCCAGAAGGTGTGAGAGTTAACTCACCAGATTTATTCGGTTGACGCGTTTGTTCTCTTTAATTCAAAACGAATGTTCCAAATTATCTGAAATTTCAACTGCGTCAGCTCAGTGCCTAGTCAATGCCATCGTCTAGAGCTCGTCCATGCGATCCCAATAGATCCAGTTTCACTGAATTTCGTTAATGTATGAAAAAGTTATGATCGAATAAAGTTTGTATAAATTAAACGGTTATTAAAATAAAACTTAATATATTAATTAATTATATTAATTACCTTAATTACCTTTTAATTAAGCCACATCATCCTCAAACTAAACAAAACACGTTTTCCCTTTCTGGTAATTCATGAACCCGATTTCTTCCTTCTCGTTGAACACGAGCCACCAACGGAGCCTCCTATCGCCGCCGTACCCTCACCGGAGCACCCCTCGACCATTACCAGACCACCGCCTGAGCCTGTACCCCTACCACCAGCGACGCCGAGGCCCAGTTCTTCTCCTTCGCACTAGAAACTTCACCTGAACGGAAAATGGTCACAGCCAAAATCCGATTGCCTCAGGCCACCGGAGGTAACCGTGTCCCCACCAATGTGACCGCTGCCCAACCCCCTTTGATCACCTTCAGACACTCCGCCCCCTCGATGACCGACACCGCCGAAAACCCCCCAATTCCGACCGTTACTCCCAAAACCGAGCTCCCAAAACTGTTCTTAGTTCAACTCCTTGCCCCGACCTCCTCGGACCACCGTTGCACTTCAGACCAATGCCAAAATGACGTTGAAACTCCCCTCTTCAATTTTCCCCAGGTCCCGGCCTCTCGAATCGACCCAGTCTCACCCAAAATAGAAAAGAACGAAGCTGTCCAGTTTGGGATTTCAGACGATTCTGACCACCTCAATCAACGAAACCTCCCCAATTTTTCTCAATAGCCAGGTAAGGACCTGTTCTACAACTTTTGTTCAGGTTCCCCTAATAAATTCCTCTCGAATTCAAAGATATAAATTGTTTTTGTGATCGAGGGCTTTATTGCAAAATTAATGGACGAATTTCTGATTTAGGGGAATAGGGTTCTGTATTGGGGTATTTATAATGTGAAAATAATATAATTTAAGTGATTTGACGAACGATGTTGACTAATGATTTTTATTTCGTACCTATCGCTATTTCGAGCGTTGTTTATTCGCTCCTGTTCTCACATACAAACCCCTCGAGATGCAAATTGACGGCATAGTATAATTTGATGATACGGTCCTAATGAAACTTGTTTCGTCGAATTCCGAGCCCGTTTGCTCAAACAGCGCTCGTTCACGTCCAAATGGTCGTTTTATTTGCATTTTATTTTGTCACGCTCACAAATTAACCCCAATTGACGTGCCACTTGAAATCTAGCAATAATTTGTTGTTGAGGTCCCAATAAAATTTGTTTCCTCGAAAACAAAGTTCGTTTGAATAAAGTCCCTTTTATAACTGCCCAGTCCAAATAAAATAAACCAATTTTAAAATACCTCAATATAATAATATTAAAATTGGCCATACACGACCGGAATTTCATGTACTGCCATAATAAAATAGCTCGGGTTGAGTTTGAAGCCAAATCGATATTATAAATATTTTAAAACCCTTTATTTCATATAAATAAACGTTATAATTTATAAAGGAATTCCACAGCGACTATTTTAAAATTTGATTTGGACATAAAACAAAATTTGCAACACGAAAACTCGAATTTTCTCTTTCATTAGAAAAATATTAAGATTCGGACGTTTCTTGTTTCGAGAAAATCCGACTCAAATTGGGCCCTGTACAGCCGTTTAAAGTTCAAAACGCCAAATTACGAACTGCCGCGCCACTGCAGCTCGTTTTATATTTAAATTATAAAATAAACATTCTAACGTCGTTTTTAATAACGAATATATTTATATAATTCAATATAAACCATATTAAACCACTTTAAATCGCTCGTTCACATTATATAGCAAAATCAACATTTTTCCCAAATATTCTGAAAATAAAATATTATTATAAATAAATATCCACAGCAAATGGTTAAAATTCCATTATTTAAACTCAAATCAATATTTTAAATAAATAAAATATTTCAAATAAATGGTCAGAAAATACGGGACATTACATTCCTTCCCCCTTAAAATAATTTCGTCCTCGAAATTGCTAAGGCAGAAAAAATGTTACAACCCATTATTTTTATAAAAATAATAAATTTAAAACTCGATTTTATTTCCAAAACTTTTTTAATTGGTTTTAAAACCCATTTATTTCAAATAACAGAATTTTCCAAAAATCTTCAAAAAAATTCTAACACCTTAAATTTTTGGTAGAGTCTCCACTGTACGGAGGACATCTGCAATATCGCAGGTTCAAGAAATAAATATACATTGGCCAACAGGGTCGGAAAAATCCAAACTCAAAACCCAAATAAAACCCAAAATTTCATATTTGCGTAGACGTACCTTTTCTTTGCGAGCGTTATTATGCGATAAGCGATATATTATACTTGAGCTTGCTTATTTATTATGCAGCTCTATTCAAACTGGATTCGATTAACTCCAGAATTTTCTCTTGGATGGATTTTAAAGCTGAATTGGCACTTCTGCACCTGTTTCTCAACTCAAATGAATTCATCAGTCATCACAACAATGCCAGTTATATTCAAAACATCCATACCATTCATATCAACCGATTCTACACACAGTTCAATCCACACAAGCTTAATTTTTAATAACCAAGTCTTAACAATTCATTTATATCATTGATTATCCTTTCGGATTTATTAAATTTGGATTGATTTATCCAACTTATTCATTTCATATTGGTTTTAAACCAAATCAATTCATGTTCAGGTTCATATTCAAGCAACCAACAACACAATCCAAACATATCACCCCAATCAATATTAGCAAATCCAATTAATTGCCCATATTATAATAATCATCACTTTTATTTTATTATAAAATAAATTGGGCAAAAATAATTTCAAAAATAATTTTATATCAAATTACAAGTACGCGCTCTCATATATATACTCAAACTCAATCTAGGGCGTTACTAACTGCATCTCTATCGAGTCACGCCACAGAGCCAAGGTTATCACTAAACCAATAGCTCTGATACCACTGTAACGACCCGGGGAAAAATTCGATGCTCGAATTTTCGACAACAATACATAAATCCATATTACTTGCCAAAAACCCGAGTATCGAACCCCAGATTGTCAATAGAAAGAAATTGGAGGGTGAGAAAAGAAAGAAAGAATATCAGAGTAGAAGAAAGAAGAAGAACACCACATCAGAATCTCATAGTAGAACAAATAAAATATAATATAACAAATCTTTTATACAAAAGAACTGTATACACATACCAACTATCAGAGTACAACATATATCAGACACAGCGGAATAATTACTTTATATAACTAGCGGTGAAACCTCCTGCTTCCAGCTCCTGAAACTCCAAGCAAAACCTGACCGGGAAATATACTCGGTCTGACCCGAGCACATTTGAAGCAAAGCAAAATTCACCGGGTCAATCTGGATTACTTTCAGTGATAAATTCACGATACAAACAATATGTTTAAATTTGGGAAAATCCCATATGAAATCAAAGGATAATAGTAAGACCAGCCCACACATAAACACTGACGGTTTTTACCTTATTATAATATAAAACGTTTTTGAAATCATAACTTATTCTGATATTATCATAATGTCTAAATACAAATAAATAACAATCTAACGGAACGTTTGCATCTCACGCTCCACATATATATATTATACAATCGAGAACCGCGGGCGCTTATTGGATATTAGATTCCAACCATGATGAGGTATAGGACCACCTGCCGATAGTGTATCTCTAGAGGTGAATACACTGGGTTCAACAAGAACGTCTTGCAACCCGGCCCACACATGACCGACCACTCATTTCGCTTGAGTGTATCGAATGTATATCACCGACGGTTGGGATCAGCAACCGTCTCCCGAAAAGGGACAACATCGAATATAGATTAAAGAAGAAAATGGAATTTCTCTAGATAGGTGACTATACACCATAATGGGAGCAACCCACATAGCCATGCTGCCTGCCTGATTTTTGTCATTTCCCGGCTGATGAGGTTTGAGGCTAGAATTTTATCTTTAGAACATCTCATCATCATTTGCTTTGAATGCCACATTGTCAAATCCTCTGGATATCACTAATTGACGTCCAAAAAAATATCCTTGTTGGGAGATAACCAACTATGACACGTTTGAAGAAATCAACGTACGTGGCCCATTGGAAATACTCTGTCAGACATTCGTCCATACCAGTCATCCAGGAACATGATGAATCAAAGGCACCCTCCTACCGCATCCTTATATAGGAATCACCCCACGGATCAGTAGCGAGTAGTCCTTGCAATCCGCAAAATCTCAACCACGACCGAATCACATCAGAATATTTCTGCGATGCAACACAGGGAATATTCGTCAAGTAATCCTTCTGCTTATGAAGATCCACGGCCTTCACTTGCTCCCTCTTCCCTCAGTATCTTCATGTATTTGCTGGTCAGAATGGTTTTCGAATATAAATTCGATCCTGGTCTTTCCGTACCAACAACCGTATTGGTCAGGTTTTGATAGTCGGTGATTTAACTATCAAATAACAATAGTGTGAATGGTTTTATTGATTTGGTTCTTGGCATGACTTGTCCTGTTTAAAATATATTTAACAAATTTGTTAATAACTTCTAAATCTTCCCCTAAAATATAAACACCACATTTATTCTTATTTTATTATAACAAAACTATTTTATACATTTTAGAATATGAAATGCTTAACTTTCCATTCCCTTTCATATTGGGTATATCATTATAAAAAAAAAACTTTTTCCCATTTCTTAAATTATGGCATCACGATATATTCATATATGCATTATAATTAATGGTATATAACAAATTATCGATTCTTGATATGGCAAAGCAAAAGCCAAACTATAATTTAAAACCAAATACTTCTATTTACATTGTAACTAACATTTAAGTATTTATTTATATTTCAAAATCTCGCACTCATGTTCCATATTCTTCTCGTATGGGATATCACATCAATTACCACTCTCTCTACTCGTTCCAAACTAATACCATTCCTCGAAAATAATGAAGCCGTTCAAGTTGGGGTATTTTATCTATCTCTCATACCTTGATCGACAACGTTCTTATCTCAGAATGAATGCCAGTTTATAACTTAAACCCTTATAAAAATCTTGTTTACCATCTCGATTTCAAATATGGTTTTATAAACCATTTCTTACATTTGAAATCCATGTTCAATACAATCTCTTTACTTAATTCCTTTAATTAAGTAAGTCTTTACCAATAACACAACTTTTAACTTAAACCATAATTTCACTTATAACCTTTTGATTATAATAAAATCCCACGTCCAATAATCTGCTTCCATTAATTCGGGCATCCTTATAATAAACTTTAACTTGGACTAAAAATCCGCTTTCCACCTTCTTTATAACAAGACCTCTTTACTTGGATTTTATTTCCAAAAAGTCCATTTACCAATATTTAACACAACCCAATTATGTGTGTTTTCTTTACATTTGTAATTCTTATTTCAATTTTAACGTTTCGCTCATTTCAATACTTTAACTTTTAAGGTCACCATTTTGGTTTAAAAATCCCTTTAAACCCTCACTTTGATTTCTTTATAATCAAACATTTACCATCCTTTCACTTAGCTTAGATTTCGTTTTAAAACCATTAACACATTTCAATCACTTCTCAACCTATTTACTATTTACCTTTCAAATTCCATTATTGACTTCACTTAATTTAATAATTAAGAAAAATCTTATTTAAATCTTTATATGCATTTACACATCCATGTACAAATCTCGTTTGAACACATGGATTACAAATCCCTTTTGTAAACTCTTATCGCTCCTTTTTCAAACCATATCGCCTACTTAATTACTTCTCCAATGAATTTCAATTAAAAGCCATCATTTTAATTATTATTAATTAAAATAATAATTAACTTTATTATTTACTACATTAGAGATGGTTAACTTTGATATTAATCAAAAATAGGTTTTTTATCGTTTTAAAAGCTTAATAAATAAAATCAACTTCATTAACATTAAACAATTCAATAATTTCCTTAATTTATAGTTAATCGAAGATTAACTAACAATTTAACACTAAAAAACTCGATAATTCTTTTAAATTATAGTTAATCAAAGATTAACTTATACTTTTCACTATTCGTTAACTTGACGAATATCAAATTAGTTCAATTATCCATTTCGATTAAAAACAGTTGATTTTTGCCAACCGTACATATCAGTTAGCAGTTAACTGACTTCCATTTGTCATTTCCCCTTTAAATTAATTAAATAACTTAATTAATTTAAAATCACTATTTAATTGTTCTAAAAACAATTATTTCCTTTTACCAATCCCGTAAGTAAATTCTGTGGTTTCCTTCTTTAAAAACTTGTATAAACCATTTAAATAATTTCTTTATAAACTCGACTAATATATGTATTTATAAATTTCTAATTTAATTATCTATATAAAATAACTAAATACTTCGTTTCAGTTATAAAATAATTTATAACTTAAAATCTACGCCAATTCGCCTGACGGCAGAACGACGGTTAAAAACAGTACAATTTAGGCCATTAACCCAATCAACACTATCGATTGATTTTAAACACAACACAGGTGAATATTTATTCAACCATCACGTTCAAACAGGTTTCACTACCATATGGGGTTCAATCAGTTCAAATATAAATAATATAAAACAAACAAACAACATATATAATATTTGAGGCATCCGGTCGGATCCCTCCAACCTGTTCTGCCCTGCATCACGGCTCGTTACTCATTCCATAATAATATATGAAATAAATTTCATATGATCTTCTAATTTAAAACAATTAAATATAAATAACAGCAACCAATCAAACAATAACAGCCAATAACAACCAATCAACCAATTTATACTTTTAAATGGTAAATTATACTTTAATATGAATTTACCACATCACAGGATTCCAGAAGGTGTGAGAATTAACTCACCAAATTTATTCGGTTGGCGCGTTTGTTCTCTTTAATTTGAAACGAACGTTCCAAATTATCTGAAATTTCAACTGCGTCAGATCAGTGCCTAGTCAGTGCCATCATCTAGAGCTCATCCCTGCGATCCCAACGGATCCGGTTTCACTGAATTTCGTTAACATACGAAAAAGTTATGATCGATTAAAGTTTGTATAAATTATACGGTTATTAAAATAAAACTTAATATATTAATTAATTATATTAATTACCTTAATTACCTTTTAATTCGGCCACGTCATCCTCAAACAAAATAAAACGCGTTTTCCCTTTCTGGTAATTCCTGAACCCGACTTCTTCCTTCTCGTTGAAAACGAGCCATTAACGGAGCCTCTTATCGCCGCCGTACCCTCACCGGAGCACCCCTCGACCATCACCAGACCACCGCCTGAGCCTGTACCCCTACCACCAGAGATGCTGAGGCCCAGTTCTTCTCCTTCTCGCCAAAAACTTCACCTGAACGGAAAATGGTCACAGCCAAAATCCGATTGCCTCAGGCCACCGGAGGTAGCCGCACCCCCACCAATGTGACCGCCGCCCAACCCCCTTCGGTCACCTTCAGACACTCCGCCCCTTGATGACCAACGCCGCCGGGAAACCCCCCAATTCCGACCGTTACTCCCAAAACCGAGCTCCCAAAACTGTTCTCAGTTCAACTCCTTGCCCCGACCTCCTCGGACCACCGTTGCACTTCAGACCGGCGCCAAAATGACGCGGAAACTCCCCTCTTCAATTCCCCCATGTCCCGGCCTCTCAAATTGACCCAGCCTCACCCAAAACAGAAAACAATGGAACTGTCCAGTTTGGGTTTTCGGACGATTCCGACCACCTCACTCAACGATACCTCCCCAATTTTTCTCAGTAGCTAGGTAAGGACCTGTTCTACAACTTTTGTTCAGGTTCCCCTGACAAATTCCTCTCGGATTCAAAGATATAAGTTGTTTTTGTGATCGAGGGCTTTATTGCAAAATTGATGGACAGATTTCTGATTTGGGGGAATAGAGTTCTGAATTGGGGTATTTATAATGTGAAAATAATATAATTTAAGTTGATTTGACGAATGATGTTGACTAACGATTTTTATTTCGTACCTATCGCTATTTCGAATGTTGTTTATTCGCTCATGTTCTCACATACAAACCCCGTTCGAGATGCAAATGAACGGCATAGTATAATTTGACGATACGGTCCTAATGAAACTTGTTTCATCGAATTCCGAACCCGTTTGCTCAAACAACGCTCGTTCACGTCCAAATGATCGTTTTATTTGCATTTTATTTTGCCACGCTCACAAATTAACCCCGATTGACGCGCCACTTAAAATCTAGCAATAATTTGTTGTTGCTGTCCCAATAAAATTTGTTCTTCGAAAACAGAGGTCGTTTGAATAAAGTCCCTTTTATAACTGCCCAATCCAAATAAAATAAACAAATTTTAAAATACCTCAATATAATAATATTAAAATATTAAAATTGGCCATACACGACCGGAATTTCATATACTGCCATAATAAAATAGCTCGGGCTGAGTTTGAAGCCAAATCGATATTATAAATATTTAAAAACCCTTTATTTCATATAAATAAACGTTATAATTTATAAAGGAATTCCACATCGACTATTTTAAAATTTGATTTGGACACAAAACAAAATCTACAATACGAAAACTCAAATTTTCTCTTTCATTAGAAAAATATTACCTAACAGATTCGAACGTTTCTTGTTTCGAGAAAATCCGACTCATATCGGGCCCTGTACAGACATTTAAAGTTCAAAACGCCAAATTACGAACTGTCGTGCCGCTGCAGCTCGTTTTATATTTAAATTATAAAATAAACGTTCTAACGTCGTTTTTAATTATAAAATATTTATATAATTCGATATAAACCATATTAAATCACTTTAAATCGCTTGTTCACATTATACAACAAAATCAACATTTTTCCCAAATATTCTGAAAATAAAATATTATTATAAATAAATATCCATAGCAAATGGTTAAAATTCCATTATTTAAACCCAAATCAATACTTTAAATAAATAAAATATTTCAAATAAATGGTCAGAAAATACAGGACATTACATATCTGCATCATCGTAGCGAAAGTACCCTGGATCTTGTGGATGGATGTAATAACCCGGAAATCTGGGCCAGTTTAAAATTTTTATTTTGGCAATTTTAGCGAATTTTGATTTTTTAAAATGAATTATTTTAAATAATAACGACGAGAAATTTATTTTGAATAGAATTCAATTGTATATATTATATACGTCGTCGTTAGAATATAAATAATTATATATAATTATAAAACGAATTGAAAATGGCGCGGTAGTTCGATAATTCGATTTCAAACTTCAATTGAATGTACCGGGTGCAAAATAAACCGGATTTTAGTGAAACCAAAAATAGTTGAATCTAATTGATAATATCTTTCCAACGAACCCGAAAAATCGAAATTTCATAGCGGGAATCAAAAGATATGTCCAGTTGAAATTTTTGAATAGTCGCTATGGAATTCAGGCCCTTAAAAATGGAGATTTTGCAAACGACCTCGGATTTCGACGAAACCACTTTTGTTGGATCCGTGATGTCAAGTTATTGCTAGGTTTCAAATTTCGTAATTTTTCGAATCTATATGTGAGCGTGGCAAAGGAAAACGCGTTTGACCAGTTTCAGTTGATTTTAATCGACTGGAAAATGGCCATTTTTCAAACGGTCTCAGATTTCGATGAAATTAGTTTTGTTAGGACCGTATCGTCAATACGAAGCTAGAAAATATTTTTCTGGAATTTTTCGAGTTCGTATGTGACCCCAATAAATTGAAATGCGCGTTCAAATTCAATATATAGAGTTATATGTTGATTTTAACGGAAACTGATTGAAACAGTCGAACCATCTTACGATACATATCCCATTGTGTTCGGAATGGGGGTAATTAGCTATGGACGACAGGCGGTGGGCCTCGTTTAGAGGTCAAATGAAAAAGTCAACTTTCTGAAATTAAATAAATAATAAAACTCTCTTTCTCCTCCTTAAACTCCTCTGCCCCCCCCCCCCCCCCCCCGTTCTTCAATAAATCAGAAATCAGAAAAAGAAAAGAAAAAACCCTGGCCTTCCGATCGCGCTACCCCCCTAGGCAGCGCTGCCGCCACGCTAACCCCCCTTCCTCATGCCGCCGCGCGATACCCCCCTTCCTCCTGCCGTCGCGCGATACCCCCTTCCTCCTGCCGCGCGTCGCGATAACCCCCCTCCTGCAAACGACGCGCGATACCCCACCTCCTGCTGAGCGGCGTGACCCCCCCTCCTCCTGCTGCTGCGGTCGCTGCCTCTTCTTCTTCCACCCTATTCCGACGCCAAGAAACCCCCGCCCGGCGAGCATCCACCACCCGAATGAAAATAACCAGTAAGTTTCCACTATTTTAATTTAATTTGATTACTTATCTTCTATGTAATGAGTAGGATAAAAACTGAAATTTTTGTGAAGGAAAGAACCATATTTTGTTGAAGGAAAAACCATATTTTTGTTATACGAAAAACCATATTTTTGTTATACGAAAAACCATATTTTGCTATACGAAAAATCATATTTTTGTTAAAGTGAAAGGCGAGATTTTTAGTATGTAAAAGACGAGATTTTTAGATATGAAGGAACGATTTCTATATATTGAATAGCGAAGTAAAAATGTGATTTTTATATATTGAATAGCAAAGTAATAATGTGATTTTTATATATTGAATAGCAAAGTAAAAATGTGATTTTTATATATTGAATAGCAAAGTAAAAATTCGATTTTTATATATTGAATAGCGAAGTAAAAATTCGATTTTTATATATTGAATAGCAAAGTAAAAATTCGATTTTTATATATTGAATAGCAAAGTAAAAATTCGATTTTTATATATTGAATAGCAAAGTAAAAATTCGATTTTTATATATTGAATAGCAAAGTAAAAATTCGATTTTTACATATGTAGAGAATACGGGCAAAGAAAGTGACAAGAGGCAAGAACGGCGAAGATTTCTACCTAAGAAGAGTCGTGGGATTGGATTAGCTAATCAGTGAGAACTTCTCACCTTTTAATTTTATTTTCTAGTTGAAATATATACTAGGATGCAGACAGTGTTTAGTAGCACCCGACACCCGTCATCCACAGACCATGGACGGCTTGTATGCTTGTTTGTTTGATTTTGATGTGTAGTTGATTATGTGATGTGATGTGAAATGAAATAAAATATTTATATAGTTAAAAATATTTTATAGTTAAAAATAGAATTTTTAACGTGTATATGAAATGAAATAAAAATAAACAAATCGGACGATTTGTTTATATACACACATTTGACTAATATTGATTGGGTCGATAAATTTTACACATCGCCCAACTACACAAATAAAATCTGTGTTTGATTGTTTGAAAACCCACACGGGTACTAGGGTGATATATGACATACACTAATCCCAATAATTAGTCGTATGTCGATCGATTGATTGACAGACTGTTATGAGCGTTAAATATTTATATTTGATGCTTATACAGTGTAGAATGCACTTTGGATGATGGTCGATTATTCATCGTTGTTATTGTATACATGTGTTGTAGAAAATCCATATAATTAACATTATACGGTAATTGATTGGGCTTCATTCCAGTTTTGAATAAAAATATTTGAAAAAGAAATATTTGAAATGGAATATTTGAAAATAGAAATATATAAAGCCGTGTTGATTAGATTGACGCCATTTGGACGTGAACGATATTTATATCGATTTTATTCATTTTATAATGAATATCGAAAGTGATTTCAAAATCTGATATTTTGAAAAGAATTGAAATTCGAACTAAAACTGAATAGAAATGAATTCGAATTAAATTGAAATGAATTGAAATTCGAATTAAATTGAAATGAATTGAAATTCGAATTAAATTGAAATTGAATTGAAATGAATTCGAACTGAAATCGAATTAAAATCGATTTGAATTGAAATCAATTTGAAATGAATTTAAATAGAATTTATAAGGAACAATTCAGTTTTGATTTGAATCTGAAAAAGAAGTTGAAATCGTTTTGAAAACGAATTTAAAACGATTTATATAATATGTTTTAAAAGGAAATCAACGAAGTATATATTATATATATAATATAATGGCCTGAATAGAACGCGCCGCTCCGCGACAGTTCGCGAATTTCGACCATTGACTTCGAATGGATATTACGGAAGATCCGACCGTCGGATTCTCCTGAAACCGGAACCCTTGGGTTCGTATCGAAAAGAGTTTTCTAACGAATATTAGAAATTAGAAATCTAACGGTTGGATTTGGAATTATGTCCAAATCAAAAGGTCGCTGTAAGTGCAGTTCGATGACCGTTGATGGAAATCGACTGTACGGGCCTTGATAAAATTATTAAAAATATCAATAATTCGTGTAAAATCATAAGAAATGATTTGTGAAGAAATGGGATGAAAAACTCCATATTTGAAAAGATAAAAATAGATTTTTATCGAAATGAACTAGTTTTGAACTAGAATAATAATTTATTTATTTTTAAAATAAATAAATTGGATTTGAAATGGTTTTGAAAATAACCAGGATTTCCAATAATTGAATTGGAATGGATTTGAATCGAAATCATCTTCGGAATAGTTTGATGTTGGATTTCGTGATTATACAGATGTTGTTATGGAAATTTGAAAGATATATATATATATATATCGTTATTTCCAATACGATATTTGTTGGTCGTAGAATTTGATATTGAATATAAGTCGGTATATTTTCTATTCAGAGCCTTGTATTTAATATCAAATGTGATTTGGGTTTGTCGTGAATGGTGTCTTTATTAACACTGTTCTTCAACCCAGTTGAGAAAAGATTAAATCTTTTTATTTAGATTTAATGAAGTGTACCAATTAAATAATATTTAATTGGAATTGAATTGGTATTGATTTTTGGGTTTATCGTGAACAATGTTTTAAATAACACTTGTTCTTTAATCCGATAATTAATGGAATGTGATTTTGGGTTTATCGTGAACCGTGTTTTAAAATGACACTGATTCTTTAACCCAGTTAAAGATTAAAACTAAGTGGAGTTTTAATGAATCTTTAATTAGATTGAAAAGATCGAGAATGGAGTATCACCAGTTTTACTCCAGGCGATAGTTAAATCTTTAATTAGATTTGAACGTGAAATGGTAATTGAATTTACCAATAACACCGTGGTGTGAAATATGAAGTATTACCAGTTTTACTTCATGGATGAATAGGTTGGGACCGGGAAATAAAATAAATGATTACTTCGGTGTGGTTCGCTAATCCCGACTAGTTTGAATTGATATTCAAAAGAAGATTGAAGAATAAATTTAAAGAATTTATCTTCGATAAAATTAATAGGAACCTTTGCCAAAGTATAAGAATATTTGAATAAAAGAATATTCTGAATTGGAATGAGGCGTATATTGTGTTTGTGTAACACTTGTTTATTATATACGCGAGTTATTCAGAAAGACCGGGTTTATCCCATTTTGAATAACTAATTCGACGTGGTGTCGAAGATGAAGACGGTGGTTGAAGACCGGAAGTCTTCACGTTGGTTTGGTGATTACTGATGATCTTGATTGGGCCGTACACCCAAGAGGAGGGAATCAGTTAGTGGTCGTCCAGACGTACTTGGAGATCGATGGATATGCAGGGTATTAGGTGCCTCCGGTTTCGTTCAGACCCAGAACGAACTTGTAAATGGGCTGTGTGTCTGACATTAGATTTCATTCTGTGTGACTGATATCGGTTGCATAGAGTGGTTTGCCTGTGTGGCATGCTAAGATGCAAATGATCAATGCTTCTGTTGAAAAGCAGAGTCTTGTGGTTGATAATCAAAGCACGGCCTTTGTGGCGTAGCTTTGTGTGGCGTGAATTCGCGAGCCTCACACCCCGGTATGAACCAGAAACGGGAGAGGACCTCAGGGGGGACGTGCGTTTTCTTTCTAGCTAGAAGTGGCGTCAGTGGTTTTACACGTCCTGACGAGTTTGACTTATGTGGTTGTTACTGTTGCGAGGCGCGTCGGTTATATCGGTCGATCCAGGCCCGATGGAGTCATTCGTTGGCTCATTTACGCCCGAAAGGGCGGAGAAACACATTGTTCAGGCATTATAATCCACATCGGTGGACCGGCCCTGACGATCCAAGGTACGGTTGTGGCTGTGCCTGAGGCTCAGGCTAGAGAGTCTCGAATCGGTTGAGGACTATCTTTTGCCTCGGTTCATAGACGGAAATCCAATTTCCAAATACGTGACATTTGCGGTTTTAATTGTAGAACTAGTATGGCGACATGATATATGGTACCCATGCCGTCTATGATTGATACTTATGATTTGAAGTTTTTTTATACACTATGCACTTATAGTAGTATCAAATGATTTGTTTTAAACGTACTAAGCATGTTTGGCTATTATAAGGGAAAACCCTATCCCCCGGCTTGCGTTGCATTGTGTGATAGGACCTGGGTCTTATAATAGCTTCATTTTTCTTTATTTAGCATTGCGCTGTTTGTTTTATGCACTGGTATTCTTGGGAGGAAACCCGTTCGGTGTTATACGGCGTGGTCCCTTGGTTTACCTAACTTCAAAAATAAAGATTAATAACTGTTTTAGTTCTCACACCAGTCACATGACTGACCTGGAGTTTATTGTTTTAACCTAAACTCTGGGTGCCCCTATTTTGACACGGGCAGCTAGTAGTTTTGGTTTTGCAGATTTATATTCACAGGATCCTGGTTTACAGCTGGAATGATATCCGGAAAGCTTTGTATCCGTATATCTCTTCTAGTTGTGTATTGTATTATTTTCCGCTGCTATGTATTTAAATCTCTGATATTTCTGTGTAATATTCATTTATACTCTGTATATTCTTGTATTCTGATGAATTGTTGTAATTAACAATGAAATGTTCTCCCGTCTGCGTTCTATTTTGTCGTGTTCTCAAAACAATTCGTTCTTTCTCTTCTCTTCGGAGACCGGGGAAGTTCGGGTCGTTTCAATGGAACTCATGTGATGCTTGCGTGTCGAGGCCTTCAAGTGGAGTATAAAATTTAAGACACCCTCATTTTTACAATAATCACAATCTTAACTACTAAACACTTAAATGATTAATTTAGTATTAAATTATTAATTAATAAAATCCCCATTACACTCAACTTTTCGAAAATGAATGGATTATGTCACAAGATATTTAGATTTGATTATCGTCTGAATTAGCAAAAATTAAGTATAAACTTGATTATTTTTTGAATCGATTAGTTCTTGGAGTGAAAAGTGAATTTGGATAAAAAATGAATCGACTTAAAGCGCATTGGCTTACCTTTATATAGCTAGATCTCTTCATTATTTCTCATTCACATTACTTTATTTTCCTTTTCTCTAATTTTCTCTTAATTCTCTTTCTTTAATCACTACTTCAAGCCTAAATTCTTGAATTAAGCATAATTCATTTCATCTAGTTCCTTACATACCTCGATAAAGGAATTAGCATGAAGTGGAACTTTGATGGATATCTCAAGTTTAAATTGAGCTTGGATTTCGATGAATTTGAGGTTTATTTGGAGAAGAAGAGATGAGAGATGATTCTTTGCCCTTATGTTCCTGTTATACCACATTAATTTGTTGTTTTAAAGCACCATGAAGTAATTTAGAGAATGTTTGTAAGTAGGGTTATGTTTGTGTCTTAAGCATGTTTATATCATTACACTATTTATTAGAGACCTTTAAGATTATGTTATGAAAAGTTAGTAAGCATTGTATTTTATTTTAGGTTGGTTAGGTGATTGTGAACAATTTTCTGTACTTAATTATGTGTTGCAGATATGATTTAATAATTATACAATTGATTGAAGATATATATATATATGTATATATATATATATATATATATATGATCACTCTAGTGGTTTAGAAGCTCAACTCTTATTATTAAAGTGATTAGAATCCAACTAAAACATTAGTATATATAGATATTATTTAAAAGAAGAAATGATTTTATAAAATATACTATTATATAAAATGAAGTTGGTAAGGTAATTAAACGAATCACGAACTCTTCATTTATTATTAAAATGATTAGAGACATAATGAAGCTTAAATAGTACTTAGAAATATATATTATATAAGCAAGTTTTTTTTAGAATATAAGACATATTCTATAAAATATAATGAACTTTTATAAAATAGTGATAAAGATATATTTTATGAAATAGAAGGAGATGGTATAAAGTGTAAATGACATTTTATAAAATAGAATGAAATTTTATGAAATAATATAAAAGAGATATCTAATAAAAGCATGGCATATTATAAAATAGTAACAAAGGTATATTTTATAAAATAAAAGAAGATTTATAAAGTATAAATAATATTTTATATAAATAATATTTTATAAAAATATATAAAAGAGATACTTTATAAACTCATCAGATTTTATGAAATACCAATAAAGATGTATTTTATAAAATAGAAGCAGATTTAATATAGGGTACTTTTGGCGTAGGTCATTATTAAGGTTTAAAATACATCAAAAGTCCATTAAATTTCAGTATAAATTAGGTCCCTGTTTTTTTATCCTCGATTGTTGTAGACATATGAGCAATATTTCATAAAAGTTGTTGATATATCAGCAACTTTTCTGCATATATGGTATAAAATTTGCTAACATATCAGCAATTATTTACAAAAGTTGTTGACATTTCAGCAATATTTTTTCACTTTTCTGTACACTGTATGAAAGTTGCAGACATATCAACAATTATTTATAAATGCTACTGACATATCAACAAAAAAGGTTCCTTTGTTTCTAAAAAATAGGCACCAGATTTACAATGAAACTTTATAATGTGAAAGTTGCTAACATATTAGCGATTATTTATAAAACTTGTTGACATATCAGCAATAATTTTCTTTGTCTTTAGAAAATAAGGACTGGATTTACAATAAAACTTTGATAGGGACCGGCTTTACAATATGAAAGTATAATAGGGATGCCTCCCTAATTTTCAATTTAATAAAAGATAGTATAAATGAAATATTTTAAAAATAAACGAGATTTAATAAAATAATACAAAGGCGATATTTTATAAAAATATGTGATATTATAAAATAGCTAGAATGAATTATTTTATAAAATGGTTGTAATGCTTTATAAAACAATTATAAGATGAATAATTAATCTTAAATGATGAAATTAAGTATTATAAAGGTTTGAAACGATTTATATGCTGGGTTTTTTAGGTAGCGCCGACCAGTTTTTAAAGTGGTCCATAACACTTTTTATTATATCAAATAATAAATAAATAATTACAGGAGATAGATTGAATGCCTAGCTACTACTATCGGTTTTTAAAGTGGACCGTCTACCACATACGGTTTTTAATGTGGACCGACCACAACAGACTGTACAATCTTATAGTGCAAGAGCTACATAAATATTTAGACTACGAAATCATTCTCCATGCAGGGAAAATATATCACATTTTAACAATGCACACCACACAGAGGGCAGAAATTACATATACCATTCTAAGAAGAAAAACAAAAGTAATCTAATTAGAAGGTGCACCAAATACATATTTCATTAATCCACACAAGCCGAGCTAGAATACTAGCATAGCAGATTCTAAGTCGGGCTAGAGAACAAGCTCAGTAGATACCATTCCAACCAGATGACATCTCATCACTGACTAACCCAACTACAAAGCAAAGCATAGACAAGGCATAAGCCATCACATGTTCGGCAACTCAGATCCAGATGACCAGCAAACTCCAAGGAGAAGACAAGCCATGGACCTTACTAACTCACTAAATCATACCTCCATATTACACCGAAGCTGCATAACGACTCGGGACATATCCAAAGTCCAAAACTCCCATAGTAACGATCCACACCAACACACTGCAGATATCCTTCAGCCCAAAACAAAACACACAGATCACACTCAAAAACCAACAAGACGATGACCTCGAGTAAGATTGACAACCAAACTCCATATAATGCCCAACACAGACCAACACACTAAAACCTGGAACACCATGCACCAAGAAAGAGACAAGAAACCACTTCCCCTCTGTTAACTTGGTAAATAAAAGAAATTAAAATAGGCATGCCATGCAATAACGCAGGAGAGTCGCGAAATATAAATATGGAACATGACCGATCTATATACCAGAGGCACTCCACGTTAGCACCGAAACTTCCAATACTCCAGCAAGTCGAACCCCTTCCATCAATTGCCGAAACCCACAATCGTGAACCTACCCAGGAGCACCAACATACAAAACTGCACCAATTCTCCTAGCGCGAGCCAGACTAACACCAGACAAAAATTAACCAAGCAATCTCTAGAACATACTCGCTCGAAGACCTCGTGCAATACTTTATAAAAAGGGTACTATAAGGAGTCGTGAAAACAGATTTGGGGAGGATACAGAAATAAACTCGCAAAAGATAGGAGGGACACCACACTATAGTAATGAAGGGTTGTACTGGTGCAAGTAAGGGCGTAAGAGAACGAAGGTAAGGAGGATCGGAGAAAACAGGGAGTTCAGAGCAAATAGGTTAGATCTGACAAGCTAAATCGGGATTGGGGGTTAACTCACACAGGTGAAAGTAGGATAGAGGAGAGAGATGAGGAGATGGGAAATGGATCTAAGTGATTAGAGGCAAAAACGAGAGAGAAGGGGAGTGTATAAACGAAGAATTAAAGACTAATAAAATCCTGTCGCCATTAACGAGTGAAAAAACCCCAAGCCGAACCCTTTGTCACTAATTATTTATATGCTTGTTTAGTATGTTATAAAAATAACAGAATTATTTTATAAAATAACAAAAAGGAGATCTGACTTTTATTGAAAAGATCTAGTAAAAAGTAAGTTTTGATTTAAGTAAGAAATGAAATAGTTATTTAAATATAAGAATGTAAATGATTATGAGTAAATATATGTGTATGTGTATTTGAAGTGATATAATTATGAATATAATTCATGAATCATAGTTAGATATTTTTGGACGATCTAGATTGCTGATGATCACTCTTTATTTGTTCTTGTAATTGTATATGTAAATGAGAATATCTATATGTGTATATTGTGAACTCGAATGCATTTTTACACATTTGACATGAGAAAAGTATTGTTAAGTTACTGAAAGCGCACAACCCGATTTGAGTGTAGTTACCATATGCCATACAACATTGAACTTGGGTAGATATGCTTTGACTTATGGTATATTCCTTATATATCAGTGACCATACTTTGTATTAGCCTTGCATTATTATTTGTACATATTATTGATATTTTAATAGTGATCACACATATTAATAAACGATAACGTGATATTGGTCTTCGTTTATTGTAGCTGGGTAGCATGCATTCGAAGTTATGGATGAATTTCAAAAAAAATATTGGATCTGTATTGGGCCTATAAAGTCTGATTACTTAGAATATTTCTAAAAAAAAATCCTTTTTTTAATTCATAGATTATGTACAATTACATTTACATTATATTCTATGCATATAAATGCACATACATGTATTATATATATATGCACATGTATGCATGTGTAACATGATAACCTATGTAAGGCATAATATGATTGTTGACGCAGGAAAGTTGTCCACTTCTCATGCCAACACCCGAGTGTAAATATTCCAAACGCAGAGTGCAAAAAAAGTAAATAACACTAAAGTGTTTCGGTAAGTTGTTCCTATGTCCAGTCCAATGTAACTTCATATATTTATATTGTATGGTTACAAGTACAGTCTTTTTTATAACAACGTTGAGTTAGCAATAGTAAGGTCTTTGCCTAAAGTCAACAAGTCCTCTCCAATTTCCAAGAATCCAAGAAGAATCTTTAATGGTGCTTCTATGTCCAAAAGTCCAGGATTAAGCTTTGGTGTCCAAAAGAGTCCAAGTAACAAGCCAAGTGCGAAGATCTTCAAGCTAAGTGCCAAGAAGAAGTTCGCAAGTCCAAAGAAGAATCTAAAGAAGAAGAGTCATTAAAAAGCTCGAAGTCCAAGATTTTGAATGCAGAGTAACAGCCCAAAAGATCTGGAAAATAGCCAAGAGGAGGGATATTTATAGCCATCGGAGAGTGGGACTCGTATCCCCAAAAAATCATCCAGGATCGGTACTGGTCCCTCATGCCTTATCCAATTCTCCTACTTCACTTTGATGCTTCTAATTCCATCACCTAATTTCGTATCCAGAAATACGAAATCCCTTTCTTCCCAAACTTCCGATCCTGAAAGCCTTCATTCTATTGCCAAATCCATTTCGTCTTCGAGAATACGAAGTAACCAAAACCGATCCTGGAAGCATCCGAAGTTACACCGATCCCAGGAAGAAGAATTGCTAATACCGATCCCCGAAGTATTAGGCAACTTTACACAACTTCGGGGGTACGAAATGGTGTACACCGATCCGCTATGCCATTGAGGAATTTTCACGTGAGTTGGGGATACGAAATCCCAAGCCATCCGGAAATACTGATATGAAAGAAGTAGGAAGATACCGATCTCGAAGCTATAGTGTAAACACTGATCCTGCGTTCCTAACTTTGGGATGCTAAATACCGATCCCGGGATATGAATTGTTTAATGCCTATCCTGGGATACGAAAACCAGAGTGTCAATCCCCATACTTGGAAGATTTTTGCTAATTCCCGATCCATACTTGATTCCTACCGATCCCTGATGTATTCTGGGGAGTTGTACCGATGCCAAAAAATGTAACCAAAAATCCAAGGATTTTTGAGGCGCGACTTTATCCAAATCGCTTCGAGCTTTTCCGAGTCCGTACTCATGTTTTTGAGTATTCTGACATCCAGAAATACAAAGCGTGATTGCCTTGTAAAAAGGTGGGTCAACACTTGCCCCTCAAAACATGTCTTTCTATGGAAAATGTATTTTGTATGGTCCCGAAATTCTTAAATCCAAAAGCCGTAACCTGATTGAAGTCCAATAACCAAAAACCAGAAATCCAGAAAACCACGATCGCGTCAGATCGTATTAATCGAAAACCGGAATTCGAAGACAACAAAAATCAACCTATCACTCCAAATCGTATTACCAGAGAAAACCAAAACCAGAATACTCGGAATCCAAATTAGAGAAATCAAAATATCCAGAAAGCCATAGCCAAAAATCCAGAATATCCAGTGCTGGCATAGTCCATACCTGCAAAAAGCCAAATGAATCGTTTTGCTAAATCCTAACACAATGATCCACAACCAATCGAGTATAGTTCATACCCGAGCCTTGACCAGACGATCTTGCCAAGTTTTGGGAAGAAGGCATGGATCTTCC
Source organism: Allium sativum (assembly GCA_030737875.1). Classification (NCBI taxonomy): domain Eukaryota; kingdom Viridiplantae; phylum Streptophyta; class Magnoliopsida; order Asparagales; family Amaryllidaceae; genus Allium; species Allium sativum. The sequence continues at coordinate 230,580,810 of CM060911.1, forward strand.
CAATCAAAGTCCTTACTTGGGGACCAATTTATTTTTATACTTAATGAGCATAGCCCATACTCACCACGTCCTTAAAGTTTGAAATTCCAATTCTTGATTTCATACTTCACATGCATAGTCCACGTGATCGAAGTAATTTTATTAAAGTTTTGGAAGAGTTTCAAGTATTAAATGAAGCCAATAGAAATCTAATGATTTATCATTAGGCAAAGAGCACGCCTGGGGTTAAGTTATAAACTCGTAAGTTGGTGAGCCGACTTAGTTGTTTCTGATTTCAAATTTGTTAAGTCTTGTTAAGTACGAATAGGACGATCTATCGTCTGAAAAGAGCATGTGTAACAACCCGAAATTTTGGTGATATAAATTAATTATTAGAATTTCAAAAAAATATAAATTTATGTAAACTATAAAATTTGGCCATGAAACTTTAATCTTGCATTTGTCTCAGAATTCTGGTCAACTTTCATGTTTGGAGTTTCGCGAACGGAGTCCGTATGAAAAAGTTAAGGACGAAATACAGAAACGGGCAGAAAATAAATAAACCAGAATTTTAAATTAATATATTACCTAATTTAACTAAGCCGACATGGGGAATCTGGTGCCCAGGCGGTCGACCGGCCGGGTCGACCTACAAGGCATCAGATCGCCCAATGGCGGCTAGGTATTGAAGGATTAGGTTAAATTATTTATATAACCAATGGATGTATATAACTTAAAACTAATCTAACGGTCCATTTTCACCACTATAAATAAAGGAGCAGAGCCTCATTCTTTTTCCATATAAATTTACAGAGGTAGCGGAGCTCTGCAAATGCTCTATCTCTCTCTAAACCTAAATTCTGAAATAAAATATATTCATACATATCAAACCTAATCTAATTCATATGAATATGAGAGGGCAAGCAGATATAATGGAAAGGAATGCAAAGTGACGCTCCAAATCATATTCTCCCCTCTTTTCCCATTTTCTTACATTTCTATAGATCTGGAATTTTCCCCTTTCCAGTTAAATTGTAGATTTATAAGAATTTGGGGACTTGTAGGGCCTAAAGGGTTCAAAACTTAGAATTTGGAGGTTGTAAGGTGTGTGGGAAATTTACTAATATAGTTATAATTGTAACGCTCCGTATTTTCTTTGAATATTGAAATAATGAATTAAGAACACTTAAAATTTTAAAGATGAATTAAGTAAAATGGGTTACGCCATTGGGTTCGTCTCAGAATTCTGCTTGAGATAGAGTCCGAGTTTGCGTAAATCGGACTCCGTATGAAGAAGTTATGGAGCTTAGTAGATTTCAAGTTTAGGCAGAATTTAAATTAAAATAATAATTAAATAATCAAAACAGAGATACGAAATTCAAAAATTCCGAAAAGCAGTTGAGCGGAAAATTTCCCGCTTAGGGGTGTCGACCCCCCCAGGGGGTGTCGACATGGGGTCGACCCCCTATAGGGGTGTCGACATGGGAGTCGACCCCCTATAGGGGTGTCGAATGGGGAGTCAACCCCCTATAGAGGTGTCGACCCCCTTATTCCCTGATCTGGTTGACGAATTCTGAGGTATTTGGGCTCAGTGTCGCGTTGTGGTTGGCTGGGTGACATATCTCTTTGGTTTGGATGGCTCTGATGACTCCTATGCTAATCTAAAGGCCATGGTTTGCCTGACACATCTATAAATACATATCTAAACTTAACCCTAACCTCATAGCCCTATTCTATGATGCCATCATGCCATCCATCTCTAAACTAGACTAGCCTCCTTCTTCTCCAAACTAGAAATCATTTTGGAGAGCTTCAAAGTAAAGTAAAGGTTTTCCACTTTAATCAACAAAAAGAGACTAGAATCGCTACAACGTCAGATAATTATCTTTTTCTAAACCTATCACTATAAGTTCAGTTATTATTCAGATTTGAACACATAATAGAAATCACGATTGTAATGAATCGAATCTAGAACTATGCCTAATTGTAATGATAACCAATTCTGATTCATTCTTATTCTTTTGTCAAATCTGAGATTACCTATGCCTATGAGACTGTTACTAGAGATACACTGAATCTATCTTGTTGTACATCAAATTGGTGATTCTTTTATGTTCAGTTCTATCGAATCTTTATGCCTATGATGTAACTTGCTCAGTTTGCACATATTTATTGTTAATGTACAACAAATCTATTGGAACCATGATTCTTGTGTTTGGTACACCTTTACATGATTATTCACTTATGTCAATTCTTTCGTTTCTTCTCTATTCCCCTTTTCGTTTTATTTTATGAATACTAGGTTCATTTGGAAACCTAGTTTGAATTTTGCTGTATATGCGATTGTAACGAAGCGAATTGGGTATAACTTATTGGAGTAATTTTGGACATAACAAGTAAATGAGACATAACTTGAATTGACTACAATTGTGGATAATTGGCATACAAAAATATGGACTTGGACATGTAAGGTAAATATGTAAATTGGCTAAAAGATGAACATGCCTAACCCGAGGTTAGATTGAGTTGCGGTGTAAGGCTGCCCGAAACCGCCCGACACATCCAGCGACCGCAACAACAGATCTAATGTGAGAGGTTAGCGCATTAAGCCCAAAACCCGAGGTTAGAATGAGTTTGCAGTAGAAGTCTGCCCGGAACCGCCCGACACATCCAGCAACCTCAGACAATAGTTCTAATGTGAGAGGTTGGTGCGTTAATGAATGAATTAATGCTAATGAACAGACATGCTAAGAATGGTAGGGTTAAGTTAACGTAGGCAACACTTAACCAATGCAACATGTTAATTAATCAAATGGGCAGGGTTAGGTTAAACTGGGAACACTTAACTGTTATAACATGTTAGTTAGGAAACCCTAGTAACGGGGACCCATTTTAGCAGTAATACACATAGATGTATCATGGTACCCTGAACTAGGCAGGGTGGGGCACGATTACTGGGATGATTATAAGTGGTCAAAATAGCGGCAGCTGGTGCATCAGTGTAGGTTCCAACGGAGTACGGGCGTGCACGTGCCCCAGAGTGGAAAAATTAGGCATTGGGCATCAGTAGTTATACACTGTGCATCTTGAGTTGTGTCGGGTTGCCGTCATAGGGATTAATACACCCTATAGTGGAACTAGCACAGTTATTTACAAACAAGCGGGGCCGAAGGACACAAGTAATAAATACATGCGAGTAGAAGCCAATCGATAAAGGGATCATTTTATTTTGAACACATGAGGCTAGATGAAACAATTGTTAGTAGGTGCAGAGAAATAGAAATGGTTGCGATAACATATTCATTTTGTCTTGCCTTATGTTATCTTGTCACTATGGTATTGTCTTATATTCGGTTTATTCATGTCATGATCCTTTTTTTCTTGTTTACATGCTGAAAATCACTGGGCTTACCAGGCTTTATGTCTGACCCGTTTTCTTTCGTCTTCTTTTCTTCTGTCCCTCCGGTCCACAGGGAGGGAATACTTCAGCTTAGTTCAGACCTTTTCCAGCTTGAAGAGAGTATATGTATTGCTTGGATTATCTTTTCTTGGGCTATGGCTGTGGTTACACTTTTTTTGGGGATTTATGCTGCTTTACTACTGTTTTATGCTTCTTTATGTATTTGGAGTTTTGAATCAAGACAGAGGTTTTATTGTAATGATTTGGAAGTTGGGTTTTGAGACAACGGTTGTAACATTTTGACTAAACCACGCTGCTTATGAAATAATTCCAGTTTTTCTGCTGTTTGTATATCTATCTTGTAAACTATCTATATCTTTTACCTATAATGCTTCACCGAAGTTAATGCGTTCCCTTTGTGAGTGACCTTAACGGAGGTGGGGTGTTTCACTTGGTATCAGAGCTGATGGTTACCAGATCAGATAAAAGTTTTTGAAAACTATTTTTCAAAAAGAAGTTTTAAAGAAGCATTTTCAAGAAAAGTGTTGTTTTATTTTAAAGGCATATTCCGCAAAGCCATATGCACTATCTTTATATCCTTTGTTTTGAATCTTTTCTTTTCGTTTCACCATATCTTGGGATCTTAATCTTCCAGAGGGAGTCACAATACCCAGATGGTTCCATAGGTATTTGGAGGCCATGACACCCACCGAAGGCCAAGGAAATGTTCCTCCAGCTGTACCCATCGTTCCTCCTCCTCCTCCGCGTGTGAATGTTTTCTCGAAGATATATAGAGAATTTCGAGCTATGGGCGGAAAGAACTTTAATGGGACTGAATCATTCGTGGAAGCAAGAAACTGGCTCAAGGAAATATAAGATTTGTTTGTTATCTTTGAAGTGATCGGTAGGCAGAAGATACAGTTGGCTGTATGGTTACTTAAGGACGAAGCCTCTTTCTGGTGGGAAGTTACTAATGCTGAGAGACCAGTTGAGACTTGGGAGAATTTCAGAATGAGATTTGAAATAAATTTCCTCCCACAAGCTAATTAAAGCTTACAGATGGAGAAGTTCTTAACTCTCAAACAGGAAAGCCTATTGGTTAAGGAAAACGTCAACAAGTTCAACTAGTTGGCTAGATTTGGACTGGAGTTGGTAAACACTCCACATAAAAAGGCTCTCCATTTTGCTAAAGGGTTAAATAAGCCACTGCATAGCCTAGCTATGTCCCATATACCTATAGGCGCAACTTATGAGAGACTGGTGGACATGGCACTATTACATGAGGAAAGCAAGGGCGAGAAGAAAGAGGCAAAGATGGAAGAATCTCTAGACAAGAAAGTGGAGGGATCACAGAATAAGAAGTCAGATTCCAAGAAGGGCGGGAAGAAGAACAAACCCCGTGACAAGAGGAAGTGTAATTTTTGTGGTATACCTGGACATCTAGTTAAGGACTGCAGGAAGAAGAAGAGGAAGATTGGTGGTTGTTTTCAATGCGGCGAGACAGGACATATGGCCAAGGACTGCGCAAGAAGGCAAGGGCAAGGGCAGAGGACCGAGTCTACTTCTGGAGGGCAGATTCACGCTCTCACAGCACCTACGCAGGAAAGAGGTAGGAATATTTATGTTGAGAGTTTAGTTTATCTTTCTGATCATCCTGTTCGTACTCTTTTTGATTCTGGTGCTTCACACTCTTTTATATCTACTGCCCTAGTTGAATCTCTGCACCTAGATACCAGTATAGTAGAGGATCCCATGGTTGTTTCAAATCCAATTGGGGGTTTGGCTTATTTATCAATGATTTGTTTGGATTTGGAAATTTCTATACTAAGCGTTGGGTTTAGATGTAATGCTTATGTTTTGGGTTTCACAGGCTATGGGTTGACTCTAGGTATGGATTGGTTATCCAGTAATGGTGCCATCCTCGATTGTGAAAAGAGAGTGGTTAGACTTATGACTTGCCTCGGTAGTACTCTCGAAATCTCTTGTAATCCTATGAATTCTGTTATGCTTAGCTACCTAGAATCTCTTGATGCATCTGTTGAAAATTTGCAATCTGTTAGAGTAGTTCATGAGTACTCGGATGTCTTTGAAGAAGTGAAGGGTTTACCTCCAAAGTGAGAGATAGATTTCCGCATATACCTGGTTGATAATGCAAAACCGGTTGCTTTACCCGTTAGACACATAGCTCCATGGGAAAGGAAGGAGCTCAGCAAGCAAGTTAAAGAGTTTCTCAAAAAAGGGTTCATAAGGTGGAGTATTTCTGATTGGGGTGCTCCAGTAGTGTTCGCAACCAAAGCGGATGGTTCACTTCGCCTATGCACGGATTATAGGGAGCTAAACAAGATGACCAATAAGAATAGGCACCCAATTCCAAGAATAGACGACTTGTTCGACCAGCTCGTAGGTGCATCAGTTTTCTCCCAACTAGATCTGGCTACCGGATTTCATCAGCTAAGAGTGGCTGAAGACAGCATAGATAAGACTGCGTTCAGGACACCGGATGGTTTCTTCGACTGGCTTGTCATGCCTTTCGGCTTGACGAACACACCCGCCTATTTCGTAGACTTGATGAGTAGGGTGTATAGGGAGTTCCTTAATAAATTTGTAGTAGTCTTCATGGACGAAATTTAGATTTTCTCAAAAAGTGAGGAAGAACATGATTTGCATTTAAGGGAAGTTATGGATACTATTCGAGCACATCGGCTTAAAGCAAAATTCTACAAATGCCATTTTTGGAGAGAAGAAGTAAGGTTTCTTGGACATGTGGTATCCAAAGAAGGGATAGCTGTGGATCCTGCAAAAGTAGTGGTGGTGCAAGATTGGAAGATTCCAAGGAATGCAACCGAAGTACGAAGTTTTCTCAGACTAGCGGGCTATTACAGAAAGTTCATTAAAGACTTTGCGAAGATCTCAGCCCCAATTACAAGATTGACGAAGAAAAACCTAACTTTCGCTTGGGGATTTGGATTGTGATGTTTCTTTCCAACGATTGAAAAGGGCTCTAACAATAGCCCCAGTTCTAACATTGCCTGATGGGGGTAAGATGTTTACGCTATACACAGACGCATGCGGTATAGGATTAGGCGTTGTCTTAATGCAAGAAGGCAATGTATTTTGTTATGGGGGAAGGAAGTTGAAGGTACATGAAAAGAACTACCCAACTCATGATTTAGAACTAGCTGCCATTGTTTTCGCTCTTAAGTCATGGCGTCATTACCTACTAGGAGAAAGGTTTGAATTGTTTACTGACCATAAATCATTAAAGTACCTTTTCTCACAAAAAAATCTTAACTTAAGACAACAAAGGTGGATGAAATTTCTTGCCTCATACGATTTTGAGATTGCTTATACCCCTGGCAAGGGCAATGTGGTAGCAAACACCTTAAGTAGGAAAAGGCTGACCTTAAGTCCTCTCCTTGTGGAAAGACAAAACTTGGAGTACATAGCAACCTTTGACTTTAGACCCTCTTTTGAGTTTATACCTGGTTTGTTAGCAACGCTAGAGGCGCGACCTACGCTTTTGGACTCAATAGGAACCGCGCAACGTGAAGACTAGATATGATGGATAAGTTAATTAGAGGTGAGACTTCTATCCACCTCAATAGATACTCCATAGGTGACAAGGGTTGGTTGAGACGGGATGGAAGACTATGTGTCCCACAAACAAGGGATTTGGTGAAGACAGTTCTTGAAGAAGCACACCATTCTAAGTTGACCATACACCCAGGTGGAGACAAGATGTATAAAGACAAAAAAGGGTTTTCTTTTGGAATGGCATGAAGAAGGATGTAGCTGAATTTGTCTTTAAGTGCTTGATATGCCAGCAAGTCATGGCGGAGAAGAAGAGGCCTGGTGATCTGCTTCATCCTCTAGAGGTCCCACAGTGGAAATGGGATAGCATTTCGATGGACTTTATAGATGGGTTGCCTAGGTCAAGAAGTGGCAATACCAGTATTTGGGTAATAGTTGGCAGGCTCACTAAAAACGCTCACATTATGCCTGTTAAGAGTAGGAGGACTGCTGTAACAACCCGAATTTTAAACAACGTGTTAAGACAAGAATCAAGGCAGAATTAAATTATAAAATCTGAATCAGGATAAACGGGTTGCGCCATTGCGTTCGTCTCAGATAAATACGCGAAATAGAGTCCGAAATTTCGTAAATCGGAGTCCGTATGACCCAGTTAAGGCCTAACAAAGTTTCACGAAAATTCAAATCCGAAAACAGATTTGAAATTCAGCCCAAAAAGAGAGGCGGGAAAAATTCCCGCCAGACACTCAGGGTCGACACCCATGTCGACATGGGTGTCGACCCCTCCCCAGGGGGTCGACATGGGTGTCGACCCCTGTGTCGACCCCCCTGTAGAACCCCGACCTGTGCACCTGCTTGTCATGTTGGCTCGGTTTTGGAGGCTTGTGACGATTTTGGATGGCTTTGATTCGATCTAGGGTTAATCCTATGGCCTAAAATGCTCCTAAACTCTATAAAAAGACCCTACCCCCTAACCTAAATCACTCAAACTCTCTCATGCCACGAAGTGCTGCCCAAATGCCAAGTGATCATGGCCTCCATCTCCAACTCCAAGAGACTATGCATGCAAATCGGATCCGAATCGAAAGGTGCAAACTTGCTACACCAAATCGAGGCTCGATCAACGTTGCTACGGCGATTTCATGACGGTTCTTCATCAAAGGAGTCACCTTTCATCGTCAAGACGATTCATGCGCACCCTTTAAGCCTCGCTATGTAAGTTCTAGCTACTTCGAGATGTTAACTGTAGTTTAATCATGGCATGGAATAAAATGTGGTTAAACATGAGTGCTATAACCTATGCGCCTAGTTTGCTCCTTTAACATGAACATAGGACTTTAGGTTGTGTTTTAGCGACTAAACCATGCTATTCATGTTGCATTGGACTTAGTTTGCCATGCAAGATTGGACCTTTACTTGTGGTATGTTAGCATGCACACTTGAAACCACTTTGACTCATGAAACATGTGCATACATGTGACTTTGAGGCTATGCAAGTATATGAACCCGAATTCCCTTATGATACTATGCATGTTTGTGGCCAAATTCCCTTATGTTATCATGCATGTTTGTGGCCAAACTCCCTTATGATACTATGCATGTTTGTGGCCAAATTCCCTTATGTTATCATGGATGTTTGTGGCCAAATTCCCTTATGATACTATGCATGTTTGTGGTCAAATTCCCTTATGATACTATGCATGTTTGTGGCCAAAAACCCCTTATGATGCTATGCATATTTTGAGGCCAAACCCCCTTATGATACCATGCATATTTGTGGCCAACCCCTTTTTGGCATCATGCATGTTTTGAGGCCAATATGTAGCATAGTATCCTTACTATGTTGACTCGCCTTTACTTGGGTTGGAAACACGATTTGGGGTAGGATAGACGAGCGTGATTATGACATGATAATTTGACATGGAATTTCATGAAAATACGACACTCATGATACACCTAAATGGGGGACATGACATGTGTGGTAAACATGGGACTTGAAACTAGACATGTATGGGTTGTAAGTGTAATATGACACTAGACCAAACATGAAAGTGGCCAACTCGAGGTTGGGTTGAGTTTGTAGCATAAATCTACCCGGACCCGCCCGACTTAATTAGTGGCTACAAACAATAGGATCCAATGTGGGTAGTTGGTCATTTAGCACTTAAAACCCGAGGTTAGACTAGGTTGTGGTGTAAATCTACCCGGACCCGCCCGGCTTAACCAGTAACCACAACAAAGTCTAATGTGAGAGGTTGGGGTGCATTAATCTAATTAATGCCACATGAAAAGGTTAAGTAATTTTGACTAATGACACTTAATCGATATGACACGAATGGGTAGGTTAAGTGGAACCAGACTTGATTTCTTAATGACACTTAACCAAACAAGACAATTAGGGGATGGGGTTAAGTAATTTACACTTAACTAATCCGACTTGGTAATTAGATGGGGTTAAGTAACTTAGACTTAACTAATCTAAACACGGTAATTAGATGGGGTTAAGTAACCTAAACTTAACTAATCTAAACACGGTAATTAGATGGGGTTAAGTAACCTACACTCAACTAATCTAAACACAGTAATTCGGTGGGGTTAAGTTAAACCCTTAACCAATCTAAACTTGGTAATTCAATGAGGTTAAGTAACTTATACTTAACCAATTATACATGATGATTTGATGGGGTTAAGCAACCATACTTAACCAATCTAATATGAGAGCTTGATAGGGTTAAGTCACGAGACCGTTTAAATATACTTAACCATTATAATACGATTAGTGGATGGGGTTAAGTTAACCTATAGTTAACCAACCCGACTCGATAATCCGATGAGGTTAAGATAATCTATGCTTAACCAATCTAACACGATAATCTGATAGGGTTAAGACAAACAAATACTTAACCAATTTGACTTGATAATTGAATAGGGTTAAGTCATGAGCTTCTTGGTATACTTAACCAACTCGTAGGGCTAGGTCTTGGACTTGAGTACTTAGCCAAATCTTGACATGATTCGTAGGCAGGTTAAGTCATGAACGTAAATGGAAATACTTAACCCATTAGACAAAACCCTAGTTCAGGGGACTAGGTGGAAAGCCGGGATTAACAAGGATAACGGGAAAAGAAGATAAGTGGTAAACCTTAGTTAAGGATAACTAAGTAATAATTCTTAGCCAAGGACACGGGACTAGTTCATAATTAGATGAGTAACCTGATACGGTAGGTCATCGCTTAGTATACGAGGAGGAGCAACTTATCTGACTTGGATAAAAAGCTCCAACGAACTGGGTGACGAAGCAGTAGCTTCGGCGGACGTGAGGGCACTCTTGGTATCCCTCTGTGAGGTGGCAGATGGTCCATGAAACCCGGCCTCACAGAGGTTAAGGTCTGCGGTAGAAGAGCCAAGGGTATGCCTTGGTTGCTATGCGAGCGACCTAAAGACGGGGATGGATTAGCGTGGAGTCGACGATACTTGATTTTTGCCCTGGATAGCACGTCGTCGACTACCTACCATCTTTAGTCAATCGTGTACGAACGGAAAGGCAGGGTACCCCCAACAGACCATGTTCTTGCTATCGAGTCATGGGCGAGGTTGGCCCATAGGAAAGCGGGGCTATAGTGGGGCCGGGATGTGGTTCTCATACATGATTTTTCTTGGATTGCCTTTCAGTAGTTGAGGGAGGGGTCACGTGGGACCATAGCCACGGGTACAAAAACAGACCTTGATATCTGCATCAGCAGACGACTTAAAGCTCCCGACCGAGTTTCGTATTTCTTGATTTGCCCTGGCACGGAACTCGGATGGCACATTGAGGAACATGTGCGTCTAGACATGGAAAACAATTCACGTTACATACGCGGGATAAAGGGCGTGGTTGACGGGTGGCATAATCCCTAGTGGTCCTAGGTGGCTTGAACCCAAACCGAGACACGGAAACGTTCATTAGGTAGCATAATCCCTAGAGGTCCTAGGTGGCGTAAATCCTAAGTGAACACGCGATAGTTCATGGTAAGAAAACATAACCGGATCAAGGGTAGCAGTCCAAAACAACTTCAAGGATAAAATGGTACTACGTTGAGGTGGTATAGATTTACATGGGAAAGCCCGTACGGCCTACAACAAAGGACTGAACTTATACATGGAAAGAAACATACAAGTTGGGAAAACCTACATATGTTATATATTAGGTTGACATGGACCATTACATGACACTGGGCAAGGGACATCCATAGTTAACACATGACGCGGGTTGGGATACTAGTACGAGAGGTGTAGAGCAAATATACATGATAAATACCTTGGGATGTTATACATGATAAATAACGTGGGATGTTATACATGATAGATACCTTGGGATAGTATACTTGATAGAAACCTGACGCCGTGATACCTTGATTTATCTTGACACCGTAGTTTATCATGATACCTTAGTTTATCTTGCTATAGTAGTTCATCCAGTTATCTTGGTTTAGCTTATCTATCTTGTCGGCATCCTTATGTTTACTTTCAGTTTATGCATGTCATGTTACCTTTACCTGTTTTTATACTGGAAGTAGATAGGACTTACCAGTCTTTATGACTGACCCCGTTTTCTTTCGCCTCTTTGTCTTTCGTTCCCCCCCCCCCAAGGTTTTCAGGGAGGAAACACTGTTATTTAGTTCGGACTTCTTCTGCTTGAAGGTGATCATGCATGGCTTGGACTTTTCTTGGCTATGGCTACCTTACTGTTTTATTTGGGGAATAATTTATGAAAAAGGTTTTATGCTTCTTTACCATTGCAAGACAGGTTTTGATGTATTCTAATGTAAAAGGCTTTAGACCTTATTTTATAAGGTAATGAAATTTGTTTTACTTCCGCTGTTTTATATATGTTCTGTCTTGTAATATTTCTGTGCATGTTTACCTCGATAATGCTTCACCAAACCTAGTGCATTCCCTTTGTGAGTGACCCTAGCGGAGGTGGGGTGTTACATTTGGTATCAGAGCAGAAGGTTACCAGACTGGGCAAAAGTTTTTAAAACCTTTTGAAAACTATTTGAGAAACCGTTTACAAAGAAGTATTTTTCAAGAAAAGTTTTTTTAAAGGCTATTCCCCAAAAGCCATTAGCACTATCCTTTGTCTCCTTGATTGAACCTCTTTTCCTTTCTTTCCTCCATCTATAGTCACAGTAGTTTTGACTGCGACTAATCCTTGTCTAGCTACGTAAGTGTTTTCCCGTGCGATGGAGGAAGTTCTCGAGAGACCTGTTACCGAAGTTATAAGAAGGGATAATAAGATAAAGGATAAAGGACACGAGCTTAAGAATAAGCAACTTGTTGGTATAGATTAGTCCACGAAGGAAGGCAAGGACAAGATCAGCGAGAGGGCAATCGTATGCCCTCACTAGCGTACCTAAGGAGGATGGTACCGTTTCTGTTAAAGGCTTAGCCTTTCTTTTCTATCATCCCGTCCAGACTTTGTTTTGATCATCGCATCATTTAAGTCTGCCTCGATAGTTGAGTCTCTGCACCTTAGTACTAGCATGATAGAAGAACCCATTTTTGTCCCAAATCTTGTTGGACGATCGGTCCATTTATTCATGACTTGTTTGGATTTCAGAATGCCTATGTTTCTAGGCCGTGGATGGATTCCAGGGATAAAGTGGTCATCCAATAAGGGGTGCCATTCTCGGTTTTGAAAGGAGGGTAGTTAGACTCTTGACTTGCTTTGGTAATACCCTCGAAGTCTCGTGTAACCTTCTAGGTTCTGTCATGGCTAGTTACCTAGAATCTCATGATGCAGTTGTTGGTAATCCGTTCGAGTAGAATTCGCCGCTAAGTCGGATGGTTCGTTTCGCTTATGCATGAGTTATTGATGTGCACATAAAAATGCACATTTATATTCACATATTTATTCTTGTTAGTTGAATAAATAAACATTTTTGGGTATTTTATGTGATCAAACCATGTTTTAAATATTTTCAAAATCATCACTTATTTTGGGAAAAAGGGGGTCACTTGTGCATGTTTTAATTTGTGAAATCTTTTACTCGTTCCTTGTTATTAACTCTTGTAGGAATTTAGGAGCTAAAATGATGTATACACATGAAGAGATGAAGGAAAGCATGCACATACACAAGAGAAGGCAAAGAATTAATACATCTTATGGATAGTGGAGGGCCCATCTTTCAACTAGCCCACTTGCTTCATATTATTGAATGGGACAAAAGCCCTCATGCATTCTACATGACATATTAGTGGCTAATATCAATTAGAAGCTTCATGAAGGGCCATTTTGGGGAATTCCCAAGAAAAGTGATTAGGGTTTTAGGGTTTTAGATCATGTATAAATACCCCTTTGTTTCATGTATTTTGCATCTCCTTTTTAGCATATGAAAGTGTAAGTGATCAAATAAATAAAAATGGCTTCCAAGCCAATTTCTTTTATGTCTATCTTATGTCTCTTTTAATTTCTATGCTTTACTTTCATGTTCATAGTTTAGATTTATTTACATTCATGTTCATAGCTTAGATTTACATTCATGTTCATTTACTTTATGTTCATAGCTTAGATTTACTTTATGTTCTTAGTTTAGTTTTCTTCTTGTTCTACTTAGTTTTTCTTTCATTTTGCTTAATTTTCTAATGTTGAAACCTACATGTGTTAATATGATAACACATATGAGTGGCTAATCCCTTGATTTAGGGGTAATGATGCTCTCTAACTTTGTGTAAGTTCAAAAAGTGTATGATTTGTGATCTTTAATATGTGCTTAATGTTAGTAAATATGGATGTACGTTTATACAAATGGGTTTGATAGGTCATGTTGCATTTGCAAATGATCTATGCTTATTCAATATAAACACAAGTTACATCAATATTTGCTAAGTGATTATTGATTTTGAAATGAAAGTATGAACAAAATTTGATGGTCTATAGTTCTAACCAATAGTTCATAGACCATACTTAGAATACTTTTGCTTTATTTTCATTTTCATGAGAATCATAAGTGGTTTAAATATTGCATTTATATCACTTATTGTGATCATACATTGTATGTTTGATAACTTACATAAATGTGAGAGTGGATTTACCTCTAAATTACTCTCTGATTTAATATTTAGCTCTCAATTTAGTTTCTAGTTTCATTAGTTTTTTATTAGAACAATTCAAAGTTTGGTTTAATTCGATTGAATAAAATTGAAATCACTTCTTTCCCTGTGGATCGACTCGCACTCACTACTTATTACAATACGGCTCCGTGCACTTGCGGTTATTTCAATATTCGTGCGCCGGTTTTCTAATTTAATAGAAATTCTGTTGTAGCGAACAGTTATGGGGATCACCCTAGTAAGTACACTTGGCAACATGGATTGGCATCGGCAGACGAGATCCAGAATTCCCTAGTGAATTTTGGAGAGCTTACACGAGTAAGTGGATACGTTTGAGCCAAGTATACTAGGAAAAGGATAAGTGAAAGTGGAATAAGAGGCGACAATGAAATGAGTTCTAACTCATATCTTGGAAATAGGAATCAAGGAGCTACGAGATCATGGAGTTAAAAAGATGGTCAAGTCACCGAGGAATTAAGCTCAAGGAAACGCGACTTAGAAGACGTAAGGCTAGACACGCGCATCGTACCTCTTTTTAAAGAGTGTATCCTTGATCCCTGGTTTTTCCTGTAGAGCTTGCTCGCATGTTATCTTTTGGTGAATATCCTCTCGGTCCTGTTTCTGTTGCAAACCCCGTAGGGAGTTTACATTGTTTATCTCCTCGATCCTATCGTGAGAACCTTAGGTAGAATCCTATAGATGTAAACATGTGTTTGAAACATGTTATGATTGATATGGTTGCAAGTGGTTGCTAGTGGATGCGCGAATACACATTAGATACTAGATCGACGCACTCACATTTCATATTGCATATGCACGAGTATTTATACCTGTTTATGGATGAAATTGAATGTGTTATCATGCGGATGTTGCATAAGAATGAATGGTTGTGCACATATATAGCATTTATATGGCTAGGACTATTTGCATACATGTTGGATTCATGGCACTAAACATATTTTGCATTAGAAGATCATTCAGGCCTGATCATTAGCATTAGCTAAGGAACATATACGCACACTTTCTTGCATGTGTTCATAAAGCATTAGAAGCCTTTTAAGGACCATGGTTGCTTGTGGATGATGTTTTGAGTAGATGGATGATGGATGGTAGGATACGTTCTTCCTAACTTGGAGATTTCGGGGACGAAATCCTTAAAAGAGGGGAGAATGTAACAACCCGAATTTTAAACAATTTGTTAAGACAAGAATCAAGGCCGAATTAAATTATAAAATCTGAATCAGGATAAACGGGTTGCGCCATTGCGTTCGCCTCGGAAAAATACGCGAAATAGTCCGAAATTTCGTAAATCGGAGTCCGTATGACCCAGTTAAGGCCCAACGAAGTTTCACGAAAATTCAAATCTGAAAACAGATTTGAAATTCAGCCCAAAAAGAGAGGCAGGAAAAATTCCCGCCAGACACTCAGGGTCGACACCCATGTCGACATGGGTGTCGACCCCTCCCCAGGGGGTCGACATGGGTGTCGACCCCTGTGTCGACCCCCCCTGTAGAACCCCGACCTGGTGCACCTGCTTGTCGTGTTAGCTCGGTTTTGGAGGCTTGTGACGATTTTGGATGGCTTGGATTCGATCTAGGGTTAATCCTATGGCCTAAAATGCTCCTAAACTCTATAAAAAGACCCTAACCCCCTAACCTAAATCACTCAAACTCTCTCATGCCACGAAGTTCTGCCCAAATGCCAAGTGATCATGGCCTCCATCTCCAACTCCAAGAGACTATGCATGCAAATCGGATCCGAATCGAAAGGTGCAAACTTGCTACACCAAATCGAGGCTCGATCAACGTTGCTACAGCGATTTCATGATGGTTCTTCATCAAAGGAGTCACCTTTCATCGTCAAGACGATTCATGCGCACCCTCTAAGCCTCGCTATGTAAGTTCTAGCTACTTTGAGATGTTAACGGTAGTTTAATCATGGCATGGAATAAAATGTGGTTAAACATGAGTGCTATAACCTATGCGAGCCTAGTTTGCTCCTTTAACATGAACATAGGACTTTAGGTTGTGTTTTAGCGACTAAACTATGCTATTCATGTTGCATTGGACTTAGTTTGCCATGCAAGATTGGACCTTTACTTGTGGTATGTTAGCATGCACACTTGAAACCACTTTGACTCATGAAACATGTGCATAAATGTGACTTTGAGGCTATGCAAGTATATGAACCCGAATTGCCTTATGATACTATGCATGTTTGTGGCCAAATTCCCTAATGTTATCATGCATGTTTGTGGCCAAATTCCCTTATGATACTATGCATGTTTGTGGCCAAATTCCCTTATGTTATCATGCATGTTTGTGGCCAAATTCCCTTATGATACTATGCATGTTTGTGGCCAAATTCCCTTATGATACTATGCATGTTTGTGGCCAAAAACCCCTTATGATGCTATGTATATTTTGAGGCCAAACCCCCTTATGATACCATGCATATTTGTGGCCAACCCCTTTTTGGCATCATGCATGTTTTGAGGCCAATATGTAGCATAGTATCCTTACTATGTTGACTCGCCTTTACTTGGGTTGGAAACACGATTTGGGGTAGGATAGACGAGCGTGATTATGACATGATAATTTTGTTGAGTCAAAGCTTCGATGGTTATTTTGATTTATGACAAGAAGAAGCTTCTACATCGACAAAAAGAAGACGAGATGACTTCATAGGTTAGAAGTTGATTATTTTAGAGTTATATAATGTTAAAATCTATCCTCAAATGATCATACTTCTAATTGCTTAAAAATATCACTCATGAAAACATTTTTTATGCATATGGTCAAAAACATGTCGACCTACAATTTTTTATAGGTCAACAGGATTTTAAAATGTAACGGTCAAAAATAGGCCGACCTACAAAATTTTATAGGTCAACAGGTTTTTGAACTCCAACGGCTAAAAACATGTCGACCTACAAAATTCTATAGGTCAACAGCTTTTTGAATTTTCATGAAAAGTCATCTTCTTCCTTTAAGAGTTGCATCCATTTCTCTTCATGAATAATCACTTATTTTAGATGCAACTTTTCATCAACAATTGCAACCTCTCGATTTCTATAAATACATGAGTTTGCAATCATTCAAATCATCGAATTTACTCTCTATTTTCTGATCTATCTTGCATTATCCTTTTCTCTCAAAAAGCACTCAAAAGCATTCAATTATCGTTTGAATCTCCAAGCATATTTAATACACTTGTGATTCAACTCGATAATTTACTTCCTAATCTTTCTAAACATCAAAATACATTTGAGGATAAGATTATAGGAAGGGTGTACTCAATCATTGACTATTCAGTGTTGAAGAAAGAACACATTCAAGGTCAAACTCTTGTAATCGTCTTGTGGGTAAGCTTGTAGCCCGTGAAATCAAGTGGGTAAGCTTGTAGCCCGTGAAATCAAGTGGGTAAACTTGTAGCCCGCAAATCAAGTAGTGAACCTGTTCCTCCGGGTGAAGTGAGGGTGTTGTTTAGTGAAAAGCCGAAGAGGAGCTTCGGGACTGGACGTAGGACGGGAAGTCCGAACCAGTATAAAATCCTGGTGTCTTTACTTTACTTTACTTTACTACATTTAAAGTTATCTGTGATATATATATATATATTGTTATCATATTCCGCATAGCCATATTATAGATCCTGCACAAGTCGTACACACTCGACTTTTCAATTGGTATCAGAGCGCGGTCATCTTATAACCGTAACACAGTTATTTGATATATTCTAGTAATATGGCAAATAACGCAAGCACCAGCACTAACACTTACACTGAAGGTCAATCTACACAAAGACCTCCTTTCTTTAATGGCCTAAACTATAGTTATTGGGCAACACGTATGGCTTTCTATATGCAATCAACAAGTTATGATGCTTGGAATGCTACTCAGAAAGAAATAGTTAATCCAACTACTGAGTATGCAGAATGGACTCCTGCTGAGAAAACAGCAGCAACAGTAAATGCAAAAGCAATAAATATGTTGTTTTGTGCATTAGATCAAAATGAGTATAACCGTGTTAGTATCTGTACCACTGCTTATCAAATTTGGCAAACGCTAAAAACCACTCATGAAGGTACTAACAAGGTTAAACAAGCAAAAATAGCTTTGTTGAAAAGCCAATTCCAAAATTTCAAAATGAAGCCAAATGAAACAATCAATGAGATGTATTCAAGGTTTCAAACCATTCATCATGCTCTTATTGGATTAGGACAAAAATATTATGACTTTGATGTAGTTTCAACAATCCTACATTCACTGACTAATGAATGGGAAGGAAAAGTATTAGCCATAGAAGAAGCTAATGATCTTTCTACCATGAAGCCAGATGAATTGATAGGAAATCTAATGTCCTACGAAGCAAATTTACAGGCTAGAAGAGAACAAAAAGAAGAAAAGAAAAATGTTGCTTTTCATGCCGAAAAAGATGAAGACATTTCAGATTCTGAAGAGGAAGACTTAGCACTTATTGCAAAAGGTTTTAAGAAGTTCTTGAAGCAAAGAAAAGCTAGTCGATACGACAAAAAGAAGTTTGGATCAAATAAACCATCATCTTCAATTATGGAATGCTTTAACTGTCACAAAAAGGGACATTTGCAAAAAGATTGTCCGGATAAAAAGAAGAAATCCGAAAAATTCAAGAAGGACAAATCAAAGAAAAGAGCATTCTCAGTAACATGGGATGATTCAGACTCATCTTCATCTGATAGCGAAAGTGACTCAGACACTGAACAAGCAAATGTATGTTTTATGGCAACAGAGGATGAGGTACAAATTCCTACTCTTGAGGATATGCTTGATATTTATGATAAATTAATGGTTAAATTTAAAGATACAAAACATCAATTAAAAGAAGTCAAGACAATGTTGAATAGATCAGAATTAGAAAGAGATATGTTAAAAGATGAGAAGAAAATATTAGAAGAGGAACTTGAAAAGGCTCAAGAATCATCTTCTAATTCTAATTCTCAACTATCTCTTTTGACTCAAGAAATTGAAGTTCAAAAAGAAAAGAATGATATTCTCACTACTGAAAATCATGAGCTTAAAGCTAAAGTCAAGATTCTAGACCTTGAAAAAGCTAGTTTACAATCAAAGTTAGACGACATTACTAAAAATGTTTCTAACTTTAACAAAGGTCGAGAAAATCTGACAAAAATCATTGAGAATTCACAATCAGCTACAAATAAGCAAGGATTGGGATATAAGAAACAAGTTATCAAGAAACATCTTGGTAAAAGAAGAAAGAAAAATAAGTTAGTAAAAGAAACCGAAGCTAAGAAAAATCTGAGTTTATTATATTTCAAATCAAAACCGAGTGTGAAATCTCAAAAGAAGAATGTCAAAGTATGGGTTCCTAAAACAAATAATATTTTGATTAGGAACAAGTACATTCAAAATTTCTTGAGTACTGTGCATCATAATCCAAATTATTTGTATAAAGGGGATACCGGACCCGTATGGGTTTGGACTCCTAAGACCTAACTCTTAGGACCCTATAAAAAGTGGGTACCATGGATTTAACTTTATTTTTTGCAGGTCCCACTAAAGAAAAGAGGAAGATGGATTTTGGACAGTGGTTGCTCTAAGCATATGACTGGAGACAAGAGCATATTGACGAATATTACATACTTTGATGGGGGCTCAGTCACTTTTGGAGATAATTCAAAAGGCTTCATCATCGGCAAAGGCGATGTGAGCAATTACGGTACATCTAATTTACCTCTTATTACGAATATCATGCTAGTTAGAAATCTAAAACATAACTTACTTAGTATTAGTCAGTTATGTGATAAAGGGTTTACAATTTCCTTTTCAAATGACAAATGTAACATTCTTGACCAAGATAAAAATTTAGTTTTTGAAGGATATAGAGACAGAAATATATATATTTTAAATATGAATTTCAATCAAAATTCAAATATGTGCCTTATTGCTAAGGAAAATGATCCATGGATATGGCACAAACGGTTCTGTCATATAAACTTTAAAACTATTGACAAGCTAGCTAAAAATGATCTAGTCAAAGGTTTACCAAAACTGAGTTTCAAAGTTGACAATCTTTGTGACGCTTGCCAAATCGGAAAATTAACCAAGTCATCATTTAAATCTAAGAAGGTAATCTCGACATTACAACCACTTGAACTATTACATTTGGATTTATTTGGACCTACTCAAATACAATCCATAAATCATAGTCGGTATGTGTTTGTAATTGTTGATGATTATTCTCGTTATACTTGGACTATGTTTTTGAAAAATAAAAGTGACACTTTCGAAAAATTCAAATCTTTCGTCAAACGTATTCAGAAATCGAAGGGACTTAAAGTCAAAAATATAAGAAGTGATCATGGCGGAGAGTTCGAAAATAATGAATTTGAACATTTTTGTGCAAAGAAAGGTATATCACACAATTTTTCCTTTCCTAGAACTCCACAACAAAATGGGGTTGTAGAACGGAAAAATCGAACATTACAAGAATGTGCAAGAACATTATTAAATGGAAGCACTCTATCAAAACATTTTTGGGCAGAAGCTGCAGCAACTGCGTGTTATGTTTTGAATCGAGTTTCCATTCGACCTCTAACTAAAAATACACCATATGAGTTATTCAATGAAAGAAAACCAAATATTTCCTATTTCAAAGTTTTTGGTTCGAAATGTTTTATTTTAAATACGAAAGATCACCTTGGAAAATTTGATTCAAAAGCTGACGAAGGAATCTTTGTTGGTTATTCGGATCGAAGTAAGGCTTATCGTATATTCAATAAAAGAACCAAAATTATTGAAGAATCACTTCATATATCTTTCGATGAATACTACAAGTTTTCTAATATAAAAATTGATGATGACGAAAATATCAATACAAATGACACTGTTGTCACAAATGAGGATTCTGACTCCGAAATTATCAACGATATTCCTCAACCTCCTGTGATAGTTTCTCCACCTAGAGTGAGATCTCCTCCAAGAATATTGAGAGATCATCCAGTTCAAAATGTAATTGGAGAAGTATCATCTCAAATTAGAACTAGAAGTCAACTTAACCAAATGGGACATGTTGCATTTATTTCAAACATCGAACCTAAGAATCCTAAAGAAGCTGCTACCGATGAATATTGGATCATTGCTATGCAAGAAGAACTAAATCAGTTCGAACGCAATGATGTATGGGAACTTGTTCCAAGGCCAACCGATCAATCAGTTATCGGAACTAAATGGGTTTACAAAAACAAGGCTGATGAACAAGGAAACATAACACGAAACAAAGCACGGTTAGTAGCACAAGGATATAATCAAGAAGAGGGTATCGATTATGAAGAAACTTTTGCACCTGTTGCTAGACTAGAAGCAATTCGAATACTTCTATCTTTTGCTTGTCACCATAATTTTAAATTATATCAGATGGATGTCAAGAGTGCGTTCCTAAATGGTTTTATAAAAGAAAAAGTATATGTTGAACAACCACCTTTATTCAAACATGAAAAATATCCAGATCATGTTTTCAAGCTTAAGAAGGCTTTGTACGGTTTAAAACAAGCACCACGTGCTTGGTATGAACGACTACGAAGTCATCTTATCAACTCTGGATTTTAAATAGGAAAGGTTGATCAAACATTATTTATTAAACATTCGCACAAAGAGATACTTGTTGTTCAAATATATGTGGATGACATAATCTTTGGTTCAACAAACGAGAGACTTTGTAAAGAATTTTCAGATATCATGACCAAAGAATTTGAAATGTCACATATGGGAGAGTTATCATACTTTCTTGGTCTTCAAATTAAACAACTTTCAAATGGTATTTTCATAAATCAAGAAAAATATTGTGAAAATCTTGTTAAAAGATTCGGACTTGAAAATACTTCTGGAAAACCGACTCCAATGAGTACCACTAGTCATCTTGAAAAGGATGAAAGTGGAAAGAGTATAGACCAAAAGACGTATCGTAGTATGATAGGTTCTCTCCTATATTTAACAGCTAGTCGTCCTGACATTATGATGAGTGTTTGTTTGTGTGCACGTTTTCAAGCTGATCCTAAGGAATCACATTTGCGAGCAGTGAAACGAATTATTCGATATCTTAATAACACCAAAGATTTCGGTCTTTTCTATCCTAAGGATTGTGCATTCGAATTAGTATCATATAGTGATGCTGATTTCGGAGGATCACGAACGGATAGAAAGAGTACAAGTGGTACGTGCCATTTCATTGGAAAATCACTTGTCTCTTGGTTTAGTAAGAAACAAAATTGTGTTTCACTATCAACATGCGAGGCAGAGTATATTTCAGCAGCTTTGGCATGTACACAAGTTATATATATGCAACAAACACTTAAAGATTTTGGTATGAATTTATCGAATTCCATTATATATTGCGATAACACTAGTGCGATAAATTTATCCAAAAACCCAGTTAATCACTCTCGGACTAAACACATTGACATTCGTCGTCATTTTCTACGAGATAACATTGAAAAGGGAAATATAAACCTCGAATATGTCAACACGGAAAATCAACTAGCAGATATATTTACAAAGCCTCTACTAGAGTCAAGCTTTATCAAGTTACGTAGAGAGCTAGGATTGGTTTCACGAAAAGAACTCGAAGATTAATTTTTATAAGAATTCGTATTTTGTTTATCAGAAACCAATGTCTTTTTACTATATATAGCAGAGGATTTTTCTATGGTAAAACATATACAAACCATTTATTTATTATCTTAAAATAGAAAACTCCTACTATATATATGACTATTTTTGAGTGCTTTCATTCATTCTCTCAAACTTCTATAACTTTTAAATAATCTCATGGCACACATCTGTGAGAAATGTGCTGAAAATTCCCACATTTCAATCACAAGTTCCGAACCGACTGAATATAACTCCCCAAAAACACCAGAGCATCCACCTGGCTTTCATCCGCCTTCTCGAACGCCAGGAACTACTCCTACTTCTAAGAAGAGCAAGAAAGTTTTATTTTGTTCTCCACGAACTAAGGAGAAGATAGATGAAATGCATTATTATCAACAACAAATGTTTTATGAGCAAAAACTGACGACTTCTCGTTTGACGTACCTCGAACGATTAGCTACTCTCTTTTGTGGCTCTGACAGACATAATGTACATGAGCCAATGCCAATACCATCGTCTTCACGAACTCCAAATTCATGGGATAGAAATTATCAAAACAATGAAGGAGCTAGTGGAAGGTTTAGCCATTGGGAACCAAAGAATTCATGGGAGCCAAGGAAATAATTTATATCGTTTAAACTCTTCTTTAAAAATAAATTTGTATTTTGTTCTTCAAGTATTTGGTGTTTTGAAATCTTGTTATTGAATAAAATTTGTTTTAATATATATATATCTTTTCAAAAGCCAGAAAAACAAATTTTCTCTGCACCTGTCGACCGATCTTGTTCACGCTGTCGACCGGTTAAGGATTCTTAGCCTTTATATTGAAACCAGAATTAAAAACGGTCGACCGCATCATACTCCCCTGTCAACCGTTATGCCTAAAGAATTGATTTCAAACATTTCCAGAACTAATAACTGTCGACCGATCATTTAAATCATGTCGACCGCCATAGTTCAAGTTTAAGTTCTTTATCAAACAGAACTTTTACCTGTCGACCGCTCCTTATTCCTCCTGTCGACCGGTCAGACCGAACATATGTATGTTTGTCTTCCAGAACTATTTCCTGTCGACCGCCCAAACTCCAACCTGTCGACCGGTCAGTTCAAAAACACGTGCATCAATTTTTCCAGAGATTTTACTGGTCGACCGGCTCATTGATATCTGTCGACCGGTTTCGCTGGAAACTTCCTTTTCACCCAATCAACACGTCCATTCCCTTTTCAAACTTCACAACTCTTCATCAAAGGTCATTTCTTTTCATTCTCTATACTCTTTATAACCTGATCTATTAGAATTCTTCAAATTTCCTAACCTCTCCAATGGCTCCAAAGCAAAAGAAGTCCAAAACATCATCTTCTCAAGCCCCTGTTCAACCTATTGATACTCAAATCAAACAATGGCTAATGGATCCTCTTGCGGTAAAGAGATGGAACAAGATGAAAGACTATACAATTCACCACGGTTCTTTTCTCAAATTCTCTGATTTCGCCCTCTACGATGTTAGTGGACTATCAAACAGAGCGGGTATAGAGTCTCTTCTAAATTTTGAAGACAATCATGTTGAGATAAGCCATACTTTGATAAAACTATTCTATGCTAATCTCAATTTAGACAAATTTAAACCCCAAAACTCGGATGATTGCTTATGGTCCGTTGTTTGTGGTCAACACATCTTTCTCTCCAAAGACCGGATGGCAGAAATTCTTCGAACCCATAACGAAGGTATTCAATTCGGTAGTGATTTCTGCCCTATACATATTCGCGACAAAAATAGTCACCTTTTCATAGAAGACCATAAGTCAAGTACTAAAGGTATCCATCTAAGACCATCTGCCAGACTTCTACACCTTTGTATCACACACTCTCTTCTTCCAAGGACTGGAAACTTTGATGCAGTTTACAGAGAAAACTTTAAGGCACTGTATGCCATTTATGCAAATATCAAGGTAAATTGGATTGAGATGATTTTCGATGAGATTGTGATGGTAAATAAACGTTCAAGGCCACACTTGTTTTATAACGAGTATATTATGCGTTGTCTCATGGAATGTCACGTAAGATCTCCCGAATCTAAAATCTCAATACCAAAATGTATTGATAAAGCATCTAAAAAGAGGATGAAGCTACCGTTTCCTTATTTGAATATTATTCCTTTTGAGCGATATGTCGAACAAGGACCTCCACAGACTTCCTCTTCTCAAGTTCCCACGCAAAAGCCTGAAGACGTTTTAATTCCGCCTCCTACTTCTTCAACTAAGGACACTCTTGAGCAAATTGCACGTAATCAATTCTTACTCGAAGCTAGACTCAAAAGAACTGATAATAAAATTGACCGCTTAGATTCTAAACTTGATAAGCGGTTCAACAAATTAAAGTCCTTCTTTGGAACGATTTGGGATGCAATCTCTTGTGCATCAACCTCCGCACCGCTTGCTCAAGACCCAGGAAAACGACCAATGCCACCTACGTTTACATGGTCCTCATCTGAAGAAGGTACTAACTCTGGAGCAAGTACCCAACATACTCGTGGTCGTGGACTGTCGCATATTGAAAAAGGAGCTCATGACGATATTGAGAAGGACAATGGTGATAGCAACAATGAGGAACAAGAGGAGGAAGGAAACAAAGATGAAGAAGAAGATAGTGATTCGGATTGGCCATCACAATAGTCGTCTCGTTTTTATCTTTCAAGTTTTTTAATTTGCTTATGTATTTAACTATGCTACTTCCTGGTACTTCTGGTGTGTTTATTTTTGGTTTGCCTTGAATGTATAACACAATCTATGTATTTTGTTGTATGGTTTCTCTATGAATTATTGCTTTCTCTTATAGACACCCTTTTTGTCGATGACAAAGGGGGAGAAAATATTACTAACGAATGCTATGCAGATTATATATAATTCAGGGGGAGCATATATACAGGGGAGCAATATACAAGGAACAATACCTTTATTAGGCCATGTTGTCATCAATCAAAAAGGGGGAGAATGTTGAGTCAAAGCTTCGATGGTTATTTTGATTTATGACAAGAAGAAGCTTCTACATCGACAAAAAGAAGACGAGATGACTTCATAGGTTAGAAGTTGATTATTTTAGAGTTATATAATGTTAAAATCTATCCTCAAATGATCATACTTCTAATTGCTTAAAAATATCACTCATGAAAACATTTTTTATGCATATGGTCAAAAACATGTCGACCTACAATTTTTTATAGGTCAACATGATTTTAAAATGTAACAGTCAAAAATAGGTCGACCTACAAAATTTTATAGGTCAACAGGTTTTTGAACTCCAACGGCTAAAAACATGTCGACCTACAAAATTCTATAGGTCAACAGCTTTTTGAATTTTCATGAAAAGTCATCTTCTTCCTTTAAGAGTTGCATCCATTTCTCTTCATGAATAATCACTTATTTTAGATGCAACTTTTCATCAACAATTGCAACCTCTCGATTTCTATAAATACATGAGTTTGCAATCATTCAAATCATCGAATTTACTCTCTATTTTCTGATCTATCTTGCATTATCCTTTTCTCTCAAAAAGCACTCAAAAGCATTCAATTATCGTTTGAATCTCCAAGCATATTTAATACACTTGTGATTCAACTCGATAATTTACTTCCTAATCTTTCTAAACATCAAAATACATTTGAGGATAAGATTATAGGAAGGGTGTACTCAATCATTGACTATTCAGTGTTGAAGAAAGAACACATTCAAGGTCAAACTCTTGTAATCGTCTTGTGGGTAAGCTTGTAGCCCGTGAAATCAAGTGGGTAAGCTTGTAGCCCGTGAAATCAAGTGGGTAAACTTGTAGCCCGCAAATCAAGTAGTGAACCTGTTCCTCCGGGTGAAGTGAGGGTGTTGTTTAGTGAAAAGCCGAAGAGGAGCTTCGGGACTGGACGTAGGACGGGAAGTCCGAACCAGTATAAAATCCTGGTGTCTTTACTTTACTTTACTGCATTTAAAGTTATCTGTGATATATATATATATTGTTATCATATTCCGCATAGCCATATTATAGATCCTGCACAAGTCGTACACACTCGACTTTTCAAATTTGACATGGAATTTCATGAAAATATGACACTCATGATACACCTAAATGGGGTACATGACATGTGGGGTAAACATGGGACTTGAAACTAGACATGTATGGGTTGTAAGTGTAATATGACACTAGACCAAACATGAAAGTGGCCAACTCGAGGTTGGGTTGAGTTTGTAGCATAAATCTACCCGGACCCGCCCGGCTTAACTAGTGGCTACAAACAATAGGACCCAATGTGGGTAGTTGGTCATTTAGCACTTAAAACCTGAGGTTAGACTAGGTTGTGGTGTAAATCTACCCGGACCCGCCCGGCTTAACCAGTAACCACAACAAAGTGTAATGTGAGAGGTTGGGGTGCATTAATCTAATTAATGCCACATGAAAAGGTTAAGTAATTTTGACTAATGACACTTAATCGATATGACACGAATGGGTAGGTTAAGTGGAACCGGACTTGATTTCTTAATGACACTTAACCAAACAAGACAATTAGGGGATGGGGTTAAGTAATTTACACTTAACTAATCCGACTTGGTAATTAGATGGGGTTAAGTAACTTAGACTTAACTAATCTAAACACGGTAATTAGATGGGGTTAAGTAACCTACACTTAACTAATCTAAACACGGTAATTAGATGGGGTTAAGTAACCTACACTCAACTAATCTAAACACAGTAATTCGGTGGGGTTAAGTTAAACCCTTAACCAATCTAAACTTGGTAATTCAATGAGGTTAAGTAACTTATACTTAACCAATTATACATGATGATTTGATGGGGTTAAGCAACCATACTTAACCAATCTAATATGAGAGCTTGATAGGGTTAAGTCACGAGACCGTTTAAATATACTTAACCATTATAATACGATTAGTGGATGGGGTTAAGTTAACCTATACTTAACCAATCCGACTCGATAATCCGATGAGGTTAAGATAATCTATGCTTAACCAATCTAACACGATAATCTGATAGGGTTAAGACAAACAAATACTTAACCAATTTGACTTGATAATTGAATAGGGTTAAGTCATGAGCTTCTTGGTATACTTAACCAACTCGTAGGGCTAGGTCTTGGACTTGAGTACTTAGCCAAATCTTGACATGATTCATAGGCAGGTTAAGTCATGAACGTAAATGGAAATACTTAACCCATTAGACAAAACCCTAGTTCAGGGGACTAGGTGGAAAGCCGGGATTAACAAGGATAACGGGAAAAGAAGCTAAGTGGTAAACCTTAGTTAAGGATAACTAAGTAATAATTCTTAGCCAAGGACACAGGACTAGTTCATAATTAGATGAGTAACCTGATACGGTAGGTCATCGCTTAGTATACGAGGAGGAGCAACTTATCTGACTTGGATAAAAAGCTCCAACGAACTGGGTGACGAAGCAGTAGCTTCGGGGGACGTGAGGGCACTCTTGGTATCCCTCTGTGAGGTGGCAGATGGTCCATGAAACTCGGCCTTACAGAGGTTAAGGTCTGCGGTAGAAGAGCCAAGGGTATGCTTTGGTTGCTATGCGAGCGACCTAAAGACGGGGATGGATTAGCGTGGAGTCGATGATACTTGATTTTAACCCTGGATAGCACGTCGTCGACTACCTACCATCTTTAGTCAATCGTGTACGAACGGAAAGGCAGGGAACCCCCAACAGACCATGTTCTTGCTATCGAGTCATGGGTGAGGTTGGCCCATAGGAAAGTGGGTCTATAGTGGGGCCGGGATGTGGTTCTCATACATGATTTTTCTTGGATTGCCTTTCAGTAGTTGAGGGAGGGGTCACGTGGGACCATAGCCACGGGTACAAAAACAGACCTTGATATCTGCATCAGCAGACGACTTAAAGCTCCCGACCGAGTTCTGTATTTCTTGATTTGCCCTGGAACGGAACTCGGATGGCACATTGAGGAACATGTGCGTCTAGACATGGAAAACGATTCACGATACATACGCGGGATAAAGGGCGCGGTTGACGGGTCGCATAATCCCTAGTGGTCCTAGGTGGCTTGAACCCAAACCGAGACACGGAAACGTTCATTAGGTAGCATAATCCCTAGAGGTCCTAGGTGGCGTAAATCCTAAGTGAACACGCGATAGTTCATGGTAAGAAAACATAACCGGATCAAGGGTAGCAGTCCAAAACAACTTCAAGGATAAAATGGTACTACGTTGAGGTGGTATAGATTTACATGGGAAAGCCCGTACGGCCTACGGCAAAGGACTAAACTTATACATGGAAAGAAACATACAAGTTGGGAAAACCTACATATGTTATATATTAGGTTGACATGGACCATTACATGACACTGGGCAAGGGACATCCATAGTTAACACATGACGCGGGTTGGGATACTAGTACGAGAGGTGCAGAGCAAATATACATGATAAATACCTTGGGATGTTATACATGATAAATACCGTGGGATGTTATACATGATAGATACCTTGGGATAGTATACTTGATAGAAACCTGACGCCGTGATACCTTGATTTATCTTGACACCGTAGTTTATCATGATACCTTAGTTTATCTTGCTAGAGTAGTTCATCCAGTTATCTTGGTTTAGCTTATCTATCTTGTCGGCATCCTTATGTTTACTTTCAGTTTATGCATGTCATGTTACCTTTACCTGTCTTTATACTGGAAGTAGATAGGACTTACCAGTCTTTATGACTGACCCCGTTTTCTTTCGCCTCTTTGTCTTCCGTTCCCCCCCAGGTTTTCTGGGTGGAAACACTGTTATTTAGTTCGGACTTCTTCTGCTTGAAGGTGATCATGCATGGCTTGGACTTCTCTTGGCTATGGCTACCTTACTGTTTTATTTGGGGAATAATTTATGAAAAAGGTTTTATGCTTCTTTACCATTGCAAGACAGGTTTTGATGTATTCTGATGTAAAAGGCTTTAGACCTTATTTTATAAGGTAATGAAATTTGTTTTACTTCCGCTGTTTTATATATGTTCTGTCTTGTAATATTTCTGTGCATGTTTACCTCGATAATGCTTCACCAAACCTAGTGCATTCCCTTTGTGAGTGACCCTAGCGGAGGTGGGGTGTTACATTTGGTATCAGAGCAGAAGGTTACCAGACTGGGCAAAAGTTTTTAAAACCTTTTGAAAACTATTTGAGAAACCGTTTACAAAGAAGTATTTTTCAAGAAAAGTTTTTTTAAAGGCTATTCCCCAAAAGCCATTAGCACTATCCTTTGTCTCCTTGTTTGAACCTCTTTTCCTTTCTTTCCTCCATCTGTAGTCACAGTAGTTTTGACTGCGACTAATCCTTGTCTAGCTACGTAAGTGTTTTCCCGTGCGATGGAGGAAGTTCTCGAGAGACCTGTTACCGAAGTTATAAGAAGGGATAATAAGAGAAAGGATAAAGGACACGAGCTTAAGAATAAGCAACTTGTTGGTATAGATTAGTCCACGAAGGAAGGCAAGGACAAGATCAGCGAGAGGGCAATCGTATGCCCTCACTAGCGTACCTAAGGAGGATGGTACCGTTTCTGTTAAAGGCTTAGCCTTTCTTTTCTATCATCCCGTCCAGACTTTGTTTTGATCATCGCATCATTTAAGTCTGCCTCGATAGTTGAGTCTCTGCACCTTAGTACTAGCATGATAGAAGAACCCATTTTTGTCCCAAATCTTGTTGGACGATCGGTCCATTTATTCATGACTTGTTTGGATTTCAGAATGCCTATGTTTCTAGGCCGTGGATGGATTCCAGGGATAAAGTGGTCATCCAATAAGGGGTGCCATTCTCGGTTTTGAAAGGAGGGTAGTTAGACTCTTGACTTGCTTTGGTAATACCCTCGAAGTCTCGTGTAACCTTCTAGGTTCTGTCATGGCTAGTTACCTAGAATCTCATGATGCAGTTGTTGGTAATCCGTTCGAGTAGAATTCGCCGCTAAGTCGGATGGTTCGTTTTGCTTATGCATGAGTTATTGATGTGCACGTAAAAATGCACATTTATATTCACATATTTATTCTTGTTAGTTGAATAAATAAACATTTTTGGGTATTTTATGTGATCAAACCATGTTTTAAATATTTTCAAAATCATCACTTATTTTGGGAAAAAGGGGGTCACTTGTGCATGTTTTAATTTGTGAAATCTTTTACTCGTTCCTTGTTATTAACTCTTGTAGGAATTTAGGAGCTAAAATGATGTATACACATGAAGAGATGAAGGAAAGCATGCACATACACAAGAGAAGGCAAAGAATTAATACATCTTATGGATAGTGGAGGGCCCATCTTTCAACTAGCCCACTTGCTTCATATTATTGAATGGGAAAAAAGCCCTCATGCATTCTACATGACATATTAGTGGCTAATATCAATTAGAAGCTTCAT
The DNA here is from genome assembly GCA_030737875.1 of Allium sativum. Taxonomy (NCBI): domain Eukaryota; kingdom Viridiplantae; phylum Streptophyta; class Magnoliopsida; order Asparagales; family Amaryllidaceae; genus Allium; species Allium sativum. Next base: position 230,611,875 of record CM060911.1, read on the forward strand.
GAAGGGCCATTTTGGGGAATTCCCAAGAAAAGTGATTAGGGTTTTAGGGTTTTAGATCATGTATAAATACCCCTTTGTTTCATGTATTTTGCATCTCCTTTTTAGCATATGAAAGTGTAAGTGATCAAATAAATAAAAATGGCTTCCAAGCCTATTTCTTTTATGTCTATCTTATGTCTCTTTTAATTTCTATGCTTTACTTTCATGTTCATAGTTTAGATTTATTTACATTCATATTCATAGCTTAGATTTACATTCATGTTCATTTACTTTATGTTCATAGCTTAGATTTACTTTATGTTCTTAGTTTAGTTTTCTTCTTGTTCTACTTAGTTTTTCTTTCATTTTGCTTAATTTTCTAATGTTGAAACTTACATGTGTTAATATGATAACACATATGAGTGGCTAATCCCTTGATTTAGGGGTAATGATGCTCTCTAACTTTGTGTAAGTTCAAAAAGTGTATGATTTGTGATCTTTAATATGTGCTTAATGTTAGTAAATATGGATGTAAGTTTATACAAATGGGTTTGATAGGTCATGTTGCATTTGCAAATGATCTATGCTTATTCAATATAAACACAAGTTACATCAATATTTGCTAAGTGATTATTGATTTTGAAATGAAAGTATGAACAAAATTTGATGGTCTATAGTTCTAACCAATAGTTCATAGACCATACTTAGAATACTTTTGCTTTATTTTCATTTTCATGAGAATCATAAGTGGTTTAAATATTGCATTTATATCACTTATTGTGATCATACATTGTATGTTTGATAACTTACATAAATGTGAGAGTGGATTTACCTCTAAATTACTCTCTGATTTCATATTTAGCTCTCAACTTAGTTTCTAGTTTCATTAGTTTTTTATTAGAACAATTCAAAGTTTGGTTTAATTCAATTGAATAAAATTGAAATCACTTCTTTCCCTGTGGATCGACTCGCACTTACTACTTATTACAATAGTACGCCGTGCACTTGCGGTTATTTCAATATTCGTGCGCCGGTTTTCTAATTTAATAGAAATTCCGTTGTAGCGAACAGTTATGGGGATCACCCTAGTAAGTACACTTGGCAACATGGATTGGCATCGGCAGACGAGATCCAGAATTCCCTAGTGAATTTTGGAGAGCTTACACGAGTAAGTGGATACGTTTGAGCCAAGTATACTAGGAAAAGGATAAGTGAAAGTGGAATAAGAGGCGACAATGAAATGAGTTCTAACTCATATCTTGGAAATAGGAATCAAGGAGCTACGAGATCATGGAGTTAAAAAGATGGTCAAGTCACCGAGGAATTAAGCTCAAGGAAACGCGACTTAGAAGACATAAGGCTAGACACGCGCATCGTACCTCTTTTTAAAGAGTGTATCCTTGATCCCTGGTTTTTCCTGTAGAGCTTGCTCGCATGTTATCTTTTGGTGAATATCCTCTCGGTCCTGTTTCTGTTGCAAACCCCGTAGGGAGTTTACATTGTTTATCTCCTCGATCCTATCGTGAGAACCTTAGGTAGAATCCTATAGATGTAAACATGTGTTTGAAACATGTTATGATTGATATGGTTGCAAGTGGTTGCTAGTGGATGCGCGAATACACATTAGATACTAGATCGACGCACTCACATTTCATATTGCATATGCACGAGTATTTATACCTGTTTATGGATGAAATTGAATGTGTTATCATGCGGATGTTGCATAAGAATGAATGGTTGTGCACATATATAGCATTTATATGGCTAGGACTATTTGCATACATGTTGGATTCATGGCACTAAACATATTTTGCATTAGAAGATCATTCAGGCCTGATCATTAGCATTAGCTAAGGAACATATACGCACACTTTCTTGCATGTGTTCATAAAGCATTAGAAGCCTTTTAAGGACCATGGTTGCTTGTGGATGATGTTTTGAGTAGATGGATGATGGATGGTAGGATACGTTCTTCCTAACTTGGAGATTTCGGGGACGAAATCCTTAAAAGAGGGGAGAATGTAACAACCCGAATTTTAAACAATTTGTTAAGACAAGAATCAAGGCCGAATTAAATTATAAAATCTGAATCAGGATAAACGGGTTGCGCCATTGCGTTCGCCTCGGAAAAATACGCGAAATAGAGTCCGAAATTTCGTAAATCGGAGTCCGTATGACCCAGTTAAGGCCCAACGAAGTTTCACGAAAATTCAAATCTGAAAACAGATTTGAAATTCAGCCCAAAAAGAGAGGCAGGAAAAATTCCCGCCAGACACTCAGGGTCGACACCCATGTCGACATGGGTGTCGACCCCTCCCCAGGGGGTCGACATGGGTGTCGACCCCTGTGTCGACCCCCCCTGTAGAACCCCGACCTGGTGCACCTGCTTGTCGTGTTAGCTCGGTTTTGGAGGCTTGTGACGATTTTGGATGGCTTGGATTCGATCTAGGGTTAATCCTATGGCCTAAAATGCTCCTAAACTCTATAAAAAGACCCTAACCCCCTAACCTAAATCACTCAAACTCTCTCATGCCACGAAGTTCTGCCCAAATGCCAAGTGATCATGGCCTCCATCTCCAACTCCAAGAGACTATGCATGCAAATCGGATCCGAATCGAAAGGTGCAAACTTGCTACACCAAATCGAGGCTCGATCAACGTTGCTACAGCGATTTCATGATGGTTCTTCATCAAAGGAGTCACCTTTCATCGTCAAGACGATTCATGCGCACCCTCTAAGCCTCGCTATGTAAGTTCTAGCTACTTTGAGATGTTAACGGTAGTTTAATCATGGCATGGAATAAAATGTGGTTAAACATGAGTGCTATAACCTATGCGAGCCTAGTTTGCTCCTTTAACATGAACATAGGACTTTAGGTTGTGTTTTAGCGACTAAACTATGCTATTCATGTCGCATTGGACTTAGTTTGCCATGCAAGATTGGACCTTTACTTGTGGTATGTTAGCATGCACACTTGAAACCACTTTGACTCATGAAACATGTGCATAAATGTGACTTTGAGGCTATGCAAGTATATGAACCCGAATTCCCTTATGATACTATGCATGTTTGTGGCCAAATTCCCTTATGTTATCATGCATGTTTGTGGCCAAATTCCCTTATGATATTATGCATGTTTGTGGCCAAATTCCCTTATGTTATCATGCATGTTTGTGGCCAAATTCCCTTATGATACTATGCATGTTTGTGGCCAAAAACCCCTTATGATGCTATGCATATTTTGAGGCCAAACCCCCTTATGATACCATGCATATTTGTGGCCAACCCCTTTTTGGCATCATGCATGTTTTGAGGCCAATATGTAGCATAGTATCCTTACTATGTTGACTCGCCTTTACTTGGGTTGGAAACACGATTTGGGGTAGGATAGACGAGCGTGATTATGACATGATAATTTGACATGGAATTTCATGAAAATATGACACTCATGATACACCTAAATGGGGGACATGACATGTGGGGTAAACATGGGACTTGAAACTAGACATGTATGGGTTGTAAGTGTAATATGACACTAGACCAAACATGAAAGTGGCCAACTCGAGGTTGGGTTGAGTTTGTAGCATAAATCTACCTGGACCCGCCCGACTTAACTAGTGGCTACAAACAATAGGACCCAATGTGGGTAGTTGGTCATTTAGCACTTAAAACCTGAGGTTAGACTAGGTTGTGGTGTAAATCTACCTGGACCCGCCCGGCTTAACCAGTAACCACAACAAAGTGTAATGTGAGAGGTTGGGGTGCATTAATCTAATTAATGCCACATGAAAAGGTTAAGTAATTTTGACTAATGACACTTAATCGATATGACACGAATGGGTAGGTTAAGTGGAACCGGACTTTATTTCTTAATGACACTTAACCAAACAAGACAATTAGGGGATGGGGTTAAGTAATTTACACTTAACTAATCCGACTTGGTAATTAGATGGGGTTAAGTAACTTAGACTTAACTAATCTAAACACGGTAATTAGATGGGGTTAAGTAACCTACACTTAACTAATCTAAACACGGTAATTAGATGGGGTTAAGTAACCTACACTCAACTAATCTAAACACAGTAATTCGGTGGGGTTAAGTTAAACCCTTAACCAATCTAAACTTGGTAATTCAATGAGGTTAAGTAACTTATACTTAACCAATTATACATGATGATTTTATGGGGTTAAGCAACCATACTTAACCAATCTAATATGAGAGCTTGATAGGGTTAAGTCACGAGACCGTTTAAATATACTTAACCATTATAATACGATTAGTGGATGGGGTTAAGTTAACCTATACTTAATCAATCCGACTCGATAATCCGATGAGGTTAAGATAATATATGCTTAACCAATCTAACACGATAATCTGATAGGGTTAAGACAAACAAATACTTAACCAATTTGACTTGATAATTGAATAGGGTTAAGTCATGAGCTTCTTGGTATACTTAACCAACTCGTAGGGCTAGGTCTTGGACTTGAGTACTTAGCCAAATCTTGACATGATTCGTAGGCAGGTTAAGTCATGAACGTAAATGGAAATACTTAACCCATTAGACAAAACCCTAGTTCAGGGGACTAGGTGGAAAGCCGGGATTAACAAGGATAACGGGAAAAGAAGCTAAGTGGTAAACCTTAGTTAAGGATAACTAAGTAATAATTCTTAGCCAAGGACACGGGACTAGTTCATAATTAGATGAGTAACCTGATACGGTAGGTCATCGCTTAGTATACGAGGAGGAGCAACTTATCTGACTTGGATAAAAAGCTCCAACGAACTGGGTGACGAAGCAGTAGCTTCGGGGGACGTGAGGTCACTCTTGGTATCCCTCTGTGAGGTGGCAGATGGTCCATGAAACCCGGCCTCACAGAGGTTAAAGTCTGCGGTAGAAGAGCCAAGGGTATGCCTTGGTTGCTATGCGAGCGACCTAAAGACGGGGATGGATTAGCGTGGAGTCGACGATACTTGATTTTTGCCCTGGATAGCACGTCGTCGACTACCTACCATCTTTAGTCAATCGTGTACGAACGGAAAGGCAGGGAACCCCCAACAGACCATGTTCTTGCTATCGAGTCATGGGTGAGGTTGGCCCATAGGAAAGTGGGGCTATAGTGGGGCCGGGATGGGGTTCTCATACATGATTTTTCTTGGATTGCCTTTCAGTAGTTGAGGGAGGGGTCACGTGGGACCATAGCCACGGGTACAAAAACAGACCTTGATATCTGCATCAGCAGACGACTTAAAGCTCCCGACTAAGTTCCGTATTTCTTGATTTGCCCTGGCACGGAACTCGGATGGCACATTGAGGAACATGTGCGTCTAGACATGGAAAACGATTCACGATACATACGCGGGATAAAGGGCGCGGTTGACGGGTGGCATAATCCCTAGTGGTCCTAGGTGGCTTGAACCCAAACCGAGACACAGAAACGTTCATTAGGTAGCATAATCCCTAGAGGTCCTAGGTGGCGTAAATCCTAAGTGAACACGCGATAGTTCATGGTAAGAAAACATAACCGGATCAAGGGTAGCAGTCCAAAACAACTTCAAGGATAAAATGGTACTACGTTGAGGTGGTATAGATTTACATGGGAAAGCCCGTACGGCCTACGGCAAAGGACTGAACTTATACATGGAAAGAAACATACAAGTTGGGAAAACCTACATATGTTATATATTAGGTTGACATGGACCATTACATGACACTGGGCAAGGGACATCCATAGTTAACACATGACGCGGGTTGGGATACTAGTACGAGAGGTGCAGAGCAAATATACATGATAAATACCTTGGGATGTTATACATGATAAATACCGTGGGATGTTATACATGATAGATACCTTGGGATAGTATACTTGATAGAAACCTGACGCCGTGATACCTTGATTTATCTTGACACCGTAGTTTATCATGATACCTTAGTTTATCTTGCTATAGTAGTTCATCCAGTTATCTTGGTTTAGCTTATCTATCTTGTCGGCATCCTTATGTTTACTTTCAGTTTATGCATGTCATGTTACCTTTACCTGTTTTTATACTGGAAGTAGATAGGACTTACCAGTCTTTATGACTGACCCCGTTTTCTTTCGCCTCTTTGTCTTCCGTTTCCCCCCCAGGTTTTCTGGGGGAAACACTGTTATTTAGTTCGGACTTCTTCTGCTTGAAGGTCATCATGCATGGCTTGGACTTCTCTTGGCTACGGCTACCTTACTATTTTATTTGGGGAATAATTTATGAAAAAGGTTTTATGCTTCTTTACCATTGCAAGACAGGTTTTGATGTATTCTGATGTAAAAGGCTTTAGACCTTATTTTATAAGGTAATGAAATTTGTTTTACTTCCGCTGTTTTATATATGTTCTGTCTTGTAATATTTCTGTGCATGTTTACCTCGATAATGCTTCACCAAACCTAGTGCATTCCCTTTGCGAGTGACCCTAGCGGAGGTGGGGTGTTACAACTGCCTCATCATTAGCATCCATTTATCTTAAAGAAGTAGTTCGATTGCATGGGATACCCTCTAGCATAGTAAGTGATTGAGATATTATCTTTACGAGTGAGTTTTGGAAGAGTTTGCAAGAGGCTGTTGGCACACAACTATGCTTAAGTACTGCCTATCACCCTCAAACCGATGGTCAGACTGAAAGGGTGAACATAGTATTAGAAGATCTTTTGAGATTGTGCATTCTTGATTTTGGAGGAACGTGGGAAGATCATCTTCCTTTGGTGTAGTTCGCCTACAACAATAGCTACCAAGCCACCATAGGCATGACACCCTTTGAGGCCTTATATGGAAGACCATGTTGATCACCAACTTGTTGGTGGGAATCTACAGACAAGCTCGTACTTGGGCCCGACATGATTAGAGAAACTTCAGAGAAGGTGGACTTGATACGAAGACGAATGAAGATCGCACAAGATAGAGAAAAGTCCTACACAGATAAAAGAAGGACCAACCTTGAGTTTGAGGTTGGAGACAGGGTTTTCCTTAAAGTATCTCCTTTGAGGAATGTCATTCGCTTCGGATCTGTAGGAAAATTGGCACCAGAATTTGTAGGGCCATTTCCTATCATTGAGAGGATTGGGACGATGGCTTATAGAGTAGAGTTGCCCGAAAGATTGGCTGGAGTTCATAATGTTTTTCATGTTTCTCATGTACGAAAGTGCTTACATGAGTCTGCAGAAGTTGTGGAGCCAAGCATACTAGAGGAAGTAGAAGTGGAACGAGAAGCGACGGTGAGAAGGGTTCCAACTCGCATCTTGGGAACAGAAGTTAAAAAGCTACGCAATCGTGAGGTCAAGATAGTTAAAGTACAATAGAGTGACGCTGAAGAAGACGCGACTTGAGAGACTGAAGACAAGATACGCGCATCCTACCTTTTCTTTTTTAGGGTACATCCTTGATCTCTTTTCCATAAGTTTATCAATGCTTGTATCTATCCTTTAAATATATCTTCTCGGTCCTATTCTTGATCCGTAAGTAGAAACCAGTGAATGTAAACATGTATTTTAAACATGTTATGATTGATGGTTGCAAGTGGTTGCTAGTGGTTGCTCATGGATGCATATACACACACATTAGTTACTAGATCGGCTCAGTCACTTTCATATTGCATACGCATATATGTATTTGTATATGGATTGAAACTTGATGTGTTATCATATGGATGTTGCATTTGTATGAATGATTGTGCACTCATGTAGGAGTTATAAAGTATGATTAGGAACAATTTCATACATGATGGACTCATGGCATTGACATAATTCGCATTAAGGAGGTCAACTGAATCAGTAGACTTCCTGATTTTGCATTAGATAAGGATATATACACACACTATGCATATAATCATGAAAGCATTAGAAATCTTTCTAAGGACAATGGATGCCAGTGATTGATGGTTGAGTAGATGGATGTTGGATGTTAGGATACATTCTTTTAACTCAGAGATTTCAGGGACGAAATCCTTTAAGGAAGGGAGAATGTAACACCCGTATTATCTATGAATATTAAAATAACGAATTAAAAACACTTAAATTTTAAAAGATGAATTAAGTAAAATGGTTTACACAATTGCGTTCGTCTCGGAATTCTGCTTGAGATAGAGTCTGAGTTTGCGTAAATCAGACTCCGTATGAAGAAGTTATGGAGCTTAGAAGATTTCAAGTTTAAGCATAATTTAAATTAAAATAATAATTAAATAATCAAAACAAATTCTAAATTCAAAAATTCCGGAAAGCAGCTGAGCGGGAAATGTGACGGCAAGGAATTTCGCTCGGTCCGAACCAGTCGCTAAACCGACCCAGACCGTTCGAAACGCCCTATCGTTTGAGAACATGACAAAACAGAACGCATACAGAAGAACATTTCATTGTATATTACAACAATGCATCAGATTACAAGAATATACAGAGTATAAATGAATATTACACAGAAATAACAGAGATTTAAATTACATTTAAATACATAGCAGCGGAAAATAATACAATACACAACTAGAAGAGATATACGGATACAAAGCTTTCCGGATATCGTTCCAGCTGTAAACCAGGATCCTGTGAATATAAATCTGCAAAACCAAAACTACTAGCTGCCCGTGTCAAAATAAGGGCACCCAGAGTTTAGGTTAAAACAATAAACTCCAGGTCAGTCATGTGACTGGTGTGAGAACTAAAACAGTTATTATTCTTTATTTTAAAAGTTAGGTAAATCAAGGGACCACGCCGTATAACACGAAACGGGTTTCCTCCCAAGAATACCGGTGCATAAAACAAACAGCGCAATGCTAAATAAAGAAAAATGAAGCTGTTATAAGACCCAGGTCCCATCACACAATGCAACGCAGCCGAGGATAGGGTTTTCCCTTATAACAGCCAAAGAATGCTTGATACGGTTAAAACAAATCGTTTGATACTATTATAGGTGCATAGTGTATAAAACAACTTCACATCATAAGTATCAATCATAGGCGGCATGAGCGCCCCATCCCACTATGTCGCCATATATAGGATTACAACTAAAACCGCAAAGTCACGTATTTGGAAATTGGATTTCCATCTATGAACCGAGGCAAAAGATAGTCCTCAACCGATTCGAGACTGCCTAGCCCGAGTCTCAGGATCAGAACGCATCGACCCTTGGAGCGACAGGGCCGGTCCACACGGAGTGGATTAAAAATGCCTGAGCACTACGTTTCGCCGCCCTTTGGGGCGTAAGCGAGCCAACTAAATGACTCCATCGGTTCGAGAACGACCGATCAATCCGAGGCGCCTCGCAACAGCAACAACCACATAAGTCAAACTCGTCAGGGCGTGTAAAACCACTGACGCCACTTTTAGCTAGGAGGAAACGTAGGCCCTCCCTGAGGTCCGTCTCCCGTTTTTGGTTCATACCGGGTGTGAAACTCGCGAAGTAAACGTTACACAAAGCTACGCCACAAAGGCCGTGCTTTGATCACCAACCACAAGACTTTGCTTTTCAACAGAAGCCTTGATCATTTGCATCTTAGCATGCCACACAGGCAAACCATCCTATGCAACCGATATCAGTCACACAGAATGAAATCCGATGTCAGACACACAGTCCATTTACAAGTCCGTTCTGGGTCTGAACGAAACCGGGAGCACCTAGTACCCCGCATATCCATCGATCTCCAAGTACGTCTGGACGATCACCAACTGTTTCCATCTTCTTGGGTGTACAGCCCAATCAAGATCATCAGTTATCACCCAAACGACGTGAAGACTTCCGGTCTTCGACCATCGTCTTCATCTTCGACTTATCGTCGTATCAGTTATTCAGAATGGGATAAACCCGGTCTTTCCGAATAACTCGCGTATATTTTAAATAAGTGTTACACAAACACAACATACGCCTCATTCCAATTCATTAGTCACTAACCGTAAATTAATCAAGAGAATAATTTCCCAAATATTAACCCCGAAGGCCGAAACCAACATCAGATCAATATCCAGAAAACCATTCTGCTTGGCTAACCGACAGTTAGTTTCTAAATTTCACATTCATAGGGAAAGATTCCCATAAATTTTATCAAAGATAAATTCCTTGAATTTATTCTTTTAATCCATTTTTGAATATCAATTCAAACTAGTCGGGATTAGCGAACCTTACCGAAGTAATCATTTGTTTTAATTTCCCAATCCCAACCTATTCATCCCATGAAGTAAAACTGGTAATACTTCATATCTAACACCATAGTGTTATCGGTAAATTCAATTACCATTTCACGTTCAAATCTAATTAAAGATTTAACTATCGCCTGGAGCAAAACTGGTGATACTCCATTTTCGATCTTTTCAATCTAATTAAAGATTCATTAAAACTCCACTTAGTTTTAATCTTTAACCGGGTTAAAGAATCCGTGTCATTTAAAACACAGTTCACGATAAACCCAAAGTCACATTCATTAATTATCGGGTTAAAGAACGAGTGTTATTTAAAACACTGTTCACGATAAACCCAAAAATCAATATCAGTTCAATTCCAATTAAATATTATTTAATTGGCACACTTCATTAAATCTAAATAAAAAGATTTAATCTTTTCTCAACTGGGTTCAAGAACAGTGTTAGTGAAGACACCATTCACGACAAACCCAAATCACATTTGATTAATTATCGGGTTAAAGAACAAGTGTTATTTAAAACACTGTTCACGATAAACCCAAAAATCAATACCAATTCAATTCCAATTAAATATTATTTAATTGGCACACTTCATTAAATCTAAATAAAAAGATTTAATCTTTTCTCAACTGGGTTCAAGAACAGTGTTAGTGAAGACACCATTCACGACAAACCCAAATCACATTTGATATTAAAAACAAGGCTCTGAATAGAAAATATCCCGGCTTATATTCAATATCAAATTCTACGATTAACAAATGTCGTATTGGAAATAACGGTATAAATATATATATCTTTCAAATTTCCATAACAACATCTGCATAATCCCGAACTCCAACCTCGAAATATTCCGAAGACAATTTCGATTCAAATCCACTCCAATGCAATCATTGGATATTCTGGTTATTTTTAAAACCCTTTTCAAATTCAATTTATTTATTTAAAAATAAATAGAATTATATTTCTAGTTCAAAACTAGTTCATTTCGATAAAAATCTATTTTTATCTTTTCAAATATGGAGTTTTTCATCCCAAATCTTTCTAAATCATTTCTTATGATTTTACACAAATTATTACTATTTTTAATAATTTTATCAAGGCACGTACAGTCGATTTTCAACAATGGCCATCGAACTGCACTTATAGCGACCTTTTTCAAAATTGATTTGGACGTAACTCCAAATCCAACCGTTAGATTTCTAATTTCTAATATTCGTTAGAAAGCTCTTTTCGATACGAACCCAACGGTTCCGGTTTTAGGAGAATCCGACGGTCGGATCTCCCGCAATGTCCGTTTGAAATAAATGGTCGAAATTCACGAACTGCCGCGGCGCGGCGCGTTCTATTCAGGCCATTATATTATATATATAATATATATAATATATACTTCGTCGATTTCTATTTAAAACGAATTATATAAATAGTTTTAAATTCGTTTCAAAAGCAATTTCAACTTCCTTTTCAATTCAAATCAAAATTGAATTCTTCTTTATAAATTCGTTTTAAAATCCATTTCAATTCAATTCAAATTTCAATTCAATTTGAATTCAATTCAATTCAATTCATTTCGAAATCGTTTTCAATTCAATTCATTTCGAAATCGTTTTCAATTCAATTCATTTCGAAATCGTTTTCAATTCAATTCATTTCGAAATCGTTTTCAATTCAATTCATTTCGAAATCGTTTTCAATTCAATTCATTTCGAAATCGTTTTCAATTCAATTCATTTCGAAATCGTTTTCAATTCAATTCATTTCGAAATCGTTTTCAATTCAATTCATTTCGAAATCGTTTTCAATTCAATTCATTTCGAAATCGTTTTCAATTCAATTCATTTCGAAATCGTTTTCAATTCAATTCATTTCGAAATCGTTTTCAATTCAATTCATTTCGAAATCGTTTAAAATCGATATAAATATCGTTCACGTCAAAATGGCGTCAATCTAATCAACACGGCTTCATAAATTTCTATTTTCAAATATTCTATTTCAAATATTTCTTTTTCAAAATAGTTGTTATTATCAAAATATTTCGTTCAACACATGACCAATCTCAATGAATGAGTACTGTCAACACATGAACTTTTATTTTATAATATTCCTTATTTTTCAAATTGGAATGAGGCCCAATCAATTACCATATAAAGTTAATTATATGGATTTTCATACAACACATGTATATAATGACATTGAAAATAATCAACCATCAACCAAAGTGCACTACACTGTATAAGCATCAAATATAGATATTCAACGCTTATAACAGCCTGTCAATCAATCGATCGACATATTTAATCAATCAGGATGAGTGAACTTCAAATTTCATCCCAACACCCGTGTGGGGTTTCAAACAATCAACCGCATATTTTATTTGTGCAGTTGGGCGATGTGTGAAATTTATCGACCCAATCAATATCAGTCAAATCAGTGTATATACAAACAAATCGGCCGATTTGTTTATAACTATTCATTTATTCACATTCACGTTAAAAATTATATTTTTAACGATAAAACATTTTATTTCAACCTATGAATTTCTATTCAATTCATTTATTCAATAAAATGATATCTTTATTTTTCTAACTTATTTTAGAAAATTTCGACGGCATAACGACACGATACTAGAAACGGGACAAGGCCTAGCCTTATCCCCGGTCTAGTGAAGGCCCACGCCATTCACACATCAATCAAATCAATTTCATCTCACCCAACAATTCAATTCATTTCAAACAAATAATTCAACTAATCTATGCAACCAAACAAACAAGTCCATGGTCTGTGGACGATTGTGTCGGGTGCTACTAAGCACCGTATGCATCCTAGTATATATATATATAACTAGAAAAGAAATTTAGAGTGAGAGATTCTCACCTATAGCTATCCTAGCTCCACGGCACCTCTAATGCAGGAAATCTTCGTCGCTATCCTATCTTCGTCATCTTCTTGGCCCGTTGTCACTATATATATAAAAATCACACATTTTTATATCTCGATGTCTTTAAAATAAAAATCACATTTTTATTTATTCACTTTCAATTTAAAAGTCATATTTTCATAATCACTTCATATATTTAAAAATCGAATTTTTACTATGCTATTCAATATATAAAAATCGAATTTTTACTACGATGTTCAATATATAAAAAATCGAATTTTTAGTTCGCTATTCAATATATAAAAATCGAATTTTTATTTCAAAGTTTAATATATAAAAATCGAATTTTTACTTCAAAGTTCAATATATGAAAATCGAATTTTTAGTTCGCTATTCAATATATAAAAATCGAATTTTTATTTCAAAGTTCAATATATAAAAATCGAATTTTTATTTCGCTAGTATGTAAATAAAAATCTCATCTTTCCATAAGTAAAAATCTAATCTTTTCATGAATAAAAATCAAATCTTTTCATGAATAAAAATCAAATCTTTTCATGAATAAAAATCAAATCTTTTCATATTATTCATAGGAATAAAAATCTAACTTTTCGCTATAGTATATATAAAAATCTAATTTTTTAATTATACCATCTCAGCCTTATTCGCTATTTCATATAAAAACTGATTTTATATTTTCCTATAACCCAACACATTAAATAAAATAAAAGAAATAAAATAAGATAAAAAAAAAAGCTTACATCGTTTTGGGAGGGGTTGGGGATGGCGGCTTAGGTGAGGTGGGTGTCGAGCAGGAGGCGGGGTGGTCCGATCAACTGGCGGCGGTCGTCTAAGGTGATGTGGCGCCGGGTTTTTGGGGGGGGGGGGGGTCTCACGGCAGTTTGGGGGAAATGGGTCTAAGAAGATGGAAGAGGAGAGAGAGAAGAGCGGAGAAGGCCAGGGAGGAGGCGCGGTTGAGGCCGGAGGTCGCGACATCAGGCAGCGACGGCGGGATGGGGGAATCGCCTGAGCGGTGGAGGATTCGAACGAGCTCCCTCTTTTTTTTTTTCATTTGCAATAACAGACGGGGAAGAAAAGAATAGGGAAGGGGGTTTAATGGAAAATGTTTATATTATATTCATATTTAATTATTTAATTCAAAAAAAAGTTGACTTTTACATACGACCTCTAAACGAGGCACACCGCCTGTCGCCTATAGCGTTTCACCCCCATTCCGAACACAATGGGATATGTATCGCTAGCTGATTTGATCGTTACAATCAGTTTCCTTTTGAATTTACATTTAAATCACTATATTGAATTTTAAACGCACATTTCAAATTACCGGGGTCACATACTAACTAGAAAAATTCCAGAAAAATATTTTCTAGCTTCGTATTGACGATACGGTCCTAATAAAACTAGTTTCGTCGAATTCTGAGACCATTTGAAAAATGGCCAATTTCCAGTCGATTAAAATCAACTGAAACTGGTCAAACGCGTTTTCCTATGCCACGCTCACATATTGATTCGAAAAATTATGAAATTTAAAACCTAGCAATAATTTGACATCACGGACCCAACAAAACTGGTTTCGTCGAAATCCGAGGTCGTTTGCAAAATTGCTATTTTTAAGGGCCTTATATATATAAAAATATATATAAATTCCACAGCGACTATTTCTAATTTTAAACTGGACATATCTTATCATTTCTAAGATGAAATCCCAGTTTGTTAACTTCGTTACAAAGATATAGTTATACAGATTCAAATATTTCTTGTTTCGTTCAATTTTGACTTATATTGAATTCTGTATATTCATTTGAAATTAGAAATCGAATTTTCGAACTACCGCGCCATTTTCAATTCCTTTTATAATTATATATAATTATTATATATTCTAACGACGACGTATATAATATATACGTTATAATTATATTCAAAATAAATTTCTCGTCGATATTATTTAAAATAATTCATTTTAAATATTCAAAATTCGCTAAAATTGCCAACATAAAAATTTTAAACTGGCCCAGATTTTCCGGGTTGTTACAATCTCCCCCACTTAAAACTTTTCGTCCCCGAAAAGGAACAAAGTCGAAAGTGGTTTGATTATTCAGCTCTACGTTCGGTCTGGCTTCCATTCTCCAACTTTTCAGTTTCTGAGAATTTTCAAATTTTCAAAAATTTGGCTAACACCCTAAATTTTCGAAAAATTTCGCCATAACCTCCCCTGCAATGGGAGCATCGGGGAATTTCAAATAGCTTCCCCGGTCCTTCAGATCTCAAAAAGAAAAAGAAAAAGCCAAGCGGCTAGCCAATAGGCTCACAAAATCATCATCACCCAAACAAAACAGTAAATTATGTAGTAAACATGTACCTATTTGTCGGGCAAACAAATTTTATTCTCTGCTCTAGCCTCCTTGCTATGACCTGTTCAATGTAAGTATATGTATATGCAAACAAATGCGACCAATTTTCAATACAATTCAATATTTGGTTCAATTAGGCATAATGGTTCAAAATTAGCAAACAAATGAACAAACAACACAAACATCAATCAATTAGTGAATTTAACGTTTCAAATTCATAATTTTGATATATATAAAGAAAATCATGTTTTGATGCCAAATCACAACAATGTATTCTAACTATATTAGTTTTGGTTCTCACACCAGTCTAATGGAAATATATAGAAAATCACACCTTCGAAACTCGAACATAAATGTTGATGATGCGATCGCTATCATCAATACCATCTCCGGGCGACTACAGTGTAATCCTATATCTATCCAGTATATTAAAACTTCGAATATACGTTCATGACGCGTATATACAAAACCTTTATATATTGGATTGTCCATATTCAATATAAACAAATAATCAAATACGAATAGTTGATTTAAATTTTCAAGACAAAATTTTGTTTTCAATTTTAAAAATATACTCTTCACACTCGTTCTAGGATACTACTGATCCCATCTCTAACGAGTCATTCCCATTGGATATTACTAATCCAATCATCTGATGAATTCTTTCATTCGGTTCTAATGTGTCTTGTTCTCTAAGCTTTGTAAACCAAAGCTCTGATACCAACTGTGACGGCAAGGAATTTCGCTCGGTCCGAACCAGTCGCTAAACCGACCCAGACCGTTCGAAACGCCCTATCGTTTGAGAACATGACAAAACAGAACGCATACAGAAGAACATTTCATTGTATATTACAACAATGCATCAGATTACAAGAATATACAGAGTATAAATGAATATTACACAGAAATAACAGAGATTTAAATTACATTTAAATACATAGCAGCGGAAAATAATACAATACACAACTAGAAGAGATATACGGATACAAAGCTTTCCGGATATCGTTCCAGCTGTAAACCAGGATCCTGTGAATATAAATCTGCAAAACCAAAACTACTAGCTGCCCGTGTCAAAATAAGGGCACCCAGAGTTTAGGTTAAAACAATAAACTCCAGGTCAGTCATGTGACTGGTGTGAGAACTAAAACAGTTATTATTCTTTATTTTAAAAGTTAGGTAAATCAAGGGACCACGCCGTATAACACGGAACGGGTTTCCTCCCAAGAATACCAGTGCATAAAACAAACAGCGCAATGCTAAATAAAGAAAAATGAAGCTGTTATAAGACCCAGGTCCCATCACACAATGCAACGCAGCCGAGGATAGGGTTTTCCCTTATAACAGCCAAAGAATGCTTGATACGGTTAAAACAAATCGTTTGATACTATTATAGGTGCATAGTGTATAAAACAACTTCACATCATAAGTATCAATCATAGGCGGCATGAGCGCCCCATCCCACTATGTCGCCATATATAGGATTACAACTAAAACCGCAAAGTCACGTATTTGGAAATTGGATTTCCATCTATGAACCGAGGCAAAAGATAGTCCTCAACCGATTCGAGACTGCCTAGCCCGAGTCTCAGGATCAGAACGCATCGACCCTTGGAGCGACAGGGCCGGTCCACACGGAGTGGATTAAAAATGCCTGAGCACTACGTTTCGCCGCCCTTTGGGGCGTAAGCGAGCCAACTAAATGACTCCATCGGTTCGAGAACGACCGATCAATCCGAGGCGCCTCGCAACAGCAACAACCACATAAGTCAAACTCGTCAGGGCGTGTAAAACCACTGACGCCACTTTTAGCTAGGAGGAAACGTAGGCCCTCCCTGAGGTCCGTCTCCCGTTTTTGGTTCATACCGGGTGTGAAACTCGCGAAGTAAACGTTACACAAAGCTACGCCACAAAGGCCGTGCTTTGATCACCAACCACAAGACTTTGCTTTTCAACAGAAGCCTTGACCATTTGCATCTTAGCATGCCACACAGGCAAACCATCCTATGCAACCGATATCAGTCACACAGAATGAAATCCGATGTCAGACACACAGTCCATTTACAAGTCCGTTCTGGGTCTGAACGAAACCGGGAGCACCTAGTACCCCGCATATCCATCGATCTCCAAGTACGTCTGGACGATCACCAACTGTTTCCATCTTCTTGGGTGTACAGCCCAATCAAGATCATCAGTTATCACCCAAACGACGTGAAGACTTCCGGTCTTCGACCATCGTCTTCATCTTCGACTTATCGTCGTATCAGTTATTCAGAATGGGATAAACCCGGTCTTTCCGAATAACTCGCGTATATTTTAAATAAGTGTTACACAAACACAACATACGCCTCATTCCAATTCATTAGTCACTAACCGTAAATTAATCAAGAGAATAATTTCCCAAATATTAACCCCGAAGGCCGAAACCAACATCAGATCAATATCCAGAAAACCATTCTGCTTGGCTAACCGACAGTTAGTTTCTAAATTTCACATTCATAGGGAAATATTCCCATAAATTTTATCAAAGATAAATTCCTTGAATTTATTCTTTTAATCCATTTTTGAATATCAATTCAAACTAGTCGGGATTAGCGAACCTTACCGAAGTAATCATTTGTTTTAATTTCCCAATCCCAACCTATTCATCCCATGAAGTAAAACTGGTAATACTTCATATCTAACACCATAGTGTTATCGGTAAATTCAATTACCATTTCACGTTCAAATCTAATTAAAGATTTAACTATCGCCTGGAGCAAAACTGGTGATACTCCATTTTCGATCTTTTCAATCTAATTAAAGATTCATTAAAACTCCACTTAGTTTTAATCTTTAACCGGGTTAAAGAATCCGTGTCATTTAAAACACGGTTCACGATAAACCCAAAGTCACATTCATTAATTATCGGGTTAAAGAACGAGTGTTATTTAAAACACTGTTCACGATAAACCCAAAAATCAATATCAGTTCAATTCCAATTAAATATTATTTAATTGGCACACTTCATTAAATCTAAATAAAAAGATTTAATCTTTTCTCAACTGGGTTCAAGAACAGTGTTAGTGAAGACACCATTCACGACAAACCCAAATCACATTTGATTAATTATCGGGTTAAAGAACAAGTGTTATTTAAAACACTGTTCACGATAAACCCAAAAATCAATACCAATTCAATTCCAATTAAATATTATTTAATTGGCACACTTCATTAAATCTAAATAAAAAGATTTAATCTTTTCTCAACTGGGTTCAAGAACAGTGTTAGTGAAGACACCATTCACGACAAACCCAAATCACATTTGATATTAAAAACAAGGCTCTGAATAGAAAATATCCAGGCTTATATTCAATATCAAATTCTACGATTAACAAATGTCGTATTGGAAATAACGGTATAAATATATATATCTTTCAAATTTCCATAACAACATCTGCATAATCCCGAATTCCAACCTCGAAATATTCCGAAGACAATTTCGATTCAAATCCACTCCAATGCAATCATTGGATATTCTGGTTATTTTTAAAACCCTTTTCAAATTCAATTTATTTATTTAAAAATAAATAGAATTATATTTCTAGTTCAAAACTAGTTCATTTCGATAAAAATCTATTTTTATCTTTTCAAATATGGAGTTTTTCATCCCAAATCTTTCTAAATCATTTCTTATGATTTTACACAAATTATTACTATTTTTAATAATTTTATTAAGGCACGTACAGTCGATTTTCAACAATGGCCATCGAACTGCACTTATAGCGACCTTTTTCAAAATTGATTTGGACGTAACTCCAAATCCAACCGTTAGATTTCTAATTTCTAATATTCGTTAGAAAGCTCTTTTCGATACGAACCCAACGGTTCCGGTTTTAGGAGAATCCGACGGTCGGATCTCCCGCAATGTCCGTTTGAAATAAATGGTCGAAATTCACGAACTGCCGCGGCGCGGCGCGTTCTATTCAGGCCATTATATTATATATATAATATATATAATATATACTTCGTCGATTTCTATTTAAAACGAATTATATAAATAGTTTTAAATTCGTTTCAAAAGCAATTTCAACTTCCTTTTCAATTCAAATCAAAATTGAATTCTTCTTTATAATTTCGTTTTAAAATCCATTTCAATTCAATTCAAATTTCAATTCAATTTGAATTCAATTCAATTCAATTCATTTCGAAATCGTTTTCAATTCAATTCATTTCGAAATCGTTTTCAATTCAATTCATTTCGAAATCGTTTTCAATTCAATTCATTTCGAAATCGTTTTCAATTCAATTCATTTCGAAATCGTTTTCAATTCAATTCATTTCGAAATCGTTTTCAATTCAATTCATTTCGAAATCGTTTTCAATTCAATTCATTTCGAAATCGTTTTCAATTCAATTCATTTCGAAATCGTTTTCAATTCAATTCATTTCGAAATCGTTTTCAATTCAATTCATTTCGAAATCGTTTTCAATTCAATTCATTTCGAAATCGTTTTCAATTCAATTCATTTCGAAATCGTTTAAAATCGATATAAATATCGTTCACGTCAAAATGGCGTCAATCTAATCAACACGGCTTCATAAATTTCTATTTTCAAATATTCTATTTCAAATATTTCTTTTTCAAAATAGTTGTTATTATCAAAATATTTCGTTCAACACATGACCAATCTCAATGAATGAGTACTGTCAACACATGAACTTTTATTTTATAATATTCTTTATTTTTCAAATTGGAATGAGGCCCAATCAATTACCATATAAAGTTAATTATATGGATTTTCATACAACACATGTATATAATGACATTGAAAATAATCAACCATCAACCAAAGTGCACTACACTGTATAAGCATCAAATATAGATATTCAACGCTTATAACAGCCTGTCAATCAATCGATCGACATATTTAATCAATCAGGATGAGTGAACTTCAAATTTCATCCCAACACCCGTGTGGGGTTTCAAACAATCAACCACATATTTTATTTGTGCAGTTGGGCGATGTGTGAAATTTATCGACCCAATCAATATCAGTCAAATCAGTGTATATACAAACAAATCGGCCGATTTGTTTATAACTATTCATTTATTCACATTCACGTTAAAAATTATATTTTTAACGGTAAAACATTTTATTTCAACCTATGAATTTCTATTCAATTCATTTATTCAATAAAATGATATCTTTATTTTTCTAACTTATTTTAGAAAATTTCGGCGGCATAACGGCACGATACTAGAAACGGGACAAGGCCTAGCCTTATCCCCGGTCTAGTGAAGGCCCACGCCATTCACACATCAATCAAATCAATTTCATCTCACCCAACAATTCAATTCATTTCAAACAAATAATTCAACTAATCTATGCAACCAAACAAACAAGTCCATGGTCTGTGGACGATTGTGTCGGGTGCTACTAAGCACCGTCTGCATCCTAGTATATATATATATAACTAGAAAAGAAATTTAGAGTGAGAGATTCTCACCTATAGCTATCCTAGCTCCACGGCACCTCTAATGCAGGAAATCTTCGTCGCTATCCTATCTTCGTCATCTTCTTGGCCCGTTGTCACTATATATATAAAAATCACACATTTTTATATCTCGATGTCTTTAAAATAAAAATCACATTTTTATTTATTCACTTTCAATTTAAAAGTCATATTTTCATAATCACTTCATATATTTAAAAATCGAATTTTTACTATGCTATTCAATATATAAAAATCGAATTTTTACTACGATGTTCAATATATAAAAAATCGAATTTTTAGTTCGCTATTCAATATATAAAAATCGAATTTTTATTTCAAAGTTCAATATATAAAAATCGAATTTTTAGTTCGCTATTCAATATATAAAAATCGAATTTTTATTTCAAAGTTCAATATATAAAAATCGAATTTTTACTTCAAAGTTCAAAATATGAAAATCGAATTTTTAGTTCGCTATTCAATATATAAAAATCGAATTTTTATTTCAAAGTTCAATATATAAAAATCGAATTTTTATTTCGCTAGTATGTAAATAAAAATCTCATCTTTCCATAAGTAAAAATCTAATCTTTTCATGAATAAAAATCAAATCTTTTCATGAATAAAAATCAAATCTTTTCATGAAAAAAAATCAAATCTTTTCATATTATTCATAGGAATAAAAATCTAACTTTTCGCTATAGTATATATAAAAATCTAATTTTTTAATTATACCATCTCAGCCTTATTCGCTATTTCATATAAAAATTGATTTTATATTTTCCTATAACCCAACACATTAAATAAAATAAAAGAAATAAAATAAGATAAAAAAAAAGCTTACATCGTTTTGGGAGGGGTTGGGGATGGCGGCTTAGGTGAGGTGGGTGTCGAGCAGGAGGCGGGGTGGTCCGATCAACTGGCGGCGGTCGTCTAAGGTGATGTGGCGCCGGGTTTTTTGGGGGGGGGGGGGGGGGGTCTCACGGCAGTTTGGGGGAAATGGGTCTAAGAAGATGGAAGAGGAGAGAGAGAAGAGCGGAGAAGGCCAGGGAGGAGGCGCGGTTGAGGACGGAGGTCGCGACATCAGGCAGCGACGGCGGGATGGGGGAATCGCCTGAGCGGTGGAGGATTCGAACGAGCTCCCTCTTTTTTTTTTTTCATTTGCAATAACAGACGGGGAAGAAAAGAATAGGGAAGGGGGTTTAATGGAAAATGTTTATATTATATTCATATTTAATTATTTAATTCAAAAAAAAGTTGACTTTTACATACGACCTCTAAACGAGGCCCACCGCCTGTCGCCTATAGCGTTTCACCCCCATTCCGAACACAATGGGATATGTATCGCTAGCTGATTTGATCGTTACAATCAGTTTCCTTTTGAATTTACATTTAAATCACTATATTGAATTTTAAACGCACATTTCAAATTACCGGGGTCACATACTAACTAGAAAAATTCCAGAAAAATATTTTCTAGCTTCGTATTGACGATACGGTCCTAATAAAACTAGTTTCGTCGAATTCTGAGACCGTTTGAAAAATGGCCAATTTCCAGTCGATTAAAATCAACTGAAACTGGTCAAACGCGTTTTCCTATGCCACGCTCACATATTGATTCGAAAAATTATGAAATTTAAAACCTAGCAATAATTTGACATCACGGACCCAACAAAACTGGTTTCGTCGAAATCCGAGGTCGTTTGCAAAATTGCTATTTTTAAGGGCCTTATATATATAAAAATATATATAAATTCCACAGCGACTATTTCTAATTTTAAACTGGACATATCTTATCATTTCTAAGATGAAATCCCAGTTTGTTAACTTCGTTACACAGATATAGTTATACAGATTCAAATATTTCTTGTTTCGTTCAATTTTGACTTATATTGAATTCTGTATATTCATTTGAAATTAGAAATCGAATTTTCGAACTACCGCGCCATTTTCAATTCCTTTTATAATTATATATAATTATTATATATTCTAACGACGACGTATATAATATATACGTTATAATTATATTCAAAATAAATTTCTCGTCGATATTATTTAAAATAATTCATTTTAAATATTCAAAATTCGCTAAAATTGCCAACATAAAAATTTTAAACTGGCCCAGATTTTCCGGGTTGTTACAGGAAATTTCCCGCTCAGGGGTGTCAACCCCCCAAGGGGTGTCAACATGGGAGTCGACCCCCCTATAGGGGTGTCGACTGGGGAGTCGACCCTCTATAGAGGTGTTTACCCCCTTATTCCCAGATCTGGGTGGCGAATTCTGAGGTATTAGGGCTTATGTGTAGCGCTGTGGTTGGCTGGGTGACATATCTCTTTGGTTTGGATGGCTCTGATGACTCCTATGCTAATCTAAAGGCCATGGTTTGCCTAACACATCTATAAATACATATCTAAACTTAACCCTAACCTTATAACCCTATTTTATGATGCCACCATGCTGTCCATCTCTAAACTAGCCTAGCCTCCTTCTTCTCCAAACTAGAAATCAATTTGGAGAGCTTCAAAGTAAAGTAAAGGTTTTCCACTTCAATCAACAAAGAGAGATTAGAATCGCTACAACGTCAGATAATTCTCTCTTTCTAATCTTATCACTGTAAGTTTAGTTATCATTCATATTTGAACACATAATAGAATCATGACTGTAATGAATCGAATTTAGAACTATGCCTAATTGTAATGATAACCAATTCTGATTCATTCTTATTCTTTTGTAAAATCTGAGATTACCTATGCCTATGAGACTGTTACTAGTGATACAATTGAATCTATCTTGTTGTACATCAAATTGGTGATTCTTTTATGTTCAGTTCTATCGAATCTTTATGCCTATGATGTAACTTGCTCAGTTTGCTCATATTTATTGTTAATGTACAACAAATCTATTGGAACCCTGATTCTTGTGTTTGGTACACCTTTACATGCTTATTCTCTTATGTCAATTCTTGCGTTTCTTCTCTATTCCCCTTTTTGTTTTATTTAATGAATACTAGGTTCATTTGGAAACCTAGTTTGAATCTTGTTGTACGTGCGATTGTAACGCGAGGAATTGGGTATAACTTATTGGAGTAATTTTGGACATAACAAGTAAATGAGACATAGCTTGAATTGACTACAATTGTGGATAATTGGCATACAAAAATCTAGACTTGGACATGCATGGTAAATATGTAAATTGGCTAAAAGATGAACATGTCTAACCCGAGGTTAGATTGAGTTGCGGTGTAAGGCTGCCCGGAACCGCCCGGCACATCCAGCGACCGCAACAACAAATCTAATGTGAGAGGTTAGCGCATTAAGCCCAAAACCCGAGGTTAGAATGAGTTTGCCGCAGAAGTCTGCCCGGAACCACTCGGCACATCCAGCAACCGCAAACAACAGTTCTAATGTGAGAGGTTGGTGCATTAATGAATGAATTAATGCTAATGAACAGACATGCTAAGAATGGTAGGGTTAAGTTAACGTAGGCAACACTTAACCAATGCAACATGTTAATTAAACAAATGGGTGGGGTTATGTTAAATTGAGAACACTTAACTGTTATAACATGTTGGTTAGGAAACCCTAGTAACAGGGATTCATTTCAGCAATAACCCACATAGATGTATCAAGGTACCCTGAACTAGGCAGGGTGGGGCATGGTTACTGGGTTCCGACGGTCAAAATAGCGGCAGGCGGTGCGTCAGCATAGGTTCCGACGGAGTACGGGCGTGCACGTGCCCCGAAGTGGAAAAATCAGGCACTGAGCATTAGTAGTTATACACTGTGCATCTTGAATTGTGTCGGGTTGCCATCATAGGGATTGATACACCCCATGGTGGAACCAACACATGTATCTACGAACAAGCGGGGCCGAATGGCACAAGTAATAAATACATGCGAGTAGAAGCCGATCGATAAAGGGATCATTTTATTTTGAACACAAGAGGCTAGTTGAAACAATTGTTGGTAGGTGTCGAGAAATAGAAATGGGTGCGACATCATATTCAGTTTATCTTGCCTTATGTTATCTTGTTACTATGTATTGTCTTATATTCGGTTTATTCATGTCATGATCCTTTTTTTTTCTTGTTTACATGCTGGAAATCACTGGGCTTACCAGGCTTTATGTCTGACCCGTTTTCTTTCGTCTTCTTTTCTTCCGTTTCCCACAGGTCCACAGGGAGGGAATACTTCAGCTTAGTTCAGACATTTTCCAGCTTGAAGAGAGTAGATGTATTGCTTGGATTTTCTTTTCTTGGGCTATGGGTGTGGTTACATTTTTATTGGGGATTTATGCCGCTTCACTACTGTTTTATGCTTCTTTATATATTTGGAGCTTTGAATCAAGACAGAGGTTTTATTTTAGTTATTTGGAAGTGGGTTTTGAGACAATGGTTGTACCATTTTGACTAAACCACGCTGCTTATGAAATAATTCCAGTTTTTCCGCTGTTTGTATGTCTGTCTTGTAAACTATCTGTTTTTTTTAACTATAATGCTTCACCGAAGTTAATGCATTCCCTTTGTGAGTGACGTAACGGAGGTGGGGTGTTTCAATATGATTTATCTATTTCATTTGAATCAAATCTATGTTTTCATGCCTATTAGATCTGTTCATTTAAATATTGTGAATTTATTGGCAACCATCAGATCTAATTATAAATCTGGTTAAAATTTGTAAATGATAAGTTGTGATTATGTATAACATGAAATATATTGTATATGTTACATAACACTATGGATCTGGAAATCAGTCCCATTAAACACAAATTAGCTGTAGTTGCATTCTAGGTCTTTAGTTCAGTGTTGAATAATGAAATATGTGAATTTGGATAAAAAGATGAAATTGGTGAATTATGCGATTGTAAGAATCAAAGAAATATTACCGTTTGTATTCAATTTTGTTGGGTTTTGGCTTAAGTGTCGTAAAACATGTCGATTTCCTCCTTTTGAATAAAGAGGCATTATTTGAAATTACAAGAGGCATGATAAAAAGGATTAAAAAGGGAAAAGTGGTGGAATGGTACATATAAATATAAATACATATATTTGTATATAATTTGCATCGATTATTACAAAATATATATTTACATATATTTTTTATGATTTGAAAATATGTCAATTCCACAAAATATGCATTATTTACAATGATTACAGCTAACGGTCTTTTGTGAGACTTGAAACCTTTTGGAAAGTTTGAATATAAAAAGGAAATGTTTGGTTAATTGATTAAACCATATCAATAATTCAAAAAGAAGAAGAATAGTAAAAATAATAATAACTACGTTGACCGCACGAAAACCTAGAAATAAATATATACATATTATTCGTCCAAATTAGCATAAAATGGTAAAATATACATTATATGGAATGTTTGAATGTTCGGATAAGGTTCAATGGCGGAATTATATGTAAATATAATTCATATTGAATTAATATATTTTTGGTGACCATTTGTAGCAATCAGTGTAATTAACTGCTATAAATAAGACCGCAAATTAGTAAATAACCATTGTAACCAATATTGAATTGGGGAAAATAGATGTGATGGAAAAAATGGTTACAATTCCTTAAAACAATTAGGATAAATGTTGTGAACCCTAATTAGGAAATTTGAATTATAAACACATTTAGACACGAGGTTAAGCTCAACTTGTGGTGTAAGCTCGGCAGGAACCGACCGGCAAATCCAGCAACCACAGGTAGTCAGCTTAATGTGAGGGGTCTAGTGCATAAATATAATCGTATTAAGGCACGAGGTTAAGTTTGTGATTAACATGTAAAAGTGTTTATTTTTAAGCTCATATCTTATCTGTATTGTAAATAAATAAATGTTACTTTAGGTATTTTCGTGTGTTTTCACAGGTTGTTAAATAAATGTCTTCTTCATTCAATTAAAGACCATTTGAGTAAAAAAGGCTACCTTTTGGATTCAACAAATTTTCAATCACAAATGAAGTTGTAGCACATTGGTAAAGGCCTAAAAATTTGAACAGAGTGACCTGGGTTCGATCCTTGTCAGGCCCTATTTTTGCTGAAGAAAGGAACATATATATATGCATATCGCCTCCTTTGCTCTGAAGAAATATATGGGATAGTGTTATATTATACACACACACACACACACACATATATATATTCATATGTATGTATATAATATATGCACTAATAAAGATTTTAAGAAATAGGCATATTCTTCTGAAGGGAATCAAATCAAATCGTTCATTTTCAACTGCTATGTAGAAGAAGATTTAATTGAATTATTGCCAAGGAAAAGTCAATCAATCTTCCCATGTCATTAATCAGAAGAGAAAATTTGCATGGAATATCTCAAGTCTATTTCATATCTCTTTTATTTGTAAATAGATTATTTCAATAGATCCATTCTTGGTCCAATTATCCTCATAGATAGGTGACTACATTCCCTTTAAATACCCATTGTATTCATTGTAAACCTTTGTTCATTTTTCTGTAACTTCTCCATTAATAAAGCTTCTTCTTTTCTTTTATTTTTCTGCGATTTTATTTCAAGCAACTTGTGTCGTCTATACAATTAGATTTGGTAGAGCACAAGTTGTCGTTGCAATTTATTTTCTTATTAGCATTTGACCGTTTGATTAGATTCGACGGTATTCCTAATTTTTATTTCTGTTGTTTATTTCTTTTCTGTAATTTTTATTTCAGTATTCTAATTATTTTCTATCATTTAATTTATTATAAATCCGATTAGATTCGAATCTGTAGTGAATTCAATTGCACTTTTAATTTGTTTCAATTGATAATTGTGATTTGATCGTCGGTTCAATCAGGTTTGTTCTGAATCAAATTGCAATTTCAATTTTTATTATTTTCAATCAAATCCTCAAAAATTTGTCTAACTCGCCCACGAAATATATAAATAATAAAATTAATTTTTCCTCCCTGTGTTCGACCTGCATACTACACACCTGTGCGCTTGCAGTAGTTTATAATAAATTTGCACTTTCTAATCCATAGAAAAGTGATTAGGTTTTTGGCGCCGTTGCCGGGGAGGTAAACATTGAATTTTATTATTTATTTAATTTATGATTCATGTTTGTTTTTGTATTTATCCTTTTGTTTACTTGTATATATAAAAGAAAATTCTTGACTAGATTGATTTGGTATTATTCAATGATACCATAATCTTTCAAACAAGAGAAAAAAATGCTTGCCAAAATTTCAATTTGTTTCTATTAGTTTCTCGATTTCTTTCCTTTTTCTTTAAAATTTCTTTCCAATTTCTCACACTTCTTACTTTTTTTTTTTTTTTAAAAATACGTGTTCTATTTCCTAAATTTTTTCCTCAAATCTGTTTGCAACCGTCATCCTCGACCTCTCTTGCCACAAACCCATCTCATCTTCAAAGAATCAAACCACCTAACATCACGTAAAAGTTATTACCCACAACCTTGATCAAACAATCTTTCCCCAAAACACTATATTAACCACTGCCATTGTCAAATCCACGATCATCCACCTCTGTCCATACACCACCACAAGTTCACCACTTGGGCTGTAAATTTTGTACGAATGTCCGACGTCCGTTCGTGTTCATGAACGAAATACGTCCGTCCGAGTCCGTCCGATTTTCATTTAGGACAATAAAATTTGTACAAAAAAAAATCACGTCCGATCCGGGCTCGTCCGAATTACTTGTAATTCGACGTATAGTTGAAAGAAAATATAGTAAAATGTACAAAATGTGATATAAATAGCCATGTCCGACCGAGTCCGATCGTGTCCATGTCCGAAAAACATATGTCCGTGTCCGACCGATTTTATTTAGGACACGAATTAGGACAACAAAATTTGTCCGAGAAAAAAATTGGTTCGGTCCGTGTCTGGTCCGATTTTTTTTAGGACAGAAACTGAACACACCTCCGTCCGGTTTGGTCCGACCGATTTACACCCCTATTCACCACTGCAAACATCAATCCATTCATACCCTCACTCCACCCACCAAGTCCACATCTCCTGATCACATATCGGCCACAACCACAAAGCATCACCATAACCATTACGTACAATCAAAATCCATCATCAATAGCCCCTTTTTCATGTAGCCTCTTCAATCAAAAAACGGTCATCCCCTTTTCAACAATTCCAACCTTCTACCAGTCATAATTCATCTTCATCGCAACACACTCAATTCAGAAGCCACAAAATCTGCTCATAGCATCTGCACCATCCACACGTCAAAACACCACTTCTTGGCGCAATCCCCTCCATCGACATCAACTTCATCAACGTCCGACACACATCAATCATTCCCTATCAACACTGCATCAAATATTCTAGACCCACAACTGCCTTAAATCATCACCTTCGCCGATTCCTGAAACCCCAATTCACAAATACTCTGTCACGATAAATCGAAACCCATAACCCCTATTCGAACCCAAATTACGAGTCAATTCAAAAGCAAAACCAAAATCAAATAGTCCGAAGCCCAGAAACCCCTATTCGTACCACGTAGGAACCTTGAAAAAAAAGAAAGTAATTTGTTTTTGTTAATTGGGTTTCCTTGTATAATTGCATTGTATTTTTTTTCCTATTTACTGATCGGGGGTATAGTTCTCTGAGGAAAAACAGGATGTTATATAATTGGGTAAAGAGATTGAAAAGCTTTTTTTTCCAAGTGATTGAGTACTATAACTCTTTCTTTTTGTGAAGTTTTTTTTGTTTCTGTGTGGGCTGTCCAGTAACTAGTTTCTGGTTTGATCATTTTCTTAGTTGGTGAGTTTAGGTTTGGAGTGTATTTTGGTTTAGTTTTTTTAGTTTGATTTTTTTTTTAATTTTAACTGCCATTTTTTCTTCTTTGTTTTTCTTTTTTATTATTCTGTTTCTTTTCGAAAAAAGGAAAAAAGCCATTAAAAAACAAAGTCCAAAGTGAAGGAAAAGAATTCGAGCATCAAACAAGGAATTCAAAGGACAAGCAAACTGCAAACACTAGGATTTTAATCGTTGTAGCTACTCAACTGCTCTCAACAGACTGCCATACTCTACTGTAAAAAAATTGAACTCTATAGGTGCTCTGCTGCAAAGAAAAATATATAGAAATTGCTTGTAAAAAAAAATTCTGTAGGGGCAGCAGCTTTCTTATGCGATATTTTAGTTTTCAACAATTATTATTTGACTGTTGTGTTGGCTAAAATTTCTAAATTAATTTGGTGAAAAACGAATTTCCATAATTAATCACTCTCGTCGATTTTCAATTATAAAACTTGATTTGATTTGCAAAATATTTAACTACAAGATTGTATTTCATAAAATTGATTCTCTCAAGGGTTGGATCGTGGATATATATTAGTTCAATTTACTGAACTTCTAGCAAAAGAGATTGCATACTACCCGTAAAATATTGGTCGTAACCCTTAGTATTTATACTATACGTGAACAGTCATAAGACCCTCTTCCCCCTTCAAATCGAGATTATCAACTAATAGGATATACTTGAGTACGTTTTCTATTTTGTAATAACAGCTACTTGTGTCAACCTTAAGTTTTGGATTTTGTATATTCGATAACGATGTGTGAACATAGTTTTAGCCACCATAATTCTCCTAGGGGTTCTCAGATAAACCAAAAATTTCCAAACGAGATGCATCAAAATCGAATTCATCACAATTTTCAAAATCTTAATGCTGAAATGGATAGATCCTTGTCTCTTCGAGATCGATATTACCCAACTTGGACCGTTCGACCTTCTGTCATTATGTTCCCATCAGTTGAACGAAATTTTGACCTTAAACATTCTTCTATTCAAGGGATTCTAAAATTTACTGGTTCTGAAAATGCTTATGAATTTCTAAGTGAATTTGAATTGTATGCATCCACAACTAAATGCAACAATTATCTAATGAATCAATCAAGCTATGGCTAATTCCATTTGCACTACTTGAAAACACTAAACGATGGCTAAATTCTCTTCCAAAACATTCCATTAGAAGTTGGGATGAATTTGTCACTGTATTCTTGAAGAAAATTTTCCTTTTCCATAAAACTCTAAAAATATGAACTGAAATAAATCAATTCTCTCAAAACGAAGGGGAAACTTTTTCAAAATACTTTGAAAGATTCAACCAACTTCTGTATAGTTATCCTCATCATGCAATCCCAAAACATCACTTATGCCAAATTGCATATGAAGGGCTAAACTATCAAACTCGACACAATTAGAATCAATGTATGGAGGAGAATTTATGTCTAAAATGACCGATGAAGCTTGGGAATTTTTAGAAGATTATCCAGAAAAGGACATGCAATGGGAGTCAATTCATGTTCCCATTCGTAATTCTACTAGAGGTGTGCATGTCGTGGATCCAATTTTTATTCCCTTAAAAACTAAAAATCCTCAGTTCGAAGGACAACCCCATTATTACCCTCAAGACCAAGTCAATGTTTTAGCTCAGAATAATCCTTACCCATCCATGTATAACCCTAGTTGAAGAAATCATCCAAATTTATCATGGTCTAATCCCAATAATGTTGCGAATCCATCTCACTTGATGCCAAATTCGATACCAAACTCCATTTTCTTCTAATCCTTAAACTCCTCAAGTTCCACCTCAATCCAAGCCTTTGAATTAACCGTATATGCATTCTAAGTTCTAGTCTCCTTCATCTTCTCAGTCTTCTCAAGAAATTGTTCGACTTGAGTAATAGATAAAAAATCAAGATGCAAAAATTGAACAAATGATGGATACGATGAAGGAGTTAATGAAAAGTAATGAGAAAGAGAAACTTCCTAGTCTACCTGAGGTGAATCCAAAATATAATTCTTGTAGTGTGAACTCTTCTGAGGACAAAAAATATAATTCAATCAACTCGGTCATCACCCTTAGGTCTAGAAAAGTAATTGACAATAATGTTGGCAGTCCTGACAATCATTCGATTTGGACCCCAATCAAAAAGCTCGACACTCTTCCAATGGAAACCAAGGCCAATTACTCTGAACCTTTCAAATCTCCATCTTCTTCGAATGTTAGCAATCCCAACATCTCTTCTTGTAATGTCAGCAGCCCTGACAATAAATCTTTCTCTAATGTTGGCTGGCAACCCCAACACCCCATCTTCTATACTTTTACCTCCTCCACTTCCCTTGTCGACACCTTCTTCTTTGAATGACCAAGATTCCGAAATAG
Source organism: Allium sativum (assembly GCA_030737875.1). Taxonomy (NCBI): domain Eukaryota; kingdom Viridiplantae; phylum Streptophyta; class Magnoliopsida; order Asparagales; family Amaryllidaceae; genus Allium; species Allium sativum. The sequence continues at coordinate 230,643,895 of CM060911.1, forward strand.
GACATGTCACATGGTATAAACTATTGTTGATGACACAATATATTTACCAATTCAGAAAACCTCTCATACTTTAATAAACGTATCTACTATATCTTTTGAAGAGCTTCTTGAATATGAGCTTAAAATTTTTTAAACGAAGAATTCAGGGAACACCTCAAAGATAACCTTATGCCCATTTCATCGAAAGAAACTGTTGTTAAACACTCAAATTTATGGGATTATGGTAATTTTCATCTGAATGGTATAAATCATTGTTACAACCAAATTTGCATAGGGAAGATTTTGAATTCAGAAGTTATTGATATGTCTCTTATACCTCAAAAATCAGATACGAAATCATCATACAATATTTTCGATAGAGGCAAATATGGGACGAAAAGAAATTCTCTTTTTTTACATAAAACTCACCCTCATCGTAGATTTCATTCTACATATAATTTTCATTTGCATATAGTTGTTAAATTTCATTTCACTTTACAAATCATTTTGCATCTCATCCACCTTTGGGTATAATCTTTCAAATTTAGGAAACGTGTTTACAGTGTGGACACTTTTTTGGCCAAGTGTGGGGGGAGTTGGCATTGCATTCATTTCATTTTTCTTTAATTTTTTTTCATATAGGACCATCATGCATTTTAGGTCATAATATCATGTCAATTTTTTTAAATACGACTAATTTTAGATTGATACAACAAATAAGTTAACAATTGTTAGTCAGTTGATAGTATTTTTTTTTCTCCCAACTAAGATTGAATAAGAAGTATAATGAAAAGTTGAATTACTTGCGATAATTGTGTGACTGGTACATAAGGACATCTTAGGTGATTCCATGAACTCTTTTCTAAATTGTAGTCTTTGTTTAATGAGTGGAGGACTTAAAATACTTATGTTGTCATTTCGAATATTTAAAACTAAGTTGTGTTAAGCTGAATTCGCGTAAATCTTTCTTCTTCTTATATTCAATAATAATAGTAATCCAAGGGTATTCAACATTGATTGTAAATCTATCGTCGGTGCGCAAACCTGCCAAGCTCTGTCCCAACTCTCACATCAGTCCGCGAGGCAGTGCATGAGTGGTATACCTTGGTCTCATTTTATGAGTGGTATATCTAGCGTCGGTGCACAATCCGCCAAGCTCTATCCCAAACTCTCACATCAGGTAAACCTTGGTCTTTAAGCTAGATATGTGTAATCAATCATAAATTTAATTTTTTTTATAGAGATAGAGAATAAGCGATGAAGCCCAAACACTTCTTGACCTTATTGAGTTGACTAGCCATATATAAGGAAATGAAAATACCACCTTGCAAACTAATAATTTATTTCATGGCTACACTATGTTACCAACCGAACCAACCGACCAAACTAGCGTGTAACATTGGAAACTTTAATTATGTTGAAAATTTGTGACAAGTTGAGGTATCAAAAATTCAATTAACTGACTAGAAATTGTTAACTTACCTTGTTGTACCACTTTTCAAAAACAAGTCATGTTTTCATTTGCATATGTCCATTGCCTTCCTGTAGTTGCATTAGAACCACAACATACTGCATTTGGATTTTGTGGGTAGTATCCGTTGAAAACTCTCACGAGAAACCACTCGTCCTACTAGGGACACCTAAAGGTTTAAAGGCTTGTTGTATATGCTCAATGCAATCATGTTTCCTGCGAAGTGTGACCTATCTAGTTTAGCTTTTCATTTTTTTGTTTTACTCGAGGACGAGTAAAAGATAAGTGTAGGGATATTTGATTAACATGTAAAAGTGTTTATTTTTATGCTAATATCTTATCTGTATTGTAGATAAATAAATATTACTTTGGGTATTTTCGTGTGTTTTCATAGGTTGTTAAATAAATGTCTCCTTCATTCGATTAAAGACCATTTCAATAGAAAAGGATACTTTTGGAATCAATAAATTTTCAATCACAAACGAAGCTGTAGCACACTGGTAACAGCCTGGAAATTTGAATAGAGTGATCTGGGTTTGATCCTTGTCAATCCCTATTTTTGCTGAAGAAAGGAGCTTGGATATATGCACATCGCCTCCTTTGCTCTGAAGAAATATATGGAATAGTGGTATATTATATATATCTATATGTATGTATATAATATATGCACTAATAAAGATTTTAAGAAACAGGCATATTCTTCTTAAGGAAATCAAATCAAATCATTCATTTTCAACTGCAATATAGAAGAAGATTTGATTGAGTTATTGCCAAGGAAAAGCCAATCAATCTTCCCATCTCACTAATCAGAAGAGGAAATCTGCATGGAATATCTCAAGTCTATCTTCATATCTCTTTTATTTGTAAATAGATTATTTCAAGAGATTCATTCTTGGCCCAATTATTCTCATAGATAGGAGACTACATCCCCTATAAATACCCATTGTATTCATTGTAAACCTTTGTTCACTTTTCTATAACCTCTCTATTAATAAACCTTCTTATTTTCTTTTATTTGTCTGCAATTTTATTTTCAAGCAATTTGTGTCGTCTATACAATTAGATTTGATAGAGCATAAGTTGTTTTTGTAATTTATTTTTCTTATTAGCGATTGACCATTTGATTAGATTCAATGGTAATCTTAATTTTTATTTCTGTTATTTATTTCTTTTTTGTAACTTTTATTTCAGTATTCTATTTATTTTTCTGTAATGTCCTGGGTTTTCACTCATCACTGACACAGATAAATAGAATTATCGTAAGTACGTTAAAATTCATACTTTAAAAAAATTCTAAAACATGTTAATACATGCATGATATCATTTGCATAAGCATGTAGCACAACACTTACAAAAATCCATTTTTTTCATATTCATGTATGATAACATGGATTCAATAGCGTTTTTTAAATTTTATTTTACACATGTGTGAAGATAGCACTTTTATATAGCAAGTTTTTAATACCATTTTATTTTATATTTTGTTCTTCTTTTTTCAAAGTATTTTAGAGTTTGTTTTTTGCAAATTCTTAAATTGGAAAAAACTTGTTTAAATTTGAATTAAAACTTGCCAAAGACCATTTGGTTGTCAAAGCAAGTTTAAGTTTACAAATACAAGACTTCAAATTTTTTTTAAACATATAAAAGGTTTGAATTTGCTTTTTCTTTAACTTTTATGTATATGTGATGTCACTTGTTTAAAATTCATATTTTAACATGTATGTAGGAATAACACTTATGCATAGCTAATTTTTAAAATGCCATTCCTTTGCAAAACACTTGTTCATTTTTTTCAAAAGGGTTTAAAACCTTGTGTTGACAAACTCCTTATTTTAAAACCTTAAAACACTATTGCCAAAAACATTTTTAAACATCTCTTTATTCTCAAAACAAAGTCAAGAAAATATTTGCACTTTTATATGCATTAAAATCTAGAACATGTATTGTCAAAATCATCCTTCACTTCATGATCTCATTCATGGATCACATACACTATGAATCATGCTAGCAATTAGGATTTTTAGGCACATGACAAATCAATATAAATAGGAGCATTTTCAGTTTTTCATTTCCTTTCATTTGATTTTCTGAAAATTGTCATTTCTTTTGTATTTTCAAAAAAAAAAAACTTGTTTGTTTTGTCAAAAACATGTGCTAAAAATCTTCCTAAAATCTTGCATTTATCACATGGATCTCACCTACACTAGAAAACACTAGAATAGGAATTTGAAAGCATATGCATTTGCATATGGCAAATCATTCTTGTTTATATATTTTCAGATTTTCTGAATTTTTCCTCTCTTTTATTTTCCCCAAAACATATTCATTTTGTCACAAAACATGTGCTAAAAGATTGCCAAATCTTGTGTATATACCATAGATCTTTACCTACACTAGTTAAACACTAAAGCACATAGATTCTCAAGATTTTCCATGCCAAAAACCACATGGCCATGAGTGAAAATGGTGCAGGAAATTTCAGAAGTTTACATACCTTGGAGGCCAAGGTAATGTATTTTATAATTTATGTTAAATCAACTTTATCATGAGAGATTTTGGTTTAAAAACCCAAGGCAAAACTGATTATATATGGTACAAAAATGGATATTCTAATTTGTTTAAAAACAAGGAAGATTTGTGAAAGATCATTTGCATTTAAGGTGACAATTAATGAAACTAATAGGAAGAAAGCTGGTGATTGTATAGAAGATTTTCAGGTGATGTTGGTGTTAAATTTAGGTGATACAAAATCACAATTAGATGGAACAAATATGCAAAATGGGAAGGTAAGTATATTCAATATGGAATGCATAAATGCATTGATTGCATTTGAATGAGATGGATGCATGGATTATTTTCTTCCATATTTGCTATTGAGTCATTTGTTGCCATTGTAATTTTCCTCCATAATTTATTACCATATGTTGGTAATTTGATTGATGACTCACATAGATTTGCACTGCCTATATATTGAGGGGTAGACTTCTTTGTAAACCCATCCTGGCATGGAGCCAGTGATCCCCAATGGTGTCTCTTCTTGTTAAGCCTATTTGAGGCTTGGATATTTAATCTCTTATTTTGTAATCTCTTGTGATTCTCTCATGTGGAATAAAATCTCTCTCTTTTGGACTGGACGTACACTATCTCGATGATAGTGGAACCAGTATAAATATTGTGTCTCTTTTCTTCATTATAGTTATTTACTATTTTGTTGATGTAATAGAATAATTGCTATCGGATTAGATTGTTGTTCAATTGGAAAATCTAGATCCCGCTTATTGTTCTTCCGCAAATGTGCAATTTTGCATAACAGATTGGTATTAGAGCTAGTCGTCCTGTTCAAGGACTTTTTCAACCATGTCAAATTCCGCAAAGAATAACGGTGGTAGAAGCACTACAAATTATGGAGTCGCTAGATTTGATGGAAAGGGGGATTTTGGCACATGGAAGATGAAGATGGAAGCGGTGTTGAAGAAAGAGAGGATATTTAAGGTTGTCTCAGATCCAGAGAAATTGAAGAAATTAGCACCTGAAGAGTTAGAAGAATTGGAAGAGGATGCTCTCACTACCATCCAACTTAGCCTTTCTGATGAAGTACTTAGAGACTTTTCTCATGTGAAAACTGCTAAGGAATTGTGGGTGCTCTTTAGAGAAAGTTCTACGACAAGTCTCTCACCAACCGCATCAACTTGTAGCAACAACTTTATTCTTTCAAAATGAGGCCTGGAACAGATGTATTTGCTCATATAGATGCCCTCAACACACTTGTCATGAATCTTCGAGCAGCTGATGTAAAGATTGAGGATGAGGCGCAAGCTGTTATTCTTTTATGTTCTTTACCTGTAGAGTATAACACTTTTGTTAACTCTATGATCTATGGACGTTCGTCTATTTGCTTGGAGGATGTGAAGACAAATTTGCATAACAAGATGTTGAGAGGAAAGTTAGCAAGCATGAGCACGGAGAATGATTCTTAAAGCCTTGTTGCACAGAGAGGAAGAAGTAAAAGTAGACCCAATCATGGTGGAGATAGAGCAAAGTCCAAATCTCAATCAAGAGGAGCCCGGAAGGGAGTTTGTCATTATTGCAGAAAACCTGGACATTATATTGCAAATTGCCCCAAGTTGGAGAATAAAAACAAAGCTGTTCCCCAGAAGGCTTCAGCATCTACAGCGGAGACATCAGATTCAGATAATGATCCTGGCATTTTTACAGCTTCTGCCTCTCCTATGAAGAGTACTATGTGGATTATTGACTCGGGAGCATCCTATCACATGACACCTGATAGGCACTATTTTTCCACTTATCATCAACTTGATGGAGGAGAGGTTCTCATGGGAAATAATGCTTCTTGTCGCATGATTGGTATTGGAACAGTAAAAATCAGGATGTTTGATGGTGTTGTTCGCACTTTATGTGATGTCAGGCATATACCTGATTTAAGGCGTAGTTTAATCTCTATTGGAGCATTGTGCAATTTCGGCTTAAAGTGTGTGATAGAAAAAGATTCATTAAAAATTACAAATGGCTCATTGATAGTAATGAAAGGGGTAAAAGATGGAAATCTATATTTGCTGAAGGGTACAACTGCTGTTGCGGAGTCTGCTTCAGTTATTGATTCAGTTGATTCCGACTCTACCAGATTGTGGCATTTTCGTATGGTCCACATTGGAGAGCGCAGTTTAGAAGTATTGAGAAAGTGAGGCTTGATTGACGGTGTTCATCATTCGAAACTTGAATTTTGTGAAGGATGTGTACTTGGAAAGCAGACCAAGGTTTCTTTTGGCATTGTAGAGCATAAGTCTAAAGATGTTTTAGAGTATGTTCATACTGATGTTTGGGGCCCCGCACCATGCCTATCTTATGGAGGAGCCAGGTATTTCGTTTCATTTGTTGATGATTTTTCTAGAAAAGTATGGGTTTACTTTATGAAGTCCAAAGATGAAACTTTTGATAGGTTTCAAAGTTGGAAATCTCTTATTGAGAAGCAGTCTGGAAAGAAAGTGAAGGTTCTTCGTTCAGATAATGGTGGTGAATTCACTTCTCAAAAATTCATCAAATTTTGTGAGTCCGAGGAAATCAAAAGACATTACACCACACCAGGAGACCCTCAGTCAAATGGGGTGGCAGAGAGAATGAATCGGACTTTGTTGGAAAGAACTCGTTGCTTACGGCTGACTGCGGGATTAAATAAGAGATTTTGGGCAAAAGCATTATCTACGGCGGTTTTCCTTATCAACCGCACACCTACCGCCATAGATATGAAGATTCCTGAAGAAGTGTGGAAGGGAGGGCCTGTATCATATTCCTTTCTCATAGTGTTTGGTTGTCCAGCTTATGTGCATGAGAGCAAAGGGAAGTTGGATCCAAGATCGTGCAAGTGTATTTTTCTTGGATATAAGAAAGGAATTAAGGGATATAGGATGTGGTGTCCTACTACCCAGAAGATTGTTACTAGCAGGCATGTTACATTTGATGAGAAGGCTATGTTGAAGGTGGAGCCTTCTTCTTCAGTTAATGATGATGATGAGAGGACAAATTCAGAATACCAAACACAAGGCAGATCATCAGACTTCCATACGAGTAAAAATGGTGATTCCGATGACACCGTGGTTGATAGGGAAGAGACAGAAGATCAATCTCAAGGTGGAGCTCAAATTCAAACTCGACCAACGAGAGAGAAGAAAAGACCTACATGGCTCGATGATTTTGTGGGATTAAGCATTGAAGATATTGACTTTGATGACATGACAACTTATGCATTAAGCATATTTCATGATGAACCAAGAGACTACAGAGATGCCATTAGTTTAGTTGATAGCTCCAGTTGGCTAGTAGCAATGGAGGAGGAGATTGAGTCTTTGCACACACTTGGGATTTAGTGCCACTTCCTTCCAGCAAGAGAGCAATTGGATGTAAATGGATCTTTAAGGTGAAAGATGGCGGCAATGGTGACTTGAGGTACAAAGAAAGATTAGTGGCGAAGGGTTATGTTCAGAAGAAAGACGTGGAGTTTCATGATATTTTTTCTCCAGTTGTTAGACACACTTCCATTCGCATTCTTTTGGCATTAGTTTCTCACTTCGACATGGAGTTGGAACAACTAGATGTCAAGACAGCATTCTTGCATAGTGATCTTGAGGAGGACATTTACCTACAGCAGCCAGAGGGGTTCATTGATAGCAGCCGGCCAGGTCATGTTTGTAAACTTAACAAATCTCTTTATGGCTTAAAACAGTCTCCTAGACAGTGGTACAAGAAATTTGATAAGTTTATGATCTCACATGGTTACTCTAGAAGCTTTAAGGACCAATGTGTCTATTTTAAAATTGTAATGATGACATCATCTATTTGTTACTTTATGTTGATGATATGTTGATAGCTTCTAAGAGCATGTATAAAATCTCGGAGTTGAAGATGGAGCTCAGTAAGGAATTTGAGATGAATGATTTGGGAAACGCACAGAGAATTTTGGGGATGGAGATTCAGAGGGATAGAAAGCAAAGAGTTTGAGGCTCACTCACACTCAATACATCGAGAAAGTCCTATCTCGATTCGGCATGGAGAATGCTAAACCGGTGGCTACTCCATTTTGCTCTCAATTCAAGCTATCCAAAGATATGTGTCCCACATCGGAAGAAGATAAAAGGTATATGGCTAATATACCTTATTCTAGTGTTGTTGGTAGTCTCATGTATGCAATGGTGTGCACGAGACCAGATTTGGCCCATGCAGTTGGTGTTGTTAGTCGATATATTTCTAACCCAGGTAAAGAGCATTGGCAAGCAGTGAAGTGGATACTCAGATATCTTTGTGGCACTTCTTCAGTTGGCTTGTTATATGGTAGAGTAGATGGAGACATCTCTCTTAGAGGATACTGTGATTCAGATTACGCTGGGGATAGAGATGGACGGAAGTCGGCATCGAGCTATGTTTTTACACTTGGCATATGCCCGATTTCGTGGAGATCAAAGTTGCAGTCTATCGTAGCTTTGTCGACTACCGAAGCAGAGTTAATATCGATTGTGGAAGCAACAAAGAAAGGATTTCACTTACTTCAGTTGTTGGATGATCTTTCAATGGCACAACAGACAATGGAGCTATTTTCAGATAGTCAGAGCGCGATTCATCTTGTTGAGAATCAGGCTTATAGTTCACGGACGAAGCACATTGATGTTAGATGCTTCTTTCTTATGCTTGAGGAAGAACGAAGCAAGATCAAATTATTGAAGGTGGGTACTTCGGATAATCCTTCAGATATGATGACCAAGTCACTTCTAAAGGACAAGTTTGAGCATTGCTCAAACTTGATCTGTTTGCTTCCTGTTACTTGAGCGCCATGGGGCGCTGGGCCCAACAACTTCTATGTTGACTGTTGAAGATGAGATGATGAAGAAATATTGTCATATTTGAATCAAGGTGGAGTGTTGAAATTAATGATTCAAATATTTGTAGAGAAGGAAAGAAATTGATTGATTGTCAATCAATTAATTGGCTCGTACATGGAAAGAGATAGGAGAAAGTTTTCTTTTTGGAAGAAAAATAAAAGGCCAATTAATCAATTAATTAATGAAGAATCAATTCTTAGGGAAAGAGATTGAGACCATAATTGCTCCATCGATTTATGCTCCAATCAAATCAAGGAAGATATTATATTTATTTTTCTTCATGAAACTTCTCTTCTTTATCCCCAAGAAATCCCTCTATATAAATAGGGGTCATGTTATTGTATGAAGTATGCAATCCACCATTAGTCTTCTCTCTTTTGTAATCTTTTGTACTCATTTCTTTATTGAGAAACAAAAGTTGTTGGGTCTCCGTGGACGTAGGCAAAGCCGAACCACGTTAAAAATTGGTGTGCTCTTTCCTCTATTTTCTAATTTTGTTCTCTCTATAATTTGTGCCACTTGTTTTTATTTTTGGCGTTGTTGAAATTGTTGACAGACTAGATCATTGGGTTTATTCATATTCCGCTGCCCAAATCTCTGATTTGCACTACAGTTGGCTGAGGCAAGCCATGTGATCTTGGTGTTTTGATTTGGTAAGAGGAAGATATTTTGTGAGTGGTCAATCAATTGTCACTTTTCAAAATCTAAAAATTGATTTTTTGCAACATATTTTATTCATGTCTACCACTATAAATAAGACCATAAGCACACACTTCTCCTCACAACAAAACCATTCAAGGATCAGTAGAAAAGCTAAGGATTCCAAACTTTTAAGGTGAGTAGACTCTTTTCTTTCCTAATTATGTATAGTGTAATGCAGATACTTGTGTATGCATTATGTTGTTAAATATGAGTGCATAGCTAAAAGTTTTATCATGTTAAAAACTGAATCAAAAACTGGGAACAGAGAGAGAAGAATGATCAAACTTAGTGAGTAAAACATTCTTTTATTCCAATTTTTTTTAATAATGCTATGATTATTCTCCTTGAACATTTATGCGCATATCTGTTCTTATGTGTATATGGGAATGATAGACATTTCTGATTTAAAATATCCGATAATATGATTGCATTGAACGATTACTATATTCACTCCTGTATGTGAACTAAAACACATTTCCCAGTAGCTACTTCAAAAATCCCTAACAAATTGGATGATAAGATATGATTGCTGAATGCAAAATGATTGGTAAATCTAAGGTATGGGATAAAAATCACCGCATTATAAAATAGCTCATCTAAATAAGTTTTATCCTATATATTGAAAAGAAGGATAAAAACCAAACATTCGACCACAGTAACCTTGTATTTCAGGTATTTAAATATGTTTGTGTTCAAAAAACGTTTCAGAAAACGTGAATTTTGGATGAAAAACATAATTTTTAACATTTGGAATAAGGAGGATTTTGGAGTTGATCAGAAAAGCGAACATGGCGAATTCTGCTGAACTATGTAATCGTAAAGTATGGGGTTGAGGGTGGAGGAGCGCTGAGGATCATATAATCAAGGAAAAATGATAGATGATTTTTCAGCGAGTGATTTAAGAGATTGCTGTTGAAACATCGTTTTGGGTACTGTCCTTCACTCAACTTTTAAATGGCGAACCATACTACGGTGGATGAATCGAATGGTCTATGTTATTGTGAGGGAGTGCAGCCTAGGTTCATTGTCGAATTGGTGAAGTATGGTCTGAATCAAAACAACGTGGTGGAAGTGATAGGAGGTAAGGTGGTCGGTGAATGAAACAATTGTTTTTAATGGTACTAGGTTGAACATTAAAAATTGTAGCCGAAGTAATTAGTGGACGAGCTGAGTTCATTGATGGGTTCAATGGGAGATGCTGCGGTTGTAGAAGTATTTGTGACCGATGCATTGTAGCTCCACGATGTGTGCATGTGCACACCAATCTGTGCACGGAAGAACTTCGAGAAGAAGAAAGGAAAGCAACAGTTTAAAATAGAATAAAGGAGAAACGTAGTTGGGCTTAGGTGGTTACACCACGATGATGTGGGTGGATAGTTGGGTTCGGCAAGAGGGTCAGCAAGCAAACTGAAGAAGGAGGTGCAGATTGCACAAGAAGCAGAAAAGAAGTGGGAAGAGTAGAATCTGTTGTCAAAATAAACAAGTGAGTGCATAGTGCAGTAGACTACAACTGAATTTCCATGAATGCATTTGTTAGCCTGCACTTACCAATATTTTAAGTAATGGAAATATCATTAGTTCAGTACGTTAATGACAAACGCATAAAGTAATTATGGCCTTCAATATTTGACATGAAAGTATTAACTAAATAGCAAGGAATCCAAGAAAAATAACATAACCCAGAAATAGTATACTTCATGAGCAGACTTTAGACCAGCATTTTGGAAAAATGGGACCAAGTCAGAATCCCCATACTCAAGTAATTCATTCTCCAGATTTAAATCAATCAATGTTTTGTATAAATACTCATAAAAACCTCGATTCCCCACTGTAACATGAACTGAAATTTGTGGCGCATCTGCTGTAGATAATTCCACTACACTTTGTTGCGCATCTTATCAGGTGTAGAACGCTGATGAAGATAATTCGACTACTCTTTTGTTTACCCTACAGTCCAAGGGGCATCGATTTGTTGGTATGTTTTGTTCAAGGAAGCGGTGTATCTAATGATGTTGCCAAACGTAAACATGCCGAAGTTTATGAACTTACCCTAAACTGGAAGCAAAAGCATGGGATAGGAGGAAGAAAGAGTGCCAGCGATGAAGGAAATGCAAAGAAGAATATTGACAGAAAGCATAACCGGGAAGAAAAAAAGTAAATGAGATAAAAGAATGGGGCGGCAGCTGTTTAAGTGGGTGTAGCAGCTGTAACACAAGTATACCAGGGGCTAGGCATGCGTTTTGTACTAAGATGGATCCGATTGGGCTTGTGCTAAACTGTATATGTAGGTATATTTTAGTAAGAAACAAATTAACATGACCCTATCCTCCTATATATACCACTAAAATTGGAAAAAAAGAGAGTAAAATATCAAAAAGAATCTCATAAAAGACCTGGATTTTCGAAACGTAAGTTTCGCTTAGACGGAGCAGAAGCACTCGTCGTTCTTAACGGGATGAAGGTCCATTTCATACAAGTTTGCAGGCACAACGTGCAATGAGCTACGGACTTAGATAGAGATTTCAGGCCAACAATGATGCTAGGCTCGACACGATGATACCTGACAGTGCGCTGAGTCCAATAGAGATCATATCAAGAAGAAAGGAAAGGAGATGAGCGGTATGAAAGAAATGGGGAAACAAACTGAAAAATAAAGAAGAAGTAGATCGATAAAAGAATAAAAAGGGAAATTGACAAGAACAATACAAGGTGTAAAAGCTAAAATATAAATTTTATATTCAAAATCAGATTAAGAAGTAATTATGGAAAAATCATTTTCCAAAGAATAATGAAAGTATTCATTTTTAAAGTTGACGAACAAAATGGAAAGAGAAACTGTGTGCGACGAACACACTGAAATCGTCCAATTTTTAGACATGATCAAAATACCCAGATATCAGCAAGATGATCATATATTGTTTGGTTTAACTGTGATTATATATATAAATTGATTTTAATCATGTTAGATTAATAATTTACCAAGAAAATGTTCGCTAATCATTTCAAAGAGACCGAAATTATTATTTCACTTTGATTTGATTGTACGCCGCGTGCCAGAGATTTTTAAAGTGAAGACGACGATATACAAGGACTATTTTTTTTGAATAATGCCTTCGGTTTGTCCAATCCTAGGACAACTTGTATGGACGAATGTATGACAGAGTATTTCCAAAAGAATCACGTACGTTGTTTTCTTCAAACGTACCAGTTGCTGGCACAGAAGGGAAACTTCTTTAGCCTGTCAACCAGAGTATCATTGTGGAATTCAATTAGTGTTTTTCGATGGATTTGACGATGTGGCATTCAAAGAAAATAAAGAGATGATGATCAAGCGTAAGTCTAGCCTCAAGCCTCACACCCAGGGAAATGACAAAAATCGGGCAGGTAGCATGGCTATGTGAGTCGCTCCCATTAGGGTGTAACATCACCTATCTAGAGAAATTCCTTTTGTTTCTTAATCAATCGATTCTGACCATTCGGGAATGGTTGCCGTACACAACCATTGGTGATATACATTCGATACACTCAAGAGAAATGAGTGGTCGGTCATGTGAGGGCCGGGTTGCAAGACGTTCTTGTTGAACCCAGGTGTATTTGCCTCTAAAGATACATCATCGGAAGGTGGTCCCATACCTTGTCATAGTTGGAAATCCAATTTCCCTAAGCGCCAAGTGGTTTTTATTTGTATACTATATAGGAGAATGTGAGATGCGAGCATTCTTCTAGATTCTAAATTATTTGTGGAAAAACCCTAGATGCTATGATAATATATGATTTTAAATATACAAAGTGTTTTGATCTCATAAGGTAAAAACCCATTCCGTAATTAAGGCATGGTCTTATGAGATATTTTTATTTGTTTTAAAAATTGTTTACTCATACCAGTCCCCTGACTGACCCGGAGTTTATTTTTTTCTGTGTTTCCCTTAAACTCTTGGGTATTCATAATGCTTGTTATGAATAGACAAGTGAATCAGGATTAAATGAAACTTGTGAAGCTGGATGAAGATTATCTGTGTGTTGGTCTACTTATCCTACATACTGTATAATTAAGTCTGTCAGTTAGTCGTCAATGATATGTATAATTAAAGTTGTACTATGAAATGGCTTGTATCACTAGATATATTATGCTTTGATGTAATATGTTCCGCTGTGTAATATTATGAAGTATTATCTTTTGTGAAAATTCTGCTGTGAGATTCTGATGTTTTTATGCGATTTTATCTTCTATCTATTCTTATTCTTATTAATGACACAACTGCCGATGTGTTCGAAAGTTGGGTCGTTGCAGTTGGTATCAGAGCTTATGTTACTGATTACCTAGGCTTTGGGTAAGTGTGAGAGAGCGTATTTTTATAATAAAAAATTAAAATAAATTTAAAATAAATCAACTTGGATGATATACCTAAGTTAGTTATATCCGATCAAGTCGGGAATGACGACCTGTTGCATTCAGGTAATTAAGATGAGTAACCGAGGACGAAGGGGTCGAGTTATAGGGTCTTCCACTACTACTGGTCGTAATACTGGATCCCAGGATCAAGGAGGGACTGTGGAGGAAGTTGTCCTAGTTCAGCAGGGTAAAAGCTTTGCAACTATTTGTAAGGAGTATACGACTCTGGGAGGAAAAGTTTTCAAAGGGACGGAATCTTTCATTGAAGTCCAAGCATGGTTGAGGTCCTGTGAGAGGATTTTCATGGGACTGAATTTGAATGATGAGCAGAAACGACTCTTAGCTTCATGGCAACTTCAAGAAGCTGCTGCTATTTGGTGGGATGCTCAGACCACCAATGTTCCTCAGGAAGATTTCACTTGGGAAAAATTCAAAGAAGCTTTCGAAGCACAATTTCTACCTACTACAGGAAAAACGAGAATGTATCGGGATTTCATCGACCTCAAGCAAGGGAACATGAAAGTATCTGAATATGAGAACAAGTTCAAATCACTTTCTTGTTTCGGGCCAGAACTGATTAATACCTCACTCAAGAAGAATGAAATGTTCATAGCAGGATTGAAGGATAGTCTGCAAGTTCAGATGATTGGACATCTCAAGATTCCATTCGTTGATCTAGTTGATATGGCAGTTCGCTATGAGGCACTGGAGGGTAATAAGCCAGTTGCTAAAGCAGCACAAACAGGAGGACCTAGTGGTGAGAATCTAAACAAAAGGAAATTCAACCCGAACTAGAACAACAAGGGAATACCAAAGATGGGGAGAAAGCCAAAGAACATTATAAAGATACGCAATGCCATAACTGCAAGGAGAAAGGACATATTGCTAGGTTTTGTACGAAGCCATCAGTAGAAAAGCCACAACAAAATCAACAACCAGAGCAACCTCAACCAAAGGGAACAAGTGATGCTATTCCCCAGAAGTTTTCATGCTATAACTGTCATCAGCCTGGGTACTTGGTTAAAGACTGTCCACTTAGGAAGGCGCAGCAACCAAAGGTTTATGCTTTAATGGATAAGTCATCAACTTCTGAGAATGTGAAAATAGAAGGAGCTTCAGAAGGTACCTTACTCTTTTTTTAAAAGGAGTTAATTAACTAGGGTCAGCCTCAAGATAAATTAAATATGGTTGAATAATATCCAATCATATTGATACCAGAAATCGAGTTAGAATTTTAAATTGAATTAAAGTTTGGATTTCCTGAAATTAAGGATGGACTTAAGTATTTATTTGGATATGGACTTAGGAAAAGTAAATTGGTCGATTTATGAAATCAAATCATAATCATGAGTCCCGTAATGGAGATCGTTAAGTACGTGAATGAAGATTTTGGGAAATAATTAACGGAGTTAAGTAAATAGACCGATGAGTTAAAAAGAGAATTTGGGCAGATATTTTTGAAATTGCAGATGTATGTTTATATAAGTCAATAACGCTGATCAACTGTTTACAAATTTCGGAGACGAAATTTTTATAAGGGGGGTAGAATGTAATGTCCCAGGTTTTCACTCATCACTGACACAGATAAATAGAATTATCATAAGTACGTTAAAATTCATACTTTAAAAAAAATTTAAAACATGTTAATACATGCATGATAGTATTTGCATAAGCATGTAGCACAACACTTACAAAAATCCATTTTTTTCATATTTATGTATGATAGCATGGATTCAATAGCGTTTGTTTAATTTTATTTTACACATGTGTGATGATAAAACTTTTATATAGCAAGTTTTTAATGCCATTTTATTTAATATTTTGTTCTTCATTTTTCAAAGTATTTTAGAGCTTGTTTTTTGCAAATTCTTGAATTGGAAAAAACTTGTTTAAATTTGAATTAAAACTTGCCAAAGACCATTTGGTTGTCAAAGCAAGTTTAAGTTTACAAATACAAGACTTCAATTTTTTTTAAACATATAAAAGGTTTGAATTTATTTTTCTTTAACTTTTATGTATATGTGATGTCACTTGTTTAAAATTCATATTTTAACATGTATGTAAGAACAACACTTATGCATAGCTAATTTTTAAAATTCCATTCCTTTGCAAAACACTTGTTCATTTTTTTTCAAAAGGGTTTAAAACCTTGTGTTGACAAACTCCTTATTTTAAAACCTTAAAACACTCTTGCCAAAAACATGTTTAAACATCTCTTTATTCTCAAAACAAAGTCAAGAAAATATTTGCACTTTTATATGCATTAAAATCTAGAACATGTATTGTCAAAATCATCCTTCACTTCATGATCTCATTCATGGATCACATACACTATGAATCATGCTAGCAACTAGGATTTTTAGGCACATGACAAATCAATTTAAATAGGAGCATTTTTAGTTTTTCATTTCCTTTCATTTGATTTTCTGAAAATTGTCATTTCTTTTGTATTTTCAAAAAAAAAACACTTGTTAGTTTTGTCAAAAACATGTGCTAAAAATCTTGCTAAAATCTTGCATTTATCACATGGATCTCACCTACACTAGAATAGGAATTTGAAAGCATATGCACTTGCACATGGCAAATCATTCTTGTTTATATATTTTCAGATTTTTTGAATTTTTCCTCTATTATTTTCCCCAAAACATATTCATTTTGTCACAAAACATGTGCTAAAAGATTGCCAAATCTTGTGTATATACCATAGATCATTACCTACACTAGTTAAACACTAAAGCTCATAGATTCTCAAGATTTTCCATGCCAAAAACCATATGGACGTGAGGGAAAATGGTGTAGGAAATTTCAAAAGTTTACATACCTTGGAGGCCAAGGTAATGTATTTTATAATTTATGTTAAATCAACTTTATCATGAGAGATTTTGGTTTAAAAACCCAAGGCAAAACTGATTTTATATGGTACAAAAATGGATATTTTAATTTGTTTAAAAACAAGGAAGATTTCTGAAAGATCATTTGCATTTAAGGTGACAATTCATGGAAACCAATAGGAAGAAAACTGGTGATTGTATAGAAGATTTTCAGGTAATGTTGGCTGAGGCAAGCCATGTGATCTTGGTGTTTTGATTTGGTAAGAGGAAGAGATTTTGTGAATGGTCAATCAATTGTCACTTTTCAAAATCTAAAAACTATTTTTTTGCAACATATTTTAATCATGTCTACCACTATAAATAAGACCATAAGCACGCACTTCTCCTCACAACAAAACCATTCAAGGATCAGTAGAAAAGCTAAGGATTTCAAACTTTTTAGTTGAGTAGACTCTTTTCTTTCCTGATTATGTATAGTGTAATGCAGATACTTGTGTGCATTATGTTGTTAAATATGAGTGCATAGCTAAAAGTTTCATCATGTTAAAAACTGAAACAAAAACTGGGAACAGAGAGAGAAAAGAATGAACAAACTTAATGAGTACAACATTCTTTTATTCCATTTTTTAACCATGCTATGATTATTCTCCTTGAACATTTATGCATATATCTGTTCTTATGTGTATATGGGAATGATTGACATTTCTGATTTAAAATATCCGATAATATGATTGCATTGAACGATTACTGTATTCACTCCTGTATATGAACTAAAACACATTTCCCAGCATCTAATTTAAAAATCCCTAACAAATTGGATGATAAGATATGATTGATGAATGCAAAATGATTGGTAAATCTAAGGTATGGGTTAAAAATCACCGCATTATAAAATAACTCATCTAAACAAGTTTTATCCTATATATATTGAAAAGAAGGATAAAAACCAAACATTCGACCACCGTAGCCTTGTATTTTAGGTATTTAAATATGTTTATGTTCACAAAACGTGAATTTAGGAAGAAAAACATAATTTTTAACAATTGGAATAAGGAGAATTTTGGAGTTGATTTGAAAAGCGAACATGGCGAATTCTAGTGAACTATGTAATCGTAACGTATGGGGTTGAGGGTGGAGGAGCGCTGAGGATCATATAATCAAGGAAAAATGCTAGATGATTTTTTAGCGAGTGATTTAAGAGATTGCCGTTGAAACATGGTTTTGGGTACTTTTCTTCGCTCAACTTTTAAATGGCGAACTACACTACGGTGGATGAATCGAGTGGTCTATGTTATTGTGAGGGAGTCCAGCCTAGGTTCATCGTCGAACTGGTGAAGTATGGTCTGAATCAAAACAACGTGGTGGAAGTGAAAGGAGGTAAGGTAGCCGGTGAATGAAATAGTTGTTTTTAATGGTACTAGGTTGAACGTTAAAATTGTAGCCGAAGTAATTAGTGGACGAGATGAGTTCATTGATGGGTTCAACGGGTGATGCTGCGGTTGTAGAAGTATTTGTGACCGATGCATTATAGCTCCACGATGTGTGCATGTGCACACCAGTCTGTGCACGGAAGAACTTTGAGAAGAAGAAAGGAAAGCAACAGTTTCAAATAGAAGAAAGGAGAAACATAGTTCGGCTTAGGTGGTTACACCACGATGATGTGGGTGGATAGTTGGGTTCGACAAGAGGGTCAGCAAGCAAACTGAAGAAGGAGGTGCAGATTGCACAAGAAACAGAAAAGAAGTGGGAAGAGTAGAAGCTGTTGTCGAAATAAACAAGTGAGTGCATAGTGCAGTAGACAACAACTGAATTTCCGTTAATGCATTTGTTAGCCTGCACTTACCAATATTTTAAGTAATGGAAATATCATTAGTTCAGTACTTTAATGACAAACGCATAAAGTAATTATGGCATTCAATATTTGACTTGAAAGTATTAACTAAATAGCAAGGAATCCAAGAAAAATAACATAACCCAGAAATAGTATACTTTATGAGCAGACTTTAGACCAGCATTTTGGAGAAATGGGACCAAATCAGAATCCCCGTACTCAAGTAATTCATTCTCCCGATTTAAGTCAATCAATGCTTTGTATAAATACTCATAAAAACCTCGATTCCCCACTGTAACATGAACTGAAATTTGTGGCGCATCTGCTGTAGATAATTCCACTACACTTTGTTGTGCATCTTATCAGGTGTAGAACGCTGATGAAGATAATTCGACTACTCTGTTGTTTACCCTACAGTCCAAGGGGCATCGATTTGTTGGTATGTTTTGTTCAAGGAAGTGGTGTATCCAATGATGTTGCCAAACATAAACATGCCGAAATTTATGAACTCACCCTAAACTGGAAGCAAAAGCATGGGATCAGAGGAAGAAAGAGTGTCAGCGATGAAGGAAATGCAAAGAAGAATATTGACAGAAAACATAACTGGGAAGAAAAAAAAAGTAAATGAGATAAAAGAATGGGGCGGCAGCTGTTTAAGTGGGTGTAGCAGCTGTAACACAAGTATACCAGGGGCTAGGCATGCGTTTTGTACTAAGATGGATCTGATTGGGCTTGTGCTAAACTGTATATGTAGGTATATTTTAGTAAGAAATAAATTGACATGACCCTATCCTCCTATGTATACCACTAAAATTGGAAAAAAGAGTAAAATATCAAAAAGAATCCCACAAAAGACCTGGATTTTCAAAACGTAAGTTGTGCTTAGACGGAGCAGAAGCACTCGCCGTTCTTAACGATATGAAGGTCCATTTCATACAAGTTTGCAGGCACAACGTGCAATGAGCTAGGGACTTAGACGGAGATTTCAGGCTAACAATGATGCTAGGCTCGACAGGATGATACCTGACAGTGCGCTGAGTCCAATAGAGATCATATCAAGAAGAAAGGAAAGGAGATGAGCAGTATGAAAGAAATGGGGAAACAAACTGAAAAATAAAGAAGAAGTAGATCGATAAAAGAATAAAAAGGGAAATTGACAAGAACAATACAGGGTGTAAAAGCTGAAATGTAAATTTTATGTTCATAATCAGGTTAAGAAGTAATTATGGAAAAATAATTTTCCAAAGAATAATGAAAGTATTCATTTTTAAAGTTGACGAACAAAATGGAAAGAGAAACTGTGTGCGACGCACACACTGAAATCGTCCATTTTTTAGACATGATCAAAATACCCAGATATCAGCAAGATGATCATATACTGTTTGGTTTGACTATGATTATATTTAGATTTATTTTAATCATGTTAGATTAATAATTTACCAAGAAAATGTTCGCTAATCATTTCAAAGAGACTGAAATTAATATTTCACTTTGATTTGATTATACGCCGCGCGTCAGAGATTTTTAAAGTGAAGACGACGATATACAAGGACTATTTTTTTGAATAATGCCTTCGGTTTGTCCTGTCCCAGGACAACTTGTATGGATGAATGTCTGACAGAGTATTTCCAAAAGAATCACGTACGTTGTTTTCTTCAAACGTACCAGTTGCTGGCACAGAAGGGAAACTTCTTTAGCCTATCAACTAGAGTATCTTTGTGGAATTCAATTAGTGTTTTCCGATGGATTTGACGATGTGGCATTCAAATAAAATAAAGAGATGATGATCAAGTATAAGTCTAGCCTCAAGCCTCACACCGAGGGAAATGACAAAAATCGGGCAGGCAGCATGGCTATGTGGGTCGCTCCAATTAGGGTGTAGCATCACCTATCTAGAGAAATTCCTATTGTTTCTTAATCTATTGATTCATCCCATTCAGGAATGGTTATCGTACACAACCATTGGTGATATACATTCGATACACTCAAGAGAAATGAGTGGTCGGTCATGTGAGGGCCGGGTTGCAAGACGTTCTTGTTGAACCCAGGTGTATTTGCCTCTAGAGATACATCATTGGAAGGTGGTCCCATACCTTGTCATAGTTGGAAATCCAATTTCCCTAAGCGCCAAGCGGTTTTTATTTGTATACTATATAGGAGAATGTGAGATGCAAGCATTCTTCTAGATTCTAAATTATTTGTGGAAAAACCCTAGATACTACGATAATATCTGATTTTAAATATACAAAGTATTTTGATCTCATAAGGTAAAAACCCGTTCCGTAATTACGGCGTGGTCTTATGAGATATTTTTATTTGTTTTAAAAATTGTTTACTTATACCAGTCCCCTAACTGACCCGGAGTTTATTTTTTTCTGTGCTTCCCTTAAACTCTTGGGTATTCATAACGCTTGTTATGAATAGACAAGTGAATCAGGATTTGATGAAACTTGTGAAGATGGATGAAGATTATCTGTGTGTTGGTCTACTTATCCTACATACTGTATAATTAAGTCTGTCAGTTAGTCGTCAATGATATGTATAATTAAATTTGTACTATGAAATGGCTTGTATCACTAGATATATTATGCTCTGACGTAATATGTTCCGCTGTGTAATATTATGAAGTATTATCTTTTGTGAAAATTCCGCTATGAGATTCTGATGTTTTTCTGTGATTTTATCTTCTATTTATTCTTATTCTTATTGATACAACTGCCGATGTGTTCGAAAGTTGGGTCGTTACATTTTCTACCATTGAATTTATTATTGATCTGATTAGATTTGAATCTGTAATGAATTCAATTGCACTTTTAATTCGTTTCAATTGATAAGTGTGATTTGATCGTCGGTTCAATTAGGTTTGTTCTGAATCAAATTGTAATTTCAATTTTTATTGTTTTCAATCAAATCCTCCAAAATTCGTCTAACTCGCCCATGAAATATATAAATAATAAAAATAATTTTTCCTCCCTGTGTTTGGCCTGCATACTACACAACTGTGCGCCTGCAGTAATTTATTTCTAAATTTGCTCTTGTCTAATTCCTAGAAAGGGCTAAACAGTTTGCTTGCGGTGGAAGTCCGCCCGAGACCGACCAACAAATCCAGCATCCACAAGTTTTTAAATTTATGTGAGAGGCCTCGTACGTATATATATATACATATATATATAACAGTTAACCAATTAATAAAGGAATAAGAATAACATTTACTTTTTGGGGTACAACAAATAAATAACTTAGGACTGATAAGTAGTTTCCTTAGGAAAATATAACTGTTATGGTCATAAAGGGAAATAAAATGGAAATGGGTGTCATAAGGGAATTTATGATTATCATTTAAATGCTAAATCCAAATTAGGGAAGGTACTAAATAAATATCCTAGGAAAAAAAGGGAATATAACCATCCTTATTTATATTAATGAAAATAGGAAATACAGTGGGACTTAGTAGGTTCATAATGTAAGATATTATTAACCATATAAACCCATGACGAAAATGAATCGTGTAAGTATAGTATTTCTGTGTAGGGGGACTAAACAGAAATGACTTAATAACGTAGCCTACTTTATCCCAATAGGCAAAGGTGCTTAAGGCAAAAAGGGTACGAACTAATAACCTTCGCGTATAGTCCACTTTTTGGGTCCTAAAAGGCTAAGTGACTAGGGTTGAAGAGTCCACCTGGGAATAGGTCTTTCAGTTTAGGGGTCTTAAATGGAAGGTGTGTGCGGGCCTACCCAAACTTGGAAACTAAAATGTCCGATATGGCTACCTATCCTACGGGAAGTACGACTAAGGAGGTTATCTAATAAGGTCAGCTAGAAGGTATAGCGAACGATAAAACACCATCACTCAAATTATGCAAGGCAAGGGTATATGAGTGAATGACAGAAGCCTTAACTAGTAGGGCCCGTAGCTAGTGCCCTCTAGTTCTTGTTAACGTTAAGTAAAGTGTTGAGAAATAAAAAGTGACCAATCAGTCCGCTTAGGGTCTTAAACGATCAGGAATAATCCACTCTATCTAGCATTGATAGCGAGGTAATAAATGATGAAAAATAAGAGAATGAAAGTATATGGATATAGAAACTTCGTAATTAGGGGTCTAATCTCGATATGGTAACCAGTTAAGTCTTGGTATAAAGGCTTCAAAAAAGTATGCGTAAACGTCCTATCTTAGTATAATATAATTTGGGAATACTACTTTTGGGAGAGTAGTAGATTTGTGCATAAACATTAACAATGTTTGTTTAGAATCACTAACCTTGTTAGGCATACAACTTGGGTTGAATCAAACGGAATATATCTGTGTTATAGTCTGTATTGTACATTTCTTAGTCACCCGAACTTGTTATTTTGACCCCCTCCTCATTACAACCTCCCAGGTTTCCTAGAGAAGGTCATATTCTCAAAGATGATTAAGTTTGTCTTTCAGTTCTCGTTCTCTCTCATGATTGGTATTGGATAAGTGACTTACTTAGAAAAAGGTAGTTACCTGAGTTAATAATATTTTATCCTATTTTGAATCCACTGTGAGTTATCAACGTACTCTGATTATGCTCACAATTATTTATTGCAGGTACCAGATATACACGCTCCATGCTTGGATGTGTTCAAGCTTTGATTTTTGTCCAAATTTGGGTGTAGAAAAGTATAGGGTGTTACATTTGGTATCGGAGCTTAGGTTAAATGATCAGAGGAACTGGTTAAATTAGGAATCGTGATAGAACGTAATTCGATTTCCTTTCCTGTTTTTCTTCGTCTTTCTTACTCGACTTTAACAATGAAACAAGTCATGGACCTAATTATATAAAATGGGTTTTAAGCGATTAAACGTTGAAATATGCCGAATACGAGTTTCTAGCCGATTCTGTCTTACCCCATAGTATGTTGGAAATCTGGTCATAAGGAGCATGAGGACGAGGTATAGAGGATTCCGTTGATTCGAGATTTGAAAACTGGGATAATATATATTAATATAAAATTCTATCTACAACCGAGATAGTCATAACTCCTGGTTTGATTTCGTTGGGAGTTCCAGTTAAGACCATTACTCAATCCAAAATTGGGAAAGAGCCAACGTTAATATGTCGTATCCATTTCGGGAATATAATTACGAGGTATATCCATTTGTTACTTCATTAAAATTTCCGAATCTACCTTTGTTGAGATATTCAATTGAGTTCTTGGCCTTGTATCCGAGGAAATTTATTTCTAAAACTATTTAAAAAATAAAAATGGATCTCAACGATTTTGAAAGATGGTTTCAGAAAGTAGTTTGTGAAGATATGGTTTTAAATTTTAATTTATTTGTGTTTCAAAGTTTTAGAGCTATTGTGTAATTTTAATAAATATAGTCTGATTGGTAGGAAAGATGGAAATAGGAAGGACAAGGAATATACCACTAAACATGAAAACAAAAACATGTATTCCTTATGATTTTTAGTATCCATTTTCCTATTATATTGGATAATTTATTAAAATTACCACAATTAACCCTTAAGATTCTAAAGCTCTAACATTTTGGACATGAAAAGGTTTTCCCAGTTTGAAATATAAAACTGGAATATAAATAGTAATGATAAAATGGATTATTGGGGTATTAGAATTTTATTTTGGATTTCTAGCTAATTTCCTGTTTTATGTTCGTTCGTTTCGGTGGTCATAAATCTTTTTGGAGGCAGGGAAAAATGCATTGGAAAATTAAATTTCTCAACTAGACAAGTGGTGGAAGTCGATACGGGAATTTAGTTGGGAGTAGAAGTTGTTTTGACATAAATAGAAATTTTAAATTATATAATTTAAACGGGCCATTGGGCCAAGGTTCAAACCGCGTCCGCTATGGGGCAAGCGGTCGACTGCATAGGGGTCGACCGACAGTCGACCGCCTTCTTAGGGCCAGGTCGAATGCTACTCCACGGGCGAGCGTGGTTGACCCAACCCATATTCGACTGAACGATGTATATATACATCGTTCAGGCGACCCTTCTCCCCCAACCCCATTTCCACCGAAAAACCCAAACCCTCATCCTTTTCAAGCTCAAATCCGAGCAAACTCCGCTCCGTTTCGCCCCTAATTACCACCAAAATCCTCCTCATGGAATTCTCTACCCGATTATACTCCGGACTTGCAGTTTATCTCGCCCGTTTTGCCGATTCCTCCATGGCACCTCGCAACCAATACCCCGGTCTCATTCCCCGGGAAGCCGCTTGGCTAGATCGTGATGATGCAAAGATTAAGCACTACCTAGCCACGACCAGTTATGAGTTCCAATTTGGTCGACCGATGATGTTCGCCGACTTCACATTTGGTTTGGAGGATCTTTTTGTCGCCGCAGGCCTAGCACCGATCTTGCGCTTTGACACTTTTGAGCGCAATGTGTATACGCGCTGCATCTATCTGTTCGATGCCCAGATGGATGCCAACATCGATGGCGAGTTATGAATCATCAAATATGAGGTCATGGGCACCCATATCGAGTTCACTGATGCTGACTTGGCCCAGATTCTGGGTATCTCAGCAGAAGGATCCGAGCTTGAAGCTATTGAGATGGAGGACCCTTAGATCCTTCAACGTATCTTTGTTGAGGAGCTCGGAGCCTGGACCACCGCCAGTCTGCGACCAGTAGCCCGTGTAGTTGTACGCATCATACATCACAACATCATCCCAAAGACGGGAAGCTTGGAGCAGATTTATCCTTCTATTCACCGCACCACCTATGTTATCCTTGGTAGCATAGCCGTTAATTGGGCACGCGTGCTTATGATCCATCTTCATGAGCCCTTCGTCGGCACCCCGCAGAGCCATTTTCCTATAGTCATCTTCTCACCCGTGTCTTCCGACACTTCCAGGTGAGACTTCTGGGAGACGCCAGTGAAGAAGGCACCAACCGCCATTATTTGCGCCTCTCTCCAGAAGATGGGCATCCAACTGCCCGATGCTTCTGCACCCACACCACCCACTCCAGCTCAGCAGCCCGGTCATGAAAGCCCAAAGCACAATGTCATCCGAGCTATGCAGGCCGAGCTTTGAGAGGTTCGCAACGGCGCCGACAGGCGCAAGAGATTGGTTGCATCTCCGCTATACTACGTTCTTGGCGCGGACATTGTAATGGATCCAGCTCCAGCCGCGGAGGTAGACCAACTTATAGTGGGTAGTGTTAGTCGTTGTTGTTGTTAGAACATGCTTTGTGCATGTTGTATCTTGTATCATGTGTTTCTCTTTCCAGCATTTTTCTTTGATGTAGTGTTGTGTTAGAGATTGCTAATAATGAAAAATTCGCACGACTTTAGTAATGAGATTTCTATGCTAAAAAAAAAATCTTGTCATTCACACATGATTAATTGAATGAAATCTCGTTATTTACTAGCACTTGTCCTAGAGCTAGAAAGAATAAAATTCTATGTTGAATAAATTTTAGTAAAGAGATGATTCTACATCATGGGTATATAAATAAATAAACCGCCGTTTCTCATCAAAACTAAAATTTATTTTTGTCTTTTGTGTGATTTCACTATTTTTGGCGTAATTGACTTCCTTTTTCGCCAACATGTGACTTGAATCGTTTAATTTTCCACAAAATACATTTTTGAAAGTTTATGGAAAATGTTGTTTGAAAAAAAACATTTTTCTATGATTTTCTTATTTTATAATAAAGTGAAACGGTTTTGGAAGGAAATTTTCAAAATAAACATGACAAGTTTCAAGCGGAAATATATTTTTGTGAAAAATTTCAATTTTTGGTCACATGGATGGCGAAAGGTAGATTTTTGGATGCTTTGTGTGTGCGTAATAGCGGTGCAATAGGACCGATGATATGTTAAAAACGTTAACGATAACAAGAAAATGCTGCTTTAGCCTTGAAAACGTTGTTTCATATTGTAACACCCCACGTCCATTAATGTCACTCACAAAGGGAGTGCATTAACTTCTATGGAGCGTTTTAGGTGTGTATAGAACAGAAACTTAACAACAAGACAGATATAAACAGTACTTGAAAATTTAAAACTTTATTTCATTGCAGCGGAAAATACATAAGTTTGATTACATCATCAAAACCAGAGTCAAAGTACATAATATCCATCTTGACTAAATCAAAGTACATAAATTGAAAGACATAACCCCAGTACAACATAGCCATAAATAAGAGAGGCTGAACTTTACTTCAGCGATCCAAGCAACTTCTAAAAGCAGAGATACAACTATCCAAAATCAAGCTCCACTGGTGCTAGTTCCAACCTGAGCACCTTGGGTGGGGGGGGGGGGGGGGAGGGAGGAAGAAAAGAGGTGGGAACAAAGGGGGTCAGACATAAATTTTGGCCAGTGCGATAACTTTAACAATATAAT
This sequence comes from Allium sativum, assembly GCA_030737875.1. Lineage (NCBI taxonomy): Eukaryota > Viridiplantae > Streptophyta > Magnoliopsida > Asparagales > Amaryllidaceae > Allium > Allium sativum. The sequence goes on from CM060911.1 coordinate 230,670,835, forward strand.
TACCAAAATAACTAGGCTAAGGCATAAGTTGGAAAATAAGGAAATGACTCTGAACAATTGGGTATGACAGAGTAAACAAGGAAACAAGATGGACAACGATATCGTTAAAGGCACACCTATCCCACTATAAGATAATTACTATACTGCACCACCACTATAATATACTGCACCACCACTAGTCGCCCTAAGGTTGATCCCGCCTATAGAACTTAATAATGATAATGGTAGTTTCGTGCACCCCTAGCTGCCTTCATAGGTGTCGCCTGCCCCTATCTCCACTAGGCCCATGCGATCGGCTCCCTAACTCGTAGATACCCGTGCTGGCCCCACAGTGGGGTGTATCACTCCCCAAAGTGGCAACCCGATATCACCAATAATGCACGGCTTATACCTACACGATGCAACAACGTCTTACTACCAGCCCGGGCCCACACACGCGTATGAACCCGTTGGACTTGCGTTGCCACCGCTAACCCGTTTTGGCCTCTTAAAGTCAAGCCCAGTATGCGTGTCCCGTCCTCGACTTGGGTCGAGGCCACAAAGATATGTATGGGTTACTGGTTGAAACGGGCCCCCATTACTTGACACAAGCTATCCACCTAAGCTTGGTCCCCTCTAGTACATAACAATCTTCTTATTCATGTTCACTTACATGTTTCAATTTTGGTTAAGTGTTTCTAATCGTATTTCAAATGCCACCCAAGGCACCCACTTAACCCCCCTCATGTCCCACTACATGTTTATCTGGTTAAGTGTTTCTTAATTCATTAAGACCGTAACCTTAAAAGACCTCTCACATTAGACTGGCATTTGTAGCAGCTGTATTTGTCGGGCGGGTCCGGGAAGTCTTGCACCACAAAAGAGCCTAACCTCGTGTCTTTACAACTGTTACGCATTTAGTTTATGCCTAAGACCTCCCACATTAGACTGGCATTTGTGGCAGCTGGATTTGCCGGGCGGGTCCGGGCAGTCTTACAGCACAAAAGAGCCTAACCACGTGTCTTAGACGATTAATTACACCTAATTAACCATTCCCCAATTTGAATTAATTTCCCTATTCAAATTCCAAATTTAACTATGGCCATAATTGACTCAATTATGTCCATCCATTTATGGTATGCAAAATCATACCAATTTTCATCACAAATTTATTTTATGCCATTTAAGGCATTTATGCCAATTCTTAATATTAAATCTTTTTAATATTATCCTATTACCCCACGTTGTACGTTCGTTTGTTTTAACGTAAAATATACGTTAGACTCGAATAGTCTAACTCATAGAATAAAGAGAAAACATCACAACATACATATAGATAAAACTAGATCTAAACATAGGGGTGAACTTGCATGCGTGAATGATCTAAAACTTGCATAGGCCAAAGTTACGACTTGAATAAAACTACATATGTCATAGATACAAATCTAAAGGTGTAAACATGTTTAGGTAATAGTCACAAACTTGCATAAATCATGTATGTCATAGATCTACATCTAAAGATGTAAACTTGCATAGGCAATAACCACAAACTTGTATAACATGATTCTTATTCCAAACTCATATATTTATATAAACTTGCATATGTGATTTATGCCACATAACAATGGTGTAAACTTATATCTAAACATGTAAACTAGCATGTAGAATTTAGCATATAACTCATACATGTCATAGCCTAACTTTAGATCTAAAATAGATATCATGAAACATGTAAAGTTATACATAATCTTTACTAACTTGCATATGATCCACATCTAAATCAACACCTAAACTTGCATACATACTTATGATTTATCATATGAATCAACATAACCAAACTATCATATGAAACATCATCATGAATTGGTCAATTATAAAATTACAACATAGGTGATAACATCACAACATTACAACATAGATGATGATCATCATAGAATTTACAACATAAACGATAACATCACAATTTTACAACATAAATAATAACATGCGGTCAATAATTCACAACATAGCCATATGATCCGCATCATAACTCAATCCAATTAAATTGCTAATTATTTTATTAAAGAAATCGAACTCACAACTCAAAGAAGGTTTTGAGTTCTGAATTCTGAGTTCTGAAGTTGAATTAGCTTTCCTTTGAAGTAGATTCGTTGTTAGAGTTGAATTGAATTGAATTTGATTAGCTTTCTTCCTCTCTAATTGGTGGCGGCTATTCTGAGTTGCAAGGTGACGACATGGAGCCCATGAATCTAATTTTAGTTCGATTTTTGGGTTTGAGTCTTCATGTCTTTTTATAGAGTTTAGGATTAGTTTAAGCCGTCAGATCAACCCAGAATTAATCCCAGCAAATTAGAGCAGATCAGAAACCCTAATGAGTCAGCACACAGTCATTAACAGGTCACTAATCAAATCTGCCCAGGGGGAGGGGGCAGGTCGACCCTATGGTCGACCTTGTCAGGGTAGGTCGACCCCCAGGTCGACCCAGGCGGGAATTTTCCCGCCTAGCCCGTCTGAATCTGAAATTTGAATTTTCGAAATCTGTTTTGAATTTTCTGAAACTTCCGATGGCCATAACTTCTTCTTACGAAGTCCAATTCACGCAAACTCGGACTCTATCTCAACCAGCATTCCGAGACGAACACAATGGCGCAACCCGTTTCCCTTAATTCTCCCATCTTAGATTTTTTATTCTTTAATTTGTGAACATTAATGTTAACAAAAATACGAGGTGTTACATTCTCCCCTCCTTAAAGGATTTCACCCCCGAAATCTCCAAGTTAAGGAGAATGCATATCCTAACATCCAAACAACCATCTACCCAACCATCAAACACTGGCATCCATTGTCCTTATAAAACTCCTAATGCTATATGAACATATGCAAGAAGTATGTGTATATATTCTTTATCTATTGCAAAATCAGGCGGTCTACTGATTCAGTTGACATCCTTAATGCAAACCATGACAGTGCCATGCATCCATTATGTATGTGAAAGATTCCTATCGATACATATTATTTCTACATGTGTGCACAACCATTCACCAAAATGCAGCATCCATATTATAGCACAACCATTATGCATCCATTAACTTAAATATGCACACACATTTATATGCAATATGCAATATAAAGTGACTGAGCCGATCTAGTGCCTAAGTTGTGTGTATATGCATCCACGAGCAACCATTAGCAAACACTTGCATCCACATGCATCCATCATACATAACATGTCTCAAACACATGTTTCAACCATATGACTACCCTATCTAAAGGTCAAAGATACTGGTTAGAGGACATACTAAAGATAAGATAAGTACAAGGTAAGCGATAAAGGAGAAATTAAAAGACATACCCTTGAAAAGAAAAGGGTACAATGAACGCATCTTCTCTTCCATCTCCCAAGTAGCGTTGCTCACGTCATCTTCCCATTGCACTTTGACTAGCTTGACCTCTCGATTCCTCAACTTCTTAATCTCCGACCAAGAATGCACGTAGGAGCTCATCGAATCGTCGCATCGTACTCTATCTCCACCTCTATAAGCTAGCTCGGCTCTACCACTTCCGCGGTCTCATGCAAGCACTTCCTCAAATGTGATACATGAAATACATCGTGTACACAACTAAGTCTCTCGGGCAACTCCACTCTATACGCCATCTGTCCAATCCTCTCCTTAATAGGAAACGGTCCTACGAACCTTGGAGCTAACTTCCCAACGGACCCAAAGTGAACCACAATCCGTAATGGAGATACCTTGACAAAGACCATGTCCCCAATATCAAACTCAAGATCTGTCCTCCTCTTGTCCGCGTAAGATTTCTGCCTATGTTGCTCCGTTTTTATCCTCCTTCGAATCAAATCGATCTTTTCCGAAGTCTCTAATCATATCGGGCCCAAGCAAAATCTTATATGTAGACTCCCACCAACATGTAGGCGAACGATACGGCCGTCCATAAAGAGCCTCGAACAGTGCCATGCCAATGCTAGACTGAAAGCTATTATTATATGCGAATTCTACCAACGGAAGATGTTCCTCCCATGTACCTCCGAAGTCTAAGACAAACAACCTCAATAGGACCTCTAGAATACGATTCACCCTCTCGGTCTGGCCGTCCGTCTGAGGATGATATGCGGTGCTCAAGCATAACTGAGTCCCTACCGCCTCTTGCAAGCTCTTACAAAACTCGCTAGTAAAGATAGGATCGCGGTAGCTTACTATGCTAGAAGGAACACCGTGCAAACGAACTATCTCTCGAATGTATACGGAGGCTAACCATGGAGCTGTCCTTTTACTCTTCACGGGAATGAAATGGGCGCTCTTAGTAAGTCTGTCTACCACGACCCAAATCCCCGTATTACCCTTCCTCGATCTCGGTAACCCATCAATGAAGTCCATCGAGACACTTTCCAACTTCCATTGTGGGACCTCCAATGGGTGAAGCAACCCACCGGGTTTCTTTTGCTCTGCTTTTACTTGTTGGCATGCCAAGCTTCTCGCGACAAACTCAGCCACATCCCTCTTCATGCCGACCCAAAAGTAAACTCGTCTCATGTCCATGTACATCTTGTCCCGCCGGGATGGATGGTCATCTTCGAACGATGTGCATCATCAAGAATGGTCTTCCTCAAATTCTCGTCCCATGGTACATAAAGTCTACCGTCCCTACGTAACCAACCCTTATCATCTAGGTATACCTACGGAGATGGCTCGATGACTCCCCTCTTTTGAGCTTCCCTACTAACTCAACCAACTGTGGGTCATCTCGCTGTGCCTCACCGATCCGTCCCAAAAGCATAGGTCTGACCTCTAAGGATGCCAGCAAACCGGGTACAAAATCAATGGAAGGTCTAAAGTCAAACGTAGAGATGAAATCTAAGCTTCGCCGCTCAACAAACAACGGACTCAAGGATAACCTTTTCCTACTTAAGGCGTCTGCCACCACGTTCCCCTTGCCAGGGGTATATGCTATCTCGAAATCGTAGGGCGCTAAGAATTCCATCCACCTTTGCTGCCTTAGGTTCAAGTCCTTCTAAGAGAACAAGTATTTTAGTGATTTGTGGTCAGTGAACAATTCAAATTTCTCGCCAAGAAGATAATGGCGCCAAGACTTAAGCGCAAAAACAATAGCGGCCAACTCTAAGTCATGTGTAGGGTAATTTCTCTCATGCACTCTCAACTGCCTTCCACCATAGGCTATTACCCTTCCCTCTTGCATTAAGACTGCGCCTAGTCCTGTCCCACATGCATCGGTATAAACGGTAAATGGCTTACTCCCATCTGGCAACACTAAGACTGGGGCTGTGGTCAAAGCTCTCTTTAAACGTTGGAACACATCATCACAATTTGCGTCCCATGTGAAGACTAGGTTCTTCTTTGTCAAGCGTGTTAATGAGGCTGATATTTTTGCGAAGTCTTTGATAAACTTCCTATAGTAGCCAGCCAACCCTAAGAAACTCCTCACCTCGGTAGCATTTTTAGGGGCCTTCCAATCTTGAATGGCACTACCTTTGCGGGATCCACAGCTATCCCTTCTTTGTAAACCACGTGCCCTAAGAATCGCACTTCCTTCCTCCAAAAGTGACATTTAGAACATTTAGCTTTAAGGCTATGCGCTCGAAGGGTCTCCAACACTTCCCTAAGATGTAGGGCATGCTCTTCCTCTCTCTTAGAAAAGATCAAGATGTCATCCACAAAGACTACCATGAATTTATTAAGGTACTCCCTAAACACCCTACTCATCAAGTCAACAAAGTATGCGGGGGCGTTTGTCAAACCGAAGGGCATCACAAGCCACTCGAAGAAGCTGTCTGGAGTCCTAAAGGAAGTCTTGTCTATGCTATCCTCAGCCCCTCTCAACTGATTGAAACCCGTGTCTAAGTCCAACTACGAAAACACTGAGGCGCCAACTAACTGATCGAAGAGATCGTCAATCCTCGGCAGTGGGTGCCTATTCTTCTTGGTAAGTTTATTAAGTTCTCTATAGTCCACAAAAAGTCTAAGGGACCCATCTGCCTTCGTGGCAAATACTACTGGAGCACCCCACTCCGATATACTACGTCTGATGAACCCCTTCTCAAGTAATTCTTTCACTTGCTTACTGAGTTCTCTTCTATCTCTTGGAGCCATGTGGCGCACTGGCAATGCAACGGGCTTTGCATTATCTACTAGATATATTTGAAAGTCAATCTAACGTTTTGGGGGTAAACCCCTCACCTCATCGAAGACATCAACATATTCATGGACTATACGAACATAATGTAAATCATCATCGGATGTGTCAAGGGATTCTAGGTAGCTAAGCATTACTGGACCTCTAGGGTCACAAGAAATGTCAAAGGTCTTTCCACAACGAGTCAACAATCTAACTACCCTTCTTTCACAATCTAGGATGGCCCCGTATCTAGTTAGCCAATCCATACCTAGAATCAAGCCGTAGCCCATGAAGCCAAGAACAAAGGCGTTGCATTCAAACTCAACGCCCAAGATAAACACTCTCAAATCCCGACAAATCATAGAAAGATGAGCCGAATCACCAATAGGATTTGAGACTACTAAGGGATCTGTAACAAGACTAGTATCTAGGTGCAGTGTTTCAACTAATGATGTAGAGATAAACGAATGTGCTGCGCCAGAATCGAATAAAGTACGGACAGGATGATCAAACAGAAAAACTAAACTTTCAACGGAAATCGTTCTACCTTGTTCTTGTAGCGGTGGGACCACGAGAGCCTAAACTTGTCCCCTTGCCTGCCCTGGTGCCATAAGAGCATGCACCTATCCTCCCGAGGTAGACCCTGCCCTCTGTCCTTTCTTTGGGCAATCCTTAATCAGATGTCCTGCTTTGCCATAGTGGAAACAACCAGTCTTCTTTTTCTTCCTACAATCTTTGCTTAGATGGCCTGGTGTCCCATAGCTAAAGCATCTCTTCTTCCCCTTACCATTGTTGCCTTTTCCACCTTTCTTGTTCTGTTGTTGCTGTTGCGGTTTCTTTTGATCCCCTTTCTTCTTGGGAGCCTTATCCATGCCTCCACTATACGTTCTCCATTTGTGACCTCCGACCTACAAGAAACTTCGTCCTTCATCAACCAAGCAGCTAGTCGAACCTTCCTCCCTTCGTCTATCTCAAAGATACTGACAAGTCCTCCACTTCCTTGAGCCAACTTCTAACCCCGACAAATGTCTAAGTCCCATGAAGCGATTTTCCTCCCATCGTACGGAAGTCCTCATATATCTTAGGAAAAAGCATCTATATGCGGAGGAAGAGATTCAAAAAGGGAAAGAGGAAGAGATTCAAAACGGGGAATCAAAGGAAAGATATATGGCTCTTGGGGATTATGTTTTTCTAAAATAATATTTTCTCTTGAAAATACTTTCCTTAAAACATACTTTTGAAAGTACTTCTTTATAAAAAGTGGTTTTGAAAAACAGTTTTTCAAAATTCATATCTGTTCTGGTAACCTTCAGCTCTGATACCACGTGTAACACCCCACGTCCATTAATGTCACTCACAAAGGGAATGCATTAACTTCTATGGAGCGTTTTAGGTGTGTATAGAACATAAACTTAACAACAAGACAGATATAAACAGTACTTGAAAATTTAAAACTTTATTTCATTGCAGCGGAAAATACATAAGTTTGATTACATCATCAAAACCAGAGTCAAAGTACATAATATCTATCTTGACTAAATCAAAGTACCTAAATTGAAAGACATAACCCTAGTACAACATAGCCATAAATAAGAGAGGCTGAACTTTACTTCAGTGATCCAAGCAACTTCTAAAAGAAGAGATATAGCTATCCAAAATCAAGCTCCACTGGTGCCAGTTCCAACCTGAGCACCTAGGGAGGGGGGGGGGGAGGAAGAAAAGAGGTGGAAACAAAGGGGGTCAGACATAAATTTTGGCGAGTGCGATAACTTTAACAATATAATTACCAAAATAACTAGGCTAAGACATAAGTTGGAAAATAAGGAAATGACCGTGAACAATTGGGTATGACAGAGTAAACAAGGAAAAAGATGAACAACGATATCGTTAAAGGCGCACCTATCCCACTATAAGATAATTACTATACTGCACCACCACTACACTATACAGCACCACCACTAGTCACCCTAAGTTTGATCCTGCCTATAGAGCTTAATAATGATAATGGTAGTTTCATGCACCCCTAGCTTCCTTCATAGGTGCCGCCTGCCCCTGTCTCCACTAGGTGTACCCACTACCCCCATGCGATCGGCTCCCTAACTCGTAGATACCCGTGCTGGCCCCACAGTGGGGTGTATCACTCCCCAAAGTGGCAACCCGATATCACCAATAATGCACGGCTTATACCTACACGATGCAACAACGTCTTACCTACCAGCCCGGGCCCACACACGCATATGAACCCGTTGGACTTGCATTGCCACCGCTAACCCGTTTTGGCCTCTTACAGTCAAGCCCAGTATGCGTGTCCCGTCCTCGACTTGGGTCGAGCCCACAAAGATACGTATGTGTTACTGGTTGAAACGGGCCCCTATTACTTGACACAAGCTATCCACCTAAGCTTGGTCCCCTCTAGTACATCCCACCTAACCCTCTTCTTATTCATGTTCACTTACATGCTTCAATTTTGGTTAAGTGTTTCTAATCGTATTTCAAATGGCACCCAAGGCACCCACTAGATTCCACATGCCACCCAAGGCACCCACTTAACCCCCCTCATGTCCCACTACATGTTTATCTGGTTAAGTATTTCTTAGTTCATTAAGACCGTAACCTTATAAAGACCTCTCACATTAGACTGGCATTTGTGGCAACTGGATTTGCCGGGCGGGTCCGGGCAGTCTTACACCACAAAAGAGCATAACCTCGTGTCTTTACAACTGTTACGCATTTAGTTTATGCCTAAGACCTCCCACATTAGATTGGCATTTGTGACAGCTGGATTTGCTGGGTGGGTCCGGGCAGTCTTACACCACAAAAGAGCCTAACCTCGTGTCTTAGACGATTAATTACACCTAATTAACCATTCCCCAATTTGAATTAATTTCCCTATTTAAGTTCCAAATTTAAGTATGGCCATAATTGACTCAATTATGTCCATCCATTTATGGTATGCAAATCATACCAATTTTCATCACGAATTTATTTTATGCCATTTAAGGCATTTATGCCAATTCTTAATATTAAATCTTTTTAATATTATCCCATTACCCCCACGTTGTACGTTCGTTTGTTTAACGTCAAAAATATGTTAGACCCGAATAGTCTATCTCATAGAATAAAGAGAAAACATCACAACATGCATACAGATAAAACTAGATCTAAACATAGGGGCGAACTTGCATGTGTGAATGATCTAAAACTTGCATAGGCCAAAGTTACAAATTGCATAAAACTACATATGTCATAGATCCAAATCTAAAGGTGTAAACTTGTTTAGGTAATAGTCACAAACTTGCGTAAATCATGTATGTCATAGATCTACATCTAAAGGTGTAAACTTGCATAGGCAATAACCACAAACTTGCATAACATGATTCATATTCCAAACTCATATATTTATATAAACTTGCATATATGATTTATGCAACATAACAATGGTGTAAACTTACATCTAAACATGTAAACTAGCATGTAGAATTTAGCATATAACTCACACATGTCATAGCCTAACTTTAGATCTAAAATAGATGTCATGAAACATGTAAAGTTATACATAATCTTTACTAACTTGCATATGATCCACATCTAAATCAACACCTAAACTTGTATACATACATATGATTTATCATATGAATCAACATAACCAAACTAGCATATGAAACATCATCATGAATCAGTCAATTATAAAATTACAACATAGATGATAACATCACAACTTTACAACCTAGATGATAATCATAATAGAATTTACAACGTAAATGATAACATCACAATTTTACAACATAAATAATAACATGCGGTCAATAATTCACAACATAGCCATATGATCCGCATCATAACTCAATCCAATTAAATTGCTAATTATTTTATTAAAGAAATCGAACTCACAACTCAACGAAGGTCTTGAGTTCTGAATTCTGAGCTCTGAAGTTGAGTTAGCTTTCCTTTGAAGTAGATTCGTTGTTAGAGTTGAACTGAATTGAATTTGATTAGCTTTCTTCCTCTCTAATTGGGGGCGGCTATTCTGAGTTGCAAGGTGACGGCATGGAGGCCATGAATCTAATTTTAATTTGCTTTTAGGGTTTGAGTCTTCATGTATTTTTATAGAGTTTAGGATTAGTTTAAGCCGTCAGATCAACCCAGAATTAATCCCAGCCAATCATAGCAGATCAGAAACCCTAATGAGTCAGCACACAGTCATTAACAGGTCACTAATCAAATCTGCCCGGGGGGAGGGGGGCAGGTCGACCCTATGATCGACCTGGTCAGGGTAGGTCGACCCCCAGGTCGACCTTATGGTCGACCTGGCCCTGGCGGGAATTTTCCCGCCCAGCCGTCTGACTCTGAAATTTGAATTTTTGGAATCTGTTTTGAATTTTCTGAAACTTCCGATGGCCATAACTTCTTCATACGAAGTCTAATTCACGCAAACTCAGACTCTATCTCAACTAAAATTCCGAGACGAACACAATGGCGCTACCCTTTTCCCTTAATTCTCCCATCTGAGATTAGTTATTCTTTAATTTTTGAACATTAATGTTAACAGAAATACGGGGTGTTACACATACCTTATCAACGATGCGTGGGAGCTAGTAATTAACTCGTTTTACGTTTTTAACTTGTTTTAAGCCTCCTTTACAGTCTGCAGTTGAAAATTTTTGGGGTATTTCAGGTAACTAAGGTGAAAATTCCACTATAGGACGGGAAAGAGCATATTTGGAAATGAACAAAGTTTTAAAATTCTTCGCCTTAATTTCCTTTTTCCGGTCTGGGAGAAATAAAATAGGAAACGATTAGATTCTGTAACATTTTGGATGGTAGGATTTGGATGCAGGATTTGTTGCTTCACTCTTTTATTCGTAATTGTGTAAAGGTTATGGATCAAAAAGAATTTTCAAAATTTGCATTCATGTAGAACTGCCAGCATATTTAGGATGTTTTGCATCATGTTTTAAAAAATATTTCAAAATTTTATTTCAAACGTATAGGAGGATTCGATTAGAATCATCTTGCATGCATATTTTATGGTTGAAATTGCATCAACATACCATGCACATATACACATGGTTACAAAGTGTATGTACACAAATTGATTGTGTAGCATAGGACTATAGACGCCAGAATTTCGGGATGAAATTCCTTTTAAGCAGGGAAGAATGTAACAACCCAGAATTTTGACGATATAAATTAATTATTAGAATTTCAAAAAATAGGAATTTCTGCAAATGATGAAATTTAGCCATAAAGCTTTAACCGTTGCATTCATCTGGGAATTCTGGTCAATATTCATGTTTGGAGTTTCGCAAATGGAGTCCGTATGAAAAAGTTACAGGCGAAATACCAAAACGGATGGAAAATAAATAAACTAGAATTTTTAGTTAATATATTACCTAATTTAACCAAGCCGACCTGGGCAATATGGTTCCCAGGTGGTAGACCATGGGAGTCGACCAACGTCGACCGCCCAGGTGACCTACTGGGCGTCAAATCGTCTAGTGGTGGCTAGATTTTGAAGGATTAGGTTAAATTGTATATACAAAGAATGGAAGAATATAACTTAAAACTAACTTGACGGTTCCAAGCCATTTTCACCTTTATAAATAAAGGACAGAGCCTCATTCTTTTTCCACATAAATCTATAGCGACAACGGAGCTTTGCCATTTTTCTCTCTCTCCAAACCTAAATTCTAAAATAAATATATTCATACATATCAAATCCAATCCAATTCATATGAAATTGAGAGGGAAAGCAGATCTAATGGAAAGGAATGCAAAGTTACGCTCCAAATCATATTCTCCCGTCTTTTTCCATTTTCTTACATTTCTACAGATCTGAAATTTTCCCCTTTCCATTTAAATTTTAGATTTATAAGAATTTGGGGATTTGTAGGCCTAAAGGGATCAAAACATAGAATTTGTAGGCTATAAGGTGAGTGAGAAATTTACTAATACAGTTATAATGATTTATCTGTTTCGTTTGAATCAAATCTATGTTTTTATGCCTATCGGATCTGTTCATTTAAATATTATGAATTTATTGGCAACCATCAGAATTGATTATAAATATGGTTAAAATTTGTAAATATTAAGTTGTGATTATGTATAACATGAATTGTAGGATTCTTAAATATTTTTCCCACATATTCTTATAGTTATGTCATGAAATATGTTGTATATGTTACATAACACTGTGGATCTGGAAATCAGTCCCATTAAACACAAATTAGTTGTAATTGCATTCTAGATCTTTAGTCCAGTGTTAAATAATGAAATATGTGAATTTGGGTAAAAAGATGAAATTGGTGAATTATGTGATTGTAAGAATATAAGAAATATTACTGTTTGTATTCAATATTGTTGGGTTTTGGCTTAAGCATCGTAAAACATGTCGTTTTCCTCCTTTTCAATAAACAGGTATTATTTGAAATCAATTAGGATAAATGTTGTGAACCCCAATTAGGAAATTTGAATTATAACCGCATTTAGACACGAGGTTAAGCTCAACTTATGGTGTAAGCCTGCCCGGAATAGACCAGAAAATTCAGCAACCATAGGTAGTCAGCTTAATGTGAGGAGTCTAATGCATAAATATAATTGTATTAAGGCACGAGGTAAAGTTTGTTTGTGGTAGAAGTCTACCCGGAACCGACCAACAAATCCAACATCCACAAGTTGTCAACTTAATGTGAGAGGTCTGGTACGTAAATAAATAAATAAATAAATATATATATATATACACACACACACACATATAACAATTAACAAATTAATAAAGGAATAAGAATAATATTTACCTGTTGGGGTGCAACAAATAGATAACTTTGGACTGATAAATAGTTGCCTTAGGAAAATATGACTGTTATTTTCATAAAGGGAGATAAAAAGGAAATAAAAAAGAAATGGGTGCCATAAGGGAATTTATGATTATCATTTAAACACTAAGTCCAAATTAGGGAAGGTACTAAATTAATATCATAGGGAAAAAGGGAATATAACCTTCCTTATTTATATTAATGAAAATAGGAAATACAGTGGGACTTAGTAGGTTAATAACATAAGATATTATTAACCATATAAACCCGTGACAAAAATGAATCGTGTAAGTATAATTGTGATGGCCCGCCCCGCACCAGCCTGCATTTCCTCCGAAAGTGCGCTGTACACATGCCCGACTAGCACGGGACGCTCGTCAGGAGAAAGGAAAGAAGGGAATTAACTACCGAGGAACCTGTAGAATGTCTCACATCGCATGGAATAAAATATAATAATAATAACATACTTGACATAAAACAGGTGACAGTGCATAAGCTGATAACTAAAATCAACATCAACATCAGAGCAGCGGAAATCCAACTACAGCTTATTACAACTTTCCAAATTTACTGTCTCTAAACAAAAGAAAGCTAAAGTAGAAGATGCACCACTAATGCCCAAGCAGTGATCTTCAACAACACAGGGAGAATACTATATATATTACGTGGAAGCCTCCTGCTCATCTCCGGATCATCTACCCGTGCATCACCAGCTAACCTGTCTCTAGTCTACTCGTGTGAGCACCCAGAGTAATAAGAAGAGACATAAAACTCTGGGTTAGACATAAAGCCTGGTATGAGCTATAAGCATCTAAACTTAACAATAACAGTTATACTAAACCATACCTGAACCTGGACCTGCAACCAAAGAGTTAGTACCACATACCGTACAGTACTCTAAGGTGCCATAATAAATAGTGTAAAGAATACGGGGGTGGGGTGTGCATGTCATAATGATAGCAAACAAATCAACCATAGCAACCATCCTCACATCCGTCACTCAATGCGTAAAGCATACGATGTCCACCACTATCAATCACTAGACCGATCGAAGTAGTGACGGAGTTCAACTTGTACAACTACTGCTACTACCAAGCTTACCACATGGAGTCATGACCAAATCTTTACAAATGACCCCACTTCATTGGTTTATAGCCCTTTAGTCGTACCTAGGCCATTGCAGCCCTGAATCCGTTCACGTACTTCCCATACATAGTGATCCAGAGTCATAAACATCGACTGCTCCTTGGCACACGTCCCGCAGCAAAGCCCAATCATGAAGTGAACTCATCGGTTCCCAACTGGATCCTGAGCTCTAACTTCCCATATTGGACTACCTTTGCATCGCATCTCGGGTTATTGGTCAATACTGGGTCGGGTCGGGTTCCTTTCAAGCCATCGGTTCGGGTCGGGTCCACTGCGTTGCGTTGATGCATGGTCTTCCTCTGATAGCGGTTCGGTTCGGGTCCACTCCATCGCGTCGGTTCGGGTCGGGTGTCCTCCTCCGGGTCGGGTGTCCCACCTCGGGTCGGGTGCCATCTCCCATCCAGCTCGTGCTTCCGCTCCGATCCGCTCCCTCGTTCTTCACGTGCTCCGATCCGATCCCTCCTTCTTTATCCGATCCGATCCCAGTTCAATTAGTGTGGCCTTCCTTCTTGCCAGTTCTCCCAAGTGTCAAGTTCCGATCCGAGCCCTTCGTCCTTAAGTCGATCCGATCCTCAGCTTAACCAACATGGCCTTCCTTTTTTCCAAGCCTCTTTGTGCCAGACTCCAGTTGGGTCGGGTTCCTTGCCTAGGTCTCCAATCCGATCCGAGCCCATATCCGATCCGATCCGAAACCCTGCACAACTTTCTGCAACTTTTTCCAGCAACTTGTTTACGCCATTCGACGACGTTTTCGACAAATCTAACTATACTAATCAATCACAAATCATGTCAAACAGTCATATCAACATAGCAAACTAACCACAAACACCAAAACAATGAATTTACATGTCAAAATGGATCAAATATACCCAAGACCCCTTATTTTCCCTTAGGCATGTTTAAGTAAAACTAATCATAGGGTTAACAGAACTTAACCAAATTAAACCAAATTTCTACCAGAGGCATAAAATATTATTTTCGAATTTATAGATATTTTTCCAGAATTTATCAGTGTGTAAATTCGCTAATCTTCACTAATTACCCTTAATTAACTGTAATTAGTGTCAAAACAATGCTAATCACTCACCTTGGCCACAAACGAAATTCTCAGAACTGAAACCTTGCTGATTTGGGCGAATACTGATGTCTAACAGCAGCTCTAGCCTTGCTTTCGTGTTTCCTCTCCTTAATTTGATGTAGATTAAGCCAAAACTTGATTAGAAAGTGATTAGAAGGTGATTTGGTGTTGGAGGCCATTGCTAGGGTTGCAAGAAAGAAAGTGGCGGCTGGGAAATGAGGATAAGATCGTTCTCTAATTGATTTCAGCCTCCTCCTTACCCTAATCCCGAAATTCCCCATTGGGCCTAGCTGTTAATCACCCGGTTAAGCCCAATTAAGCTGTTTTTCACCATCTGAAACTTGTTTCATCCATATCTCCCAAACGGTGAGTCCGTTTGGCTAATGTGACCACTCTACGAAATTGTAAACCATCATCCGGAGCCAATGGAAGTGGTTTCAGGTCAAAATTCCTTTCTAGTCAAAAGTTATGGTCAAAACAGTACCAACTAGGGGTAAAATGGTCATTTAAAAATTGGGAAAAATCATGAACATGGGAAATGACCCCAATAGTCGTCTCCCAAAGTTACATGACCATATGACTTCATATGTGAAAGAAACAAATATTCTACGGTCCTATGATGCGTAGAATACGGGTCGTTACACTCTCCCCCCTTAAGAAATTTCGTCCCCGAAATTCCTTAACCCAAAATATACAAAAGATCCCGCATGCCTAATAGCCACATACAACAATCAAACATGCAAAACAAGCCTATCCTAGCATGCGGAAAACTAAATCGAAGTCAAAATCTTACCAGGCAAAGAGTTCTGGGTATCTCTCCCTAATGTTCTCCTCTGTCTCCCAAGTGAAATCATTCTCGTCCTCGCTCCACTGAACCTTGACTAGCTTCACCGCCTTCCTTCGAAGTTGCTTCATGTCGTGCTCGACAATACGGGCCGGCTTGCGGTTCCCAACCGCCTCGGGTTCTACTTCGAAGTCCTCTAACTGATCAGGTGAAATAGTCATATCTGAGTCGTGGACGAACTTCCTTAGTTGGGAAACATGAAATACATTGTGAACTCCCGCCATCTTCTCTGGTAAGTCAATTCTATATGCCAAATTCCCGACCAGTTCAAGAACAGGGAATGGGCCAACAAATCTTGGTGCTAACTTGCCTCTCCTGCCAAATCGTATCACGCTCTTCAACGGAGAAATCTTGACAAACACCAAGTCACCAACGGAGAATTTTAAGTCTCTTCTCCTCTTATCAGCATAACTCTTCTGCCTATCTTGGGCAGCCTTCATTTGTTGTTGAATGATCTTGATCTTATCTAAAGTTTCCCTCACCACATCTGGTCCAAGCATAAACTTCTTGCCAGTCTCTATCCAACATGAAGGTGAGTTGCATGGTCTTCCGTACAAAGCTTCAAACGGAGCCATACCGATACTGGATTGGTAGCTATTATTATATGCAAACTCTACTAGATGCAAATGGTCATCCCATGATCCACCAAAATCCAATATACATGCTCTCAAGAGATCTTCCAAAATACGATTCACCCTCTCCGTCTGACCGTCGGTCTGAGGATGATATGCGGTACTGAGATGTAACTCTGACCCTAGAGCCTCTTGTAAGCTCTGCCAAAACCCACTAGTGAACAACGGGTCTTGGTCACTCACAATGCTTTTAGGTACTCCATGAAATCTCACTACCCACTTCATATACAATTCTGCCAACTTGGCTGCCGTTCTAGTCGATTTGACTGGTATAAATCTTGCACTTTTAGTCAATCGGTCCACAATCACCCAAATGCTATAATGTCTCGATCTAGTCCTTGGTAAACCATCGATGAAATCCATCGAGACTTGCTCCCATTTCCATTCGGGAATTTCTAATGGCTGTAACAACCCACTAGGCTTCTTTTGCTCGGCTTTAACTAGCTGGCAATTCATGCATTTGGATATAAACCTCCCAATGTCTCTTTTCATCCCTTCCCAGTAGTAGGTCTGCTTCATATCTCGATACATCTTGTTGCCACCGGGGTGTATAGTCAGTTTTGAGTGATGACATTCTCTAAGCACTTCATCTCTCAATCCATTGACATTGGGTACAATAAGCTTTCCATTCTTTCTAAGCCATCCATCTCGATCAAGCCCATACTTGTTCATCTCCTCATCGATACCCATCTCTAACTTGGAGATGATTTCCAATAGGTTAGGATCGTCCCTCTGACTAGAGCCGATCTGCTCAATCTAAGTGGGTCTGATCGTCAAACTTGCTAACATTTCTGGATCCAATTCGCACTTTGGTCTGAAATCATACCCAGCGATGTACTCCAGTTGCTTCCATTCTAGAAACATAGCCCCTAAACTGGCATGTCTCCTACTCAATGCATCAGCCACCGCATTTCCCTTTTGCCGGTGTATATGCGATGCCAAAATCATAGGAAGCCAAGAATTCTAACCACCTTTGTTGCCGGAGATTTAGATCCTTCTGAGAGAAAAGATACTTCAACGACTTATGATCTGTAAACAACTCAAATCTTTCTCCCAAGAGATACTGTCTCCACATCTTCAACGCGGACACGATCGCTGCCAATTCCAAATCATGGGTAGGGTATCTTCTCTCGTGCGGTTTCAATTGCCGACTTGCATAAGCTACAACCCTACCGCCTTGCATCAATATAACACCCAGTCCGGTACCACAGGCATCCGTGTATACCGTCATCTCTTCATTCCCCTTAGGAATGACTAACACTGGTGCGCATGTCAACTTGTCCTTTAGACTCTTGAATGCATTCTCACACCTTTCATCCCAGACAAAAGCTTGATTCTTCTTGGTCAACTGGGTCAATGGTGCTGTTATCTTGGAGAAACCTTGGATAAACTTACGATAATATCCAGCTAACCCCAAGAAGCTTCTTACATCTGTTGCATTATTGGGCGTAGACCAATCCTGTACCGTAGCCACCTTCGCCGGGTCCACGACAATACCATTATCTGATACAACATGGCCCAAGAACCTCACTTCCCTCCTCCAGAAGTGACACTTAGAAAACTTTGCTTTCAATTGGTGTTTTCTCAACATCTCCATCACTATTTTTAAATGTTCCTTGTGTTCTTCCTCTGTCCTCGAATAGAACAAAATATCATCAACGAACACAAGGACGAACCTATTCAACTGATCTCTGAATACCCTATTCATAAGATCCACAAAATATGCTAGGGCATTGGTCAGCCCGAATGGCATGACCAACCACTCATAAAATCCATACGGCGTCCGAAATGTCGTTTTAGCTATACTCTCAGCTTCCACTCTAAGCTGATGAAAACCTGTCACGAGATCCAACTGAGAAAATACTCTCGCGCCACTCAACTGATCGAACAAATCATCTATCCGTGGTAGAGGATACTTGTTCTTCCTCGTCACTTTATTCAACTCGCGGTAGTCTACACACAAACGAAGGGAACCATCCGCCTTGGTAGCAAACACAACTAGTGCTCCCCATTCAGAAACACTCCTTCTGATAAATCCCTTCTTCAAAAGATCGCTGACTTGCACCTCGAGCTCTCGCTTCTCCCTTGGTGCCATACGACGAAGTGGCATAACTATAGGTCTGGCATTTTTACCAAATCAATACGGAACTCAATCTCTTGGTGTGGTGGAAGCCCGGTCACTTCGAAAACATCCGGATACTGGCCAACCACGGGCAAACCTGACAACTCACTATGCGGAATGTCGAGGGAGTTTAGAAAACTAGCCAATACCTCATCACTGGGTAGACCACCAAACACTATCCTCCGCCCATCATCCGCTCTAGCTGTCACCAAAAAGCCCTCACAGTTTACTACCACCCCGTATCTTCGGAGCCAATCTACTCCCAAAATAATGCCAAACCCAGTAAAGCCCAAAACAAAGCAATCACAAACAAACATGCATCCATGACTCGATAAGACCACATTACGACAAATCATGCTAAGGCTAGTCGAACCACCAATCGGGTTCATCACTACTAAAGGTCTATCGACAATCTCGGGCTCCAGTCCCAACCTATCTACCAGGTCACTAGATATGAAAGAACTGGAAGCTCCGGTATCAAACAAAACTCTAACAGGAACATCATAAACAGAAAGCATACCTTGAATGACGACATTCTTTCCCTTCTCTGCCGCAGTTGGGACATTCGACGAAGAAGGAATAGCAATAAGGGCGTAGGCTTTCACCATTTGCTTTTCTTTTGGGGGTTGCGGACACTTGTCCTTGTGATGTCCCATTTGGCCACAGTTGAAGCACTTCCTGTCCGCTGGCTTGGCCCGACAATTACTAGCATAATGGCCCTTCTTACCACAGCTGAAGCACTCAACATCTTGCTTATTCTTTTTCTTCTGTCCATCCTTAGTCTGATTCTGCTTTCTCTTATTCTGGGAACCACCCTTGCCTTCACCACTTGCTTGTGGCTTTGGCTCATCTGCGGATGCAACCTCAGTCTTCGGCTTAGGGTAGAGACTTTCTGATCTCGATGCTTTCCCCACAATCGATTCAAACGTCTCATCGATGTGGTTAATAAGCCTTTCCCCTAAGTACTGATCCAAACCAGTTATGAATTTCTCATTCTTCTTCTCGACAGTATCAATAAGAGATAACCCATATTTTGACAAAGTGTCGAATTCAGCAATATACTCCGAGACAGCTCTGCCATTCTGCTTGAGCTCCAAGAATTTCTTAAACAGCACTGACTTCTGAGCAGCTGGAATGAACTTCTCGCTAAAGCGAACCTTAAATTGCTCCCAAGTAATCTGATCTTCGGGAGTAGTTGCCTTTATAGCATTCCACCAATTCATTACCCGCCCTTGCAGTTGACGGGACGCTAGCTTTCTCTTCATCGCATCCTCGATACCCAAATCCTCGAAGATACGTTCGCAACTATCCAACCAATCTTGAACATCTGTGGCTGACTCCGTTCCGTGAAACGGCTTCCCACCAAGACTAGTATAATCCTTGTTTAGCTTGGCAAAGTCGATCCTCAGTGCCTGCACTATTGGACCACCACCATTTCCACCATTGGGAGCTGCCCTCTGCACGTCCCTAAGCATCTCTCTCATGAGGTCAGTAAACATCATCCTCATGTCAGCAGCATTCCCATTATTGGCCCCTCTACCGGTACCTCTAACATATCGGCTCATCGTCAATCTGAAAAAGGAAACGATTAACGACCCCATAGTGGTGCTAGTGCAGTACGACTTCATCCTTATGCTAATAATAGTATATATATATATATATATATAGCTTTTGAAAACCAAAGTAATCACAAATACGCTCTCTCGTATACGTATACTATCTCTCCCTGATAACTTCCCTAGGTTAACTACGCAACCTAGAGCTCTGATACCAAGTGTGACGGCCTGCCCCGCACCAGCCTGCATTTCCTCCGAAAGTGCGCTGTACACATGCCCGACTAGCACGAGACGGTCGTCAGGAGAAAGGAAAGAAGGGAATTAACTAACGAGGAACCTGTAGAATGTCTCACAGCGCATGGAATAAAATATAATAATAATAACATACTTGACATAAAACAGGTGAGACAGTGCATAAGCTGATAACTAAAATCAACATCAACATCAGAGCAGCGGAAATCCAAATACAGCTTATTACAACTTTCCAAATTTACTGTCTCTAAACAAAAGAAAGCTAAAGTAGAAGATGCACCACTAATGCCCAAGCAGTGATCTTCAACAACACAGGGAGAATACTATATATATATTACGTGGAAGCCTCCTGCTCATCTCCGGATCATCTACCCGTGCATCACCAGCTAACCTGTCTCTAGTCTACTCGTGTGAGCACCCAGAGTAATAAGAAGAGACATAAAACTCTGGGTCAGACATAAAGCCTGGTATGAGCGATATGCATCTAAACAGAACAATAACAGGTATACTAAACCATACCTGAACCTGGACCTGCAACCAAAGAGTTAGTACCACATACCGTACAGTACTCTAAGGTGCCATAATAAATAGTGTAAAGAATACGGGGGTGGGGTGTGCATGTCATAATGATAGCAAACAAATCAACCATAGCAACCATCCTCACATCCCTCACTCAGTGCGTAAAGCATACGATGTCCACCACTGTCAATCACTAGACCCATCGAAGTAGTGACGGAGTTCAACTTGTACAACTACTGCTACTACCAAGCTTACCACATGGAGTCATGAACAAATCTTTACAAATGACCCCACTTCATTGGTTTATAGCCCTTTAGTTGTACCTAGGCCATTGCAGCCCTGAATCCGTTCACGTACTTCCCATACATAGTGATCCAAAGTCATAAACATCGACTGCCCCTTGGCACACGTCCCGCAGCAAAGCCCAATCATGAAGTGAACTCATCGGTTCCCAACTGGATCCTGAGCTCTAACTTCCCATATTGGACAACCTTTGCATCTCGGGTTATTGGTCAATACTGGGTCGGGTCGGGTTCCTTTCAAGCCATCGGTTCGGGTCGGGTCCACTGCGTTGCGTTGATGCATGGTCTTCCTCTGATAGCGTTCGGTTCGGGTCCACTCCATCGCGTCGGTTCGGGTCGGGTGTCCTCCTCCGGGTCGGGTGTCTCACCTCGGGTTGGGTCGGGTGCCATCTCTCTTCCAGCTCGTGCTTCCGCTCCGATCCGCTCCCTCGTTCTTCACGTGCTCCGATCCGATCCCAGTTCAATTAGCGTGGCCTTCCTTCTTGCCAGTTCTCCCAAGTGTCAAGTTCCGATCCAAGCCCTTCGTCCTTAAGTCGATCCGATCCTCAGCTTAACCAACATGGCCTTCCTTTTTGCCAAGCCTCTTTGTGCCAGACTCCAGTTCGGGTCGGGTTCCTTGCCCAGGTCTCCAATCCGATCCGAGCCCATATCCGATCTGATCCGAAACCCTGTACAACTTTCTGCAACTTTTTCCAGCAACTTGTTTACGCCATTCGATGACGTTTTCGACAAATCTAACTATACTAATCAATCACAAATCATGTCAAACAGTTATAGCAACATAGCAAACTAACCACAAACACCAAAACAATGAATTTACATGTCAAAATGGATCAAATATACCCAAGACCCCTTATTTTCCCTTAGGCATGTTTAAGTAAAACTAATCATAGGGTTAACAATGCCTGGAAACTAGAACATCCGATATGTCCACTTATCTTATGGGAAGTAATAAGCGACTAAGGAGGTTCTCTAATAAGGTCAGCTAGAAGGTATAGCGAACAATATAATATCATCTATCACCTTATGCGTGGGAAGGGCATATGCGTGAATGACGAAAGCCTTAACTAGTAGGGCCTGTAGCTAGTGCCCTCTAGTTCATGTTAACATTAAGTAAAGTGTCAAGAAATAATAAGTGACCAATCGGTCCGCCTAGGGTCTTAAGCGATTAGGAAGAATCCACCCTATCTATCATTGATAGTGAGGCAATAAATGATGAAAAATAAGCGAATGAAAATATATGGATATAGAAACTCAGTAATTAGGGGTCTAATCTCGATATGGTAACCGGTTAAGTTTTGGTATAAAGGCTTCACAAAAGTATATGTAAACGTCCTATCTCGGTATAATATAATATGGGAATACTACTTTGGGAAGAGTAGTAGAGTCGTGCGTACACATTACAAGGTTGGTTTAGAATCACTAACCTTGTTAGGCATACAGCTTGGGTTGAACCAAATGGACTAATCCATGTTATGGTCTGTGTTGTACATTTCTTAGTCATCAGAACTAATTGTTTTGACCCCTCCTCATTACAGCCTCCCAGGTTTCCTAGAGAAAGCCGGGTTCTCAAAGATGATTAAGTTTGGCTTTCGGTTCTCGTTCTCTCTCATGTTCGGTATTGGCAAAGTGACTTACTTTGAAAAAGGTATTTACTTAAGTTAATACTAGTTTATTCTATTTTGTTTGCGCCATGAGTTGTCTTATCGTACTCTGATTATACTCATGCTCATTTATTGCAGGTACGAGATATACACGCTCTATGCTTTGGTTTGTTCAAGTTTTGATTTTTGTCAAAATTTGGATGCAGAAAAGTATAGGGTGCTACAGCATGCCTAGAGATCTCATTGGTTCTCATATATGGGTAGGCAGACTTATCCGTCTTAAGTCAGAAAACCAAGGAAATTTATTAACTAGAAGATAAATGATTTGTTGTTGGGTACAAAGAATGCCTAGGAATTAAATCCTAATCTTGTACATGGTAGGCTGAGTCAACCATCCAAAACCAAAGATACAACATCTAGAAGGCCAAAGCCTAAATAATCAAAGCACAAAGGCCAAAATGCTAGTAACCTAAAACCAAAAACAAACAAAAAATCCATAGAGCCACTTCCAAAAGCCAAAAGACCAACATGCCAGAATCCACGAGACAAAGAACTGAAGATCCAGAAATCCAAGAGCTGAAAAGCTAAAGAGTCAGAAAACCAGAAAGCTGAAAAGCCAAGACCT
This sequence comes from Allium sativum, assembly GCA_030737875.1. NCBI lineage: Eukaryota > Viridiplantae > Streptophyta > Magnoliopsida > Asparagales > Amaryllidaceae > Allium > Allium sativum. The sequence continues at coordinate 230,694,459 of CM060911.1, forward strand.
AAGTTCTAGAAAGCCAAAATCCAAATAACCAAAAGCTACAAACCCAAAGAGTCTAGATAAGTCCAAGTTAGTCAATAACTATTCCACATGGGCCAGGACCTGGCTCCTTCCAATTCCGAGTTGGAGCAGATAACTATGCATGTTCCGCTACTACAGTCTAATTTCTAACATATTGTGCTAGCTCACCACGTCTGACACATTCCACAACCTTATCCCGAAGATACCTACAGTCGTTGGCCATCAAGCTCATGAAACAAACAGTGTCTACCAAAATCCCTTTCCATTTGAGTTGGTTCCCTCTTAGGAGGATTTCTAAAGGAGTAGTCGGGTGAACATCCAAGTAAGTTTCTTGCAAATAAGAAGTAAGCTATGTGCATGAAGGGAATTTGGGTTCCCTCCATTGCAAAGTATTTCGATTGTTTCTAAAGGAAGCTTTTCCTTTGCCATTATCCTTGCCAGACCTAGACAATCCTTCATCTTTAACCATATTAACCTTAATAATTTCCTTATCAGTCCTAGCATCCTCTTCTCATAGAAATTTGTTTGCTTCGAAGTAAAATTCACGAAGGTCCCCGTGGTGAATCTCACTGAAGCGAAATCTTAAAATTAGTCTTGTCTAATACTCGAGAAACAACAACCATTAATACCATAAATAGGTAAACTCAATCCACCGATGTCACCTCCATATTAAAACTTTCTAAGGTTTTCCGCAAAGTCTGTCCAGTCCTTTGCTTGATTGCCATAAGAGTCAACACATTATTAGGCTGAGAGATGTGGACCCTGAACCATTCAACGAACTTTTCAATCAGAACGTTCCAACTTCTAATACTTTTAGTTTCCAACTACCGAGACCACATAGCAGCAATATCCATGAGCTAAAGTGGAAAGCATTTTTCCATGATGCCATCCTACTCCGCTAAAACATCTACAGGCGTAGGCAACGCATCAAGCGAATGGTAGGACCCTTCCTACCATCATAAGCATCTAAATTCAGTAATTTAAACTATGAGGGCTTTTGAGAATTCCTTACAGCCTAAGTAAATGGGCTATGAGTAACACAATCCAAATTCGAGTAAGATGCTCCGCCTCGAGTAAATTGTTGAATCATAATTGCGATTCAACTTCCATTTCCAAGCAATTGCCGCCAAATTTCCAAATTGGCACTGGTGCCCTTGGTGTAACAACCCGAAAAATCTGAGCCAGTTTAAAATTTTTAATTTGGCTATTTTAATAGATTTTAAATATTTAAAATAAATTATTTTAAATAATAACGACGAAAAGTATGTTTGAATCGATGTTTGAAAATAAATATATTTATTTTAAATTATAAACAAGGCCTGAAATAGCGCGGCAGTTTCAAAATTTGAATTCGAACTTTGACTGACTGTACCGGGTGCGAAATAAAACGGATTTTAGGGAAACCAAAAATATTTTAATCTGTTTATGAATATCTTTCTAACGAATCTGAAAAATCGAAGTTTCGTAGTGGGGATCAAAAGTTATGGCCAAATGAATTTTTAGAAAGGTCGCTATAGAAGTTATATAGCCCGTGAAAATAGACATTTTGCAAACAACCTCATAATTCGACGAAACCATTTTTTTTGGATCCGGGATGTCAAATTATTGTTAGATTTCAAATTCCATAATTTTTGAAGTTAATATGTGAGCTTGGTGAAGGAAAATGTGTTTGTCGATTTAAATTAAATTGGATCAATCAGAAAAGGGCCATATTTCAAACGGCCTCAGAATTCGATGAAACTAGTTTTCTTGGGACCGTATCGTCAAAACATAGCTAGATTTATTTTTCTGGAATTTTTGGGATTAGTATGTGGCCCCAGCAAATTGAAATGTACGTTCTAATCAAATATTGAATGTTTTATATTTTAATTTGAAGAGAAACTGACTGAAACAGTCGAATGGGCCTACGAAACATATCCCATTGTGTTCAGAATGGGGTATTTAGCTATGGGCGATAGTCGTTAGGTTCGAAAAGGAGTTCGCTTATGAAAACCCCAATTTTCTGAATTATATGTACACCGACCAATAGAAATTTTCTTTTATAATTTTTTTTAAATCCCTCAAAAACCCCCGTAACCCCTCTCGACTTCGACGGAAGGCGTGTTCTTCCCTTCCCTTCCATTTTCTGGTGAATCCATTCACCTTTAGCCCCCACTCTAGTTAGGGTTTTTGTAGATCTCGACCTAAGCTTCAAATCCATATATGGTTTGCTAAATATCGTCGTGTATTTCGAGAGAACGACCGCCTCAAAGATCCGACCTTTGGAGCACCGCCGTCGCCTATTCAGGCGATCGAACTGGAGGTGAAACCCCTCGGTTTGCGCGCCTCTCCTCCCTCTTTCTCGTGGTGAAGGCCGATCGACAAATCGCTGCACGGATCTCGTGAAAAACCGAAACCTAGTTTCGAACAAATCAGAAAGGTAACGGCTGTTTTTAATTTTAACTGATTATAGCACTTTAAAGTGGTACGGTTTATGATTTTACAATAAAAATCATATATTTCTCATTTGTTGATGAAATTCGATGAAACAAGAGACATTGGACTTGTGTTGACGTCTTCTACATTCTAGAAGAGACCGGATATTTTTCTAAGCCTTCTACAATTTTTGGAGGAGTGGAACCCAATGTGAGATTTCTAAATTATAAACGATATGGAAATAACGATGTATAAATTATATAGTCGAAGTATGAGTTACATAAGCATTGTACACCTCATGTATAAGCGTTATATAAGTTGTATGTTCGATGTATAAGTTATATATGGATTGTAAAAGTTATATATGCATTGTAAAAATTATATATGCGTTGAAATGACATTGAAATGAATTGAAATGAATCGAAATATAGTTATATACGTATATATATACTCCCCTCGTCCACAGACCATGGACGATATATATATATATATATATATATATTGGTTGTGATATTGTTTGGATTATTGGTTGATGTGAAAATTTGGTGAATATCATGAATGGTTGATTTGAAATGATTGATTGTGGTTGAAATCCCAATAGGATTAGTATATGGGAAAATTCGTCTACGTACGAACTAGATATTAAAAATTCCCATTGTCAAAGCTGCGAGGCTTTAAGGTAGAGCGAGGAGCCGTACTTGGGACAGTGCCGGTTTTAACTACCCTGCCGTTATGCTGCCGAAATTTTCAATAGTATTCATGTGTTAGAATTATTTTCATGTGTTGAAACTGTATTCATGTGTTGAATAGAAATTCATGTGTTGAATAGAAATTCATGTGTTGAATGAAGTTCATGTATCGAATAAATTCTTTGAAAGATAAAAATAACATTTTTATTATATATATAGACTATATAAAATATTAGTGTTTTAAATAAATTGTTTTAACACCAAAAATAACATTTTTATCTTATGTATGAACTATATAAAATAATCGTGTTTTGAAATAAATTGTTTTACAATAAAAATCACATTTTTATTATATATATAAACTATAAAAAACATTCAGTGCTGAATAAAGGACCAGAACGATAAAAATCATATTTTTATCGTATATGTGAAGTCGAAAAAATTCACGTGTTGAATATATAGATTGAACAATAAAATCTACATTTTTATTGTGAAAAATGAAGTGCTAAAAATATTTATGGGTTGAATAAATATTTTTAATGATAAAAATATCATTTTTATCATGTAAACGACTCGCTAAAATTACATAAGTGTTGAAATAAATATTTGTTTGCTATGAATATTATTTTTAACATGTGTATGAACTAAATGAAATAGACATGCGTTGAAAGGTATTTTTGTTCGCTTAAAATATCCTTTTTATCAAATATATGAAGTGAATATGGTTTTGAAATCGAAGAATGAATTATATATATATATATATATATAATTAAAATTAGTCGAATAACGAAGCTGCAGTTCATATTTTGAAACCGTGATTTTAAACGATTAGTGCGGGAGATCCAACCATCGGATTTTCCCGAAACCGAAACCGTTGGGTTCACTTTGGAAATATCTTTCCAAGACACCCACTTTGTAAAGACCCAACAGTTGGATTGTCTAGAATGTTTAATTCAAATTTGAAGAAAAACAGCGCTAGAATCGATTATATATATATAATTAAATTAAATCGAATAATGACGCTGCAGTTCGTATTTTGAAATCGTAACTTCAAACGATTGTACCGGGAGATCCGACCGTCGGATTTTCCCAAAACTGAAACCGTTGGATTCGTTTTGAAAAGATCTTTCTAATGAAATAAAATTTGTGAACATCCAACAGTTAGATTTTCATATATGTGTAAATCAAATCTGAAGAAAAACAGCACCACGGCCGCGTTATGGCCTGAAGCGTCGTTTGAATGAATTGGCTATTTTTAAATAAATAAAAAAAGCGATAAATCGTGATAAAATATTATAAACGATATGAAATGGAAATAAACTGAATTTGCTCGGTTTATTTGATATTTGATGGTTGAATGTGTTTGACGTGAAGATTACATTATAGAACAGAATTATTGATGTCGAATAATTTAACCATTGAAATGAATTGATTTGAAATTCTAAATATACGTGAGTTATTTGAAAAGGCCGAGTTAAATCTCATTTCAAATAATTGATCGACGATTAGAAGTCGAAGATATGAAGACGGTGCAAGACCGATGATCTTCACGGCGAATGGAGGGGTGCTACTGATGCTCATGATGGGAGTAGCTACCTTGAAGGGGCTGAAGTGGTAGCCGTCCGGATGTACTTATTGATTGTACGGATATGCAAGGTATTAAGTGCCTCCGGTTTCGTTCAGACCCAGAAGAAACTTGTAAATGGACCGTGTGTCTGATATTGGATTTTGTTCTGTGCTGATTGATCTCTATCAAATATATACCTCCTTGGCGGTGGAGAATTTATTCTCTTGCTTAACGCACTTCTCTGAGACGTACGAGCTCAGAGGTTATATATCAATAGAAATCCGTCGCATGGAGTGAATTGCCTATGTGGCATGCCTAAGTGGCAGATGATCAAGGCTTCTGTTGAAAAGCCGAGTCTTGTGGTTGATGATCAAAGCACAACTGTGTGGCATAGCTTTGTGTATAACATTAATTCGCGAGCCTCACACTCCGGTATGAACCATAAACGGGAGAGGACATCAGGGAGGGCATGCGTTTCCTTCTAGCTAGGGTGGTGTCAGTGACCTACCAGCCCTGACATTTATATTACTTTCACCTGTGTGGTTGTTGGATTGCGAGGCACGTCGGATATATCGGTGACTATGTGGAGCCGATGGAGTCATAGGACTCATTTACGCCCCAAAGGGCGGGGAAACGCAGTGTTCAGGCATTTTAATCCACATCGGTGGATCGGCCCTGACGATCCATGGGTCACTCGAGCTCTGATCCTGAGGCTCAGGCTAGACAGCCTCGAATTCGGTAAGGACTATCTTTTGCCTTGGTTCACGATGGAAATCCAATTTCCAAATACGACACCGTGCATTTTTGATTATATACCTATATATGGCGACATAGTGGTATGGGGCATTAATGCCGTCTATGATTGATACTTATGATTTGAAATTGTTTTTGAAACATATAAACACTAGTAATAATATCAAATGCTTTTGTTTTATTTGTATCAACCATATTTTGGCCATTATAAGGTAAAACTCTATACTTCGGTTTGTGTTGCATTGTGTGATGGGAACTGAGTCTTATAATGGCTTCATTTTTATAAAAAGCATTGCGATGTTTAAAAGATTTACTTGTTTTGAAGCACTGACAATCCAATGGAGTAAACCCGTTCCGTGAAAGTGGCGTGGTCCTGTGATTAGCCATATTGAAAAATATGTTAAGTAGATTTCTCATACCAGTCCCATGACTGACTCGTAGTTTGTTTCACTTGCAAACTCAGGTGCCCCTTTTTCTACACGGGCAGCCTTGTATTCAGGTTTTAGCAGGCTCTTTCTGGATAGCTGGAGCTGAAGATGGATTATATCATTTATCTCTTTTTATGCTGTTCAGCTCATATTATACATATTATGTTTTGTTTTCCGCTATAGACATTTATGTATAGCTGAACTGTATTTTGTTCTAAGTATAATCCTGTATACTGTGTAACTCTGATGATTATGTTTATCCAGTGTATTCTATTGTACATTATCTGGTGTAGTTATTTAATACTGTTCTGCTGTTATCTGTTTATGTGTTATATTCCAAAGATTACCCTTGCCACCGTCGTATGGGGTTTGGGGTCGTCACACTTGGTGTCCAATCCAACGTTACCCATTTGTTGGTTTCCAACCTAAAGATTTGCTTCATCCCCGACCTAAGGAATTGTCACAGGTGCAAACCTAACTTCTAGAGCCGTAGGGTTCTTCTAACATTTGTACCCTTGTGCATTGAAGTTTGAGTCACAGTTGCAACTCCAGATCCCATAGCTTGACCAACCAAAACATCCTGAACCACCCTGACATCAAGATTGGGGGAAGTGCCCCCTAGCCGAGCCAGATTGGCCTAGGACTGATTTGGGGGACTTCCCCTAAGTCCTACAAACCTTGGCCGCCTTACACACTCGTTCCAGCCTGAGTTCCTTGGCCTTTCGGCCTTCCAAATCCTTCCATCCTAGTAAAAAAAACGTGTCCATCATTTCTTGTTTCCTTGCAATAAGTTCTTTTTGCCGTTGCATGCGTGCATGCAAATCTTTAATCAAACCATCCATCTCTTCTCTATTTAGTTATTTTGATGGATTTCCAGTAGAGAAAACCTCCTGGATTCCTATTCCAGCTCCTTTAAAACGAGTTAAAGTAGCATCCTCCTTTCGTTTAACCATTCTTAAAATCCCAAGCAATCCAAAATTGTGTTATCCCCTTCCTAATGCACCAAAATGTTGATGCAGGATAGAATACTACTTCTCATGCCAACACCAGAGCGTAAATATTCCTAATGCAGAGTGCAGAAAAAGTAAATAACACACCAAAGATTTATAGTGGTTCAGCAAGTTATGTCAATGTCCACTCCGATGTAACTACATATATTTATATTGTATGGTAACAAGTACGGTCCTTCCTATTACAATATAATTTGATGTCAAACATACCTTACTTCTAGGTTCTCGTGCAAGCATTGTGAAGAGATCTGGGTTTCCACACAAGCCCTCTATCCACGATACTAGTTATACTATCATGTGTTTGACACTTAGTAGCCACATAAACTTCCTCAATATACATTGTCAAATATATAGACATATGATCGCTACTGATGCCTTACATTACATACATTGGAAAAAAGTATGGTTTATATATCTTATTGTCACAAGGCTGTTTATTTGTACTTATATTCTTACAAATGAATCCAAACATCATTGCACAACATGGATAAGCTTAAATCCTTTCCATCCTTTTGTTATGTCATTCATTATTAACTTATTAACCCCTACTTTTATTTCATACTTAGGATTAACCATCACTTTGCGGCCTTCATAACTTATTTAGTTTATTAATTTAACTAGATTTACTAGTTTGTTGCAAGTAAAAGCTTATAGAGACTTCAGCCATTAAGATAACCCAGGCCATCACACATCAACAAAAGATCAATACACAACCATCAGATGTTTTCTTTCTCCAGAGTTGTTGCATGTTAGTTTTCCTAAAGTCATCTTGCATTATATTTACCAAGGCCATCGTACCCTATTTTCAAGGAAATCATGCCAGCTTTTGTGGGATAATAGCCTTCCTTAAGTCATTGCATACTATAGTAGAAATCCTGGGTTAATATATAGGCTAACATGAGTTGAAATAACATAGTTGTAATTATATTTAAAACTGCATCCTAGCTTTATTAAGAAGCCTCTTTGTACCAAATTACATTTTTTTTCAAATTATATCGGTTAGTGTTTATCTTCTGATACTACCTTTCAAAAACAGGCCAATAATATCTTTCAATTATTAATTATTTATCATTAATTAATTACCCTTTTAATTAGCCAGTCAATTCATGTACAATCGAGAATTAATGGAGAAAAATCCAAGACAAATCAACAAAAAATAGTTTAATCCTATTTTAACTTCTTTCAAAATTTAGGTTAAAATAAATAATTTATAATTTTTAATAATTGTTTGCCTAAAATTATATAGTTTCCCAACTTTTTTAATTTATTTTAGTTCAAATTAATTTTGAAAATCATGAAACTAAAAGCTTGTATTTATTTCATCATTATATAATTTAATTTCAATTTCATGTTATTTCACTTAGATTAGTTCATGTTTTACCCAAAAAACACAAAGTAAATTACTTTATTTAATTTTTATGTTTAACATTAATAAAACATTAATATAATAATCAAATCTAACCAATTAGAATAGTTTATTGAATATAATATTACTACCTTTGATTTAGACTTATTTAGCTTTCTTTCTTCATTACATTGAATGTTGATTTTCTAGAATTTAGTTTCTCTTTTACTTTGTTTCCATTTTTTTATGGAATTGCAAGAGAATAAAATAAAATGGATATGTTATAAATTTAATAATTTAGGCTTTAGGCTGGAATCTTATTCTATCACGTTTAACATTTTCGTTTACTCTTTATCTTAAATTCTTTCTCTACTAACTTGTTGGCCTTCATTCTTAACTATATAGGGTAATTTAGTTAATTCTTATTTAAATAGTTTTCCCTAAATTATGGCACTCAAGAATATGGGTGTTATAATCTCCTTCTTTATAAAATTGTCATCCTCGAAATTTTAAGAATGTAAAATGAAATCACAGTAATCAAAATAATGTACATAGTACATAAGTTACACTAGTTTCCCATTAGGGTAGATCATCAACAATTGTTAGTTTTACACTAATCAAATTAAAAAATCATAACAATATCGTGTTTACCTCACTATTAATCTGTTCATAACATCATATATGTCTTAAACATATGTGTCAAAATCAGGATAAATATCCCTAGTATTGTCCCTAACATCCCAAGTATAACCGTTTACATTGTTACTCCACTAGACATGAGTAAATTTAGTAGTCTTTTTCTTAAGTCTTTTGTGTAACAACCCATATTTTAATGATTGAATATTTAAATAACTTATTTGTATATTAAATGTTAATCGATTAACGACCCCAAAATATGATTTCTCACGTATAGTTGAATCAGGCTCAAGATCACCTCCGTTGAGTCTAGATGGTCCATTATGTGAATAAAATATATGAGGATAGCTATATATGGAGATCATATGTTCTAATTGCCAATATGGTGTTAGGATGTGTGAAAATTATCATTCTCGAGAGTAGTTTCGGACAACGACAAATTTTATGTCATCCGGACCGGAATAACGAGGTAATGAACATAATAAAATTTCATGATGGTTAATGCATAATTTAACTGTACAAATTAAAAATGCATGTCAATTTTATTTGAGAAATCAAATAACATTGTAACGTAATTTTAACGACCTATATTTTATTGATTGAGTATTTAAATATTAATCATTGATTGAGTGATGGTTCCAAATATGACTTTTCGCATATGATCAAATTAGGACTTGAGACCACTTCCAATGAGTTCGGATTTTTTGTTACATGAATAAGAATTATATGGAACGCTACGTTTCAAGTTTTGGTCATTTGGTGGTTAAAACGTTCTCGAGATAAGCGTAAATATCATTCAGGGGCATAGTATCGGATTAAGATGAAATTTATATTTTTAAGTCGAAATGGAAAGTTGTTACATGCAGGTGAGTTTCGTTATGACTGAATTTACCATTTGGTCACAACAGTTTAAAAGGATTATCGACTTATATAAAGAACTACAATTTTATAATTTATGTTTTGAAGGTTAACTTCGTAGAAGAACGAATTAGGTCGCGACATTAATCTCATTGTGTTCAATTTTTTTTTACATATAAATCAACAAACAGCATGTCGCGATTGGAAAGCGTGGGTTTTTGGACTTTGTTGATGGTCAAAAGTGGGCGCCAACACTCAAGATTTCCACGACAATGAAAATAAACGTTCGAAATGGAAAATAAGCGAGTAGCAGTGTAAATATGCAGATAGAACGCTAGAGGACAGATAGACAGTATTTATAGTGGTTTGGCTTGTCGGAGCCTAAGTCCACTCTGAAAGTTAGTACCTTATTAATCCACTTTTACAAGTTACAGTATAGTATCATTATATCATTGAGTGTACAAGAGTTATGATAATTCCAATTGCCAAGGTGAGTGATCCCGTGTGTTATGCTTGGAGGAGGAAGTAGCAGGCTTTACTTCATGATCCAAATGCTTGGAAGAGGAAGGATGAGCCTTTTAGAGTCCATGTAACTAAGTCTAGTCAAGAGGGAATCGAGAGGCTAGGATGTTCTCACGTAGATGCCATGGCCATGGCAGTAAGGAGGTCCAATAACGGGTTTTACTCCTTCCCAAACTGCCCAAGCAACCTAAAGTAGTTCAAGAAGATGGTTCTTCTTCTTCTCAGAGTGATGGAAGGTGCTTGAGTTCTTGTAGGAAGGTTATCTTCTTCTTAGGAAGCATGAGAGCAAGGAGACTACCACTTCACACCGCAGGAAGATGGGTATTCATAGGAGAGGAGAGGTAGGTGAATTAGGTGGAGTAGGTAAGGCAGGATGCCTACCCCCACATTTCGTAATTTGATAATCTGCGATCTGTACCCGTAGTTAGTAAGTGTCTGGTATTTTTGACAAGGTTAGGGGCTTACCTCGAGGCATGAGGTAGATTTCTAGTTTTGACATTGCCTAGTGGGAACAAAGGTTTTTGTTTTATTTATACTTGCTTCTATCGCTCGACTGTATCCTATCGATCGAGTCTTCGACCTTTAGGTAGAAATTTATGGGTGTAAACATGTGTTTGAGACATGTTATGTTTGATGGTTTCCAGTGGATGCGAGTGGTTGCTAGTGGTTGCTCGTGGATGCATATACACACACACTAGGCACTAGATCGGCTCAAAAACATTCTCATACTGCATATGGATGTATGTGCGTTTTCAATTTTTATCGATGCAAAATGGTTGACTCAGTACATGGGTGTTGCATATGAATGAATGGTTGTGCACTCATATAGAAATGATATGTATCAAATAGGAATAATTGCATACATGTTGGACGCATGGCACTGACATAATTCGCATTAAGGAGGTCAACCGGATCAGTAGACCGCCTGATCTTTTGTATTAGATAGGGGACATGTATACACACTTTTTCATATGTTCATATGGCATTTGGAATTTTAGGACAATGAATGCTTGTGGATGATGGATGAGTAGATGGATGATGGATGGTAGGATACATTCTTCTTAACTTAGAGATTTCGGGGACGAAATCCTTTAAGGAGGGGAGAATGTAACACCATGTATTTTCTGAGAACATTAAAATAACAAATTAAAGAATAAATTATTTTTAAAAGAAGAATTAGGTGAAATGGGTTGCACCATTGCGTTCGTCTCAGAATTCTACTTGAGATAGAGTCTGAATTTGCAGAAAACGGATACCGTATGAAGGAGTAACGGACGATAAAAGTTTGGCATAACGATCAGGAAATAGGCCAGAATGCATTGGCGCACTTAGGAAGTGCGCCAGTACAAAAATACACTGGCGCACTTGGGAAGTGCGCCCATGCCGAGGACCAAAACCTGCAGAATTCTGGAGTGTTCCCTGATGACGTGTCTTGTTGGGATTGGTTGGATGACGTGTCTTTTGAGTTGTATGGTTCTGATGGCTCCTAAGCTAATCTAAAGGCCTTTATTCATCACATACAGCTATATAAACATACCTAGACCTAAACCTAATTCACAATACACTAATTCATGGAGCCTCCATACTGGAAAAATCTAAACTAGTCTTTCTTCTATGCTAAAGCAAATCAGAATAGGAGTATTCATATTGGAAGATAAGAATAGATCTACAGCTACAACACCTATTTCTCTTCTTTTAGATCCAGCCAAGATGAGTCCATGTTACTTTCAGAAATGAAATTTAATTGCGATCCTTACATTGTTAATAAATTTGAATTTGAGATTATGCCTATTTCTGTTTAGATCTGTCCTTCTATACCCATTGGATCTATTTTAATTGTTATATGCCCGCTCATACTTCATATGTCTATTTTATGCCAGATTTGATGACTCTCTTCCCTTCTCTTTCTTTCCTTTTATTTATGAGATTAGGCTAACTTCAAGCCTAATTATATTTTACGTTGAATTATACGTACGAATGACATGGGAAAAGTTCGGGAAAATATTGAACGATATGCAAATGGGGAACAAATTGAATTGTAAACATAAAATGGATTTGGGGGCATAACGCATGTTGTAATTTAAGACCTAAATTTGGGGCATACTACATATGATGATTTATGATTTGGAAGAAGGGGATTATTGTGTATAGTGATACATAACTTAGGTATGAAAACTATATTGAAATAGGGATAACTATTAAATATGAACATGCCTAAATTGGGATTTTGGGTAATTGGCATATATTGTAATCAAAGCCGATAATTTGGCATAACTTGTATTATGAATCATGAATGGGGTTTTTTGGGCATAACCTTTACTGTGCAATTTAACTAAAACTTGGGGCAAATGTTATATTGTGAATTATGACTGTAATCTAGGCATGCAAATTTGTAGGCTTAATTTATAGTTAAGCGAAATATGTTAATGGAACAGTAAAAGAGTCTGTGAAGCCTGTTTAATCTGTTGAAACTAAATATTGTAATTGGAAAAGCCTACGATGTATATGAATAAATTGGCTAAGATAAGCATGCTGAGACACGAGGTTAGACTCCGTTTGCAGTAGAAGCCTGCCCGGAACCAACCAGCCTAACCAGCAACCGCAAACGGTCAGTCTAATGTGAGAGGTCGTAGGCATAACTAAAAGATGCTTAGACACGAGTTTAAGTCTGGCTTGTGGCAGAAGTCTGCCCGGAACCGCCCGACACATCTAACGGCCACAAGCTATCGACTTAATGTGAGAGTTCTGTGCATTAATAACTAATTAATGCTGATTAAAGATGAATATGATACCTAAAACATGTTAGGTGGGTGGGGTTTAGTTAACCTATGTAAGATGACAACTTAACCAATATTACATGAACAAGTGGATAAGGTTAAGGCAAGTTTAACCAATAATACATACTGATTTGATAAGTGGATGGGGTTAAGTCAACTGGGTGGATGAATCTGATAAACCCGTTTCGTAAAATCTATAGGCTTAAAGCAAGGTTAAGTGAAACGTATCAATCTGTAAGTCTGACAATCCATACATCTGATCTGTTAATCTGTAAACCTATTAATCTGCATGTCTGATCTGAAAACTTGTTAATCTGGAATATGTAAGCAAGTAAATCCGAAATCTGTTAGTCTGGGGACACAAGGTTAGGAGGGGTAATTACTTGTGTCATCTGTTGTGTGGGACCTATATTGGTCAGTAACCCTTTCTGGTATCAAACTACTACCCAACACTAGGTAGGGATCCGGGCACGCTTGCTGAACAAATTATAAGAGGTTCATTCTGATAATGGAGAGGGGTGTTGATGGCGCATTCCAACCGGGTCATGTGCGTGCATGGATCCGTTCCGCTCTGGGGAAGTTAAGACGCCGTGACATCTGTAAATAGGTCTGTGTCTTTCTGTAGGTTGCCACTTTAGGGAGTGATACACCCTTCCGTAGGGCCGACATGATGTATTTATGTATTAGGGAGCCGATCGCTTGGGGGTAGAATTTAGGGTACATCTAGTTCTGTCTGCTTCTGTTGGGGTACCGTCTGTTTCTGTTGGGGGTGGTAACACCTGTCTGTTTCTGTGTGGTACCATCTGTTGGGGTGGTAAAGGCCCATCCCTAGTGTACGCCTGATTCTAACATTCTGTTTTCGTTTCTGATTCTGATTCTGCTTCTATTTCTGTACCATCTGTCTCTGTTAGGGTGGTAAAGGCCCATTACTAGCATTCTGTTTCTGAAGAGATCATTCTGTTTCCGTTTCTGTTTCAGTTTATACATTAGGGTAACACCTAACCTTGTTATGCTAGTATTAGTGCAGAGAAGTGAAAAAGTAAGTGAGAAGCATAGCTTGGTCTATATCATTCCGTTTCCTCTGTTTAACCTATGTGTATCTGCTACTCCTGTTACGGTTATCTCTCATCCAATTTTATTTACATGTCATGATACTATTATTTGTTTATATGCTAGAAGTCACTGGACTCGCCAAACTTTATGCATGACTCTTTTTGTTTCGCCTCTTTTCTTCTGTTCCCCCCAGGTTCTTAGGAAGGAAATACTCAAGCTTAGTTCAGATATCTCTTTCTCCCAGCTTGAAGTTGAAAGATGTACTGCTCAGCTTTGTTTCTCTTTCATATGGCATTTTGGATTGGGGATTATGCTTTTAAAAATTATGCACTTTGATGGCTTTTGTACAAGACTAATATTATGTACTTGGTTTTGATGAATGGGTTTAAAGACATAACCGAACTTATTTCTGTTTCCGCTGCAATAAAGTTATGAATTTTCAAGTACAATTTTATGTATCTATCTTGTAATATTCTGTCCTGTTTACCTATAACGCTCCACGAAAATTAATGCATTCCCTTTGTGAGTGACATTAACGGACATGGGGTGTCACAATTGCGATTTGATAAATCGCGTTGACAATCCAAAGCTCGACAATGTTTGGGGGCGGTCGCGATTCAACGAGGTTGTGTTGCCGTCAAGTTTTGCAGAGGGATATCAGAGGGTATTGCGTGAAGCTGAAAAAGGGGTTCCGAACTATGAAGAGGTGCGATGGGATGGGAGGATCGTGCGTTTTCAGGAAGTACGATGGCCACATTTTGATTGCATCCAATGGAGTTTGAATGGGAATTGATCGTGATGAGCAAAGTTTGCAGAAGGATGTACGATTTTGGAAGGTCAATACCGATATTGGATGTGAACTTTTGTACGAATTTTGTTTGATGAATGAACTGGGGATATTTAATGTTATGGAAATCGGGTCTGTGTTTTGGAGAAGGTGCATTAGTTGAACGTGGAGTTTAAATGTTTGCGGAGGAACTATGTGAACTGGATTTGGCAGAGGGATGTTTGGGGAATCAG
Source organism: Allium sativum (assembly GCA_030737875.1). Taxonomy (NCBI): domain Eukaryota; kingdom Viridiplantae; phylum Streptophyta; class Magnoliopsida; order Asparagales; family Amaryllidaceae; genus Allium; species Allium sativum. The sequence goes on from CM060911.1 coordinate 230,709,550, forward strand.
ACTGTGTATTTTGGGTCTGTGGATTTGGGAAATAGATGTAGGCGTGACTGATGAAGTAACACCCCGTGTCCATTAATGTCACTCACAAAGGGAATGCATTAACTTTCATGGGGTATTATTGGTGTATAGAACGGAATGTAACAAGACAGATACATATTTTGGTACTTGAAAATTTTAAAACAACTTTTATTGCAGCGGAGAAAAAGTTTGATTACAACAACATCATGAACCAAAAATAAAACCAAGTACCCTTAATATCCATCTTGACAAATTGTTTTCTGAGTACATAAAGTAAAAAAGCATAACCCCAACATAAGTAGCCATAAAAGAGAGACGCTGAACTTTACTATCAGCAATCCAAGCACTTCCAAAAGAGAGAGAAAGAGATCCAAATCAAGCTCTACTAGCACTAGTCCCACCCTGAGAACCTAGGGGGGAGGAGGGAAGGAAGGAAAGAGGCAAAAACAAAGGGGGTCAGACATAAAGTCTGGCGAGTCCAATAACTTTAACAATATAATTATTAAAGTAATTAGGATAAGGCATAAACTGGTAAAACAAGGAATGACTGTGAAACATATGGGAATGACCAAACCAATAGGAGGAATAAGATAACGTTAATTGCGTTCCTAATCCCTATAGGATAATTACTATACTGCACCAATACTAGTCACCCTAAAAATTGATCCCGCCTACTGAACATAATAATCATAATAATGATAATGGTAGTCCCGTGTACCCCTAGATGTCTTCATAGATGCCACCTGCCCTTATCTCCACTAGTTGTACCCACTACCCCTATGCGATCGACTCCCTAACTCGTAGGTACCCGTGCTGATCCCACAGTGGGGTGTATCACTCCCTAAAGTGGAAACCCGATACCACTAAAGATGCACGGCTTATATCTACACGATGCAACAACGTCTTATCTACCAGCCCGGGCCCATGCACGCACATGACCCCGTTGGACTTGCGTTGACACCGCTAACCCATTTTGACCTCTTATAATCAAACCCAGTAAGCGTGTCTCGTCCTCGACCTAGCTCGAGCTCACAAAGATACTTAATGGGTTACTGGTTTGAAAAGGGTCCCCATACTTGACACAAGCTTTCCACCTATGCTTGGTCCTTACTAGAATTTCCCACTTAACCCCTTCTTATTCATGTCTTCTTACATGTTTCAATTTGGTTAAGTGTTTCTAATCGTATTTCACATGTCAGCCACTTTACCCCAAGTCCCACTACATGTTTATCTTGGTTAAGTGTTACTTAATTCATTATAAACGTATCCTTGTAAGACCTCCCACATTAGACTACCGTTTGCGGTTGCTGGATTTGCCGGACGGGTTCGGGTAGACTTATACTACAAACGAGCCTAACCTCGTGTCTTTACAATTGTTACGCATTTAATTTATGCCTTTGACCCGTCACATTAGACTACCGTTTGTGGTTGCTGGATTTGCCGGGCGGGTCCGGGCAGTCTTATACCACAAACGAGTCTAACATCGTGTCTTAGGCATTTATTATTACACATAATTATTTAACCACAATTTGAATTAATATCCCTATTCAAATTATCAATAATTTCCAAATTAATCTATGTCCATAATTGTCATATAAATTATGTCCATAATTTTCAGGTATATAAATTATACCAATTAATGTCTCAAATTAATTATATGCCTTTAAAGCCATTTTATGCCAATTCTCAATATGTATTTTAATATTTTCCCAATGTCCTCACGCCGTTCGTACGTTTATTATGAAATATGTTAGACTTGCAAATAGTCTAACTCATAAAAAGAAAAGAAACATCACAACTTGCATAACACTTAAAATAGATCTAACCTGCAAAATAGAATTATAACATAAATTTGTATAGGCAATAACTTGCATAGGCAATGGACATATAGAACATAAATTTGCATAAACTATGTACTGCCAAGGATCTTAATATAGATCTAAACATAAAGTTGTGAACTTGCATATATGACTATGGTTTTCTCCTAAACTTGCATATGGGTTCCATACAAACTTGCATATGAATTTAAACATGTAAACTAATATCATATGTTTTACATATAAACTCGCATACATATATATATACTTGATTCACATATAAACTTGTGTATAATTCGCATATAGACTTGCATATGATTCACATACAAACTAGCATATGATTTACATCCAAACTCGCATATAAACTGATGTCACAAAATGAATCAAGTTAAACATATGTGATTGGTCCTATGAAATAAATCCACTAACATAAGTTAACTAAACTGTCATATGTTCACAAATAGACGATAACAAAATTAAGTAACGTCACATGATTCAACATGCATGTTCTCATAATCCAGATTATAACTCATCATAATTAGTTTATTAATTATTTTGTGAAAGAAATTGTACTCACAAAGACAGATTAAAGAAGAGAATAATTCGTTCGTCATTTGTGTTAGAATCCTGACTTGCAATTCCTAAGCTTTAAGAAGAAGATGAACTATTCCAACAGCAGAAGGACGTCTTTAACTTATTTTAATTAGGATCGAGGAAACATAGCGTTACAATGGTTTGTTGTGGAGAGAATGTGGGGTTAGGGTGTGTTTAAATAGGTTAGGAGCCAAAGAATCTGTCCAGAAAACAAGTCCAGGTGCAAAATACCGAATCTGCCTCAGATCTGGAAAATCAGGGGAGGTTGACCCCTAGGTCGACCTGTATAGGGGAGGTCGACCCCCTGGTCGACTTGGCCTGGGGCAGGAAAAATCTCGCTCAGCCCGCCTCTGTGTTTTCATTTGAATTTTGAATTTGAATTCGAGCTGTTTTAGTTTATTTAAATTTCTGAAATTCTAAAGGCCATAAATTTCTCATACGAAGTCCGATTTATGAAAACTTGGACTCTATTCCAAGCAAAATTCCGAGGCGAACGCAATGGCGTAACCCATTTCCCTTAGTTCTTCTCCTAAAAATTAATTGTTCTTAAATTTGTTAATTTTAATATTTAAAATTACGGGGTGTTACATTCTCCCCTCCTTAAAGGATTTCGCCCCCGAAATCTCCAAGTTAAGGAGAATGTATATCCTACCATCCAATCATCCATCTACTCAATCATCAAACACAAGCATCCATTGTCCTTAAAAGACTTCTAATGCCGTATGAACATATGAAAAAAGTGTGTGTATATGTTCCTTATCTAATGCAAAATCAGGCGGTCTACTGATTCAGTTGACCTCCTTAATGCAAATCATGATAGTGCCATGCATCCATTATGTATGCAAAAGAATCCTAATGATATATATTATTTCTACATGCGCGCACAACCATTCATCTAAATGCAACATCCATATGATAACACAACCATTGTATATCCATTAATTTAAATATGCACACATATTTATATGCAATATGAAAGTGATTGAGCAGGTCTAGTGCCTAATGTGTGTGTACATGCATCCACGAGCAACCACTAGCAACCACTTGAATCCACCAAACATAATATGTCTCAAACACATGTTTACAACCATAGGGTTTTTCCTAACTAAAGATCGAAGATATCATCGCAAAGACATTAAACGATAGGACAAGTATCAACAAAGCGGTAGAAAAAGGAGAAGTAAAAAAAACATACCCTCAAAAAGGAAAGGGTATAACGTACGCATCTTGTCTTCCGTCTTCCAAGTCACGTCTCCTTGATCATCTTCCCTTTGCACTTTGACCAACTTAACCTCTTTTTTGCGTAGCCTTTTGACCTCCGATCCGAGAATGCGTGTAGGAGCTCGTCTAACCGTGGCATTCCGCTCTATTTCCACTTCTTTGAGTGTGCTCGGCTCCACCACTTCCGCCGTATCATGTAAACACTTACGCAAATGCAAAACGTGAAACATGTCATGAGAACCACTGAGCTTCTCTGGCAACTTTACTCTAAACGCCATCTGCCCAATCCTCGCTGTAGTTGGAAAGGGTCCTACGAACCTCGGTGCCAACTTCCCTACTGATCCAAAACGGACTACGTTTCTCGATGGTGACACCTTAATAAAAACTATGTCCCCAATATTGAACTCAAGATCGGTTTGTCTCTTATCAGCGTATGACTTCTGTCGGTCCTGCGCCGTCTTCATTCGCCATCGAATCAAATCTATCTTCTTCGAAGTCTCCCTAATCATGTTGGGTCCAAGCAAAACCTTATCTGTAGATTCCCACCAACAAGTAGGTGATCGGCATGGTCGTCCATAAAGAGCCTCAAAAGGTGTCATGCTAATGCTAGCCTGAAGCTATTATTATAGGCGAACTCCACTAATGGAAGATGTTCTTCCCATGTTCCTCCAAAGTTTAAGATGCATAGCCTCAAAAGACCTTCTAGAATCTGATTTCTCTCTCAGTCTGGCCGTCTATCCGAGGGTGATAAGCGGTACTTAAGCACAATTGTGTTCCAACCGCCTCTTGTAAGCTCTTCCATAACTCGCTAGTGAAAATGGGATCTCTATTGCTCACAATGCTAGAGGGTATGCAATGCAGACGAACTATCTCTCAAAGGTAAACAGATGCTGACCATGCGGCGTTCCTCCTACTTTTAACGGGAATAAAATGGGCACTTTTGGTAAGTCAGCCTACAACTCCCCAAATTCCCGTATTACCCTCCCTTGATCTTGGCAACCCGTCTACAAAATCCATGGAAACACTTTCCCATTTCCACAGCGGAATCTCTAAAGGGTGGAGCAAACCACCGGGCTTCTTTGGCTCTGCCTTGACTTGTTGGCACACCAAGCATCTAGAAATGAACTCAGCCACGTCCTTCTTCATTCCAGCCCAAAATAAAACTCGCTTCATATCCCTATACATCTTGTCAGCACCGGGATCTATGGTCATCTTGGAGCGGTGTGAGTCTCCAAGAATCATCTTCCTCAAGCTCTCGTCTTGCGGTACGCATAGTCTCATGTCTCTACGCAGCCGGCCTCTCTCATCTATAGCATATCTATTAAGATGACTCAAAGACTCCCTCTTATAAGCTTGCCTACTATCTCAACCAACTGTGGGTCATCTCGCTGTGCCTCTCCAACCCGACCCAAAAGTGTAGGCTGCACCTCTAGCGATGCCAACAATCCGGGTACATAATCAACAGAGGGTCTGAAGTCAAAAGGTAGATATATACTCCAAACTCTACCATTCTATGAACAAAGGACTCAAAGTCAACTTCTTTCTATTTAAGGCATCAGCTACAACGTTACCCTTTCCAGGGGTATATGCGATCTCAAAATCGTAGGTTGCAAAAACTCCATCCACCTCTGTTGCCTTAAGTTTAGATCTTTCTGAGAGAATAAGTACTTTAGCGACTTATGGTCTGTACACAACTCAAACTTCTCGCCAAGCAAATAATGACGCCATGACTTAAATGCAAAAACTATAGCAGCCAACTTTAAGTCGTGGGTAGGGTAATTCTTCTCGTGGACTTTCAACTGCCTTCCACCATAGCATATCACCCTTCCCTCTTGAATTAAAACTGCGCCAAGCCCTGTCCCGCATGCGTTGGGATATACTGTGAATGGCTTACTCCCATCTGGCAAAACTAAAACTGGAGCTGTCGTCAAAGCCCTCTTCAAATGTTGGAAAGCATCGTCACAGTCAACATCCCATGAAAAAGTCAAGTTCTTCTTTGTCAACCGAGTAAGTGGGGCTGATATCTACGTGAATCCTTAATGAACTTCATATAATAACCAGTCAGCCCTAAAAAGCTTCTTACTTTTGTTGCGTTCTTAGGAATCTTCCAATCTTGTATTGCCACCACCTTTGCGCGATCCACAGCTATCCCCTCCTTAGAGACCATGCGTCCTAAGAACCTCACTTCTTTTCTCCAAAAATAGCATTTGGAGAACTTAGATTTGAGTTGATGCGCTCGTAGGGCCTCTAAGACTTCCCTAAGATGTAGAGCATGCTCTTCTTCGCTTCTAGAGAAAACCAAGATATCATTCACAAAGACTACCACAAACTTGTTTAGAAACTCCCTAAACACCCTACTCATTAAGTCAACGAAGTATGTGGGTGCATTCGTCAAACCAAAAGGCATGATGAGCCACTCGAAGAAACCGTCAGGAGTTCTAAATGAAATCTTATCTATGCTCAGCCACCCTTAGCTGATGAAATCCTGTAGCCAAATCCAGCTGCGAGAAAACCGAAGCACCAACCAACTGATCGAATAAATCGTCTATCCTCGGCAATGGGTGTATGTTCTTCTTGGTGAGCTTATTCATCTCTCTATAGTCCACGCACAGTTTAAGTGAACCATCAGCCTTTGTAGCAAAAACAACTGGAGCACCCCATTCCGAAATGCTTCTTCTTATGAACCCCTTCTCAAGCAACTCTTTCACTTTCTTACTGAGTTCTCTTCTCTCTCTCGGAGCCATGTGGCACACTGGTAATGCAACTGGCTTTGGATTATCTACTAGGTATATACGAAAGTCTATCTCATGCCTCGGGGGTAAGCCCCGAACTTCATCGAAGACTTCACCATATTCACTGACCACACGAACAGATTCCAAATCATCTTTGGACGCATCAAGAGATTCTAGGTAGCTAAGCATCACCGGACCCCTAGGGTCACAAAAAATATCAAGGGTCTTGCCACAACGAGTCAACAATCTAACTATCCTTCTTTCACAGTCTAGGATGGCACCGTATCTGGTTAGCCAATCCATGCCTAGAATCAAGCCGTAGCCCATGAAGCCAAGAACGAAGGCGTTGCACTCAAACCCAATGCCCAAGATAGACACTCTCAAATCCCGACAAATCATTGAAAGATGAGCCAAACCACTAATAGGATTTGAGACTACTATGGGATCCATAACTAGACTAGTATTTAGGTGCAGTGTTTCAACTAATGAAGCAGACACAAACGAGTGTGAAGCACCAGAATCAAACAAAGTACGAACAGGATGATCAAACAGAAAAACCAAACTTTCAACAGAGATGTTTCTACCTCTCTCCTGTCTTGGTGCCATGAGAGCGTGAACCTGCCCTCTTGCCTGCCTTGGTGCCATGAGAGCCTGAACCTGCCCCCCAGAAGTAGACCCTGACCTCTGCCCTTGCCCTTGTCTTCTCGGGTAGTCTTTAATCAGATGTACTGCCTCACCACAGTTGAAACAACCAGTCTTCTTTTTCTTCCTACAGTCCTTGCTCAGATGGCCTGGTGTTCCATAATTAAAGCACATTATCTTTCCTTTGCTATTGTTATCCTTACCACCTTTCTTGGGTTGCTGTTGTGATTTCTTTGGATCCCCTTTCTTCTCCGGTGCCTTATTAGCATTAGCACCTTTCTCCTCTTCATGCATAAGCGCCATGTCAACCTGTTTCTCGAAGGTAGCCCCCATAGGAATGTGGGTCATAGCCAACCTGTGTAGTAGCTCATTCAAACCTTTAATAAATCTCAAGGCCTTCTTATCAAGTGTGTTCACCAAGTCTAAGCCAAATCTTGCCAACTGATTGAACTTGTTGACGTACTCCTTTACTGATAAATTCCCTTGCTTCAATGCCAAGAACCTCTCCAAGTATAAATTATCTTCTGCTCGTGAGAGAAATTTCATCTCGAACCTATGCTTGAAATCCATCCATGTCTCCACTGGACGCTCTCCATTCGTTACTTCCCACCAAAATGAGGCTTCGTCCTTCATTAACCAAGCAGCTAATTGGACCTTCCTTTCATCTTCTATCTCGAAGATACCAAATAAATCTTCCACCTCCTTAAGCCGATTTCGAGCTTCAACAAACGTCTCTGACCAGTGAAAAGGTTTCCCGCCCATTGCCCGAAAGTCCTTGCATATCTTTGAAAAAGTATCAACGCAGGGAGGGGGTGTAGGAGGAGCGGCTGCAGCTGGGGGAGGAGGAACGTCTGCTAGGCCTGCGGCGGTTGCCCTAGCCTCCAGATACCTTAAGAACTAGGTTGGTATCGGTATGCCCTCTAGTATCTCGGGTTCCCCAGACATGCTGAAAAAGAAAAAGGAAGAGATTCAAAACGGAGAATCGAAGGAAAGATATATGGCTCTTGGGGGTTATGTTTTTAAAATAAATTTTTCTCTTGAAAATACTCTCCTTAAAACATATTTTTGAAAGTATTTCTTTATAAAATGCTTTTGATAAACAGTTTTTCAAAATCTCTTATCTGTTCTAGTAACCTTCAGCTTTGATACCACGTTGTTAGACCAAAAATTGGTTCTAACACCCAAAATAATTATGATTTCAATGAAATAGAATCAAAAAGCAACAGAGAACACGCGATTTATAGTGGTTCGGCGTCAACAAGCCTACGTCCAGTTTGTTTTCTTTTAATTGATGATTTGAATACAAATACAGCAATGATTCTCACTCAACTTCACAATTACAATGCATAAACTCACTCAAATCTCTCAAAAATAGACTTTAAGAGATGATTTTGATCTGAATGTAGCTATGAAATTCGGCTATGGAGGAAGTTAGAACTGAGAATTTGCCCAAAAGATCCTTTCACATGCCTCTAGATGGTGTATTTATAGGTGAAAAATCTCTTCAAAGTGGCTCTGGTTCGGAATTGCCTGGCACCCATCCCATGAGAGTCGGGTTCGGAGGCTTCCAGATGGTGACAGCGCATTGATTTGGCAAGAGATCGTGGGAGAAATGGTCATGCTTGGTCCGAGTCTTCAGGGAGTGTGTGCAACAACGGTCACAAGCTCAGATAAAGGGGTTCGGATCGGCTGCCTCCGATCCGACCCGATGAAGCCTCCCGCTTTCTAATGTTGCTATTGTAATCCTTGATTCCAATCCGATAATGCCACTCGCTATCCTCTGATGTTGCTGACGTATCTCTCCGAACCGAACCGATGAGGCCACTCGCTATCTTCTAAGGTTGCTCACGTATCACCGATCCGAACCAATACGATTTCTGCATCTTTGATCTCTACTTTTTCTTGTGCTACCTCCTTCCGATCCGAACCGATTGGTTGCTTTCTCACTGTTTGCTCCTTGTGTAGCCTAGTTCACAAAGTAGGCTAACATTTTGCCCCCGCGAAGTACACTCTTATTTAAGATAAAATGTGCTTCGAAGCAGTTTACTAAACGTCCTTTGGATTATAACCATTGAATGATCGCCTCCATTTACTTGTAGTGTCGCTTCATAAAGTCGTGGCTTTTGTTGCTTATATATACTCACAAACCATATGAATCACTTTCTTCATCTTCAAACAATTTTGAGAGCTTCTTTTAATGTCCAGTTATTCTTCCAGGTGATCTTTTCCTTTACTTTTCCTCTTTTTTTGTGTGTGGCAAATCTGTGTATATGATCCTCTTCGGTTCAGATCCCAATCCGAACGGGTTCCCTTCAGTAGCACATTCAGATGAGCCCTCCAGTGTCGCTTCACCGTGGGCTAACATGCCATAATACACAAGTGGGCCTGACTTCCGGTCCGAACGGGAATACGAGTGGTCACCTTAATTTTATAAATCTGCCTCCTACCTTCTTCCTCTTCTCTTTTTTATTTTCTCTCGCCCAGGCGACTTAGCATCGAAACCCTAGAACTTCAAAAAAAAACTCAAAAATTATTTCGTTCTTCCTTAAATTCAATAACTCGGTAGGTCAAAAGCTTCGATTACTTTACTGTAATCGATTTCGATTTAGATTTGTGGTAAAACTGGATGACTCGAACATGGTGCGCGTTTAATTCCAACGTCGCCGCCCTCTCCCTCTTCGCCGTCGTCGTTGGTGGCTCTTGTCACCACCTCGAGGCGTTGAGAGGAAGAATTTGGGTTTTACAGTATATTTAAGCATGTAAGTGCTTCGACTTAGTAGGGATTTGTCAACTTGAGTTGGGTTCGGTACTGGTTAGGCGAGGTGGAAGATGAAGGAGATGAAGGAGAGGAGATGAACTAGGATCGGTTCAGGTAAAGAAATGTTGGAGTGAGGGAAAGGGAAAGGTGCATAGAAGACCGGATCAGGTCGAAGTAGAAAAAGGCAAAAAGAAAGTAAACAAAACCCATCTAATCGGATCGGATGGTATTTACAAGGCCGGGTCGGGTCGGAGTAGAAAAAGGCAAAAATAAAGGGAAAACAAAACTTACCTGTTCGGATCGGATGGGAATAAGGGACAAAGAGAAGAAGGATTACTCAAGCTGATCCGATCCGCTTCGAAAGCCTACATCCGAGCCGATCCGGTTTAACTCACTGGGTAGGACGTCCGCTTCCGATCGAAACATGACTTTGCCCTCTGATCTATCCCAATACAGGTATCCGAACCGAACCGAAACAACCTAACTTAATGTGCAAGAATTTTTTCAACTATCTTAATCAGTGCTTGACATAGCCTTCAACTTGACGAACAGTTAGGATAACGCCTTTCGAACATGACAAACATCAAGAACTATTATGACACATTATTACTTCTTTGAATCTTCATATCACGCTTTCATATGCTTGCTCTGCATTTTTGTTACACGTAGCACACACTTTAGTTCACACACACACGGGGGACACGGGAAACTTTACTCTAATCTTTGCTATTGTTTCTTCAATAGTCTAGTGATCGTGGCCGAGAGACGTTTGTCTAGGTTAGCAAAGAAGATGGAAATTGTAGGAGCTTCCGAGAAAGTTACCATTGATGACATATCTTCCCCTTCAGACCCTAAATGGGACGACGAGGGTCCAAATTATGAAGTAGGAGCACATAATAACGAAACGCCTTCCGATAGCGAAGATTGCCTGGGCTATGAGGAGGAAGGAGGGATTAGAGACAATCGAGCTCCTGACGAATTAGAGTCTGCCATTATCTTGGAGTCACCCGTTGACTCTGTTGAATCAACGATCGACGATGATAGACTTGTCTGCATATGTCTAAAGCACGGGATACTAAAAAGGGATACCCTGGTGCCATCGAAAACTGACCGTCCTCACAATCCCCCAGAAGGATTTATGGCAATTACCCGATTGATGTGCATGGTTGGGGCTATTCCACCGTTTTCGCCTTTTGTTGTCGACTTTCTAAGACAGATGTGGATTGCCTCCATGCAGCTACATCCCAACTCCTATGCTTACTTATATACCTTATATATAGCATACCGAGAGATTTTAGGTACAGAGCTCACTTTCGACGACGTTCACTTTTTTTATAATTTCAAGCATCAGACTCAAGAAATTCCTTACTTCTCTTACTTCGAATCAGTCCCGAAAAGGAAAATTATTTCAGCATCGTTCAGCAGCAAGGCCGGCGATTCCAAGCTAGAATGGTTTTATATAAGGCAACAACTGGGATGTGCTAGGAGATGGACAAAATCAAGTAAAGCATTGGTTTTCTAGATCTCAACTTTGAATGTTCACGCCAACACATTAATCCGTTTTCTTTTTATTTGTAGTTGATCATCCAAAACAAATATCGGGTCAAGTGTACTTTGATCGAATGCATCGGCTCCTCAATGGCGACCAAAAATTTCTAACCATCGATGAAGTCCTTAAGGATGAATACCTTCATCATCACAGGTTATTGTCCATTACCCGTAGCATAGGTCATGGGTCAGGTCCATATGTATACATCCCCAAGTGGACATAATTCCTGAAATGGGCGAGAGATCGAAAAGCCCGAGAATACCTCTTCGGACTTCACCTTCTCCATCTTCAACTCAAGATGATGAGCTGGCCAACATAGCCGAAAAGCACCGAAAAGGGTACATCGTCCCTGGGGATGCTATTTCTCCTGAGAAATCACTATCTCCTTAAGAACTTCCAACAGACGCTTCCCAACGAGATGCCCCTACTACCGATGATGCTACATTTCAGGGCTTAGGAGATCTCCCCCTACCTGAAACTATCTATACTTCCGAGGATTTTGGCACAAATCCTCTAGTTTTCACTTCTTCAGAGGATACTACTCCTGTTAAGGCCAAAGAGCCCACTCACGCTGGCTTGGCTTCGGACTCGGGTTTGTCGGGGGGAACACCACTTAGGATGCACTTAACACTTCACAGCACCACACTTCACAGCACCTACTTCTCATGAGAATACTGATTCTGAATTCCACTTGCATTGTTGCGTAGGTACAATGTCTCGCCCTCATTATGACATCAGGAAAATACGTCGCAGCATGACTTGACCCCCTTCCGATGTTGAGCATGATCGTCGCGAAAGCCGGGGTAGAGAGGACAGAAGGCCTCATTATTCTTATCAGTCGCGAACCTCGCGCTCTCACTCCCTCGTTCGGTCGGATCCAGAATGATACAAAAGCTACCAGGGTCGTTGAGGAGAAGACACATCGTAGCCAAAAGACCAAACTTCTCCTCAAGACAAACACAGTAAGGAAAGGAGCCCGCCGAAAGATACCGACTCACGAGGCAAGCATAAGGTTTCTGATAACCGGCCTAGGAAGGGTGAGGAGGCCATCGTGCCCACTAAATATAAGGATACCGAGTTAGCATACTGCGCACCTCCACCATTGGATGCTGAAGCTAAAGTTAAGCGGGCATATCTGGAGAAGCAGTTCCCCGACCACTACTTTGAAAATCTGACTTTCTTACCTGCTCTCGAGCCTATTTCCTCGAGGTGGGCAGACGAGGCCAAAGCAAAAATTGACGCAGTCGAAAAACAATATTCGGAGATGTTCAAGTATTCACGTAACCTCTCCAGAATCATTCGAACTTTAATTACGGATATTGAATCAATGAAAAAGACTGCAGGAGCCGACGCAAAGGCCTTGAAAAATTTGGAGAAGGACCTCGAGGACACACAGGCCCAACTTGTAATCGCTCAACGAGACGCTACCAACTTTAAACAGCAATTTGAAGAGTTACAGAAGCGTTATCATGACTTGCTAGAATCTCGTAGCGAAGAGCGCTTAGAGTTGAAAAAGCAAGCAGAAGATGCCAAGTCGGATAGCGCCAAGATGCAACTCGCTTACAATGCTCTTGAGCGAGAAAAGGCCGAGTTAGCTAGAAAGAATGCTGAATTGGAGAAGAAAAACGCTGACTTGGCTTCCAAGTTGATGGAGGCCGAAAACAGGGCTGCCCTAGCGGAGGGTAATGTGGAAAGTGTTATTAAGTCAGCCGAAGAGACCCGCAAGCAGCTGTCAGAGGCCCAGGAGGAAGTGCATGGTTTTAGCGAATTAATGATAGAATTCTTCGCACATATAATTCGTCGTTGGAACATCTCTTGGATTGAAGATTATCCGACTACCTTGGTTCACGTATGGAGCCAAATTATTGAATGGGAGAAAGCGGAACTCAAGGTAGATTCCGTCGACGAAGACAAGCTCATGGAAAAATATCTAAGAGATGATGAGCCAGCACGTCTGGCCGAGGGGCGTCGCCTCATCGTTGCTGCTATGGAGGAGGAGAAGCGGATGGCCAAACAAAAGTATATCTCCGCGGTTGGTGCTTCTTCTACTGCCGTTGAAACTTCTGAAGTTAAGGGATATGACCCCGAAAACCCGGGGATCCCTCCGGAATCTCTTTTATCCCCCATACCCGAGACGACATCAGAGACGGCAGTCACTCCCGCTAAGAAATCATCGGAACGTATCTCTACCTTTTCTCCCCAATTCGTCAAAGCTGTCTCCACTTTTCATCACATAATCGGGCAATCGATGAAGGATCCTTTATGTTTTCCTGAGTTGATAACTGTTGCTTCTCATTCTGTAGGTGTTGAACCGACCGAGAAGGCAGAGGTGCCTCAGAGAACCACTACCGGAGCAAAATCCACGGAGAAGGCTCAAGGAGAAAAGGATAAGGCTACCTCAGCAGAGTCAGGAGGGGGAGCTGAATTGTCCAAGGCTGGTGCTCCTCATGATGACGAGATGATAGACGCCCTGAAGGACGACGACGGTAGCGAGGGACATGAGGAAGACCCTGATGTGGCTATAGTCGGGGATTCAAAAAGCGCTGATGACATCACTTTGGCTGAAATGAAAGCCGAAAAGATCAACGTACGCAGCTAAAAGTTGAAGACCTAGACCCCGAAAGCCTTAATCCTCTTGCAGTGATGGATCCTGGATCAAGGTTAGTCGTTAAGCTTTCAACTAGATCTATTACAGAAGAGCTTGCTAAAAAGTTTTCTCTTGATTCCAGCGTTCCGACTCCTGGGAAAAAATCAACTGATTCTAGCACTTCGGCTACGGGGAAGAAAAAGTTGAAACACATTATGACTGAGGCTGAAAAGGAAGCTAAGGCTGATTAGAAAGCTGCCAAAAAATCCAAGTCCGATCCAAAGCCCAAATGATGAAGTGCTTCGTTTTATTTTGGCATTTAATTTGTTCGCAATTGTTGCAGCGAGTGCGGCCCTCGCATCTTCTTTTTTGCTTGTTTTCCTTGTACAAATTCACACGTTTGCAAATAAAAATAGTTTATTTCCTGCAATGCCTGATAGTCGTTAGTTCAGCACTTAAGTAAAAATACAAAAGTATGTCATACTAAAGTAATGAGGTCACGGCGGAGGGGAGTATGTGTGCACATGTATGCCCCCAGTCAATCTTGGATAACTGAGCTAGTACTATTCAACAATAAATTAAATTAAAAAAATCCAAATGTCCCTGATTCTCTGACGGGGCCATATTCCTTTCGTCGTTGATGCCTGTTCTTTCTGGCATCTTTATACTCTCCTGTCTCGTATCCAGATTAGAGTTTTCGTTGAGGCAGTCTCTCATCTGGGTGCACCTTCACGCCTCAGAGGACGTCGTCTTCCCGTCCTTTATACTCTCTCTCGATTCTTGAGAGTTAGAGTTAAGAATGTCGTCTTCCCATTCTTCTATGTCTTATCGTACAAACAGTCGTTTTGTTTGTTCCTTCATATAGGTCGTCTCCAACTTTCCAAATTTTAATTTAACATTTCGTGTTTCACAGTCATAATAGAATAATTGTTGAAGATATAAATAATGCAGGAAAGTAAATGACACACGATATTTTTATAGTGGTTCGGCTAAGTCGTAGCCTGCATCCACTTTATAATCTTTTGTTCACATAAACAGACCTTTTAAAGGCAAGTCGTGTATTTTTACATAGCTTATGAAAACAAAGGAAATGACATTTCATATTTAGCTCATATATCGTTGTAGGTGCTGAGCGTTCCAGGCTCTGGGAATCTCCTCACTGTCCACGGTCGTTAGCTTGAACGCTCCTGTATCAAACTTCTGTTGGATGGTGTATGGTCCTTCCCATTTTGGACCTAATTGGGTTGAAGGCGGGAAGACTCGCTTCAGTACCAGGTCTCCTGGTTCAAAGGTTTTGAGGCGAACCTTCCGGACATAATAACGTGCTACTTGATGTCGATGTCTTGAGGCATGCAAGTCGGCTTCATCTCTTTTTTCTTTAATCATATCAAGAGATTCTAGGAGGAGCGCTGTATTCGTCATCGGGTCATAGTACGCAACTCGATGAGAAGGGACTTCCAATTCTACCGGGATCACTGCTTCAGACCCAAAGGAAAGTGAATAGGGAGTATGGCTGGTAGCCGTCTTAAAGGTCGTCCTGTAGGCCCATAAAGCTAATGAAAACTCATCTACCCATCTAGCTTTGGCCTGCTTCAGCCGCTTTTTTAGAATTGATTTAATGACTTTATTTACGGCTTCAACCTGTCCATTTGACTGCGGATGAGCTACTACAGTGTATCGTTTATCAGTCTTATATTTCTGGCAGAAGTTTTTGAGTTCAGTGCTTTCAAATTGTGTCCCATTATCGGTTATGATGGTCTTCGGAATCCCATATCGACAAATAATGTTTCTGACCACAAAACTAATCACCTTCCTTGCCATGATGGTTGTTAGAGGTTCAGCTTCCACCCATTTTGTGAAGTAGTCCACGGCAACGATCGCGTACTTAGCTCCTCCTCTGGCAATAGGTAGCACTCCAATAATGTCAATCCCCCACATGGCAAACGACCACGGACTTACCATTGACTTGAGCTGAGTCGAAGACTCTCTGGGAACTTTGGCATATCTTTGACATCTATCGCAGCGTCGTTAATAAGCAGCCACGTCTTTGTTCACGGTAGGCCAGAAATATCCGTACCGTAACACTTTCTTTGCTAAGGTTTGGCCCCCAGTGTGATCTCCACACTCACCTTCATGCACCTCTTGCAGTACACGTTTGATGTCGTCGTGTGCAATACACCGTAGCAGGGGCATTGAAAACCCTTGACGATAAAGGACGTCATCCTGTAAAACGTATCTTGTGGCCTTACGTCTTACAGCTCGTCTTTCACTCTTTTTCAACAGGAAGGTTCCATTTTTGAGAAAATTCTTAATTGATGTCATCCTGGATTCTCTTTCTGGTTCAACTTCCAAGGCTAGCTCTACTTCCATTAGGTCGAAACTCGGTGATTCCAACACCTATATCGGAACTATTTCGGTTTCTTTAGGGTCATCAGAACTTGCTAGCTTCGCCAGTCAATCTGCTTTCTGATTTTCCGCTCTTGGAATATGTGTTATGCTATAATGCTCCAAATCTTCCAACAACTCCTTTACCTTCTTGAGATAAGTGATGAGTCGAGGTCCTTTAGCAGCAAATTCTTCCCGAACTTGACATATAACTACCTTGGAATCGCAATATATATCTTGTGTCTTCACTCCCAAATCTTTGGCGAGTTTCAGCCCGACAATCAGGGTTTCATACTCGGAATCGTTGTTAGTAGCAGCAAACTCTATCCGTAATGCATAGTAGATAGATCGTCCGTCAGGAGTTACCAAAACAACTCCGGCGCCGGACTGTCTATCATTCTTGGCTCCGTCCGTATATAATCTCCACGGACTAAGCTCTAATTCTCGATCCAAAGCTACTACCTTGTCACCCACCATTTCCTCTTCAGGAATTGTAAATTCGGCTATAAAGTCAGCCAAGGCCTGTCCCCTTACTGATCTTCGTGGCTGAAAGTTCACATCATACCGACTCAGCTCGATATTCCTTTTAAGTAATCGCCCCGATGCTTCGGGTTTCTGCAGCACTTGTCTCAAAGGTTGATTGGTATATACAATTATCGGGTGTGCCTGAAAATAGTGGCAAAGCTTGCGAGAAGCAATTAGAAGGCTATAAGCAAGCTTCTCTATCTTCAGATAGTTATGTTCCGCGGCAGCCAGTTTTTTGCTCACGTAATACACAGGTTTCTATACTTTATCCTCTTCACGTACCAATGCTGCGCTGACGGCGTGAGATGATACTGCCAAGTAGACAAACAAATCCTCATGTTCCACAGGCTTTGATAATATTGGAGGCTTTTATAAGAAGTCTAGTAGATTCTGGAACGCCTCCACACAGTCGGGAGTCCATTCAAAATTTCTCTTTCCCCGTTTTATGAGATCGAAGAAAGGTACACACTTGTCTGTTGCTTTGGAGATGAACCTGCCCAGTGCTGCAACCTTCCCAGCTAAGCTCTAAACATCCCTAATCTTTCGTGGCTCCTCTATATTCCGGATTGCTGCTATTTGGTCTGGATTGATTTCAATTCCTCTAGAGCTCACGATAAAGCCAAGGAACTTGCCCGATGCTACGCCAAAAGAACACTTCAAGGGATTCAACTTCATACCATACCTTCGTAGTATGACGAACATTTCTGCTAAGTCCTTCGTATGATCGGGAGATTGTTTGGATTTCATGAGCATATCATCCACGTAAACTTCCATGGTTTTCCCGATTTGATTGTAAAACATGCGGTTGACTAGGCGCTGGTACGTGGCTTACGCATTTTAATCCAAACGGCATTACGGCGTAACAATACAACCCCAAGTCTATGATAAAGCTTGTATGCTCTTGATCTCGTATGTGCATGGGAATTTGTTGTACCCGGAATAAGCATCCATAAAGGATAAAAGTTCGTGCCCGGCAGTCGAGTCTACTAGTTGATCAATTCTAGGAAGAGGAAAGCTATCCCTCAGGCAAGCCTTGTTTAAATCAGAAAAGTCGATGCACGTTCTCCACTTCCCGTTTGACTTCCAGTCGGGATATTTCGAATCCTTAATGAATCCGTTACCTTTTAACTTCTCTACTTCTTCTTTCAAAGCTGTTGACCGCTCTGGACCCAACATCCGTCTCTTCTACTTGACTGGCGGGTGCTTTGGATTAATACACAAAGAGTGGCTTATAATGGTAGGCGAAATTCCACACATGTTAGTGTGAGTCCAGGCAAACACGTCCAGATTTGCCTTTAAAAAATCAGCCAATTCCCTCGCTCTAACTGGATCCAGTTGCGAGCCGATCTTTAGTAGTTTTGTTGGATCCGCTTCATCAATAGGTATATCAACTGTTATTTTGTTGGGAGTTGCCTTCTTGTCCCTGGGTTCTCCATCCTCTCTGGGATCTATATCCTCGAGCACGTCTGAGAGCGACTCTCTTGGGGCAGAACCCCTTAGTTGCTATGCTGAAGCTTCCTTTGGAGGGGCGGAATCATCTTTAGCATCTACGTTCACCCCCTTCATTAATATCTTTAACTCTGCCATGTAACAAGCTCGTCCCGTAGCTTGGTCGCCCGTCATCGTCCCAACTCCTGAGTCAGTCGGGAATTTAAGCAGCAAGCACCAAGGCGCAATACATGCCCTAAATTCGGCAAGAGCCGGTCGGCCTAGGAAGGCATTATAAGGTGATTCCAAATCCCAAACTACAAACGGCAGGATCCTTACTCTCTGGCGATCTCCCTGCCCTAGAGTGACTAGTAATTCCACAAATCCCATCAGAGCTGTAGATACTCCGTTAAAGCCACGTATCTATCCTTGACATGGTTTTAAGTCTTTTGCTTCGAGCCTCATTTGTCTAAAGGGTTTCTTGAAGAGGATATTAACCGAGCTTCCGTTGTCTACTAACACTTTATGGACTAAGGCAGGGCCAATTGTCGTGGTAATAACTAATGGATCGTCGGTTGGAGATTGAACTCTAAAATCATCTCTATTGCGGAATATGACATCATCTGACATCGTCTTTTGCGGTTTTATGGGAGTGACATCTTCAAGGCTATTGCAATCTCCTATTTCAAAATGCTTGGCGGCGTTGACGTACTGGTCCATTGCTTTAAAACTACGACCAACTAGGTGAGGTCCGCCTATAATAGAGTTAATGACGATTCTCTTACCTTTTTGTTGAGCTACGGGTTTTGAAGCAGGCTGGTCTTGGTTCGGCGCTTGCCCCCTGTCCCTTGGGGTGGCCTTGTACTCATCCAACTTCCCTTCTCGGAGCAATTTTTCGATGATATCCCTCAAATGACGACACTCATTGGTGGAATGACCGTGTGTACCGTGAAACAAGCAAAACTTTCCTATTCCAATCTCTTTCTCTATAGAATCTCTGGGTGGCGGTTTTTTGTACTACAATATGCTGTATGTATCTAAATTAATGTTCTCCAACGTATCATTTAACGTCGTGTAATTTTCAAAAGTATGGAATCTGGGTCTTTTATTAGAGCTATTCCCTCGGTTTCTGTTCCTTCTATTGTCGTTCCCATTTATGTTGCTATTACCACCGCTCTGGTTGCCAACGTTTACTTCCACCTTCCCTGAACTGTCACCAGATTGATTCACAACAATGTTACTCTGGACACCCTCCTTCGAGACCCCTTCGGACTTTCTCTTTCGATTTGCTTTAGCTTCTTCTCGCCTTAAGCGGACATTAGCCTTTTCATAGAACAGTTCCCTAGTAGGAGGTGGTTTTCCAGCTAAGTAATCCCCAAACTCTATGTCAGGATCTACCCCTTCTATCAAGGTCATTAGGATAGTGGGCTCATGGGGATCACTAACTTCGGTGACGGCCAGGTTGAAGCGATCCAGATATGACTTCAAAGATTCTTCTGGGGCTTGTTTAATTCGTGACAATTATATAATGGTCTTGGACTTTTGGGCATGGAGTCGAAACTGATTCATGAAGCGCTCACTCAATTCTGCGAAATTTGATACCGACCGAGGAGGGAGTCGGGTGGACCACATCAACGCTACATCTTCAAGATAGATCGGAAAAGCTTTGCGTTTTACGGCGTCCGGAGCTGCTGCCGCATTCATGAACTATGCATATCTCATCAGATGTTGCCCTGGGTCTGTTCTTCCTGAATATCGATCCATCTGAGGCAAGTTGAATCGCCGGGGGAACTGGAAATTCAGTATGTCATCTGTGAAGGGGGTATGACTTCGTTCAATGCCCCTATCTTCATTAGTATAGTGCCGGCTTTCGGACATGATCTTGCGCACCATTGCCCATACATCGACATTTGTTAATGTCTGCACGTGCTCTCTTGATCTGATGTTCGGATTACCCCTGGGTTCCTGATCAGGGGATAATCTCCTGTTTCTGGCGGCAGCTGCTCTACATTGCTATCTGTATTCCCGGTCGACCTCAAGAGGTAGAGGTTGGAGAAGCTGTTGCTGCATGGGGTTTGTAATATTAGGATCTCTGGGTAAGACGTGGGATCCACGCATGGGTAGCAACATAGGCTGTTGTAGGCTCGGGTCATCAGGGCCCAATACACGAGCAGCGTCTTCTCAGGATCCCAAAGATCCAAAAGTCAATTGATCAAGGTTATGAGGTCGTTCAAGCGGCCTCCTCTCGCGAGGGCGTTCCTCCTCCGAAGAAGACGAATCATCTGTAGTAAGACGGCATGTCAGGGAAGGAGACTTCTGCCTCCAGAGCTCCTGTAGTTCTCTACCCATAGTGATCATGTTTTCCTGCATGCGAAGGTTGTCACACCTTTGGGCTTCCAATGCTTCTTTGGTACTCTGAAGCATGTCAAGAAAACGTGAAAAGTCTCCCTGAGTAATGGGTGCAGATGGATCAGGCTGAACATTAGTCATCGTGGCTGGAATCGAAGCATTGGAGGGAGCTTGAGTAGAAGTTCCAGCTTCATTCTGATTCGGATCGGATCGGTTCACAGCAGCCTGGTCGGGGCGGTTCGGATGGAGAGAGTGAAAGCCCCCGACACCATCAGTTCGGATCGGATCATCAGTTCGGATCGTTGTTAACACGATCCGGTTCGTTTCCTCCTGATTGGAATGATCTGCTCCAGAGCTTTGAGCGCGTGACCTTGTTAACACGATAGCTTGCTGATCTTCTCTGGAATCATTTCCCCTTGCACCTTGCACTTCTTTTCCTTTTGTCTTAGCCATAACACTTGATTCTTCAACGGTTAGTCAACAAGTACTGAAAGATGTCAGAGAGAAGGGATTAACTTCTTTGAACTTGAAGGTCCAAACAGTAGAATGATAATCCCGAAAAGGCTGAGAATTCGAAAGGTCTCTCAATGAAAGCACCAAAATGCTAGACCAAAAATTGGTTCTAACACCCAAATTAATTATGATTTCAATGAAATAGAATCAAAAAGCAACAGAGAACACGCGATTTATAGTGGTTCGGCGTTAACGAGCCTACGTCCACTTTGTTTTCTTTTAATTGATGATTTGAATACAAATACAGCAATGATTTTCACTCAACTTCACAACTACAATCCATAAACTCACTCAAATATCTCAAAAATAGACTTTAAGAGATGATTTTGATCTGAATGTAGCTATGAAATTTGGCTATGGAGGAAGTTAGAACTGAGATTTTGCCCAAAAGATCCTTTCAAATGCCTCTAGATGGTGTATTTATAGGTGAAAAATCTCTTCAAAGTGGCTCCGGTTCGGAATTGCGTGGCACCCATCCCATGAGAGTCGGGTTCAGAGGCTTCTAGTTGGTGACAACGCATTGATTTGGCAAGAGATCATAGGAGAAATGGTCATGCTTGGTCCGGGTCTTCAGGGAGTGTGTGCAACAACGGTCACAAGCTCAGATAAAGGGGTTCGGATCGGCTGCCTCCGATCCGACCCTATGAAGCCTCCCGCTTTCTAATGTTGCTGTTGTAATCCTCGGTTCTGATCCGATAATGCCACTCGCTATCCTCTGATGTTGCTGACGTATCTCTCCGAACCGAACCGATGAGGCCACTCGCTATCTTCTAAGGTTGCTGACGTATCACCGATCCGAAACGATACGATTTCTGCATCTTTGATCTCTACTTTTTCTTGTGCTACCTCCTTACGATTCGAACCGATTGGTTGCTTTCTCACTGTTTGCTCCTTGTGTAGCCTAGTTCACAAAGTAGGCTAACACATGTGTAACACCCCACGTCCATTAATGTCACTCACAAAGGGAATGCATTAACTTTCAAGGAGTATTATTGGTGTATAGAATGGAATATAACAAGATAGATACATATATTGGTACTTGAAAATTTTAAAACAACTTTTGTTGCAGCGGAGAAATAGTTTGATTACAACAACATCATAAACCAACAATTAAACCAAATACACCTAATATCCATCTTGACAAATTTTTTTCTGAGTACATAAAGTAAAAAGCATAACCCTAACATAAGTAGCCATAAAAGAGATAAGCTGAACTTTACTTTCAGCAATCCAAGCACTTCCAAAAGAGAGAGAAAGGGATCCAAATCAAGCTCCACTAGCACTAGTCCCACCCTGAGAACCTGGGGGGGGGGGGAGGAAGAAAAGAGGCAAAAACAAAGGGGGTCAGACATAAAGTCTGGCGAGTCCAATAACTTTAACAGTATAATTATTAAAGTAATTAGGATAAGCCATAAACTGGTAAAACAAGGAATGACTGTGAAACATATGGGCATAACCAAACCAATAGTAGGAATAAGATAATGTTAATTGCGTTCCTAATCACTATAGGATAATTACTATACTGCACCAATACTAGTCACCCTAAAAATTGATCCCGCCTACTGAACATAATAATGATAATGGTAGTCCCGTGCACCCCTAGCTGTCTTCATAGGCGCCGCCTGCACCTATATCCACTAGTTGTAACAACTACCCCTATGCAATCAGCTCCCTAACTCATAGATACCCGTGCTGGTCCCACAGTGGGGTGTATCACTCCCCAAAGTGGCAACCCGATACCATTAAAGATGCACGACTTATATCTACACAATGCAACAACGTCTTATCTATCAGCCCGGGCCTACGCACGCAAATGACCCCGTTGGACTTGCGTTGCCACCGCTAACCCGTTTTGACCTCTTATAATCTAACCCAGTAAGCATGTCCCGTCCTCGACCTAGCTCGAGCTCACAAAGATACTTAATCGGTTACTGGTTTGAAAAGGGTCCCCATACTTGACACAAGCTTTCCATCTATGCTTGGTCCCCACTATAATTTCCCACTTAACCCCTTCTTATTCATGTCTTCTTGCATGTTTCAATTTGTTTAAGTGTTTCTAATCGTATTTCACATGTCACCCACTTAACCCCATGTCCCACTACATGTTTATCTTGGTTAAGTGTTACTTAATTCATTATAACCGTAACCTTGTAAGACCTCCCACATTAGACTACCGTTTGCAGTTGCTGGATTTGCCGAGCGGGTCCGGGCGGTCTTATATCGCAAACGAGCCTAACCTCGTGTCTTTAAAATTGTTACGCATTTAATTTATGCCCTTGACCCCTCACATTAGACTACTGTTTGTGGTTGCTGGATTTGCCGGGCGGGTCCGGGCATTCTTATACCACAAACGAGTCTAACCTCGTGTCTTAGGCATTTATTATTACACATAATTATTTAACCCCAATTTGAATTAATATCCCTATTCAAATT
Source organism: Allium sativum (assembly GCA_030737875.1). Taxonomy (NCBI): domain Eukaryota; kingdom Viridiplantae; phylum Streptophyta; class Magnoliopsida; order Asparagales; family Amaryllidaceae; genus Allium; species Allium sativum. The sequence continues at coordinate 230,733,101 of CM060911.1, forward strand.
GTCAATAATTTCCAAATTAATCTATGTCCATAATTGTCACATAAATTATGTCCATAATTTTCAGGTATATAAATTATACCAATTATTGTCTCAAATTAATTATATGTCTTTAAAGCCATTTTATGCCAATTATCAATATGTATATTTAATATTTTCCCAATGTCCCCATGCTGTTCGCATGTTTAATATGAAATATGTTAGACTCGCAAATAGTCTAACTCATAAAAAGAAAAGAAACATCACCACTTGCATAACACATAAAATAGATCTAACTTGCAAATAAGAATTATAACATAAATTTGCATAGCCAATAACTTGCATAGGCAATGGACATATAGAACATAAATTTTCATAAACTATGTACTGCCATGCATCTAAATATAGATCTAAACATAAAATTGTGAACTTGCATATATGACTATGGTTTTCACCTAAACTTGCATATGGGTTCCATACAAACTTGCATATGAATTTAAACATGTAAACTAATATCACATGTTTTACATATAAACTGGCATATATATATATATATATACATACACACACACACACACACTTGATTCACATATAAACTTGTGTATAATTCGCATACATACTTGCATATGATTCACATACAAACTAGCATATGATTTACATCCAAACTCGCACATAAACTGATGTCACAAAATGAATCAAGTTAAACATATGTGATTGGTCCTATGAAATAGATCCACTAACATAAGTTAACAAAACTGTCATATGTTCACAAACAGACGATAACAAAATTAAGTAACGTCACATGATTCAACATGCATGTTCTCATAATCCAAATTGTAACTCATCATAATTACTTTAGTAATTATTTTGTGAAAGAAATTGTACTCACAAAGACGGATTAGAGAAGAGAATAATTCGTTTGTCGTTTGTGTTAGAATCCTGACTTGCAATTCCTAAGCTTTAAGAAGAAGATGAACTACTCCAGCAGCATAAGGACGTCTTTAACTTATTTTAATTAGGATCGAGGCAGCATAGCATTACAATGGTTTGGTGTGGAGAGAAAGTGGGTTTGAGGGTGTTTAAATAGGTTAGAAGCAAAAGAATCTGTCCAGAAAACAAGTCCAGGTGCAAAATCCCGAATCTGCCTTGGATTTGGAAAATCAGGGGAGGTCGACCCGTAGGTCGACCTGTATAGGGGAGGTCGACCTGGCCTGGGGCGGGAAAAATCCCGCCCAACCCGCTTCTATGTTTTCATTTGAATTTGAATTCGAGTTGTTTTAATTTATTTAAATTCCTGAAACTTCTGAAGGCCATAACTTCCTCATACGAAGTCCAATTTACGAAAACTTGGATTCTATTCCAAGCAGAATTCCGAGAAGAACGCAATGGCATAACCCATTTCCCTTAGTTCTTCTCCTAAAAATTAAGTGTTCTTAAATTTGTTAATTTTAATATTTAAAATTATGGGGTGTTACATTCTCCCCTCCTTAAAGGATTTCGCCCCCGAAATCTCCAAGTTAAGGAGAATGTATATCCTACCATCCAATCATCCATCTACTCAATCATCAAACACAGGCATCCATTTTCCTTAAAAAACTTCTAATGCCATATGAACATATGCAAAAAGTGTGTGTATATGTTCCTTATCTATGCAAAATCAGGCGGTCTACTGATTCAGTTGACCTCCTTAATGCAAATCATGATAGTGCCATGCATCCATTATGTATGCAAAAGAATCCTAATGATACATATTATTTCTACATGCGTGCACAACCATTCATCTAAATGCAGCATCCATATGATAACATAACCATTATACATCCATTAATTTAAATATGCACACGTATTTATATGCAATATGAAAGTGATTGAGCCGACCTAGTGCCTAATGTGTGTGTACATGCACCCACGAGCAACCACTAGCAACCACTTACATCCATTTGCATCCACCAAACATAACATGTCTCAAACACATATTTACAACCATAGGGTTTTTCCTAACTAAAGATCGAAGATATCATCGCAAAGACATATTAAACGATAGGACAAGTATCAACGAAGCGGTAGGAAAAGGAGAAGTTAAAAAAAACCTACCCTAAAAAATGAAAGGGTACAGCATACGCATCTTGTCTTCTATCTCCTAAGTCGCGTCTCCTTGATCATTTACCCATTGCACTTTGACCAACTTGACCTCCTTGTTGTGTAGCTTTTTGACCTCCGATCTGAGAATGCGTGTAGGCGCTCGTCTAACCGTGGCATTCCGCTCTACTTCCACTTCTTTAAGCGTGCTCGGCTCCACCACTTCTACCGTATCACGTAAACACTTACGCAAATGCGAAACGTGAAACACGTCATGAACACCACTGAGCTTCTCTGGCAATTTTACTCTATACGCCATCTGCCCAATCCTCTTTGTAATTGGAAAGGGTCCTACGAACCTCGGTGGCAACTTCCCTACTGATCCAAAACGGACTACGTTTCTCAACGGTGACACCTTAATAAAAACCATGTCCCCAATATTGAACTCAAGATTGGTTCGTCTCTTATCAGCGTATGACTTCTGTCGGTCCTGCGCCGTCTTCATTCGCCATCGAATCAAATCTATCTTCTTCGAAGTCTCCCTAATCATGTCGGGTCCAAGCAAAACCTTATCCGTAGATTCCCACTAACAAGTAGGTGATCAGCATGGTCGTCCATAAAGAGCCTCAAAAGGTGCCATGCCAATGCTAGCCTGAAAGCTATCATTATAGGAGAACTCCACTAATGGAAGATGTTCTTCTCATGTTCCTCCAAAGACTAAGCTGCATTGCCTCAAAAGATCTTCTAGAATCCAATTTACTCTCTCGGTCTGGCCGTCCGTCTGAGGGTGATAAGCGGTACTTAAGCACAATTGTGTTTCAATCGTCCCTTGTAAGCTCTTCCAAAACTCGCTAGTGAAAATGGGATTTCTATCGCTCACAATGCTAGTGGATGACCTTCTATACCGCGATATCCTGCCTTGAAGCAGGATGGGCATTATTACTATTGACTAACATCTGGATGCAGGAAAAATGGGTTGGAAGGATCCAATTGGATTCCTCAACATTTATATTTTATTTTATTTGTTTTCACATGTATGTTGATGTGATTTATAACCTGTGATATTATATGAAATGTTTGGATGTATAAGTATCACTAGCCCTTGATTTTGGATAATATGATTATTCTAAATAATATATGGATTCCAAAATAGAAATTGAAATGTAATAAGAATTTTAAAGGAAATATTTATTTCAAATGGAAATGTTTATTTAGAATCTAAATCAAATAGAATTTAAAAGTAAATATTTGTTTAAACAAATATTTTGGAGAGGCGATTTCATAAGCAACATTATAAAGCAGTGAAATTATTATCACTAGGGAATTTAAGGAAAATATAAATTGTGCGTGAATTTGGAAAAGAATGGAAATCGGGTACAAAACCTATATTTTAAATAGATTGGAATTTGAAGGAATTTATAAACGAGATTATATAACTTCACAAATAGAAGTTACAAATAGAATTGAAACTTGGAATTTACAAGTTTGAAATCAAGTTGACTAAATAAGTCAAGTATAAGTTTGTATTAAGAAATATGATTCGCGATTGAGGTGAATAAGGGGTTAAATAAATTTGTTTTCATAAATTGGGATATATTAGAAGTAAGTTAGGAAGGTATTTTGAAATTTTAAATTCTAATTAACTTTAAGTCGAACTAATTTGAACAATATAATATAGATTATATTAAATAATTTTATATAAAATTTATTGATAATAATTATGAATAGTAAGAATTGGCAAATGGTATTTGTATACAATTATTTTTATGGGATGAAGATATTGAAATAAAGCAGAGATAAGTTGCAATAAACCTATAGAGATGTTTATGAAGATTATTTGTATAAAAACTTGGTTTTTCGAAGGTTAAACCAGAATTGAGTTGATTAATGAAAATAATATCGTTATAAGAAAATCTTGTTCCAGTTTAGAAATAAATAAATATTCAGCAAATGTTTTGCAAATCATTTCTTTAAATGGAATATTCGATACTGGTTATAGCAAACATTTTGAAAATCATATTTGTAAGTAAAATGTTTGAAATGGTGATAAGTTTAAAATAAATATCTCTTTTAAAGTTATAACTCATATTTGGAATTTCTATTCGTTTAGAAGTTAAGAAATCGAGTTAAGGAAATTAGAAACTGAATGGAGATTAGTTGAGTTGAATCGCTTTCTGAATGTCGATCTGATGTTGTTTTCGGCCTTTGGGGTTGATACTTAGGGAGTTGTTCTCTTACTAGTTTACGGTTAGGGACTAATGACCAAGATGAGAAATACGTTCTTAAAAGAATTTAAAACTGAAAGGATATTTGAATATTCTTATATTAATATAAGAAGAGAAATTTGTATTCCAAAAATTGGAAAAGAAGAGAAGTTAAAATTAAAAAATAAGGAGGCTAAATGATAATGGATATTTAATCAGAAAATTCAATTTTCTTTTATGGATGAATGGTTATTTATTTGATAGTTAAATAATCGACTATCAAATCTGTCCTAATACGATTGTTGGTACGGAAAGACCGGGATTGAATTTATTCGAAAACCATTCCGAACCAACAAATACGAAAATGTGAAAAATACCGATTGAAGATAAAGCAGTGAGGACTACTTGTCAAATTCTAAGGATTCACGCCTGGAGATATTTCGATGGTGATCCCATCGTTGTTGAAATCGACGAAATGCAAAGACTTCTCCCTACTGATCCATAGGGTAATTCCTAGGATGTGGTAGGAGGCTGCCTTCGGTTTGTTCAGTCCCACGACAACTCTTATGGGCGAATGTCAAACAAAGTATTTCCAAAGGATCGCCTATATTGATTTCTACAAACATACTTCTATCAGTGGAAGAGGGATTCATTCTTACTTCTTAGACACCCAGGAATTTTTGTAGACATCAATTAGGGATTTGATGGATCTGACGATGTGACATTCATAGTGAAAGATGGCTAGATGTTCTAAAATGAAGATTTAAACCTCAAGCCCCATCAACCTTGAAATGACAAAAATCGGGCAGGCGGTATGGCTAAGTGGGCCGCTCCTAATTAGGGTGTATTGTCACCATTTTGAGAAATTTCATTCTTGTTCTTCTTTTCGCTTCTGTATCTCCCGGGAACATTTATGTTGCTAGCAACCATAAGGTGACAATATATTCGATGCACTCAAGAGAAATGAGTGGTCGGTCATTTGTGGCCGAGTTGCAAGATGCTTGTACTCCAGTGTATCCCCTCTAGAGTACACTGATCGGAAGGTGGTTCCATACCTTGTCATAGTTGGAAACCCAATCTCCAGTAAGCGGTCATGGTTTTAGATTTTATATTATATATGTAGAGCGTGAGATGCAATTATTTTGTTAGATGGTTATTTGTTTGATTTAGACATTATTATAATATCAGAATAATTATGATTTCTGGCATGATCCTTGGATCTCTAATGTGCCATTAAAAATTGAATTCAATAAGCTTTATGAAAATTGTAATTTTAAGAATGCACTTATTATAGATGTTTATAGTGTGGATCTAAGGCCTCCGTGGGTGTTTTCCTTTGATAACATTTTAGAAGAAGACTTATTAAGACAATTAGCTCTACTCAAAGCAAAGTTAGATATGTACAATTTGGATGAGCATGGGGATTCTCTGAGTTGGAGTTTAGATAAGAAACTAGTCTATACGGTTAACTCTATGTATAATTTTATTAACTTTTCTGAAGTTCCCACTTTTACTTTCAAATTCTTATGGAAGTCAAATGCTCCCCCCAAAGCTAAGTTTCTTATGTGGCTGATCATACATAAGAAGCTTAATACGATCGAGCATTTAAAAAGAAAGAATATCATAATTGACAGTAAATGTTGCTTTTGTTCTATTGGTGTGGAGCATGTTGACCATTTATTTTTCTCTTGTTATTTCACCTTTTCTATTTTTAATACGATCCTGAAATTTTTTACATTTGATGGTTTTAATGGTATAAATGATTGTGTAGATTATTGGAATTGCATTAGATTAAGGTTTAATACTAGTCAGAGATATATATTGGATTCCTTAGTAGTAATCTCGTGTTGGTTTATTTGGTTAGAAAGAAACCAAAGATTATTTCATACAAAATCTGACTCCACTGATAATCTAATCATTAGTATTGTAAAATTTAGTCTGGATTGGATGTCTAATTCACATTATAAGCTGTTTGGTTATTTACGATTTGGTTGTCTTCTGTATAAGGTTAGAACAAATTTGAGCCTATTTACTAGAATCACTAGATATTTTAGACATAATAGATTTTGACTCTGTTGATATTTGGTATTGTTTGTACTTTCCTTATATGTTATTCTGTTTTCTCCTTTTTTATGGTATATATGATTATATGCCTGTACATATATACTTGTTAATACATACATATTAGTATAATTATTATACAAATATGTTTATATACACATTCATGTACAAGTATAGGTATATACTCATATATACAGGTTTGTTACTGATAATTTTCTTTAGTATTTCAGATTACAGGTTATGGTTTGAGCTGAGGAGATTATGGGATTGCTGTCTGGATTGGGATTTATTGCTTGTGTAGTTATATATGTATTTTGTGTTGGTGTGTTGTGGTTTTAGGGGTATGATTAACCTCATTGTCTATTATTTAGATTGCCTTATGTAAGGAAATAGATATACTCAATATCAGGGGGTGGCCTTGCCGGAACTTGATATTGGAGTATGATGGGTGGTGGCCTTGCCGGAACTCATCTATCTATTATCCTCTACTTTTTTGTGGCAATCTTGTTCGGGTCTGAGATTGGATATTGTATCTTGTCCTTATTTCTATATATATATACATATGTGTGCTCTCTTCCTATTGGAAGATCACACATTTTTCTGTTTTCAAAAAAAATAAAATGATTTAGGTTATCATATGGTAAAAACCATCAGTGTTTATGTGTGGATTGGTCTTATGATTATCCTTTTCTTTCAAAAAGATTTTTAACTTTAAAATCAAGTTGGAAGATACTAATAATTTAGTGGGTTTTTCTCATGATGTTTCACCAGACTAATCCTAGCGTTTGTACTGCTCGAGTCAGACCGAGTTTTACAGGTTCAGGATAAGATGAGACGGATTTCAAGGGACAAGCTAGAGAAGTTCAGACATATGATATCATTTAGATGTTATTCCCCTGTGTGTTGTAAATGAGGACAAACTGTTATAACTGTCCTGATGTATTGGATGTCCACTGTACTCTGATAATTGTAAGTACTATTTCAAGTTATCAATAAAGATTTATTTCTATATTATATTTAATTCCGCTGCGATGTGAGACTCCGTGTATTGTGGTTGGTTTGGTTCTTCTTCTTTTCCTTCTATTCTAATCTTTTTTTCTTATCTTTTTCTCACCCTCTAACTTCTTTCTATTAACTATCTGTTGTTTTCGATTCTTGGGTCTTGGCAAGTAATACAGGTTTAAGTATTATTGTTGAAATTTGAGCGTTGAATTCCTCAGGTCGTTACAAAAACTATTCATAATTGCTTGTTTTACATTTCCAAATCATTTTGGATTAAAAATTCAAACTTTATTTTTCTCCCTTTATTTAATTGAATATAATATTCAATTAAATCATTGAAATGAAATGAGACTTAATCAATTCTGATATCTTCCATAAATGTCTGTGTAGTGAACCCATAATTACTATTAACTTTTTAAATCACATTTCACAATTAAATCATTCATTCACACATATGTATATGCATATATATTTATACACACACAAGGTGTATGTATATACAAACATCATGGAATAATTCATATTGCATAAGCATTAAACAATTAACGCTTATATTTTTGTCAATCAATTGATTAATCATAATTGATACAATCATAAATCAAACATCCATAACAACCACGTTATCATACAAACCAAACAATCATTTGTTTATGGTTTTAACTTCACCAAATTGTTAGCAAACTAACTTTAAAATCAACCAAACTTGATTGACATCTTTATATGCTTACTAACTTCACCAAATCGTTAACAAACCAACTTTAAATTCAACCAAACATTTCAAGTTCACTACTTTAACAAAGTTAACCAAACGTGAGTGAGAATCACTCACCATAGGTTTTCCACTCCGCCATTCTTTCATGTAGGACCTTTAACTTCACTACGACCTTAAATTCCACTTAGTGACCAAACCAACAACTCTTTCAACTCAACATCCCTACTAACTCAAGATATATATGTATATATATTTATTTGCATTAAGAAGTGGAAAGGTGGAAGCTTTAAGTGTTTAAGGGGACAAAGGTGGGATTTTTGGCAAGGAGGAGCTTGGCCAAGGGGTTGGGGTCTATGGCAAAGGGAGAGAGGGTGCCATGTGGAAAAGGGCTGTAGGGGTGGTGGTGACTCAAGTAAGGTCCGGTTGGCTTGGATCTAGGGTTTAAAGGTGGTTTATGGTATAGAAATGCGATTTTTGAAGAAAATATGGAATCCTTAATAGGTGAGGCCCACATGGAGGGCTAGGTGACGTTGATAAGACTGTTGTGGGGCTACATGTGTGTAATAACCCAAAAATTGCCCCCTTCGAATCGACTGTAAACCGCACAGGTCCGATCCAAAGAGACAGAAAAGCGCGGATTGTTATGAGAACACGACACAGCAGAACACATAATAAGAGAACATTTCATATTTATTACAATAATTTACATTAGAGTACTAGAATGTTAGAGTACGGATAATAATATACAGCGGAAAATATTAGAGATTAACAAATTACAAAACAACGGAATTATAAATACATAGATGCAAGTACAACGGAAGACAACAAAATAAACCAGAGTACAACTCTTTCCATAATTCAGGATCTTGTGGAATAAGTATCTGCAAAACCAAAAATACTAGCTACCCATGTGGAAAATATGGGCATCCAGAGTTTAGGTAAGAAATAATAAACTCCGAGTCAGTCATGAGACCGACATGAGAACCAAAACAGTTACTAACTTTATATAAAGCTGGGTAAATCACGGGACCACGCCGTACGACATGGAACGGGTTTACCCCACATGAACACCAATTTTAAAACAAAAGCAATGCAATGCTTTTTGAAAAATGTAGCTATTATAAGACTCAAGTCCCATCACATAATGCAACGCAAACCAGAGGATAGAGTTTTACCTTATAATAGCCAAACATTCTTGATACGCTTTAAAACAAATATTCCTGGTATTATTGCTAGTGCATAGTGCAGAAAACAACTTCAAAAATAAATGAATCAATCTTAGACGTCATAATACCCCATCTTATTATGTCGCCATAGTATACAACTAAAACCATAATATCGCGTATTGGAATTTGGGTTTCCATCATGAGTCGAGGCAAGGGATCTCTCCTTCCAAATTCAAGACACTCCAGCACATGCTTCAGGACCCAGACTCTAGTGAGCCCTTGGAGCAGCAGAGTTGGCCCACCTCTTCGTGGTGGATTAGGATTACTCCTGAACAGTACGTTCCCCAGTCCTAACGGACCTAAAATCAAGTCAGTACGTCAACCAACATAGCCTTGTGTTGCCATATCTGAGGTGCCTCGATTCCAACATCCACATAAGTAAATATGCCTGGGCTTCATACCATGGCACCACTTTTAACAAAAAGGGAATGCATGTCCTTTCTCTATTGCCCTTCATTCCGTTTTTGGCTCGTGCCGGGGGTGAAAATCGCGAATGAACGCCATATACAAACCTAAGCTATATAAGCTATGCTTTGATCATCATCCACATTGCTTTACATTTCAACAAAAATTTTGATCCACGCATCTAGGAATGCCACATTGTTAATTCGTACCATACAAATGATTTCTATAATATATAACCTCTAAGCTCGTACGTCTCAAAGAATGGTGTTAAGCTCAGAGAATAAATTCTATGCCACCAAGAAGATATAAATTTAGTAGAGATCGATTAATATTGTACAAAATACAATGTCAGACACACAATTTATTTGTAAATCCATTCTGGGTCCGAACGAAACCGGAGGCACCTTATTCCTCGTCCCATATGTACATACAGGAGAGAGGCCCTCGCATATCCGGTTGATCTCCAAGTACATCTGGGCGACCACCACTTATTATCCCGTCATGGGTGTACCTTCCAAGCGAGACATCAACAATAATCCAAACGATGTGGAGATCTCCGGTCTTCGACCACCATCTTTAAATCTTCGACTTTTAGTTGTCGTAATAGTTATTCAGAATAGGTAAACCCGGTCTTTCTGACTGTACAAATTAGTTGAGTGAGAAGAGTTCTCACATCAATCGGGTTCAAAATTGTTATAAAACGATCGTTATAACTAAATTAAATTGACCGTTTAGTTTAACCAAAATTTCCAATTGCATATGAATCTATTCTAGTCTGTTCATGGCATAGTGCTCAATGATGCGAGTCCAACGCATCTTGAATCGTTCGATTCAGTTTCTGTTTGAAGAAGTTATGGATGTTTAAACATTTAATTACAATTTAAGTTAATTAAAATATAATTAATTTAATTAATCTTCTCATAATTAGCCTTCTTGCCATTTGTATACTCCAGGCCACGCTTCACAATGAAGCTCGTAACCCTTTACCGCCAGCGCACACAACTTGAGACGTCCCAACGATGATTAGTAAGTGCCACGTCAACCGCCTTGTCGTCGCCGCTCAACGCCAGGAATTTGATCGAACTCGGTGGCCTCTTTGCCGTGGAAACGGCTGTGAACGCCATGACTTCGAGTGAACAATTCGACTACCATAGGTTATGAAAACACATCTCCACCATTCATCTTGTAGATCTTGATGAGAGGAACATTTTTATAGTTTGGAGTTTTGTGAATTAAGCCGTGGACTGCGAGATAATGGAAGAAGAAAAGGGGAGCTTCGCAGCCATTGATTACATATATGGCGTTTGAGTAAGAAGATGACCATGCCATTTGTTTGACTTAGGGTTTACGAACGTTAAGGGTATTTTATACCAATTTTATATGATTTAATTCCAACGATAATTCATAGTGAAGTTTCTCGCCCGAATTCCAAATGAACCCCAATGACTAACGCCCCTAGCCAGATACCCCCATTCCGGACACAGTGGGATATGTTTCATAAGCCGATTCAATTGTTTTAATTAATTTTTCTCAAAATTAAAATATAAAGTTAAATATTGAATTTCATCGTACGTTTTAATTTACCACGACTACATACTAACTCCAAAAATTACGAAATTTGAAATATCACTTTGTTTCACAAATACGGTTCTAATGAACCTAGTTTCGTCGAATTTGAAGACCGTTTGAAAAGTAGCCTTATAACTAGCTTGTTGATTTTAACTGAAATTCAACACGCGTTAATTTTTACCATGCTTACATACTAATTCCAATTGACTTGAAATTTTAAACATGATAATAATTTGGCGTTTTGGATCCAAAAAAATTGGTTTCATTGAAAATGGAAATTGTTTGCAAAATGACCATTTTTAAGGGCTTATGTAATATTAAAATATCAATAAATTAAAAAACAGTTTAAATAAATAAATAATAATAAATTAATATTATCATATATATCCAAATAAAATATCATATAGCTTTAAGATAGACATACTTGAGTTTATAACTCAATATTACAATTTTCTAGTCAAACGGTGTTCAATTAACACGAAAATCCTTTTATTTAACTAAATAAGTCATTATATTTTATAAACGATTTCATAACGATTATTTGGAATTTTAATTTGGACATAACTTATAATTTATAAAATGAAATCTCAAATTTTCACATCTGTTAGAAAGATATAATTCAATAAACCATAACGTTTCTTATTTTATAGAATTCTAACTTATATTGAATTCTTTATATTCATTTAAAGTTCAAAACTGAATTTTTCAAAATACTATGACTTTACGAGTTCATTTTATAATTAATTTAAATTTAAATGTTCTAAACTTCCTTTTAAATAAATTTTAAGTCGTTAATTATTAAAATCGATTGTAAACCGCTGTAAAATTCATTAAAAATAATTTTTAAATTGTTTCCAAAATTCAGGGTTGTTACAGTGTGCTGCTGTGGGGTCCGGGGGGTGGCAATGGTGGTTGAAAAGGGTGTGATTAGATAAGGTGGTGTAAAATGAAGTAAAAAGAAGTGTTTTAGGGTTTAAAGAGGCAAAGAGGGACCCACATAGGGGTGGTACGGGGCTGCATTGGGCTGGAGCAAGAGTGGAGAGATGGTGGTGGCTGGCGGGGTCTATGGGTGTGAGGGGAGTAGAGAAAAGGAAGAGAGGAGGAGGGAAAATGAAAAAAATGGAAGAAGAAATGGAAAGGAAGAAGAAACAAATGGAAGTGGTCTCTATTTTTACACATAGGCTAACGTCTTGAGTGTAAAAGTGCTTCCCTAGGTTCCACTATGAGAAGAGATAGTGTGGGGGTGAAGTAATGGACTTCTTGACAATTTTGCATTTAAGGTTTTGATTAATTTAGTGCAAGCATTAGCTTTTGTTCCACTCTAATTCTTTGTGCCATTTAGACATCATTACATAGCTCGGTCATCATGGAAGAATGTAAGTGAGTAATGGTGAGGTGTCAAGAGGAGAAGATATTTAGGGATTAGTATATAAGAGTGATTTGACTAAATTTAAGCTTGTATTTAATTAAACGACCTTTATACATTTTCAACTCCTACGATCAATACGTAAGTCCGATCAACATGAAATTTGAAATCCTACTATATTTCATAGATTTGGATTCAATGAAACAGGTCTCATCAAATTCTAAGACCATTTGCAAAATGGCCTATTCTGGACTATTGTTAAATTCCAGTTGATTTTTCGACACGTGTTTGTATTACGCACGCTCACATGCTAACTTCGATTGACACTAAAATTGAAACCTTACGATATTTTAACGTTCCAGATCTGATGAAACCGGCTTTGTCAAATTCCGAGATCGTTTGCAAAATATCTATTTTTGGGCTATTAAAATAATATTAAATTATCGAATTTTAGTATATTTACTTTTAAATCAATTTTAAAAGTTCATTAACCTTATTTTAACTCCAGTAAAATATAAAACAAAATTGGAATTTATTTTCAGTCATTTTCAGGTCCAAATTCAATATTTGACCATTTAAAATCCACTTTCGAAAAATTTGTTAATTACTATAATTTTGACAAAACTTAATATAAATATCAAATTTAACTTATCATATCTCTGAAATCATTATTATTAATTCAAATCTTTTAAAGTAAATAATTTAGGATAAAAAATTTGGGATGTTGCAAGAAGCCTGCCCAAACCGTCCAGTAAATCCAACATCTACAAGTGGATGAGTTAATGTGAGATGTCTAGTGTATGTATATATGTGTGTCTATATATATATATGTATATGTATATATATATATGTATATGTATATTTGTGTATCTGGTAGGCCTACCATGGGGAAGGTATTAAGTGGATGACCTGCCTCTTGTTGGGTATTAAGTGGTTAGGACTAGATCTGTTCCTAAGGTTCACTCCTTGGTTTTGGATCCAAGTCCACCCTTCGAGGTTTTAAGTGGTCTTTGGATCTGTATTTCTCCTATATAAGGTATAAAATGTCTTATTAGACGATGGCATATGAGTATTGTAGTTCTCCAAGTAATGTCCGCTTTTTATATAGGGGCTTGTTGAGGGCTGACCTTGGGACGATTTATACGAAAAGGCCTAAAGGAATCACCGTTTAAGGGAAGTATTAAGTGGCTAGGAGTTCACCCATAGGGAAAACTAGATAGTAACAAGATGGTCCTCCATCAGGGTCTTAAATGAAGTTATGTTCCTACCTAAAACCGGTATTAAGTGGTTGTTACTATTTCTCGACCTATAAGGAGAGTATATGTATTTTGTAACGTTGACGTTAGGGTGAGGTCTTAAGTGGCTAGTGGTCCTCCATTGATACTAAGTGACTTCAAGGATGCCCGCCCTTGATAAGTTAGATAATGGCCTTAAGTGACTTGTTATACCCCATCTCGTAGGGTATTAAGCGACTGTAAGAATGTCTGCCCTTGAATTTACTTGTATTTTATTAAGCGAATGTAAGGATGTCCGCCCTTAGATGAACATATAGGCCTTAAGTGACTGTGAGAATGTCCACCTCATATATTTAGTTGTGCATGTTTGTTCTATAGACATAACATGAAGAGTGTACACTGCCAAATATAGGGAATACTCATTCCAAAACGTATATGTTTTTCATTCACCAAAACTTTATGTTCTGACCTCTCTCCTCTTAACATAAACAGATTAATAGGTGAGGACCCTGGGTCAGTTATGATTAGATTGCTTGGAGGTGGAGCCTTTCGATGGGGATTTAGTTATTTTTAGCAGTAGCACTATTGTTGTTGTTATTATCATTATGTACTTTGGGATAATTATCAATGTACCTGTTACCTTCTGAGACTTACTATATTTAACATTTATGGTTTTATCCATGGTACATTTATTTATGAGATATTATATTTTATCCCTTCCGCTATGTGAGATTCTGATTTCATTTAGACTGCTCTGTTATTTCTGTTTTTAATATTTCCTTACAGCAACCAACAATCTGTACAGAATGTCTTTAAGTTCCGATGGGCCTTTTTTGGGTCAAAATTTAGGCCAATTCCAAGCGGGTTGTTACAAAGACTTCATTTTTAGCTTCTATTTATGTGTAAGATAGTCTACTCCATATTTCCACTAGTATTGTGAGTGATAAAGACCTTATTTTCACTAGTGAGCTTTGGAGGAGCCTGTAGGAGTCTCTAGGGATACAGATTAGACTAAGCACAACTTATCACCCTCGGACGGATGGACAGATTGGAAGGGTGAACCGGATTTTAGAGGATCTACCAAGGCTTTGGACTTCGGAGGGACATGAGTGGAACAATTTCCCCTCGTGTAATTTTCATATAATAGTAGCTTCTAGACTAGTATCGGCATG
The DNA here is from genome assembly GCA_030737875.1 of Allium sativum. NCBI lineage: Eukaryota > Viridiplantae > Streptophyta > Magnoliopsida > Asparagales > Amaryllidaceae > Allium > Allium sativum. The sequence goes on from CM060911.1 coordinate 230,748,108, forward strand.
GTACCTTTCGAGGCTTTTTATGGACGATCCTACAGATCTCCCTCGTGTTGGTGGGAGATGAAAGATAGATTACTTCTCGATTGGGATATGAGTAGGGAGAGACTTCCGAAAATATTGATTTAATTAGGAGGAGGATGAAGGTAGCACAAGTCTGATAGAAATCATTAGCAGATAAGAAGAAGATCGACCTTAAGTTTTCTGTTTGAGACTTGGTATTCATCAAGGTATCACTATTGAGGAATGTAGTGAGATTTGGCTCCACTGGCAAGTTAGCACCGAGGTTCGTTGGACCGTTTTCGATCACCAAGAGAGTAGGGTAGATAGCTTATGTGTAGCTAACTGATAGGCTCTCAGGTGTTTATGACGTCTTTCATGTTTTGCACTTGCGAAAGTGCTTGCATGACTCAGCAGCAGTAGTAGTAGAGCCTAGTTCTTTGGAGGATGTGGAGCTTGAGTGAAAGACATCTATTCAACGAGCACCAACATGGATCCTTGATTTTAAGACTAAGAAGATATGAAATAAGGAGGTAAAGCTTGTAAAGGTTTCGTGAGGAGGTGATGATAATGAAATTACTTAGGAACTAGAGGAGAAGATGCGCATTTCTTAACCTTTTCTCTTTGACGGTCTTAGACCTTCCTTTTTCCATCATTAGTTTTTGAATAGGTTCTATTATTTTTCATTCATTTGAAATTATAATCTTAGGATTTAAGCCATGGATGGTAAGATATGATTGAAACATGTTGTTGGAACATGTTATGTTTGATGTTTGCAAATGGATGCAAATGTTTGCAAGTGGATGCACTAGATGTGTATATGCTTACATTAGGCACTATGTTCGGCTAATGGAACACTTATGTAACACCCCATATTCGTTAATGTCAGTCACAAAGGGAATGCATTAACTTCCATGAAGCATTATAAGTAAATAGAACAGAATATTACAAGACAAATACATAAAGTAGTACTTGAAAATTTTATTACTTTATTAAAGCAAAAACAGAAGTAAGTTTGGTTACGTCCTTCAAAACCACAATATCGGAATTCAAGTACATAAATATCAGTCTTGTACAAAAGCCTTCAGAGTACGTAATTTTAAAGCCATAATCCCAAATAGAAAATTGCCATAAATAGGTCGAATCAAAGCCAAGCAATACTTCAAGCACTTCAAGCACTTCAAGCAGAGAGAAATCTAAATCAAGCTCCTACGTTCCCAACCTGAGTACCTGGGGGGGAAACGGAAGAAAAGAGGCAAAACAAACTAGGTCAGACATACGTCTGGTGAGTCCAGTGACTTTTAGCATATAAACAGATAACAGTATCATGACATGTAAATAAAACTGGATGAGAGATAGCCGTGACAGGAGTAGCAGATTAACAGAAGAAACAGAATGATATAGACCAAGTTATGCTTCTTACTATATCTTATTTCTTTGCACTAATAACAGAATTAGGTGTTGTCCTAATATCTAAACAGAAAACAGAACGATCTCTTTAGAAACTCGATGCTAGTAATGGGCCTTTGCCACCCTAACAGAGATAGATGTACAGAAACAGAATGCTAGTAATGGGCCTTTACTACTCGAACAGAGACAGACGTACAGAAACAGAATCAGGAACAAAATCAGAGGCAAAAACAGAATAATCCCAACGGAAATAGAATATTAGAATTAGGTGTACACTAGTAATGGGCCTTTACCACCCCAACAGACGGTACCACACAGAAATAGACATGTGTTACCACCCCAACAGAAAAATAGATAGAACTAAGTGTACCCTAAATTCTACCCCAAGCGATCGACTCCCTAATATATAAATACCATGTGTCGGCTCCACAGAAGGGTGTATCACTCCCTAAAGTGGCAACCTATAGACACAGACGTATTTACAGATGTCACAGTGTCTTACATCCTCAGAGCAGACCGGATCCATGCACGCACATGACCCAGTTGGAATGCGCCATCAACACCCCTCGCCATTATTAGAGTGAACCTCTTACAATTAGTTCAGTAAGCGTGCCCTGACCCCTCTTAGTGTTGGGTCATAGTTTTGATACCAGAAAGGGTTATTGACTAATATGGGTCCCAAACAACAGATGACACAAGTAATTACCCCTCCTAACCTTGTGTCCCTAGACTAACAGATTTCAGATCAACTTGCTTACAGATTTCAGATGTACAAAGTTCAGATTAACTAGTCCTCAGATCAGACATACAAGTTAGCAAGTTTTCAGACTAATGGATCAGATATACAGATTAACAAGTTTTCAGACTAACGGATCAGATATACAGATTAACATGTTTTCAGACTAATGGGTCAGGTATACAGATTAACAAGTTTTCAGACTAATGGGTCAGGTATACAGATTAACAAGTTTTCAGACTAGCGGGTCAGGTATACAGATTAATAAGTTTTCAGGCTAACAGATCAGATATACAGATTACCAGACTTACAGATTGTTTCACCTAACCTTGTATTGGGCCTACAGACTTTCAATCAGTCCATTTGTTTTAACCCTATCCACCCAACACGTTTTAGGTATCACATTTATCTTAGATTTGCATTAATTAAATATTAATGCGCAGACCTCTCACATTAGGTCGGTAGCTTGTGGCCCCTGGATGTGCCGGGCGGTTCTGGGCAGACTTCTGCCACAAGCTAGACCTAACCTCATGTCTAAGAATCTTTATGCCTACGACCTCTCACATTAGACTGACATTTTGTGGTTGCTGGTTAAGCCGGTTGGGTCCGGGCAGGCTTCTACCGCAAACAGAGTCTTACCTCGTGCCTTAGCATTCTTATTTTAGCTAAAGTATTCATTCACAGATTATGCCAATATCAGACTAATTATGCCAATTCAACAAATTAACTTCTTTACAAGTTATAGAAGATTATCCAAAGTTCTATTAATATGTTTTACTCAATTTTAGATTGAGCCTACAGATTTTCATATCCCAAATTACCGTATTCAGTTTCAACAGATTTAGCAGATTAGACAATTTAACAGATTTAATCATCCCTTAAAATTCCATTGACATACCTCACTTAATCATAAAATTAATCCTAATCTTACATGCCCAAATTATGGTCATAATTCAAAATATAACATATGTCCCAAATTTCTAGTTAAATTTACATAGTACATAATATTCTCCAAAAACCCCAAATCATGATATACAATATGGATTATGCCAAATTATAGCCTTTGATTTCAGCGTATGTCAAATATCCAAAATCCCCATTTAAGCGTATTCACAATTAATAGTTATCCTATTTTAATTTGGACCTTTTACGCCTAAATCATATATCCTTTTTCTTTCAAGTCATAGATCGTCATATAAAGTATGCCCCCAAATCTAGATCTCAAATTACAACATGTATTATGTCCTCAAAATCAGATCTTGAGTTATAACATGCATTATGTTCCCAAATTACAAGTCATATGTTGTCATACAATAATTCTCCTTCTTCCAAATCATAAACCGTCATATATAGTATGCCTAGATCTAGATCTTAAATTACAACTTATGTTGTGTTCTCAATTTAGTCACAAATCAATTATGTCCAATTATGCATCATTCAATATTTTCCCCAAATTTAGCGTTCGCATGTCAATCTCTTATGAGATTTGGCTCAGGCTCGTAGTAGACTGCCTATAGAACAGAAGGACGGAAGAGATACAGAATAGTTACAATAAGATAGATCTACATAGAAAACAGATCTGATAAACAGGAATATGTATAATCTCCAATTCTTATTTATAACCATGTCAAGATCATCATTAAATTTCATATCCGAAAATAACTGTACTCACAAATCGTGATTTAAGAAAGAGGAGAACGATTCTGGGATCTGATTTCTGGAGTTGATTAGCTTTCCGTTGATGTAGGCGTTGATTTGTTATCTTTATCTTCTCGCTTGAATTGATTGATTAGGGTGGAGGCTAGGTCACTTTAGGTTTTAGGAGCATGGAGGCGCCATTCCTCTTTGTTAATGAATTAGGGTTGGGTCTTGCTATGTATTTATAGGTGTAGAGAGTGTTTTAGAGCCCTTGGATGAACTAGGAGACCATCAGAACCACCCAGCTCAAATACACATCATCCGGCCACTCAGAAGAAGACACATCATCACAGAACACTCCATAATTCTATGCTGGATTGGTATGGGTGCACTTGGCAGGTGCGCCAGTGCATTTTTGTACTGGCGCACTTGTGAAGTGCGCCACTGCATTCTGGTCAACTTCCGGTTTTTCTGCCTAACTTCATTCATCCATATCTTCTTCATACGGTATTCGTTTTACGCAAACTCGGACTCTATCTCAAGCAGAATTCCGAGAGGAACGGAATGGCGTAACCCGTTTCACCTAATTCTTCATTTAATAATTAATTATTCTTTAATTATCTCTTATGTCCCATTTTAAAATTACGGGGTGTTACAACTTGGATATGCATACGGATGTATGCTCATTTTATAATACTGTATGGATGATATAAGTTGATATATCATATGGTTGTTGCATATGAATGATGGTTGAAGCATATATATAGAAATATCTGTTCTTTAGGACTTTTTTGTATACATTTGGATACAGGAAACTAGAATAATTGCATATAAAAAGTTCAAATGAATCAGTAAACCGCCTAATATTTTTTGCATTAGTTAGAGACATGTACACTACACTATTGCATAAATGCATAAATTAAATTAGAAAATATAAGGACTGTGTTTGTTAATGGATGATGGCTGAGTAAATGGTTGTAGATATTATTGTGAAAATATGTATCTTATTCCTCTACCTTATATATTTTGGGGACGAAGTCCTTTAAGGAGGGGAAAATGTAATAACCTAAATTTAAAAAAAAGAAGTTAATTTATAAATTATTTAGTTAAAGAATAAGTTGAATAATAATAATAATTTGGCAATGGGAATTGTGCCATTAGGTCCATTGCAATTTTATTGTCCAGAAGAATTTTTGATTTTCGAAAAACAGACTTAAAACGAATGAGTTATGGCTATTCGAAATTTAAAGTTCAAATCAAAAGAAAAAATAACACGTGTTGGGACAACCAAGCACATAGTCAGGTTGACCTATGATCGACCTATGTGTCGACCCAGCTGGGTCCGAGGTTGACCCAGACGTTACCAGATACAATTTCGTGCCTAGCACGAAAAAGTTAAAGAACGAGATTAAATGAGGTTTTTGTGCTGACGTGTATTAATCCTGTAGGCTGATGTGATTGATCTGAACTGACCAGAGGACATAGTGGTTCATATTTGAAAACTAAATCTAACGGTAGAGGGTCTTTAGCTCCACCTATAAATAAACCCCCCAACCCATCCCCTTTTCCACACAATATATCTCTTCCCCACCTAGGCTAGTCTTCTTTTTGAATATAGGTCACCTTACTCTAAATTTTAGGGGTTGAGATCAAATTAAAATATTTTCTATTTTATTTTCTTCTAGGGCGAGGTTCTGCCAGATCCACATCTGGGAAAGCTCCGCAGTGATTTTTTATGATTATTTAGATTTTTGATTCAATTTTGGGTTAAATAGGAATAATGGCAACTATAGTTGTAGATTTATTTACATTTCTTTAGCTTACAGTTATTTATAGTTTATGTTTATTCATGCTTTCTATAATTTCTTTCTATAAGCAATTTCTGTAGTTTTTCTGTCTTTTCTTTCAGTTTCTATATAATTGATGTTCATATTTCTTTAAATTATTCCCGGTCTTCTTTCCCCTATTCTTCATTGAATTTTTTTGCAGTTTATTTGTAGTTATGCCAAATTATGCCTAAAGGCATATATATATACTCACACACAAAATTGATTTAGGATAGATTTATATGCTTAGTTACGTACGACTAATTATTATCCTTTATTATGTGCATGTTTGGGAAATTTAATTGAATTGGGATTATTGAATAAAAATGGGGCTAATTGAACATATGTTGTACAAATGTAATAAAAAGGGAACAATGGACTGACAGTATGAAAACTTGATTGAAGTTTGTAAAGTGACTATGACACAAGTTTGGGATAGAAAAATAAACTGAAACTTATATTTGCACAAATATGATAACTAAGAAATCAAAATAAACAAACTAAGTTTGTTTGCAAATATGAATTTGACAAGAAATGGTTAAAAACGACAGCTAGGCATTAATATGAACATATTGATTTACATGGAGGTAAATTATGAACCTAAAAAGGCGTTTGTTTTCCTTTAACATGAACATAATTCACTTATAACAGTTAAGTACGGACCTAAAACTAAAATTTTATGGTGGCCTTAAATCGGGCGTTTGACTTTGACATGTGCATATTGATTTACAAGGAGTTAAATTACGAGCCCTAAAGGTGTTAGGCTTTAATATGAACATATTAACTTAAAGAGGTTAAGTAATGAGTCTACATTTGGTACTAGGCTTTAAGATAAACATACTGACTTAAAAGGGCTAAATTACAAGAAGAAGGCTTTAATATGGACATGTTAACTTACATGGGTCAAGTTACAAGCCTAAAACTAAAATACTATAGGAGGGCCAAATCAAGGAGAGGATTTGTGCTAAGCATAAATTGTTTGTTGGGGATCCATACCATGCAGCATACCTTTTTTTTTATCACAAACAGTCTCAGTTAGGAGGCATGGGCTCGCTCCATGTTGTGAAGTGATAGTAAGTTGGTCCAACTCAAGGGCGAGTGGGTGCGTTCTGACAATTCAATGTGCATGCATTGACCCGATTTGGAAAAATAAGACATTGTGACACCTATGATAATGGCTATGTCTTTAGCTAGTGGGTAAGGCCTGATAAGCCCAAGGCACACAGTGGGCATGGTTATCATTATGGGTATAATTCGTCGATCGTTGGGTTGTATTAGAAATATTTTTTCCTCATTATATTATGCTATGACTTCTTTGTTGTGCAAACAGTCAAAAGTTGAAAGTGAATGAGAACATTCAATCCTATTTGTAACTTTTCATGTCATCTTATATATTCACTTTAGGTGTACACCGACACTTACCCTATACATATAACACTAGTAACTATTATTATGTCTGTTTTCTCTTTCTTAGCAATCGTGCTAGTTACCCGACTTTACGCCTGACCCATTTTCCTTTCTTCTTTCCTCTTTCTTCCCCTCAGGCTCGTAGGGAGGATGTGCATAGTTTGGACTATTCAATTGATTCTGTCTTGGAGGATTTACTTTGTTGTAGATGTATTGTTCTCCTTTTTAGTTTATTTCTTTTCCACTGTTTGGTCGTATCTATGAAAACTATTTTTGGGGATTATTATCTCTGTATGTTGATATTCTATGACAAAGATTTATCTTCATGACACATGGTATTTTATAACAGTTGATTTTATTAAAAATAAATGGTTTGATCATTTATGTAAATTGTCTTCTTCTTCCATTGTGTTTTAAATATTTATATCTTATGATTCTTCGTCTCTATGATGTTTTATGTGTTTATACCTTTTACGCTTCATATTCTTTAGTGGGACACTACTTTGGGTAATGTTAAGGGGTTTGGGATGTTTCAAGAGGCATAGAAGAAAATGAATGTAGGTTTTAGGGGAGAGGCTGGGGGTCTTTTTATAGTTTCTTATTTGTATATGGGCCGTAGGATTAGTTATATTTAATCTGTATAGTCTGTTTAAGAAAAACTATATAAAAAACCCTTAACAAAAAGTGCTTTTATCCCACTCCGGCCAAGTGGGCGGTCGTTCCCCCTCTATAGAAGGATGGTCAACCCCCTTCTGGGTCAAGAATAGGGAGATTTGTTCCACTTTATGTTACTTCCATATTAATTACGTTATGAATCTATTTGGTTCTTTCTGCTTATTATTCATTCTTGTCCCCTCTTATATATGAGTATTTACACACAGATTCAAATCTCCAGAGAATATTCCATTATGCCACTCAGTATATAATTTTATTCTTGGTTTATATTTAATTAGTGTGAATTTCAAAAATTGTCTGTATACAATTATCGTATAAACTGTTTTAATAATAACTTTTTCGTACGGACTCCATTTTCAATAAATAAAATATGAAACAGACTAGAATCTTACCACGAATACAATGGTAATACTTTTGTGGCCCATTTCGTAGTTATCCAAATTTGTTATTTTCATCCCATTAACTTCTTATACATTTATTATTGTTTATTATTATTTATTTTTAAGTTTAATTGCTTATGTCTGTATGGAGTATAATTTATGGTTTGTTACTTTCTCCTCCTCTCCCCCACAAAAAAGAGATTTTGTCCCAAAGGGGCAAAAAAAACAATTTTATCTAATAAAGATGTTATAAATCAAAGTTATTTATAAACATCCATCACTCCATGTGATTATGGAGGGCAGACTAGCTAAAGTGGGCTCAATCCAAACATGAAAGTGTAATATGTCATGCTGTATGCATGCAAAACACGCTAACATGCATATAACCACTACATGAGTGCTTGGTGCGTTTGTGTTGTAAATAATTCCTACCATCCAATCAAGAAACCACATTACAACAATATAATCCTAATATTTCGAGTAAGACTACAAAATTTAAAAATTTCATGCCTAACTAAATGCTGCAGAACCTTGTAATCATGTGATTCACAATAGAACAAGACACCATGGGTTCTTTCTTTACCCCCATTTCTCAATTAGACCCAACCAAATTTGCCATACTGGGAAGGTATCTAATCAAATATAAAAGTATAAAAATATCGTGGGCTCTTATCATTAATAATATCTTTCATTTACTTAATATTGGGAAACCCCAAAATGTAATGCCAACTTTATAACCTCCTTAAGATGTCTAACAAAATTAGACTTTTTTCAAAGTCTAATAAAAAATTAGGTTCGAATAAAATTTATTGATGGTTTTCCACAAACACTTTGGTGACTCATATATCCTCCTTGAAATATTTCAAGAGTGTTCCAACCATCAAAAGTGCTAATCCTAAAGATAAATATTCTTCCTATTGTCTAAGAGATTCAAGATGCAAACTTTTCCTTTTGTCCTCAAAGCTATGGTTATCTATCCAGTTTTCTGTCCGGTCTTCAATTGAGATGTGATCCGAAAATTAAAAAAAATTCCTAAACCAAAATTTCTAAATCTGACTACTAAAAGTCCTAGCCTATACTAATAACCAGAATATTTTTCAATGCTTCAATTTGTTGGAATTCAAATTCAAATATGGTCTTTGCTAAAAAAATTATAAATTTGCCAAACAATAATATTGACATATTTAAAATTACGAGGAATGGGAATTTTATTCACTTTGAATAGATCGTGTAACATACGTGAAAACACGTAAAATTACACACCACACCCTTTACATTTGATGTATAACCCTTATCATTTCTTATGTATTCTTTTTATGAAAAGTGATAAAAGGGCTAATATATAAAAATCAAATAAATATCCTTAGGCAAACCAAAACATGGCCATTCAAACTAAAAAGGTTGATTTATGAAAATATAATATTTTAGCTATTGCTTAATCTTATGCTTTAAATTCTTATTCTCTAGGATGGCATTCTTAAAAGTTAAACTTTTGTAACGACCTAGATTTTTCGGTCATTTGAATTCGAAGATTTAAACTTGATTTAAATATTATATTTGAAATATATTTTTTAGCAAGGCAAGCCATTTTTATAGTGGGCGTACTACTTTTTATTAGAATAAGAATAGAAGGTAAGAAGAATCATGCAAAGGCATAAAACTCCAATTCTGGTTTGAAGTGCCAGAACACTAACAATATCAAACTGGAGCTAGACAAAAGCATCTAGTCTACAAGATATGACATCCCTAGCCCTCTCCCTCTAAGGAGGATCTGCAAATGGTGCTAGGCGGAACAACAACACGGGTAAAATTAGAAAAATCCAAGGCTAGATCTGGCACATAATATGGATAAAGAGCACTGAAGATGAAGTTCTTATCCAAAAAGTGATCATAAAAGTCAAGCTTAATAGTCTCACCTACTTCACCAGTTTGAATAAGCACAATGTTATCATCAACAATTTGATACATTAATTTCCTTTTGTCACTTCATTTCTGATAAATTTGTGGAAGGTATCACTAATTGGACAATACCGCATACCAGAGAAAACATGTGTCCAAACCTTATCAGCGTCACTCCAAATAATTTCCTCAGAATTAGCATTGATGTGTGAATCCTGGACTTCCATCTCCTTGAAATATTAATATAGAATATGTTTATTAAATGTTGATCAAATGTTTATATTTATATTTAATTTAAAACAAACTTGTAACGGGGCAATAGTTCGTAATATTGAGTTTTGAACTTCAATTGAATATACATAATTCATTCTAAGTCAAAATTCTATGAAACAAGAAACATTTAAATCTATTAGATTATAATTTTCTAATAAAAGAGCAAAATCAAGATTTTATCTTATATATTGTGAGTTACGTTTAAATCAAAATTTAAAATAGTCGCCATGGAATCGTTTATAAATTGATACCTTTTATTTAATAAATTTAAAAGGAATTTTTATATAACTTGAATTTCATTTAACTTGAAAATGGTAGTGTTGAGTTATAATTCCATATTGGTTGAATTTGAAGTGATATATTATTCCATTTGGATATATCCGATAATAATAATTTATTATTATTAAATTTAATTGTTTTGGATTTGATTTATATTTTATAGATATTATACAAGCTTTATAAATAGCTATTTTTCAAATGACCTCCGTTTTCAAAAAAACAAATTTTATTGAAATACGTATAACTAGTTGTTGCTAGATTTCTAGTTTGGAGCTAATCAGAGTTGTTTTGTGAGTATGCGATTTTGAAATGTGAACCGATGAATAAATTGAAATAAAAACAACGTCGTTGTGTAAACAGAGTCAACATTTAACGAAATTAATTCCATTGGATCCAGAACATCAAGACATAGCAATATGCTTATTTTCGTTGCATTTGGAGTTTGTATGTGACAGTGCATAAATTTAACATGCAATGTTAAATAGTGGTAAAAATTAAACTAACTGTAATAAACTGAAAACTTCTACCCTAAGTAAATAAATATATAAAATGTGTATAATTCACTTCTAAGTCACACACACAAGCCTACCCAATACGTACCTCTTCGCATATGCATTTTGAAAGAAGAAGGGTCAACCTACACATATATTTATCACGCAGCCTATTGAAATGAATACACATGCCCAGCTACCATGTTCTTCTTCTTCCTACCTATATTTCTTGCTGCTTAACTAAAGGCATGTGCTAAATCAAATCAATGCACACACGGATATGACCAAACCTACCAAACCTATGCCATGCCCACCAAAACATTTACATGACTGCAAAACTACTTCAGTCTATAAATTATGGTGTCTTCAACTTCCTCGTTTTCTTTTACAGTGAATATTAATGGCAACTTGATCTTTGAAAAATAATTTCCCCTCGTATATACATCCAAAATCACAAACCTAGTTGCATTGGTACCCTATGATCTACCTCTACACGTGTGCCATTTCAAAGCTTTGAATAACGATGTTCGAAGTTGAAAGTCATAAACTAGGTTTCAGTTTATCTCGCAAATTAAATTACGATACACAAGTTCATGTATGGAGCGACGACCAACGGAGTGAGGCGGTCGAGTGGGATTTTTTTGCAAAACTCAAAGTCGAAAAGTTTCAATCCTAAAAGGGGGCTATTCACATCGATCGGAGCAGGGCGACATAGGAGTGGGGGAACTAGGTGTCGGCAAAACGAGCTTGTCTAGGGGATTCATTTGGTGTTGTTTAATTAATGGTTCATAAAGTATTTCATGGTATCATTGAATTACATGCACTAGAGAAGTGCATGGTGAAAGCTTCAAGAAAGTTGAGGGACACGATATTATTGATGGTGGGTGAGGATGGTATTGGGTCGTGTTATATTTGGCTGAGGCCCGTTTATTTTATAAATTAAGTTCTAAATAAATGCTTGTGCAAACTTATTAATATAATATCTTGACCATGCTTTATCTGAATTTAGTGCAGTTGGTCATGTTGGAACCGTATAGACGCGGGCAACGAGATTGAGCTGGTTTGGTCAGCATTGGTAGTAATGATTTTTTTAATTAAATCAAATGCTAGTTTAATTTAGTTAAAACCAACATTTTAATGACAAAATTAAATCAAGGTGAGTATACATCACTTAGTTGTGCCACTTATATTTTAGTTAAGTCGGGTTTAATGTTTGTATGCTATGTTTGCTAATGGTTGGATGATTTGATAATTTTATGGATATATGTTGAATACTTTTATATAAACGATTAAATTAAATGTTAGCGTAATTTAGTCAAAACCAATCGTTGTTTTCAATGATTATTTTCAAATGAGGTAACTCACCTTGTTGGTTACGTTTATAATAATGTAAATGTTTAAATTAAACTGGATTTTTATATTGTCGTTGTTGGTTGACCATTATCACTTCACTTGATGTTTATTGTAGTAGATAATACATTGTCATATTAAATAGATTGTTTTTATTTGAGGTAGCCTATTTGGATGCAGGGAAAAACAAGTTAGGGGGATCGAACTGGATTCCTCATAATTATTGTTATTTCCATGATTATATTATATGAACTGTTAAACCAACCGATTGGATTGTTGATTTGGTTATTTATTGTAAAATCTAAATTCAACGTTTGTTAACAATTGGACAGTATTAGTTGAAAAATTTGTAGCAGATGGCCTAATTATACATCATTTTATAAAGGTTGTTTTACCATCAGGTGAATCGATAGAAATGAAGTTATAAAAATTATTTATAACGGAAGATAGGTCTTGAAATTTAATAATTTGAATGCAAGTTAATAAAAGGAAATAAATAATAAATATTATTATTTAAGTTCATAAGTATAATTAAATGATTTTTATAAAGAAGATTCTTATGTTAACAAGTTTTAGAAGCAAGTGGGAAGAAATCTACCTAAGTGTAATTGGTTTTAAAAGAAATTTAGATTGTATTATTTAAATTAATATATTATTAATCAATTTAAACAAAAGGACTAATTGGAATTGACTAACGAGTTAATCAATTTTAGAGTTGACCAAGTCAACTACTTTAACAGAATTTGATTATTAAATTAGGTTATTAATTTAATCGAAATAGTTAATGGTAAAGTAAACCATTATTATTATTAATAAAACATTGAATTTGATTGTTATTTATTTAATAATGATCAAAGTGGTAATCTTGAAATTAAAATTCGTTTAATGAAGGTTTATGAAACCATAAGGAACTGTTCATAGTAAAGTGAAGTTTTTAGCGAATTTATATGAATAGTAATATAAGTTAAGTTTAAATGGAAGTTTAAATTAAATTCTGATCAGAATTCTACTGCATTTTATAAAATTCAAGATTTGACCAACTTATTGGAAAACAAGTTTATTTAAATGTGATGTAAATTATTTCAACAATTTAAGTGAATTATTAAAGTTATAAACTTTAGAAATGGCTTATGATTGAAATAAAAGTCCAAGATATGAATTTAAAGAATTGGAACCTAACTGGAGATCAGTCGCATTAAATGATTTTTTGAGTATTGATCTGATGCTGATTTTAGCCTTCGGGGTTGATACTTAATGGATTATTTTCTTAGTGATTTACAGTTAGGGACCGATGAATGTTGAAATGGAGATCGAAATGTAAATAAAAATTTGAATTAAAGTGGTTAGTCGAGTTAAGTTATAAAGATGTGATCTAAATTCGCTATATTAAATAAGAGATGAGGTTTTATCCGGATATAACTAGAATGGGTTTGAAATAAACTTATCAGAAGTTTTAAAGGGTTCTATTTAAAATAGAATTAAGGCTCATATATAAAGTTTTAAAAGATTGTTAAAGATTTTGAGTAACGAACGGAAAATCAAAAAGATCAAGTGATGCTGTGTGATAAACCAGTGGATCCATTTTATTTTTACGATTGTGTATTTTGATAGTTAAATACTTGATTATCAAAATCATGCCTAATTCATTATTGGCATGGAAAGATCAGGAACGAATTTATATTTGAAAACCAATCTGAACCAATGAGTATGTAATGAATAAGATATATGATGTTGATCAAGATGGAGCAATTGAAGACTGTAAATCTTCATGAGCGGAGGAATTATTGCTGAATTTCTCTTGCTGATCCCTGGAGATATTTTGACAATGATCCTGTCGTGATTGAAATCTACGGATTGCATGGACTACTCGCTGATTCCTAGGATGTGGTAGGAGGGTTCCTTTGATTTGTTCAGTCCTAGGACAACTTGTATGGACGGATATCTGACAGAGTATTTCCAAAGGAGTCACGTACGTTGATTTCCTCAAACATATTTCTGTTGGTGGCAAAGAAGACACCTTCTCTTAGTTAACACCCAATTTTTTTTTTTTTAGAAGTCGATTAGTGATTTTCTGGCGGATCTGACGAAGTGGTATTCAAAGTGAATGGTGGCTAGATATTCTAAAAGGTAATTATAACCTCAAGCCTCTTCAACTGGGAAATAGTATGAAATCGGGTGGATTGCATGGCTACATGGGTCGCTCCCTTGTCACCATCAAAAGAAATTTCAATTTAATCTTCTAATGCTTCTGTATTTCCTGGGAACAATTATGTTGGTTCCAACTGTAAAATGACAATATATTCGAAACAATGAAGCGAAATGAACGGCTGGTCATGGTTAGCCAGGGTTGCAAGATGTTTTTGTTGAATCCTAGTGTATTTTATCTAGAGGTACACTGTCGGAAGGTTGTCATCCATTCTCTAACAAGAGCCCCTAGTTTTTTTACTAAAGACTATGTATGTAGAGCATGAGATGCAAGTATTCTGCTCGATGGTTATTTCTTTGATTTAGACACTATTATTATTATGTTAGAATTGATATGATTTCAAAAAAAATTGGGTTATCGTAAGGTAAAAACCGTACGTATTTATGTGTGGACTGGTTTTACGATTTTCCTTTTCTTTCAAAAAGATTTTTACTTTAAAATGAAGTTGGATGATACCTATAAACTTAGTGAGTTTTCTCACGTTGGTTCACATGACTGATCCATGGCGTTTTACAATGCTTGGGTCATACCAAGTTTTACAAGTTTAGGCTATCAGATGTGGTGAAGTCCAAAGACAAGCTGAAGAAGTTCAGACATATGATTTTTGTTTTCCGCTTTGTTGTATGTGAGGAAAGATTGTTATAACTATCCAGTTGTATTGATTTACTCCGATGATTACAAGTATTATTTCAAGCTCTCAGTAAAGTTTTATTTCTATACAATATTTTGTCCCTCTACAATGTGAGACATTGATTCTATTGGTTCTTCTTCTTCTTCTTTTATTCTATTCTATTCCTTCTTTCTTATCTTTTTCTCACCTTCTAATATTCTTTCTTTTATCTTTCTAGGTTTTCAATACTTGAGTTTGGACACGGGATATATTAGTGTTGAAATTCAAGGATCGAAATTCTCGGGTCGCTACAGCTAATGGTTTAAGTGATAACCTTAGCTCTGTTGAATAACCCTATCTCTATTGAGTAATCTAAGTTAGTAATACTAAGATTGAGTTTGAGTGTATATATGAGTGAGCGTATTTGTAGATTTTATACATACAAATGTTTTGTATTATGTTGTTTGATCAGTTTAGGTTGAACAGGCAATTGAAACAATATAGTTTCGTAAAGAGGGTAAATGAAATAATTTTGCCCAATTTTTTTTTTTTAAAGTTAAATATTTTATCAAATTATTTAGACATTGGCTTGTTGATTGATTTGAATGGAATTCAAATGGGATTTTGTTGAATAACGAGATTTTGATCGATATCAACGAATAAACCTACTATGGGAATCGAATCATAAAGATAAGGTTTTTTTTATATGTATACATTAAGTCATGTTAGAATTATGTTAAAATCTATCCTCAAGTATACACGAATGTGATAATCAAGTTATATATATCTATTTTAAAACCTTCAAAAAGCCAGACTGTGCAGGAAATTTCCTACCAGTCGACTGGAAGGAAATCCACTAGTCGACTGGTCAAGCAATCTCTGTACATAACAGCTAGTTTTAAAAGTTTTTATAATTAAATTATTTTTACCAGTCAACCGATGATTTTTAACCAGTCGACTGATTCGACCCAGAATTTATTTTCTGAAGAGTTGCTTCCATTCATGAAGAGATTCCTCTTCATTAATCAAAGGAAATGTACATATCTTTTTATGGAAACTCTTTGTGAAAGATTGCTACTCTTATACTACTATATAAACAAGTTTAATCATGTTTTACAATAATCTAATTTCTTCGAATTTTACTGATTTTCTGATCATCATTCTACTCTCTCCATTTACGTTCTTTGCAATTAAAAAGCTCTCTATTTCAAATACTTGTTGAATCTGTAAATCAATTCAATATCGTTTGATTCAACAAGCAATATTCTTCCTTAAATCTTCGCATTAAAAGTATATACTCTAGGATCATATTATAGGAAGGTTGTACTTAAAATATTGGTTATCCGTATTGTTTCAAGAACATAAATCAGAAGTCAAACTCTTTTGTAAGTTTTGAAGACCCGTGTAGTTGCTCAGGCGAAAGGCATTCTTGTTGGGGCTTAGGTGTATTGACCTATTCCTTCGGGTTTAGAGAGGGCGTTGTTAGTGAATTCCTAAGAGGAGCTTCGGGACTGGACGTAGGGCGGGAAGTCTGAACCAGTATAAAAACTCCTGGTGTCTCTTTTACTTTATTTATCGCTTTTATTTACTTGCTATATATCTTGGTAACTTAGACTTTATTTGCATAAACTATTCACATTATTTAGCTAGTATATCACATATATTTCCGCATTATCCATATAGATCCTTTAAGTTGTACATACCGACTTTTCGTTTGATATCAGAGCATGGCCATCATATAACCGTAAAACCGTTATTTGATATATAAACATTATGGTTGGCAACACTAGCATTAGTAGTAACACCAAATATTCTGAAGGCCAATCAACTGCTAGACCACCCCTCTTTAATGGCGTGAATTATAGTTACTGGGCTACTAGAATGAGAATATACATGGAAGCAAATAGCTTTGATGCATAGAATATTACTCAAAAAGAATATACACCACTTACTACTGCATACACTAAATGGTCAAACACTAAGAAAAATGAAGCTATTGCAAATGCTAAGGCCATGAATATGCTACATTTTGCACTAGGTAGAAATGAGTTCAATCGGATTTGTATGTGCAACACTACATATGAAATCCGGAGAACATTTAAGATTACTCATGAAGGCACTAACAAAGTTAAACAAAGTAAAATTTCTATGCTCAAAAATCAGTTTCAAAATTTTAAAATGAATGAGAACGAATCCATAAATGATATGTATTCACGTTTTCAAAATATTTATCATTCATTATCAGGACTAAGAGAAAAATATTCCGACTTTGATATAGTTTCAAAAATCTTGAATTCTTTAACCAATGAATGGGAGAGAAAAGTATTAGCGATCGAAGAAGATAACGATCTCTCTGTCATGAAACTGAAAGAATTGATCAGTAATGTAATGGCTTATGAAGTGAATTTGTAGGCAAAGAAAGCATAGGTACAAGATAAGAAAAACATAGCTTTCCATGCTGAAAAAGAAGATTCCGATTCAGATGAAGAAGATATAGCATTTGCTGCTAAGAATTTTAGAAAATTTCTAAAATACCAAAAGATTCAAAGTAAGAGTATAAAGAAAAATTCATCAAAAGAACCTAATCCGGCTATAATAAAATGTGTCAATTGTCATAAGATCGCATATCAAAAGAACTTCCCAGAGCTAAAGAGAAATCGCAAAAATGAAAAATCAAAGAAATGAGCATTTTCAGTCACTTGGGACAACTAGGACTCATCTTTTGAAAGTGATAACGACATCGATAATGAGCAAACAAATGTGTGCTTTATGGCTAAGGACAACGATGTAAGTGATTTTACTTTTGATGAATTAATAGAAATAAATACTAAAATTTTAGAATCTAGGAAAATGTTTAAAATAAAATTTAAACAAGCTAACGAAGACCAAAACAAAGCCGAATTTGAGAGAGACCTTTTGAAAGATGAAAAAGAAATCATAGAAGAAGAAATCAAAAAAATTACAAGACTCTCTTTGAAAGTGTGTACGTGTACTTGTCAAGTATAATACACACAAGGATCGTGTAATATAACGAACAATAGTCAAGTATGAAGTAATAAATAATCACAAAACTGTATAATAGTAATTGCAGTAAAAATAGAAAAACCACACTAGGGATTTTTATACTGGTTCGGAGCACCGTGCTACGTCAAGTCCCAGACTTCTATCTAGATTTTCACCAACAACAACCTCACTTCACCCGGAGGAATAGGTTTACAACACCCGAGCAACCAAACGGGAATTTCACGCCTCTATCAACACAGGACTTCACAACTTGCCTCTGACAACACGGAGGACTTCAAACTTGCCTCTGACAACATGGAGGACTTCAAACAAGACGAGTAGACTTGTAGTTTTGACAATGTGTGTTCTCAATAACATGAATTTGTCAAATCTTGTACAACCTTCCTATAATCTTATCCTCAAGTATATACTTTGAATGCGTAGATTTAAGGAAGTAGAATGCTTGTTGAATCAAATGATATTAAATTGATTCAAGGATTCAACAAGTATTTAAATTTGGAGAGCTTTTTTTGCAAAGAGTATGAAAATGCAATTCAGAAATCAGAGAGAATATATAATGATTCGGTGATTGTAAAACAAGTTTGAAGTTGTTTATATAATAGTAGAAAGGTAATAATTCTTCATGAAGAGTTTGTATAAGAAGTTATGTCCATTTCCTTTGGTTACTGAATAGAAATCTCTTCACAAATAGAAGCAACCTTTCAGAAAAAGCTTGCTGTTTCAAAATGGTTGACTGGTTGAAAATCACCGGTCGACTGGTTGAATTTAATTAAAATTAAAATTTCTAGAAAAATAGCCGTTATGTGCAGAAACACACAGACCGGTCGACTGGTTCTTTTTGGGCAGTCGACCGTTTTATGTCTGTGAACCAGAGGACCTCGGTCCGCAGTCTTGATCACTCTGCACTCTTTTCCAGTCGAAGCCTGGACCGTTTAGGCTTTTTCCGTGACTTTTCAATTTCTCAAATATGCAGATTTCAGCAACGAAGATATGATATAACTTTTTGTGCATTCGTGTTATACTTTGAGGATAGATTTTAACATGTTTCTAACACGACTCAATGTATATATATATATATAAAACCTTATCTCTATGAAATGATCTTCATTGCAACTTTATATGTTGGCATCGATCAAAATCTTGTTCTCAACATTCTCTTCCTTTTTGATTGATGACAACATCTTGGATTTTCTCCCTCTGAATATAAAGCTCCCCCTAAATTTCTGCAACATTTGTTAGTTCATAATATAAATAATCTTACCTTTTGATTCCGGCATTAACAAATGTTAGCACATATATACTATTACCATGTTAAGCACATAATTTTAAAAGATAGTATATGTAACATGAATTATATGTATCATCATGAGAGAAAATATTTCTCCCCCTTTGACATCGATTAAAAAGAATAAATATCATAATAAGCACATTAATCGAGAGTAGTAGAGAATACAAATAATTATAGCACCTTTTGGAGATATTGAATCATGTGATTTTTTGATGAGCTGAGTTTTCAAAGATATTTAGAGATACCGAATAACCTTCTCTTTGTTGTGATGTACCTGCAAAAAAATATGATATATATAGTTTTGGTACCCACTTACTTTGTTTGGGTCCATGGGTTAGATGGAAGGTAACCATACCCAAGAGGGTTTAATGGAACCTTTAAAGATAAAATTTTCATTATTAACTACTGAATCAAAATAATCATCGATATATTTTTCTGTGTTTTTTCAACTTACAGGAACCCAAATACTTAAATAATCTCTAGTCATATTCCTTTTCGTACTTCTCTATTTATTATAAATACCGCTAGTCATAGAAGTATTCGAATTTCTATAATAATTGGGTCTTGGATGTACATTAGTACTAGCAATGATATTCTTATTGTACATAAAAGCATATCTAGTACTGTTTCTATGATTGGTTTTATGTTTCTTATATCCCAAACCTTGTTAATTTGAAGCAGGTTGTGAACTTTCAATGATTTTTGTCAATTTTTTTTGACCTTTATTGAAGTTAAAAACATTTTGAGTAATATTATCTAACTTGGTTTGTAAACTAGCTTTTTCTAGGTCCAGAATTTTGACTTTTGCCTTAAGCTCATGATTTTCAGTAGTGAGAGCATCATTTTTCCCTTTTTGAGTTTCAATTTCTTGACTCAAAAGAGATAACTGAGAATCAATATTAGATGATGATTCTTGAACTTTTTCAAGTTCTTCTTCTAATATTTTCTTCTCGTCTTTTAACATATCTCGTTCAAACTCTGCTCTACTTAAATCAGCTTTGGCTTCTTTGTATTGTCGTTTCATGTCTTTAAATTTAACTATCAATTCAACACTAATATCAAGTACTTCATCAAATGTAGTAATTTTTACCTCATCTTCTGTTTCCATGAAACAAACGTTTGCTTGTTCATTTTATGAATCACTTTCACTTCTGATGAAGACGAGTCTGAATCATCCCATGTGACTGAGAAAGCTCGTTTCTTTGATTTGACCTTCTTGTATTTGAACTTTTCATTTTCTGACTTATTCTTTTGCTTCGGACAATCTTTGTGCATGTGCCCCTTTTTATGGTAGTTGAAACATTCAATAACTAATGATGATGGTTTATTTGAACCAGAATTCCTTTTGTTATATCGACTAGCTTTTCATTGTTTCAGTATTTTTTTGAAACCTTTTTCCATAAAATCTAAGTCTTCATCTTCAGATTCTGATTTATCTTCATCTTTTCCGACATGAAATGCTACATTTTTCTCTTATTCTTTCTGTTCTTTTCTAGCCTGCAAATTAGCTTCATAGGACACTAGATTTCCTATCAATTCATCTGGTTTCATTACGGAAAGGTCATTAGCTTCTTCAATCACTAATACTTTTCCTTCCCATTCACTAGTCAGAGAATGTAGGACTGTCGAGACAACATCAAAATCTGAATATTTTTGTCCTAAGCCAATAAGTGCATGATGAATAGTTTGAAACCGTGAATACATATCATTGATTGTTTCATTCGGTTTCATTTTGAAATTTTGAAACTGATTTTTCAACATGGCTATTTTGGCTTGTTTAACCTTCTTAGTACCTTCATGTGTGGTTTTTAGCATTTGCCAAATTTGATATGCAGTGGTATAGATACTGACACGGTTATATTGATTTTGGTCTATTGCACAAAACAACATATTTATTGCTTTTGCATTTACGGCTGCTGCCGTTTTCTCAGCTTGTGTCCATTCTGGATACTCAGTTGTTGGATTCACTATTTCTTTTTGTGTAGCATTCCAGGCATCATAGCTATTTGACTGCATGTAAAATGACATACGTGTTGCCCAATAGTTATATATAAGGCCATTGAAGAATGGAGGTCTTTGTGTTGATTGACCTTTCATGTAGGTGGTGTTTTGAGTGCTAGAACTTGGGTTATTTGCCATATTACAAGAATGTATCAAATAACTGTGTTACGGTTATAAGATGACCGTGCTCTAATACCAATTGAAAGTGCATACGTGTACTTGTCAAGTATAATACACACAAGGATCGTGTAATATGACGAACAATAGTCAAGT
The DNA here is from genome assembly GCA_030737875.1 of Allium sativum. Classification (NCBI taxonomy): domain Eukaryota; kingdom Viridiplantae; phylum Streptophyta; class Magnoliopsida; order Asparagales; family Amaryllidaceae; genus Allium; species Allium sativum. Next base: position 230,769,868 of record CM060911.1, read on the forward strand.
ATGAAGTAGTAGATAATCACAAAACTGTATAATAGTAAATGCATTAAAAATAGAAAAATCACACCAGGGATTTTTATACTGGTTCGGAGAACCGTCCTACGTCCAGTCCTAGACTTCTATCTGGATTTTCCCAACAACAACCTCACTTCACCCGGAGGAACATGTTTACAACACCCGAGCAGCAGAACGGGAATTTCATGCCTCTATCAACACGAGGACTTCACAACTTGCCTCTGACAACACGGAGGACTTCAAACTTGGCTCTGACAACACGGAGGACTTCAAACAGGACGAGTAGACTTGTAGTTTTGACAATGTGTGTTATCAATAACATGAATTTGTCACCTTCCTATAATCTTATCCTCAAGTATATATTTTGAATGCGTAGATTTAAGGAAGTAGAATGCTTGTTGAATCAAATGATATTAAATTGATTCAAGGATTCAACAAGTATTTAAATTTGGAGTGCTTTTGTTCTACAAAGAGTATGAAAATGCAATTTAGAAATTAGAGAAAATATAGAATGATTCGGTGATTGTAAAACAAGTTTGAAGTTGTTTATTTAACAGTAGAAAGGTAGTAATTCTTCATGAAGAGTTTTTATAAAAAGTTATGTCCATTTCCTTTGGTTATTGAACAAAAATCTCTTCACAAATAGAAGCAACCTTTCAGAAAAAGCTTGCTGTTTCAAAATGGTCGACTGGTTGAAAATCACCGGTCGACTGGTTGAATTTAATTAAAATTAAAATTTCCAGAAAAATAGCCGTTATGTGCAGAAACACACAGACCGGTCGACTGGTTCTTTTTAGGCGATCGACCGTTTTATGGCTGTGGACCGAGGTCCACTCTGCACTCTTTCCTGGTCGAAGCCTGGACCATTTAGGCTTTTTCCGTGACTTTTCAATTTCTCAAATATGCAGATTTCAGCAACGAAGATACGATATTACTTTTTGTGCATTCATGTTATACTTTTCTGGATAGATTTTAACATGTTTCTAACACGACTCAATGTGTATATATATACATACACACACACACACACACAGATATATATATATATATATATATATATATATATAAAACCTCATCTCTATGAAATGATCTTCATTGCAACTTTATATGTTGGCATCGATCAAAATCATGTTCTCAACACTCTTTCAAATGAAAATTATCATATTTCTTTGTTAAGTCAAGAAATAGAAATTCAAAAGAATAAAAATGATTTATTAGTCTATGAAAATCATGATTTAAATAATAAAGTTAAAATTATAGAATTAGAAAACTCTAGTTTAAAAACTAAGTTAAAAAATATTTCTAAAAATGTAAATAATCTTAATAAGGGTAGAGAGAATTTATCTAAGATTTTAGAAAATTCTCAATCCATTTTTAATGAAAAAGGACTTGGATATGAAAATAAAATAAATTCAAAAAGGAAACCAAATTCAAAAATTTCTAATATTAAACCAAAAATTTCTAGTAGTAAAATAAATATTTCTACTAAGAAAAATTATTCGGATAATATTAGTATATGGATTCCAAAGATAAATAATATTCATATTAGGAATAAATATATTAAAAGCTTTTTAGATTTTGTTCATTTAAATAGTATTTTTTTTCAAAAAGGAACATAAGCCCTTTTGGGTTTGGCTTCCTAAGACTTAACCCTTAGGACCCTAACGGAGGAAGTGGGTACCATTGAAATTTTCAATTTATTTTTTTGCAGGTCCCACTTGATAAAAATAGAGGAAAATGGATACTAGGCAGTGGTTGCTCAAAACATATGATAGAAGACAAAGAAATGCTATCAAATATTACTTACGCAAAGGAGGTACTGTCACATTTGGAGATAATTCCAAAGGATACATCATCGACAAAGGCGATGTGAGCAATTATGGTATATCTAATTCACCTCTTATTTCGAATATTCTATTAGTTAAGGATTTAAAACACAATTTACTAAGTATAAGTCAATTATGTGATAAAGGTTTTTAAATAACAATTTCCAAAAATAAAAGTAGTATATTTGATTCAAATCAAAATCTTATTTTTGAAGGAAATCGAGGTAAAAATATTTATATTTTAAATATGGCAATTATTGATAATCCGAGCATGTGTTTATTAGCCAAAGATAACGATTCGTGGTTATAGCACAAACGATTTTGTCACATTAACTTTAAAACAATTAACAAATTATCTAAAAATGATCTTGTAAGAGGATTACCCAAAATAAAATTCAAAACAAAAAATTTATGCAATGCTTGTTAACTCGGAAAGTTAAGAAAATCCTATTTTAAATCTAAAAAGGTTATATCAAACTTACAAGCACTTGAATTACTACACATGGATTTATTCGGACTAACTCAAGTTCAGTCCATAAATCATAGTAGATATATGTTTGTAATTGTTGATGTTTTTTCAAGATATACCTGAACTATCTATTAAGGAATAAAAGTGACACTTTTGATATTTTTAAGAATTTCGTCAAAAAAATCCAAAATTTGACTAATTTAAAAATAAAGAAAACAAATTCAAAATTTAACTAATTTAAAAGTAAAGAACATACGTTCATGGAGGAGAATTTGAAAATGAAATTTTTTATTTATTTTGTCAAAAGAAAGGAATTTTTCATTTCCTAGAACTCCACAAAAAAAGGAGTTGTAGAATGTATGAATAGAAATTTAGAAGAATGTGCGAGAACATTATTAAGTGGAAGTACACTACCAAAACATTTTTGGGCTGAAGCAGTTGCAACATCTTGTTATGTTTTGAATCGTGTTTCCATTCGACCTCTTACTAGAAATACTCCATATGAGCTTTTTACTGGTAGAAAACCAAATATATCTTATTTTAAAGTTTTTGGATCAAAATGTTTAATTTTAAATACAAAAGATCTACTTGAAAATTTGATTCAAAATCTGACGTAGGAATATTCTTAGGATATTCTGAACGAAGCAAGGCTTATCGTATTTTCAATAAAAGAATCAATAAAATAGAAGAATATCTTCATGTTTCGTTTAACAAAATTTTTATTCAAAATTCCTTAAATAAAGATATTACAATAAATAATACTTCTTAGATGATGATTTGATAATATATAGAGAAGATGAAAACAGTGTTCATAACAATATAGGGAATAATACTACAGAAATTCAAGATAATATCAGTAATCAAAATATTCATGTTAATGAAGTCAGATCTCCACTGGGAATATTACGCAATCATCCAGTGCAAAATATTATTGGAGAAATAACTTCAAATGTTAGAATAACAAGTCAATTAAATTTGGTAAGTAATGTAGTCTTCTTGTCAAATATCGAACCCAAAAATCCTAAAGAAGCATCAACAGATGAAAATTGGATAATTGCCAGGCAAGAAGAACTAAACCAGTTTGAACATAATGAAGTCTAGGAATTAGTTCCAAGACCAAATGATCAAACTGTCATTGGAACAAAATGGGCTTACAAAAATAAAGCAGTTGAATTGGGAAATATCACTAGAAATAAAGCTAGACGTGTTGCACAAGGTTACAATCAAGAAGAAGGCATAGATTTTGAAGAAACCTTTGCTCCAGTTGCACGAATAGAAGCAATTCGAATATTATTAGCATATGCTTGTCATCATAACATTAAATTGTAGTAAATGGATGTTAAAAGCGCTTTCTTAAATGGATACATTAAAGAATGAGTATACGTTGAACAACCTCCACTATTCGCTCATGAAAAATATCCTGATCATGTTTATAAACTGAAAAAGGCATTATATGGTTTGAAACAAGCACCTCATGCATGGTATGAACGTCTCAAAACTTACTTGTTAGATTCAAGATTTCAAATTGGAAAGGTTGATCAAATACTTTTTATCAAGAAAACCATAAAGATATTCTAATAGTTCAAATATATGTAGATGACATTATTTTTGGATCTACAAATGATAAATTATGTCAAGAATTTTCAAAAATAATGACCAACGAATTTGAAATGTCACACATGGGAGAACTATCCTATTTTCTGGGTTTGCAAGTTAAACAATTATCTGATGGAATGTTTATTAATTAAGAAAAATATTGTATTAATTTAATAAAATGTTTTGGAATGGAAATCACGTCAAGTAAACCTACACCAATGAGTACATCGATACATTTAGATAAAGATGAAAATGGTAAAAGTGTTGATCAAAAGTTATATCGAAGCATGATAGGTTCACTTTTATATCTAACAGCAAGTAGACCATACATTATGATGAGTGTTTGCTTTTGTGCCAGATTTCAAGCTAATCCAAAAGATTCACATTTAAGAGCAGTTAAACGAACATTACGATATTTAAGTAGTACTAAAGACTTTGGACTCTTCTATCCAAAAGATTGTTCCTTTGAATTTGTAACAACCTATGAATTTTATTGCTTAAAAGATAAAAATTAAATTAAATATTATCATTGAAGTTAATTTTATTGTGAAATTGTTTATAACAATTTTGTTTGGAAAAAAATGTTTCATCGTTAATCAAACTTTCAAAATTTAGTTGTAGTTCAGTCACGAAAGGCGATTATGATTTGAAATTAAATTATAATTAAATATTCGTCGCAAATTTTTGTTCAGTTTTAGTTTGCATAGTCTTAAAATATTTTATAAAATTTTACTGCAATTTTTATTTTGGAAAATAAGCATATATTTTTCTAACGTACTTTGGAGTAACCGTGGTCCTTGAGACACTTTACAGAATCAATTAACCGGTTTGTTTTATAATTATTTGAGATCTATACACGTAGTCTTATACGATTTTATTTAATACGTTGCCATTTGTAATCAGTAAACAAGTACGTGTGCTCGGACCATTGTTTTATCTACGCTTATTTTTAGGGTATGTGTAGAGTAAAATGCTCTCTTGCGTATCAAGCAAATACATAGAAGATTTGTAATTGTATACACCGTTCAAAGTTGCTCAACTTGAAAGAATTGTTGCATGGGAGACAGCTGTCCGCTAGGTGGAAATATCTCACCACGTGTTGGTCTTTCTCCACAGCCTTACACTCTTAAATAGTTATTTCCTTCAGCTTTCCCATTTCTATTCTTTTCGTATTTATTCTTTACACTGCATTCCTCCTCCTTTGAATATTCACGTGTACTCCCCTCCACTTCGTCGGTCTGCCTCTCCACTGCTATTCATGCAAGAATCACCTTTCCATGTCCGTCAGCAGCTTTAGCTCAACCTCACAACCCAGTATTAGCACCATTGTGACTACTTCCGCCATACCCCTTCATCAGTCCATCAATCGCAACTCTCACCGCCCTCACCTATCTCCGGCGAGCCACTCCCGTCCACACCCGCTCATGTTAGTACGCCACCACAACCAAGAATCTCACCTCAAAACAGTCATCTTCCCCATACCCCAAGTGCCATTCACTAGGTCACCGACACCTCGCTGGCGCCACTTATTATACCGCCCAACACCCCGCTTCCCACCTCCGACGCATCTCCGGTCCACCCAGCTCCACTCACGTCGGCCTACACTGTTCAGCTTTTCCCCGCGTGTCCATTCTCTTCCCTCTTCTTCAAACTGTCGGTCCACAACAGCCTTTCCCCCTCTCCAAATATTTATGCCGAAAGGTCGAAAGCTTACATCTACGCATGCATGTATATATTCTACTTTAGAGTGAGATTATCTCCAAGCCAAGCTTGCGCTGTTCACCTTGTTGGAACAAAATGTTGGTGTTATTTCACCTACAGGGAATTAGCTTAGGTATATTTTATTTTATTTTTATTTAAAGTTCAATAATAATAATATTTAATAACGAGGAATGCCAGATGTAATTCAGTCGCTATAGGCTCTTTGCTAAACATACTAACTCATGTATATATATACCGAATCCTGAAATATTAGATTCAGATTTGATTTCTACACGGTAAAAATAAAGTGGCACAAGATTCCGAAAAATTTGGGATTTCAGTTATAAGAATATGTATATGAGTATTAGTTGGTGTTTAAACTACAATGTGTCCTTGGTTTGGATTCACAGCATAAAATTTGGATTGTCATGCTTGAGCGTCTCGGGTTAAAGGTTATCATGTCCAAGAATCTGCGTCAGCCCCATTTATTTCAACATTTGAAGCATCTGCAGGTGAGAACTCCTAATATAAATTATTTAAATTAATAATGGTTGGATAATTGGCTATGATAAATTATATTTGTTTAGTTATAGATGTTCTTATTGAATGGATGTGCATGTAGTTAGATAACATACTGAACACTGATAAGCGTTATTGATCGTAACACTTGTGCACAGCTGAAATGGCATTTATTGGTTATGATTACAATCCATATTCATCTGATGTATACGGTTGATTGCATGAGATCACACACACACACACTGTGGTTATGGAATTATACAAGTGATCGATTTTGTTCCCCTTCCATATAAATGAAGTTTGATTTTCTAATATAAAAAATATTATTAAGTTCAGTTTACTAAAAAAAAATTAAGATCTTGAAAATTTGAATATGGCTTTATATGTGAATGTTTTTAAAATATAATATAATAATATACACCAGACTGTTCTAGGGTGACAGAGAGGATAGTGTCTAGTCTTGGGCTTGGAAATACAGTTTCCTGCTCTCCCTAGCTATCCCTAACTGATCCAGCAAACGGGATGGTAAATTCGAAAATAAATTTAAAATAAAATTTGTAAACTGTTTTCTCGGAATAATTTTAAAATTTAAAATTCAATTTGAAAAGGATTAGATTGGATTTCAAATAATAACAGCTTTTGAGTAATATAGAAATTTCAAATTTCAACGTATGATTTTCAAGTTGTATTTAAACCTAATTTGGAAAAGATCGCTATACGTACAGTTGGCGATCATAACGAAAAATTGAATAAAACAAGTTTATTAAATTGGAAAAATTTATGATAATTCCTATTTTATAAATTTAAAGGTGATTAGAATTGAAATATTTAAATTTTGAATAATTCTAAATCTATTTGATTTAAATGGCTATTTTTAACAGCAATACTTTTGATAACATTTCCAAATGTTGTTATTGGTTTGAAATTCATAAGCGTGAACTATTATTTGACTATAAGAATGATTTATAAAATAGTTTCGAAGGTTATTATAGTATTGGAAATATTTTATATGGAATTGAAATGGGTTTTCCAATTTTAAGAGTAGGATATGATTGGCGACAAACCTTCGGATGATTGATATTAAGTTGGTAAATGAAAACTATTGATATATTGAGGAATTTAAAAGGTAATTCACTGTTATTCCCCTTATAATATAAGTTGGATGCGGAAATTAATATTGAAGATAAGTTGATGGTACTTCTATCCACATCTAATGTCAAAGAGTTGAATAAATCTTTTAATTAAGATACGGGTTTCTCAACTGAATTGAAATAAGTTATATAGAAATAATCTTCGATATTGGTATAAAAGAATTCATGATGTAAACGTATACTATTTGAGGAATTTGGACGGTATTATCATATCTTTATTCCACTTATAGTATTCGTTGATTTTGAGAATTTATATCGAATATAAGTGGATAAAATTTCTGTGTAACTTATGATTCAAATAGATTGATTTGGGTTTTGTCTTGAATCGTATCTTCAATAATTCCATTCTTGAAACTCAATGAGATTGAGTTGTGGAAATTCATATCGTAATTGGGGATTTAGTCAAATCTTTGATTTGAGGAAATTAAAAAGTAAGAAATTGAACTGAAGGTATAATCTTTGATTTCAGAGAAGAGTTAAGAAGATAATGAGATGTATGACATTATAGTAATTCAAATCTTGAGTCATAAATGAATTGATAACTATTTTGAGGGAGATTTGAACTGAAAAGCCTGTGTAAACCATAGCTACTATTTTAAAGTACACTTATTACTTGGAAAGACCGGGATCGAGTATATGTCCGCAAACCATTCCAAGTAATAATACGACGTTATGAAGCAATTCAAGACTTGGTAAACGAAGAATGAAGACCAGGAATATTTGAATTGTTTAGATTGATTGCTGATGCCTCAGTTGGGTAGGCCACTCGATACGAGGTTATGAGTGGCTTGAGACCTGAACATATTTGAGTATTTTCGGGTTGTTGTTCCATTCAAACCCAGAACGGAATGGTATGGATGGTGTGTTTGACATTGAAATTGACCGCATAACACTGATTTCCAGTAATATAAATCCGATTTGTGGCAATACATTATCCTCATCTCTAAGTCATATGAACTTAGAGGGTATGCATTGATTGAAATCAGTGATATGTCGTGAACTGTCAATGTGGCATATCCGAGTTCTGAAATGAGCTAGTGATGATCAAAGCATGGCTTATTGAAGCATAGCTTTGTGTATGACGTGACATCGACAAACCTCACACCTCGGATTGATGAGAAACTGGCGGTTAGGTTTTATACTTATATATGAATTGTAGATGAAGCTGTAGCAGTAGGAAACCACTTATGAACTTGGGGAAGTTGGGTATGTTCGGGGGGCCGCGTCTGGTCGAAAACCGTTGATATGCCCTGCGATTTGTAGTTGATGTCCGTAATGGACGAAAAGCCGTGAGGCACTTCACTTTGTATCGCTGATTTATCTTTCATGCCAGGAATCATCAAGTTGGAAACCCAATCTCCATACGAGCCATACTATTTTGATTGTATATATATATATATATATATGGCAACATAATATTATGGGTATTATGCCGTCTAGGATTAATACATTTATTTGTGAAATTGTTTTCCACACTATATGATAATATTAAAGAGGACTTCCACGTATGAAAGCATGTTTGGTTATCATAAGATAAAACACGTCCATCTGGTGTGTGCTTGCATTGTGTGATGTGGGACGAGCTTATGATAGCTTCATTTTTCCCAAAGTCATTGCGAATTTATATGCACGGGTATTCACATAGAGTAAACCCATTCTGCATTAGCGGCGTGGTCCGGTGAATTTCCCAACTTTAAAATAAATCCCGAAAACAATTGTTTTATGTTCTCACACTAGTCCCATGACTGACCTGGAGTTTATTGTTCCTTCCTAAACTCTGTGTGCCCAATAATTTTACATTGGCAACTAGTAGTTTAGTTTTGCAGTTATAGACCGTTGGAGCATGATTCAGAACGCTTTTTGAGTTGGAGTTCGCACTAGAGTTCGGAGCTTCCGCCATATCATACAGTTATTCCATTGAGAGTATGTTTACTTTTCTTCCGTTGTATATGCTGTAACTCTGATATTCCATGTAACTCTGATGTAAAATTTTATTATGCAATGAAAAGTTCTGTTATTTGTTCAATTTATGTATGTACCCATAACAATTCGTCTTTGTGAACAATTTTAGTTGGTTTAATTACCGGCAAAAACTGGGGAAAAAGGAGGGTAGTTACATTTTGGTATCAGAGCTTTGGTTCATACAAAGCTACGGGGTATGACATATTTTGAACAATGTATGGGACTCATCAGAGTTATAAGATCTCATTAGAGATAGGGTTAGTAATACCCTAGAATGAGATTTTTAGAATATTTCGTAAGAGAGAGTATTTCAAAAGTAAATTATTTTGAAACTAAGTAAATCGGTTTGATAAGCATAACTTTTAATAAGGTTTTCAAGTATTTTATTCGATGTAGCGATTGGACTATCGAGTATGTCGGGATATTGAATATACACCTGATCAACGTATATACGAAGTCCAATATATACTAGATGGATATAGAATCACACTTTAGTTGCTTGAGAATAATTCTGTTGATGATCCGGACATCATCAGTATTTATTTTCGAGTTTCAAAAGTGGGATGATTATATGATTCCGGTTAGGACGTCGAGGAATACTATTTTGACAAATGTTACATATGATACATAAGTTAATATAAGATAGTGAGAGCTAAACATCCTTAACCTGGATAATATGTTAATTTCAGAAGAAAACCCACTTAAAGAATTGGAAAGGGAAATTTTGAAAATGTATGAAAGTGAAATTATTTATTAAGAAATCATATTTGAGTTATATCACCTTATATTTCAGATCTTGATAATGATATTTAATCAAAGAGTAACAAACGTCTAAGTGGGGGAGAAACTACTTCTCCCCAGTTAAAACTGTATGAGCAATCCATCAGAAGGTATTTAAAAAAAAGTAACCACTTGCAATACAAAAGAAAAACGGGATTTGAAGTAAGATTTACTCAAGAGGTAGTGAATAAAAAAAAAAGTAAGAAAGAAAGGAGTATCCTAAGAATAAACAGCTTATAGTGTACACTTAGGTGCCCTCGACTTTCCTATCATGGCCTAAGTTAGTTTCATCATTTAAATTCGAACCATTGAGTAGCGTCGTTCATTCCTTTTTCTTAAGCTTGGTCGAATATCTTAACTCGAATCATTGTACTTTTGAACTGCCTATACTAGTACCCTTGGGTGCACTTGACTTTCTTTTCTTGATCCTGTTTTAGAATTTGAACCGAACTTATTGATCTTGAGTAGTTTATCTTTTGGATTTAGATGTGTTTTAATTTAGATCATTAAACCTTTTAGTGCTCATTTTGATATCGAGCTTTTGTTTTGAATGTATGGAATTTGACTTGATCCATGCATGTATACCTTTGTGTTGTTTATCGAATAAAACCAAGATCGAGCTCAACCAAGACAACTTTGATTTATCTAAGACATTAGGTTAATGGAACTTAAACAAATAAGCTTTGCATAGAAATTGGAAGTGTTTGAAATATAGAATTCGATTTATGCAAGGAAAATGGATTTTGAAAGATGAATTTTAAGAATTGGTTCTAAAATTTTTGGAACTTATTTTTAATGCTTTGAATAATGATGATTTGAAACATGCACGTATTAAATTAGAGTGCGCAGCGAAAGTGTGACGATATATTTGAATAAGGAATGTTTCAAGGGTTTTCTAACTATAGGAAATTTCAACCTTTTCAAACACATTTTGATATTTGAAATAAGAATGAATACTAAGCCTATAGTATAGTGTAAATGATGATTGAATGAGTAGGTTTGAAAAGAAAAAAAAGGAGTTCCACTAAATGAATCGTAAAGAGATTTCTGAGATTTCGACTTATGGCACTTGAAATACTCTATCTTGTGATATACAAAGATATTAGAAATGAAGTGTAAACGATTTTCAAATCTTTAGAAAGTAGAAAGGCTTGAATTTGTATGAAAATCGATTTGGAAGGCTCGAATGGTTTAAATACGATTATAGATTTTGAAATATGAAACCTAAGGTTGTATGCTTGGAAGTCAAAAATTCTATTGAACGATTTTGGTTTCTAACAAATTGGATGTGATTAATTGTTTATAAAAGAAATTTCGATGACTTGAATCCCGATATTTTGAAAATATTTAGAAATACCAAAATAATGGTTAAGTATTTGAAAATTATGGTTTACAACTTCGGGATATGAAATGATTTGGTTTGTTCGAGTAACCATGACTAAAACTGGGTTATGATGAGGGAATGGATCTCGTATGAGGGGTGGTACTCAGTTGCCCTGTCATGAGGATGAACTACTCGAACTAATAATATATAAATTTGATTATAGTATGTTTGAAACTCTGAAAGCAAATTTGGTCTTGAGAATCCCAAGGTAATGAAATAATATTTCAATGGTTTGAAATGGAATGGGATTCAAAGTCAGGGAGTTCATTTTGAAGTGCTTTGCAAACTATGATTTGTAATAATAATTAAATCTCAAACTTCTTTAATCGACCTTTTCAAAATTATACCTTTCTTATATAACGAATTTAATTTTGTTCTGATAATTTTCATATAAAGGTTTTGGCGAATTTAATCATATGAAAATTTTCCAATAAGTTGCGTTGATAAATTTAGATTTAATATAAGAATTTGTAAGTTTAACAAATTTATAAATAAGATTTATTTTTCTTATGTATAATTTCACAAGCTCTCCTTTTCGAGGACGAAAAGCCTTAAGTGGGGGAGATTGTAACATCCTAAGAATTTTCTCGCTTAAAAGATAAAAATTTAATTAAATATTATCATTGAAGTTAATTTAATTGTGAAATTAAGTATAACAATTTTGTTTGGAAAAAATGTTTCGTCGTTAATCGAACTTTCAAAATTTAGTTGTAGTTCAGTCACGAAAGGCGATTATGATTTGAAATTAAATTATAATTAAATATTCGTTGCAAATTTTTGTTCGGTTTCAGTTTGCGTAGTCTTAAAATATTTTATAAAATTTTACTGCAATTTTTATTTCGGAAAATAAGCATATATTTTTCTAACCTACTTTGGGGGTAACCGTGGTCCTTGAGACACTTTACAAAATCAATTAACCAGTTTGTTTTATAATTATTTGAGATCTATACATGTAGTCTTATACAATTTTATTTAGTTACGTTGTCATTTGTAATCAGTAAATGTAACACCTCGTGTATTCTATAACAGTGAAATTCACAAATTAAAGTATAACTAATTTCAAATAAAAGAATTAAGGGAAACGGGATACGCCATTGCGTTCGTCTCGGAATTCTGCTTGGGATAGAGTCCGAGTTTGCGTAAAACGGACTCCGTATGAAGAAGATATGGCCTCCGGAAGTTTCAGAATTCAGTTTAAACAGACCAAAACAGCTTAGAAAAACCAATTTAAAATTCAAAATCGGGTCGGATTGGCCAGGGCAGGAATTTTCCTGCCCAAGGCACCCATGTCGACTGGGTAGTCGACCTGGGGCTACCCAGGTCGACTGGGTAGTCGACCTGGGTCACCCGTGTCGAATGCCAAGTCGACACGGTGTCGACTGGCGTGTCGACCTGGCCCCTGAGCCAGGTCGAACCCAGCCCCCCTGGCTAGCCTGATCTGTGTTTGGTCGATTTTCTGAGCCTTGCCTTATCACTAGGGCTAGGTGTCAGCTCCTGGTTGGTCTCTCCTTCAAACGAACGGCTATTATTAAACCAAGCTCCATCGACGGTCCTAATCAACTCACAAACTCTATAAAAGGGACCTAAGACTCACCCTAATTCACACAAACTAAAATGGAGATGAGACCGTCATTTTGCTGAGGAAAGACTAGGAATAGCCGTCAGAAATTGAGTGACAATTAGGAGATAATTCGAAAGCTTAAAGCAACGTCAATTAAATCAAAACAACGCCTACAACAAAGGATAGCATCTCCAAATTCAGAATTCAGATTCCTGAATTGAAGATTCGTCATACGTTGTAAGTAGAGTGCTATTCCGATGTGAATAATTAATTGCGTTTGATTTGTGTAAAATGAGAAATAGAATTGTATTCGATTTGTGGTGATAATAATCTATATTTGTATGTTGCGTTGATTCTAACGATTTGGAAATATTGTGGTATAACGATTGAATATTCGCAAGAATGTGATTTATGTTGGAAGTTAACAACTACATGTTTATGGTGGTTTAATTTAGATTCATGCAAGTATATGATTCATGTTAACAACCATATTTTGTGGTAGTTTAATTGGGATTCATGCAAGTATATGATTTTCCATTATGCCAATGTGATGTACATACTTTTATGATCACTTTTAGTGTGTAGTTGGATTCATCTAAGTACTATGGTTTATTTATGTTGGAATTGGCATCGTGATTCAAGTGTAAAACCATACTTTTGTGTTAAAGACAAAAGTAAGTATCTTTATGAACATGACTAAACTATGTTTGGTGTTATGCCTAGTTGAAAACATATTTTATGCCTAAGTTGTTATCAAAATCATACGGTGACATATGTGACACATAATTAAGTTAGATTTACATTCCAATTGCAAGTTTACATGAATAGACTAAAAACCATGATTTCATGTTTAGGTATGTTTATGCCATGATTATATGAATAGAATGGTTCATGTTTAGGTATGTTTATGCCATGATTATATGAATAGAATGATTCATGTTTAAGTATGTTTATGCCATGATTATATGCTATTACAATGCAAGTTCACATGTGCCTAATTCATGTTAATTGGATCGTTATGTTGCAAGTTCATGCGTTCACACTCCCCTTTTTATGTTACCTTATAAACACCATGTTATAAGCCTCCCCTTTTCATATGGCTAAGTTGGGTTTAAATGTTAAACCCAACATATCTTATATTGTAGCGAATGTGTAAAACGGGGGTAATGACGTTTGGGTTAAAATATAGAACATATGTGTTGGCATGTTTGACGCATGCCAACAACCTTGAAAAACAATTAAGTGGTATAAATTAATTTTACCCAATAAAGATGAATTTGAATAATGGGCCGCAAATATTTACATATAAAAAGGAAAGAGACAAAATATGTAAATTTAGAAAATACGATGTGTTTAACCCGAGGTTGGATTGAGTTGTGATGTAAACCTGCCTGGAACCGCCCGGCTGTCCAGTAGTCACAACAATACCTATCCAATGTGGGTGGTTAAACACGGAGCCCAATAAAGACCCGAGGTTAGACTGAGTTGTGGCGTAAGACTGTCCAGACCCAACCGGCAACAGGCAGCCACAACAATACCTGTCTAATGTGAGAGGTCAAGGCTTTAATAAGACAATTAAGGCTGAGTCAGGATCGATAGGATTAAGTAAATTGAATTAATACTTAATCAAAATGGAACATGCTAAACTATACAGACTGATTGGGGGTTAGGTTTACAAAACACTTAACCAACTTAGCATGTTGGCTAGAAATAGAAAACCTAGTAGCGGAGGACCCTTTTCAGCAGTAACCCTACAAGGTGTATCAGGATACCCTGAACTAGGCAGGGTGGGGCACGATTACTGGGCTGACTGTAAGAGGTCAAATCGACGGCGGTGGTGCAATAGTGTAGGTTCTAACGGGGTGCGGGCGTGCACACACTCCGGCGCAGAAAAATAATGCACTGGGCACCAGTAGTATACCTGTGCATTCTAGAATTGTGTCGAGCCGCCACCATGGGACTTGATACACCCCATGGTGGGACCAGCATAGGTAACTACAACAACGGGGGCCGTAAGACACATGTAACTATGCGAGTAGGAGCCGATCATCAGAAATGGACCACTTCACCCTGATTTTGGGGTGCCTGTTGGGAACTAGTTTAAATGGGTACAGAGATTAATATGGGGTACGATAGTATATTCGACTCTAGACAACTTAACTTAGTTTATAGTGCTTTACCATTTCCAGTTTATACTTATCATGTCCAGTTCTTTATTCATAGACTGAATAGTCCTAGACTTACTCAGGCTTTATGTCTGACTCTACTTTTCTTTCGTCCCCCCCGGTCCACAGGGAGGGAATACTGCAGCTTGACCAGTTCTCACATCCAGCTTGAAGAGAAAGAATGTATTGCTTGGATCTTTTTCGTTTTGGACTATGGCTTCAGACAACAATTATGGGACTTATGCAGTTTATTTATGTTTTCTTTATGCTTCTTTAAATAATGTAATCGAGACAGTTATGAAGATGTTATGATTTTGGAAGTATTGTAAGATAAATTATGACATGGTTTGTGTAACACGTATTTTGTTGAAATAAAAGTTGTTGTTGTTTTCTTCTTTTCAAAAATATGTGTTCTTATATCTATCTTGTATATCTGTGACTTGTACTTATAAACCTCCACCAAAATTAGGGCATTCCCTTTGAGAGTGACCCTAACGGAGGTGGGGTGTTTCACTTGGTATCAGAGCATAGGTTTACCAGATAAGATAAAAAGTCTTGAAAATTTATTTTCAAAAGAAAATTTAAAGAAGCATTTTTAAAGATAAAATATTATTTTATTTTAAAAAGGCATAGTCCCCCAAAGCCATAGGTACTATCTTTTATCCTTCGTTTTGAATCTATCCTTTTTGTTTCAGCATGTCCGAAGAACTTAACTTGCCAGAGGGTATACCAATACCCGGTTGGTTTAGACAATTCTTAGAAGCAAGGGCCAATCAGCCAGGTCCCACCGTTCCTCCTCCCCCAGCTGCAGGAAATCAACCAGCTGCAGCAGCACCTCTTCCTCCACCTCCTCCGCGGGGTAATACTTTTGCTAAGATATGTAAAGATTTTAAAGCTATGGGAGGAAAGGACTTTCATGGAACCGAGTCCTTCGTGGCAGCCAGGAATTGGCTGAAGGAAACCGAGGACCTATTCGTCATCTTTGAGGTAGAAGATAGGCAGAAAGTACAACTGGCAGTATGGCTACTTAAAGGCGAGGCTTCCTACCGGTGGGAAGTCACTAATGCAGAAAGACCAGTGGAAACATGGGAGGACTTTAGGGCAAGGTTTGAGGCTAAATTTCTCTCAGAAGCTGAAAGGAGTCTTCAGTTGGAAAAATTCTTATTTCTTAAGCAAGGGAATATGACAGTCAAAGAGTATGTTAATCAGTTCGATCAGCTGGCTAGGTTCGGACTGGACCTAGTTAACACTCCGTACAAGAAGGCTCTCAGCTTTTTCAAAGGATT
Source organism: Allium sativum (assembly GCA_030737875.1). Taxonomy (NCBI): domain Eukaryota; kingdom Viridiplantae; phylum Streptophyta; class Magnoliopsida; order Asparagales; family Amaryllidaceae; genus Allium; species Allium sativum. The sequence continues at coordinate 230,786,280 of CM060911.1, forward strand.
GAATGAGCCATTACACAGTTTGGCCATGACCCATATACCCATGGGGGCTACGTATGAAAGGTTGGTGCAGATGGCATTGCTAAACGAAGAAGATAAGGGCAAGAAGGAGACAAAGGCAGAAAACTCTCAAGGGAAGAAAGAGGGTTTACAGCCTAAGAAGACAGACTTTAAGAGGGGTGAGAAAGACAACAAAGAGAAGAGGAAGTGTAATTTCTGTGGAAAAGTGGGGCACTTAGTGAAAGATTGCCGGAAAAAGAAGGCCAAGATGAATGGTGGGTGCTTTTCTTGCGGTGAGACAAGCCACATAGCTAAGGATTGCCCGAAGAAACGAGGACAGAGGCAGAGGGCTGGATCCACCTCAGGGGCACAGGTTCATGTGCTAGAGGCACCACCTCTGCAACAGCGAGGTATAAATACTTCTATAGAAAGTGTAGTTTATCTTTATGATCACCCAGTTCGCACTTTATTTGATTCTGGCGCATCACACTCCTTTATCTCGTCTGCTTTAGTAGAATCTCTGCACCTAGAAACTAGTATGGTAGAGGACCCCTTAATTGTTTCAAATCCAATCGGGGGCCCGACTCATTTGTCTATGATCTGTGTGGGATTGAAAATTTCTATTCTAAGCGTAGAATTTAGATGTAGTGCTTTTGTTTTGGGCTTCTCGGGATATGGTTTGATTTTGGGCATGGATTGGCTATCCAGTAATAGTGCCGTCCTTGATTGTGAGAAAAGGGTGGTTAGGCTTTTGACCCAACTCGGTAACACTCTGGAAATTACTTGTAATCCCTCGTATGCGGTTATGCTTAGTTATCTTGAATCGCTAGATGCCTCTGTTGAAAGTTTGCAATCGGTTAGAGTGGTCCGGGAATATCCGGATGTCTTCGAAGAGGTGAAGGGCTTGCCTCCAAAGCGGGAGATAGACTTCTGCATATATCTTGTAGATAATGCAAAGCCCGTTGCGTTGCCCATTATACACATGGCTCCACGGGAAAGGAAAGAGCTCAGTAAACAGATTAAAGAGCTTCTAGAGAAGGGGTTCATTAGAAGGAGCATTTCAGAATGGGGCGCTCCAGTGGTGTTCGCTACAAAGGCGGATGGCTCACTCCGTCTATGTGTTGACTATAGGGAGCTCAACAAGCTAACGAAAAAGAATAGGCACCCTCTCCCCAGAATTGAAGATCTATTTGATCAGCTTGTAGGAGCGTCTGTTTTCTCCCAACTTGATTTAGCGACCGGTTTTCATCAACTAAGGGTGGCTGAAGATAGCATCGATAAAACGGCATTCAGAACCCCAGACGACTTCTTTGAATGGCTTGTCATGCCTTTCGGCTTGACAAACGCACCTGCTTACTTCATGGACTTGATGAGTAGGGTGTTCAGAGATTTCCTCAACAAGTTCGTAGTGGTCTTCGTAGACGATATCCTTATCTTCTCAAAGAGTGAAGAGGAACATGCTTAGCACCTAAGGGCAATCATTGAAACTCTGCAAGTCCATCAGCTAAAAGCCAAATTCTCCAAATGCCACTTTTGGAGAGAGGAAGCGAGGTTCCTTGGGCACATAGTATCTAAAGAAGGGTTGGTTGTGGACCCTGCTAAGGTAGTAGCGGTGCAGGACTGGAAGACACCAAAGAACGCAACAGAAGTCCGAAGTTTTCTTGGGCTAGCAGGCTTCTATTGGAAATTCATCAGAGACTTTGCAAAAATATCATCTCCACTCACAAGGCTGACAAAGAAGAATCTAGTGTTCAATTGGGACTTGGATTGCGAGTTTGCTTTCCAACGACTAAAAAGGGCTCTTACAACAGCCCCAGTTTTGACGTTTCCAGATGGAAGCAAGATGTTCACAGTTTATACAGATGCATGTGGGACAGGGCTAGGCGTTGTCTTAATGCAGGAAGGGAGGTTAGTAGCTTATGGTGGAAGGCAGTTGAAGGTGCATGAAAAGAACTACCCGACCCACGATCTTGAGTTAGCTGCCATCGTCTTTGCACTCAAGTCTTGGCGACACTATCTCCTAGGTGAGAAGTTCGAACTTTACGCTGACCATAAATCGTTGAAATATCTTTTCTCGCAGAAAGATCTTAACTTGAGACAACAGAGATGGATGGAGTTTCTTGCCTCGTACGATTTCGAGATCTCCTACACTCCGGGCAAAGGCAACATAGTGGCAGACGCGTTGAGCCGAAAGAAACTGACCCTAAGTCCGCTGTTTGTTGAAAGACAAAGCCTAGATTTTATAGCCAGTTTTAACTTTAGGCCCTCCTCCGATTTTGTACCGGGCTTGCTAGCATCTCTCGAGGTACGCCCGACTTTAGTGGACTCAATAAGGACAGCACAACGCGAAGACCCTCAGCTTGTGGAGACGTTTGATAGACTAATGAGGGGTGAGACTTCAAGTCACCTCAGCAGATACTCCATCGACGACAAGGGTTGGCTAAGGCGAGACGGAAGAATATGCGTCCCACAGACAAGGGATTTAGTAAAGAAGGTTCTCGAGGAAGCATACCACTCCAAGATGACGATACATCCGGGCGGGGATAAAATGTACAAGGACATAAAGAGAACTTTCTTTTGGAACGGCATGAAGAAGGACGTGGTAGATTTCGTTTCTAAGTGTATGGTGTGCCAACAGGTTAAGGCGGAACAGAAAAAGCCTGGCGGTCTGCTCCATCCTCTAGAGGTCCCGCAGTGGAAGTGGGATAGCATCTCAATGGACTTCATTGATGGGCTGCCTAGGTCTAGAAGAGGCAACACTAGCATTTGGGTAATAGTGGATAGGCTTACTAAAAGCGCCCACTTTTTACCTGTCAACAGTAAAAGAACTGCCTCATCCCTAGCATCTCTTTACCTCAAGGAAATTGTTCGACTCCATGGAATACCCTCCAGCATTGTTAGTGACCGAGACCCTATCTTCACAAGTGAGTTTTGGTGGAGTCTGCAAGAAGCGGTAGGCACGCAATTATGCTTGAGCACAGCCTATCATCCCCAAACCGATGGCCAGACAGAAAGAGTGAACAGAGTTTTGGAGGACCTTTTAAGACTCTGCGTCCTTGACTTCGGAGGGACGTGGGAAGACCATCTTCCTTTGGTGGAATTTGCCTACAACAACAGCTACCAAGCAACCATCGGAATGGCGCCCTTCGAAGCTTTATATGGAAGACCGTGCCGATCGCCCACTTGTTGGTGGGAGTCTATTGATAAGCTCATACTTGGACCAGATATGATCCGAGAGACTTCAGAGAAAGTAGACTTAATACGAAGAAGGATGAAGACGGCCCAAGACAGACAAAAGTCCTACGCCGACAAGAGGAGGACCGACCTTGAATTTGAGGTTGGGGACAGAGTTTTTCTTAAGGTATCTCCGCTAAGGAACGTTGTTCGTTTTGGAACCACAGGAAAGCTAGCACCAAGGTTCGTAGGGCCATTTCCTATCATCGAGAAAATTGGGAAAATGGCCTATAGATTAGAGCTACCCGAAAAATTGGCCGGAGTTCACAACGTCTTTCACGTTTCGCACCTCAGAAAATGTCTACATGAATCTGCTGAAGTGGTAGAGCCAAATATCCTAGAAGAAGCTGAAGTGGAACGCGAAGCAACCATGAGGAAAGTTCCAACCCGCATATTAGGAACGGAAGTGAAAAAGCTACGCAACCGCGAAGTCAAGCTAGTCAAAGTTCAGTGGAGCGACGCCGAGGGAGACGCAACTTGGGAAATTGAAGCTAGAATACGCGCAGCCTACCCTTTTCTTTTCGAGGGTACATTTTTTATCTTTCTTTTTCCTTTAGTTGCGCTTTTATCTATCTTTTTAGGTATATCTCCTCGACCTTATCTTTTAGGTAGAAACCCTTTGGATGAAAACATGTAATTGAAACATGTTATGGATGATGGTTGCAAGTGATTGCTAGTGGTTGCTCGTGGTTGCATATACACACACAATCTATGTTTTAGATCAGCTCAGTCACCTCATATTGCATATGCATATATATGTTTGCAATTGTATATGGTTGGAATTTAATGTGTTGTCATGTGGATGTTGCATTTATATATGAATGATTGTGCACTCATGTAGAATCATGAATAGGAAAATTTGCATACATAATGGATTCATGACACTTACATAATTTGCATTAAGGAGGTCAACTGAATCAATAGGCCGCCTGATTTTGCATTAGATAAGTACATGTACACACACACTTCGCATATGATCATGAAGCATTAGAAGTCTTTTAAGGACAATGGATGCTCGTGTTTGATGAATGAGTAGATGGATGTTTGGATGTTAGGATGTACATTCTTCCTGAACTTGAAGATTTCGGGGACGAAATCCTTTTAAGTGGGGGAGAATGTAACACCCCGTGTATTCTATAACAGTGAAATTCACAAATTAAAGTATAACTAATTTCAAATCAAAGAATTAAGGGAAACGGGATATGCCATTGCGTTCGTCTCGGAATTCTGCTTGGGATAGAGTCCGAGTTTGCGTAAAACAGACTCCGTATGAAGAAGATATGGCCTCCGGAAGTTTCAGAATTCAGTTTAAACAGACCAAAACAGCTCAGAAAAACCAATTTAAAATTCAAAATCAGGCCGGATAGGCCAGTGCGGGAATTTTCCCGCCCAAGGCACCCAGGTCGACTGGGTAGTTGACCTGGGGCTACCCAGGTCGACTGGGTAGTCAACCTGGGTCACCCGTGTCGACTGCCAAGTCGACACGGTGTCGACCTGGCCCCTGAGCCAGGTCGAACCCAGCCCCCCTAGCTGGCCTGATCTGTGTTTGGTCGATTTTCTGGGCCTTGCCTTGTCACTAGGGCTAGGTGTCAGCTCCTGGTTGGTCTCTCCTTCAAACGAACGGCTATTATTAAACCAAGCTCCATCGACGGTCCTAATCAACTCACAAACTCTATAAAAAGGACCTAAGACTCACCCTAATTCACACAAACTAAAATGGAGATGAGACCGTCATGCTGCTGAGGAAAGACTAGGAATAGCCGTCAGAAATTGAGTGACAATTAGGAGATAATTCGAAAGCTTAAAGCAATGTCAATTAAATCAAAACAACGCCTACAACAAAGGATATCATCTCCAAATTCAGAATTCAGATTCCTGAATTGAAGATTCGTCATACGTTGTAAGTAGAGTGCTATTCCGCTGTGAATAATTAATTGCGTTTGATTTGTGTAAAATGAGAAATAGAATTGTATTCGATTTGTGGTGATAATAATCTATATTTGTATGTTGCGTTGATTCTAACGATTTGGAAATATTGTGGTATAACGATTGAATATTTGCAAGAATGTGATTTATGTTGGAAGTTAACAACTACATGTTTATGGTGGTTTAATTTAAATTCATGCAAGTATATGATTCATGTTAACAACCATATGTTGTGGTAGTTTAATTGGGATTCATGCAAGTATATGATTCGCCATTATGCCAATATGATGTACATACTTTTATGATCACTTTTAGTGTATAGTTGGATTCATCTAAGTATTACGGTTTATTTATGTTGGAATTGGCATCGTGATTCAAGTGTAAAACCATACTTTTGTGTTAAAGACAAAAGTAAGTATCTTTATGAACATGACTAAACTATGTTTGGTGTTATGCCTAGTTGAAAACATATTTTATGCCTAAGTTGTTATCAAAATCATATGGTGACATACCTATCTCCGGCGAGCAACTCCAGTCCATACCCGCTCACGTTAGTCTGCCACCACAACTAAGAATCCCACCTCAAAATAGTCGGCTTCCCCATACCCCAAGTTCCATTCACCAGCTCACCGACACCTTGCTGGCACCACTTATTATACCTCCCAGCACCCTGCTTCCCACCTCCGACGCATCTCTGGTCCACCCAGCTCCACTCACGTCGGCCTACACTGTTCAGCTTTTCCCCGCATGTCCATTCTCTTCCCTCTTCTTCAAACTGTCGGTCCACAACAGCCTTTCCCCCTCTCCAAATATTTATGACAAAAGGTTGAAAGCTTACATCTGGCGCATGCATGTATATATGCTACTTTAGAGTGAGATTATCTCCAAGCCAAGCTTGCGCTGTTCACTTTGCTGGAACAAAACTTTGGTGTTATTTCAACTACAAGGAATTAGCTTAGGTATATTTTATTTTATTTTTATTTAAAGTACAATAATAATAATATTTAATAACTAAGGATGCCAGATGTAGTTCAGTCGCTTTAGACTCTTTGCTAACCATACTAACTCATGTGTATATATATATATATACCGAGTCCTGAAATATTAGATTCATATTTGATTTCTACTAGGTAAAAATGAAGTGGTACAAGATTCCGAAAAAATTGGGATTTAAGATATAAGAATATGTATATGATTATTAGTTGGTGTTTAAACTACAATGTGTCTTTGGTTTGGATTCACAGCATAAAATTTGGATTGTCATGCTTGAGCGTCTCGGGTTAAAGGTTATCGTGTCCAAGTATCTGCGTCAGCCCCATTTATTTCAACATTGGAAGCATCAGCAGGTGAGAACTCCTAATATAAATTATTTAAATTAATAATGGTTAGATAATTGGCTGTGATAAATTATATTTGTTTGGATATGGATGTTCTTGTTGAATGGATGTGCATGTAGTTAGATAACACACTGAACACTGATAAGCGTTATTGATCATAACACTTGTGCACAGCTGAAATGTTGTTTATTGGTTATGATTACAATCCATATTCATCTGATTTATACGGTTGATTGCATGAGATCACACACACACACACACTGTGGTTATGGAATTATACAGGTGATCGATTTTGTTCCCCTTCCATATAAATGAAGTTTGATTTTCTAATATAAAAAATATTATCAAGTTCAGTTTACTAAAAAAAATTAAGATCTTGAAAATTTGAATATGGCTTTATATGTGAATGTTTTAAAAATATAATATAATAATATACACCAGACTATTCTAGGGTGATAGAGAGGATAGTGTCTAGGCTTGGGCTTGGAAATATTGTTTCCTGCTCTCGCTGGCTATCCCTAACTGATCCAACAAATGGGATGGTAAATTCGAAAAAAAATTTAAAATAAAATTTGAAAACTGTTTTCTCGGAATAATTTGAAAATTTAAAATTCAATTTGAAAAGGATTAGGTTGGATTTCAAATAATAACGGCTTTTGAGTAATATAGAAATTTCAACGTATGATTTTCAAGTTGTATTTAAACCAAATTTGGAAAAGATCGCTATACGTACAGTTGGCGATCATAACGAAAAATCAAATAAAACAAGTTTATTAAATCGAAGAAATTTATGATAATTCTTATTTTATAAATTTAAAGGTGATAAGAATTGGAATATTTGAATTTCGAATAATTTTTAATCTATTTGATTTAAATGGCTATTTTTAACAGTAATACTTTTGGTAACATTTCCAAATGTTGTTATTGGTTTGAAATTCATAAGGGTGAATTATTATTTGACTATAAGAATGATTTATAAAATAGTTTCAAAGGTTATTAAAGTATTGGATATTTTATATGGAATTGAAATGGGTTTTCCAATTTTAAGAATTGGATATGGTTGGAGACAAACCTTCGAATGTTTGATATTAAGTTGGTAATTGAAAACTCTTATTATATTGAGGAATTTAAAAGGTAATTCACCGTTATTCCACTTATAATATGAGTTGGATACGGAAATTAATATTGAAGATAAGTTGATGGTATTTCTATCTGGATCTAATGTCGAAGAGTTGAATAATTCTTTTAATTAAGATACGGGTTTCTCAACTGGATTGAAATAAGTTAGATAGTAATAATCTTCAATATTGGCATAAAAAATTTCATGACGTAAACATATACTATTTGAGGAATTTGGAAGATATTATTATATCGTTATTCTACTTATATTATTCATTGATTTTGAGAATTTATATCAAATACAAGTGGATAAAATTTCTGTGTAACTTATGACTAAAATCGATTGATTCGGGTTTTTTCGTGAATCGTATCTTCAATAATACCATTCTTGAAACCCAATCGTAATTGGGGATTTAGTCAAATCTTTGATTCGAGGAAATTAAAAAGTAAGAAATTGAAGCGAAGGTATAATCTTTGATTTCAGAGAAGAGTTAAGATAACGAGATGTATGAAATTATAGTAATTCAAATCTTGAGTTATAAATGAATTGATAACTATTTAGAGGGAGATTTGAATTGAAAAGCCTGTGTAAACCATAGCTACTGTTTTAAAGTACGCTTGTTACTTCGAAAGACCGGGATCGAGTATATGTTCGCAAACCATTCCAAGTAATAATACGACGTTATGAAGCAATTCAAGACTTGGTAAACGACGAATGAAGACCGGGAATATTTGAATTGTTTAGATTGATTGCTGATGTCTCGGTTGGGTAGGCCAGCCGATATGAGGTTATGAGTGGCATGAGACCTGAACATATTTGAGTATTTTCAGGTTGTTGTTCCGTTCAGACCCAGAACGGACTGGTATGAATGGTGTGTTTGACATTGAAACTGACCGCATAGCACTGATTTCCGTAAATATATATCGAATTTGTGGCAATATATTATCCTCATCTCTAAGTCATATGAACTTAGAGGGTATGCACTGATTGAAATCAGTGATATGTCATGAATTGTCAATGTGGCATACCCGAGTTATGAAACGAGCTAGTGATGATCAAAGCATGGCTTATTGAAGCATAGCTTTGTGTATGACGTGACATCGACAAACCTCACACCCCAGATAGATGAGAAACTGACGGTTTTATACTTATATATGAATTGATGATGAAGCTGTAGCAATGAGAAACCACTTATGAACTTGGGGAAGTTGGGTATGTTCGGGGGACCACGTCTAGTCGAAAACCGTTGATTTGCCCTACGATTTGTAGTTGGTGTCCGTGATGGACGAAAAAGTCGTGAGGCACTTCTCTTTGTATCCCTGATTTATCTTTCGTGCCAGGAATCATCAAGTTGGAAACCCAATCTCCAATGCGAGCTATACGATTTTGATTGTGTGTGTATATATATATATACAACATAATATCATGAGTATTATGCCGTCTAGGATTAATACATTTATTTGTGAAATTGTTTTCCACACTATATGAAAATATTAAAGAGGACTTTCACGTATGAAAGTATGTTTGGTTATCATAAGATAAAACTCAGCCATCTGGTGTGCGCTTGCATTATGTGGTGTGGGACGAGCTTATGATAGCTTCATTTTTCCCAAAGTCATTGTGAATTTATATGCATGGGTACTCACATAGAGTAAACTCGTTCTGCATTAGAGGCGTGGTCTGTCGAATTTCCCAACTTTAAAATAAATCCTGAAAACAACTGTTTTATGTTCTCACACCAGTCCCATGATTGACTTGGAGTTTATTGTTCCTTCCTAAACTCAAGGTGCCCACTAATTTTACACTGGTAGCTAGTAGTTTAGTTTTGTAGTTATAGATCGTTGGAGCCTGATTCGGAACGCTTTTGGAGTTGGAGTTCGCACTAGAGTTCGGAGCTTCCGCCATATCATACGGTTATTCCATTGAGAGTATATTTACTTTTCTTCCGATGTATATGCTGTAACTCTGATATTCCATGTAACTCTGATGTAAAATTTTATTATGCAATGAAAAGTTCTGTTATTTGTTCAATATATGTATGTACCCATAACAATTCGTCTTTGTGAACAGTTTTAGTTGGTTTAATTACCGGCAAAAACTGGGCAAAAAGGCAGGTCGTTACAGAATTAGTTTTATATAGCGATGATGATTTTAGGGGATCACGAACATATCATAAAAGTACAAGTGGAACATGTCACTTTATTGGCAAATCACTTATATCTTATTTAGCAAAAAGCAAAATTGTGTTTCATTATCAACATGCGAAGCTGAATACATATCTGCTGCACTTGTTTGTGCTCAGGTATTATATATGCAGCAAACACTAAACGATTTCAATGTAAATTTGTCAAATTCCATAATCTATTGTGAAAATACAAGCGCAATAAATTTATCTAAGAATCCGGTAAACTATTCCAGAATTAAACACATTGACATCAGACATCACTTCTTGAGAGATAATATTGAAAAACAAATAATTAATTTAGAATTCATTTACTTAGAAAATCAAATTGCAGATATCTTTACTAAACCTCTTTTAGAGAAGTCTTTCATTAAAATCCAACGAAAACCAGGAATTGTATCATTCAAAGATCTCTAAGCAGTTCTTCGATTATCATGTGCTTATAATATCTTATTCTCTTTTTAATCGATGACAAAGGGAGAGAAATATCTCTCATGATATCTATGTTATATACTATATTTATGTTCCCATGCTAATATATTTTCCATACTATTGGAAATTGTGAATGTAAGAATCAAATGGTAAGGATATAAAATTATGAACTAACAATTTTTTTGCAGAAATTCAGGGGGAGGTATACATTCAGGGGGAGAAATACCAAAGTGTTGTCATCAATAAAAAAGGGGAAGAATGTTGAATAACGAGATTTTAATCGATGTCAACGAATAAACCTACCATGGGAATCGAATCATAAAGATAAGGTTATATATATACATTGAGTCGTGTTAGAATTATGTGAAAATCTATCCTCAAGTATACACGAATGTGCTAATCAAGTTATATATATATATATATATATTAAAACCTTCAAAAAGCCAGACTGTGTAGGAAATTTCCTACCAGTCGACTGGTAGGAAATCCACCAGTCGACTGGTCAAGCAATCTCTACACATACCGACTAGTTTTAAAAGTTTTTATAATTAAATTATTTTTACCAATCAACTGATGATTTTTATCCCGTCGACTGATTTGACCCAGAACTTATTTTTTGAAGAGTTGCTTCCATTCATGAAGAGATTCCTCTTCATTAATCAAAGGAAATGGACATGTCTTTTTATGGAAACTCTTCGTGACAGATTGCTACTCTTATACTACTATATAAACAAATTTAATCATGTTTTATAATAACCTAATCTCTCCGAATTTTACTGAATTTCTGTTCATCGTTCTACTCTCTCTCCATTTATATTCTTTGCGATTAAAAGCTCTCCATTTCAAATACTTGTTGAATTCGTGAATGAATTCAAATCATTTGATTCAACAAGCTATATTCTTCCTTAAATCTTCACATTCAAAGTATATAATCGAGGATCAAATTATAGGAAGGTTGTACTTAAAATATTGGCTATCCGTTTTGTTTCAAGAACACAAATCAGAAGTCAAACTCTTTGTAAGTGTTAAAGACCTGTGTAGTTGCTCAGGTGAAAGGCATCCTTGTTGGGGCTCGGGTGTATTGACCTATTCCTTCGGGTTAAGATAGGGCGTTGTTAGTGAATTTCGAAGAGGAGCTTCGGGACTGAACGTAGGGCGGGAAGTCCGTACCAATATAAAAACTCTTGGTGTCTCTTTTACTTTACTTACCACTTTTATTTACTTGCTATTTATATATCTAGGTAACTTAGACTTTATTTGCATAAAATATTGCACATTATTTAGCAAGTATATCACATATATTTCCACATTATACGTATAGATCCTTTAAGTCGTACATACAGACTTTTCAGATTTTAAATGGTTTAATATAACCAAAAGGAATTTCACATAGAATTTGTGAATAAGAATTTTTAATATAGAATTAGATAAATCATAATTTAACTTAAAGATAAGTTAAATATGGAATGATTTAGTTATGTTAATTGTGCATTGTTTGTTTGTTAAATATTAGATTGATTGAATAAAAATTCATCAACAGTTAAATCAATTGAAAAGAAGTAAAGTTCAATATAATGAATTTGAATAGAATCACATATGAAATAAATTGAAATAATTTAACCATGTATTTGTAATTGCATTACATATTTAGTTAAGTGCAGGTTAGAAGGAAGAAAACTATTAGAATTTGTAGCCTAACAAATAGGTAAACCTTAATTGTATTGATTGGGTGATTGATTTTATACCCCTGAGTTGGTTAGTCGCTTGACTTTTGTTTACTTTTGATCGATGTGAGGCATGGAGTCGTGTTTGTAGTTGTTCCGATCAAGCTGTGTAAAGGAGACCCTGGCGAATTTTCGTAAATTTTTTAAGACTTAGTAATATTTTTTATAATAATTTTAAAATAATTATTTTGAAAATAATCGGGTTTAGAGCATTCTTCTTAATTAATAATTTTGGGGACGAAATTCTTTTAAGGGTAAAAAATGTAACAACCCATATTTTATGATCATTTGAATTCGAATATTTAAACTTGTTTTAATTATTATAAATATTAACGGATTTTAAATATAGAGTATGTTTATCAAATGACGACTGAATATTTATATTTAATTTAAAACAAACTCGTAACGGCACGGTAGTTCGTAATATTGATTTTTGAACTTTAGTTGAATATACAGAATCCATTCTAAGTCGGAATTTTGTGAAACAAGAAACGTATGAATCTATTATATTATGATTTTCTAATGAAAGAGAAAAATCAAGAATTTATTGTATATATTATGTGTTATATCCAAATCAAATTTTAAAATAGTCGCTATGGAATCATTTGTAAACGATAACGTTTATTTAATAAATTTAAAAGGAATTTTTATATAATTTGAATATTGCTTAACTCAAAAATAGTAATGTTGAGTTATAATTCCATATTGGTTGAATTTGAAGTGATATATTATTCCATTTGGATATATCCGATAATAATAATTTATTATTATTAAATTCGATTGTTTTGGATTTGATTTATATTCTATCGATATAATATAAGCCTTATAAATAGCTATATTTCAAACGACCTCCATATTTAACGAAACAAATTTTATTGAAATACATGTAGCTAGTTGTTGCTAGATTTCCAGTTTGGAGCCAATCAGAGTTGTTTTGTGAGTGTGCGATATTTAAACGTGAACCAATAAATAAATTGAAATTAAAATAACGTCATTGTGAACACAGAGTCAAAATTCAATGAAATTAATTTCAATGGATTCGAAAGGTCAAGACATAGTAGTATGCCAATTTTCATTGCGTTTGGAGTTTGTATGTGACGGTGCATATATTTAACATGCAAAGTTAAATATCAGTAAAAATCAAACTAACAGTAATAAACGGAAAACTTATACCCTAAATAAAGAAATATATAAAACGTGTAAACTTCACTCCTAAGTCACACACAAGACTACCCTATGTGTACCTATTTGCACAAGCATTTTGAAAGAAGAAGGGACAACCTACCCTTATATTTATCATGTAACCTATTGAAATGAACACATATGCATAACTACCTTATTCTTCTTCTTTCTACTTATATTTCCTACTGCCTAACTAAAGGCACATGCTAAATCAAATCAACTCACACAGATTTATGACCAGACCTACCAAACATATGTCGTGCCCACTAAAATATCTACGTGATTGCCAAACTACTTCAATCTATAAATACTGGCATCTTTAACTTCATTGTTTTCCTTTAGACTGAATATTGATGGCAGCTCAATTTTTGAAAAATAATTTCCCCTCATATATACATCCTAAAATCAAGAATCTAGTTGCATTGGTTCCCTATGATCTACCTCTACATGTGCGCCATTTCAAATCTTTGAATAACGAAGTTCAACGTTTAAAGTCCTAAACTAGGTTTCAGTTTATCTCGCAAATTAGAGTATGAAACATGAATTCATGTATGGAGTGGCAACCAGTGGAGTGAGGCGATCGAGCAGGGATTTTTTTGTAATATTGAAAGTCGAAAAGTTTTGATCCTGGAAGGGGGTTGTTCAAGATGATCGGAGCAGAGAGGCATCGGAGTAGGGGAGGTAGCTGTCGCCAAAACGAGCTTGGCTAGAGGAGTCGTTTGGTGTTGTTTAATTAGTGGTTCATAAAGTATTTCGTGGTATCATTGAATTACATGCCCTAGTGATGTACACAGTGAAAGCTTCAGGAAGGTTAGGGAGACGATACTGTAGAGGTGGGTAAGGATGGTATTGGGTCGTGTAATATTCGGGTAAGGCCCATTTATTTTACAAATTAAAGATTTAATCAAAACAAATGCTATACAAACTTATTAATATAATATCTTGACCATACATTATCAGAATTTAGCGCGGTTGGTCACGTTGGAACCGTATGGACGCGAGCTACGAGATGGAGCTGGTTTGGTTAGCATTGAGAGCAATGAATTTTTTAATTAAACTAAAAGCTAGTTTTATTTAAATAAAACAAGCATTTTAGCAACATAATTAAATCAAGGTGAGTAAAACTCACTGATTTGCCCCGTTTATATTTTATATAAGTCGGGTTTAATGTTTGTATGCTATGTTTTCTAATAGTTGGATGATTTGATAATTGTTTGGATATATGTTGTATATTTTCATATAACTGATTAAATTAAATGTTCGTTTAATTTAATCGAAATCAATCATTGTTTTCATCGATTATTTCCAAATGTGGTAACTTACATTGTTGGTTACGTTTATAATAATATAAACATATTAAATTAAATTGGATGCTTATATTGTCGTTGTTGGTTGACCGTTATCAGTTGAACTGACATTTAAATGGATTGTTTTATTTGAGGTAACCTATTTGGATGCAGGGTAAAACAGGTTGGAGGGATCTAACTGGATTCCTCAAAAAATTTAGTATTTCCATGATTATATTATATGAATTGTTAAACTAGTCCGATTGGATTATTGATTTGGTTATTGATTGTTGAATCCAAACTCAATGTCTGTTTGATATTAAACAATGGGCAGTATTATTTGAGAAATTTGTAGCATATGGCCTAATTATACATCGTTTTATAAAGGCTAATTTACCGTCAGGTAAATCAATAGAAATGAAGTTATAAAATTTATTTTATAACTGAAGATAGGTTTTGTAATCTATTAACTTCAATGGAAGTTGATAAAAGGAAATAAATATTAAATATTGTTATTTAAGTTTACAAGTAATTATTAAATGATTTTTATAAAGAAAATTCTTATGTTAATAAGTTTTAGAAGCAAATAGGAAGAAATCTACCAAAGTCTAATTGGTCGTTTTAAGAGAAAGTTAGTTGGTATTATTTAAATTAATTATATTATTAATTAATTTGAATGAAAAGACTAAATTGGAAGTGATTAATGAGTTAATCATGTTTAGAGTTGACCAAGTCAACCGCTTTGACTGAATTTGATTATTAAATGGGGTTATTAATTTAATGGAAATAGTTAATGGTAAAGTAAACCATTTTTATTGTCAATAAAATGTTGAATTTTATTATTATTTATTTAATAATAATCATGGAATTAAAATCCATCTAATAAATTTTTATGAAACCATAAGGAGCTATTTATAGTAAATTGAAGTTTTAAGCGAAATTATATGAATAATAATATAAGTTAAGTTTAAATGAAAGTTTAAATTAAATTCTTGTTGGAATTCTATTGGATTTTATAAAATCCAAGATTTGACGAAGTTATTGGAAACCAAGTTTATTTAAATATGATGTAAATGATTTCAACATCTGAAATGAATTATTAAGTTATAAACTTTAGAAATGGCCTATGAATGGAACAAAAGTCGAAGATATGAAATTAAAGAATCGGAACCTAACTGGAGACTAGTTGAGTTAAATGATTTTTTTTTAGTATTGTTCTGATGTTGGTTTCGGTCTTCGGGTTGATACTCAGGGGATTATTTTCTTACTGATTTACAATTAGGAACTGATGAATGTTGAAATGGAAATCGAAAAAGAAACAATTTTTTTGAATTAAAGTGGTTAGTCGAGTTAAGTTATAAAGATGCGATCTAAATTCGCTATATTAAATGAGAGATCAGGTTTTACTGGGATATAACTAAAATGGATTTAAAATAAACTTATTAGAAGTTTATAAAAGGGTTCTATTTACAATTGAATTAAGGCTTGTATATAATGTTTTAAAAGATTGTTAAAGATTTTGATTAATGAGTGGGAAATTAAAAAGCTAAGTGATGATGTGTAATAAACTAGTGGATGCATTTTATTTTTATGATTGTTTATTTTGATAGTCAAATAATTGACTATCAAAATTAGGCCTAATCCGTTGTTGGTACAGAAAGACCGAGATCGAATTTATATTCGAAAACCATTCCGAACAAGAAAATACGTAATGAAGAAGATATCTGTTGCTGATCGAGATGGAGCAATTGAAGATCGTAAATCTTTATGAGCGGACGTACTATTCTTGAATTTCTCTAGATGATCCCTGGAGATATTTTTATAGTGATTCTGTCATGACAGAAAACTATGGATTGAAAGGACTACTCACTATTGATCAATTAGGTGATTTCTAGGATGTGGTTGGTGGGTGCCTTCGGTTTGTCCAGTCCCATGAAAAATTGTATGGACGAATGTCCGACAGCGTATTTCCAAAGGAGTCACGTATGTTGATTTCCTCAAACGTATTTTTGTTGGTAGCGAAGAAGACACCTTCTCTTTCCTTAACTCCCGGAGTATTTTTATGGACGTCAATTAGTGATTTTTCAGTGGATTTAATGATGTAACATTCAAAGTGAATGTTGGCCAGATATCCTAAAAGGTAACTATAACCTCAAGCCTCTTCAATTGGAAAGATTGTATAAATTCGGGTAGGTAGCATAGCTATGTGGGTGCTCCCATTAGGGTGTATTGTCACCATCTAGAGAAAATTCAATTTGTTCCTATATCGCTTTTGTAGTTCCTGTATCGCTTTTGTATCTCCCGGGAATAGTTATGTTGGTACCAACCGTAAGGTGATAATATATTCAGAATATTCAAGTGAAATGAATGGTCGGTCATGTTTAACCAGGGTTGCAAGATGTTATTGTTGAATACTAAAGTATTTTCTCTTGAGTTATACCATCGGAAGGTGGTCCCTTGCCTTGTCGTAGTTGGAAATCCACTCTCCACATATTTTGACTATAGACTATGTATGTAAAGCGTGAGATGCAAGCATTTTGCTAAATAGTTATTTCTTTGATTTAGACACTATCATTATATCAGAATAAATATGATTTCAAAACGTTTTAGGTAATCACAAGGTAAAAACCATCAATATTTATGTATCGACTAGTGAAACGACCCAAACTCGTCCTTACAGGAAAGCCTGGATTGAGTTGAGAACACGACAAATTTGAACACAAACATAAGAATATTTCATTACTATTACAACAATTTACATCAGAGTACAAGAATATTCCAGAGTATGAGTAATTATTACACATCAGAAAAATATCATGGATTTAAATTACAAAGTAGTGGAAAAATAATACATAACACAACTAAAAGAGCTACACGGATACAAAGCTTTCAGAATATAGCTCCAACTGTAGATCAGGATCCTTGGAAAAGAAATAATCCACGAAACCAAAACTACTAGCTGCACGTGTGGAAAATATAAGCACCCAGAGTTGAGGTTAAAACAATAAACTCCAGGTCAGTCATGAGACTAGTGTGAGAACTAAAACAGTTATTTAGATCTTTACTTTAAAATAAATAAATCAAGGGACCATACCGTATATCACGGAACGGGTTTTCTCCCAAGAATACAGTGCATAAAACAAACAGCTCAATGCTTTTTGAAAAAATGAAGCTATTATAAGACTCAGGTCGCATCACACAATGCAATACAACCGGGAGGATAGAGTTTTCCCTTATAATAGCTAAACATGCTTGGTACGTTTAAAATAAATCATTTTGATATTACTATACGTGTATAGCATCAAAATCAACTTCAAATATAAATGTATCAATCATAGACGGCATGGCTATATCATGTCGTCATACTAGGCTCTACAATTAAAACCGAAATGTCATGTATTAGAAATTGGATTTCCATCTATGAGTCGAGGCAAGGGATTACTGCTCACCCATTCAGATCACCTCTAGCAAGATGACCAAGGATCCCTCGCAGTGAACCCTTGGATCCTCCAAGGTCGGTCCTCTCTTACGTTTGAGGATTGGCAATTCCTGAACACACATTTCCCGGTCCTACCGGACCTATCCATCAGCCCCGTAGTGGTCGATATATCTGAGGCGCCTCGCAATCCATCATCCACGCAGATAAAAATAAATAAATGTCTGGGCTCCATACCATGACACCACCTATAGCTAGAAGGAAACTCCATGCACTCCTTGGGTCCCTTATCCTGTTTTTGACTCATACCGAGATGTGAGGCTCGCAAATTAACACTATACACAAAGCTATGCTATTTAAAGTTGTGCTTTGATCATCAACCACAAGACTCTGCTTTTCAACATAAGCCTTGATCACTTGCATCTCATCATGCCACACTCACAATTCACGTCATGTAATTGATGTCTATCAATATATTACCTATAAGCTCGTACGTCTCAGAGAAGGGTGTTAAGCAAGAGAATGAATTCTCCACCACTAAACAGATATATATTTAATAGAGATCAATCAACACAGAATAAATCCAATGTCAGACACACATCCATTTACTAGTCCGTTCTGGGTCTAAACGAAACCGGAGGCACCTTATTCCTCGTCTCATATGTCTAATACAGGAGAGAGGTCCCCGCATATCCGATCGATCTCCGAGTACGTCTGGACGATCACCACTTATTACCTTGTCTTGGGTGTACGGCCCAATCATGACATCAGTAATCACCCAAACGATGTAAAGAACTCGGGTCTTCAACCACCATCTTCATCGTTGACTTATCGTCAAGTCAATTATTCAGAATAGGTATATACCCGGCCTTTCCAAATAACTCGCATGTCTCATAAACAAGTGCTATAAAAATACAACATAGGCCTCATTCCAATTCAGAATATTCTCTATTCAATTACTCACATCATTAGGGAAAGGTTCGCATTAATTTTATCAAAGTAAAATTCTTTAAATTTATTCTTTAATCTTCCTTTGGATATCAATTCAAACCAAATTATGGTTTATCCAAACTAGTCAGGATTAGCTCACCTTACCGAAGTAATCGTTTGTTTTATTTTCCAATCCCAACCTATTCATCCCATGGAGCAAAACTGGTAGCACTCCATATCTAACCCCATGGTGTTATCAATAAAATTAATTACCATTTCAAGTTCAAATCTAATTAAAGATTTAACTATCTCCTGGAGTAAAACTAGTATTACTCCATTCTCGATCATTTCCTAAATTTGATAATTTTAAATTATCATATTCTCATTTCAATCTAATTAAAGATTCATTATAGCTACAATTAGTTTTATTCTTCCAGAAATCATTAGTTAATGATTATTTAACTTTGGAAACACAAACATGTCACATCGACAATCTACACCGTACTATTGATTTATGCCAATATATAACCTCTAAGCTCATACGTCTCAGAGAAGGGTGTTAAGCAAGAGAATAAATTTTCTGCTACCAAACAAATATATATTTAGCAGAGAGCAACAATACAGTTCAAGATACAATGTTAGACATGTAATCCTGTCTTAAACTGGGTTAAAGAATCAATGTCATTCAAAACACAGTTCACGATAAACCCAAAATCATATTCCATTAATAGTGGAATCTTCACGGAAAACGGATCAATATATAATCGGTATCAATTTCCATATCCGACTAGTAATATAAATGGAATAACGAAAAAGCATTTTAAATTCCATATATATTAACAGTCTTCCTCCACAAAAGCTCACTTCGATTATTACCAAATCGAATTCCATTCAATTCCAATTTAATATATTAAATTAGAAAACTTTACTTTGGAAAATTTCCATTAAATCGTAATAATAAGATTTATAAATTCCAAATAACATTTCACTGTTAATCGGGTTAAAGAATGAATGTCATTAAAAAAACACAGTTCACAATAAACCCAATTCACATTCCATTTTATTCCAGTTACTAAATATAACTGAAAACTCTAATAATCTTAATAAAAAGATTTATTCTTTTCACATGGGGTTTAAGAACAGTGTTATTTAAGACGCTATCCACGACAAACCCAAAATCCAATTTGATATTAAACATAAGGCTCTAAACATAAATTATATCGGCTTAGATTCAATATCAAATTCTGAAACCAACACATATCATGTGGGGAATAACAATATATATATATATCTTCCAAATTCCTCCACGATATCCATATAGTCACAAAATCCAATATCGAAATATCCTGAAGATGATTTCTATTCAAATCCATTCCAATTTATATGTTGGAAAATTCTGGTTAGATTAAAACCATTCTCAAATCCAATTTATTTATTTAAAAATTATTGGATTTCAAATCTAGTTAATAACTAGTTCATTGTGATAAAAATATATTTTTATCTTTACAAACGTGGAATTTTTCATCCAAATTCTTTCCAAACCATTTATTATGATTTTACACAAATTATTAATATTTTTATCAAGGCCCGTACAGCCGGTTTCCAATAACGGCCACTGAACTGCATCCATAACTACCTTTTCCAAATTTGATTTGGACATAATTCCAAATCCAACCATTCAAATTTAAATCTCTTATATTCATTGGAAAGATCTTTCCAATACGAACCCAACGGTTTCCGTTTTAGGAGAATCCGACGGTCGGATCTCCCGTAATGTCAATTTGAAGTCAATGGTCGAAATTCACGAACAGTCGCGGCGCGAGGCGTTCTATTCAAACCATTTATATATATATATATATATGTATAATATATATATATATATAATATATTTCGCTCAAAACGTATTTTATAAATTCGTTTTAAAACTGATTCCCACTTTTATTTCAATTTCAAATCAAAATTGAATACTCCTTATCATTATAATATTTAAATGATAATATTTTCAAAATATTAGATTTTGAAATCATTTCCTTCTCGATATTCATTATAAAAATGCATAAAATCGATATAAATATCGTCCACGTTAAAATGGTGAAAACCTAATCAACACGGTTTCATATATTTCAATATTTTTGTATCCATCCTAAATCAGACGTCAAATACATATTTAATCCTCTACTGAATATTATTTTAAAATATTCGTTATTTCTGAATTGGAATCAGACACAATCAATTACCATATAATTTATTTATATGGATTTCATACAACACATGTACACAACAATTATGATACACAATCAACCATCAACCAGAGTGCAAAACACATTTGCATAAGCATTAAATATGAATAATTGACACTTACAACAGTTTGTCAACCAATCGATTGACATACAACTAAAAAATTGGGATTAGTGTACGCCAAATATCATCCCAATACCCCGTGTGGGGTTTCAACAAACAAATACTAAATATTATTTGTGCAGTTGGGCGATGTGTAAAATTATCATCCCAATCAATGTCAGTTAAATGGGTGTACATAAACAAATCGTCGGACTTGTAAATGAATATTTATTTTCATTTCAGGAGAATTTTATGTCATTCATATATACGTTAAAAATTATATTTTTAACGATAAAATATTTATTTCAGCACTTGACTATTTTATATAGTTCATATATTCAATAAAAATGATATTTTTATTGTTCAAACATTTTATTCAACACATGAATATTTTATACGGTTCATATACACATTAAAAATTAGATTTTCAATGAATAAATATTATTTCAGAAGATTTCAGCATTATAATGACACGATATTAGAACCGGAGTAATGTCTAGCATTACCTCTCTCCTGATACTGGCTTGCGCCATACACAATAGTCAATCACATTCAATACACCACAATACAGTCAATTTTCAACACAATCAAATTTCCATAATACAACCCAAACAAACAATCATGGTTTGTACGATAAATAGTGTTGGGGGCTTCTAAGCCTCGTCTACATCCTAGTATATATTTAACTGTAAAATAATTAGAGTGAGAAGAAGTTCTCACTTTGCGATCCACTATTCCATTATTTTCCGGTGCTCTAAATTATTGTTTTGGTTTCAAAATTTGCAAACGAGCTCCAATCTTCACACCATCTTTTTAATTAGCTTAAACGCGCCATTTCGGACAATTCCTAATGGGATTTTTTCCGAAAATGCTCCATTTCGCTGGAAATCGTGAAAAGACAGTATTTGGACAACAAATTTTGGACACGTTTTCTGGACAACTCCGCAATCCAAAATATGACTTCCATATACTCAAATCGAAGAGCAAATCGTGCTTTCGACTTTGGCATTGTGGAGTTTTGGTCAAAAGCGGACCGTTTGAGAGATATTGAGGAAAGAAGTTCAGGGTGTTAAATGTAAAATAGGAAATTGATAAAAATTGGATTTTTAATCGAGGGGGGCCCATAAGCGGCGGTGGGTGATCAATGGCGGCGTAGGTGATTGCTGGAGCGGCGGGGGTGCTCCTGGTGGTCGGCGGTGGGGCCTAGGGTGGCCGATAACGGTTTTTTGGGTGCTAGGGGTTTGGGAATGAAGAGGAGAGGGAGGAGATGTAGGGAGGGGGAGGTGGGGCA
Organism: Allium sativum; assembly: GCA_030737875.1. Taxonomy (NCBI): domain Eukaryota; kingdom Viridiplantae; phylum Streptophyta; class Magnoliopsida; order Asparagales; family Amaryllidaceae; genus Allium; species Allium sativum. The sequence continues at coordinate 230,808,697 of CM060911.1, forward strand.
GCGGCCGGAGGGGGGGATCGCCAGCAGTGGCACGCAGGCGGAGGAGGGGGAGGGCACACGGTTTATATATATATATATATATATATATATTTTCTTCGGTCTGAAATGAATGAGGGGGGGGGGGGAAGAGTGAATAAAAAGGGCTGACTTTTATATAATAATATATATTTAATTCTAAAAAGTTACTTTTAAATTCGAACTCCAAATCGAACCCAACGACTGTTTCCTATAGCTAAATACCCCCATTCCAAACACAATGGGATATGTCCCGCAAGCAATTCGACTGTTTCCATCAAAATTAAAATATAAATTAATATAACGTTCAAAATTGATTTCAACGTACATTTTAATTTGCCGAGGCCACATACTAACTCTAAAAATTCCAGAAAAATAAATGTAGCTATGTTTTGCTGATGTGGTCCTAACAAAACTAATTTCATCGAATTTGGAGATCGTTTGAAAAATGGTCATTTTCCCGTCGATTAAATTCAAACTGAAATTATTAAACGCGTTTAAATTCACCACACTCACATACCAATTCCAAAAATTATGAAATTTGGAATCTGGCAATAATTTTACATTCCGGATCTAACAAAAGTGGTTTCGTCAAAAACAGAGGTCGTTTGCAAAATGGCTACTTTTAAGGGCTATATATTATATTAAAATATATATAAATTTCATAGCAACTATTTTAAATTTTAAATTGGACATAACTTTCAATTTATATTATGAAATCTCATTTTTTCACATTTGTTATTTAAATAGATTCAAATATTTTTGGTTTTACTAAAATCTGACTTATTTTGAATTCTATACATTCAATTGAAATTTAAAATCGAACTTTCAAACTACCGCGCCATTCAAGCTTGTTTTATAATTAAAATAAATTTATACATTCTAACTTCGATTAAAATAAATTTTTAATCGTTATTATTTAAAATAAATCATTTTAGATATTCAAAATCCATTAAAATAGCCAAAATAAAAATTTTAAATTGGTTCTGAAAATCTGAATTGTTACAACTAGACTTATGATTATCCTTTTCTTTCGAAAAGATTTTTACTTTAAAATGAAGATGGATAATACCTATAAAATTAGTGAGTTTTCTCACGTTGGTTCACGAGACCGATCAGTGGCGTTTGCAATGCTTGGGTCAAACTGAGTTTTAAGGGTTCAGGCTATCGGATGCTATGAAGTCCAGAGACGACCTGGAGAAGTTCAGACATATGCTTTGTGTATTTCACTGTGTTATACGTGAGGACAGATTGTTACAGCTGTCTAGTTGAATTGATGCACTCTGATGATTGTATGTATTATTTCAAGCTCTCAATAAAATGTTATTTCTATATTATATTTTGTTCCGCTACGAAGTGAGAGTCTGATTCTGTTGTGTTATTCTTCTTCTTATTTTCTAGTCCTTCTTTCTTATGTTTTTCTCACCCTCTAAGATTCTTTCTTTTAGCTTTCTGTGTTTTTGATACTTGAGTTTGGACACAGGATGTATTAGTGTCAAAATTAGAGGGTCAAAATACCCAGGTTGCTACAACTTCTTCACTCAATATTCCGAAACCTTGAGTTTAAGATATCCACATTTCGGCTGCAAATTTTATTCCTTTATTAACTTCCAAATTCTAAATATAATATACCGCTAGTTAGGTGTCCCTATAAAATTCTCTTCCTCACAATAAATTTACTAAGTGGCTTTAAATCCCAAACCACACGAGCACAAATTCGGATACATTACTTTCACAACTTTATATCATCTTTCAAATCATCATGGGAGACTACTAGCAATTAAAATCTCAAAGCCTAGTAAAAAATATATTTTTGGAAGTCATTACTTACAATCAGTGATATAAATGGTATTGATGTCTTAATCCCTTATTCCAAACCTAAAATACCATTCTAATACTTTTTGTTCTCTTAATTCTACATTTTCCTTTTTCACAAAGAAGTGGTCAATCCATAATATTATTTAGTATCCATAATAGTTGAATTTTGGACCATTTAATCAATCCTTACTCAAATTATTTAACCTCTTTGAAAATATATTAGTTTCTCTAAATTTAATTGTATCTCAAGTTCTTTCAAGTTTGGGAATACATCCATTTTCTCAAATTATACTCTCTTCAAATTAATCCTTATAAATTCTCTTATCAATTACAAATTTATTGACCACTAAATTTGTTATTAATATCCATAAATCTTAAATTCGAAGAATGGTAAAGTATGATACTCACGTTATTCCTATAATTATACATATCGCTAATCTCTAGATACATTCATGATCGTACTAATTCATAAACTAAACTATATAGGGCAACCTAGTTTACAACCGAACCTTGATTCTGGAAATCCTTACACTTTACCAACTATTCCAATATAAACCTTGGGGACTGAAATTAAATTTTCCAAGTTAGGTCATCTTATTCTTACTTATTCCTAGAACCTAATTCCAACTCACCTAATTTGCTATCCTTATTTGCACCAGGGTTATTTCTTTTTATAAAGTGTGATTGTAGCAGTTATACGAAATGAATATATTTTCCAAACCATTATTATGTCATTATTGTTACTCAAACTTGGAAAAATTCAAAAATACATGTTTAATGTCTCATCAAAACCTGAAATATCAAATTTTTCATTTTTTCTCCAAAATATAAATCTTTGTTTTGAACAAAATATCAATACGTGCTTTGTTTTGAGAAAACATCCTTATTTACATTAAATTTATTTCTTTTGTAAATATATAATCTTAGCAGTGACACAACAAATACATTTTAGCAGTGACACAACAAATACATTTACATGTTATTGTCATTGTCACATTGTTATACATACACATTTTTTCAAAGAACTCACTAAAATGTAATGAATTCCAAAAATTTGCATTTTAACGTCTTATTAAAACCTAAAGTATTAAATTTTCTTTTTTTCTTTCAAAATTAACTCTTTTACAAAGACTGTAATGCTTCTTAATTTCTTAATATGTTTACATTTATCTTCTAAATAACACATTCTTTAATAAGAATCATTTTATTCCAAAATGTTACAATAAGGAATTAGATGCCTCTTTTCAAACTTGTAAAATGTTCTAAAATAAGAGTAAATAACATCTCCTTTTAACATTTATATTTATTAATGTTTTGAATGACAACCATTAACATTTTTCAAGAGCGACAAACATTTTTAAGTTTTTACATGAAAATATTTTAATGGCCAATAAAATTAATGGAATTAGGTGACAATTAAGCCTCCTAAAATGTCTAGTGTCAATCATTGCTACATTTTTAAAATATATTGTTAATTTTCAAAAATACTTTTTGAAACATTTTTCAAGATCTATATATACCTTTTAACAATAAAGCTTGATAACTTTGTTATACACATTATAACTTTTATTGTCATGTGTATTTTAAATACCACACTAATCTATGTTTTGAATTTTGAAAGACGTTTATTATCCATGAATGTTTCTTTTAAAAATATAACCATATATTCTAATTTATTTTCATTTTCTGTAACAACCGGGAAATTCTGAGCCAATTTAAAATTTTTATTTTGGCAATTTTAGCAAATTTTGAATATTTAAAATAAATTATTTTAAATAATATCGACGAGAAATTTATTTTGAATAGAATAGAACGTATATATTTATATACATCGTCGTTAGAATATAAATATTTTATTTATAATTATAAAAGGAATTGAAAATGGCGCGGTAGTTCGATAATTCGATTTCAAATTTCAATTAATGTACCGGGTGCAAAATAAACCGGATTTTAGCGAAACTGGAAATAAAAGAATCGATTTGAGAATATCTTCCCAACGAATCCGAAAAACTGAAATTTCATAGCGGGAATCAAAAGATACATCCAGTTGAAAATTCAGAATAGTCGTTGTGGAATTCAGGCCCTTAAAAATAGCCATTTTGCAAACGACCTCGGATTTCGACGAAACCACTTTTGTTGGATCCATGATGTCAAGTTATTGCTAGATTCCAAAATTCGTAATTTTTCGAATCAATATGTGAGAGTGGCAAAGAAAAACGCGTTTGACCAGTTTAAGTTGATTTTAATCGACTGGAAAATGGCCATTTTTCAAACGGCCTCAGAATTCGATGAAACTAGTTTTGTTAGGACTGTATCGTCGATACGAGGCTAGAAAATATTTTTCTGGAATTTTTCGAGCTCGTTTGTGGCCCCGATAAATTGAAATGCGCGTTCAAATTCGATATATAGAGTTATATTTTGATTTTGATGAAAACTATTCGAAACGATCGAATCAGCCTACGATACATATCCCATTGGGTTCAGAATGAGGGTAATTAGCTATAAACGACAGGCGATGGGTCTCGTTTAGAGGTCGAAAATAAAAGTTGCTTTTTAGAAAATTTAATAATAAAAATATTATATAATAATAAGGCCCCTCCCTTATACTCTCTCCTCCCCCTTCCCTTTGAATCAGTCAACGAAGAAAGAAAAAAAAAAACCCTACAGCTAAAACGCTACCCCCTCGACCAGTTCGCCGTGCCGTCACCGAAGCCGCCCCTCCACTTAAACGCGCTGCGCCTTCTTCCCCGCCTGCTCCTCCTTTTTTCCCCCAACGATCCATCGAGGAAGCCCTAGCCTCCCCTCCACTTAAACCCGCTGCGCCGCCTCCCCCTGGACTCACACCCGACCGCCGCACCCCCTTTCGCGTCTCCTCCATCCCCTTTCTCCTCCTCTAACCCAATCCGACCCCGCCTCCCTCGAATCCGAACGCAACAAAAGGAAACCCCCCCTTCGAGCGCAGCAACCACCAATCTCCTCCGAACGATAAAAACTGTAAGCTTCTCCTTTTATATTATTTTAAATTCATTTTTTAATTTAGATGCTTCTTTAAATTCAGTTTTTAATTTTATAAATAAACAACGTAGTATAAAAATCAGATTTTTTTTATATATGACAACAAAGAGAAAAGGTATGATTTTTTTTAGTATATGTAAAGGTTGAAAATATAATTTTTATATGATAGGAATGTCCAAAATATAATTTTTATATGATAGAAATGTCAAAAATATAATTTTTATATTATAGAAAGATTAAAAATATGATCTTTCTTGTGAAGTGAATAATATAAAAATATGATCTTTCTTGTGAAGTGAACAATATAAAAATATGATCTTCCTTGTGAAGTGAACAATATAAAAATATAATCTTTTATATGTAAAGAGGCGATAAGAATAAGATTTCTATCATGAAATTAGAGAAGAAAAATATGATTTTATATTGTTAGAATAATAAAAAAAAATATGATTTTTATTTAAGTAGAGAATAAAAATATGATTTTTATTATAGTAGAGTATTAAAAATATGATTATCTTATATGGAGAAACGATATAAAAATATAATTTTTATTTGAATAGCAAGATAAAAATTCGATTTTTATATGAGTGGCAGATTAAAAATAGAATTTTTATATACTAGAGAATATAAAAATGTGATTTTTATATGAGTGGCGATATAAAAATATAATCATGATATAGGAAGTAGCATTGTTAAAATATAATTTTTAACATATACTTCGTGAAACAGACTGCGTTGGAAGAGCGACGAAGATTTCTACACAAGAAGAGTCATGGCATTTGGTTGAGCTAGTCGGTGAGAACTTCTCACTTTAAATTTACTTTTCTAGTTAGAAATATATACTAGGATGCAAACGGTGTTTAGTAGCACCCGACACTCATTGTCCACAGACCATGGACGACTTGTTTGTTTGATTGATGTGTTGTGAAAATTGATTGTGTTGTGGAATGATTGAAAAATAAATATTCATGTGTTGAAATAAATTAATTATCGTTAAAAATATAATTTTTAACGTGAATGTGAATAAATAAATACTTATAAATAAATCGGCTGATTTGTTTATATACACTGATTTGACTGATATTGATTGGGACGATAAATTTTACACATCGCCCAACTGCACAAATAAAAATCTGTGTTTGTTGATTTGAAACCCCACACGGGTATTGGGATAAAATACGGCATACACTAATCCCAATAATTAGTTGTATGTCGATCGATTGATTGACAGGCTGTTATAAGATTTAGATATCTATATTTGATGCTTATACAGAGTGGTGCACTTTGGATGATGGTTGATTATTTATCGTTGCTATTATATACATGTGTTGTATGGAATTCATATAATTAACATTATATGGTAATTGATTGGGCCTCATTCCAATCGGGAAAATAAAGAATATATCACATAACAAAAATAGTCATGTGTTGACAGTACTCATGTGTTGAGATTAGTCATGTGTTGAAAGAAATATAGATTCATGTGTTGAGTAAAATATTTTAACAATAAAATTTATATCTTTATCATATTTAAAATTATAAACTACTTTACGGTTGGAGTCTGATTAAAAATCAAACGATAGATACCATAATTTTATAAAATATATTACGTAAAAAAGTATCATGTGTTGACAGTACTCATGTGTTCAGATTAGTATGTGTTGAAAGAAATACAGATTCATGTGTTGAATAGAATAAATATTCATTTGTTGAATAGAATAACGAATTGATTGAAATATATAAAGCCATGTTGATTAGAGTTGCGCTATTTTGACGTGAACGATATTTATATCGATTATATTCGTTTTTATAATGAATATAGAAAAGGTAGTGATTTCAAAATATAACATTTTGAAAAATATTATCATTTATATAGTAATGATATGAAATATTCAATTTTGATTTGAAACTGAATAAAGAGTTGAAATGGTTTTGAAAACGAATTTAAAACGATTTATAAAATACGTTTTTAAAAGAAAATCGACAATATATATATATATATATATATATATATATATATATATATATATATATATTATATAATGGCCTGAATAGAACGCGCCGCGCTGTGGTAGTTCGTGAATTTCGACCATTGACTTGGAATGGACATTATGGGAGATCCGACCGTCGGACTCTCCTGAAACCAGAACCGTTGGGTTCATATCGAAAAGAGCTTTCCAATGAATATTAGAAATTTGAAATATAACGGTTGTATTTGGAATTATGTCCAAATCAAATTTGGAAAAGGTCGCTGTAAGTGCAGTTCGATGGCCGTTGATGGAAATCGACTGTACGGGCCTTGATAAAATTACTAAAAATATTAATAATTTGGGTAAAATCATGATATGTGAATTGGAAAGATCTGGGATGAAAAATACCATATTTGAAAGGATAAAAATATATTTTTATCGAGATGAACTAGTTTTGAACTAGAATTAAAATCAATTTATTTTTGAATAAATAAATTGAATTTGAATTGGTTTTGAAAATAACCAGAATTTCCAGTATATATAAAGTGGAAGTGGATTTGAATCGAAATTGTCTTTGGAATATTTTGATGTTGGATTCCGTGATTATACAGATATTGTTATGGGAATTTGAAAGATATATTTATATTGTTATTTCCAATACGATATTTGTTGGTTTCAGAGTTTGATATTGAATATAAGCCGATATATTTTCTATTCAAAGCCTTGTATTTAATATCAAATGTGATTTGGGTTTGTCGTGAATCGTGTTTTAGGTGACATTGGTTCTTTAACCCAGTTAAAGACAGGATATTGATTTTTGAGAAGATTAAAACTAAGTGGAGTTTTAATGAATCTTTAATTAGATTAAAAGTGAATTAATAATTTAAATTATCAAATTTGGAAAGTAATCGAGGATGGAGTATCACCAGTTCTTGTTGCAGTCATGATGGGGGGTTCTCGCTTCGCGGTTTGGTGGCGAACGGGAGACTCTTACCCCCACATGTCCCTTGTGAGGGTTGGTTAGGCAGTGGCCGGGAGGCTCGAGAGGGTCGCCGTAAAACAAGCGTACTGGGGGACCACTGGGAGCCAAGGTGGGTTTTACCTGCTGCTTTGGGGATGAAGGGATGGTTGCAAAGCCTACCGGATTTCATTGGGCTATCACAGTGGTATCAGAGCTTTGGTTTACAGAGCTCGAGAACAAGACACATTAGAACCGAACGAATGAATTCATCAGATATTGGATTAGTAATATCCAATTAGAATGACTCGTTAGAGATGAGATCTGTAGTATCCTAGAACGAGTGTGAAGAGTATACATTTAAAATGAAATCAAATTTTGTTTTGAAATTTAAATCGTTTTATTCGTATTTGAATATTTTATTTGTATTGAATTTGGACAATCGAGTATATAAAGGTTTTGCATATACGCGTCATGAACGTATATTCGAAGTTTTAATATACTGGATAGATATAGAATCACATTCTAAAAATCCAGAGATAATTCTGATGATGTGGCCACATCATCAGTATTTATGTTCGTGTTTCGAATGTGTGATATCTATATATTTCCATTAGACTGGTGTGAGAACCGAAACTAGATAGATATATTGTTGTGAATTGGCTTCAAAAACATGATTTTCTGTATATGTATCAAAATTATGAATTTGAAACGTTAATTCACTAATTGATTGATGGTTGTGTTGTTTGTTTATTTGTTTGATAATTTTGAACCATTTAGCCTAATTGAACCGAATATTGAACTGTATTGAAAAATGATTGCAATTGCATGCATATACATGTACTTACATTGAACAGGTCATAGCAAGGAGGCTAGAGCAGAGAAATAAAATTGTTTGCCCGACAAAAAGGTATATGTTTACCATAATTTACTGTTTTGTTTGGGTGATGATGATTTTATGAGCCGATTGGCTAGCCGCTTGGCTTTTTCTTTTGGATTGAAGAAGGCCATGGGAGGCTATATGAAATATCCCGAAGTCCCCGGTGCAGGGGAGGTTATGGCAAAATATTTCAGAAATTTAGGGTGTTAGCCAAATTTTTGAAAAATTTGAAAAGTTCTTAGAAACTGAAAAGTTGATGAACTTGAGCCGTAAAGAAAATAATGGAAGTTGAGTTGATTAGTTAAACAACTTTCGGCTTCGTTCCTTTTCGGGGACAAAAAGTTTTAAGTGGTGGAGATTGTAACAATACGGAAATTCTAAGCCAATTTAAAATTTTTATTTTGGCAATTTTAGCGAATTTTGAATATTTAAAATGAATTATTTTAAATAATATTAACGAGAAATTTATTTTGAATATAATAGAATGTATATATTTATATACGTCGTCGTTAGAATATAAATATTTTATTTATAATTATAAAGGAATTGAAAATGGCGCGGTAGTTCGATAATTCGATTTCAAATTTCAATTGAATGTACCGGGTGCAAAAGAAACCAGATTTTAGCGAAACTGAAAATAATAGAATCTATTTGAGAATATCTTTCCAACGAATCCGAAAAATCGAGATTTCATGGCGGGAATCAAAAGATATGTCCAGTTGAATATTCTGAATAGTCGATATGGAATTCAGGCCCTTAAAAATGGAAATTTTGCAAACGACCTCGGATTTCGACGAAACCACTTTTGTTGGATCCGTGATGTCAAATTATTGCTAGATTCCAAATTTCATAATTTTTCGAATCAATATGTGAGCGTGGCAAAGGAAAACGCGTTAGACCAGTTTCAGTTGATTTTAATCGACTAGAAAATGGCCATTTTTCAAACGGCCTCAGAATTCGACGAAACTAGTTTTGTTAGGACTGTATCGTCAATACGAAGCTAGAAAATATTTTTCTGGAATTTTTCGAGCTCATGTGTGGCCCCGATAAATTGAAATGCGCGTTCAAATTCAATATATAGAGTTATATTTTGATTTTGACGAAAACTGTTCGAAACGATCGAATCAACCTACGATACATATCCCATTGGGTTCAGAATGGGGGTAATTAGCTATGGACGACAAGCGGTGGGTCTCGTTTAGAGGTCGAAAATAAAAGTTGCTTTTTAGAAAATTTAATAATAAAATATTATATAATAATAATGCCCCTCCCTTATACTCTCTCCGCCCCCTTCCCTTTGAATCAGTGAACGAAGAAAGAAAAAAAACCTACAGCTAAAACGCGACCCCTCCCCCTCGACCAGTTCGCCGCGCCGCCACCGAAGCCGTCGCCCCCTTCCTCTCTCCTCCTTCTTCCTCGTCTGCTCCTCCTTTTTCCCCCCAGCGATCAATCGAGGAAGCCCTAGCCCCCCTTCCACTTAAACGCGTTGCGCCGCCTCCCCCTGGACCCACACCAGACCGCCGCACCCCCCTTTCGCGTGTTCTCCATCCCCTTTCTCCTCCTCTGACCCAATCCGACCCCGCCTCCCTCGAATCCGAACGCAGCAAAAGCAAACCCCCCTTCGAGCGTAGCAACCACCAATCTTCTCCGAACGATAGAAACTGTAAGCTTTTCCTTTTATATTATTTTAAATTCAGTCTTTAATTTAGATGCTTATTTAAATTCAGTTTTTAATTTTATAAATAAATAACGTAGTATAAAAATCAGATTTTTTTATATATGACAACATAGAGAAAAGGTATGATTTTTTTTACTATATGTGAAGGTTAAAAATATAATTTTTATATGATAGCAATGTCAAAAATATAATTTTTATATGATAGGAATGTTAAAAATATAATTTTTATATTATAGAAGATTAAAAATATGATCTTTCTTGTGAAGTGAACAATATAAAAATATTATCTTTCTTGTGAAGTGGACAATATAAAAATACGATCTTTCTTGTGAAGTCAACAATATAAAAATATAATCCTTTATATGTAAAGATGCGATAAGAATAAGATTTCTATCATGAAATTAGAGAAGAAAAATATGATTTTTATATTGTTAGAATAATAAAAAAATATGATTTTTATTTAAGTAGAGAATAAAAATATGATTTTTATTATAGTAGAGTATTAAAAATATGATTATCTTATACGGAGAAACGATATAAAAATATAATTTTTATTTGAATAGTAAGATAAAAATTCGATTTTTATATGAGTAGCAGATTAAAAATAGAATTTTTATATACTAGAGAATATAAAAATGTGATTTTTATATGAGTGGCGATATAAAAATATAATCATGATATAGGAAGTAGCGTTGTTAAAATATAATTTTTAACATATACTTCGTGAAACAGACTGCGTTGGAAGAACGACGAAGATTTCTACTCAAGAAGAGTCGTGGCATTTGGTTGAGCTAGTCGGTGAGAACTTCTCACTTTAAATTTACTTTTCTAGATAGAAATATATATTAGGATGCAGACGGTGTTTAGTAGCACCCGACACCCGTCGTCCACAGACCATGGACGACTTGTTTGTTTGATTGATGTGTTGTGAAAATTGATTGTGTTGTGGAATGATTGAAAAATAAATATTCATGTGTTGAAATAAATAAATTATCGTTAAAAATATTTTTTTTTAATGTGGATGTGAATAAATAAATATTAATAAACAAATCCGCCGATTTGTTTATATACACTGATTTGACTAATATTGATTGGGACGATAAATTTTACACATCGCCCAACTGCACAAATAAAAATCTGTGTTTGTTGATTTGAAACCCCACACGGGTATTGGGATAAAATACGGCATACACTAATCCCAATAATTAGTTGTATGTCGATCGATTGATTGACAGGCTGTTATAAGCGTTAGATATCTATATTTGATGCTTATACAGAGTGGTGCACTTTGGATGATGATTGATTATTTATTGTTGCTATTATATACATGTGTTGTATGGAATCCATATAATTAACATTATATGGTAATTGATTGGGCCTCATTCCAATCGGGAAAATAAAGAATATATCACATAACAAAAATAGTCATGTGTTGACAGTACTCATGTGTTGAGATTAGTCATGTGTTGAAAGAAATATAGATTCATGTGTTGAGTAAAATATTTTAACAACAAAATTTACATCATCATATTTAAAATTTGAAACTACTTTACGGTTGGAGTCTGATTAAAAATCAAACGACAGATACCATAATTTTATAAAATATATTACATAACAAAAATAGTCATGTGTTGACAGTACTCATGTGTTGAGATTATTCATGTGTTGGAAGAAATATAGATTCATGTGTTGAATGGAATAAATATTCATTTGTTGAATAGAATAACGAATTACTGAAATATATAAAGCCGTGTTGATTAGAGTTGCGCTATTTTGACGTGAACGATATTTATATCGATTATATTCATTTTTTTAATGAATATAGAAAAGGTAGTGATTTCAAAATATAACGTTTTGAAAAATATTATCATTTATATAGTAATGATATGAAATATTCAATTTTGATTTGAAATTGAATAAAGAGTTGAAATGGTTTTGAAAACGAATTTAAAATGATTTATTACGTTTTAAAAAGGAAATCGATGAAATATATATAATATTATATATATAATGGCCTGAATAGAACGCGCCGCGCTGCGGTAGTTCGTGAATTTCGACCATTGACTTCGAATGGACATTACGGGAGATCGAACTGTCAGATTCTCCTGAAATTGGAACCGTTGGGTTCGTATCAAAAAGAGCTTTCCAATGAATATTAGAAATTTGAAATCTAACGGTTGGATTTGGAATTATGTCCAAATCAAATTTGGAACAGGTCATTGTAAGTGCAGTTCAATGGCCGTTTATGGAAATCGACTGTACGGGCCTTGATAAAATTATTAAAAATATTAATAATTTGTGTAAAATCATGATATGTGAATTGGAAAGAACTGGGATGAAAAATTCCACATTTGAAAGGATAAAAATATATTTTTATCGAGATGAACTAGCTTTGAACTAGAATTAAAATCAATTTATTTTTGAAATAAATAAATTGAATTGGTTTTGAAAATAACCAGAATTTCCAATATATATAAAGTGGAAGTGGATTTGAATCGAAATTGTCTTTGGAATATTTCGATATTGGATTCCGGGATTATACAGATATTGTTATGGGAATTTGAAAGATATATTTATATCGTTATTTCCAATACGATATTTGTTGGTTTCAGAATTTGATATTGAATATAAGACGATATATTTTCTATTCAGAGCCTTGTATTTAATATCAAATGTGATTTGGGTTTGTCGTGAATCGTGTTTTAGGTGACATTGGTTCTTTAACCCAGTTAAAGACAGGATATTGATTTATGAGAAGAATAAAACTAAGTGGAGCTTTAATGAATCTTTAATTAGATTGAAAGTGAATTGATAATTTAAATTATCAAATTTGGAAAGTGATCGAGGATGGAGTATCACCAGTTTTGCTCCAAAGTGATAGTAAAATCTTTAATTAGATTTGAACGCGAAATGGTAATTAATTTTACCGATAACACAGTGGTGTTAGATATGGAGTATTACCAGTTTTGCTCCATGGGATGAATCGGTTGGGATTGGGAAATAAATTAAATAATTACTTCGGTGTGGTTCGCTAATCCCGACTAGTTTGGCAAACCATAATATGGTTTGAAATGATATCCAAAGAAAGATTAAAGAATAAATTTAGAAGAATTTATCTTTGATAAAATTAATGGGAACCTTTCCCTAGGAATGTGAAAATTTGAATAAAAGAATATTCTGAATTGGAATGAGGCGTATGCGGTGTTTGTGTAACACGTGTTTATTATATACGCGGGTTATTCGGAAAGGCCGGGTTTATACCCATTCTGAATAACCGATTCGACGACAAGTCGAAGATGAAGACAGTGGTTGAAGACCGGAAGTCTTCACATCGTTTGGATGATTGCCCATGATCTCGATTGGGCTGCACACCCAAGATGAGAGAAACAGTTGGTGATCGTCCAAACGTACTTGGAGATGGATGGATATGCGAGGAAAGTGCCTCCGGTTTCGTTCAGACCCAGGATGAACTTGTAAATGGACTGTGTGTCTGACATTGGATTTTATTCTATGCTGATTGATCTCTATTAAACATACATCTATTCGGCGGCGGAGAATTTATTCTCTTGCTTAACGCCCTTCTCTGAGACGTACGAGCTTAGAGGTTGTATATCGATGGACATCAGTCGCATGGAGTGAATTGCCTATGTGGCACGCCTAAGTGGCAAATGATCAAGGCTTCTGTTGAAAAGCAAAGTCTTGTGGTTGATTATCAAAGCGCAGCCTGTGTGGCATAGCTTTGGGTATAGCGTGAATTCGCGAGCCTCACACCTCGGTATGAGTCAAAAACGGGATACCGACTGTTGGGAGAACATGACGTTTCTTTCTAGCTAGTGGTGGTGTCAATGCTTAAACTGGCTGACATTTATATATACTTTTCACCTGTGTGGTTTTTGGAATGCGAGGCGCCTCGGATATAGGTCTGTTAGGACCGGGAAACATGTGTTCAGGAATTGCCAATCTTCAAAAGTAAGAGGGGACCGACCCAACCGATTCCAAGGATCATAGTGGGGTCCTGAGACATTTGCTGGAGTGTCTCGAACGGAGAGGAGCTTGCCCCTTGCCTCGAATCATGACGGAAATCCGATTTCCAATACATGATATTGCGGTTTTATTTGTAGAGCCTAGTATGGTGACATGATAGATGGTACCCATGCCGCCTATGATTGATATTTATGATTTGAATTGTTTTGACACTATACACTTATAATAGTGTCAAATGATTTGTTTTAAACGTACCAAGCATGTTTGGCTATTATAAGGGAAAACCCTATCCTCCGGCTTGCGTTGCATTGTGTGATGGGACCTGGGTCTTATAATAGCTTCATTTTTCCAAAAAGCATTGCTTTGTTTTGTTATATGCACTAGTATTCTTGGGAGGAAACCCGTTCCGTGTCATACAGCGTGGTCCCTTGAATTACTCTCTTTTAAAGTAAATTTTTAAATAACTGTTTTAGTTCTCAGACCAGTCACATGACTGACCTGGAATTTATTGTTTTAACCTAAACTCTGGGTGCCCTTATTTTCGACACGGGCAGCTAGTAGTTTTGGTTTTGCAGATTTATATTCACAGGATCCTGGTTTACAGCTGGAACGATGCTCGGAAAGCTCTGTATCCATGTATTACTTTCAGTTGTGTTTTGTATTGTTTTTCCGCTGCTATGTAAATTATTGTAATCTCTGATATTCTCTGTTGTATAATATTTATCCATACTCTGTATATTCTAGTATTCTGATGGAATTGTTGTAATAAACAATGAAATGTTCTTCTGTTTGCGTTCTGATTGGTCTTGTCCTCAAGGCAATCCGGGCTTTCCTTATCGGGGAAGTTACGGGCTATCACATTTTCAAAGATGCTTTTCAAAATTCATTTAATAGCCATAAGTTACCTAATTTATTTATTTGGAGTAACTAGTTGTAGCTTATATCCTTTTCTTATTACTACTTGCAGAACTCTCATTATTATAGAGAAATTGTTAATTATTCCATTATTTCCGTTATTCTAATATTCCCTCTCTAAATTTCAAATGAGCATACCTTGCCTATTAATCCTACATTTCCACTACTATCCGATTAATTCACAAATAAGTCTCACATTAATAATCACAACCACTACCAAGTCTTAAAGGGAAGAACTTTATAGATTCATTTATTTTATGTGAAGCTTAATATATAAAAATAGATAAAACAAGAAAACTGAAAATTCTAGTAAAAAAATAAATTTAAGAAGTTGTTACACGGAAAATGTTATAAGAAAAATTGTCATTAAGATTTTCATTGTTTATCACTTTTTAAGGAACTTAAATTTCTTTATATTAAAGCTCATAAAGGTAAACTTCGTAGTCATTAGTTTTGTATTAACCTTTTATTCTTTAAAGCAACCAATCTTCTATTTTCTCTAAATTTAGTATTTATAGTTCGTCTAACAAAAGATATGGTAAACTTTTCAAATTTCTTTAAATACATTTATGTTTTTTTAAATAATCATATTTTCAATTTCTTTCTGAATGGAATTATTACATAACCTAAACTTACTAATGAAAGGTCCATAATCACTTCAAAATTTCATTTTTCAAAATAATTCATTGATATGTCAAAAATCATTTTTGTAGGTTTTCTAGCAAATCTTTTTGCCAATTTGGGAAAACATATTTATTCTTTTCCTTTAAACTTTCCTATTCTACTTACTCCCTTTCAACAAAGATTGGTGTCCGCTTTTTCATGGAAGTCTATTTCTTATCTTAACTCCTTTCTTTTGTATTCCTATTATTCCATATCTTAAAAATTTCTAGTAGCTACCTTAGAAATGTCCTTTATGTCCATTTAAACTACTTTAAGTAATGCTCATTCTTACGGAAATTTGTTATCTAATTCAAAGTCAAATATTCATCCTTCACATAAATGGTTTTGTGACGACCCCAAACCCCGTACGACGGTGCCAAGGGTAATCTTTGGAATATAACACATAAACAGATAACAGTAGAACAGAAATAATTAAATACACCAAATAATGTACAGTAGAATACACTGGATAAACACAATCATAAGAGTTACACATTATATAGGATCATACTTAGTACAAAATATAGTTCAGCTATACAAAAATGTCTACAGTAGAAAACAGAACATAATATGTACAAAAGGAGCTGAACAACATAAAAAGAGATAAACGATAGAATCCATCTTTAGCTCCAGCTATCCGGAAAGAGCCTGCTAAAACCTGAATACATGGCTGCCCATGTAGAAATAGGGGCACCCGAGTTTGCAAGTGAAACAAATTACGAGTCAGTCATGGAACTGGTATGAGAAATCTACTTAATACATTTTATAATATGGCCAATCACAGGACCACACCACTTTCGCGGAACGGGTTTACTCCATTAGATTGCCAGTGCTTCAAAATAAGTAAATCTTTTAAACATCGCAATGCTTTTTATAAAAATGAAGCCATTATAAGACTCAGTTCCCATCACACAATGCAACGCAAACCGGAGGATAGAATTTTACCTTATAATGGCCAAAATATGCTTAATACGAATAAAACAAAAGCATTTGATATTGTTACTAGTGTTTATATGTTTCAAAAACGATTTCAATCATAACCATCAATCATAGACGGCATGGGTACCATATATCATGTCGCCATATATATATATATATATATATATATATACAAGCAAAACCGCACGGTGTCGTATTTGGAAATTGGATTTCCATCATGAACCAAGGTAAAAGATAGTCTTTACTGAATTCGAGACGCTCTAGTCCGTGTCTCAGGCTACAGCCGCAGCTGCACCTAGGAGCCACAAGGCCGGTCCACACACAGCGGATTAAAATAAAACCCTGAACAATATGTCTCCCCGCCCTATGGGGCGTAAATGAGCCAAATGACTCCATATCCGAGGCTCCTCGCAATCCAACTACCACACAGGTGAAAGTAATATAAATGTCAGGGCTGGTAGGTCACTGACACCACCTCTAACTAGAAATAGACACATGTTCTCCCTGGATCCTCTCCCGTTTCTGGTTCATACCAGGGTGTGAGGCTCGCGAATCAACGTTATACACAAAGCTATGCCACACATGCCGCGCTTTGATCATCAACCACAAGACTTTTCTTTTCAATGGAAGCCTTAATCATCTTCCACTTAGGCATGCCACACAGGAAATTCACTCCATGCGACTGATTTCTATCGATATATAACCTTTGAGCTCGTACGTCTCAGAGAAGGGCGTTAAGCAAGAGAATAAATTCTCCGCCGCCAAACAGATATATATTTAATAGAGATCAATCAGCACAGAACAAAATCCAATGTCAGACACACAGTCCATTTACAAGTTCGTTCTGGGTCTGAACGAAACCAGAGGCACTTAATACCTTGCACATCCTTACAATCAACAAGTACGTCCGGACGGCTACCACTTCAGCCCCTTCAAGGTAGCTACTCCTATCTTGAGCATCAGTAGCACCCCTCCATTCGACGTGAAGATCATCGATCTTGCACCGTCTTTATATCTTCGACTTCAAACCATCGATCAATTATTTGAAATGAAAATTAACTCGGCCTTTTCAAATAATTCACGTATATTTAGAATTTCAAATCAATTCATTTCAATGGTTAAATTATTCGACACCAATAATTCAATTCTTTAATGTAATTTTCACGCCAAACACATTCAACCATCAAATATCCAATAAACCGAACAAATTCAATTTATTTCCATTCCATATCATTTATAATATTTTATCACGATTTATCTCTATTTTTATTTATTTAAAAATAACAAATTCACTCAAACGACGCTTCAGGCCATAATACGGCCATGGCGCTGTTTTTCTTCAGATTTGATTTACATATATCTGAAAATTTAACTGTTGGATCTTCACAAATTTTATATCATTAGAAATGTCTTTTCAAAACAAATCCAACGGTTTCAGTTTTGGGAAAATCCGACGGTCGAATCTCCCGGTACAATCGTTTGAAGTTACGATTTCAAAATACGAACTGCAGCGTCGTTATTTGGTTTAATTTAATTATATTTACATTTAATACAAATATGATCAATTCTGGCGCTTTTTTTCTTCAGATTTGAATTAAATATTTCAGACAATCCAGCCGTTGGATCTTTACAAAGTGAGTGTCATTGGAAAGATATTTTCAAAGCGAACCCAACGGTTTCGGTTGCAGGAAAATCCGATGGTCGGATATCCCGCACTAATCGTTTGAAATCACGGTTTCAAAACATGAACTAAAGCTTCGTTATTTGATTTATTTTATTTATTTATATATATATATATAAATATAATTCATTCTTCGATTTCAAAATCATATTCACTTCATATATTTGATAAAAATGATATTTTTATCTAACTGATATTTATTTCAACACATCACTATTTTTAACACTTTATATTCACAATAGAAATATAGATTTTATTGTTCAATCTATATATTCAACACATGAATTTGGTTTCAACACATGAATATAGTTCGATAGTTTATATACATATAATAAAAATGTGATTTTTATTGTAAAACAATTTATTTCAAAACACGATTATTTTATATAGTTCATATATGAGGTAAAAATGTTATTTTTATATTTCAAAGAATTTATTCAACACATGAATTTCTATTCAACATATGCATTCCAATTCAACACATGAATTTCTATTCAACACATGAATATAGTTTCAAGACATGAAAATAATTCTAACACATGAATATTATTGAAAATTTCGGCAGCATAACGACAGGGTAGTTAAAACCGGCACCGTCCGTAGTACGGCTCCTCGCTCTACCTTAAAACCTCGCGGTTTTTGACAATGGTGATTTTCAATATCTAGTTCGTACGCAGACGAATTTTCCCATATACTAATCCTATTGGGATTTCAACCACAATCAATCATTTCAAATCAACCATTCACGATATTCACCAAATTTCACATCAACCAATAATCCAAACAATATCACAACCAATATATATCGTCCATGGTCTGTGGACGAGGGGAGTATATATATATATATATATATATATTCGTATATAAATATACTTCGATTTCATTTCAATATCATTTCAATTTATTTCAACGCATATATTATTTTTACAACGCATATATAACTTATACATCGAACATACGACTTATACAACGCTTATACATGAGGTATAAAATGCTTATATAACTCATACATCGACTATATAATTTATACATCGTTGTTTTACGTATCATTTATAAATTAGAAATCTCACATTGGGTTCCAATCCACCAAAAATTGTAGAAGGCTCAGAAAAATATGTGGTCTCTACCAGAATGTAGAAGACGTCCACATGAGTCCACTGTCTCTTATTTCACTGGATTTCGTCCACATAGCAAAAAGATATGATTTTTAGAAGTTAATCATAATTTGCGACGGTTTTAAGGTGTTAAAACAATTTAAAATAAACAAGGCCGATACCTCTCTGAATTTGTTTGAAACTAAGTTTCGATTTATCTCAAAATCCATGCAGAGGGTGACGATCGGAGGGTACCACCTTGGAGGGCTTGGAGAGGCGCTCAGGCGCGTGGGGAAGAGGGCCCACTCGGTGGCCTGTGCTGGCGGCGGCGGCGCTCTGAAGTACCCGACTTCGGGGACGCGATTTGGTCGAGATACACGACGGGGAGGGGTGCAGGTGGTATGGATTTAAAGCTCTCGACGAGATCTTCAAAATCCTCTACTGGGGTGGAGGCTAATTCGGCGCGTAGAGGGAGTTATGGAGGAGAGAAGGCGGTGAGCCTTTTCCGTCGTCCGCGTCTGATGTTTATGGGGAGAGAGAAAAAGTGAGGGCCAATGAGATTTTTTTAATTTTATTTATATATTTTTAAATTCTAAAATACCCCTCTTCACATACTAGCTCCAATGCAAACCCAACGACTATCGTCCCTAGCTAAATACCCACATTCCGAACACAATGGGATATGTTTCATAGGCCCATTCGATTGTTTCAGTCAGCTTTCCTTCAAATTAAAATATAAAACATTCAATGTTCGATTTGAACGTACATTTCAATTTGCCGGGGCCACATACTGAATCTAAAAATTCCCGAAAAATAAATCTAGCTATGTTTTGATGATACAGTCCCAACAAAACTAGTTTCGTCGAATTCTGAGACCGTTTGAAAAATGGTAATTTTCTGGTCGATCCAATTTAATTGAAATTGACCAAACACATTTTCCTTCGCCACCCAAACACATTTTCCTTCGCCACGCTCATATATTGACTTGAAAAATTGTGGAATTTGAAATCTAGCCATAATCTGACATCCCGGATCCAACAAAAGTGGTTTCGTAGAATTCTGAGGTCGTTTGCAAAATGTCTATTTTCAAGGGCGACATATTCTCTATAGCGACCTTTTCGAAAATTCATTTGGCCATAACTTTTGATCCCCGCTATGAAACTTCGATTTTTCTGATTCGTTAGAAAGATATTCACTAACATATTTAAATATTTTTGGTTTCACTAAAATCTGTTTTATTTTGCACCTGGTACCGCCAGTCAAAGTTTGAATTCGAATTTTGAAACTGCCGCGCCATTTCAGGCCTTGTTTATAATTTAAAATATTTTTTTTTTCAAACATCGATTCAAACATACTTTTCATCGTTATTATTTAAAATAATTTATTTTAAATATTTAAAATTCACTAAAATAGCTAATTTAAAAAAAATTAACTGGCTCAGATTTTCCGGGTTGTTACAATCTCCCCCACTCAAAACTTTTCGTCCCAAAATGGAATAAAGTCGAAAGTGGTTTAATTAGCCAACTCTACTTTCAATCTAGCTTCCATTCTTCAACTTTTCAGTTTCTAGGAATTTTCAAATTCTTCAAAAATTTGGCTAACACCCTAAATTTTCGAAAAATTTCGCCATAACCTCCTTTGTACGGGGAGGGGTTTGGAAATTTATTGGGCCGTATTAGGTACCCAATAAATCCTAATAAGCATGCACATATTTATAGTGATATATTCCGGTGTCCACAGGGGAGTATGTATAGATCATAAATCCAGAGAATAAATTCTCTTCACCCTATAAATGGTTTTTGTGCCTTAATGACCAGAGAGACGTGTTTATTGTTATCTCCAGACCCGTGTGGGGTTTTTATTAATCTTGCAGTTTACCGTTACATTTTACATAGTCCATATCAGTCATCAGTTCAACCTGTAAAATATAGTCATCGCCATACAAGTCTCTTGCTCGTATGGTAAATCTTCAACCTCGTCACACAAGCTCCAAATGCTTATGTGGTATATGATGAAATATGCCTATCTTCAAGAAGTATTCCATGTAGTGTAGTTCAAAATTAATTGTTATTATCCTATGGCGAAATTTGTTATTACACACAGAACAACTAGCACTCCGCATCCAATGGCATTCACAGGAGTTGATATAATAATAAAATTGTGCATCCAACTCATTAAGGTTTACCTATTTGTCACGCATGCAAATAAATTCTTTACTCAACAGCTAATCCATTTACCTGTTCAAACATATATAATGCACATGTATATATTTCTATCGATTTTTAAATCAGTTCAATACTTGATTTAATTGTATAAATTTACCATCATTCTAATAATTTAGTTAATCAAATCCACAATCAACAGCGCAAACAACAATCAATTATTGATTAACTTTTCAAATATATATCATTTATGTATTCAAAAATAATATTTCTAAAACTAGACTATATATATATAATCACAAATACGTTATTTATAAACATATAGCTTTCAACTCGTTCTAGGGCATTTCTGATCCCATCTCTCAAGAGTTATTCTGATTCTGCTATACTCATACTAGGACATTACTGATCCTATCTATAATGAGTTACTCGTCCTAGAACACTACTAGTTCTATCTCTGATGAGTTCGTTAATATGTTATATTCCAGAACTAAGCTTAACCAAAGCTCTAATACCACGTTTGTGACGTCAACGTGAAATCCGGTAGGCTTTGCAACCATCCCTTCATCCTCCATTGCAGCAGGTAAACCCCACCGTGGCTCATAATGGTCCCCCAGTACCACTTGTTTTACGGCCAGCCTCTCGACTGTCAGCACACAGCAACCAACCCTCTCAAGGGACATGTAGGGGTAAGAGTCTCCCGTTCGCGACCAAACCACGAAGCGAGAACCCCCTATCATGCGTACCTAGCCCACACAGGACCAGCAACAAGGACTGGTATGAGAAATCTACTTAACACATTTTATAATATGGCCAATCACAGGACCACGCCACTTTCGCGGAACGGGTTTACTCCATTGGATTGCCAGTGCTTCAAAACAAGTAAATCTTTTAAACATCGCAATGCTTTTTATAAAAAAATGAAGCCATTATAAGATTCAGTTCCCATTACACAATGCAACACAAACCTGAGGATGGAGTTTTACCTTATAACGGCCAAAATATGCTTGATACGAATAAAATAAAAGCATTTGATATTATTACTAGTGTTTATATGTTTCAAAAACGATTTCAATCATAACTGTCAATCATAGACGACATGGGTACCATATATCGTGTCTCCATATATATATATATATATATATATACACACAAACACACACACACACACATACACACACACACAAGCAAAACCGCACGGTGTCGTATTTGGAAATTGGATTTCCATCATGAACCAAGGCAAAAGATAGTCCTTACCGAATTCGAGACGCTCTAGTCTGTGTCTCAGGCTACAGCCGCAACTGCACCTAGGAGCCACAGGGCCGGTCCACACACGTCGGACTAAAATAAAACCCTGAACAATACGTCTCCCCGCCCTATGGGGCGTAAATGAGCCAAATGATTCCATATCCGAGGTGCCTCGCAATCCAACAACCACACAGGTGAAAGTAATATAAATGTCAGAGCTGGTAGGTCACTGACACCACCTCTGACTAGAAAGAGAAGCATGTTCTCCTTGGATCCTCTCCCATTTCTGGTTCATACCGGGGTGTGAGGCTCGCGAATCAACGTTATATACATAGCTATGCCACACAGGTCGTGCTTTGATCATCAACCACAAGACTTTGCTTTTCAATAGAAGCCTTGATCATCTGCCACTTAGGCATGCCACATAGGAAATTCACTCCATGCGACTGATTTCTATCGATATATAACCTCTTAGCTCGTACGTCTCAGAGAATGGCGTTAAGCAAGAGAATAAATTCTCCGCCGCCAAACAAATATATATTTAACAGAGATCAATCAGCGTAGAACAAAATCCAATGTCAGACACACAGTCCATTTACAAGTTCGTTCTGGGTCTGAACGAAACCAGAGGCACTTAATACCTCGCACATCCGTATAATCAATAAGTGAGTCCGGACGGCTACCACTTCAGCCCCTTCAAGGTAGCTACTCCTATCACGAGCATCAGTAGCACCCCTCCATTCGACGTGAAGATCATCGGTCTTGCACCGTCTTCATATCTAAGACTTCTAACTGTTGATCAATTATTTGAAATGAGAATTAACTCGGCCTTTTCAAATAATTCATGTATATTTAGAATTTCAAATCAATTCAATTCAATGGTTAAATTATTCGACACCAAAAATTCAATTCATTAGTGTAATTTTCATGCCAAACACATTCAACCATCAAATATCCAATAAACCGAACAAATTCAGTTTATTTCCATTCCATATCGTTTATAATATTTTATCACGATTTATCGCTATTTTTATTTATTTAAAAATAGTCAATTCACTCAAACGACGCTTCAGGCCATAACGCGGTCGTGGCGCTGTTTTTCTTCAGATTTGATTTAAACATATCTGAAAATTTAACCGTTGGATCTTCACAAATTTTATATCATTAGAAAGGTCTTTTCAGAACGAATTCAACGGTTTCACTTTTGGGAAAATCCGACGGTCGGATCTCCCGGTATAATCGTTTAAAGTTACGATTTCAAAATACGAACTACAGCGTCGTTATTCGATTTAATTTAATTATATTTATATTTATATACAAATATGATCGATTCTGGCACTGTTTTTCTTCAGATTTGAATTAAACATTCCAGACAATCCAACCGTTGGATCTTTACAAAGTGGGTGTCATTGGAAAGATATTTCCAAAGCGAACCCAATGGTTTCGGTTTCGGGAAAATCCGATGGTCGGATCTCCCGCACTAATCGTTTGAAATCACGGTTTCAAAGCACGAACGACAGCTTCGTTATTCGATTTATTATATATATATATATATATATAATTCATTCTTCGGTTTCAAAACCATATTCACTTAATATATTTGATAAAAATGATATTTTTATCCAACTGATATTTATTTCAACACATCATTATTTTTAACACTTTATATTCACTATAAAAATGTAGATTTTATTGTTCAATCTATATATTCAGTACATGAATTTGGTTTCAACACATGAATTTCTATTCAACACATGAATATAGTTAGATAGTTTATATACATATAATAAAAATATGATTTTTATTGTAAAACAATTTATTTCAAAACACAATTATTTTATATAGTTCATATATGAGGCAAAAATGTTATTTTTATATTTCAAAGAATTTATTCAACACATGAATTTATATTCAACACATGAATATAGTTTCAACACATGAAAATAATTCTAACACATGAATATTATTGAAAATTTCGGCAGCATAACGACAAGGTAGTTAAAACCGGCACAGTCTCTAGTATGGCTCCTCGCTCTACCTTAAAACCTCGCGGTTTTTTACAACGGGGATTTTCAATATCTAGTTCGTACGTAGGCGAATTTTCTCATATACTAATCCTATTGGGATTTCAACCACAATCAATCATTTCAAATCAACCATTCACGATATTCACCAAATTTCACATCAACCAATAATCCAAACAATATCACAACCAATATATATCGTCCATGGTCTGTGGACGAGGGAAGTATATATAAATACATATATATATATATTCGTATATAAATATATTTCAATTTCATTTCAATATCATTTCAATTTATTTCAACGCATATATTGTTTTTACAACGCATATATAACTTATACATCGAACATACAACTTATACAACGCTTATACATGAGGCGTACAACGCTTATATAACTCATACATCGACTATATAATTTATACATCGTTGTTTTCCATATCGTTTATAAATTAGAAATCTCACATTGGGTTCCACTCCACCAAAAATTATAGAAGGCTCAGAAAAATATGTGGTCTCTTCTAGAATGTAGAAGACGTCCACACAAGTCCACTGTCTCTTATTTCACTGGATTTCGTCCACATAGCAAAAAGATATGATTTTTAGAAGTTAATCACAATTTGCGACGGTTTTAAGGTGTTAAAACAGTTTAAAATAAACAAGGCCGATACCTCTCTGAATTTGTTCGAAACTAAGTTTTGATTTACCTTGCAATCCATGCAGAGTGGTGACGATCGGAGGGTACCACCTTGGAGGGCTTGGAGAGGGCTCAGGCGCGTGGGGAAGCGGGCCCATCGGTGGCCTGTGCTGGCGTCTGCGGCACTCTGAAGTACACAACTTCGGGGACACGATTTGGTCGAGACACAGGATGGGAGGGCTGCAGGTGGTATGGATTTTAAGCGCTCGACGAGATCTTCAAAATCCTCTATTGGGGTGGAAGCTAATTCGGTGCATGGAGGGAGTTATGGAGGAGAGAAGGCGGTGAGCCTTTTCCGTCGTCCGCTTCTGATGTTTATGGGGAGAGAGAAAAAGAGATGGCCAATGAGATTTTTTATTTTATTTATATATTTTTAAAATTCTAATATACCCCTCTTCACATACTAGCTCCAATCCTGTAACGTCCCGCATTTTTATCGGTTTGTATTTGAATATTTAAATAAGTTTAAATATTGAATTCGTAATATAAGTAGATTTATATATTAATTAAAACGAAGTTGAACGTATAAAAATATATATTAAATATAATCGAGCCCGTAATATCGCGACAGTTCGTAATTTAACGTTCTGAACTTCAACTGAGTGTACGGGATCCGTTATTAGTCGGATTTCTTCGAAACAATAAACGTTGGAATCTGTTAGACTATATCTTTCTAACAGAAGTGAAAAACCAAGATGTCAGATTATAAATTGTGAATTACATCCAAATCAAATTTCCAAATAGTCGTTGTAGAATCGTTTATCGAACGTAATGGTTTATTCGATATAAATAGATATCGGTGTCGAAATTGGCAATATTCTTTTGAGACGTAGTGATAATTTAATTTTTAGAATTTTACTGTAATTTTTAATTAATTAAATACGCAACTTTTTATTTGGAGTATTTTGCACCCTATATCAATATTTTGGGGTTTCAAAATATAAGTTAACCTACCGATATTATTATATTTTTGGGATCGTGACACCTCGCTGGACACAACGGTATGTTCAATTCTGTCTGTAGCAGTCCGTAAATGAATAGAAATTTTTATAGCGTGATACACTAAACTTTATAACTTGAAACAAGCTAATTATTCTATTTATATAATATAAAAACACGGCTATATTGTCGCCATCCTAATATGCTACATTGATATTTCTACCGCCCTAGCCTTCAATTAAAACATGTCCTTCCAATCAATGCGAAATACCCCTCCCCACTAATGCCTCCTGTTTTTAAGGTGCGATGTGATATTACTGTGTTCCTCATTTCTTCACAACCAAAGAATTCAAATATATATATGATCCTAATCCCTTGGCAACCAAGTATGAAAGGCTATAAGCACACAGACCTAGCTGAAAAACCTTTCACATATATATCAACTCCAAACGTACATGAACTGTCATCTATCAACCGACCTACCATAGAGTCTAGATGCTTGCCTATACACTGTGTTCCTTCACTCCCAAGCTATGTAGTCATGTATGCCAAGGAGTTGTCCCTATAAAAACTTGCTGCATGTTCTTTCCCATCTTTCAGTCAAAACCGAAGCTTTCGATCAAAATCCAAATAAAAACACAGATCAAAAACAAAAGCTTCGAACTAAAGTTTTGGCTAAACCGCCCCTAAAAAGATAACTTAGAAATCAAATCTGAAACGGTTTAGCTTGCACCAATTCTCTCTCTGCGATGATACACGTTCAGAGCAACTCGAAGCCAAGTTTGGAGCGGCTTCGGAGGGGTAACGATGCGTTGGAAGGAGGAGGTTCCAACTTTGATATGGGGGTGCTCAGGTGGAGACGAGGTGAAGAGGAGCAGGGTGCGAAATAGATGAATAGAGGAAGATGAGTGTTTGAATGGGTCCATTTGTTTAGATAAAGGTACTGAAGCGAAATCTCATGATAAAGGGAATAAAAACGCATGGAATGGTTATTCTAAAAGCAAGGGGGAGAAGTAATAAAAGGGAGCATCACGTATGTAATGTGAGTGGTTTGAAGGAAGGATTACTTAAACATGTATATGAAGGATGCGGAAAGAAGAAAAGAAAACAGAAGGTGGAGACGTGAACACGAAGTGTGCATGTGACGGAGTGGAGTTTTATTTGCAGAAAGCTGCATGTATTTTCTCAGATGGAAGACCAGGGAGGAACGGTTAAGTCAAACAATTAAATTTAGCAATCAATTGTATGATGTATCAACCAAGATCCAAAATAAGGCAGGGCGCACAAGCTAGGTAAGAACGGCGAAGTGATGAAATTGTTTTAATGGAGTTGGTATTTGAGGAAGGGTTCAAGTATTCATGTTGGTAGTACACAGCAAGCTCGCAAGTTTTATATGAAGAATACAGTGAGATTGGGTTAGTTCGATCATTGTTTGTGCAGATTTCATTTGCTAAGGATGGATCCGGGTTCACCGCTGTAAGGAGCAAAAGCAGGTAGAGTTCGGCATAGTTGCATGATGAAACTTGATGGTCACTGTGTATTGTATTTCGGCAAGCAGGTATATGGGTGCGAAGGCAATTTGTTTTCACTGGAAGTCATGTTTCGGTGAACAGATATTGGAAGTTGCCATCTCCCTTGGCGCTTGAGTGGAGGTGAACGGTGAGGTTAGGATGCGTTATTGAGGGGAATAACACGGGTCACTAAAATGGAAGGGGAGCTATGCTTTCATGGATTCAATTAAAGGGAGAAAGCCAAGCGGATCAAATGGGTATGGACCGGTCAGGAATGGATGTTAGCATCACAAGTTACGTACCAGAACCAGTGAAAGGATTTAGAGGCCGTTACAATTCTGGGCAAACAGACCACTCGATTGAATAAACTGATGCAAATCGTTATTTAACGGTTAACGCATAAGGTGAGTAAATTCACTAACTCTGATCTATTTTAAAAATATTATAATTTTATTTTAAATATTGGTTGAATGCTGTGTGATGGTCGTTTAGGTAAATTACAGTTAAATTTGGTTGGAATACATATATATCGTTGCATATGTACACATCATTGGTTGCATACTGAGTTGACTAACATCTGTGGATGCGGAAACCGGTTGGAGGAATTCAACCAGATTCCTAAATATTTATATGTACTGGTTGTGCACTGTTTGAACCATGTTGAATGAAAATTCAACGTTATTTCGATTAAATCAATAAACGATATCGGTTAAGGAAGCAACAACAACCGACATAAATCCATCATTTGGTTAAGAAATTGATTTGCCAATAGGCGGATCAACGAAGTTGGTTATAAGAATTATATTTTTATAATTAAAGCGAAGTTTTAAATTATAATAGGCGTTCTATTATAAACTGATATCTCGTTTTTATAAAGTACATAAAAACGATTATTTGTTAAGTCATGAAACTGTAATTATTCGGCGAGTAAATATTGAATAATTATTTTAATACAAATCGGTTAGAGAATATTATTGGATTAATTATATTAATCAAACGAGGAGAAGTAATTAAATCAGTTAACGAATTAACTGGTGGATTGAAGTTGATTAAATCTTCTGTTTTATTAGAAATTGATTATTAGATTAATTGACCTTAAATTCATCTAATGAAAATAGCCTAGAAATAAATCGATCAAAATTAAAAAGATTTCTTATTAATTGTTATTAATTAATAACGGATTATCAAACTAATATAATTAGTTTTTTTCAGATGAAGTAAACTGTTTTATTTCAAGAATGATAAAGTAAAATATTGCAACCCTTTGAACTATAACGATAAAATAAATGTTGTTGACTAGGCCTAAGTGTGACTGTTATGTCGAGATTAGTTATAAAGGGGAATATTACAGTGTATGACTAGTTTTGAACAGTAACGATAAATTTATGTTGTTGACAAGCTTAAGCGTGATATTTATATACAATACTATCTCTAGGAATGTTTTTCCAAAATATGTGAAAAGGCTAAAACGGGATTCGAGAAATATCTGGTGTGGTATGAGAATTCGAATAATAGAAACGAATGTTAAATAAAAAGTGCTTGTGATTATGTGATGTTGTTTATGACTGTTTTTTACTTTGATAGTTAAATAACCGACTATCGAAGTGTTTTGACCATCGTTGTCAATACGGAGAGACTGGTTGGATATATTATCCTGAAACCACTTTGTATAGGCATAAGCGCTGCAAATTAGATTATGCTGAAGACAATTGAAGACAGAGTGAAATGCAAGGGTCGTCATGTTCCAGAATGGTGTTTTTTTGTTTGTCCAGTCCCAGGACAACTTGTATGGACGAATGTCTGTTAGAGTATTCCTAACGGTCACATAAGGTGAAATTTTCAAGGTATTATGTCTGGTGGCGGAGAAATTCGTTTCTCTTAGCTTTTATACCCGTAATAATTTTGGGAAGATCAACTAGTGATTTGATGGGTTTGACGATGTGGCATTCAAAGTGTATGGTGGCCAGATGTTTTAAAAGATAGACGTAGCCTCAAGCTTCACAACCGGGAAATGACAAAAATTGGGTAGGCAGCATGGCTATGTGGGTCGCTCCCATTAGGGTGTATAATCACCTATCTAGAGAAATTCCTTTTACTTCTTTAATCTATTTCGATGTTGTCCCTTTTCGGGAAACGATGGTTTGAGCCCAACCGTTGGTGATATACATTCGATACACTCAAGCGAAATGAGTGGTCGGTCATGTATGGGCCGGGTTGCAAGACGTTCTTGTTGAACCATGTACGTGTATTTGCCTCTAGAGATAACTAACGGCAGGTGGCCCCATACCTTGTCATAGTTGGAATCCAATCTCCAATAAGCGCCCTGCGGTTTTTGATTTTATACTATGTATGTAGAGCGTGAGATGCAAGCGTTCTGCTATTTGGTTATTTACTTGATTAGACATTAATATAATAGCACTGGATTTTGATATCAAAATATTTTTTGGGTTATAGTAAGGTAAAAACCGTCCATGTTTATGTGTAGGTTGGTCTTACTATTATCCTTTTGTTTCAAAAGGGATTTTCAAAGTTAAACTGTATGATTGGAATTTACTCACACCAGTCCCATGACAGACCCAGAGTTTATTTTATTTGTTTTTCCCTAAGCTCTTGGGTGCCCAAATTTGTATGGGCAGTCAAGTGTTTCAGGCTTTACAGATACACTTGGAGGAGCTTGAATAAGGAGTCTTCACTATTGGTTATTTAGAGTTATTTCCGCTGTATCAAATGTTATGTTGTATTTTGATATGGTATGTATATACAAATCAGATTTTTATTTCAAAGTTATGTTATATAATATATTTTATTCGTTCCGGTGTGAGATTCGTGTTTACTCTGATTATGTTCAGTTGTGTTCTTCTTCTTCTTCTTCTATTCTATTAGTTCAATCTTTTCTATCTCATCCTCTGATTTCGTTCTATTAATGATCCGGTATTTTTGATGTCTGAACAGTCGCCGCTGGGTTTTGTGTCGATTTTCAGAGTCGAAAATTCCAGTTCGTTATAGTTGGTATCAGAGCATAAGGTTAAGTGATTACCTTGGCTCTGTGGCGTAACTCAATAGAGATCGAGTTAGCAATACTCTAGATAGAGTTTAAGTGTATATATATGAGGGCGTATTTGTAAATTGATATAAAAACTGTTTTATATTGTGTTGATTGGTTTGGCGAGTGGTTTATGAATTCTGGTCGATACTGGATTGCAAACTGTATCGATAGGTGTTTCTAAACTTTTGAACAGAGTAATTCGACATAATATTGTTTTAAAAGCTGGGTAAATAAAATAATTTTACCCAAAAAATATATTTTGATGTTAAGAAAGAATATATTATTGGAATTATTCAATATATTGGATATATTTGTTATTATTATAATCGAATCACATTATGGCTAAGATGGGTACATAAATAACCCATCAGAACTTGTATAATGTAATTTGTGAAATTTAATGGATTAAATCCAAATTTAAATCTAGAATTGAAATAAACCATGGAAACTTGGAAAAGGATTAAATATATAGAAATTTAAAATCCTGAGGAGATTTGAGATTTGTTTTCTAAGCATTCTGAAAGATATTTGAAATGGAAGTGTTTACAAATGAGTTTGAAAAGTAATATAGTATTGAACTCACTTTGATGGCTGGAAAATAATTCTGATGATGTAGTCGACCATCATCGGTGTTCATTTTCGAGTCTCTAAGTGATGGATTACTACCAAAGATTTTGTTTTGAAATGAGTTGTTCAGGAATTCAAATGTTTTAAATTGCTTTGTTATGAATATATACGTATATTATTTCAAACAGATTTGAAATAAAAACCTCAGGAATTTGAATTTTGAAATTTAAAATTTACTTATGAAGTAAATAAATAGAAACTTAACGAAGTTGAATAAAATTGGAATAGAATTAAACTTGGTAAAGTAAGTGAATTTGTGGAATGAGATATTGGATTGGAACTGAGTTTGGTTATGGAATTGGATTGTTGGCCAAGAATTTGGAAGTGAGATGGAACTAGAAGTTGAAATGAAATAGGACTTGAGTATAAGAGAATTATTTATAAAAGGATATAAGATTCGATGCAAGGATTGAGTTATGGGGATGTGAAGTATGAAATTTCAATCAAGCAGGTTGTGAGGAGTTAGAATTAGAGCACCTTCACTTTTTAGCAATTTTGAGGACGAAATTATTTTAAGGGGGAAGGAATGTAACGTCCCGCATTTTTATTGGTTTGTATTTGAATATTTAAATAAGTTTAAATATTAAATTCGTAATATAAGTGGATTTAAATATTAATTAAAATGAAGTTGAACATATAAAAATATATATTAAATATAATCGAGCCCAAAAATATCGCGGCAGTTTGTAATTTAATGTTCTGAACTTCAACTAAGTGTACATGATCCGTTATTAGTCGGATTTCTTCGAAACAATAGACGTTGGAATCTGTTAGACTATATCTTTCTAACAGAAGTGAAAAACCAAGATTTTGGATTATAGATTGTGAACTACATCCAAATCAAATTTCCAAATAGTCGTTGTAGAATCGTTTATCGACCGTAACGGTTTATTCGATATAACTAGATATCAGTGTCGAAATTGGGCAAGATTCTTTTGAGACGTAGTGATAATTTAATTTTTAGAATTTTACTGTAATTTTTAATTAACTAAATACACAACTTTTTATTTGGAGTATTTTGCACCCTACATCAATATTTTGGGGTTTCAAAATATAAGTTAACCTACCGATATTATTATATTTTTGGGATCGTGACACCTTGCTGGACACAACGGTATGTTCAATTCTGTCTGTAGCAGTCCGTAAATGAACAAAAAATTTTATAGCATGATACACTAAACTTTATAACTTAAAACAAGCTAATTATTCTATTTATATAATATAAATACAGGGCTATATTGTCACCATCCTAATATGCTACATTGATATTTCTACCGCCCTAGCCTTCAATTAAAACATGTCCTTCCAATCAATGCGAAATACCCCTCCCTACTAATGCCACCTGTTTTTAAGGTGCGATGTGATATTACTGTGTTCCTCATTTCTTCACAACCAAGGAATTCAAATATATATATTATCCTAATCCCTTGGCAACCAAGTATGAAAGGCAATAGGCGCACAGACCTAGCTGAAAAACCTTTCACATATATATCAACTCCAAACGTACATGAACTGTCATCTATCAACCGACCTACCATAGAGTCTAGATGCTTGCCTATACACTGTGTTCCTTCACTCCCAAGCTATGTAGTCGTGTATGCCAAGGAGTTGTCCCTATAAAAACATGCTGCATGTTCTTTCCTATCTTTCAGTCAAAACTGAAGCTTTCGATAAAATTCCAAATAAAAACACAGATCAAAAACAAAAGCTTCGAACTAAAGTTTTGGCTAAACCGCCTCTAAAAAGATAACTTAGAAATCAAATCTGAAACGGTTTAGCTTGCACCAATTATCTCTCTGCGATGATACACGTTTGGATCAACTCGACGCCAAGTTTGGAGCGGCTTTGGAGGGGTGTCGATGCGTTGGAAGGAGGAGGTTCCAACTTCGATATGGGGGTGCTCAGGTGGAGACGAGGTGAAGAGGAGCAGGGTGCGAAATAGATGAATGGAGGAAGATGAGTGTTTGAATGGGTGCATTTGTTTAGATAATGGTACTGGAGCGAAATCTCATGTTAAAGGGAATAAAAACGCTTGGAATGGTTGTTCTAAAAGCAAGGGGGAGAAGTACTAAAAGGGAGCATCACGTATGTAACGTGAGCGGTTTGAAGGAAGGAGTACTTAAACATGTATATGAAGGATGCAGAAAGAAGAAAACAAAACAAAAGGTAGAGACGTGAACACGAAGTGTGCATGTGACGGAGTGGAGTTTTATTTGCAGAAAGCTGCATGTATTTTCTCAAATGGAAGACCAGGGAGGAACGGTTAAGTCAAACAATTAAATTTAGCAATCAATTGTATGATGTATCAACCAAGATCCAAAATAAGGCAGGGCGCACAAGCTAGGAAAGAACGGCGAAGTGATGAAACTGTTTTAATGGAGTTGGTATTTGAGGAAGGGTTCAAGTATTCATGTTGGTAGTACACAACAAGCTCGCAAGTTTTATATGAAGAAGACAGTGAGATTGGGTTAGTTCGGTCATTGTTTGTGCAGATTTCATTTGCTAAGGATGGATCCAGGTTCACCGCTGTAAGGAGCAAAAGCAGGTAGAGTTCGGCATAGTTGCATGATGAAACTTGATGGTCACTGTGTATTGTATTTCGGCAAGCAGGTATATGGGTGCGAAGGCAATTTGTTTTCACTGGAAGTCATGTTTCGGTGGACGGATACTGGAAGTTGCCATCTCCCTTGGCGCTTGAGTGGAGGTGAACAGTGAGGTTAGGATGCGTTATTGAGGGGAAAAACACGGGTCACTAAAATGGAAGGGGAGCTTTCATGTATTCAATTAAAGGGAGTAAGCCAAGCGGATCAGCTGGGTGCGGACCGGTCAGGAATGGATGTTAACATCGCAAGTTACGTACCAGAACCAGTGAAAGGATTTGGAGGCCACTACAATTCTGGGCAAACAGACTACTCGATTGAATAAACTGACGCAAATCATTATTTAATGGTTAACGCGCAAGGTGAGTAAATTCACTAACTCTGATCTATTTTAAAATATTATAATTTTATTTTAAATATTGGTTGAATGCTGTGCGATGGTCGTTTAGGTAAATTAGAGTTAAATTTGGTTGGAATAGATATATATCGTTGCATATGTACACATCATTGGTTGCATACTGAGTTGACTAACATCTGTGGATGCGGAAACCGGTTGGAGGAATTCAGCCGGATTCCTAAATATTTATATGTACTGGTTGTGCACTGTTTGAACCATGTTGAATGAAAATTCAACGTTATTTCGATTAAATCAATAAACGATATCGGTTAAGGAAGCGACAGCAACCGACATAAATCCATCGTTTGGTTAAGAAATTGATTTGCCGGTATGCGGATCAACGAAGTTGGTTAAAAGAATTATATTTTTATAATTAAAGTGAAGTTTTAAATTATAATAGGCGTTCTTTTATAAACTGATATTTTATTGTTCGTTCTTATAAAGTACATAAAAACGATTATTTGATAAGTCATGAAACTGTAATTATTCGACGAGTGAATATTGAATAATTATTTTAATACAAACCGGTTAGAGAATATTATTGGATTAGTTATATTAATCAAACGAGGAGAAGTAATTAAATCAGTAAACGAATTAATTGGTGGATTGATGTTGATTAAATCAACTGCTTTATTAGAAATTTATTATTTGATTAGTTGACCTTAAATTCATCTAATGAAAATAGCCTAGAAATAAATCGATCAAAATTAAAAAGTTTTCTTATTAATTATGATTAATTAATAACGGATTATCAAACTAATATAATTAGTTATTTTAGATGAAGTAAACTGTTTTATTTCAAGAATGATAAAGTAAAATATTATTTAATTATTAAATAATTGTTTCTTAAATAGATCTCATTTAAGACGTTATTGAGTTAGTAATGAGATGTTACATGTATTAAGAACAATGATTCAAATAAGAGTAAAGTGTGAGAAGGCAAAGAACGTAAATGTATTTTTGTAAAAGAAGTTATAGATGTGATGGTATAATGAAGACAAATCGAAGAGTTAATGTTTAGAACCGAGTTTTCAAAGTAAGGACATGGTAGCGTATGGAATTAGTTATAAAAGGATGAATATTACAGCGTATTGCAAGCCTTTGAACTATAACGATAAAATAAATGCTGTTGACTAGGCATAAGCGTGACTGTTATGTCGAGATTAGTTATAAAGGGGAATATTACAGCGTATGACTTGTTTTTAACTGTAACGATAAATTTACGTTGTTGACAAACTTAAGCGTGATATTTATATACAATACTATCTCTAGGAATGTTTTTCCAAAAAGTGTGAAAAGGCTAAAACGGGATTTGAGAAATATCTGGTATGATATGAGAATTCGAATAATAGAAACGAATGTTAAATAAAAAGTGCTCGTGATTATGTGATGTTAGTTATGACTGTTTTTTTTACTTCGATAGTTAAATAACCAACTATCGAAGTGTTTTGACCATCGTTGTCAATACGGAGAGACCGGTTGGATATATTATCCTCAAACCACTTCGTATAAGCATAAGTGCTGCAAATTAGATTATGCTGAAGTCAATTGAAGACGGAGTGAAATGCAAGCGTCGTCATGTTCCAGAATGGTATTTTTTGTTTGTCCAGTCCCAGGACAACTTGTATGGACGAATGTCTGACAGAGTATTCTTAACGATCACATAAGGCGAACTTTTCAAGGTATTACGTCTGGTGGCGGAGAAATTCGTTTCTCTTAGCTTTTATACCCGTAATATTTTTGGGAAGATCAACTAGTGATTTGATGGGTTCGACGATGTGGCATTCAAAGTGTATGGTGGCCAGATGTTCTAAAAGATAGACGTAGCCTCAAGCTTCACAACCGGGAAATTATAAAAATCGGGCAGGCTGCATGGCTATGTGGGTCGGTCCCAATAGGGTGTATAATCACCTATCTAGAGAAATTCCTTTTACTTCTTTAATCTATTTCGATGTTGTCCCTTTTCGGGAAACGGTGGTTTGAGCCCAGCCGTTGGTGACATACATTCGATACACTCAAGCGAAATGAGTGGTCGGTCATGTGTGGGCCGGGTTGCAAGACGTTCTTGTTGAACCCTGCACGTGTATTTGCCTCTAGAGATACACTGCCGGCAGGTGGTCACATACCTTGTCATAGTTGGAATCCAATCTCCAATAAGCGCCCTGCGGTTTTTGATTTTATACTATGTATGTAGAGTGTGAGATGCAAGCGTTCTGCTATTTGGTTATTTACTTGATTAGACATTATTATAATACCACTGGATTCTGATATCAAAAAATTTTGGGTTATAGTAAGGTAAAAACCGTCCATGTTTATGTGTGGGTTGGTCTTACTATTATCCTTTTGATTCAAAAGGGATTTTCAAAGTTAAACTGTATGGTTGGAATTTACTCACACCAGTCCCATGACTGACCCAGAGTTTATTTTGTTTGTTTTTCCCTAACCTCTTGGGTGCCCAAATTTGTACGGGCAGTCAAGTGTTTCAGGCTTTACAGATACACTTGGAAGAGCTTGAAGCAGGAGTCTTCACTATTGGTTATTTAGAGTTATTTCCTCTGTATCAAATGCTATGTTGTACTCTCATATGGTATGTATATACAAAATAGATTTGTATTTCAAAGTTATGTTATATAATATATTTTATTTGTTCCGCTGTGAGATTCGTGTTTACTCTGATTATGTTCAGCTGTGTTCTTCTTCTTCTTATATTCTATTAGTTATATCTTTTCTATCTCATCCTATAATTTCTTTCTATTAATGATCCGGTATTTTCGATGTCTGAACAGTCGCCGCTGGGTTTTGTGTTGATTTTCAGAGTCGAAAATTCCAGTTCGTTACAAATCCAAACCCAACGACTACCATCCCTAGCTAAATACCCCCATTCCGAACACAATGGGATATGTTTCGCAGGCCCATTCGATTGTTTCAGTCGGTTTTCCTTCAAATTAAAATATAAAATATTCAATATTCGATTTGAACGTACATTTCAATTTGCCGGGGCCACATACTGATTCTAAAAATTCCCGAAAAATAAATCTAGCTATGTTTTGATGATACGGTCCTAACAAAACTAGTTTCCTTCGCCACGCTCACTTATTGACTTCAAAAATGGCCATTTTCTGAGACCGTTTGAAACATGGCCATTTTCTGGTCGATCCAATTTAATTGAAATTGACCAAACACATTTTCCTTCGCCACGCTCACTTATTGACTTCAAAAATTATGGAATTTTAAATCTAGCCATAGTCTGACATTCCGGATCCAACAAAAGTTGTTTCGTCGAATTCTGAGGTCGATTGCAAAATGTCTATTTTCAAGGGCGACATATTCTCTATAGTGACCTTTCTGAAAATTCATTTGGACATAACTTTTGATCCCCGCTATGAAACTTCGATTTTTCAGATTCGTTAGAAAGATATTCACTAACAGATTTAAATATTTTTGGTTTCACTAAAATCCGTTTTATTTTGCACCCGGTACTGTCAGTCAAAGTTTGAATTCAAATTTTGAAACTGCCGCGCCATTTCAGGCCTTGTTTATAATTTAAAATAATTATATTTATTTTCAAACATCGATTCAAACATACTTTTCGTCATTATTATTTAAAATAATTTATTTTAAATATTTAAAATCCACTAAAATAGCCAATTTAAAATTTTTAAACTAGCTCAGAATTTCTGGGTTGTTACAGGTTTTAATTAAGCCATTAATATTTTTCGTTTCCAATATTGTTTTACTTATTGACTATTTAATGCTCTTTCAAAATTTGAATTTCCATATTTATTATTACGGAAGCTTTACCATTTAGCAAAAGTTGTACTTTCGTTTTCCCTCAAAACATAATATGTTCTTATGCAATAGACATAAATTATTACTGGTTATCCTAACGGATACTTATTCCAAATTCTTTCTATTTATTTCTCCCTTATCCTCCCTATAAATGATAATTTTGTCACTAAATTGATTTCCATTTACTTCCTATTCGGTAAGAGTTTAAAATCTTTCTAATTTTCCAACCTTATAGTCCCTACGGCCGTTATGTGCTTACAGATCCCTAAATTGATATGGAATTTGCTAAATCACCATATGGTTTCTAGGGTATTTCAAGAAATTAAGGTCGATCCTCTCCTAGATGGACATACATATACTACATTATAGAGATATGTATAAATAAAATAAATATATACTAAATTTTTTTGAAAGCACTTTCTCAAAATGACAAGTACGCCTCTCATATGTACAGTCTCCTCTTAATCGGGTAACATAAGCTCTGATACCACATGTAACAACCCGACCAGAATAGGCCTAAATTTTGACCCTGAAAATGCACATTTGAACTTACAGCCAATTTAAATAGGTTGTTGACTCCTATGAGGAAACATAAACAGAGCCAACTAAAATAGACAACAGATTCTTACAACATAAGGGATAAAATATAATAACAGAAAGCAGATGTACCATCAAATAAAATCCATAAAAACGTTGGTTACACCATACCTCAGCTGTCACCAAAGGTACATCAATAAGAATAGTAATATCCTAGGGGTACAATACTACTGTCAAACATGATACTAATAATAATAGTAACTATATATCCTCCTTCGTCAGGCTCCAACCACCATGATTGCACAAATCAAGTGTTTCCCACCTATTAACCTGTTCATATGTTAGAGGAGGGAGGTAAGAACAATAAATTCTGGTGAAAGAAAATCACATAATCTTAAGAAATGTTGATTTCCAATACTTGTTAGTATAATCTCATCAAATTATGTCTACGCAAATCCAACTCATAATTAATATATTAATCAGGCAGAGTAGTCTAAAGTCACCTAAGGCTTATCTTAAAATTGTCATCACTATTAAATATACTCTCAATGTAAATCGAAAGATAGTAATCTACCACTAAATAACAAGTTTTAGGTAGCCATTTATCGCAACTTATGACCATCCCGGTGGACCAATGTGTTACTATCTAGCTGTCATTACTCCCTGTCACTTAATAGATAGGCGATCTTGTAACAACCCGGAATTTTGGGGCCAATTTAAAATTTTTATTTTAGAAATTTTAAGGGACTTTTAATATTTAAAATAATTTACTTTAAATAATAATGACTAAAAATTTATTTTAAAATGAATAAATTTAATTTAATTATAAAAGGAGTTTAAAACAGCGCTGCAGTTTGAAAATTTGAATTTGAACTTTGACTGACTGTACAGAATTCATTTTAAATCAGAATTGAGCGAAACAAGAAATATTTAAATCCTTTTAATTATATCTTTCTAATGAATCTGAAAAACTGAAATTTCACTTTATAATTTGAAAGTTATGTCCAGTTTAAATTTTAGAAAAGTCGCTGTAGAATTTATATATTTTTTAATATAATATATGGCCCTTGAAAATAGCCGTTTTACAAACGACCTCGGTTTTCGACGAAACCACTTTTGTTGGAACCGGAATGTCAAATTATTGTTAAGTTTAATTTTCTAGAATTTTTCGAATTAATATGTGAGCGTGGCAGAGGAAAACGTGTTTTGTCAGTTTCGCTCAAATTTAATCGACTTGAAAATGGCCATATATCAAACGGTCTCAGAATTCAACGAAATTAGTCTTGTTAGAACCTTATCGTCAAAACAAAACTAGAAATAATTTTTCTGTAATTTTTAGAGTTCTTATATGGCCCCGGTAAATTAAAATGTACATTTAAATTAAATATATAAATGCTTTGTATTTTAATTTAAAGAAAAACATATCGTAACAACTAAATTGGGTTACGAAACATATTCCATTGTATCCGGAATGGGGGTATTTGGCTAGGGGCAACATTCGTTGGGTTTGATTCAGAGTTCGGGGCATTAAACAAGAATTTTCGAATTAAAAGAATAATTAAATAATAAAAATACATGGTATAAATACACCTAGGAATACTAAACCCTAGCCCTAATACATACAGCCGCCGTGCCTTTTCCTCAATGGCTGAAAACGTCCCCTTTTAATCCTTTATTCCAATCCCGATTGAATTAGCTATTGATTCTTCAGCAACAGCGTAGAGCGTCTCATGAGCTTTGGAATTATACGATGATGATCTTTTTAAGATGAGTGGCTCGTGAGGATTTTGGGCCCAAACGGGCTCCGTTCGCTGCGGCCTTCCGATGGCCAGGAGGGTGCGAGCTGCACCATTTGGAGGGCGTCGATGAGAGGAAGGTGGGGGCTTTCGAGTGGTGATAGCTGATCGATGGTCAACGACTTCAGGGTGGCGCGAGGTGGAGAGAGAATGAACGGACGATGGGTTCTGTTTTCTTTTACAGAACGTAGAAGAAGGAGGAGAGGGATTAATATCCCCTAATGATGTAATCAATATCACTAATTATATTTAATTTATAAATTAATCTTTCAATGTTTAAAATTGAATAACTTTGTCAAACGGATACCGGATCAGATAATTTCAGATCCGTTGGAATCAGAAAAACGAGCTCTACAGCATAGAACCGATCAGATCTGAAACAGAGCAAATCAAAATTCAAGGAAAATTCAGATCTGAATAGCAATGTGAGAATTTTATTTATTTATTTATTTTAATTAAAAATAATTAATTATGATTGTAATTTTCTTCCGATCTGCTGTTAAATTCAAATTGATTGTTATACGTGAGTTGATATTGGAATTGTTGTTTGTTGATTACGATGGTTGTGATGTTCATGTGTGTTAGAATTGGATATACAATAGAAGTTATTTCTTTATGTGAATCCATAGTTGTTGTTAAGATTTGATTTGTGATAGAAATCATTCCTTTATGTTAAACTATGAACACGAATCATTCTCATAATAAAGATTTCATCTTTATGTTGAATCCATGAACATGAAATTTGTTTTCATAAAAATCACCTTTTTGTGAAAACGTGATTATAGATATAGAAATCACCATTTATGTTAAAATTCAAAAGGTCATTTATGTTGAGTTATAATCACCATTTATGTTAAAATTCAAAAGGTCATTTATGTTGAGTTATAATCACCATTTATGTTAAAATTCAAAAGGTCATTTATGTTGAGTTGTAATCGCCATTTATGTTAAGATTCAAAAGGTCATTTATGTTGAGTTATAATCACCATTCATGTTAAAATTCAAAAGGACATTTCATGTTAAAGAATATACATCAGGTTAAAGTAACACTTTTGATTAAGAAATGTATATTAGATAGAAATAACATTTTCATATTAATGTTACATTAGAAAAAGAAAGAACATTTTCACATAAATGCTGCATTAGATTGGAAAAGCCATTTGAGATACAATGTTGCATTAGTATAAAAATCACATTCTTATTAGAAATGTTCATTTACTATAAAAACTATTTTTATTTAAAATGTGTATATAGAATAAAAGATCATTTTTATTAGAAATACCTCACAAAAGTAAACATTTTTGTATATCAAAAAGAGTTAGGCAAAAATAGATATTTTTGAACATTTAAAAGGGATTAGACAAAATCATCACACTTTGTTTACATTAAAAGAATCAGACAAAATTATCAGTTTTGGTCATTTTAAAAAGAATGAGTTGGAAATGATCATTTTTGCGGATTAAGAAAAATGAATTAGAAAACATTCATTTTGTTACTTTGAAAAGAATGAAGTAAATTCATTCATTTTTGTCACTTTAGAAAAATGAATTAGAAAACATTCATTTTGCCACTTTGAAAGAATAAAGTAAAAATGGACATTTTTGTCACTCTAAAAGAATGAAAATAAAGATTTACATTTTTCTTACGTTAGAAGAAAAAGAATAAGAAAATATACATTTTTATCAAATGTAAAAGAATAAGGAAATATACATTTTTATCAAATGTAAAGAATGAAATACAACATTCTTTTTATCATTTAAAAAGGAGTGAAGCAAAAATACTCATTTTGTTTACATTGAAATGAATTAGATAAAAACTGGCATTTTGTTCACATTGAATTGAATTAGAGTTAAACATAATTTTTGTTAGAAAGTAAAATATACATTTTGCTAGAAAATGAATATTGGAATAAAAGTACATTTTGCTAGAAAATGAATATTAGAATAAAAAGAACTCATTTTTGTTAGAAAATGAAATTAGAAATAAAAAATACATTTTTGTTAGAAAATGTTTATTAAATAAAAACAATCTTTTTATTTGAAATGTGTTATGCAAACAAAAATGACATTTTGATTTGAAAGTT
The DNA here is from genome assembly GCA_030737875.1 of Allium sativum. Taxonomy (NCBI): domain Eukaryota; kingdom Viridiplantae; phylum Streptophyta; class Magnoliopsida; order Asparagales; family Amaryllidaceae; genus Allium; species Allium sativum. The sequence goes on from CM060911.1 coordinate 230,851,763, forward strand.
GTTATACAAATAAAAACCACATTTTTGTTAGAAATGGGTTTTGCAAATTAAAATATCATTTTGTGTGAATATGATTAGTGAAGAAAAATATCATATTTTGTTTATTTAAAAAGATTAGACAAGAACTCACATTTTTGTTTATTTAAAAAGAATTAAACAAAATTCATATTTTGTTTACATTAAAAAGGATTTGGCAAAGTCATCATATTTTGTATACATTCAAAGAATTAAACAAAATTCAAATTTTGTTTACATTAAAGAGGATATGACAAAATTCATATTTTGTTTACATTAGAAAGGATTTAACCAAATTATACATTTTGGTCATTAGGAAGAAAGATTACATTTTGATCATTAGAAAGAATTTGACGAAATGATCATATTTTGTACATTTAAAAGAATTAGACAAAATTACAATTTTTGTCATTCTAAAAGAATTATGATAAAAGATACATTTTTTTCATTTTAAAAAGAATGAAGTAAAATATTCACTTTGTCATTTAAAAATGAATGATACCAAAATATACTTTTTGGGTCAATAAATAAGGGTTAAGCTGTTATTGTCATTTGTCAACGATAAAAGAATGGGAATAAAGGACTAGATTTTTATCGTCGTTTGTCCACAATAAAAAGAATAGAGAAAAAGACAAGATTTTTATTGTCAATTGTTAACGATGAAAAGAATAAAAACAAAAGTTAAGATTTTGTTGGCATGGGTTAACAATAAGAAGATTAGAAATAATTTTTTTTTATTGTCAATCTGCTACAATAAAAAGATCATATGTTAAAAATATGATATTAGTTATGGCTTGAAACATATGTCTGTGATGTTGAAGTGTTTGGTGTGTTAAATATATGGTTAGTATATTCAAACTGAACAGTACACTTCCATTTACAAGTCATCCGACTTGTTTATGTGATTAGGTTAATAATTTTTACACATCGCCCAAGTGCACAAATAATTTATTATCTGGTTGCTGGATGAAACCCCACACGGGTGTTGGGATGATATTTGATCTACACTAGTCCCAACATTTAGTGTAGAATTCACTTTGGTTGTTAATTGGATGTTTGATAATTATTTATCATGCTTGTTGATTTCATGCAATATATGTTTGTTGATTGAGTCACATTCCAATAAAGAATATTCTAGAAAAGAATACTTAAGTAAATATTTTAGAAAACAGAATATATTTTAGAAAAATATATTTTTATTGAAATGAGCTCGTTATTAACTAGAATTAATCATTAAATTTTAATTTAATGAAGACTTCCAATTCTTTTATATTTAATTGAAAATTAAATCGAATAAATTGGATTTTGGGTTTGTCGTGAATAGTGTCTTAAATAACACTGTTCTAAAACCCCGTATGAAAAGAATAATCTTTTATTTAGATTATTAAAGTTTTCAATTATATTTAGTAATTGGAATAAGATGAAACATGAGTTGGGTTTATTGTGAACCATGTTTTTAAGTGACATGTGTTCTTTAACCCAGCTGACAGTGAAAATATGATTTAGAATTTATAATTTTTTTATTAAGATTTAAATGGGAATTCTCCAAAAGCCAAGTTTTCCAATTTAATATATTAAATTGGAATTGAATATAATTCGAATTAACATTAACCGAGGTAAGTTTCTGTAAAAGAAGACCAATACTACATACGGAATTTAAAAGGCTTTGCCGTTATTCCATTTATATTATTGGTCGGATACAGAAATTTATAATGATTAGATATTGATTTGAGTTCTGTGAAGGTTCCATATTTTATGGAAGATGATTTTGGGTTTATCGTGCACTATGTTTAAATGACATTAGTTCTTTAACCCAGTTAGAACCCAGTTAAAGTTAAGATTAATTTCTTAAATTTAAATAATCATTGAATAATGATTTTTGGTATTTAAAATCCAATTGGAGTTTTGATAAATCTTCAAAGAAAAGATCTAAGGATAATTTTAAGAATTTATCTTTGATATAATAATGTGAATATTTTATTTAAAGGAATATTCTGAATTGGAGTGAGGCGTTGGATGTGTTTTTACAGCACTTGATTATTAATTATAAAAATACATGAATTATTCGGAAAGACCGGGTTTAACCCATTCCGAGTAATTACTACGACGATGAAGAGTCGAAGATGAAGATGGTGGTTGAAGACCGATGATCTTCACATCGAATGGATGTGTTGCTACAAAGACACTTGATGGGAGTAGCTACCTTGAAGGGGCTTCAGTGGTGGTCGTCCGGACTATTGTTGATTGTTCGGATTTGGTTTTCGCTCAGACCCAGAGCATAAGCTAGTAAATGGATGCGTGTCTGACATTAGATTTCATTCGATGTAAATTAAATCGATTTCTGTTAATGTATGTCTATTTGGTGGTGGAGGATTTATTCTCTGCTTAACACCCTGGTATATATATTAATAGTGATCGATCGCATGGCGTGAATTGTCAATGTGGCACGCCAAGATGCAAATGATCAAGGCTTTTTTTGAAAAGCAGGGCCTTGTGGGATGATCGAAGTATAGCCTATTACGGCCTAGCTTTGTGTATAGCGTGACTTCGTGAGCCTCACACCTCGGTATGAGTCAAAAACGGGATTAGGACTGCAGGGAGTGCACACGTTTCTTTCTAGCTAGGAGTGGTGTCAGTGCTTAAACTGGCTGACATTTTACTTATGTGGATGATGGATTTTGTGGCGCCTCGGATTTTTATAGGCCGTTAGTGGTCATACTATAGGTCCAAAGGGATCAGGAAGCGTGTGTTCAGGCATAATTAATCCACTACCCTTAGGTAGGGACCGACCCTGAAGATCCAAGGATTCACTGCGGGGAATCCTGAGGCATTTGCTAGAGTGTCTCGAATCGGAGAGGAGCTTGCCCCTAGCCTCGACTCATGATGGAAATCCAATTTCCAATACGACCTTGCGGTTTTGATTGTAGAACTAGTATGGCGACATAGTAGGATGGGGGTACTATGCCGTCTATGATTGAAATATTTTATTAAAACATATACACACTAATACTAAATCCGTTTTATCATATCAAGCATCTTTTGACCATTATAAGGTAAAACCCTATCCTCCGGTTTGCGTTGCATTGTGTGATGGGACTTGGGTCTTATAATGGTTTCATTTTTCTAAAAAGCATTGCGTTGTTTAACGATTTACTTTATTTTATGCACTGGCAATACAATGGAGTAAACCCGTTCCGCATTAGCGGCGTGGTCCTGTGATTAGCCTTATTATTAGGTAGTTAAGTTAAGATTTCTCATACTAGTCCCATGACCGACCTGTAGTTTGTTTCACTGGCAAACTCGGGTGCCCATATTTTTCTACACGGGCAGTCGAGTAGCTTTTTGCAGATATATTTACAGGATCCTGGCTTACAGCTGAAGTGGTATTCGGAAAGCTCTGTATCCGTGTATTCCTTCTAGTTGTATATTTGTATTATTTTTCCGTTGCTATTTAAATGTAATTTAAAACTCTGATATTATTGTATTTCTATTATGTAATAAGTATTCATACTCTGTTACATTCTTGTACTCTGATGTAATTGTTGTTATCAGCAATGAAATGTTCTCCAGTTTGTGTTCTGATGTGTATCGTTCTCAAAGCAATCTAGGCTTTCCTTTATAGGGAAGTTTGGGTCGTCACAGATCCCTTGGAAATTTTCATATTTTCATCCTTGGGTATGCCCTCACATATCCCCTAGATAAGAAGCGGTCAACTTCTGGAGAACTACCTTACTCATACATCCATCATTTTAATTAAGACCGTTTAATACCTTATAAGAGATAAGCGGACCTAATGACCACTTAAGACCTAATAAGGGAGGGCCCAATGACTTCAACCCTTCTAAAAAATAAACATTATAAGAGGCATAATTTCCTAACCACTTAATACCCAAACAATGTAGGTAAGCCACTTAATACCTTCTCAAGGAAGGCCTACTTCACTCAAATACACACACACACACACAAGACATCTCGCGTTAAACCGACCACTTGTAGATGTTGGATTTTTCAAGCAGTTCCGGGTAGGCTTCTACTATAAGTTGGGCTCAACCTCGCGTCTTTATGTAATAATTATAATGGTTTATGCCACCTAGACCTCTAACATTAAATAGACTAACTTGTAAATGCTACATATATCGGTCAGTTCTGGGCAGGCTTCTACAACAACTTAGGATTGAACTCGTGTCTATGCGTCATTAATACTAATAAAAGCCAGTAATACTCGTACGCCTACAAATATCCTATAGGAACATTTATAATTCTAATTTTAGCGCATTTAGTATGCTCTTGATTTGAATTTAATACACATTTGTCATACATTAATTACGTTGTAAATAACAATAATTAAAGCGTAAATTAGGCGCATGTAAGAAATGTCCTAAACTATTGAAATGTCAATCCTATCATCAAATTATGGTTTAAAAAATTACTTCTCTAACTTCATCAACATGGCCTACACATGTATATTCACATTCAATCAACAACAGCAAAATAACAACATTTACATAAAAACTTGTAACCATAGTTCAAAAGATTATTTCAATAATAAAAGAAAGTCAAAGTGCAATATGTAAAATCTTCTTTTTGGTACTGCTTCACTTTTCATATGATATATATATATATATGTATATATGTATATAAAAAAACTTAAGACTTTAGTGATTTGTATATAATACGTTCATAATGTCTATTTTAAAAATAGAAGCTTAAACCTACTAAATCTGCAACACTCAAGTCTTATGTCATTGCACACACATACACAATTTTTTATAATTTTACAAAGGAGTGGATCAGACCATTATCAGAAATTGCACAACACCCAAAAGTATTTCTTTATTACATCAATAACCAAAACCCAATTTACATCAATTAATTGAACATTTCTGCAAATTATAAGGAATTTTGAGGATTTGTTTGTGTTTTGTTTTTGCGCAAATCAAAACCCCTTAGGCATAACATTCCAAATATACACTGTAGAATATAGAAAACAGAAAAATAATATAATTTCAACTCATAGAGAAAAATAGAGAAGGATAGTGAATTCAATTTAGAATCTAAAAAAAATCTAGATTGAGCCTTTCGAATCAGCGTACTCCATATCCTCTTAAAATCATATATATGGATTGAATTTAGAATGTCATATATATTATACTTATTTCCAAAATTTATATATAAGAATTTAGATTTAGAAAAGACAGAATATAGGTTAGAAGAAGTGAAGAAACCAAACATGTTTTTAGAATTAAGAAAATGGCGGAGAGGCGGAATTGAGGCGTAAAAGAAAATGAATGTAAGGTTTAAGGGAGAGGTTAGGGGTCTTTCTTTAGTTTCTTGTATGTATGTGGACTATAGGATTAGTTATATTTAATATGGATAGTCCGTTTAAGCAAAACTAAATAAAAACCCTCAACAAAAAGTGCCTCTCTCCCGCCTACGACCATAAGGGCGGTCAACCCCCTTCTTATGTGGTGGTCGAACCCCTTCTGGCTCGAGCGCAGGGAGATTCAGTTCCCTTTACATTGTTATTACATTAATTATATTATAAATCTAATTGATTTTTTTTAATTCTTGTCCCCTCTTATATATAAATATTTACACACAAATTCAACTCTCCAAGGAATATTCCATTATGCCACTTAGTATATAATTTTATTCTGTGTTTATATTTATTCAGCTTGAATTTAAAATCTTGTGTGTACACAATTGTAACGACCCAGAAAATCTGAACCAATTTAAAATTTCTAAATTGGCTAAAATAAGGGATTTTAAATATTTAAAATAAATATTTTAAATAATAGCAATGAAAACTAAGTTTGAATCAACAATTGAAAACGAATATAATTAATTCTAATTATAAATAAGGCCTGAAATGGCGCTGCAGTTTCAAAAATTGAATTCAAACTTTGTCGGACTGTACCGGGTGCAAAACAAAACGGATTTGAGCGAAACCAAAAATATTTAAATCTGTTAGTGAATACCTTTCTAACGAATCTGAAAAATCGAATTTTGATAGCGGAAAGCCAAAGTTATGGCCAAATGAATTTTTAGAAAGGTCGCTATGTAATTTATATAGCCCGTGAAATTGGCCATTTTGCATACGACCTCGGAATTCGACGAAAACACTTTTGTTGGATCCGGGATGTGAAGTTATTGCTAGGTTTCAAATTTCATAATTTTTGAAGCTAATATGTGTGAGTGGCAAAGGAAAATGTGTTTTGGTCAATTATAGTTCAATTGGATCGACCAGAAATGGGCCTTTTTGCAAACGGTCTCAGAATTCGACGAAACTAGTTTTGTTGGGACAGTATCGTCAAAACATAGCTAGATTTATTTTTCTGGAATTTTTCGAATCAGTTTGTGGCCTTGGCAAATTGAAATGTACGTTCAAATTGAATATTGAATGTTATATATTTTAAATTGAATGGAAACTGACTGAAACAGTCGAATGGGCCTACGAAACATATTCCATTGTGTTCAGAATGGGGGTAAAACGCTAGGGACGACAGTCGTTGGGTTTAGATTGGTGGTCATGTCAGAAAACCCCTTTAAAACTCCCCCGGCCAATCATATTTTTTTTAAAAAAACCTAATTTTCTCTCTCCCCGTAACAGCCGATCGACGGCGAAAACCTTTCTTGCCGTTCCCATCCACTTTCCGACCGCCTCATCCACTTTCAGCCCCTCCGCCAGTTAGGGTTTTTGTCCAGCTCTCCCTCCTCTTCAAATCCGACCTGGTCTCGCTCCTCCTCGTTCAGCCGTCAGCGAGAACCAACGGCTCAAAGTCGAGCGTTTCAGGCCGCCGCCACGAACGCCAGGGGCCACCGAGCTGGCCCACTCCCCACGCGCGCAAAGCTCTCTCCTGGCCCTTTGACGCTGCGAAGGTCGATCGTCCTCTAGCTTCACGGATTTCGCGAAATTCCCAACCCTAATTTTGAACAAATCAGAGAGGTATACGGCTATTTTAATATAAACTATATTATAGCAGTTCTAAGCGCTACCGTTTATGATTTAACTGTAAAAATCATATCTTTTTCGTTTCTTTACGAAATTCAGTGAAACAAGAGACAATGGACTCGTGTGGACGTCTTCTACCTTCTAAAAGAGACCACATATTTTTCTGAGCCTTCTGCTATTTTTGGTGGAGTGGAACCCAATGTGAGATTTCTAATTTACAAACGATATGGAAAACGACAATGTATAAATTATATAGTCGATGTATGAGTTATATAAGCGTTGTACACCTCATGTATAAGCGTTGTATAAGTTGTACGTTCGATGTATAAGTTATATATGCGTTGTAAAAATTATATATGTGTTGAAATAGAAGTGAATTGCTATGTATATACATATACATATACATATACATATATATATATATATACGCCCCTCGTCCACAAACCATGGACGATATTTATTGGTTGTGATTGGTGTGAAAATTGATTGATAGCGAATGGTTGATTGGAATTGTTTGTGGTTGATATTGATTGATTGTGGTTGAAAAATACCCATTTGTGGTTGAGAAATATTTGGTTGAAACCACATAGGATTAGTTTGTGGAAATGAAATAAATATATACATGCCGCCTGCGTGCAAACTAGATGCATGATCCCCATTGTCAAAAACCGTGAGGTTTTAAGGTAGAGCGAGGAGCCATACTAGGGACGGTCCCGGTTTTAACTACCCTGCCGTTATGCTACCGAAATTTTGAATAATATTCATGTGTTTGAATTATTTTCATTTGTTGAAACTATATTTATTCGTTGAATAGAAACCCTTCATATGTTGAATCGATATTCATTCATTGAATTAAAATTCATGTGTTGAATGGTATTAGTGTTTTAAATATAAAAATCACATTTTTATCTATATATAGAAACTATAGGAAACCTTCTTGTGTTGAATCGAAATTAATATGTGAATTGAAATTCATGTGTTGAATGGTATTCGTGTTTTAAATATAAAACTCACATTTTTATCGACATTTATAAACTGTAGAAAACCTTCATGTGTTGAATCGAAATTCATTCGTTGAATTGAAATTCATGTGTTGAGTGGTATTCATATTTTGAAATAAATTGTTTTATAATAAAAATCATAATTTTTGATCACCTATATGAAATATATAAAATAATCGTGTTTTGAAATAAATTGTTTTACATTAAAAATCACATTTTTATTATATACATGAATTGGTAAAAATAGTGAAGTGTTGAAATAGAAGACAGTCAGATAAAAATATCATTTTTTATCAAACATATGAAAGGAATATCGCTTTGAAATCGAAGAATCGATATATATATATTTAAATAGAATTAAAATATATCGAATAACGACGCTGCAGTTCGTATTTTGAAACTGTGATTTCAAACGATTATACCGGGAGATCCGACCATCGGATTTTCCTGAAATCGCAACCGTTGGGTTCGCTTTGGAAAAATCTTTCCAACGGCACCAACTTTGTAAAAATCCAACGATTGGATTGTCTGGAATGTTTAATTCAAATCTGAAGAAAAACAGTGCCAGAATCGATTATATTTATATATATATATATATATAATTATATTTAATCGAATAATGTCGCTGTAGTTCGTAATTTGAAATCGAAACTTCAAACGATTATACCGGGAGATCCGACCGTCGGAATTTCCCAAAACTGGGACCTTGGATTCGTTTTAAAAAGATCTTTCTAATGATATAAATTTTGTGAAGATCCAACGGTTAGATTTTCAGAAATGTTTAAATCAAATCTGAAGAAAAACAGCGCCACGGCCGCGTTATGGCCCGAAGCGTCGTTTTGAATAAATTGGCTATTTTAAAATAAATAAAAATAGCGATAAATCATTATAAAATATTATAAACGATATGGATGTGAAATTTAGAAATTAACTGAAGGTTGGCTAAGTCGAATGGTTTCTTGGGTATTGATCTGATGTTGGTTTCGGCCTTCGGGGTTAATATTTGGGAAATCGCTCTCTTACTGATTGACGGTTAGTGACTAATGAATTGAAATGATGTGTGTGTATGTTAGTGTTGCACTTGTTAATTATATACGCGAGTTGCTCAAAAAGACCGGGTTTATCCCATTCTGAATAACTGAATCGACGATAAGAAATCGAAGATGAAGACGGTGGTCGAAAACCGAAGATCTTCACCTCGTTTGGATGGCAACCGAGGTCCTGATTGGGAGGCATCCCGAAATATGGATAATGAGTGGTGATCGTCCAGACGTACGTGGTGATCGATGGGTTTGCGAGGTATATAGTACCTCCGGTTTCGTTCAGACCCAGAACGGACTTGCAAATGGACAGTGTGTCTGACATTGGAATTTATTCTGTGTGATTGATAGCCATCAGTTGCACAGTGTGAATTGTCTATGTGGCATGCTAAGATGCAGTGATCAGGGCTTCTGTTGAAAAGCAAAGTCTTGTGGTGATGATCAAAGCCCCGTCTGTGTGGCGTAGCTTTGTGTATAACGTAAATTCGCGAGTCTCACACCCCGGTATGAACCAGAAACGGGAGAAAGGACCTCAGGGAGGGCATGCGTTTCCTCCTAGCTAGAAGTGGCGTCAGTGGTTTTACACGCCCTGACGAGTTTGATTTATGTGGTTGTTGCTGTTGCGAGGCGCCTCGGTTAGATCGGACGATCCGGGTCCGATGGAGTCATTTGTTGGCTCGCTTACCCCCCAAAGGGCGGCGAAACGTTGTGCTCAGGCATTTTAATCCACTCCGTGTGGACCGGCCCTGTTGCTCCAAGGGTCGATGCGTTCTGATCCTGAGACTCGGGCTAGGCAGTCTCGAATTCGGTAAGGACTATCTTTTGCCTTGGTTCATGACGGAAATCCAATTTCCAGATACGTGACCGTGCGGTTTTGATTGTATATATATATATATATATATATGGCGACATGATATATGGTACCCATGCCATCTATGGTTGATAGTTATGATTCGAAGTTGTTTTGAAACATGTAAACACTAGTAATAATATCAAGTGCTTTTGTTTTATTCGTATCAACCATATTTTGGCCATTATAAGGTAAAACTCTATCCTCCGGTTTGCGTTGCATTGTGTGATGGGAACTGAGTCTTATAATGGCTTCATTTTTATAAAAAGCATTGCGTTGTTTAAAAGAATGATTTGTTTTAAAGCACTGGCAATCCAATGGAGTAAACCCGTTCCCCGAAAGTGGCGTGGTCCTGTGATTAGCCATATTATAAATGTGTTGAGTAGATTTCTCATACCAGTCCCATGACTGACTCGTAGTTTGTTTCACTTTCAAACTCGGGTGCCCCATTTTCTACACGGGCAGCCTTGTATTCAGGTTTAGCTGGCTCTTTCTGGATAGCTGGAGCTGAAGATGGATTCTATCATTTATCTATTTTATGCTGTTCAGCTCCTATTGTACATATTTTGTTTGTTTTCTGCTATAGACATTTATGTATAGCTGAACTATATTTGTACTAAGTATGATCCTGTATACTGTGTAACTCTGATGATTACGTTTATCCAGTGTATTCTATTGTACATTATCTGGTGTATTTATTTAATTCTATCCCGCTATTATCTGTTTCTGTGTTATATTCCAAAGATTACCCTTGCCTCCGTCTGTACGGGAAACGGGGTCGTCAAAACAATTGTTGTATAAATTTTTTTATTAATAAGTTTTACATACAGACTCCATTTTCTACAAATATAAATTAAAATGGACTAGAATCTTACCATGAATACAATGGTAATACTTTCGTGAACCAATTCTCAATCATCCAAAATTCTTATTTTCAACCCATTAATATCTTATACATTTATTTTTGTTTTTTAATTTAAACTTAATTCCTATATCTACTTAGGGTATATTTTATGGAGTGTTACATTATGACCTAGGGTTGGGTATTGCGCGAGGTATTGGAATTGGTCAATGGATTTGATTGCATCAAAATTCTTCGCATGGAAAGGAGCTGCATTTGACCAAAAATTTAAAAACATTAGGCTATTTGGGGCAAAATTCTTTATTCTAAGGGGAGATGCATGCGAGAAATTCACAATTTAAGGGTGTGCTAAGAACTACAGGGATCGAATGTATCTAATAAGCTAGTATAACAAATACTGTCTAATTACTAACAATATGAAATACGTAAAGTAAGAAGCAATCATGCCAGATTTTTATATTGATTCGGACCACCTGTCCTAGTCCAGTCCCAAAGCTCCCTTTTGACTTTCTACCTATCAAAATGACCCTCTCTTTGCTTGAAGGAATAGGCTTACAATCGAGTAGTTTTCTCGAAAAAGATGTGTTTTTGATAAAACTTATTCTGATTTACTAGTACAAGATCTTCTATAATCTCCTTCATATAGTATATGATTTGAAGTTCTTAGTGTATAGAAGAGACAAGTAGAATGCATTTTGAACGCTTTTAGAAATCAAAGAATTACATAGAAGATAATGAATAGAGAAGATAGATTTAGAACGATTAGTTAACCAAATCTCTTTAATACAAGCTTATTTATAGAAAATGAAGAGGTTTTTTAGAAGAGAAAAGATTTTTGGACTATAACTTTTGGTTCTAAAGTTGGATCTTTTGGTAGAAGAAAAGCTACGTATGAAGAATAGAGGCATCCCTTTAATATGAAGAAGAACCCATTCATAAAATATTCTGTTACTCAGCACAGATGTTTGTACTGGTACTTTGGAAAATTTTCCAGAACTCAGTTTAGACGTCTGACATAAGTGTCAGACATTTGCACTAGAACTGTGGAAATTTCCAGGGCCCAATGATAGACATCCGAACTAAATGTCAGACGTTTGTCATCTGCACTAAATTTCTTGGATTTGTTCGTTTATAGAACCATTTTGTAAACTAAAGTACTATTCGAGAATATTTTACAAATCATTTATAAGGCGTTACACTGAATATTACTAATACCATGAAGCTCATTTTTTTGTCTTTAAATCTTCGATTATTATTGTATACTTGCATACTTAGATGATATATATATATATATTGATTGTACAGTTGTTGTCATTAAAAGCGCATAATAGAGGCTATAGCATTCTCCCTCTTTTTAATGATGACAACTATACAATTAATATTATGTGATTTCTCCCTCTTAGTTAGTGATCTCCCTACACAACTATATTTACCCTTTGTCATTACCAAAAAGGATATGTGATAAAGTGAGTGTAATAAAACAAAAAACCACAAACTACTTCTGTAATGACCCGCATTGGCAAGGGTATTATGATTAATTTATTTAATTGTATAAATGGTAGGTTAGTGAATTACATGGTCGTTGAATAAAATAATAGTGAATATTTAATTAAAATAATAATTAAATAATATATTTAATTCTGAAATAATCAGGATTAGCCGAAATGACAATATGGCGTGAACCGGATCATCTGTGATATTTAATTCAGTTTGGAATTGATTTTGAATAACGAATATATTCAATCGTCGACAGTTGAACGTATAGTTTATAATATAATTATAAACGAGCTCGAAATGGCGCTGCAGTTCGTAAATTGGTGATTCGAACTTCAACTAAATGTACATGATTCGTTTTGAATCGGATTTCTGTGAAACAAGAAACGTACAGAGCTGGGGGAGTATATCTTCCTAGTGGAAGAGAAGAATCAAGATTTCATTGTGTAGATTTTGATTTACGGCTAAATCAAATTTTGAAATAGTCGCTATAGAATCGTTTATCGACCATAACGGTTTATTCGATATAACTAGATATCGGATTCGAATTTAGACAAGGTTCTTTTGAGACGTAGGGATAATTTAATTTTTAGAATTTTATGGAAATTTTTAATTAATTAAATAAGCAACTTTTTATTTGGAGTATTTTGCACCCTGTAGTCAACATTTTGGGATTTCACAATATGAGTCAACCTACCGATATTATTTTATTTCTGGAGTCGGGACACCTCACTCGTCACGATAGTGTTTTTATTTCTGTCCGTACGAAAGCAGAATTTTACGTAAGAGGATATGTAAAACAATCCACGCCATCAATTATCAAACTGCAAACCAAATCGTATTACCATCCACTCAATCGACCAGACTACTCAAGGTTGTAGCTCCCGAAACGTGTACAAAGCTCGAACGTGGAAACTAAGTATAAACTATGCATATTTTCACTTAGTGAATATAAACGAATGCATATAAGTAGGTCACGTTTATAGTGGACGTGGGATTTCCGCAGAGGCCTAGGATGTGAGGACATACACATGCCTACGTCCTACCGTGTACAACATCGTTTAAAGCCTTAAGTTTCACCTACCTTTCTATTATAAATATACACCCACAGTACCACTCTAGTCACTTTAGATCTCTGCAAATAAAAAAGCAAAGCCCTTTCACTTCTTCCATCTCATCTTGCCTTTCCATTCTTTCCTCTCTAAATACATGGTGCATACAGCGGCATAAAGGAACGGATGTGCTAATATAAGAGGGAACAAAAGATGGAGCAGGCGTATGAATGCAGGAGAGAGGTATGCGAGAGGACCAATGTGGGTATGGGTTTACCAGTGGACTCGGGAGGGCATCAGACCGGTTAAGAAGGGTATCGAAAGATGGGAAGATCAAAGGGGTATGACAGTGGAGTTTTTACGTGAATGAGAGGTGGAATAAAGGAGCTTAATGCGGTGGAATTTGATGAGTGGACATGCGTGTTTAGGGGCACGTGAAGGCCATGCGTGAACAAATGGTTGGAAGTACGGTAGGTTGGCAAATGGGAGCCGGCATGCTTGTGGTGGGTGCTATGGTACACAAACAGCAAAGGAAGGTGGGACTACATGAAGTAAAGGGTGGATACGTGGAAAAGAAGGGTTGGCGAAGGAGATTGGGTGGTATTTTTATGAATGGGTTGGAGTGAAGAACGGTTTTGGCCACTTGTTTTTGTTTTCCTGCTGGTGTATCAATGTTCGAGCGGTCCTTGGTGGCAAGGAGGAGGAGTAACCGAGTGTGCAGGTTGAATTTGAAGTGGACAAACTATGGAGATATGGGATTTATATGTCACGACAACAGTGGAAAATACAGGAAGACAGAAAGAGATGGTATTGTTCATGCGGATGACAATATTGCTGGGTCGACATTTAAAACAATAGGATTTGGTAACTGACGCAGAAATGGGAAAACAACACGGTGAAGTTGAGATTATTTGTCCGCCGGTTATACAAGGGTTCCACGAGCGGGTTGATCCATTGGAATCATATGGACGGATGCTACCAAATGGGACTGACTGGGAGTGGAGTGGAGCTCGTTACAATTTATGGCGAAATAAATTGCCCGACTGAATCAAATAACGCAAACCGTTATTCAACGGTTAACGCGCAATGTGAGTAAAACTCACTAACTCTCCTCAATTTATATTTTAATATAAATTGTACTTTATTTATTGACTGCTGTATATTGATTGTTAAACTGGACTGTTAAATAGATTTGACTGAAAACGTAGTTATAGTTAATCTATGTACTGTTAATCAAATGTGGTTCTGTATAACAGGATATTTCATTTCAAAATGAAATATGATATATATTATATTGGGTAACATCTGTGGATGCAGGGAGACAGGTTGGAGGAATCCGACTGGACAACAATTATTTTACTGTTTTCATATATAGTGTTATATGATGTGTTATATAATCTGTTCTGGATTATGTGTGTTAGAATGATATTAATCATTGTTATTCGATATTTTACATATCATAAGAAACCCTGAGTTGTGAAATGGAATATTTCAATGCATATTGAAATAAAGGAATTTTATAAAATCAACCGATTTTATAAAAGGAAAGTATTTATAAAACGAAAAGAGTTTTATAAAAGGAAAAAAAATGTTGATAAAACAAATAGAGTTTTATAAAAGGGATATTTATTTAGAAAATAAATAGAAATAGGAATAAGGAATATTTATTTAGAAAATAAATAGAAGTTAAAAATAGGAAATATTTGTAACGGTAAATAGAAATTGTAAATAAGGAATATTTGTAACGGTAAATAGAAGTTGTAAATAGGAAATATTTGTAACGGTAAGTAAACGTTAAAAAAAGGGAAATAGTTGTAACGGAAAACGTAGTTTATCAAAAGGAGTTAATCAAACGTAGTTTATAAAAAGGGGTTAATCGAATATAGAAATTAAGAAGTGAAGTTAAACAAAAATTAGAAACTGACTAGAAATTAGTAAGTTGAATAGTTTTCTGAGTGTTGATCTGATGTTGGTTTCGGCCTTCGGGGTTTATACTTAGAGAATTGTTCTCTTACTAGTTTACAGTTAGGGACTAATAGTTGTGGAATGATAGCGATGCGTAAATGAGGATTGGAAATGTTTTCCAATGTTGAAAATGTATATTTTCTAGTTTTAGAAAATAAGGAAATATGAATATATATATATATATGATTGATGATTGGATCGATAATTCCATTTGGAATTAAGATCGTTGTTTGTACACCGACATATTTTCATTTGATAGTTAAATCACAGACTATCGAAGTTTTGACCATTTTACGTTGTTAATATGGAGAGACCGGTTGGATTATTATCCGAAGAACCACTCCGTATCGACATAAGCGTTGTGATCAAATACGATGAAGAAATTGAAGACGGAGTAAAGTGCAAGGGCTGTCCTATTTACAGAATAGTGCCTTCGGTTTCGTTCAGTCCCAGAACGAACGTATATGGATGAATGTCTGACAGAATAGTTCCAATGATCGAAAGAGTTGGACTGTACAAATATATATGGTGGCCAACGGATTTATTCCCTTCGCATAATATCCAGAATCTATTTGTGCAGATCCAACTAATGATTAACGGATCTGATAATGTGGCATTCAAAGTGATCGTGTTATCAATGAATGGAAAGTAAGCGTAGCTTCTAGCCTCACATCTGGTAAATGACAAAAATCGGGCAGGCAGCATGGCTAAGTCGGTCGCACCGAAGTAGGGTGTATAATCACCTATCTAGAGAATATTCATTTGCTTCTTTAATCTATCAATGCTGTCCCATATATATGCGGGAAACGGTTGCTGATCCCGACCGTTGGTGATGTACATTCGATACACTCAAGCGAAATGAGTGGTCGGTCATGTGTGGCTGAGTTGCAAGATGTTCTTGTTGAACTCCAGTGTATCATTCCTAGAGTACACTGATCGGAAGGTGGTTCCATACCTTGTCATAGTTGGAAACCCAATCATCCAATACGCACATGCGGTTTTGATTGTATACTATATATGTAGAACGTGAGATGCAAGCGTTTCTACTAGACTGATATCTATTTGTATTTAGACATTATCATAATATCAGAATGATATTGCTTTTCAAAGATGTTTGGATTCTCATAAGGGAAAAACCCGTTCCGTATTCACGGCGTGGTCTTATGAGATATCATATACCTGTTTAAATGATTTGAGTTTACTCACACCAGTCACATGACTGACCCGGAGTTTATTTGTTTTGTCTTCCCTAAACTCTTGGGTGCCTAAATTTGTACGGGCAGTCAAGTAGTCGGGATTTACAGATGCACTTGGAGAGCTTGGAGAAGGAGGCTTCAGCAGTCGATAGCTATTATTTATTCCGCTGTGATGTTATATGTTGTACTCTGAAAATGGTATGTATAAACAGTTATAACTTTGTATTTCAAAAGTTATGTTATATTTTATTCGTTCCGCTGTGAGATTCGTGTTACTCTGATGTTGCTGATGTTGTTCTTCTTCTTCTTCTATTCTAAGTTTCTACCTTATCTTTCCTTACCCTCTAATTTCTTTCACTAATTACCAGGATTTTTCGGTGTTTTGGTTATCGACATCGTGCTTATGTCGATAACCAAAGTCGCTCGAAATCCGGGTCGTTACAACTTCATCACAAAATACGAATGTCACATACACATAACACAAAACCTAATATCAACACATACCCAATAGTACAGTGCAATAATTACATGAATAGTTATAATAGAGTGCGATAATAATGTTTGAAAATTATGATTAAAGGCCAAGCAATAATGCGATGTTGGAAATGACAATTTACTAATTTGTCCTACAAATTTAATGACTGGTCTTTATTTTTGACCGTCCGAGGGAAAAAAAGATAAACTAGTTTTTGTATAAGTTAGAGTGTATTGTTAAAGTAAATAAGAAATACCAAATATGTAACACTCCGTATTTTCTTTGAACATTAAAGTACGAAATTAAAGTATAATTAATTTTTAAGAGAAGAATAAAGAGAAACGTGTTACGCCATTGCGTTCTTCTTGGAATTCTGCTTGAGATAGAGTCCGAGTTTGCATAAATCGGACTCCGTATGAAGAAGTTATGACCTTCAAAAGTTTCAGGGGTTTAAATAAAAGCTAGCCCAAATTTCAAATTTAAAGTTTCGAAATTCAAATCACACACTTGGGCTGGGCGGGAAGTTTCCCGCCCAGGACCCAGGTCGACCAGGGGGTCGACCTGGGTAGAACAGGTCGACCATGGGGTCGACCTGGGGGTCGACCTCCCCCCCTTTTCAAGATCCGTGGACAAATTTGTTTTTATGCATTTAGACGCCCGTTCTGACCAGATTCGTTGCTCCTAAGCTATTTAAACACCCCCAAACCTCACTTTCTCTCCACACAACTTCATTACACATATACTCTACCCTAATTCATATCAAAATAAATCTAAGACGGGGTTATCCTGCTCAAGTCCTTCGTAGAAATCAAGTTTAGAATTCTAGTAGAGATTCAAGGGCTAATTCAACGACTTCAAAGAATCAAATCAAATCTAAATCAGAAGACCAAATAGTCTACTTCAAGGGAGAGCTATTCAGTTTCAGAATACAGATCCCAGAATTCAAGACCCTTATGTAATTTGTAAGATCACGTTACTTTCAGAAATAAAAGTTAATTGTGATTCTGACATTGTAATAAATCTGGATCTGGGATTATGCCTGTCTTTCTATATCCTCTGGATCTATCTCATTGATAATATTATGTCCATTCTTTGTCGCTTCTTTCCTTCTTCCCTTTTTGTTTTATAGCCAGGCTACTGCGAGCCTGAGCCAGATCTAATAAGAGATGAATGTACGTTGGAAATAAAATTGGGCATAATTGAGTTGCAACTGGTTTGAGGACATAACACATGTTGTATTCAAAATATAAAGTGTATCGAACATATGACTTGGGATTTGAGGCATAAAGTATTAGACATATGATTTGAGATTTGAGGCATAAAGTATTGGACATATGACTTGGGATTTGGGGCGTAAATTAAACTGTAAATATAAGGCATAGTACATGTTGTGGTCTAAGATCTAAAATTGGGACATATATATATATATGATAGTTTATGATTTGGAAGAAGAAGATTAGGGTGTATAGTGATGTATGGCTTAGGCATGAAAACAAGATTTGCCTTTGTTTTGTAAGCCAGCTACTTTTTTTTAAGATTCGAACACCTAAATCTAATTGTGACATGTAATAAAATGGATATGAGAATATGCCTGATGTAAGTTATCCTTTCATTGAAATCTGCGCTTGAGTATATATATCTTTGGGAATCACTTTTGGGTATGAAACTGGTCCAATCATATCTACCCTTGTTGTATATCGAAATTGTAATCCTTTTTAAGTTCATGATATAATTCTTATAATATCTATATGCCTGCGATGTATTCCTTGCAAAACTTTTCTTTTTAGTACATCAAGTTTATTGGACCAGTAGTTCTTATCATCATATGACTATGCCTATTCGTACGATGTTCCATCTTGCTTCTCCCCTTATATTATGAATCTTGAATTAAATCTCGAAATATGTACGTTATGAATGCAGGGGAAACTGGGTATAACATGGAATTGACATTATTTGGCGTAATTTGGAACATGTAACATGGCATAACTGTTAAGATGCAATTTGGCATGAATTATGGAATATGTAATTGGACATATTGAACCTAGAATTGGCATGAACGAAAAAGTAGGAAGTTGGCATATAAATCAAGTTTCAGGAAAAATTGTTATTGTTGCGAATTTGGGGTAACTTGAGCATTAAATCTAGATTGGGTGTAAAATGTAACATGACTAGTTTTGGTGAATTTGGTAATTAGAATGTAAAATCTAGATTCGGGTATATAAGGTAAATGTGTAGATTAAAGATGAATATGCCTAACTGGAGGTTAGATTGAGTTGTGGTGTAAAACCGCCCGGAACCGCCCGGCACATCCAGTAACCACAACAACACCTATCTAATGTGAGATGTTAGTGCATCATGCCCAAGAAAAACCCGAGGTTAGATTGAGTTGTGGTGTAAAACTGCCCGGAACCGCCCGACACATCCAGTAACCGCGACAACACATATCTAATGTGAGAGGTTGGTGCACTAATAAATCAATTAATGCTAATGAACAAGATGAATGAGTAGGGTTAAGTTCATAGTAACACTTAACCAATATTGCATGGATGACTAGGATTAAGTAATGAGAAACACTTAACCAATATGACAAGATGGATGACTAGGGTTAAGTTAATAGGAAACACTTAACCGGTATAGCATGATAAATGGAAAGGGTTAAGTTAACACTTAACCAATATAACTTGATTTTTGGTAAGGTTAAGTTAAAACAAGAGGGCAACACTTAACCAGTATAACTTGATTTGTGGTATGGTTAAGTTGACACAAGGAGGCAACACTTGACCAAAGTAACATGACAAGTAGGTGGATTAAGTTAACTTGAATTGATTGATACCAAAGTAACATGACAAGTAGGTGGGTTAAGTTAACTTGAATTGATTGATGACACTTAACCAATACAACATGATGAACACGTGGGGTTAAGTTAACAAGAAAACACTTAACCAAATGAACGAACGGGGTTAAGTTAATAAGAAACACTTAACCAACATGACACGATGAATGGGTGGGTTAAGTTAACATGAATGGACAACACTTAACCAATATGACATAATGTGCGGGAGTATTAAGTATATATCGGGTTGGTGGGTAATATTAGTAAATATAGGCCCACAAACTTAACAGTTAAATATACATGCTTGAATCTATGGGAGGGTTAAGTACATCTCATGTAGGTGGGTAATATTAATACATATAGGCCCACAAACTTAACCATTAAGAAAACATGCTAGAATCGGTGGGAGGGTTAAGTACATCTTGTGTAGGTGGGTAATATTTGTATATATAGGCCCATAAACTTAACCAATAGGAAACCCTAGTAACGGGGACCCATTTCATCAGTAATCCACATAGATGTATCATGGTACCCTGAAACTAGGCAGGGTGGGGCACGATAACTGGGCTGATTGTAAGCAGTCAAAACAGCGGCAGGGGGTACATTAGTGTAGGTTCCGATGGTTTACGGGCGTGCACGTACTCCGAAGTGGGAAAAAGCAGGCATTGAGTACCAGTAGTTATACACTGTGCATCTTGAATCGTGTCACGTCGCTATCATAAGGATTGATACACCTTATGGTGGGACCAGCACAGGGTATCTACATGAAAGAGAGGGCCGATTGACACAGACATTTGGAACATGATGACAAGTAAGGGAGCCGATCGATAGGGTAGTAAGGGTACATCTAACATGTTCATGGCAATTAGGCTGACTGAGGTGGAATCCTCACGATAGATGTACACCTAAAGGCTACCGCAATTATGGGGATTGGGATCACGTTATCATTTTATACAGATTACTAATTGGGACACTAGTTAGGTGGTGTAGAAATAGATATAGAAATCAGAATAACAAAGTAGTAGCAAAGAAGAGAAAGAGTAGAAGCGCATTCAGTTTATCTTGCCTTATCATACCTTATGCTTATTCTGTGTTATCTTGTTATCCCTGTTATCACGGTATTGTCTAACATTCATTTTATTCATGTCATGATGCTTTTTCCTGTTTATATGCTGAAAGTCACTGGACTTACCAGACTTATGTCTGACCTAGTTTTGTTTCGCCTCTTTTCTTCCGTTCCCCCCACAACAAGGTTCATAGGGAGGAAATGTTATCACTTAGCTCGGTTTTCTTTCCAAGCTCGAAGATAGTCGATGTATTTCTTTGGACTCTCTCTTCCACTGCTATGGCTGGTTCACGCTTTATTGGGGAATATCATTGTTATTTTTTATGCTTCTTTTATACTTGGAAGTTTTTGAATCAAGACAGAATTTCTATGTATTATTTTTAAGTATGATTGAGACAATTGTTGTAAAAGCTTGACTGAATTAAGTTGTTTATAAAATGACTTTATTTTCCGCTGCTTTATTTGTATGTCTTGTAATTTATCTTCATCTTTTACCTAAAATGCTCCACCAAAGTTAAGGCACTCCCCTTGTGAGTGACCTTAACGAAGGCGGGGTGTTTCACATGGTATCAGAGCTGAATATTACCGGATCAGATAAAAGATTTGAAAAATTATTTTCAAAACAGTTTTAAAAGAAGAATTTTCAAAAGAAAAGTTTTGTTTTAAAGGCATATACCCCAAAGCCATATGCATTATCTATTGAATCTTGTTTCCTTCTTTCCTGAGTCTCCGGGCTCCTAGTTTTCTGGGAGGTAACCTCATCGCGGCATAGTTCCACAGGCTCGACGAGACTACGGCACCTATCTAAAGGGTGAAGAAGTGCCCAACCTCCGTCCATAGTCGTAGTAGTTTCACCTACGGCTAATTCTCTTCCAAGATTTGTAGGGTTTCTCGTGCGATGGAGGTAATGTTCGAAAGGCTTATCGACATAGTTCACAAAGGAGGCAAAAAGAAAGAGGTGTAAGTGGAAGGATCATAGGACAAGGAGGAAAGAATAGTAAAACCTAAGACAAGAGGAAGTATCTTTATTATGGTATAACGGGTCGTATAATTAAGGACAAGGCAAGAACAAATGACGGGATTTTCAGAAGGGCAAATACATGCTCTCACCACCAGCATACCTGAGAGAGAGATAGTAAGGTTTCTATTGAAGGAGTTTAGTTTTTCCTCTTTGATCATCCTGTTAGTACTCTTTTTGATTTTAGCGCTTCACATTCGTTTATATCTGCTTCCATAGTGGAGTCTCTACACCTTAGTACTTGTATAGTAGAAGATCCCATTTTTGTCTCAAATCTAACTTGTGGTTCAGCTCATTTATCTTTGGTGTGTAAGGATTTGAGATACTTATGTTTTTGGTTTCATGGGCTATGGGTTGACTCTAGGCATGGATTGGTTAGCTAGTAATTGTGAAAGGAGGGTAGTTAGACTTTCGACTTGCCTCGGGAATAACCTTGAAATTTCGTGCGATCCTAAGGGATCAGTTTGTCTTAGCTACCTAGAATCACTTTATGTATTTATCGATGTTTTCGATCCGTTGGAGTAGTCCATGAGTACGCAGATGTTTTTGATTAAGGTTGGGGTTTGTCCCCTAAAACATGAGGTAGACTTCACATATATCTAGTTGACAATGCAAATCACATTATGCGATCAACGATAGTTTTGGAGCGAGATTGGCAAGGATATCCAGAGTCGGTTAAGTGCTCAATTGTTTGGTTGTTTTGCTAGTATTATCTCACATAAGTCGTCCAAATTCGGAGGAGGTATTCCTTGGGTACTTGTCTGATATTGGTTTAGGCCTTTGGGGCTTGTACTTGAGGGATGTCAAGTTCTACTAGGATGGTTTGCGTGAGAGATATCGACCCTCAGATTTGTGACATGATGGATAAGCTAAGTAGAGGAGAGACCTATAATCATCTTAGTATATACACTTGGTATCATGGTTAACATCTGTTTATCTTGGAAAGATAGTTCGACTACTTTGGATACCCTCTAGCATAATAAGTGATCGAGGTCCTATCTTTACTAGTGGGTTTTGGAAAGGGAGGTGAAGAAGCTTCGCAATCGTGAAATTAAATTAGTTAAGGTACAGTGGAGTGAAGCTAAAGAAGATGCGGCTTAGAAGACTGAAGACTAGATACGCGCATCATACCCTTTTTGAGGGTATCCTTGATTCCACTTTTTCCTGTAATATTTATTTGCATGCTAGTCTTTATCTTTTAGGTATATCCTCTCAGTCCTATCCTCGATCCTTAGGTAGAAGCCAATGGATGTAAACATGTGTTTGAGACATGTTATGTTTGGTGGATGCAAGTGGTTGCAAATGTTTTCTAGTGGTTGCATATACACACATTAGGTACTAGATCGGCTCAGTCACTTTCATATTACACATGCATGAGTGAACTTTTATATATATGGATTGAAAACTTGATGAGTTATCATATGGATGTTGCATATGGATGAGTGAATATGCAATAAATGATTAGGGATATTTGCATACATATTGGACGCATGACACTCTCATGATTCACATTAAGGAGGTCAACCAGATCAGTAGACCGTCTGATTTAGTATTAGATAAGAAACATATACACACACTCTGCATATGTTCATACGGCATTAGAAATCTTTTAAGGACAATGGATGCCTGTGATTGAATGGTTGAGTATATGGATGTTGGATGTTAGGATATGCATTCTTCTTAACTTGAAGACTTCGGGGACGAAATCCTTTAAGGAGGGGAGAATGTAACACCCCGTATTTTCTGTGAACATTAAAGTAACAAATTAAAGTATCTTATTTTTTAAGAGAAGAATAAAGGGAAACGGGTTACGCCATTGCGTTCATCTTGGAGTTCTGCTTGAGATAGAGTCCGAGTTTGCGTAAATCAGGCTCCGTATGAAGAAGTTATGACCTTCAAAAGTTTCAGGGGTTTAAATAAAAACCGGCCCGAATTCAAATTTAAACACCCCCGTTTTTCTGCATTTAGATGCCCGTTCTGACCAGATTCGTTGCTCTTAAGCTATTTAAACACCCCCAAACCTCACTTTCTCTCCACACAACTTCATTATGCCTATACTCTACCCTAATTCATATCAAAATAAATCTAAGACGTGGTTATGCTGCTCAAGTCCTTCGTAGAAATCAAGTTTGGAATTCTAGTAGGGATTCAAAGGCTAATTCAATGACTTCACAAAATCAAATCAAATCTAAATCAGAAGAACAAATAGTCTGCTTCAAGGGAGAGCTATTCAGTTTCAGAATACAGATCCCAGAATTCAAGACCCTTCTGTAATTTGTAAGTTCACGTTACTTTCAGAAATAAAAGTTAATTGTGATTCTGACATTGTAATAAATCTGGATCTGAGACTATGCCTGTCTTTCGATATCCTTTGGATCTATCTCATTGATAATATTATGTCCATTCTTTGTCTCTTCTTTCCTTCTTCCCTATTTGTTTTATAGCCAGGCTACTGCGAGCCTAAGCCAGATCTCATAAGTGATGAATGTTTGGAAATAAAATTGGGCATAATTGATTTGTAGCGGATTTGAGGACATAACACATGTTGTATTCAAAACATAATGTGTATCGAACATATGACTTGGGATTTGAGGCATAAAGTATTGGACATATGACTTGAGATTTGAGGCATAAAGTCTTGGACATATGACTTAAGATTTGAGGCATAAAGTATTGGACATATGACTTGGGATTTGGGGCGTTAATTGAACTATAAATATAAGGCATAGTACATGTTGTGGTCTAAGATCTAAAATTGGGACATATATATATATATATATATATATATATATATGATAGTTTATGATTTGGAAGAAGAAGATTAGGGTGTATAGTGATGTATGGCCTTGGCATGAAAACAAGATTTGCCTTTGTTTTGTAAGCTAGTTACTTTTTTTTAGAGTTAAACACCTAAATCTAATTGTGACATGTAATAAAATGGATATGATAATATGCCTGATGTAAGCTATCCTTTCATTGAAATCTGCGCTTGAGTATATATCTTTGGGAATCATTTTTTACTATGAAACTGGTCCAATCATATCTATCCTTGTTGTATATCGGAATTGTAATCCTTTTTAAGTTTATGATATAATTCATTTCATATCTATATGCCTGCGATGTATTCCTTGCAAAACTTGTTTTTTTAGTACATCAAGTTTATTGGACCAGTAGTTCTTATCATCATATGACTATGCCTATTCGTACGATGTTCCATCTTGCTTCTCCTCTTATATTATGAATCTTTAGTTGAATCTCGAAATACGTACGTTATGAATGCGGGGGAATTGGGTATAACATGAAATTGACATTATTTGGCATAATTTGGAACATGTAACATGGCATAATTGTTAAAATGCAATTTGGCATGAATTATGGAATATTTAATTGGACATATTGAACCTAGAATTCGCATGAACGACAAAGTAGGAAGTTGGCATATAAATCAAGTTTCGGGCAAAATTGTTATTGTTGCGAATTTGGGGTAACTTGAGCATTAAATCTAGATTTGGTGTAAAATGTAACATGACTAGTTTTGGTGAATTTGGTAATTTGCATGTAAAATCTAGATTTGGGTAGATAGGGTAAATGTGTAGTTTAAAGATGAACATGCTTAACCCGAGGTTAGATTGAGTTATGGTGTAAAACTGTCCGGAACCGCCTGACACATCTAGTAACCATAACAACACCTATCTAATGTGAGACGTTAGTGCATCATGCCCAAGAAAAACCCGAGGTTAGATTGAGTTGTGGTGTAAAACTGTCTGGAACCGCCCGGCACATCCAGTAACCGCAAAACACATATCTAATGTGAGAGGTTGCTGCATTAATAAATCAATTAATGCTAATGAACAAGATGAATGAGTAGGGTTAAGTTCAGAGGAACGCTTAACCAATATAACATGGATGACTAGGGTTAAGTAATGAGAAACACTTAACCAATATGACAAGATGGATGACTAGTGTTAAGTTAATAGGAAAAACTTAACCGGTATAGCATGATAAATGGAAAGGGTTAAGTTAACATTTAATCAATATAACATGATTTGTGGTAAGCTTAAGTTAAAACAAGAGGGCAACACTTAACCAGTATAACTTGATTTGTGGTAGGGTTAAGTTGACACAAGGAGGCAACACTTAACCAAAGTAACATGACAAGTAGGTGGGTTAAGTTAACTTGAATTGATTGATGACACTTAACCAATACAACACGATGAACACATGGGATTAAGTTAACAAGAAAATACTTAACCAAATGAACGAACGGGGTTAAGTTAATAAGAAACACTTAACCAACATGACACGATGAATGGGTGGGTTAAGTTAACATGAATGGACAACACTTAACCAATATGACATAATGTGCGGGAGGGTTAAGTACATATCAGGTTGGTGGGTAATATTAGTAATTTTAGGCCCACAAACTTAACCGTTAAATAAACATGCTTGAATCGATGGGAGGGTTAAGTACATCTTGTGTAGGCGGGTAATATTAATACATATAGGCCCACAAACTTAACCGTTAAGAAAACATGCTAGAATCGGTGGGAGGGTTAAGTACATCTCATGTAGGTGGGTAATATTGGTTAATATAGGCCCACAAACTTAACCAATAGGAAACCCTAGTAACAGGGACCCATTTCAGCAGTAACCAACATTGATGTATCATGGTACCCTGAAACTAGGCAGGGTGGGGCACGATTACTGAGCTGATTGTAAGTGGTCAAAACAGCGGCATGGGGTACATCAGTGTAGGTTCCGATGGTTTATGGGTGTGCACGTACTCCGGAGTGGGAAAAAGCAGGCATTGAGTACCCGTAGTTATACACTGTGCATCTTGAATCGTGTCACGTCGCTATCATAAGGATTGATACACCTTATGGTGGGACCAGCACAGGGTATCTACATGCAAGAGAGGGCCGATTGACACAGACACTTGGAACATGAATACAAGTAAGGGAGACGATCGATAGGGTAGTAAGGTTACATCTTACATGTTCATGACAATTAGGCTGATTGAGGTGGAATCCTCACGATAGATGTACACCTGAAGGCTACCACAATTACGGGGATTGAGATCACATTATCATTTTATACAGATTACTAGTTGGGATACTAGTTAGGTGGTGCAGAGATAGATATAGAAATCAGAATAACATAGTAGTAGCAAAGAAGAGAAAGAGTAGAAGCACATTCAGTTTATCTTGCCTTATCATACCTTATGCTTATCCTTTGCTATCATATTATCCCTGTTATCATGGTATTGTCTTATATTCAGTTTATTCATGTCATGATGCTTTTGCCTGTTTATATGCTGAAAGTCACTGGACTTACCAGACTTATGTCTGACCTAGTTTTGTTCCGTCTCTTTTCTCCCATTCCCCCCTCCCAGGTTCACAGGGAGGAAATGTTATCACTTAGCTCAGTTTTCTTTCCAAGCTCGAAGATAGTCGATGTGTTGCTTTGGACTCTCACTTCTACTGCTATGGTTGGTTCATGCTTTATTAGGGAATATCATTGTTATTTTTTATGCCTCTTTTATACTTGGAAGTTTTTGAATCAAGACAGAATTTCTATGTATTACTTTTTAAGTACGATTGTGACAATTGTTGTAAAAGCTTGACTGAATTAAGTTGTTTATAAAATGATTTTATTTTCCGCTGCTTTATTTGTCTATCTTGTAATTTATCTGCATCTTTTACCTAAAATGCTCCACCAAAGTTAAGGCATTCCCTTTGTGAGTGACCTTAATGGAGGTGGGGTGTTTCAAAATAAACCAAAGGGAATGACATACTACTATCAATACAAAGTTTTAGAGTGCTGGATACATTGATGCAAAAATAAAAAAAAAATTGTATTCTGCTCTTTTTATATTAATTTCATAGATTGGATATAGAACATATTCCTAGTTCTCTTCTTTATTTTATGAACTATGTTTCACATAACGGTTTTGTAAAAATTTCAACAATGTTTTCCAGCATGAACTAATTCTACTGTTATTTTACATTTTTCAACGTTGTCACTAAGAAAATGATGTATAATTTCTATGTGTTTTATTCAAGAATGATTTATAGTATTTTTAGATAGATTGATTGAACCTATATTATCATAATATATTGGTGAATTTTTATATTTTTTTCCAAAGTCTCTAAGTGTCTGTTGCATGTACATTACTTGTGCACATGCCAAAGCAACAGATATATATTCTACTTCACATTATGAGAGAGAAACCGAATTTTGCTTTTTACTGAACCACGATACGAGAGATTGATCAATGAAATGACATGTGCCACTTGTGCTTTTTCTATCAGTTTTTCAACCTCTAAAATCAGCATTACAATATGATATGAGTTCAAAAGAACTGCCTTTGGAATAGAAAAGACCATAATATCTAGTGTTGTTTAAGTACTCAAAATACATTTTACTGCTCTATAATGTGATTCCTTTGGTTGTGCCTGAAATCTTGTATGTAAACATACACTCATCATGATATTTGGTCTGCTAGGTGTTAAATATAATAAGAATCCTATTATACTTTAATATAGTTTTTGTTCCAAATCCTTTCTGTTTTCATCTTTATCCAAGTTAACACTTGTACTCATTGGCATTCGTTTTCCAGAGGTTTTCTCCATTCCAAAATAATTTAACAAATCAAAAAGATATTTTTCCTTATTTATAAAAATACCATTTTTAATATTTTAATTTATAATCCTAAGAAGAAATTTAATTCTCCCATATGAGACATTTTAAATTCATTATTCATAATATTTGAGAAATCATTACATAATCTTCATTAATTGAACCGAAAACTATGTCATCCACATATATTTTAACAATTAAAACATCATTATGAACTCTTTTATTAAATAATGTAGTATGTATTTTTTATCTATTTGAAAACAAGAATTAATTAAATGAGTTTTTAATCTATCATACCAAGAACGAGGTGCTTGTTTTCATCCATGTAATGCTTTTTTTAGATTATATACATGTTTCAAAAAAAAATGTATAAACAACAGAGGTTATTCATCATATAGTTATTCTCATATGAAGCCACTTAAGTAATCAAGTTTTGCATCCATTTGAAAAAGTTTAAGATTGTGATGACATGCAAAAGCAAGTATTCGAATAGCCTCAAGACGATCTAGTAGAGTGAAAGTCTCTTCATAGTCAATCCCTTTTTGTTGAGATACTAGTCTTGCTTTATTTCAAATAATGTTTCCATTTTCATCTGACTTATTCTTATAAACCCAATTTTTTCAATTACAGATTGAGCCGTAGGTCTAGGAACCAGTTCCCATACTTTGTTTTGTTTGCATTGATTGGGTTCTTCCTGCATTGCCATAATCCATGATTCGTCATTTTCTGTTTCCACATATTTCTTTGGTTATATAGATGAAATAAATGCAATCTGACTCATTTGATTTAACTAATGTCTAGTGAATATTCTTAAGTTTAGTTCACTGATAATTTAATTAGAAGGATGGTCTTATAAAATACAAAGTGGCGATCTTAATATATTTGAAATTTCATTATTAATATTTAATGTATTCAAGACATCATTATTATTATTGAAACTACTTTATTCTTGGTAGATTGTATTACAACTTCTTCTTCATTATTTATTTCATTAGTTAATTTTTTTCATTGAACTAGACATGTAAACTTTCTTCTATAATATTAGTGTGTTTATTAAAAATTCCATAAGTTTCACTACGCTTTGAATAGCTAACAAAGATACCGTCATCAGCTTTTGGATCAAATTTTCCAAAACTATCTTTTATATTTAAAATAAAATGTATTGAACCAAATGTCCTAAAATATGAAACTTTGGGTTTCTTTCCGTAGAATATTCCATAACATGTGTTGTTAGTTAGTGGACGTAGTGTTACTCTGTTTAATACATAACAATCCATTGCAATAGCTTTGGTCCAAAAATGTTTAGATAGATTACTAATATTTAATAATATACATGCACATTCTTATAAAGTTTGATTTTTCCTTTCTACAACACCATTTTGTTGTGGGGTTCATGGAAAATTGTAGTTAATTCCCTCCTTACTTCAAAAATCTGTAAAAAGTTCATTTTCATATTCGCCTCCGTAAACACTACAACTATTCATAATTATTGAATTCATTAACGTTTTAATTATTTTAGAAAAAAATTGAACATACCTAAGGTGCCACTTTTATGTTTCAAAAATAAAGTCCATGAATATCTTGAAAAATCATCAACTATTACAAAAACATATTTGTTGTGGTTTATTGATCGAGTTTGCATAGGACGAAATAAATCTAAATGCAACATTCTAGCGGTCATTTGGTTGAAATGTTATTTTTAGATTTAAAAGAATTTTTAATTTTCCAAGTTAACATGCATCATACAAATTATTATCTTTATAATTGATTTTTGGCAAACCTCTAACTAGTTCATACTTCGCTAATTTATTAATATACGTAAAGTTTATGTGACAAAAAGTTTATGTGACAAAATCGTTTATGTCATAACCAAGGGTTAGCGTGTTTTACCATAAAGCATAGTTGAAAGTTTTGTTTTATTTCATATTTAAGATTATTTTTTCAAAATCCTTCAAAGATTAGATTTTTATTATGGTCAAATATATTGCGTCTACCTTCTTCAAATTTAATTTGAAAATCTTTATCACATAATTGACTAATTCTATAGAGATTAAGTTTTAAATTTTCAATAAGCAAAACATTAGAAATATTAGGAGAGTTAGATATACCGACGTTGTTAACTTCTCCAGTGTCTATGACAAATCTTTTTGAATTATCTCCAAAAGTCAATGTGCCATCATCAATGTAAGTTATGTTGAATAACATACTTGCATTTCAAATCATATTTTTGGAGCAGCCACCATCGAGTATCCATTTCTCTTTTTGCTATTTTTTGGGTACCTACAAGATAATGATTTAGCTGGTACCCACTTCCTCCGTTAGGGTCCAAGGTGTTTAGTGGGGGAGGTAGTTATACCAAAGTGGGATTAGGACCTTTAAAAATATAGCTTGTATTATGAACTACATATTTTAGTCTAATTAACTTATTGGCATGCTTAGGAATCCATAAATTTATTTCTTTAGGTCCTAAAATCTTTTTATTAGAAACATGATTTTGACTTTTTATAGAGAAAACTATAATTTTTGTGTGTAGAATTTTTATTGAAACCTAGTCCATTCCAATTACCGGTTGGTTTTGAATTTTTGATTAGATTTTCTAATTTTTGTTTTCCTATATTAAATTTTAAGAAAATAGAAGAAATCTTTTCTAACTTATTTTTAGGTACCGAGATTTCAGAATATGATGTTTCTAGATTATTTTCTTAGGTCATTGTTTTATTGGAAATATCATTATTTTCTTGTTTAACTTTTCCTACTTCACTTGATAATAATTCATTTTCCATAGGAAGTTTTTTGCATTTTTCTTGAGCATTTTCTAATTCTTCTTTTAAAATAGTTTTCTTATCTTTTAATAGTCATATTTCAAGTTCCATTTGAATCATTTTAGCAATATATTCTTTATTTAACTTCTTAGCTTATCTATATTTATCATCTAATTCCATGCTAAGTCCTAGAATTTCATCACAAGTAAGATCAGGACATAACTCATCTGTGTTTACCATGAAACATACATCAGCTTTATTCAATATCACTACACTTTCGTTGTTTGATAAGGAAGAATCTGAATCATCCGTGGTAACTTGAAAGGCTTTTCTTTTATTTTTAAACTTCTCATGTTCGCTTTTCTTCTTTTCATTATCGAATTTCAGATAATCCTTCTTCATATAATAAAATTTATCTTATTCATAGCATATTACTGAGGTTTGACTGGCTGTATTTGATTTTCCATCCTTTTGAAATTTCTCATCTTCATGAATTTCTTAAATTTGTCGTAATTCTTTATAACAACCCTAGTTTTTGGTGATTACCTACTATAATTATATATTTTACTTAATTACCCAAGTTAATATTCATATTAAAGCCGTTATTAATTATAGCAGCTAATCACCAAAACTAGAGTTGCTACGTTCTTGGCTATAAACACAATCTTTTCTTCATCCAAATCTAAGTCTTCATTGTTTACTTGAAAATCTATACTCTTTTTCATGATTCTATTCTTTTTTAACCTACATGTTAGCTTCATACGATATCAAATTTCTTGTAAACTCGTCAACTTTAAGTTGATAAAAATTGTTTCCTTCTTCAATGGCCAATATTTTCTTTCCTAGTTGTTTGTTACAGAGTTTAATATATGTGTAACTAAGTTGAAGTCTGTGAATTTAACTATGAGTGCCATGAAATCATATTGAATATTTGAAACCTAGTGTACATGTCACTTATAGACTCATTGGCGTTCATTTTAAATGGAAAAAATTAATTCTGAAAAATTGAAATCTTCGCTTGTTTAACTTTGTTTTTGCCTTCATGTGTGATTTGCAAAGTGCGCCAAATATTATAAGCAGTAGTACACAACATGATATGTGGAAATTCATTTTGATCTGGGGAACAAAAGAGTACATTTATAACTTTAGCATTTTTGTAACGAACGCGAATTTTCGACCTCGAAAATCAACATAAAACCCATGTCAATTATTCAGGCAACGAACATTCCTGATCATTAATAGAAATAAGTTAAAGGATGAGGATAGATAAGGTAGAAAATTAGAATAGAAGAAGAAGAATAACAACAACAGAATCAGAGTAATACGAATCTCACAGCGGAACGAATAAATATATTATATAACATAACTTTGAAATAAAATAGTATCTCTACATAATACCATTATTGGAGTACAACACTTACAACACAGCGGAAATAACAATAGCTATATAATCCTGAAGCCTCGTGCTCCATCTCTCCAAATATATCTGTAAATCCTAACTACTTGACTGCTCATACAAATTGGGCACCCAAGAGTTTAGGGTAAAACAAAACAAAATAAACTCTGGGTTAGTCATGGGACTGGTGTGAGTAAACAATTTAAAATAGTTTGAGAAAATAAACGATATCTCATAAGACCATGCCGTATAACACAGAACGGGTTTTTCCCTTATGAGAATCCAAAACACTTGATTTGACATTCAAAATCCTTTTGAAAGAAACATCAATCTTTATATCAAAACATAATTTGATATTATAATAGTGTCTATCAACCACAATATAAAAATCATTTAGCAGAATGCTTTCATCTTACGTTCTATTTACATAATATATAATCGAAAACCACAGGTGGTTATTGGGTAATGAATTCCAACTGGAAAGGTATAGGACCACCTTCCGACAGTGTATCTCTAGAGAGGAATACACCGGGTTCAACAAGAACATCTTATAACCTAGGATAAACAAGACCGGTCACTCATTTCGCTTGAGTGTACCGAATGTATTATCACCAACTGTTGGGATCAACAACCATTTCCCCAAAGGAGCAGTATAAAAATAGATTATAGAAGTAAATGGAATTTCTCTAGATTAAGTGACAATACACCCTAATTGGGAGCTAACCACGTAGCCAAGCAACTTACCCGATTTTATACCATTTCTCGATTGTGAGGCTTGAGGTCATAACATACAGATCACCCCTTTTATTCACTTTAAATGCCACATCGTTATACCTGCCAAATCATAAATTTTTGTATCCAAAAATACCACGGGTATATGGCTAAGTGAAACGAATTCCTCCGCCACCAAACGTAAATACGTTTGAAGAGATCAACTTACGCGATCTATTGAATATACTCTATCGGACATTCTTCCATACCGGTTGTCCTAGGACTGGACAATCCGACGACACTATTCTATAAACCCATCTTAGGCAATTTCTACCTAGGATTTTCCAGAACAGCCCTTGCATAAACTTTGTCTTCAATTGTGCTCATTATATTTGATTCGCAACGCTAATGCCCATACAAAGTAGTTTTCAGATAATAAATCGGATCCCGGTCTCTCCATATTGACAACGGAAAAATTGTCAAAACTATGATAGTTGGTTATTTAACTATCAAAGGAAAATATCCATACACACAACGATCTTATTTCCAAATGGAATCTTTATCAATCAATCATCAATCAACATTTTTCCTTTACATTAAATTAAGATCATTAATTTATTCATTTCCCTATTTCACTTTTCCATATATTCGTAAATCCTTATTTTCTAAATTTAGAAAATAAATGTTATTAACATTGGAAAACATTTCCATCTCTTATCCACGCATCACTATCCTCTCACATCTATCAGTCTCTAACTGTAAACCAGAAAGAGAACAATTCCCTGAATATCCAATGTAACAGCCTAACCCAAAAATCCCGGTATGAAAAAGTTTCTAGAAATTTTGAATATGTTAGTTCAGTCTAATATAGATATTTAAGTATGATAAATACATACATATATATATATATATGTGATATATGTATGCATATATACATAATACATAGTTTATAAATGGTACGTGTACAATTTCTAGAATAAGAAAAATGGCTTAAAGTGATAGGGACATGTGTCATCAAATGAAAGGAACACATGTCTCATAAGTAAATAAGGTTAAAACACATACACACATTAGGTGTCCATGTGTAGAAACCTCTTAAGACACATAAGAGGGCATGTGTCTACATCCTAAAGAATGGATGAAGATGTAGTGGACAAGTGTCCAAAACTAAATTACCAAATTAACCTTGAAAACTACCATATAAAGGGTGTAAAGGTTCACTTCATTTCATACATTTTGAAGAAAAAAAGATAAAGAGGAGAAGCTTAGGAGAAGGAAACAGGATAAGTACAAGGCCAAAATACAAGTTTAAGGTGAGAAAAACTATTTAAGTTCATGTATTCATTTCGTATTTTGAAGAAAAGTTGAGAATTCTATGAACGAATGTTTGGATGTGAACCCCCGAAAATGACGTTCGGTATTTTGGGCATAACTTTTGCAATTCTTAATGAAATTTTGACTTATCTAGCAATTTTGAAAGCTAATTCAAAGGGATACAACTTTGTCTTCGGCCACCTTTACTAATTCGGCCGTTTTCATACTCGAAAACTGGATGCAAAGTAAGGTAAAAATCGGCCCGAATTAGACATATTAAAAAGGCATTGTATTTTTGAATTTTATTTATTGAATAGATAAATAATTTTAATGGTTTCTGTTTACGATAATTAAGTAGACAAAGATAGCTTCTTTCTGGAAAAAATTTGAAGTCAAAATCTATTTTTATCATAGAAAAACAGTGTCAAACATTTCACCCAAAAACTGGAAAAAAGCTGATTTTCCGAAACTTGAAACACTTTGGAAATTTGAAACGCTTTCTGAATGTTCCTAACGCAGAAGTGTATCAAAACAGAACTTTCTATAGCACTTCTGAAGAGCTATCATTTCATTGAATTGATTATAAAGCCTTGAACACGACCAGAACTCTTTTTATAGCGCACAGAAACGATGTAGTAGCTGAATTTAGTCTAAAACCATTATAGACTAACCAGAACTTTCCATAGCATGGCTGAAATGCTGTAGATAGTTGTTTTGAGCCTAAGACAATCCGAAACTTGTCCTAACACTTTTAAAACGCCGCAGTTTTTATTTTATGATGTTGAAACTTTTTATAGTACTTTTTAAATGTTACCTTTTCTTTGTTTCAAGTAGTTTCGAGTTCTTCTTAACATAGATTGGAATAATTTGAGATAGTTTGGTTTTGTCTTAAACTCTTTAAAAGCATAAATTTTAAAGTAGGAGATTTGCCTATTACCAATATAACACCCTAATTTTTGTGCGAATACACATATATTTATAAAGTATCTTTCAAAATGAATAACTGGAACGTTCTAGGGTGACAGAGATGATAGTGTCTAGGCTTGAGTTTGGAAAATATAGTTTCCTGCTCTCCCTAGCTATCCCTAACTGATCCGACGAACGGGAAGGTTAATTCAAATTTAATTTGAAATTATTTGAATTTAGAAATAATTTAGAACTTTATTCAATACTAAAGAAAAGTAATTTAAGATTACTTTTGAGAATCACTTTCCTGATTATATTTCTTCGATGGGGTGCGGTATAAGACAATAGATCTTGGGTAATGCACTATTACTCTATGTTGGTATCGAGCCGAGTAGAGTACATCCTATTTGATGACGGGATGCCGACCGCAATGGGATAATATATTCTAACATCTAACCAAGCTGAGGATGTGGTTCAGATTTATAATTATAAATTGGAAAAATTATGAGTTTTGATGAAAGGAAGTTTTCATAAATTTGTTTGATTTAGCATTTCGAAGTCTTCCTTGATTTTTGTTTTAAAACTTGGATTGATGACCTTCGAAGTAAAGAGTCATAATGAAACTATAATACAACCCATTAAGAAATGATGTGAAAACTAAGCTTAAATAGTTATCTCACTGGGTCTGTGTTGCTCATGATGCTACACTTAAAACTTTTCAGGTTTAGATGGTTAGTTGGATGCTTTGAAGTGAAGACTTACATTATGTAGATTATCTCGTTATGTACTCCTATGTTTAATTATTAGACTCATGAACCTTTGTGACCATATTTTATGATGGGATGATTGTATAATAGCTCTTCCGTTTAAAATCATGTACTAAGAATGATTTTATGTTCTGACAAGTTTATGTTAAGTTGTGATATTGTTCTATTAGCACCATTTTATATGTAGCATCTCTGCTTCTGAATAAATATATCAGAGTGGGGGTGTTACATCCACCCCGAAGGCTGAAACCAACATCAGATCGATACCCAGAAAGTTGTTCAACATAACTAATCTACAGTCTGTTTCTAAATTCCTTAATTCCATTCTTATCTTCTTATCAAATCATTGCTTACGCAACTCTTGGATCAATTCACGAATCCAATTCTTTTATGAAAAACATTGGTTATAACAATAACATTATAATCCCTACTTTTGAAATATTTAACTTTAAATAAAACTTTTGTACATTAATTTAAATAAATAAATGATTTATTAAATAAATAAATCTTGATTTAAAAACCGAAAAGTAAATAGTACTTTCCTACATTCGATATAGTCGAATCCCAATGTATAATTCTCTCTCGAATAATCTCTATCGATAATTCTCTCTCGAATAATCTCTATCGATAGTTCTCTTTCGAATAAACTATATTCGACAATCTCTCTTTCGAATAAACTATATTCGATAACACTCTTTCGAATAAACTACATTCGATAATCTCTCTTCAAATAACTAATATTCGGTACTCTCTATTCGAATAACTAATATTCGAATAACTAATATTCGACTAACTCTATTCGAATAACTAATATTCGATTAACTCTCTTCGGATAACTAATATGCGATTAACTCTCTTCGAATAACTAATATTCGATTAAATCTATTCGAATAACTAATATTTGATTAACTCTCTTCGAATAACTAATATTTGATTAACTCTCTTTGAATAACTAATATTCAATTAACTCTCTTCGAATAATTAATATTCGATGGTCAGGTGAGCATGTTTTAAAAGGGCACTCTTTTTGGACACTGGCTATGAAACAAAATTTTAGTTGGGCATGGAAGAGTTTATTGAAACTCAGAACTAAGGCTCTCCCTCTATTTAAATATGGCTATAATACTTTTGAGTATGTAAGGTTTTGGGACGATCCTTGGGTCGATTACGGATTTATTAATGACAAAGCAGTTTCGTACATGAAAAAAACAAGGGAATACCGCTAAACAGTACGGTGAGTGCCGTTGTTACGGGGTCTAGTATCCGTCTTCTGCCTACCACTAATCTGAGCGTCAGAGCACTCTGGCACAAGATTTTGGCGGCATATCAAACCGGCTTCAGCAACACAACTGCTAACTGGAAGTGCAAAGGTGAGATGTATCGTATTAGTAAAATGTATTACACTCTGCTTGGTACTTCACCATTGTTATCGTGCAGATGCAACAAGGAAGTGTGGCGCAGTGACAACAATGCCAAGGAGAATCTGATTTTGTGGAAAACCATTGCTGGAGCGCTTCTCACCAAGGAAAAACTAGCTAATCTTGGGATGGACCTGGATAAGAGCTGTGCATTTTGCAACAGCCACGATGAAAGCTTGAGCTACCTCTTCTTTGACTGTGCAGTGACGTGCAATTTATGGACTGAAGCTTTATACCAACTGGGTGATCATATTTCGTACGGAACGAGTATAAGTGAGTGGGATAGAATCTGCAACAAAATCAGAGGCAAACATCCGCGTGCAAGAATCTTTTGCTACATACTTAAGAAGATTATCAGTAACATGTGGCGACAGCGCAATGCGCTTATTTCGGCTAACTGCATGAATAATGGGCAGTGGAAGTACTTCGTTTGGCATGATATTAGAGAAGGACTGAAGTACCTAAAATTTACTTTCGATCTTGGAATTTTTGGATAAGCGCTCTTCTTGCCCTTTTCATATGTGTTTTGTAGTAGGTCTGTTAGTCTTTGTTATACCTTGTCGTCTCTGTTGCTCTTTTTTTTTTGTTTCTATCCCTGTACACCTTTGTATTCGTCTTTGGTATATCAATAAAATGGTAGAGGGCTATTTAACCCCCATTGGCTTTGCCAACCAAAAAAAACTAATATTCGATTAACTCTCTATTCGAATAACTAATATTCGGTAACTCTCTTTCGAATAACGCTATTCGATTTATGTTACGAACTTCCAGAATAATTTATCATTTCAGGTCAAATCAATTTCTAAATTCATTTTTTAATTCAGTACTTCCCACCAATTTCCTTTCATAACTACGTTAATTATGTAAAACATTTTCTTTTAAATCGTTATCCACTTTAAAACGTGAATATTATTCCTTTACAGAAAATTGGACTCGTTTTATCAAATTAAAACTTGATTTCATAATTCAAATACTAACACAGGTTCAAATTCCAGTTATCGAGTCATTTTATAAATCCACACTAATCCATTTCCCCCAAAATAGCAACCACTATTTTATTTGAACCTAATTTCCTGTCTCGTTTAAATTCCCATTCGAATTCCTATTTCAAAAATCCCATTTCCTTTATAAATGTTTTTATTTGCAAAAATATTTACTTTATCCTTTATTCACATCGAATGTGAATAATATTTCTTTTATATAATCAATTCAGTTTGATTTCGCATTTAACAATAATGTCCCCTTTCCAAATTCTATTTATACTTCTATTTATAGAATTATTCATACAAAATCCCGTTTTATTTCCATCACTTTAAATCTTATTGATAATTCCCTTTACAATTTCTACGTTCACCTTTAAACTCAAATATCGGTATTAAAACCGATTTTTACTTCTCTATATAAATTTAGACTTATATATTCAATTTATCCAAATGATAAATATTTTACTTAATTTATAAAAACATTATTTATAAATTAATCTTCCAATTTATCTATTAAAATATATTTCTATTTAAAATCTACTTTAAATCCATTTTCTCGTAATTCTTTTATATCTCGCTATTTTCCCTTTTATAATTCTATTTTCCCCCAAATATTTCCTTTTATAATTCTATTTATTTTATAAAATATTCCTTTTATAATTCTATTAATTTTATAAAATATTCCTTTTATAATTCTATTTAATTCTCAAATAAATATTTTATTTTCAATATACGCTTTGAAAATTCCATTTATACATTCCAGTATTTCTTATGGTATTTAAAATACCAAATAACAAGACCAGTGTCATCATAATCAATCATAGATTATATATCACATCATATATCATAGTATATATGAATTCACTATTATAAATATTGAGGAATCCAGTTGGATCCCTCCAACCTGTTTCCTGCATTCACAAATGTTAAATAATATATTTGACATCAAATTCATTTCAATATGAAATATTCGGATAAACAAAATCAATATAGTATTAAAGATTTATATATATAGTTATATCTATATTTTCAACCAACTAATTAGCAGTTCACCAGACAATCAACACACAACAATAAACCATCAATTATCAATTCTAAAAATATGTTATAAAACTATAAACTGTGCAAAGTTAGTGAGATTTACTCACATTGGTGGTTTATCATCAAATAACGATAACAGTCATTGATTCAGATCTACCAATTTATTTCACTATAAATTGTAACTAGCTCTGATTCACTCCGAATCAGTTCCATTTTGTAGCCACCATCCATACGATCCCAACGGATCCTGTTTCACTGAAAACCGATATTGTATGATAAAGTTATTCAATTTCAAAATTTATATACATTTAAATTAATTAAACTTGGATTTTATTTTCAAACGGGCCTTAACCTTTCTTTTTCTCTGGCTCACTACTCTTCATCTTCTACTCAGAAAATCGCTCCTCCTTTCATATGCAACTTCTACAAAGGCCATAGCCGAATTCTTATTCCATTGGTTCTCCTTACATCTTCCACGTTTCCAAAATCCAAGACTAGCAATGATGGTCCCTCACTCACCTCGACATAGCCATCACCGTCTGCAGTAACTCGCCTCCTCCTCCTAACATGTGACTATTGGCCTCAACCACTGTTTCACAGCATCAGTCCGAACCTTCTCAAGCCCAAAATTCACAAAAGAACAACTACAACCACTATTCTCCATCCCAAACACAACGACAATCTCCAGTCCACTCAATAATCACCACAAAAGCCACCAATGCAAACCCTAGGAAATCGCTGTGTAGAAAACACCGAATACCAATGACGTCGAATGCAAAAATAAAGGTATGAGGTTGAAGAAAATTCTCCCGTGAATCTGAATATTTGTGTTTCAGGATTTATAAAATTTTCTTTGAATTTATTTTGATTTTTGAAGATCGATTTGGTTTATTGTAAACAAAAATGTAGCGGCTTGTATCTCTCATTGACCCGGGAAGAGGAAAATTAGGTTTACGGTAAGGATGGATCCATATTTGTAGGGTAAGTTTGGCTTGTTGTAGAAGCTTCGCATTTTTTTTATTTTATCTTTTATTTCTATTTGTATTTGTCATCTAAAAATCCGCATGATCACACACGATATCCAAAAATCATGAAAATGGGCATGCAGCTACAGTTCGACATTACGTACCCAACGAAACTTGTTTCTTCGAATTCCGAGTTCGTTTGCTCACACGGCATATTTTTAAAGTCAAACTATCGACTGTTTTTCACATTAAAATCCCGTATGGCCACATACTGACTCCAAAAATCATGAAAATTGAAATTTAATAATAATTTAATATTCCGGATCTAATAATATTAGTTTCGTTAAAAACGGAGATCGTTTGCAAAAATGGTTAGTTTTAAAGCTCTAAATAAACCAATTTAAATATAAATATATTTAAAACAAATAAATTAAATATTAATAAATTAATATTATCATATATATCCCCTTAGAATATCATACAGCTC
Organism: Allium sativum; assembly: GCA_030737875.1. Taxonomy (NCBI): domain Eukaryota; kingdom Viridiplantae; phylum Streptophyta; class Magnoliopsida; order Asparagales; family Amaryllidaceae; genus Allium; species Allium sativum. The sequence continues at coordinate 230,892,971 of CM060911.1, forward strand.
CAAAATATACATATCTGGATTTATAACTCCATATTTCATATCCAGGTTAAATCGATACCCAGTTTATATTAAAATCCTTTTACAATATAAATAAATCATTATAAATTTTAAAGGAATTCCATAGCGACTTTCCAAAAATTTGATTTGGACATAACTCACAATCTACACAATGAAACACCGATTTTTTTCATTCATTAGAAAAATATACTTCACTAGCTCCGAATGTTTCTTGTTTCAGAGAAATCCGGCTTAAAACAGATTCTATATATTCTTTTAAAGTTTCGGCCTCCAAGTTACGAATTATCGCGCCATTTTTAGCTCGATTATAATTATAATATAAATTATAAATTATACGTTCAACTGACATTTATAAATAAGTTCGTTAATATAATTCAATTCTAAACTGAATTATATATTTTAAATTGTCCAATTCACACAATATTGCGAATTCCACTATTTCCGACTATTTCAAGAATAAATATATTGTTCTATTATTTATATTAATTAATATTCTATATTATTTAATTAAACAACCATTTAAATCTCTAAATAAATATTTAAATAATTAAATAAATTAAATATTATATCGTAAAAATATGGGTTGTTACAGTCTTCCTCCTTAAAATAATTTCATCCTCGAAATTGCTAAGGTAGAAAACATACCCTATTAACTGGGTTAAAAATTATTTGTTTACTTCTTAACTTCATTTCACTATACCAATTAAATATTAATTCATTCCGAATAGCCAAAATTTTCAAAAATTCTGTAAATTTTTTAACACCTTAAATTTTCAGAAAATTTCGACAGCACCTCCTTTGTACGGCTCAATCGGTACAACTACAACTCGCCTCTTTGGGCCTTCTCCAATCCAAAAGAAAATCAACCAGCCAAGTGGCTTGCCAAATAGACTCATGAATTACCAAACTCATATAAAAATAAACTTGAACCTTTTTGTCGGCATATCACTCTATCATTTCCATTTGCCGCCAATTCAGCATATACCAATGCCACCCCAATCAAACTCCAGTCAGATTATCCTCAACGCAGATATTTGCTTATATCCAAACCATATTCTCATTTCAAACTCAAGTTCCATCCTCAATTCCAACCTCTTAACTTACCAATCCAATACCATTTCAAATTTTTATCTCATAAATCCAATTTTTTCCTCAATACCATTCTAATCCATTTCAACTTCAACTTGACTGATTCCAATTCAATTCTAGCTTGCTTTCACAAATTTCTATTTAAATTTGTTTTAATTCAAACACTCTTTTCCTGGGAATTTTAAACCATTTACCATATCAAAAATCAACTTTCCTTTTTATGATAAAAAACAACCCGTTTCCCCAAAATAATTCGAAATCAATATCTTTGCTAGTAATCCGTCATGTAGAACTCAAAAATGAACTTTTATGATTCAGCCAGCATCATCAGAGTTGTGTCCTAGTGATCGAAGTGAGTTCAATACTATAACATTTTCAAAACTCATTATTTAAACACTTCGATTTTGAGATTTATTTCGAAATATCATGCTCAATGCTTGTAAAACAATTTACAATCTCCCAGGATTTTAAAATTTTCATATATTCAATCCGAGTCCATTTACAAACACCTTCCAAATTTTAGGAATTTTAATTCCAATTCTGATTTAAATTCAGATTTAATTCATCTGATTCCATATACTACATTATATGAATTTTGATTGGTTATTTACATAACCATTCAATTTATAATCTTACTCGATTATAATAACAACTAACACATCCAATATACTTAATAATTCAAATATAAATCATTCTTTTATATCCAAATATAATTTCGGGTAAAATTATTTCATTTACCACTTTTCAAAACACTGTGTCGTTTCATCATACTCGAGTGTTTAGAAACTCCTACCGATACAGTGGATCGAACTGATCAACTAGAACTCATAAACAATTGAACCAATAAATCTCCAAAATATAAAATCATTTTATATTAAATAACAAATATGCTCTCTCGTATATATACACTCAAACTCAATCTAGGGTATTACTAACCCCATCGCTACCGAGTCACGCCACAGAGCCAAGGTAATCACTTAACCTTCAGCTCTGATACCACTGTAATGAATGCAAATTTTCGATCTCGAAAATCAACATAATACCCATGTCAATTATTCAAGCGTCGAACATTCTAGATCATTAATAGAAAGAAGTTAGGGCGTGAGGATAGATAAGATAGAAAATTGGAATAGAAGAAGAAGAAAATAACAACAATAGAATCAGAGTAACACGAATCTCACAGCAGAACGAATAAATATATTATATAACATAACTTTTAAATAAAACAGTATTTGTACACAATACCATTATTGGAGTATAACACTTACAACACAGTGGAAATAACAATAGCTCTATAATCCTGAAGCCCCCTGCTCTAGCTATCCATGTATATCTGTAAATCCTGACTACTTGACTGCCCATACAAATTGGGTACCCAAGAGTTTAGGGTAAAACAAAACAAAATAAAACAAAATAAAAAACTCTGGGTCATGGGACTGGTGTGAGTAAACAATTTAAAACGGTTTGAGAAAATAAATGATATCTCATAAGATCGCGCCGTATAACACGGAATGGGTTTTTCCCTTATGAGAATCCAAAACACTTGATTTGGCTTTCAAAATCCTTTTGAAGGAAACGATAATCTTTATATCAAAACATAATCTGATATTATAATAGTGTCTATCAACCGCAATATAAAAATCATTTAGCAGAACTTTTTCATCTCACGTTCTACATACATAATATATAATCAAAAACCGCGGGCACTTATTGGGTAATGAATTCCAACTGGCAAGGTATGGGACTACCTTCCGAAAGTGTATCTCTAGAGAGGAATACACCGGGTTCAATAAGAAAATCTTGTAACCCAAGCTAAACATGGTCGGTCACTCATTTCGCTTGAGTGTACCGAATGTATTATTACCAACGGTCGGGATCAGCAACCGTTTCCCAAAAGGGACATCATTGAAATAGATTATAGAAGTAAATGGAATTTCGCTAGATCAGGTGACAATACACCCTAATTGGGAGCTATCCACTTAGCCATGCAACCTACCCGATTTTATACCATTTCTCTGTTGTGAGGCTTGAGGTCATAACATACATATCACCCCATTTATTCATTTTGAATGCCACATCGTTATACCCGCCAAATTACAAATTTTTCTCCAAAAATACCACGGGTATACAACTAAGAGAAAGGAATTCCTCTGCCACCAAACGTAAATACGTTTGAAGAGATCAACTTACGCGATATATTAAATATACTCTGTCAAACATTCTTCCACACTGGTTGTCCCAGGACTAGACAATCCGAAGGCACTATTCTGTAAACCGATCTTAGGCAATTTCTACCTAGGATTTGCCAGAACAGCCCTTGCATAAACTCTGTCTTCAATTGTCCTCATTATATTTAATTCACAACGCTAATGCCCATACGGAGTGGTTTTCGATTAATAAATCTGATCCCAATCTCTCCATATTGACGACGGAAAAATGGTCAAAACTCTGATAGTCGGTTATTTAACCATCAAAGGAAAATATCTATACACACAATGATCTTATTTCCAAATGGAATCTTTATCGATCAATCATTAATCAACATTTTTCCTTTACATTAGTTTATCACTAATTTATTCATTTCCCCATTTTACCTTTTCCATATATTCGTAAATCCTTATTTTCTAAATTTAGAAAATAAACGTTATTAACATTGGAAAAAATTTCCATCTCTTATCCACGCATCACTATCCTCTCACATCTATTAGTCTCAACTGTAAACCAGTAAGAGAACAATTCCTTGAATATCCACCCCAAAAGCCGAAACCAACATCAGATCGATACCCAGAAAGCTGTTCAACATAACTAATCTGCCATCAGTTTCGAAATTCCTTAACTCCGTTCTTATCTTCTTATCACATTATTGCTTACGCAGCTCTTGGATCAGTTCACAAATCTAATTCTTTTATGAAAAACATTGGTTATAACGATAACATTATAATCCCTACTTTCGAAATATTTAACTTTACATAAAACTTTTATAACTTAATTTAAATAAATAAACGATTTATTAAATAAATAAATCTTGATTTAAAAATTGGAAAGTAAATAGTACTTTTGTATATTCGATATAGTCGAACCCCAATGTATAATTCTCTCTCGAATAATCTCTGTTCGATAATTCTCTTTCGAATAAACTATATTCGACAATCTCTCTTTCGAGTAAACTTTATTCGAAAACTCTCTTTCGAATAAACTATATTTGATAATTTATCTTCGAATAGCTAATATTCGATACTCTCTATTTGAATAACTAATATTCGATTAACTCTATTCGAATAACTAATATTTGACTAACTCTATTCGAATAACTAATATTCGATTAACTCTCTTCGAATAACTAATATTCGATTAACTCTATTCGAATAACTAATATTCGACTAACTCTCTTTGAACAACTGATATTCGATTAACTCTCTTTGAATAACTAATATTCGATTAACTCTCTTCGAATAACTAATATTCGATAACTCTCTTTCGAATAACTCTATTCGGTTTACATTCCGAACTTCCAGAATAATTTATCATTTCAGGTCAACTTAATTTCTAAATTCATTTTTGAATTCAGTACTTCCCACCAATTTCCCATTTCCTTTTATAACTATTCTAATTATGCAAAACATTTGCTTTTAAATCGTTATCCACCTTAAAACGTGAATATTATTATTTTATAGAAAACTGGGCTCGTTTTATTGAATCAAAATTTGATTTCATAATTTAAATACTAACACAGGTTCAAATTCCAATTATCGAGTCATTTTATAAATCCACACTAATCCATTTTCCCCGAAATAGAAACCAGTATTTTATTTGAACCCAATTTCCTATCTCATTTAAATTCTTATTCGAATTCCTATTTCAAAAATCCCATTTCCTTTATAAATGTTTTCATTTGCAAAAATATTTACTTTAATCCTTTATTTACATCGAATGTGAATAATATTTTTTTTATATAATCAATTCAGTTTGATTTCGCATTTAACAATAATATCCCCATTCCGAATTCTATTTATACTTCTATTTATATAATTATTCGTACGAAATCCGGTTTTATTTCCAACACTTTAAATCTCATTGACAATTCCCTTTATAATTTCTATGTTCAGCTTCAATCTCAAATATCGGTATTAAAGCCGATTTTTACTTCTCCATATAAATTTAGACCTATATGTTCAATTTATCCAAATGATAAATATTTTACTTAATTTATAAAAACATTATTTATAAATTAATCTTCCAATTTATCTGTTAAAACAGATTTCTATTTAAAATCTACTTTAAATCCATCTTCTCGTAATTCTTTTATATCTTGCTATTTTCCCTCTTATAATTCTGTTTTTCCCAAATATTTCCTTTTATAATTTTATTGATTTCCCAAATATTTCCTTTTATAATTTTATTTATTTTATAAAATATTCCTTTTATAATTCTATTTATTTCCCAAATAATATTTTATTTACAATATACGCTTTGAAAATTCTCTTTATGCATTCCGGTATTTCTTATGGTATTTAAAATACCAAATAACAAGACCAGTGTCATCATAATCAACCACAGATTATGTATCACATCATATATTACAATATACATAAAAACAATATTATAAATATTGAGGAATCCAGTTAGATTCCTCCAACCTGTTTCCTGCATCCACAGATGTTAAATAATATAATTAACATCAATTTCATTTCAATATGAACTATTCTGATAAACAAAATCAATATAATATTAATGATTTATATATATATATATAATTATATTTATATTTTCAACCAACTAATAAGCAGTTCATCTAGATAATCAACATAGAGCAATCAACCATCATTTATCAATTCTACAAATACGTTAGAAAAATATAAACTGTGCAGAGTTAGTGAAATATACTCGCATTGGTGGTTTATTGTTAAATAACGATAACCGCCATTGATCCAAATCAGGCAATTTATTTCGCTATAAATTGTAACAAGCTCCGAATCAGTTCCATTGTGTAGCCACCATCCATACGATCCTAACAGATCCTGTTTCGCTGAAAACCGATATCGTATGATAAAGTTATTCAGTTTCAAAGTTTACATACATTTAAATTAAATAAACTTGGATTTTATTTTCGAATGGGCCTTAACCATTTTTTTAATCCGGCCCACTACTCTTCATCTTCTACTCAGAAAATCGCTCCTCCTTTCATACGCAACTTCTCTAAAGGCCATAGCCGAATTCTTATTCCATTGGTCCTCCTTCCATCTTCCACGTTTCTAAAATCCGAGACTAGCAATGATCGTCCCTCACTCACCTCGACATAGCCATCACCGTCTGCAGTAACTCGCCTCCTCCTCCTAACATGTGACTGCTGGCCTCAACCACTATTTCACAGCATCAGTCTGAACCTTCTCAAACCCGAAATTCACAAAAGAACAACTACAACCACTATTCTCTATCCCAAACACAACAACAATCTCCAATCCCCCCATCAATCACCACAAAAGCCACCAATACAAACCCTAGGAAATCGTTGTGTAAAAAAAACAGCGAATATCGATGACATCGAATGCAAAAAAAGGTACGAGGTTGAAGAAAATCCTCCCATGAATCAAAATATTTGTGTTTCAGGATTTATAAAATTTTCTTTGAATTTATTTTGATTTTTGAAGATCGATTTGGTTTACTGTAAACAAAAATGTAGCGGCTTGTATTTCACATTGACCAGGGAAGAGGAAAATTAGGTTTAGGAAAAGGATGGATATATGTTTATAGGGTAAGTTTGGCTTGTTGTAGAAGCTTTGCATATTTTTTTATATTAATTTATCTCCTATTTCTATTTTTGTTTGTCATCTAAAAATCCGCTTGATCATACAAGATATCCAAAAATCATGAAAATGGCCATGCGGCTATAGTTCGACATTATGGACCCAACGAAACTTGTTTCGTCGAATTCCGAGTTCGTTTGCTCACATAGCGTGTTTTTAAAGTCAAATTATCGACCGTTTTTCACACTAAAATCCCGTACGGCCACATACTGACTCCAAAAATCACGAAATTGAAATCTAACAATAATTTAATATTCTAGAACCAACAAAATTAATTTCATCGAAAATGGAGATAGTTTGAAAAAATGTTTATTTTTAAAGCTCTAAAGAAACCCATTTAAATATAAATATATTTAAAACAAATAATTAAATATTAATAAATTAATATTATCGTATATATATCCCCATAGAATATCATACAGCTCCAAAATATACATATCTGGATTTATAACTCCATATTTCAAATCCAGGTTAAATCGATACCCAATTTATATTAAAAATCCTTTTATAATATAAATAAATCATTATAAATTATAAAGGAATTCCATAACGACTTTTCAAAAATTTGATTTGGACATAACTTACAATATACACGATGAAACCCTGATTTTTCTATTTCATAAGAAAAATATCCTTCACCAGCTCCGAATGTTTCTTGTTTCACAGAAATCCGGCTTAAAATGGATTATGTATATTCGTTTAAAGTTTGAACCGACAAGTTACGAATTATCGCTCCATTTCGAGCTCGATTATAATTATAATATAAATTGTACATTCAACTAACATTTATAAATAAATTCGTTAATATAATTCAATTCTAAACTGAATTATATATTTTAAAATGTCCAATTCACACAATACTACGAATTCCACTATTTCCAACTATTTCGGAAATAAATATATTATTCTATTATTTATATTAATTAAATATTCAATATTATTTAATCAAACAACCATTTAAATCTCTAAATCACTATTTAAATAATTAAATAAATTAATTATTATACCGTAAAAATATGAGTCGTTACAATTTTTAGTAGTAGTGTCCTTTTGAGCATTAGTCCATGTGCTTATTCGGTGTTTGGCGCTTCATATCACTTGAATTGCTTGCATATTTCATGTAGTTGATTGACCGTCTTGAAATGTACTTGACATATGTAATATTTTCAATTATGTGCTACTATAATTTTAAAAACCGTGCTCTGATACCAATTGTTAAGAACTATACAGATCGTGTGTGTATCTAATAAGATAGTACAACAAATTCTATCTAATTACTAACAATATGAAATAAATAAAGTAAGAAGCAATCAAACCAGAGTTCTATAGCAGTCCAGATCTCCCATCCTCGTCCAGTCCTGAACTCCCCTTTGGATTTCTAACTATCCAAACAACCCTCTCTTTTCTTAGAGGAATAGGCTTACAATAGAGTAGTTTTCTTAACAAGGATGTGTTTATGATAACACTGATTCTGGCTGAATAGTACAAGCTCTGCTATAATCTCCTTGAAGCAGTATATGATTTGAAGTACTTGATGCATAGAAGAGACAAATAATATGCTTTTTGAACACTTTTAGAAATTAATGAATTGTACAGTAGAGAATGTATAGATGGGAAAGGTTCAAAATGATTGGTTACCAAAACTCTTTGATTCAAGTTTATTTATAGAAAATGAAGAGTTTCTTTGAAGAGAAATGATTTTAGACTGAAACATTTGCTCCTAAAGGTTGCATCTTTTGGTAGAAGAAAAGGTACATATGAAGAATTGATGCATCCTTTTAATATGAAGAAGAAACCCTTTCAAGAAAAATCCCGTTGCTCAGCATAGATGTCTATCATTTCTGTCAAGTGTTTGTGCTGGTACCTTAAAAAAATTTCCACAACATAGCTCAGGACATAAGTGTCTGACATATGTGCTGGAACTTTGAAAATTTACAGAGTCAAGTGACAGACGTCTATACTAAGTATTGACGTCTATCATCTACACATTTATTTTTCCTGGATTTATTCGTTTACAAAACCATTTTGTAAACTAAAGTATTATTAAGGAGATTGTACAAATCATCCATAAGACATTATGCTAAATACTATTAATACGATGAAGCTTTTGTTTTTGCCTTCAAATTTTGATTATGATTGTATACTTGCATACTTAGATAATGTATGTATATTATGATTGTTTAGTTTTGTCATTAAAAGCACAGAATAGAGGTTCTAACTGGGGGTGAATCCTTGAGACGGTGGTGGTCATCGCGGAGCATTCGCGGAGAGTAGCACGTTGAATCTAATGGCTTATGAATCCATCGAGTATCCTAGAAGGAATCGTTTGTTAAAGGAAGTGTATTTATTGTTTCATGTTTTAGGATGCATGTGTGCAATATATAGGCTTTAGGGAAGATAATTATGAGAGGTAATTAATTTAATTAATTTTAGTTAAGCTAGCTTAATTTATTAGTTAATTAGCAAAATTTTATCATTCATATCTCTTGCATACGAGGTTAGATTTGGATGCTATTTCTTCCATTGGACACATATTTGTGAGCTCTACATTTTAGAGCTGGTTTAGGCTGATTTGGATAAAGTGGGTGACATAGTCTCTCGCTCAACTGTAGTTGTTTGTACAGTAAATAACCAATATTTTGAGATGACATATAGTCTTGAACTATACTTTTCTAGGATAATTAAACCTTGTAAATCGTGAATAAAAAGATTAAAAAGTGATTTAGATAGTTTTAATCATGATTATCGCATTTACCCTTTTACGTTCTGTTATGCATTATTAATTTTGACCATACTGCTGGTAATTTGGACACTTATTCTACTTTGAATGCTATAGATAGATTCAATTTAATTTATTGACACTATTATGGATTCTTGTGTGCTAGTTTAGATATCTGTACGATTATGAGTTGCATACTCTATTTTTTTTACTTAGTTTAGCATCGTTCATATGTAATCTAGCATTACAAAAAATCTTGTTTGTAAGAGTATGGTGCTTATTGGTCAAATGCACAAGCTGGTGTATGTTGATTGAGAACACAAGGACGATAGTCTCTAACATATATCTTTAGAGCGCTTACATGGATTCAATGATGGAGCATAGGGGTTTCGGCGACAGATATGATGGTGGAGCAATATTGAGATTTGACAACAGATTTGAAGATAGAGTGACATTTGAGCCTTATGGCTGACTTAAAGACTAAGGATGGATATAAAGACGAGATGGATTTTGCGACGAATGTTGGTGTTTCACTTAATACGTATTTAACCACTTTTGGCTAAATTCATGATAAAAGTGGTAGTTATCAATTAAGTTCGACTTCTCAATAATGACTACTTTTATCATTGGCATTTTGGCCATTTTTACGTTGACAATAACGTGATTTTGAGAAGCAGGACGTGATGGTTCATTCGATAGTGTTTCGAAGTGATGGCTCTTCGACTAGTGGTTTAGACATGAGGCGAGGATATGGCACCTTGATGCATTGATTCGTTATCCGACGATGGGATTCTATGATGGGAAGCGTTCCTTCGACGATGTTCTAGAATGTAGAGTATTGACGACAAATCGAGGAGAAGAAGCTGTAGAGGCTTAGGGATAGCCAATAAAGCCTGATGAAAAGTTGGTCTTCCATATTTGGTCCCAACTAAGGAGACTCCAAGTTTAGGGTTATAAAGTAGTTCGAGGTACAGAATCTGGTGTGGTTAACATATGCAAAGGGATTATTGATATGCACGGTTTAGAAGTTACTTTAGAAGAAGGGGTAATGGGTGTGATGTACCTTTGGACCAAGTTGGGTTGTCCTTGTCTCTAAGTCGGAAAATTTACGACGTTCACCTGGGCCAATTTAGGTCCTTTCCTGAGGGTGTACGCATCGATTGGTAACCCTGTGGATATGGACTTGAGTATCATGGAAACCAAGCATTATCATTCATCCAACACATTGAGGGAGTGAATATGAGGATGAATGATGGATCCTACGCTTTCTTAATCATTTATCACTTTTAGTTTTTCATATGATGTAGGTATAATCGATTCTGACATCCGAACACCCTTAATATTCTAATATAGGATACATTCATTATGATTATCATAGAGTAGTATCTATAATATATGCTAACCCTATGGATATTGGGGTAGAAAATGTATGATTCTCCAAACCCACCATACCATATATACTATTATGACTTTTACAGTACTTTGAGATTTGTTTTTTGCTCATACTAGACAATTGTCTAACCCAATAGTTTATTTTTCTCTGGTTACCTTAGGTGATCATCGACAATGCTGATGAGTATACCAAATGATAGGTATGGACATTATTCATGGCTGTGTAGGTGGATTAAAGACACTTGGTTCATTTGTCTCTTATATGAACACTATTACTATTCTATATATCTATATGAGCATATATACTCTAATGAAATGGTTTATATAGTTATTACGATCTCACGAGTTTCATATCTATGGTTGTTATTATTATAGATTATATCATGGGTTGTGAGATATACGACAAGTTCTGGGTTTAGATTCTATATTTCACGTTTACTTCTTCCTTTTCTCTTTTCATTCTTCCTTTACTTTCCATTTCTTTTCCATTTCTCAACCTTAATATTATTTCTTTCTCTTCATAACTATTTTACATCGATTGAGTGTTTGTATAGCACATTATTTGGTTATATGACACAAGTGGTGTATGGTGGTCATTACATTATGTATTAGAGCTTAGGTTGCGCTGGTTAACCTAAGCAATATTGAAATCGAGAGTTAATATATATGAAAGACCACGTATTTGTATATATTTTGGTTTTCAAATCTATATATTAGTATTATGTACAGTATATGTTGTTTTGCACATAATGCCATAGGAACAGTTTTCTCTATTTGTGGCTGATCGTACTAATAACCTATCTAAGACGATCTAATGAACGAGAAATACTACTGATCACTCCATCTTTGGAGTTGAAAATCAGGTAGAATCGAGGACTACTAGCCTTGATTTATAGCATATGTTTCCAGCAATGATACGAACAATTATCTAGGATGCTCTAGTATCTCTAATTCTTTGTGGTGCTCAAGTGCAGCAAGCTGACTATGCCACGTTGTGTTGGAACAACCCACTTCCCTTAGCATCCTCCAAATTAGGTTTATGTCAAGAATGTGAATCATTGTAGGTAAGAGTACATAAATATACATCATAAAGACTTAGATCCACAAGACATAAATAAGTAAACACAGTGGAAATAAATTATTCAAAACGATGGCATTACATTTATTCAAAACCAACTATCCCAAACTTGAAATACCATATATCTCATGAAATTAAAATAAATATCAGTCATCAGAATACATCTCGAAATATCCATCAACAGTTCAAATGCAACCAAACAGCGGAAAAAGATAAAATAGCAATGATAATGCATCTGCTATAAAGCTAAACTGGCAAGGGAAATCTGCTGAACAATCCACTCTAAGCACTTCTACCCTACAATCTTGGGGGAAGAAAGGAAAAATAAGAAAGGAGAACGAGTCAGACATAAAGTCTGGTCAGCTGTATAATTACTAGCACGATTGTGAAGTAAAAGAAAAAAGACAGAATGGTAGTTCTAGTGTCAGATAGATTAGTTTCTGTGCATAACTAATACGTGAATATATAAGAAAGATGTGCAAGGATTACAAGTAAGGTCGATTGTCATCTTTTTCAATAGAATTCGATTGTTTGCATTTCTATAGTTTCAGATAATATAATTTGGACAATTTTTCTAATACTATCCATCGATCGACTGCTAATAACCATAGAGTGTGACATATACCTACTATGCGCCTTGGGTTTATCAGGCCTAACCCATTAGCTAAAGACCTAGCATTAACACAGGTGTTGTAGTGTCTTATCTTCCCACATTCGATTCAATGCTTGCACATTGTACCGCCAGAACACACTCGCACCCACCTCCAATTGGATCATTTTACTACCTAGTACAACTTGAGCATGCCCTAGCCTCCTCATTATTTTTTTAAATGAAAATAAATGTAGTATAACAAAAGGGAGAATCTAGCCATTCTCTAATGGCTCACAAAAACAGTTTCTGTAGAAATGGCTACAGAAACTGTGAATGCACACAAACAGAAGATACAAAATAAAATGCATCTCAAATACAAGAGACATCCAATAAAAATAATATCATGAACACCGGCCATGCAGACAAGGCCTCAAAAGGTAGTCACCAGAGACAAGGGTGACGCCGAATACTCCTTAGCTCCATAGATGAGGAAGGCCAAATGTTGTGGACCACAGGCGAAGGCTAGGCCACCAAAAATGCACAGAAAGCTCCAGCTCTAAAAGTCCCAGCTAAAATCCAGGCCTTGTACACTCCATATCACCATCCAAAGCTCTTTTTCTCGAATGGTCGTGATAAGTTCACCAGCCAAGCTGAAATCCCAGAGAGAAAGCAACCAGAAGGAACCTAAAACCTGGACCTACGGCAGTAGCAAATAACATGAGATAACAGGGGGGTGTTAGAGGTGAGGCGACAAAAGTAAACAACCTAGGATAGCAAAAGGGGGAGTAGAGGATAGGTGTGGTATCGGAGAACCTCCCGAATTCATAGAAATCCGGATGGGATTCAGCCGACCCCCGCTCTGTAGTTAGCTAGAACAGATGAAACTGACATAAAATATGCCATCCTCCTCGAACGGGAGCCAACATCACCCCTAAACGGCCTTCAACGATAGGCAAGGAAGACATCGTTCCTAACTTGCCTGATGGTGGTAGGAGGATCCATTGGAATTTCGTCAAATATAGCCTTGTTCCACGAGCACCAGAAGTGCCAGCAGATAAGACAAGGTATAAGCCGAAATCTGACAGAGAATTGACAATTCCTCGGAGACCCCCAAGGTTCCCGAAGAACCTCCAAACAGCTGTAGTAGAATAGCTATGGAAAAACAAGTGAGTTGAAGATTCCAACTCACCTATTCCACATCACCTGCAGCGAGACACGAGAGGGATTACAACTCTCTGGAGGTTGTCTTCAAGTGGTAACACGTCATGCAGGATTCTACACATAAACAAAGAAACCTTCGGAGGTAATCAAACATCCCAGATAAAGGAAAAAAGAGGAAGACGTGGAGTTTTTGTTCTAGCCGAACTCCATGCTACCTTAATCGAGAAAGGGCTGCCATCCCACCTGGATCCACCTCCATGTGAGTCCGAAAAGGATTGGACATATTACATGCGTTTCCATGTCTCACTAGCGTAAGATGGGGATCCAACAAAATTTGTGCTCGCCTGCCTATGGTACGTAGCATGGAGAAACGACGCCCATAAGGAATCGTTTGCTCCGAACGGTTCCCACACATGCAAGAAAAAGTAGTGCAGAGATCCTTTGGATTACGAAGGCCCAGCCCTCCCTCATTTTTGGGATGGCAAATGATGTCCCAAGAAATCCAATGGTGCCGATTAGCGTTATCCTTATTACACTAGAAAAAGGACGAAGCAGAGAACGATAAGAGCGGAAGAAAGAAACAGTAGGAGTCATGGTCGGAAAAACATGCGCTCCTATAGTATCCAAAACGGATTTTATAAGGACCAGTCTTCTATCCTGTTAAAGAAGAGACACATTCCAATGAATAATCTTACCCCTTGCTTTGTCTGTCAAGGCACCAAAAATGACGTTGAGTTTCCTACCTCTGTATAATACAATACCAAGGTAAGGCAAGGGAAGGGAAGCAACCTTGAAACCGGATAAAACCTCTATCCAAGACGTTCTATCTAGCTGCAAGTCCTTAGCCAGAACAAAGCAGCTTTTAACAGAGTTAACAAGTTGACCCGAGCACCTCTCGTACTGCTTAATGAGGCTAAGCGACCGGCGAAAGAGAAACGATTGGCATTAGTGCAAATGATAATATCGTTAGCAAAAGATAAGGATGAGATAAGCGGGAATCCAGAAGGAACACCAAACGTCTGAATCTGTCCAGCTATCGTCAGGGAATGCAACACTCTAACAAAAGCCTCGACAGCGATCATAAAGAGAGATGGGGAAAGGGGATCTCCCTGACGAAGACCCCTCCTAGCCAAGAAATAACCATTGGACGATCCATTATTAAGGACGGAAAATTAATAGTTTGATATGAGCCTCCAGATGCAATCGATTAGGAGCTCCTGGAACCCAAAACCCTTAGAACCTTAACGAGAAAAAACCAGGACATGCGGTCGTAATCCTTAGCCATGTACAGCTTAACGACCACATTAGAACCCCTGACCTTCTGATCGATCTACGAAACTAATTCTTGGGCTAAAAGGACGTTGTCCGTGATTAGACGTCCTTTTACAAACTCAGCCTGAGACGAAGAGATAATACGATCCAGAAACGGTGTAAGCCTAGAGGCTAAAACCTTAGAGATAATTTTGTTGCAGAAGATACATAAGCTAATCATACGAAAATCCGCACATGAACGAGGATTCTCGCACTATGGAATAAGGGCCAAATTGGTTGAAGTCCATCCATGAGAAAGAGCACCATCAGATAAGAAAATTTGAATAGCCTTGAAAAAATCCTCTTGGATAATTGGCCAAGCACTACGATAAAAGACCCCGTTGAAACCGTCGATCCCACTCTCACTATCCTTACTGAGAGAAAGACGCAGGCACGTATCTCTTTCATGGAAGGCGGTACCACTATGTCGCCACACTCAGAAGGAAGAACCATTATGGGAATGAATGCAAGAAGGGTCGGATCAGAAATAACAACAGAGGGAGCGCCCATAAAGGTTTGGAAATGAGAAAGAACTGTCTCTTTAACTTCCACCAGCATGGAAGCTAAAGAAAGATTAGGGTGCTGGATATCACGAACCGAAAGAAGATTATTCTTCTTTCGAATAGAGGAGTGGAAAAACTTGGAGTCTGTGCCTCCTTCGAATACCCACTTGATCCTCGCTTTCTGGCAAAGATAATCGTTTTCAATATGAAGTTCCAAGGAAAAGGCAAGCTGGGCAATTGCCCAAGCCTCCTTATTGGTAGGGGAAGGATCCTCGTCGAAGGATCCTTCAGCTAAGAATAGATGCTCTTCCACCGCCATAACACAGTTAAAAATGTTCTTGAAAACTAACATGTTTCCAAGCCTTTAGACAAGTCTTGAGCAATTGCAGCTTACGAGTAAAAGCCGCAGAAAGAGAACCAGAAGAAGGAGATCTTCAAGACTCTTCCACCACTTGATGGAAATAGTGATGAGATCTCCACATACTCTAGAATTGAAAGGAAGAAGGACAAGACATGGATAGAGGAGAACAACGAAGAGTCATAGGAGCATGATCAGAGAAGGTATGATGTTGGTGGGAGAAAGAATACGTGAAAGGTAGGTTGAACCAACCTTCCGATCTGAATATTCTGTCAAGTCTGGAAAGAACACAATTAGGCCCATCTTGGTTGTTACACCAAGTGAAAGCTGAACCGACAAAGGAAACCTCAAATAAACTCGAGCTGATAACGAAGTCATTGAAGTCTGCAGCAACTCACCGGTTAACTACATTACCACCTCGTTTCTCGGATTGACAAGTAACCACATAAAATTCACCTCCCAAAATAGATGCCTCTGTGTATGATAAAAGAGTATACTGCCTGGTATGGATTCCCAAAAAGAAACCAACTTGGCCTAAATCCCCTTTGATTAGGATCCTAATAGACACATCATAGAATTAGGCTTATAACTTAACATTAGTTCAATTTTACATTAAGCATATTTGTTTGTTTATCAACCGTAGAACTATAACTATAGAATGCCCAATCACAAGGCCACCAAAGAATTAGACTTATAAACTTAACATCATTTTAAGTCTAAACTCACTAAGCCTATTAGTCCACTTATTTATAATACCATGTTATAATTATATTCGTATATATTTGTTTTTATGCTTCTTTATGTCCATGCAATCTATCAAGTTTTTGCAAATATATTACAGTCATTTTCTATCATAACTTGCCATAGTCGTTTTACAAATCTTGACAAATTTTCCTATTTTCAGTCCAAATTCCTTTTTTTACAATTTTACATTAAATGTCAATCTAGCCCCAAATTATTAAATCTTCTTCTTTTTATGATTCCAATTGAATCATATTTCCCAATATAAACAAAAATGGATTAATCAGTCGCGTATAATTAGGTGGACAAATCAGTACTAAATCAATCATATACATATGCCAATACTACAAATTTTAGGCATATTTTGGGTGTAACCACATGTGATGATCCCAAAACCCCGTGATACGGTGTTAAGGATAATCATTGGAATATAACTCATTAATCATCATTAGCAGATCACAGATAATAGCATAAACAGAAAATAGAATAATTTACATACATATGACAGCGGAATCATATAGATATCATCACATCAGAGAAGCACAGTACAGGATACAACTTAGTGCATAATGATACATAGTCAGTCACCATCGCCTGAGGCGGAATCATATATAAAGAGTACATAAAATAACTATCAGTCTACATCGCCAATGGCAGAATTATAATATAGATACAATAATGGAGGAGAAAATCCAAGTCAGCACGGTGTAGTCAAGCCTCGCCATGAGCCAAAAGTGCGTCAGAAACCTGTAACTAGCCTTCCCGTGTGAAAATGAGGGCACCCGAGTTTGCAAGGTGAAACAAACTACGAGCCAGTCATGGGACTGGTATGAGAAATCTACTTAACTTATTAACAACAATAATAAGGCAAATCAAAGGACCACGCCACTTTCGCGGAACGGGTTTACTCCAATGAGTGCTAGTGCATGAAGTAAATGATTAAATCATCGCAATGCTTTTTGCAAAATGAAGCCATTATAAGACTCAGGTCCCATCACACAATGCAACGCAAGCCGGAGGATAGAGTTTTACCTTATAATGGCCAAAAATGCTTCATACGTATAAAACAAAAGTGTTTGATATTATTACTAGTGCATATATGTTTCAAAAGCAAATTCAATCATAAATATCAATCCTAGGCGGCATAGCTACCATCTACTATGTCGCCATACAAGTAATACAATCACGTCCGCATATTTCGTATTGGAAATTGGATTCCTTCATGAGTCGAGGCAAGGGGCAAGCTCCTCTCCGATTCGAGACACTCTAGCAAATGTCCCAGGACCCCACTATGATCCTTGGATCTTCAGGGCTGGTCCTCTCTTAATTTTTAAGAATTAGTTATTCCTGAACACACGTTTCCCGGTCCTTACAGACCTATAATCGAGGCGCCTCGCATTCCAACAACCACACTGGTGAAAAGTATATATAATGTCAGGGCTGGTAGGTCATTGACACCATATTTGCTAGAAAGAAACGCCGTGCTCTCCCTGCAGTCACTCTCCCGTTTTTGACTCATACAGAGGTGTGAGGCTCGCGAATTCACGTTATACACAAAGCTACGTCACACAGACCATGCTTTGATCATCAACCACAAGACTTTGCTTTGCAATAGAAGCCTTGATCATATGCCACTTAGGCGTGCCACACAGGCAATCCACTCCATGCGACTGATTTCTATCAATACATAACCTCTGAGCTCGTACATCTCAGAGAAGGGCGTTAAGCAAGAGAATAAATTCTCCACCGCCAAATAGATATATATTTAACAGAGATCAACCAGCACAGAACAAAATCCAATGTCAGACACACAGTCCATTTATAAGTCCGTTCTGGGTCTGAACGAAACCGGAGGCACCAATTCCTCGCATATCCGTACAATCAACAGTATGTTTGGACGGCTACCACTTCAGCTCCTTCATGGTAGCTACTCCAATCACGAGCATCAGTAGCGCCCATCCATCCAATGTGAAGATCGTCGGTCTTCAACCGTCTTCGACTCTTCGACTACTCAACGTCGATCGATTATTTTAAATGAGATGAACTCGGCCTTTTCAAATAACCCACGTAGATTTAGATTTTCAAATCAATTAATCACATGGTTGGACTATTCAACATCCACATTTCAGTTCTTTAGTTATAATTCTCATGTTAAATACATTCAACCATCACATATCAAGCAAACACAACGAAATTGGTTTATTTCCACTCTATACCGTCTATAGTATTTTATAGCGATATATCGCCATTTTTATTTAATTTAAAACGGCCACATTTAATTAAACGACGTTTCAGGTCGTGCCGATGCACTGGCGCTATTTTTCACTAATTTTGTTTTACACTTATCTGAAAATCTAACCGTTGGATCTTCACAAATTTTATATCATTAGGAAGGTCATTTCAAAACGAATCCAACGGTTTCAGTTTTGGGTAAATCTGACGGTCGGATCTTCCACACTAGCCATTTGAAGTTACGATTTCGATTTACGAGCTGCAGCGTCGTTATTCGATTTAATTTAATTATATTTTTATATATAAATATAATCGTTTCTGGCACTGTTTTTCTTCAGATTTGAATTAAACATTCTAGACAATCCAACCGTCGGATATACACAAAGTTGGTGCCATTGGAATGATATTTCCAAGGCGAACCCAACGGTTGCGGTTTCGGGAAAATCCAATGGTCGGATTTCCCGCACTAGTCGTTTGAAATCACGGTTTCAAAACACGAACTGCACGGCCACGTTTCGTTTTACTTTTATTTATATTTATATAAATATAGTTCATTCAAAAATTCCTATATCGTTTTCACTTCAATTATTTCACTAACGCCTTTAAATTTTGGAAAATTTCGCCATAACCTCCTTTGTACGGGAGGGGCTGGGAAAATTCCCAAATAGCCACAAGGGCGTCTCATGTCAAAAAAGAAAAAGAAAAAGCCAAGCGGCTAGCCAACAGGCTCATAAAATCATCACCCAAACAAAACAGTAAATGTGTACCTATTTGTCGGGCACAAAATTTTATTTCTCTTCTCTAGCCCCTTTTGCTATAACCTGTTCAATAAATATGCATGTACATATATACAATTTTTATCACTTATCATTTTCCATTCAACTTCATATTTGATTTACTTCGGTTTAAAAACACCATTCATTCTAATGTTGCACGCATAGGCTAAAATCATATCATTAGCTAATTAATGTATATTTCAACTCATGCATATTTATTTGAACAAGTGGCTATTTTTAACACTTCACATTTCAAAGATGATAATTTTGGCGAACTAAATATATTTCAACACATGACTATTTTATTTAGTTCCAATGCATGTTAAAAATAATATTTCATTCACAAATATTTATTTCAACGTCCGCATATCTTTAGCATATCACATATATGATAAAAATGATATTTTTATCATTTAAAATATTTATTCGACTATTTGATGTTTTCAACACCTCATAGTTTCAATAAAAATGTAATTTTTATTGCTCGATCTTTTTATTCAACACATGAACTTTTCCACTACACACACTTCTCAACACATGAGCATTTCCACACATGGATATTTTATTTATGTTGTTCATATAAGAAAGATGGAATTTTTATTGTTGAAACTATTTATATATAAGGCGAATATTTTACATACTTCATATATATTATAAAAATGTGATTTTTATTGTTTAAACACTTCCTTCATTCACAAATGAATTTAATTTTCACACATCACTTTTCAACACATGAACATTTCCACACATGGATATAGTTTCAGCATATGACTTTAATTTCAACGCATGAAGATAATTTCAACATATGAAAATAATTCTAGCACATGAATATTATTCAAAATTTCGGGAGCATAACGGCAGGGTAGTTAAAACCGACACTGTCCCTAGTACGGCTCCTCGCTCTACCTTAAAACCTCGCGGTTTTTGACAATGGGGATTCATGCATCTAATTCGCACGCAGGCGGCATGTTTTATTTTTATTTCCACAAATATTTCCAATTCATTTCAATCACCAATGGGTATTTTTCAACCACAACCAATCAATATCAACCACAAACAATTATTCAACCATTCGTATTTTCATCCAATATTTCAAACCAATTCACAACAATAAATATCGTCCGTGGTTTGTGGACGAGGGGAGTATATATATATTTATATATTATTGCTATATTTCACTTGCATTTCAACACATATATCAATTATTCTATGCATGTATAATTCATACTTCGCTTATATAGCTTACACCACGCATGTACATGAGGTATACAACATGTGTGTAATTTATATTTCGCTTATATAATTTATACACGACATTTTCCATTCAAATTCATTTAATTTAGATTTCTCACATTGGTTTGCGGAGTGCTAAAAATCGTAGATGACTCAGAAAAATCCGCGGCTTCTTCTATGTGGTAGAGAGCTTCCTTGCGGTCCCGATGTTTCCTGTTTCATCGAATTTCGTCAACACACCAAAAAGATATGATTTTTCAAAGTGCAGACATCAAAAAGGACTCACCTTTCTATTTGGTTCGAAACTAGGGTTGCGGTTTTCGCGAAATCTGTGGCACGTGGGGACGATCGGAGGTGCTGACGTGGAAGAGGGAGGAGAGGCGGTCCTGTCGGTGGTGGTTTGGGGTGGCTCGGTGGCTCCTATGGCGATCAGCGGCGCTGGGAAGTCGGCGACTTCCTGGGCCCGATTCAGGCGGAGGCGGAGGCGACGACGAGGGGTGGAGGGAGTTGGTCGGATTTGAAGAGGAGGAGGAGGCGGTTCGATTCTGGGTGGTGGCGGGGGTGATAGAGGGCTGAGGCGGTCGGAATCTCGTCGGGAAGAATCGAACGGATTTCGCCGTTCGTTTCAGAGGAACGAGGTTTTTTTTATTTTAGTTTATGAAAGAAAAATTCTGATTGGCCGATATATATATTATATTTTTAAATAGTGTTTTCTCCAACGAACTCCTTTTCAAGTCCAACGACTGTCATCCTTAGCTAAATACCCCCATTCCGGACACAATGGGATATGTTTCGTTGGCCAGTTCGACTGTTACAGTCAGTTATTTTTCAAATTAAAGTATAAAACATTTAATTTTAACTCTGAACGTACATTTCAATTTGTCAGGGCCACAAACTGATTCGAAAAATTCCAGAAAAATAAATCTAGCTATGTTTTGACGCTACGGTCCCAACAAAACTAGTTTCGTCGAATTCTGAGATCGTTTGAAAAATAGCCATTTTCTGGTCGATCCAATTTAACAGAAATTGACCAAACTCATTTTCTTTTACCACGCTCACATACTAGCTACAAAAATTATGAAATTTGAAACCTAGCAATAATTTGACATCCCGGACCCAACAAAAGCGGTTTCATCGAATTCCGAGGTCATTTGCAAAATATCAATTTTCCAAGGCTATATATTCTATATAGCGACCTTTCTGAAAATTCATTCGGCCATAACTTTTGATTCCCGTTATGAAACTTCGATTTTCCAGATTCGTTAGAAAGGTATTGATAAACAGATTTAAATATTTTTGGTTTCACTAAAATTCGTTATATTTTCCACCCTGCACAGTTAGTCAAAGTTTGAATTCAAATTTTCAAACTGACTCACTATTTCTAATTCACTATTTTATTGAAATATTCTATTTCAATTGTTTAAATTCCTTTGAAATCACCAATTTAAAAATTTTAAATTGGCCCGTATTTTCCGGGTTATTACAATCTCCCCCACTTAAAATTTTTCGTCCTCGAAAAGGAAACAACAGTAAAGTAGGAAACAAAAATGTAAATGCAAAGTATTGTAAAGGTACCTTGCACCAGAGTTAGTCAGAGATATCCACTCTGCATTTGGGGTAAGCTTGCTTAATGCTTTCCTCAGTCTCCCAAGTACAGTCTCTAGGATCACTGCTCCATTGCACTTTAACTAAATGAACCTTTTTTGCTTCTTAGTTCCCTAGTTTCTTTGCCAACAATCTTTAATGGCTCTCTTCTGAGTGCTAATTCTGGAGTTATGTCTATATCCTGTTGCGCTGCTTCTTCTACAACAAGATCTGGATCATGCACATGTCTTCTAAGTTGAGAAACGTGAAACACATCGTGCACTCCAGGCAACCAATTTGGTAATTGAACCCTATAAGCAAGAGTTCCAATTCGTTCGAGTATAGGAAAGGGACCAATAAATCTCGGTGCCAACTTCCCAGTTTTGCCAAATCTGATTACTCCTCTCATCGGAGAAACTTTCAAATAAACATGATCACCAACAGCAAATGTCAAATCTCTTCTTCTAGAATCTGCATAACTTTTCTGTCGGCTTTGTGCGGTTCTCAATCGCTTTTTGATGAAGTCGACTTTATCATATCCCTCTCTAATCATATTGGGTCCTAACACAACTCTATTGCCGGGTTCTACCCAACATGCTGGAGATCTGCACGGTCTGCCATATAATGCTTCAAATGGCGACATTCTTAAACTTGCCTGATAGCTACTGTTATATGAGAATTCTGCCAAATGCAAGTGATCTTCCCATGACCCACCAAAATCAATTATACAAGCCCGCAATAAATCTTCTAGAATTCTATTCACCCGCTCAGTCTGGCCATCTGTTTGAGGGTGATAAGCGGTGCTCATATTCAGTTTCGTTCCCAATTCTGTCTGGAAAGCCTCCCAGAATTTGCTAGCAAATATCGGGTCTCTATCACTGACTATGCTGATGGGAATTCCATGCAGCTTAACGATTTCTTTGAAATATATCTGTGCTAGACTTTGAGCAGTTCTATTGGATCTGACAGGTATAAAATGGGCAGTCTTCGTGAAGCGATCTACGATTACCCAAATGCTGTCATTACCTTTCCTGGTTCGCGGCAAGCCATCTATGAAATCGATGGAAATCTGTTCCCATTTCCAACCTGGGACTTCCAACGGTTGCAACAATCCAGTTAGCTTCTGTTGGTCGCTCTTGACCAATTGACAAGCAGGGCATCTGCTAACATACAAAGAAATATCCCTTTTCATTGCCTTCCACCAGAAAGTGCGTTTGATATCGTTGTACATTTTACTCACCCCAGGATGAATGCAAAATTTGGATTTATGGCATTCGTCTAGCACTTCTCTTCGAAGGCCTGGAATATTTGGAATGCAAATCCTATTATTTAACCTGAGAATCCCCTTATTGTCAATACGGAAACATGTGGATTCACCTTCCTTGACCCTTTGACTGATTCTCTGAATGAATTCATCGTCTTTTTGAAGGGCTGAAATCTTATCAATCAATCCAGGCGTAATTATAAGATTGGCCATGATTACGGTTTTCCTACTAAGCGCATCCGCTACAACGTTAGCCTTTCCCGGTGTATACAGGATATCAAGATCATACGGTGCAAGAAATTCTAGCCAACGCTGCTGTCTCAGATTCAGATCTTTCTGGGTATATAAATACTTCAATGATTGATGATCTTTATACAGTATAAATTTCTCGCCCAATAAATAATGCCTCCATATTTTCAAAGCAAAAACGATAGCTAGCAACTCAAGATCATGAGTCACATAGTTCTTCTCATGTGGTTTCAGTTGGCGGCTTGCATAAGCGACTACTTGGCCTCTTTGCATTAACACTGCACCAAGACCTCTAATAGAAGCATCTGTCCAAACCGTTAAATCCTGATTGCCATCAATAATGGTTAACACTGGAGCAGTCGTCTGTTTCGATTTCAATTCCTGGAAAGCTTCTTCACAGTCGGAAGACCACTTAAATTTCTCATGCTTCTTCGTGAGCTTCGTTAACGGATCGGATATCTTCGAAAAATCTTTAACGAACTTTCTATAATAACTAGCCAACCCCATAAAACTTCTAACTTCTGTGGGAGTAATGGGTTGTTTCCAGTCTTGAATCGCTGTTATTTTGCTTGGGTCTACAGAGATCCCTTTCTCTGACACGACATGGCCAAGAAACTTGACTTCTTCTTGCCAGAAGACACATTTAGAGAATTTGGCTTTGAAGACGTTCTTTCTTAGAATCTCCAATACTTGTTCTAAGTGTTTTTCATGCTCGGGTTTTGATTTGGAGTAGATTAAAATATCATCGATGAAGACGAGGACAAATTTATTCAGAACTCCCCTGAACACTCTATTCATTAGATCGACAAAGTATGCTGGAGCATTGCACAGGCCGTACGACATTACTAACCATTCATAAAATATGTCTGGACCACTGAAAGCTGTCAAAGGAACACATCCTTCTGTTATTCTCAATTGATGAAAATCTGTAGCTAGGTCCATTCGGGAAAATACTTTCGCCCCATTCAATTGGTCTAGCAAATCATCGATGCAGGGTAATGGATACTTATTTTTGAGTGTCTGTTTGTTGAGGTCTCGGTAATCAACGCATAATCGAAGAGTACCGTCTGACTTTAGGACAAACACAACAACTGCACCCCAATTAGAAAAGCTAGGTCTGATTAGACCCTTCCACAACAGTTGACGAATTTGATCGCCTAATTCTTCTTTTTCCTTCGGATTCATTCTGCGAATTGGATGTACCACTGGTCTGGCATAGGGAATTAGATCGATTCAGAATTCTATTTCTCTTTGCGGAGGTAAGTTTTCAACTTCTTCAAACACATCCGCATAGTTTCTGACAATAGGAATCTTTTCTATGGAAGTGGGGATAAGTTCTAATGCCGACCAAAATTGTTCTCTATTTGGATTCAAACCTTGACATGGTACCGTAATATATCCAAGTTTCGTTCGAATTTTAACGATTCTTTCCGCACACTTTACCTCAGCTTCATACTTCGTTAACCAATCCAGCCCGAGAATGATATCGAATTCGGGAAAATCCATGATGATCAAATTGAAAGAAAATTTGTAGGAAGAATAAGAGATTGGCACTCTACAATATGAACCGAGAATAAGAGATCCTCCTATCGGATTATGTACACCAACCGAATCTTTAAGCTTTCTCTGTTTTAACTTTGATTTGTGCACTGTGTTACTAGCAATAAAACTACGCAACACACCCGTGTCAAACAATACAGAAACAGGAATATTTTTAATTGTAAGGGTACCTCCCAAAACATCGGGTTTACCTGCTCCGTCGGAAGCAGCTGGCGGGCTCGACCCGTCATACACGTGAGCTACTGTGGCGTTCTTCAGCAAAGGACAGTCTTTGACTAGATGATCGGTCTTACGACAATTAAAGCAAGAGCGAGGGTTCTGAGAACCCTGGCTTGAACCTTGTGAATTTGTCTTCTTCCTCTTCGGGGCTGTGCACACATTAGAGAAGTGCCCCACTTTGCCACAGTTACAGCAGCTTCCTCCTGGCGGCTTGCCTGTCTGAGGTTTTGAGGATGCTGCTGGGCTTGACTCAGCTTGATTCGCAGCAGGCTTGCTTTTGTTCCCGGCTTGGCTTCTAGCGCCATCCTGCTCCAGATGCCTTTGGTCAAGGTCTTCGTAGTTGCATGTCATTTCCACCAATTCATTAAATTCTAGCTTGACATGGGCCATGGCTCTATCATGATACTGTCGCTTTAGCCCGAGGATAAACCTCTTATTTTTGGACTTTGCAGTGGCGACGAGCTCCGGAGCATAGGGCGACAACAGTGTAAATTTATTCAGATAATCCTGCACGGAAAGATCCCCCTGCTGGAGGTTGGCGAAGTCATCGTGCATTCGTTCCAGTGCTTGTTCTGGGACATATTTCTCCTTGAAGAGTTCTTTGAATCCATCCCATGTTCTTCCAGCTTCTCTATTCCCGGCGGTGAGAGATTCCCACCATAGTTCAGCTTGTTCCTGCATAAGCCAGGTGCCCATAATAGCTTTACCTTGGTCTCCAAGCCTTAGGCCTTCAAGAATTTTCTCGCATGTTTTGAGCCATGCAAGGGCCTCTACTACTGTGCCAGTTCTCGAGAAGGTCTTGCCTCCTAGGTTTTTGTATCTCTTAGCTACACGATCTAGCTCGAAGTATTGAGCGGCCGAAGGTTGTATCAAAGGTCCTTCTTGAACTGGGGCTTCTCCCCGTCCTCTGCCTCGGCCGGCACGGCCTCCTCTAGTGGTGGCTGCTCTGGTAGCCATTTTTCAAGTTCTGTATAAGCAAGAAAAGAGTCAGCTTATAGAAATGATAGTTTATTGCATAGTTAAGCAGAAAATTTACGGAAAGATAACGGTGGACTGATCAAATTGCTTTTGCTATTCTGCTCGGCTCATTCTAGGACTTTAATAATCCTATCTCTAATGAGCAACTCGCCTTAGAATACTACTTATTCTATTTTGACGAAGTGTTTAATGGGTTATACTCCAGAACTAGGGTTAACCAAAGCTCTGATACCAGCTGTGACGATCCCAAAACCCCGTGACATGGTGTTAAGGATAATCATTGGAATATAACTCATTAATCATCATTAGCAGATCACAGATAATAGCATAAACAGAAAATAGAATCATTTACACACATATGACAGCGGAATCATATAGATATCATCACATCAGAGAAGCACAGTACAGGATACAACTTAGTGCATAATGATACATAGTCAGTCACCATCGCCTGAGGCAGAATCATATATAAAGAGTACATAAAATAAATATCCGTCTACATCGCCAATGGCGGAATCATAATATAGATACAATAATGGCGGAGAAAATCCAAGTCAGCACGGTGTAGTCAAGCCTCGCCATGAGCCAAAAGTGTGTCACAAACCTGTAACTAGGCTGCCCGTGTGAAAATGAGGGCACCCGAGTTTGCAAGGTGAAACAAACTACGAGCCAGTCATGGGACTGGTATGAGAAATCTACTTAACTTATTAACAACAATAATAAGGCAAATCAAAGGACCACGCCACTTTCGCGGAACGGGTTTACTCCAATGAGTGCTAGTGCATGAAATAAAGTAAATGATTAAATCATCGCAATGCTTTTTGCAAAATGAAGCCATTATAAGACTCAGGTCCCATCACATAATGCAACGCAAGCCGGAGGATAGAGTTTTACCTTATAATGGCCAAAAATGCTTCATACGTATAAAAAAAAGTGTTTGATATTATTACTAGTGCATATATGTTTCAAAAGCAAATTCAATCATAAATATCAATCCTAGGCGGCATAACTACCATCTACTATGTCGCCATACTATTAATACAATCACGTTCGCATATTTCGTATTGGAAATTGGATTCCTTCATGAGTCGAGGCAAGGGGCAAGCTCCTCTCCGATTCGAGACACTCTAGCATATGTACCAGGACCCCACTATGATCCTTGGATCTTCAGGGCCGGTCCTCTCTTACTTTTGAGGATTAGTTATTCCTGAACACACGTTTCCCGGTCCTTACAGACCTATAATCGAGGCGCCTCGCATTCCAACAACCACACAGGTGAAAAGTATATATAATGTCAGGGCTGGTAGGTCATTGACACCACCTTAGCTAGAAAGAAACGTCGTGCTCTCCCTGCAGTCACTCTCCCGTTTTTGACTCATACCGAGGTGTGAGGCTCGCGAATTCACGTTATACACAAAGCTACGTCACACAGACCGTGCTTTGATCATCAACCACAAGACTTTGCTTTGCAACAGAAGCCTTGATCATATGCCACTTAGGCGTGCCACACAGGCAATCCACTCCATGCGACTGATTTCTATCAATACATAACCTCTGAGCTCGTACGTCTGAGAGAAGGGTGTTAAGCAAGAGAATAAATTCTCCGCCGCCAGATATATATTTAACAGAGATCAACCAGCACAGAACAAAATCCAATGTCAGACACACAGTCCATTTACAAGTCCATTCTGGGTCTGAACGAAACCGGAGGCACCAATTCCTCGCATATCCGTACAATCAAACAGTATGTTTGGATGGCTACCACTTCAGCTCCTTCATGGTAGCTACTCCAATCACGAGCATCAGTAGCGCCCATCCGTCCAATGTGAAGATCGTCGGTCTTCAACTGTCTTCGACTCTTCGACCTCTCAACGTCGATCGATTATTTGAAATGAGATGAACTCGGCCTTTTCAAATAACCCACATAGATTTAGATTTTCAAATCAATTAATCACATGGTTGGACTATTCAACATCCACATTTCAGTTCTTTAGTTATGATTCTCATGTTAAATACATTCAACCATCACATATCAAGCAAACACAACGAAATTGGTTTATTTCCACTCTATATCGTCTATAGTATTTTATAACGATATATCTCCATTTTTATTTAATTTAAAACGGCCATATTTAATTAAACGACGTTTCAGGTCGTGCCGATGCACTGGCGTTGTTTTTCACTAATTTTGTTTTACACTTATCTGAAAATCTAACCGTTGGATCTTCACAAATTTTATATCATAAGGAAGGTCATTTCAAAACGAATCCAACGGTTTCAGTTTTGGGTAAATCCGACGGTCGGATCTTCCACGCTAGCCATTTGAAGTTACGATTTCGATTTACGAACTGCAGCGTCATCATTCAATTTAATTTAATTATATTTATATATATATAAATATAATCGTATCTGGCGCTGTTTTTCTTCAGATTTGAATTAAACATTCCAGACAATCCAACCGTCGGATCTACACAAAGTTGGTGCCGTTGGAAAGATATTTCCAAGGCGAACCCAATGGTTGCGGTTTCGGGAAAATCCAATGGTCGGATTTCCCGCACTAGTCGTTTGAAATCACGGTTTCAAAACATGAACTGCACGGCCACGTTTCGTTTTACTTTTATTTATATTTATATAAATATAGTTCATTCAAAAATTCCTATATCGTTTTCACTTCAATTATTTCACTAACGCCTTTAAATTTTGGAAAATTTCGCCATAACCTCCTTTGTACGGGAGGGGCTGGGAAAATTCCCAAATAGCCACACGGGCGTCTCATGTCAAAAAAGAAAAAGTAAAAGCCAAACGGCTAGCCAACAGGCTCATAAAATCATCACCCAAACAAAACAGTAAATGTGTACCTATTTGTCGGGCACAAAATTTTATTCCTCTTCTCTAGCCCCTTTTGCTATAACCTGTTCAATAAATATGCATGTACATATATACAATTTTTATCACTTATCATTTTCCATTCAACTTCATATTTGATTTACTTTGGTTTAAAAACACCATTCATTCTAATGTTGCACGCATAGGCTAAAATCATATCATTAGCTAATTAATGTATATTTCAACTCATGCATATTTATTTGAACAAGTGGTTATTTTTAACACTTCACATTTCAAAGATGATAATTTTGGCGAACTAAATATATTTCAACACATGACTATTTTATTTAGTTCCTATGCATGTTAAAAATAATATTTCATTCACAAATATTTATTTCAACGTCCGCATATCTTTAGCATATCACATATATGATAAAAATGATATTTTTATCATTTAAAATATTTATTCGACTATTTGATGTTTTCAACACTTCATAGTTTCAATAAAAATGTAATTTTTATTGCTCGATCTTTTTATTCAACACATGAACTTTTCCACTACACACACTTCTCAACACATGAGCATTTCCACACATGGATATTTTATTTATGTTGTTCATATAAGAAAGATGGAATTTTTATTGTTGAAACTATTTGTATATAAGGCGAATATTTTACATACTTCATATATATTATAAAAATGTGATTTTTATTGTTTAAACACTTCCTTCATTGACAAATGAATTTAATTTTCACAAATCACTTTTCAACACATGAACATTTCCACACATGGATAGTTTCAGCATATGACTTTAATTTCAATGCATGAAGATAATTTCAACATATGAAAATAATTCTAACACATGAATATTATTCAAAATTTCGGCAGCATAACGGCAGGGTAGTTAAAACCGGCACTGTCCCTAGTACGGCTCCTCGCTCTACCTTAAAACCTCGCGGTTTTTGAAAATGGGGATTCATGCATCTAATTCGCATGCAGGCGGCATGTTTTATATTTATTTCCACAAATATTTCCAATTCATTTCAATTAACAATGGGTATTTTTCAACCACAACCAATCAATATCAACCACAAACAATTATTCAACCATTCGTATTTTTCATCCAATATTTCACACCAATTCATAACAATAAATATCGTCCATGGTTTGTGGACGAGGGGAGTATATATATATTTATATATTATTGCTATATTTCACTTGCATTTCAACACATATATCAATTATTCTATGCATGTAAAATTCATACTTCGCTTATATAGCTTACATCACGCATGTACATGAGGTATACAACACGTGTGTAATTTATATTTCGCTTATATAATTTATACACAACATTTTCCATTCAAATTCATTTAATTTAGATTTCTCACATTGGTTTGTGGAGTGCTAAAAATCGTAGATGACTTAGAAAAATCCGCGGCTTCTTCTATGTGGTAGAGAGCTTCCTTGCGGTCCCGATGTTTCCTGTTTCATCGAATTTCGTCAACACACCAAAAGGATATGATTTTTCAAAGTGCAGACATCAAAAAGGACTCACCTTTCTATTTGGTTCGAAACTAGGGTTGCGGTTTTCGCGAAATCCGTGGCACGTGGGGACGATCGGAGGTGCTGGCGTGGAAGAGGGAGGAGAGGCGGTCCTGTCGGTGGTGGTTTGGGGTGGCTCCTATGGCGATCGGCGACGCTGGGAAGTCGGCGACTTCCTGGGCCCGATTCAGGCGGAGGCTGCGACGAGGGGGTAGAGGGAGTTGGTCGGATTTGAAGAGGAGGAGGAGGCGGTTCGATTCTGGGTGGTTGTGGCGGCGATAGAGGGCTGAGACGGTCGGAATCTCGTCGGGAAGAATCGAACGGGTTTCGCCGTTCGTTTCAGAGGAACGAGGGTTTTTTTTATTTTAATTTATGAAAGAAAAATTCTGATTGGCCGATATATATATTATATTTTTAAATAGTGTTTTCTCCAACGAACTCCTTTTCAAGTCCAACGACTGTCGTCCCTAACTAAATACCACCATCCCGGACACAATGGGATATGTTTCGTTGGCCAATTCAACTGTTACAGTCAGTTATTTTTCAAATTAAAGTATAAAACATTTAATTTTAACTCTGAACGTACATTTCAATTTGCCAGGGCCACAAACTGATTCAAAAAATTCCAGAAAAATAAATCTAGCTATGTTTTGACGCTACGGTCCCAACAAAACTAGTTTCGTCGAATTCTGAGATCGTTTGAAAAATAGCCATTTTCTGGTCAATCCAATTGAACAGAAATTGACCAAACACATTTTCTTTTGCCATGCTCACATACTAGCTTCAAAAATTATGAAATTTGAAACCTAGCAATAATTTGACATCCCAGACCCAACAAAAGTGGTTTCGTCGAATTCCGAGGTCGTTTGCAAAATATCAATTTTCAGTTGACCTCCTTTTTATGTAATCATGCTCGTGTCATATATCCAAATGTATGCAAAATGTCCTAATGATAATAGATAGTTCTAAATGCATGCATGCTTCAATCATCATTCATATGCAACAACCACATGATAACGTCCACTTGCATCATCCATAAAAATAATATAAAATGCACACACATTCATATGCACATGTACGTTCCCATTAACTAATCCCCAATAATGCTTAGTGTATGTATATGCATTAACTTGCATCCACTTACAAACATCGAATATAACATGTTCTAATAACATGTTTCAACCATATCATATGACCCATGGGTTTTAATCCTAAGATTCAAAGGATAGGAAAGATAGAATCTATTCAAAACTAACGATGGAAAACAAAAGATCAAAGTGCACCGTCTAAAAGAAAAAGATAAGAAATGTGCATATATTCCTTAGGTTCCCATGTAGACTCGCTGATATCATCTCCCCACTGAACCTCAACAAGCCGCACTTCCTTATTTCTTAACTTCTTGATCTCACAATCTAGAATATGCATAAGTTCCCGATAGATGGATGCTTCTCCCTCAATTTCCACCTCCTCCAACTGGCTAGGCTTCACCACTACTGCTGAATCATGTACGCACTTTCGTAAGTTTGCAACATGAAATACATCATGCACTCCCGAAAGTTTCTTATGTAGATTAACCTTATAAGTCATTTGCCCCGCTCTCTTCAAAATTAGGAACGGTCATACGAAACTCGGTGCTAACTTCCCTAAGAAACCAAATCTTATAACATTCCTTCAAGGTGGTACCTTTACAAAAGCTAAGCTCTAACTCTAAACTCTAGATCGCCCCTCCTCTTATCTACATAAGACTTCTGTCAATCTTGTGCCATTTTCATTTCCTCCTTATTAAGTCAATCTTATCGGAGGTCTCTCTAATCATATCCGACTTAAGAAATAGTTTATTTGTTGACTCTCACCAACATGACGGAGACCTGTAAGGTCTTCCATATACATGCTCGAAGTGTGTCATGTCAATCCTCGTCTAGTAACTGTTGTTATATGCAAATTCCACTAGCGGTGGATGCTCCTCCTACATCCCTCTAAAACCCAAAATGCACAGCCTTAACAAATCCTCTAAGATCATGTTCACCCTCTCAATCTGCCCATCTTTCTGAGGGTGATAAGTTGTACATAGTCTGAGTTGTGTCCCTAAAGCCTTCTATAGACTCCTCAAAAACTCGTCGGTGAAAATAGTGTCTCTGTCTCTCACTATGCTAGAGGGAACACCAAGAAGTCAGACTACCCCTCTCAAATAATATGAAGCCAACCATGAAGCTATTCTTTTTCTCTTGACCAGAATAAAGTGAGTGCTCCTCATTAGTCAATTTGCAATAACCCAGATCCTCGTGTTGACTTTCCTCGACAGCAACCCATCAATAAAGTCCATAAACACACTTTCCCATTTCCACCGTGGAACATCCAATGGTTGAAGCAATCCATCGGGCTTCTTTTGCT
Organism: Allium sativum; assembly: GCA_030737875.1. Classification (NCBI taxonomy): domain Eukaryota; kingdom Viridiplantae; phylum Streptophyta; class Magnoliopsida; order Asparagales; family Amaryllidaceae; genus Allium; species Allium sativum. The sequence goes on from CM060911.1 coordinate 230,926,595, forward strand.
TCGCTTATACTCAATGACATGTCTACTTTTCCACCTACTCGGTCATGTCCTTTTTCATGCCAAGTCAGTAGAAAACCTCTTTATGTATAGATACATCTTATCGGCTCTCGATGGACAGTCATCCAAGAGTGACGTGGCTCAATTAAAACCAAACTTATCAAATCTCCCATGAGGGGATCATAGAGTCTGCCATCTCTGCGCAACCACCCTCTGCTATCAACATAATATCGAAGAAGATGGCTAGAAATCTCTTGTCTGCTAAGCTTATCCAAAATATTTACTAGCTCGAGATTTTCTCACTGCATCAGCCCAATATTCTATAACAAAGTAGATTGTACCTCTAAGGATGCCAATAATCGAGGGATATAATCTGTAGATGGTTTAACCAAATATGGAAATAAACTCTAAGATCTGCCACTCTATGAACAACGGACTTAACGATGCCCTCTTTCTGCTCAAAGCATCAGGAACTACATTCTCCTTGCCTGGAGTATAAATTTTTTTGAAGTGATATGATGCCTACAAGTCCATCCAACGATGCTGCCTCAGATTAAGATCCCTCTATGAGAACAACTACTATAGAGACTTATGATCCGTAAAAAGTTCAAATCTCTTGCCTAGCAGATAATGCCTCTAAGACTTGAGTGTAAAACTATCGCAACTAATCCCTCAAATACCATACCCATGACTCCTCAAATACATTCAGATACCTGATGGATAAGAATAAATACCATCTATAGAAGAACCTAAGGATATAGAAAAGACTTCATGAATGACCGCCGTGGGTCGCAAGAAATCTCGTGGGTCTTAACACTATAAGTCATCAAACGAACAACCCTCCTCTTGCAATCAAGAATAACCCCATACATGGCTAAACAATCCATCCCTAAGATCTCACCATACCCAGAGAATCCTCACACGTATGCATCATTGTCAAACTCAACGCCTAATATAGAAACTTTCAAACCCCTACAAACCATAGATTAGTGCATCATAGCACCTACGAGGTTTGAAAAAACTCTAGGATTAGCGACAGGTGATACGCCTAAGTGCAAACAATCAACTAATGTGGTAGAAATAAATGATGGAGGTGCTCTCTAATCGAAAAGAGTATAATTAAGAAAGTCACATATAGAATCAAAGCTTCTACGACCACTTTCCTACATCGATCTAGACCACTGCTTGTCTGAGTTGCCTCTAACACATGAACATGTATTGTCAATGTACAAGTTCCATATCCTATCTTCTACGGACATACGTTGCTAATAGGCCTAGGATGCCCGAAGTTAAAGCACTTCTCTCCTATAGTGGTCTTTGTGCAATCTTTAATAAAAAGTCTCGTCATTCCACAACCATAACACCTAACCTCAGTCTTAATCATCCATTCTGAGACCCATCAACCATTTCTTCTTACCTTTCTTGCCTTCCCCACATTTCTTCTTTGAGCCAACAGACTTAGGATCTTCTACTTTAAAATATTTAACCTCTTCGTTTCTATTCTCGTACATTAAAGTCATCTCTACTAATGTCTCAAAAGTGTCTTCGATCGAAATATGAGTCATAGCTAACCCTCAGAGGGATTGGTTCAGCCCTTTCGCGAATCTAATAACTTTCTTAGTAGCTATATTAAGCAAGTTCATCCCAAATTTTAATAGCTCATTGAATTGATTTATATACTCCTTGACAAAAAGATCCCCTTTCTTTAAACCAAGAAAACGCTCTAGCTTCCTACCCTCTTCTACTTGCGATAGAAATTTTCTCTCAAACCCGTTCGAAATCTGAACCAATCCAAGTTAATAGCCTCAACCTCAATAGTCCTCCACCAAAACTAAGCTTCAACTTTCAAATATCAAGCTTCTAATTGAACCTTCTGTCTATCCCTAAGCTTTAACACTCAAAAAATTTCTCGGTATCCCTAATCCAAGCATGGGATTTCACAAAATTCTTTATACTCATGAAATTTTTTCCTTCCTAATTCATGAAATCCTTATAAAGCTTGGAGAAGTTGATGGTTGTTGGTGGAATAGGAGGAATCACCGCAGCGGTGTAGGAGCCTGTGCAGTCTCTTATTCATGGGTTTTAGTCATAGCTTCTAAGTATCTATGAAACCAATTAGGAATTAGGACACCCTCAAAAAATGGGAGTTCTATACATGCTGCGCAAAAGAGAGAAGATAGATACTTTAGAATTTGAAAGAGTCAAAGGAAGGTTGTAACCGACTTAAGGGGACAATCTTTTCTAAAAATAACTTTTGGTTTGAAAATTACAAGTTTATTTTTGAAAAGTATTATTTTTTTAAAACAAAATTTTAGTGATCTTGTTACATTGGAATTTGACATCAAACAGAACACCCCATACCCCTTAACATCCGCCAAAATAGGGTTATGTCAAGAAATGTGAAGCATTATAGGTATGAAGACATAATATGCATCACAGAGACTAAGATCTATAAGACAAACAATTAAACACGGTGGAAAATAAATTATTCAAAACAATGACATTATATTTATTCAAAACCAGCTGTCTCAAACTAAAAATACCATACTTTTCATGAAAATAAATAAAATCGCAGTCATCAGAATACAACTAGAAATATCCTTCAATAAGTCATTAGTACAACCAAATCGTGGAATAAGATAAAATAGCAATGAGAACACATTTTCTATAAAGCTAAACTATCAAGAGAAATCTACCGAACAATCCACACTAAGCGTTTCCACCATGCGAGCCTGAGGGGAAGAAAAGAGAAAGAAGAAAGGAGAGTGGATCTGACATAAAGTATGTTGAGATGTATAATTATTAGCATGATTGTTAAGTAAAAGAAAAGGAAAAATAGTAGCGCTAGTGTTAGATAGGGTAAATGTCCATGCACAACTAATATGAACATATAAGTATGATGTGCAAGGATTACAAGTAAGGTCGATTATCATCTCATTCAATAGAATTTTTTATATTTTCACTTCTACAGTTTTAGAACATAATATAATTTGGATGTTTTTTCTAATACTATCTATAAATCGGCTGCTAATAACCATAAAGTGATGACCTATGCCTACTTGGGCCTTGGGCTTATCAGACCGAACCCATCAACAAAAGACATTGCATTAACATAGGCATTGCAGTGTATTACCTTCCCCAATCAGTTCAATGCATGCACATTGTACCATCGGAATGCACCCACATCCAATTGGACCGTCTTACTACCTAGCCTTACGTGAGCGTGCCCTAGCACCCTCCCTAGCGTGAGACTATTTATGATAAAAGGTTATGTTGTCTGGTATGGATCCCCACAGACAAATATATTTACCCCAAATCCCCTTTGATTAGGATTCCCATAGACATACCATAGAATCATCCACATAATTTAACATTAGTTCAATTTTACATTAAGCCTATTTTTTTGTTTTTCAACCATAGGACCATAGCCATATAATGTCTAATCACAAGGCCACAATAGAATGTCTAAGCATAATACCACCATAGAATACCTAAGCACAAGACCGCCATATAACTAGACTTATAAAATTAACATTATTTTATGTTTAATCTCATTAAGCCTATTTGTATATTTATTTTTAAACCCTTGTCATAATTATTTTGCATCTAAACCATATTTGTTTATTATGATTATTTATGTCTGTACAATCTACAATTTTTATGAAAATATGTTATAGCCCATTTTCTGTCAGAACCTATGCCATAGTCATTTTGCAAATCTTGTAAACTTTGCCTATATTTAGTCCAAATTCTCCTTTTGTTATAGTTTCACATTACATGTTAATTTAGCCCCAAATTATCAAATCCTTTTGTTTTTGTAATTCTAATCGAATAACATTTCCCAACGTATGCAAAATAAAAGGACTAATCAGTTACACAGAATTATGTGCAAATATCAATGCCTAAACTAGTCGTCCACATATGCCAATATTGCATATTTAGACATACTTTGGGCATAACCAAATTAAACTATAAAATCAAACAAAAAAGGGGGAAGAAAACTGAGAAGATATCTTAAAGTATTTTAAACATTAACTAAATAAATTATAAGAAAGAAAGATAGAAAAACTATAAAATAACTTACAATAAAGGATAATTATAGAAAACCATAACTTATAGAAAAATGAACAATAATTGTAACAACTGTAAATTAACAACTACTATTAGGCTTATAAAAACTCAACAGAAAAGCCTTCCTCGTGTCCTAGGTAGAACCCATGTCCCGAATATAATTATGTGAAAATATTTTTATTTATAATCTTAATTCCGCTAAAATTTAATTAAGGTAGCTCGACTACAAAAGAAGACTAACCTAGGTGGGGAAGAGATGTGTTGTGAAGAATGCGCGGAGGGTGTTTAAGCTTTATTTATGGTGGGATAAAAGATAATATCCCGGTAGATTTAGGGTTTAAATATGAACTAACCATGTCTTCGGACTAGTCAGGGATTGCCACATGAGCTTAAAATTCAAAATAGGTCACCCAGAGAATTACACGCCCATTAAAAACGTTGAAATTTATTCGTTCGTTCAATTCATTTTCTTTCCAGGCATGTAAGCATTCCTAGAATGAGTTGGGTCGGTCCACTTACTACTCGGGTCGACTGGTGAGTGATGGGTCGTCCTATGTAATATATATATATATATATATATATATATAAGCTACGTAAAAAAGATTTTTTATAACAAAGTGGTCTACGGAATTTTTTAGGAAAACGCCAACGGTTGTTGGATTATTTATCAAATAAAAATTGAGTACGTTATAAGAAATCGATTAACCGGTTGGGTATTCGGGGTCATTAAGGAATACGTAGGATTAGAGGGTGGTTCCCCTTTCAAAATTCAATTAGTCATAACTTATTCCTTTTATGTCTGTATCTCGCAAACCATATATGTATATGAACTGAAAAATCGTAAAGGGTCCAATGGTACAATTCTCGTTGTCAAGTTACGAAGATATTTTAATTAATTGTTAGTTAACTATTATGTGTAACAATTTAGATTCTTACATGTAGTGACACTTACGTGTCTGCGTACCGAACTTTTCTTTGGAATGGAGTCGAATGTTGTTGTGTGAGAGCTATTTTGGATCCTCGTAAGGATTTCTTGGATGACTTGGAGTTAGGTGTTATAGTAAAGTAGGAGTTTACTCCTAAGGGACTTCATGATTGAACCTGGATTCGTCGAGAGTTTAATCGCTTTGGTTTCCTGAAATTGATTCGGTCGAGACCAGTTCATTGTTCAATTTGAAGAGATTGGTATTGACTTCTTAGAAGTCAGTGAGCAGTATTTTCCGATTTAAACAATATGTCTATGTTAGAGTGTGTGATTAAATTCAATGTGCTATCGAAGTACGATCATTTTCTTAGTTATCACTGAACATAAGGAAGTCTAGAGTTAGTGGCTGGGTTGAGTGATCGATCGAAGGGTGATTGATTTCATTCGGTGACTGAATGATGGCTTGGAGGAGTTATTCGATGAATCTCATGATTTTCGTGGTTGCACCAAATATAGAAGTTTTTCTTTCTTTGTAGGCACACCACATGGAGACATATGTATTGATCATCATTCTCGTTTCATCGAGTGCTCCCTTGGTGAAAGAGAAGGGAAAAAACAAAACCAGCATCGATATATGTTTTATATTAATGCTTTACCATAAGTATTTTATTTTGATGTTAAGGTTTCACGCTCCATCTGATCTTGTAGATTGATAGATGGAACATAATTAAGACTCATGGTAATTGTTTTTTCTTTCTTGATTGTGACTTACTGTGTCGAGGGCCCAATTATATTATATATGGGTGTAACATCCTATGTTTGGTCGCCTTAAACTAACACTATGGATGATTATAGAATCCACAGAATTAGTTTTGATCCTCAATGTGGGGTTGATTTACTATATACATTGTTTATACTTAGCAATGTACATGGTTCGTCAAAACTTAAATCTCATTGAGTCATGGTTGCTAGTCTGCTAATTTGTTTGCTTGTTGTTGATTGTTGAGCTTAATTAACTTAATATTTGAGTTTAGTAATTCACTACCGAGATAATAAGAAATATTAATGATGATGAGAGACTACTTGTGATGATAATGGGCCAGGATGTTTTACTCTTCAGTAGTGAGTCATCCACAATTCAACAATTGTTGGATGAGACTTTGATCTTCTGTATGTGAGTTGTTTATGATCAGACGAAGCGGGTTGATACATTGAGTTTTTTAGTAAAGAATGATCACCCAAGCTTGAAGCTCAAGAGTATCTGACCACATTCAATGAGGTCACTTGGTTACCACCATATTTGAGTTAAGTCCCTTATCAATCTGGTTATTGGTATTGAACAAGTATTTATGCCTTTAGGGAATATGGTACGTTTGGAGTGGGACGCAAGAAAGTATCCATTCTATTTTTTGGATGGCTTATCAGATCTAGGGTGCAAGAGTGTTCTCTTAGTTTGACTTTCCAATGGAATGTCTCCATTGGAGTAGTTGGATGGTGTGTTCTAATTATAGATTTTACATGCTGCTTTGGCGTTGATTGGTTGGTTGTATCGTTCGGGCTAACCAGCAAGTCGGTATATTTGTTGATTTTTTGGACCATGTTTTAAGATGTCACTTGAATGAGTTAGGCTTTCACTACTTAATTGTATTTTCGTCTTCTCATAGATGAAAAGATAACACAAGGAATAATTGGTGTTTGTGTTGCAGAAATTGAAAAACACCATTTTTTGGTTAGCTTATTGGATTTTCACTTTTCCTTAAGAAAAATGGAGTGCTTGGGTCACGTCGTCTCGATCGTATGTCATTATAAGTCTAACGAGAGATTCAATTATTTGGAATTCAAAATTGAACCATATGGATATCTGTTATTCATTCCAAGCAGAAACGGATGAGCTTATAGGACACACTCGATTGTGTAGATGATTTAACTGCGTTGTGTTTCAAAAGGAAGATTGTCTGTAACAACCCGAATTCCGACAGATCGATTTTTTTCCTGAAGAGGTTTGAGGAGGAAGAAGAATGGAAGAGTCAAGATAGCCTCTCAGAAAATATGAGATTTAGGTTAGGCTCTGCTAGCCTATTTATAGGCACTCAAGAAAGTGGATATGATCTTGTACATAGAGCGCTGAGTCAACAACGAATGTGGTTTGAAAAATAGTCCAGATTTGACGAATGAACCTGCCCAAATCAGGAATGGGTCGACCCGCCTACCCCCTGGGTCGACCCGCCTACCCCCTAGGTCAACCCTAGGGTCGACACAGCCCCCCTTGGGTCGACCTATAGGTGGACCGAGCCACGGTATGGGTCGTCCCATATAGGTCTAGGTGCTGTTTTTAACATTTGATTAGTGTGCCCATTATACTTCCTTTGATTTATTTAAATATTATATTTACATATAAGTTCCTTATGTATATACAAAACTTCTTATGCCCATTTTACACGTATATATATACACACAACTTTTATTTCATTTTCAAAATTCAAATGGCGTTACGCCGACTTTTAATTCTTACCTATTTTCATTGGTTACAGGTTTATTTTGAATTTCTATTTTGTATATATATATTTGCACATATATATGCATATATTTACATATGATTATATACATATATTTTTATACTTTCTTATATGTATAATTTTCATTATGTGTGCAATTATACCAAATTTTCTCTTAGAACATGTATTATTTTAGCCGCTCCTCTAAAATAAATATATGGCGCCCGCGGGAATCGAACTTGCGCCACTCTCTTGAAAGTCACATGCTCTTCCCAACTGGACTACATAGGCTTTTTTTTAACAAGACTAAAAACAATGGTGGTCATTGTTCTTTTCTTATACCTTCTTTTAATGTTTGTTGTAATATTTCAGTTAAAGGTATCTCTTTCATCTTAAATTTATTTTCTGCAATCCATAGGTCTAAATTGACCGGAAAATCACCACAAATACAATGATGCTAATCTCGTAACTAAATTCTGGAAGCTCTTCAAATTTTATCTTATTATTTAATTAAAAATGCGTGTTGTTACATTATCACGTTTTAGTCAATAACCAGAACCGCACGAGTGGAAATTCAAACCCTCATTCGAAGTCCAGGCGATAGATTCACTTTGGAAGGTATGAGGCACTATTTATTTGCAATAGGGTTATAATCATTTGGTGATGTCACATCATTGGGATTTCTCTTCCCGAATGAATACCTTTAACTATGGTAGCAACAACGATTGGAATTCTTGGCCTCCTTCATCCCTATTATTTCCTGTATATGAGTATGGGTGGTGCAGCTTTTTTACCTCTCGAGTTAGGGATATACGAGTACAGGAGTGATATCCTATTAGTGGATGTCACTTGGGTTTGTTATTGGTTAAGACTCCATAACTCAAGGTGAGGTAGTGCAGATCTGACAGGGGTGGTTGGTTCTGTATCGTGGAGCCATTGCTTGTTTCTGGCATCATTAGAAGGGATTGGTTGTGCAATCATTTCCTATTGAATGTGACGTCGGATGACTGGTGCTGAATGGGATGAATTCAATGGTTCTCCATAACTATCTGAGATTCTCAAGAAGACGCGGGAATAATTGTCAATGGTTTCCATTGATAGGTAGCCATGTAGTTGGGAGTAATATGATAGCACCTGAATCATACTCGATTCATCGATGAAAGTTGCAAGATTTACATTCCTTGTTTTTAGAATGGCGGCCAAGTGTTGAGTCACATATGGATTGCATATTATATTAGATGTCTCATGTTAGCTAGATTAGTATACTTCATGTAAGGGTAGGCATGGATGTTATTCTATTGATTGCTATTGTTTTTACATTTATGTTTTATTATTGATGTTTGACATGATTATTTATGCTCATATGATTAATAGGCATGCAGGAGTATTGGTTTGTTGTATAGCCCATTTATTTGAGATAAATTTGATATATGACTTGACATGCTTATGTTAAATAAAATTTATTTATTTAACATGCTTATTCTTTTCTCATTGTTACATCTACTATGATTAACCCTCTTTTTTGAGTACATCTATAGGCACGCAGAAGCAAGACTTGATTGTTCAGATGCTTGCTTGCTGCTATTTGCAACTAATTCCTAAGCTTGCTTTAAAAGAGGTATGTAGTAGATGTAGAGTCATGGTTTTTTTCCCTTAGTGTATGTTTGGTGATTTTATTCCCTAGACATGGGAGGATACTTTTGTTTACTTTGTAAGGATAATCCATATTTGGTGGGTTGTAGATCTTCTGAATTGAGTGGCGAAATGGAGTGCTACCAAAAGTTTCATGAATCCTGTCAAAATTAGGATAAAACTCAATATGCAATGCTAGATTGAATTTCTTCCAAATAATGAGTTATCCTTTTTATTTTCCGTTATCTGTTCATTTGGAAATAAGAGCCAAGTCTCCTCTGCAGACCTTACATTCTCTTCCAGACTCGCTTCCATTCTTCCTATCCTCCGTTCTGTCTAAATTCCTAAATTAGGTCAGGTAAGCTTCTTTTTTTGGCAGAGCCATCTGGTTTTTATAGTGATCCGTAACACTTATTATTATAAAAAATAATAATTGCAATAGTTACGGGAGCTGGTAGATTACCAGACTGCTATTTCGGTTTTTAAAGTGGATCGTCCACTGCATACTACATTTTCTTTAAGCCATCCACAATTTCTAATCTAGATTATGGTACAGGAGCTAGTTTAACTACTAGGTTACTACCTCCACATTGGAAAATATGACAAATTATGTTATACTCTTCACGTAGAAGAGCAATAACATTTTCAATACAAAAAACAGACACATAGAAGACACTATACAAATACAGTACACAAGTACAGTACATTGTACAGCCGAAAGTAATAGCAAGCATTGTGTACTCGACCATGTGACACAAAAGGCAACACTAGTTGCACCATGATTTGACCAAACAGCAGCTGGGAAGACCAGTCACATCCAAGAAAACATGGAGATGTGGGCAAGCAACCATCACTCGTGAGGAAGAAATGTCGTGAAGTAGTCGATAGGAGAAGGCTTGCTTAGCCTATACAACAAAGTTCGAGCAGACGCTTCACATAATTGCCTGACAAACTAAGAAGAAACCATGACCAGATCACTGAATACAAACATGAACAGCTCAACACCGAATATAACATAACTGCATTGACATACTAAATAACTTACACCATTCCATAGACCAGATTGTGCACAGACTCAATCAACAATTGAAAATATAGCCATTATAGAACTACAGCATGTCGAGAGAAAAGCTTCATAGTGCAATGAGCTCGAGAAGCCACGCTCAACCACTGACCAGAATTTGCACCCACGGCCACCATTCCCAAACACAAAAACCAACAGCCAAGAACCAAAACAACAACAGCAACCCACATACCAACCAACAGTCAAAATCTGACTCATCACGAACAAAATCAAACCAATCCACACTCAATAACCAGCTCCCTAAAGTACCATCACAACCAAAATGGTGAAACAAGAAACTAAAGAAAAGAAAGCAGTTGTCGAGAACCTAGGTCTCACTTTGTTAGTGGAAAGCCTCCATCATCCAAACAAGTTGACACTCTCTTGTAGCTACACAAATCAACAACCATAACCCAACTACGTTGTCCCAAACTACCCACGACATCCCCAAATCTCCTGACTCAGTTAAACTAGCTTCAGACGCTTAAGCACCAAGCAATGTAGCATGGAGTTGCCTGGGAACCAGATGCAGCACATTATAGATAATCATATGTGTAGGAAGTTGACACGACAACGCAGTAATGTAATAACCCGGAAATTCTGAGCCAGTTTAAAATTTTTATTTTGGCAATTTTAAAGAATTTTGAATATTTAAAATAGATTATTTTAAATAATATCGACGAAAATTTATTTTGAATATATTTAGAACGTATGTATTTATACGCATCGTAGTTAGAATATAAATAATTATATATAATTTTAAAAGGAATTGAAAATGGCGCGGTAGTTCGATAATTCGATTTCAAACTTCAATTGAATGTACCGGGTGCAAAACAATCCGGATTTTAGCGAAACCAAAAACATTAGGATCTAATTTAGAATATCTTTCCAACGAATCTGAAAAATCAAAATTTCATAGCGGGAATCAAAAGATATGTCCAGTTGAAAATTTTGAATAGTCGCTATGGAATTCAGGCCCTTAAAAATGGAAATTTTGCAAACGACCTCGGATTTCGACGAAACCACTTTTGTTGGATCCGCAGTGTCAAGTTATTGCTAGATTCCAAATTTCATAATTTTTTGAATCGATATGTGAGCGTGGCAAAGGAAAACGTGTTTGACCAGTTTCAGTTGATTTTAATCGACTGGAAAATGGCCATTTTTCCAACGGTCTCAGAATTCGACGAAACTAGTTTTGTTAGGACCATATCGTCAATACAAAGCTAGAAAATATTTTTCTAGAATTTTTCGAGTTAGTATGTGACCCCAGTAAATTGAAATGCGCGTTCAAATTCAATATATAGAGTTATATGTTGATTTTAACGGAAACTGATCGAAACGATCGAATAAGCTTACGGTATATATCCCATTGTGTTCGGAATGGGGGTAATTAGCTATGGACGACAGGCGGTGGGCCTCGTTTAGAGGTCGTATGTAAAAAGTCAACCGTTTGGATAATTTAAATAATTAAATAGATTTATATATATTATTATATAGGCCCAATTCCCTCCTCTCTCTCTCTCTCTCTACTAATTCATTCAGAAATCGAATAAATAAATAAAAAACCTAGTCTAACGCGCCGCACCCATCGGCGACGCCACCACGTCGATCACCACCCCACCGCCGCCCTCAACCACGACCGTCGACCTCCCCTCGAGCCCCCCTTCCTCCTCCTGCCGATCGAAACCCCCTCCCCCTGTTCGCACCCCGCCCCCCTCCCCCCCCCCACATCGAAGAAACAAACCAGCCACCCCCATGCGCTCGCACCCAGACCCGACCCCATACCCCCTACCTCGCGATACCCCATACCCCCCCTCCCTCGACGTGAAGCAAATAGAAAAAGCGAAATAAAAAAAGATGAACTCTTTGATTTGAAAAGTATGATTTTTATTGAATGAAAAGTCGAAACTTTATCAGTGAAAAGACGATATTTTTAAAAGTGAAAAGACGATATTTTTAAAAGTGAAAAGACGATATTTTTAAAATAGAAAAGATTAGATTTTAAAAATAGAAAAGGCGAAATCTTTATTTGAAGAATAGCGTGATAAAAATAGAATTTTTATCTATATAGTAGTGGTATAAAAATAGAATTTTATCCATATGAGGCAATTATAAAAATTCGATTTTTATATATATTGAATAACAAAGTAAAAATTCGATTTTTATATATATTGAATAACAAAGTAAAAATTCGATTTTTATATATTGAATAACAAGGTAAAAGTTAGATTTTTATATATTGAATAACAAAGTAAATATTCGATTTTTATATATTGAATAGCAAAGTAAAAATTTGATTTTTACATATGTAGAGAATACGGGCAACGAAGGTGATAAAAAGGCGAGAACGATGAAGATTTCTATCAATGAAGAGTCGTGGTATTGGATAGCTATCAGTGAGAACTTCTCACTCTAAATTTCCTTTTTCTAGTTATATATATATATATATATATATATACTAGGATGCAGACGGTGTTTAGTAGCACCCGACACCCATCATCCACAGACCATGGATGGCTTGTTTGTTTAATTGTTTGGTTGTGTAGTTGGTTAGGTTATTTGGTTTGAATTGAATCGTTTGGTGAAATAGAATGGATTTGATTGATGTGTGAATGGCGTGGGCCTTCACTAGACCGGGGATAAGGCTAGGCCTTGTCCCGTTTCTAGTATCGTGCCGTTATGCTGCCGAAATTTTCTAAAATAAGTTAGAAAAATAAAGATATCATTTTTATTGTGTAAATGAACGGAATAGGAATTCATGTGTTGAAATAAAATATTTATATAGTTAAATATTTTATCATAAAAAATATAATTTTAACGTGAAAGTGAATAAATAAATATATATAAATGAATCGGCCGATTTGTTTATATACACTGATTTGACTGATATTGATTGGGTCGATAAATTTTACACATCGCCCAACTGCACAAATAAAATCTGTGTTTGATTGTTTGAAACCCCACACGGGTATTGGGATAAAATACGGCATACACTAATCCCAATAATTAGTTGTATGTCGATCGATTGATTGACAGGCTGTTATAAGCGTTAGATATCTATATTTGATGCTTATACAGTGTAGTGCACTTTGGATGACGGCTGATTATTTATCGTTGCTATTATATGCATGTGTGGTATGGAATCCATATAGTTAACGCTATATGGTAATTGATTGGGTCTCATTCCAATTTGAAAAATAAAGAATATTATAAAATAAAGGTTCATGTGTTGACCGTACTCATCCGTTGAGATTAGTCATGTGTTGAACGAAATATTTTAATAATAAAATTTACATCTTTATCATTATAAAATAAAGGTTCATGTGTTGACCGTACACATCCGTTGAGATTAGTCATGTGTTGAATGAAATATTTTAAAAATAGAAATATTTGAAATAGAAATATTTGAAATAGAAATATTCGAAAAGGAAATATTTGAAATAGAAATATTTGAAATAGAAATATTCGAAAAGGAAATATTTGAAAAAGAAATATTTGAAATAGAATGTTAGAAAATAGAAATATATGAAGCCCTGCTGATTAGATTGACGCCATTTTGACGTGAACGATATTTATATCGATTTTATTCATTTTAAATTGAATATTGAAAAGTGATTTCGAAATCGAATATTTTGAAATAAAATTTGAATTAAATTGAATAGAAAACGAATTCGAATTGAATGGAAAACGAAACGAATTCGAATTGAATGGAAAACGAATTGAATTCGAATTGAATATATAACGAATTTGATTTGAATTGAATAGAAAACGAATCCAAATTGAATTGGAAAGAAAACGAATTCGAATTGAATTGAATTGAAAAGAAAAATGAATTCGAATCGAATTAAAAATCGATTTGAATTGAAATCAAATGGAAATGAAAGTAAAAAGGATTTATAATAGAAAATTCAACTTTTGAGTTGAATTTGAAATAAAGGTTGAAATTGTTTTTGAAACGAATTCAAAACTATTTATAAAATTCGTTTTAAATAGAAATCGACGAAATATATATTATATATATAATATAATGGCCTGAATAGAACGCGCCGCGCCGCGGCAGTTCGTGAATTTCGACCATTTATTTCAAACGGACATTATGGAAGATCCGACCGTCGGATTCTCCTAAAACCGGAACCGTTGGGTTCGTATCGAAAAGAGCTTTCTGACGAATATTAGAAATTTGAAATCTAACGGTTGGATTTGGAGTTATGTCCAAATCAAATACGAAAAAGGTCGTTGTAAGTGCAGTTCGATGGCCGTTGATGGAAATCGACTGTATGGGCCTTGATAAAATTATTAAAAATATCAATAATTTGTGTAGAATCATAAGAAATGATTTGGGAAAAATTGGGATGAAAAATTCCATATTTGAAAAGATAAAAATAGTTTTTGTCGAAATGAATTAGTTTTGAACTGAAATTAAAACCAATTTATTTTTAAATAAATAAATTGGATTTGAAATGGGTTTAAATAGAATTGATACATGGGTTTATAGTGAACTGTGTTTTAAATAACACTAGTTCTTTAACCCGATAATAAATAAAATGTGATTTGGGTTTATCGTGAACTGTGTTTTAAATAACACTAGTTCTTTAACCCAGTAAAAGGAGTTTTAATGAATCTGCAATTAGATTGAAATGTGGATTGATAATTTAAATTATCAAATATAGAAAGTGAGCGAGAATGGAGTATCACCAGTTTTGCTCCAAAGCGATAGTTAAATCTTTAATTAGATTTGAACGTGAAATGGTAATAAATTTTACCGATAACACCATGGTGTTAGATATGGAGTATTACCAGTTTTGCTTCATGGGATGAACAGGTTGGGATTGGGAAATAAAATAAATAATTAATTCGATATGGTTCGCTAATCTCGACTAGTTCAGAAAACCAAAATTTGGTTTTGAAACGACATCCAAAGGAAGATTAAAGGATAAATTTTAAAGAATTTATCTTGGATAAAATTAATGGGAACCTTTCCCTGAGAATATGAATTGGAATGAGGCTTATGTTGTGTTTGTCTAACATTTGCTTTAATATACGCGGGTTGTTCGGAAAGGCCGGGTTTACACCCATTCTGAATAACTGATTCGACGATAAGTCGAAGATGAAGACGGTGGTTGAAGACCGGAAGTCTTCACATCGTTTGGGTGATTACTGATGATCTTGATTGGGCTGTACACCCAGGATGAGGGAATCAGTTGGTGGTCGTCCAGACGTACCTGGAGGTCGATGGATATGCGAGGAAAGTGCCTCCGGTTTCGTTCAGACCCAGAACGAACTTGTAAATGGATTGTGTGTCTGACATTGGATTTTATTCTGTGTTGATTGATTTCTGTTAAATATATATCTGTTTGGCGGCGGAGAATTTATTCTCTTGCTTAACGCCCTTCTCTGAGACGTACGATCTTAAAGGTTATATATCGATAGATATCAATCGCATGGCATGAATTGCCCGTGTGGCACGCTAAGTCGCATGGATCAAGGCTTCTGTTGAAAAGCAAAGTCTTGTGGTTGATGATCAAAGCACGGCCTTTGTGGCGTAGCTTTGTGTATAACGTGGATTCGCGAGCCTCACACCTCGGTATGAGTCAAAAATGGGATACGGACCATTGGGAGAACACGACGTTTCTTTCTAGCTTTGGTGGTGTTAGTGACTTACCAACCCTGACATTTATATACTTTTCACCTTTGTGGTTGTTGGAATGAGGCGCCTCGATTATAGGTCTGTAAGGACCGGGAAACGTGTGTTCAGGAATAACTAATCCTCTAACGTAAGTGAGGACTGGCCCAGCCGAATCCAGGATTGCCCAGAGTGTGTAGTCCTGAGACATTTGCTAGAGTGTCTCGAACGCGGAGAGGAGCTTGCCCCTTGCCTCGACTCATGACGGAAATCCAATTTCCAATACGTGTATTGCGGTTTTAATTGTAGAACTAGTATGGCGACATAGTAGAAGGTAGCTATGCCGCCTATGATTGATATTTATGATTGAAATTGTTTTGACATTATACACTTATTATAGTATCAAATAATGTGTTTTAAACGTATCAAGCATGCTTTGGTTGTTATAAGGGAAAACCCTATCCTCCGGCTTGCGTTGCATTGTGTGATGGGACCTGGGTCTTATAACAGCTTCATTTTTCTTTATTTAGCATTGCGTTGTTTGTTCTATGCACTGGTATTCTTGGGAGGAAACCCGTTCCGTGTTATACGGCGTGGTCCCTTGATTTACCTAACTTTAAAACCAATATTAATAACTGTTTTAGTTCTCACACCAGTCACATGACTGACCTGGAGTTTATTGTTTTAACCAAAACTCTAGGTGCCCCTATTTTCCAACGGGCAGCTAGTAGTTTTGGTTTTGCAGATTTATATTCACAGGATCCTGATTTACAGCTAGAACGATGCTCGGAAAGCTCTGTATCCGTGCATTACTTTCAGTTGTGTTTTATATTATTTTCTGCTGCTATGTAATTTATTGTAATCTCTGATAATTGTCGAATGTAATTTATTCGTTTATACTTTGTATATTCTTGTATCTGATGAATTGTTGTAATAAAAATGAAATGTTCTTCCGTCTGCATTCTGATTTGTCTTGTTCTCAAACAATCAGGGGTTTCGAACGGTCTAGATCGGTTTAATGACTGATTCGGATCGAGCGAAATTCCTTGCCGTCACATTTGGTATCAGATCTTTGGTTTACAGAGCTCGAGAACAAGACACATTAGAACCATACGAAAGAATTCATCAGATATTGGATTAGTAATATCCAATTGGAATGACTAGTTAGAGATAGGATCAGTAGTATCCTAGAACGAGTGTGAAGAGTATATTTTCCAATTGAAAACAATTTTGTTTTGAAATTTAAATCGTTTTATACGTATTTGAATATTTTATTTATATTGAATTTGGACAATCTAGTATATAAAGGTTTTGCATATACGCGTCATGAACGTATATTCGATGTTTTAATATATTATATAGATACAGAATCACATTCTAGTCGCCCGGAGATGGTACTGATGATAGCACGTGCATCATCTGTATTTATGTTCGTGTTTCGAAGGTGAGATATGATATATTTCCATTAGACTGGTGTGAGAACCAAAACTTATATAACTAGATTTAGTGTTGTGATTTGGCATCAAAAATGTGATTTTTGTATATATATCGAAGTTATGAATTTGAAACGTTAATCCACTAATTGATTGATGTTTGTGTTGTCTGTTTATTTGTTTGATAACTTTGAACCATTATGCCTAATTGTATCAAATATTGAATTGTATTGAAAATTGGTCGCATTTGCTTGCATATACAAGTACTTACATTGAACAGGTCATAGCAAGGAGGCTAGAGCAGAGAATAAAATTTGTTTGCCCGACAAATAGGTACATGTTTACTATAATTTACTGTTTTGTTTGGGTGATGATGATTTTATGAGCCGCTTGGCTTTTTCTTTTTCTTTTTGAGATCAGAAGGCCTATATGGCAATTTCGGGATTTTCCCGTGCTCCCCGTACAAAGGAGGTTATGGCGAAATTTTTCGAAAATTCCTGGTGTTAGCCAAATTTTTGGAAATTTGAAAATTCGTAGAAACTGAAAAGTTGGAGAATGGAAGCCGGATCGAACGTAGAATTGATTAATCAAACCACTTTCGACTCTGTTCCTTTTCGGGGATGAAAAGTTTTAAGTGGGGGAGATTGTAATAACCCGGAAATTCTGAGCCAGTTTAAAATTTTTATTTTGGCAATTTTAAATAATTTTGAATATTTAAAATAGATTATTTTAAATAATATCGACGAAAATTTATTTTGAATATATTTAGAACGTATGTATTTATACACGTCGTCATTAGAATATAAATAATTATATATAATTATAAAAGGAATTGAAAATGGCGCGGTAGTTCGATAATTCGTTTTCAAACTTCAATTGAATATACCGGGTGCAAAACAATCCGGATTTTAGCGAAACCAAAAACATTAGGATCTAATTTAGAATATCTTTGCAACGAATATGAAAAATCAAAATTTCATAGCGGGAATCAAAAGATATGTCCAGTTGAAAATTCTGAATAGCCGCTATGGAATTCAGGCCCTTAAAAATGGAAATTTTGCAAACGACCTCGGATTTCGACGAAACCACTTTTATTGGATCCGTAGTGTCAAGTTATTGCTAGATTCCAAATTTCATAATTTTTCGAATCGATATGTGAGCTTGGCAAAGGAAAACGCGTTTGACCAGTTTCAGTTGATTTTAATCGACTGGAAATTGGCCATTTTTCCAACGGTCTCAGAATTCGACGAAACTAGTTTTGTTAGGACCGTATCGTCAATACAAAGCTAGAAAATATTTTTCTAGAATTTTTCAAGTTAGTATGTGACCCCAGTAAATTGAAATGCGCGTTCAAATTCAATATATAGAGTTATATGTTGATTTTAACGGAAACTGATCGAAACGATCGAATCAGCTTACGGTATATATCCCATTGTGTTCGGAATGGGGGTAATTAGCTATGGACGACAGGCGGTGGGACTCGTTTAGAGGTCGTATGAAAAAAGTCAACCGTTTGGATAATTTAAATAATTAAATATATTTATATATATTATAATATAGGCCCAATTCCCTCCTCTTTCTCTCTCTACTAATTCATTCAGAAATCGAATAAATAAAAAAACCTAATCTAACGCGCCGCACCCATCGGCGACGCCACCACGTCGATCACCACCCCACCGCAGCCATCAACCGCGACCGCCGACCTGCCCTCGAGCCCCCCCTTTCCTCCTGCTGCCGATCGAAACCCCCTCCCCCAGCTCGCACCCCCCTCCCCTCCCCCCCCCCCCCCGCATCGAAGAAACCGACGCAGCCACCCCCACGCGCTCGCACCCAGACCCAACCCCATACCCCCCTACCTCGCGATACCCCATACCTCCCCCACGACGTGAAGCCCCCCCTTCTGATCGATGAAGTAAGTTTTTAGTATTTATTTCTTTTATTTATATATGATTTATTTTTAGTTTATTTTGCAATCGATTTTCAGTTTTAAAAATAGAAAAAGCGAAATAAAAAAAGATGAACTCTTTGATTTGAAAAGTATGATTTTTATTGAATAAAAGGTCGAAATTTTATCAGTGAAAAGACGATATTTTTAAAAGTGAAAAGACGATATTTTTAAAAGTGAAAAGACGATATTTTAAAAGTGAAAAGACGATATTTTAAAATAGAAAAGATTATATTTTTAAAATAGAAAAGGCGAAATCTTTATATGAAGCATAGCGTGATAAAAATATAATTTTTATCTATATAGTAGTGGTATAAAAATAGAATTTTATCCATATGAGGCAATTATAAAAATTCGATTTTTATATATATTGAATAACAAAGTAAAAATTCGATTTTTATATATTGAATAACAAGGTAAAAGTTAGATTTTTATATATTGAATAACAAAGTAAATATTCGATTTTTATATATTGAATAGCAAAGTAAAAATTCGATTTTTACATATGTAGAGAATACGGGCAACGAAGGTGATAAAAAGGCGAGAACGATGAAGATTTCTATCAATGAAGAGTCGTGGTATTGGATAGGTATCGGTGAGAACTTCTCACTCTAAATTTCCTTTTTCTAGTTATATATATACTAGGATGCAGACGGTGTTTAGTAGCACCCGACACCCGTCATCCACAGACCATGGATGGCTTGTTTGTTTAATTGTTTGGTTGTGTAGTTGGTTAGGTTATTTGGTTTGAATTGAATCGTTTGGTGAAATAGAATGGATTTGATTGATGTGTGAATGGCGTGGGCCTTCACTAGACCGGGGATAAGGCTAGGCCTTGTCCCTTTTCTAGTATCGTGTCGTTATGCCGCCGAAATTTTCTAAAATAAGTTAGAAAAATAAAGATATCATTTTTATTGTGTAAATGAACGGAATAGGAATTCATGTGTTGAAATAAAATATTTTTATAGTTAAAAATATTTTATCGTTAAAAATATAATTTTAACGTGAAAGTGAATAAATAAATATTTATAAATGAATCGGCCGATTTGTTTATATACACTGATTTGACTGATATTGATTGGGTCGATAAATTTTACACATCGCCCAACTGCACAAATAAAATCTGTGTTTGATTGTTTGAAACCCCACACGGGTATTGGGATAAAATACGGCATACAATAATCCCAATAATTAGTTGTATGTCGATCGATTGATTGACAGGCTGTTATAAGCATTAGATATCTATATTTGATGCTTATACAGTGTAGTGCACTTTCGATGATGGTTGATTATTTATCGTTGCTATTATATGCATGTGTGGTATGGAATCCATATAGTTAACGCTATATGGTAATTGATTGGGCCTCATTCCAATTTGAAAAATAAAGAATATTATAAAATAAAGGTTCATGTGTTGACCGTACTCATCCGTTGAGATTAGTCATGTGCTGAACGAAATATTTTAATAATAAAATTTACATCTTTATCGTTATAAAATAAAGGTTCATGTGTTGACCGTACTCATCCGTTGAGATTAGTCATGTGTTGAACGAAATATTTGAAATAGAAATATTTGAAATAGAAATATTCAAAAAGGAAATATTTGAAATAGAAATATTTGAAATAGAAATGTTTGAAATAGAAATATTCGAAAAGGAAATATTTGAAAAAGAAATATTTGAAATAGAATGTTAGAAAATAGAAATATATGAAGCCGTGTTGATTAGATTGACGCCATTTTGACGTGAACGATATTTATATCGATTTTATTCATTTTAAATTGAATATTGAAAAGTGATTTCGAAATCGAATATTTTGAAATGAAATTTGAATTAAATTGAATAGAAAACGAATTCGAATTGAATGGAAAACGAAACGAATTCGAATTGAATGGAAAACGAATTGAATTCGAATTGAATATATAACGAATTTGATTTCAATTGAATATATAACGAATTTGATTTGAATTGAATAGAAAACGAATCCGAATTGAATTGGAAAGAAAACGAATTCGAATTGAATTGAATTGAAAAGAAAAATGAATTCGAATCGAATTAAAAATTGATTTGAATTGAAATCAAATAGAAATGAAAGTAAAAAGGAATTATAATAGAAAATTCAACTTTTGAGTTGAATTTGAAATAAAGGTTGAAATTGTTTTGGAAACGAATTCAAAACTATTTATAAAATTTGTTTTAAATAGAAATCGACGAAATATATATTATATATATTATATATATAATATAATGGCCTGAATAGAATGCGCTGCGCCGCGGCAGTTCGTGAGTTTCGACCATTTATTTCAAACGGACATTACGGGAGATCCGACCGTCGGATTCTCCTAAAACCGGAACCGTTGGGTTCGTATCGAAAAGAGATTTCTAACGAATATTAGAAATTTGAAATCTAACGGTTGGATTTGGAGTTATGTCCAAATCAAATTCGAAAAAGTTCGATGTAAGTGCAGTTCGATGGCTGTTGATGGAAATTGACTGTACGGGCCTTGATAAAATTATTAAAAATATCAATAATTTGTGTAAAATCATAAGAAATGATTTGGGAAAAATTAGGATGAAAAATTCCATATTTGAAAAGATAAAAATAGATTTTATCGAAATGAACTAGTTTTGAACTGAAATTAAAACCCATTTATTTTTAAATAAATAAATTGGATTTGAAATGGGTTTAAATAGAATTGATTCATGGGTTTATAGTGAATTGTGTTTTAAATAACACTAGTTCTTTAACCCGATAATAAATAAAATGTGATTTGGGTTTATCGTGAACTGTGTTTTAAATAACACTAGTTCTTTAACCCAGTAAAAGGAGTTTTAATGAATCTGCAATTAGATTGAAATGTGGATTGATAATTTAAATTATCAAATATAGAAAGTGAGCGAGAACGGAGTATCACCAGTTTTGCTCCAAAGCGATAGATAAATCTTTAATTAGATTTGAACGTGAAATGGTAATAAATTTTACCGATAATACCGTGGTGTTAGATATGGAGTATTACCAGTTTTGCTTCATGGGATGAATAGGTTGGGATTGGGAAATAAAATAAATAATTACTTCGATATGGTTCGCTAATCTCGACTAGTTCAGAAAACCAAAATTTGGTTTTGAAACGACATCCAAATGAAGATTAAAAGATAAATTTTAAAGAATTTATCTTGGATAAAATTAATGGGAGCCTTTCCCTGAGAATATGAATTGGAATGAGGCGTATTTTGTATTTGTCTAACATTTGCTTTAATATACGCGGGTTGTTCGGAAAGGCCGGGTTTACACCCATTCTGAATAACCGATTCGACGATAAGTCGAAGATGAAGACGGTGGTTGAAGACCAGAAGTCTTCACATCGTTTGGGTGATTACTGATGATCTTGATTGGGATGTACACCCAGGATGAGGGAATCAGTTGGTGGTCGTCCAGACGTACCTGGAGGTCGATGGATATGCGAGGAAAGTGCCTCCGGTTTCGTTCAGACCCAGAACGAACTTGTAAATGGATTGTGTGTCTGACATTGGATTTTATTCTGTGTTGATTGATTTCTGTTAAATATATATCTGTTTGGCGGCGGAGAATTTATTCTCTTGCTTAACGCCCTTCTCTGAGACGTACGAGCTTAGAGGTTATATATCGATAGATATCAATCGCATGGCATGAATTGCCTGCGTGGCACGCTAAGTTGCATGGATCAAGGCTTCTGTTGAAAAGCAAAGTCTTGTGGTTGATGATCAAAGCACGGCCTTTGTGGCGTAGCTTTGTGTATAACGTGGATTCGCGAGCCTCACACCTCGGTATGAGTCAAAAACGGGATACAGACCATTGGGAGAACACGACGTTTCTTTCTAGCTTTGGTGGTGTTAGTGACTTACCAGCCCTGACATTTATATACTGGTTGTTGGAATGAGGCGCCTCGATTATAGGTCTGTAAGGACCGGGAAACGTGTGTTCAGGGATAACTAATCCTCTAACGTAAGTGAGGACCGGCCCAGCCGAATCCAGGATTGCCCAGAGTGTGTAGTCCTAAGACATTTGCTAGAGTGTCTCGAACGCAGAGAGGAGCTTGCCCCTTGCCTCGACTCATGACGGAAATCCAATTTCCAATACGTGTATTGCGGTTTTAATTGTAGAACTAGTAGGCGACATAGTAGATGGTAGCTATGCCGCCTATGATTGATATTTATGATTGAAATTGTTTTGACACTACACACTTATTATAGTATCAAATAATGTGTTTTAAACGTATCAAGCATGCTTTGGCTGTTATAAGGGATAACCCTATCCTCCGGCTTGTGTTGCATTGTGTGATGGGACCTGGGTCTTATAACAGCTTTATTTTTCTTTATTTAGCATTGCGCTCTTTGTTCTATGCACTGGTATTCTTGGGAGGAAACCCGTTCCGTGTTATACGGCGTGGTCCCTTGATTTACCTAACTTTAAAACCAATATTAATAACTGTTTTAGTTCTCACACCAGTCACATGACTGACCTGGAGTTTATTGTTTTAACCTAAACTCTGGGTGCTCCTATTTTCCAATGGGCAGCTAGTAGTTTTGGTTTTGCATATTTATATTCACAGGATCCTGATTTACAGCTGGAACGATGCTCGGAAAGCTCTGTATCCGTGCATTACTTTCAGTTGTGTTTTATATTATTTTCTGCTGCTATGTAATTTATTGTAATCTCTGATAATTGTCGAATGTAATTTATTCATTTATACTCTGTATATTCTTGTATCTGATGAATTTGTTGTAATAACAATGAAATGTTCTTCCGTCTGCATTCTGATTTGTCTTGTTCTCAAACGATCAGGGGTTTCGAACGGTCTAGAACGGTTTAACGACTGATTCGGATCGAGCGAAATTCCTTGCCGTCACAAGTAAGGTCACAACTGAAAGCAATAGAAACTACAGTGAAGCCACCACATTTGATGATGAAGGGAGACAGAGACAGAGATGACAAGGGTAATCGACCAGGACTTGGAGTGGGTTTGAGTTTAGGGGAAAAATAGGGTTAGATATGAAATTGATAACTTGGTTCAGGGATAAGATCCACATAAATGAAATAAGGAAAGAAAATAAGAAGGGAAGTTTCGTAAAGCGGTTAGAGTTGTTGATGGAGAGAATGAATGCAAAATACGGAGATAGAAAGAAAAGGAAACAAATGCATGTCACCATTAACGGCTCTTACCCCAAACCAAAACCCTTATTAATGCCTATCTAAACTAGTTTTTTTCTTCTGTAGTCTAATTTCTTTATAGAATCTAGAATTAGATTTATTAATATAAGATTATAACTTGATTCTTATATATATACATAATAATTAGGAAGAATATTTGGAGTATGTAACCTCGAGGCTAAAATCCAGAGTTTTGTTCTACATAGTTTTCTCCTCCTTCTTATAATTTTGTGAGTGGGAATTGTACTAAATTTACTATTTTCTAAAATTGTTAGTATAGAATAGGACTGTTATGCATATAGAGAATTTGGGTTCTTACGAAAATAAAATACATGTCCGCCAAATCTCTAAATAATATCATAAATGGTCAATCATGTGTTAATTTGGGTTTTTGATTATGGATGCAAGAAAGGATTGGACTTTTGGGTGTTGTGTGATTTTTTCATTTAGTCTGATTTACTTTCTTTTTATTGAAAATATGTCTTATATAGAATCGTGGATTTAGGTGTTGTAATTTATGTATGTTTAAATATTTGTTTCTATAAAACTAATGGTTTAAATGGTATAAGACACATATTACCAAAATCTTAGTTTTTGTGTAAATTTGTTATATGAAACTAAAGCAGTATTAAAGGGGAGCTACACGCTTATATATAGTACTATTAAAAGAAAGCTACATACATACATATATATATATATATATATTACACCTTGTCCTTTTCTTTTATTATTGAAACAATCCTAAGAACATACGTTGCAAGTTCTTTTGTTTAAATTTTGTTATTTCCGTATTATTGATTTGTATGTAAAATTAATATTATATGTTATTTTGAAAGCTTGGGAAATATAACTTGTAAACCTTGATTTATGGGTAGGATTAACATTTCTACGTTTAGAATGTATCCTTTGCGTGCATCACAAATTACGCTCTTATCTATGTATATTAAACAACATATTATAAATGTGTATCAAATTTGTTTAATTGGTAATTCAAATTTAGAATGTCCCTATAGAAAAATTTTATGTGTGTGAGTACTAATGGTTTTTAATAATATTAATGACACGTGACACGATGTTAACCCCTATTTGCAGTAGAATCCTGATTGATTGGAATATCCAGCATCTACAAGAAGTTGGGTTAGTGTGGGACGTCTAGTGTCATGCGCATTTATAATAAATACACAACGACGTGAGGTTAAGGCCTACTTATAGTAGAAGTTTGCCAAAGCCGACCGACAAATCTAGTATCTACAAGAAGTTGGTTTAAAATGAGATATTTAGTGTAATGAATACTTACGTGAAGTAAGCCTGCTTTGAGAAGGTATTAAGTGGTCGACCTACCTTATTTGGGTATTAAGTGGTTAGGACTTGGTCTGCTCCTATAGTTCAGTCCTTGGTTTTGGACCAACGCCTTGGGATCTACCCTTATAGGTATTAAGTGGTCATTTGAGTCTGTCTTTCTCTAATAAACTTATAAGGTATTAAATGATCTTAAACAAAAAAATAAATGTATGAATAAAATATTTCCTTGAAAGTTTTTGCTTCTTACATAGGGGCTATGCGAGGGCATACATAGCGATGGCTAATAAGATTTCCAAAGGGCATGTATGAGGGAATGCCTATCTAAGGGAAATATTTAGTGATTAGGAATTCACCCATAATGCTAGTTAAAAGTAACGCATAGGTCCACCTGAATGGTCATAAATGGTGATGAGTGTCTACCATCACCCTGTATTAAGTGGTGGATAATTATTTCTCACATTAAACTTGAAGAATATTTGATAACGTTAAACGAGGTCTTAAGTGCCTAGCTCCTCCATAGGGTACTAAGTGATTGGAAGAATCCACTTGTAAGATATTAAGTGATCACAGGAATCCACCCATATATAAATATAAATGGTCTTAAGTAACCGAATGATTGTCCTCCTTGTAGGGTATGAAACGATCATAGGAATCCACCCTTAGGTTATTAAATGATCATAGGAATTCTCCCTTACATACAGGTGATGGCCTTAAGTAACCGTAGGATAGTCTGCCTATTTAATGCATGTGTATGTCATATTTAATTGTGTGTTGAAATCGCCTAGACATAACTCAGTAAGTTTATACTACCATGTATAGAAAAAAGATTTCCTTTAAACTTAAATGATTTTCAATCGCTAGAACATGTCGTTATGACCCCCCCCCCTTAACATAATAGGTTAGTAAGTGGAGATTCTTGATTGAGGATGTCATAACTAATCAAGCAACTTTAAACTAGCAATGTAAGCAGATATCAACCAAACAAATGAAACATCAATCAAATATTATTATTATTATTTCATATGATATTAATTTCCAGCATACGAATATTAATCGTGAGAGATTCTCAAATTGCTAAGATTCAATGATAATAAACAACATGTCACAGATATGAAGGGCGAATCAAACACACAAGAGGAAATGATAGCAACACAAGAGACGTCAAACAACCAAAATTCATTTTGTTTTCATATATATATATATATATATATATAACAAAAAGGATAACCAACAGGATAAAGACTTGGCTACGGCTGGAAAACTATTCGACCAATGGGTTTTGGGGACAACAACCAGCAGGGATCGAACTCGGGTTGCAGGAAGAGGCTCGGAACAGTGGGTGATGTTCAGATGGTAGAGTGGTTGCTCAAGAGGGAGGGAATGTTTTTGGGTGATCGGATGGAGCTTGAGGGAGGTGGATTCGCTGGTAGGGACTCGGGTCTTGAGTGACGGGTTTTGGATGGAGGCGGCTACAGGATTAGCTGCGAAGAGAGGTGAAGGAGCGGGTTGTAAGTGGCTATGGGTGGTGCAACAGTCAGAGCTGGTGGAGGAAGAAGTAGTTGTTGGGGATGGGGAAATATAGGCAGTGTTAGGTCACTCGGCAAAGCAATAGGTTTGCTAGGGGAACGAGAAGATGACGAAGTCGTTGTTTCACTTCCTTTATGTGTGTATATATATATGTGTGTGTGTGTGTGTGTGTGTGTGTGTGAATGTTACAAGTTGCAAAGAAAGTGAGAAGGAGGAGACACAGTGATAAACTGATGGCTTGTTTAAAAAGAGAAGGGAGAAAATGAAATATGATCAGTTTTGTTTCTTTTTTTATTATTATACATGAATGTTGTAGGTTTAAGAAACTATACATTATATTCTTTCTTTCTATATAAAAGGTTGCTTCAATTTCAGAAATGAAATTACAGTTCACACTGTGAAATCCCAAAAATAATGAACATGCACCACTATTCTACATAATATATGTTTTGTTGAATACATCTATTGATATGTTTTCAATATACATGTTACATAGAATATTTTTTTATTTTTTTGACACAAAAATGCTACGACTGACCGATGAATGTCTGATTTTCATTAAATGAAAAATGATGTTCTCTTCAGAATACAACCTAGTATTTTTAGTTCAAATTCACTCAAATTCCGATGACGTTTTTTTCATAGCGATTTATTGAGTGTTTAATTAAATTAAGGCAAACGAAACAGACTTGCTTATTTTTCTGTGAAATTCATTCCTTGTCTATGCCTAGTTATATGTATCTCAAATATTAAATTTCATATTTTTATTTTAATTTCTTATTATTATTTATGAAATATATGTAACTATTTCGATTATTTTTATTATTAAAAGTACGGGGTGTTACATTCTCTCATTCTTTAGGAAATTTCATCCCCGAAATTTAGTAAGGGAAAATTTGTGTAATTCCTCACAAAATTCACAACCATCGTGTGTACATCCAGTTTTTGCAACTGACCGTGTACTCGTGCAAAGTGTAACACATCATAAATATTCATGACTGCAATGAATGTCTAAGCGGTACCTTCTATATGAATGCACTTTTCTTTCAAAAACCTTTTAAAAACATGATGCACCCAACCTAAATATACTGGCAATTTCTACATGAATGCAATAATTTAAAAATAAAAATATTTTTTCATCCAATTTTTCCCACACCCTTACTAAATAAGTGTATAGTTCATCCAATTTATGCATCCAACCCTACCAACAAACTTTAAATTTCGAATTTTAGAAAAAAAAAATTAATTTTTCAAATTTGATTTCCTATGTTAGAGGAAGGTAAAAATGGAATGATCCTATATTTTCCATTCCACTTTTATACACCTTTTTCCCTGGACTTGAAAATTTTTCAAACTACACTATTAAAATTCCTATATTATCCAAGCACGGTTTACATATGAATTTTTTTCTTATTATTTCTTCGTTTTTTCTAAGAGTCGGTTTGTTATGTCGTTTTTCTTTTACTGTGGTTACCTCTTTGTTGACTTCATGTAAACTTTATTCATCGTCTTTTTAATTATTCCATTTTTACTATTATGGCTCTTTTATTCGTGTTATCTTATACTTTAAGATTTTTCTAACAAAGAAAATGTTGCATACAGTTAATTTAATTAGATGGAATACTGCATAAAAATACTAGCAGCGCTAGATTATTAACTTCAAACAAACATTATTTTAGCAAAGAATAGCTAAACGCAAGTATAAGGAACTCAAAGTAGAAAACTACAATAATGTCATCAACCCTCAAAAAGAAGGTCAAGAACCCTGTCCTCCATGAGCGAAAGTATCTTGGATAAAAGCATCTACCCCACCTAGGCGCTCCCACTACACTAGAACCTGCTTTTCACGCGCTCCCACTACACCAGAAATTGCTTTTCACCGAATTTGAAAACCGCTGTAAAAAGATTTCACAGCGTTAGTAAGTCGTTGTGTAACGACATGCTGTCTTTGATACAGAATTTCTAACAAAAAAATAAAAACGCTGTAAAAATAATTTTATGCAGCGTCTTTTGTTCATTGTAAACATGTCTTACACAACATTTATGTTTTGCTATTTTAAACTTAAAACAACGTTTATATGTTGCTGTAATAATGTATTAAGGGTATTTTTTTTAGTTTTCAACGGCCTCTTATAAACACTGTCATTATTTTTACAATAGCCTTTTTTAAACGCTGTTATAATGCATGTTCTTTATCTATCCAACAATTAACCGCGAGGAATAATCGTTGTTAGTGTTTATTCATTTGTCTTTCCAGAAATTAACATCTAGTTATAAATGCTGTCGTTAAAACATATTATGTCATTATAATATCCACGTCCCATTAATCTAATTGCATCTAATTTCAATTGATTAACGTATAGTATATATACAAATCAATCTAAAAACAATAAAATAAGAGCATAACAATTTGAACATTTCCATAAATTAAGTTGAACACAGTATCCACTTATAAAGTTAAGTCACAAACAACAACGAAATTTATAAATTATCTTCATACAACATTATACGAAGACACAATATATACATGCCAAATCAAGCAACCAAACTTTTCATACGCTAACAAGTCCACGCCTCCAAAAGCCAAAAGAGTATCTTGTGCATTTCTTGCATCTTAAAACTTCATTTATCTGTAACCATGAAATTTAAAAGTTAGTGACAAAAACCACATTTAAAATAACATATTTTATCTGCAACTACTAAAAAATTACAACATAAATTTACACTGGCATTAACTAATGAAATGCAAACAAACCTCCCTCTTGTTTATTTTGTTGAACCTGAACCAACACAACTAAGGCCATTTAAAACATTCACTGTTTCAGGAATCATCACTTATTTCTAACATTCAACATAAATATAACATGTATGCATGGACGTCTTTAGTTCACCTATGCATTTAAGTTGGTGTCATGGACCATTTTTCAACATAATTTTGCACACTTAGTGTGAAGGTAAACGAGAAATTTTAATAGCATTTAAACACTACATGAACTCTATGCTTTTCAGACGAATGCTTCCAGTCTTGCCTATTACCTTCCATACATTTTTGTATTATTTTTATGGTAGCCTAGAAATGAAACAAACATAACATGAAAAGCTATGAAAATTATGTCAATAAAGTTCAGTCTATGTTATGAGAGAATAATCAATAGTGTTCAAGAGTCGATTAACCTGATGGAGCGAACTTGGTTAGTATCCCATGAGAGAATTTAAAAGCATCATAAGAAAAATGATTTGAATCAACATATATTTCTACATCAGATTATGAGGTTTAAAAACTTAGAAAATGACAAGGTATAAAGACAGTTTTTGCTGCTAATGGATAAAGAGAGCTGACCATGAACAAATAATTTGTCCAAACATAGTTTTTTGCTAGTGGTGAGATTTCATATACTCTTTAGTTCTCACTTTATGAATTTAAATTGGTTTTATTTGAAAAAAACGAGGACAATGGGTAGTTGCGTGACACTAGAGAACTTCTTCAGTTCAAACGAAATACTGCTATTGAACACAATATTGTACAATTAACCAATACTGGAAGCATAATCCTAAAAATGGGAAAGCAGGGAAGCACAACATACATCAAGACCCTGACAAAAGGAAAAGCTGACTACATGATCTGGACATGTCGGCATGACAGTGGGTAGAAAGTATCAAAGGCAATGATGATAAGCACTGCCTAGAACAAACCTGGCCTAGTGTAATCTTGAGCCTTGGACAATGAGAGCTTAAACGGGCTCGACATTATTTTAGGACCTGATGGCTAAATTTAAAAAATA
Source organism: Allium sativum (assembly GCA_030737875.1). NCBI lineage: Eukaryota > Viridiplantae > Streptophyta > Magnoliopsida > Asparagales > Amaryllidaceae > Allium > Allium sativum. The sequence continues at coordinate 230,957,577 of CM060911.1, forward strand.
AAAACCTATTTTGGACAATGATGAGGTAACAACCATGGAGTACTTATAAAGAGGCTGGTGATATTTAGTTGTATATGCATGACATCAAGCATTTAAGAAGAAACGATTCATGTCTTGTCCTATGCATGTTAAAAATAGATAAATGTTAAACTGGACCAGGCCTAACTGATAACGACTGCGGAAAAATCCTACCCGCTTATATACAAAAGATAAGCAAATAACTAAAGGAAACAATGTACATTGCAATGCATTTGTTACTAGATACTGCTTCTTTGTGCCCCCGCCCCTTTATATTCAACTATTACAATTATGCAAGTGACATATACCCTTCACCAATTTCTACTTCAAAAACCAACATGTCTAATTTCTTATTCAGTATCCACGTCTTACATGGCCAAAATTAATACTATGTATTATGTTTGCTTATCCAAAAAAGATGAATGATGAGCAGATCATTTAATGTCATCAATTTCATAAAGATGAATAATGATGAGTCGGTCTTCACTATATTGATGAATAGAGTAGAAAAGTGACTGAATTTTCTAATTGAATAAAACATAAGTCAAGAGAAGCTGGAACAGTGCTATAATAACACTTGAATTTTGAATTCCGAATTCACTGCACTTTTATTTTTAACATTATGTGCATATTTTATGTAAATAAGATGTTGTGAAACTTACATAGAAGTTGAGTCTGCTCTAACATTCGCAGTAGGCCACGCTACCATCGAACCAGTAGCTTTGGATAAGAAATCTATGAATGACGCAGGCCTCCATAGAGGTGCATTTGGGACTTTTACAATATCCACCCAAACTCTTATTGCTTTTTGTCCTAGTGGAATAGAATGAACCATATCATTTGGATCAATTGAAGATACAGTGCCTTCAGCTACTATTTTTCCTGTGCCCTACACGTCAAACAGCTTGCACTTAGCATTCACCGTGAAATTTGTACTCTAAACATATAAAATAATGTTGATACATCATCGAAAAAAACTTATAGGTAGATATTAGCGATATAAACATATATCTTAAAAGATCACTTCTCAGTGGCTTCTCTCATACATGCTATTTTATTACCAGTGGCTTCTCTAATACATGTCATACCTACTATAGGACTCCATAAAAAGGAATCTTATTTCCTTGGATTGTCCACCCAGACTACTGCGGCTTCAGGTCCAAGAGGAATGCCATTAATAATTTCTTTAGAATCACTCGAGTGCACTCGTCTTTCGGCTACCAATTCTTTGCTTCCAACCCAATCAAACAACTTGCATTTCTTTTCTGTGCTATCGATATTGCTTTATCAAAGGAAAAACATAGTCATCTAATAAAAATAGAAGATGTAAAGATAGACAAAAGCAGACAAAATATTTGTAGAGGTTATTTTTTGTATCATACCTGATTTTCTTTTTCAGACTACTCCCTTATGTGGATAACTCTACCAGCTGGCCATGCTACCATCTCATTCTTGGCATCCCCTATATATACCAAACCAGGTGATTCTATCCTATTGAAGATCTACTGTGAAACCTAATGTAGAAGATCCCACGTTCTCTGCACGCCAATTTAGTTGATTGTACCATGTTCATATAACATATCAAAGATGATACTTTACCCTTTTCATCTTAGCTTACTGTCCCAACAGTATACATTCTCCATGCATGTTCTCTTACACCAATTTAGTTTCCTATAACTTAACTTCTACCTACATTACAAATGTTTACTTACATACTTGAACACACTTATAAATTTATTTTTCTCAATTAACAATTCAAACTAATCATGGTTATCAAATAGTTTTAGGTTGCATCGAACCATTTATTGCTTCAATTGCATTCTTATAAGGACCTAAAAGAATATGAAAACTAATGTAACCCGATTAAGTTACTGAATCAATATCCAAAAATGAAATATTATGCAGCTAATATCAAATTGAGTCTGAATATTCTAAACTTTAAAAGCACGTTTAATAGGAGTCGAACCTTGAAATATGACATAAGACTGGTCGGAAGTTTATTTGAAAGCACGGTGCATCACCATATGATGCTCTTATTTCAATCGTGAAATAAAACATAAAAATGAAAAGTAACCTGTTTCTTGTAGTGCATATAACACCGTGGCTTAGACATCCATGGCGTCAGTCTTGATTAACACTTAATGTTTTAATCATCAAGCTTAATTAACACTTAATTATGTTTTATGTGAAGGGTTCAGCATCCACAAATAATATCCAAATTAGAAATAAGGGCAGCAAAATAAGGGAACATAGGGAGAAAAATTCATACTAGCAGCAAGTTTTTATCGGCCCTTTCTTCCAAGTATTTTGATGGTTAGAAGAAACTACCATATGTCTGAGTCCACTAACTGATCTTTGAATGTGTATAGTTAAAACCTAGAGTATCAGCCCAGAATACAAGTCCACCCCTTCAAATGAAAAATGAAACAAAAAGAAATCAGTAGTCCAGGAGACAACAACTTTGATTTTTGAAATGATGACACAAATTTAGATTGGTAGGACCAAGAAAATGAACAATAGCACAACATTTCATAAAAATGAAAGAAACTACTATAGATTAAGCTATAATCAAAATCATCGTTAAACCACATTACTATTGATTTGGTCAGTTTCAAAAACAATGGCACAACAACAACAAATGTGATTGCATTTAGTACTTAGAAAACAATATTTCTTCTGTAAAACTGAACAACGAGGCATTGAACATTATCTATAGCTATGCAAGGACATACACAAACCTAAATACATATAACAAAATCTAAACATGATATTATCTTCAGCATTGTGGTTAATTGTAATAAATAATTATAATATTATGTAATGCAATATCAGAACAACAATAGGGTAGAATTTGAATTCGATCTGATTATAAACGATGATTTGATACCCAACTGAAAACTAACAATAAAAAAAGCTTACCAATTTCTCTGGTTTCTACCGAGTTTAGGGAAACTGCGAGTAGGGAGTCAAAGTGGAATGTAAAACTATCAATTTTAGGGATTTAGGCCAACTGTGAGTGCAGACTCCAAGTGTAGAGGAAAACTGTCGGTTCTAGCGAAATCGCAGGTGGGGATATTTAAGTGAATATCCGGTTTAAATCAAAATCGAGGATGAAGGATTGAAATCAGAATCCACCATGGGGAAAATGAAAATTACAGGAGATGAAATGAACATCGCGTGAAGATAGGAAACTGGGGTTTTTGAGGGACGTTAGCGGGATCAAGAGGCGGCAAAGTAAAATATTTATGTCAGCGTTATACCCTAAAAATAGAACCGCCAAATAAATTTTCTATTGCTTTTACCATTGAAACGCTGAAAGTGTATGCGGTCAAAAGCCACTTTTATTGTAGTGTCCTCCTGTCACCTAGCCCACTCCAGTGCCTCTTGTTAGGCCTGGGTAAACTACTGCTGCACAAGGAGCAACTCATGTTGGATCTGAAGGGATTTCTGTTGGGTTTATGTGAGATCATTCTAAGTACAAGCTAATTCTTGCTTTCCAAGCAAGATTTCCTGATGCTCTCTCGCCAACTACTCATGCCTCTCGGATATAGTCATAACCTCACCCCTCAAATCCCAAAACTTCCATGAAGGTGTGTCCTCACCAGTGAGGTGGCTAGGAGGTCTAGCGCCTCCTCAGTATGGTGGATCCATGGTTGGATATCCCTGAAATACGAGGGGACTCAAAATTCTATTATGGTTTCCGCTCTGGCCTGTCTTCATGTTTTGCTCATCAATCATGCTCGACCTTTGGAGGTAAGGGATGGTCCTCATGAATGAGATCAACATCATTCCCAACCTCCTACTATATGGGTTGAGCCTCTTGTAGTTGTGCAAGCTTGAGGTGCATCCTAGTCAAGGTGGATGAAACAATCATGTGATGTGCTTCCTCAATAAATCTCTCATTGTTTAACGCAACCCCCAAAGTGCCTAAATACCATTGTCCAAAGGTGGTCGAAATGATTCGCCAACTGTCTCTTACTAGATGCAGTTGCATGCTATGTCATAATCTCTCACGTCCAGTTAACCTGGAGGCTTATTAAAATGGTGTAGGTGGCATGCCTAATGATACTAGTAACTCTATCATAGATTCCAATCCAAGCAATAAGGTTATACTGTGTAACAACCCGAATTTTAATAACATGTTGAAATCATAAATCAAGGCAGAATTAAATTTTAAGATCAGAATCAAGGGAAACGGGTTGCGCCATTGCGTTTGTCTCGGAATTCTACATAAAATAGAGTCCGAGTTTTCGAAAATCGGAGTCCGTATGGCCAAGTTATGGCTCTCCAAAGTTTCAGAAATATTAAGAGTTCAAAATAGCTCGAGTTCAAATTCAAAATTCGAATTTCAAACGCAGAATAGACTGGGCGGGAAATTTCCCGCCCAGACCCAGGTCGACTGGGGAGTCGACTGGGTAGTCGACCCCCCCCCAGGTCGACTGGGCAGTCGACTTGGGTGTCGACCTGGTCCCCGAGCCCATTTTTGGGCCAGTGATTCGTTCTGATGTATCTAGTCCGATTTCTGTCCAGATTCATCTGCCTAAACCTATTTAAACAGCTCCAAACCTAGCCTTCTCTACACAATTCTATTCTGCTTCTACTCTGCCTCTGTTCTAAATAAAAATGGCGTCGCTACTCTACTGGAATCAAAACTAGAAGCTAATCAACATCAACCTAAGCAACTCAATTCAAACTAGAGATTGAAGCTTCTACAACGACGCCTAGACCATATTGAATCAAATCAGAAGATTAATCAAGTTAGACGTTTCAACGCGACAACGAATCGATTTGTCCTCTCTTAGCCAATCAATGTAAGTTCTAGTTACTTTTTAGATTGAAATGCTTAATTATAATATGGCCATGGAATAAAGTGTAATTGGATGCAAGCATGTTCATCGGTTCAAGTCTATTTCTGTTTCCTCTTGAATCTTGAGTTTTGGGCTTTTCTATCTTTATTCTTTTGTCAAGTTCATGATCTATTCATCCTGTTGTAAATTAGTTCATGTTAATGTTATTCTCAAGATCTATCTTTTATGCCTGAGATGACGTTTTTATGCCAGTTTCCTCTCTATACATATTGTTATACAAATTCTACCTTCCCCTATTTATTTTCTTTGATGAACCTAGATCAATTTCGGATCTAGGCCTAAACCGCGATTTGCGTACGATTGAATACGGGGGAATCTTGGGATAATACCTATTTGGATATATGTGTTTGGTGGAATTGATGGCATAACATAAAAATTGAATATTTGGGTATTATCATTATAAGAGTAATTGCAAGAATGGGGATTGGCATATATAATTTGACATGGATTTTGATATATGTAATATGACATGGATCTTGATATATGTAATTTGGTTAGAATTCGTTATCGGTAAATTGGTGTAAACATGTTATACATGTAATTTTGGGTATAAAACTGGATCTATGTAAATTGAGCATAGCTTTGTAAACATGAAAATCATGAATCTTGACATATGTAAAACGACATTAATTGAACATATGTAAATCTGGTATGAATTGGGCATATTTAAAAACATACATGTAACCTAGGACTTGGGCATATGTTAATTATGTAAAATTTGGAGTAGAAACATATATGATAATTTATGACTTGGAGAAAGTTTAATATGAACGCGCCTAAGTTGGGTTCTCGGTAGTTGGTATGTATTGGAAATCTAGAAGGCACGTAAACATGCTTATGAACTTGAAACATGAATTGGTTATGAATATGAATCATTAACTTGATAATAGGCATAAGTGAAAACATGAAACTTGACATGAAACTCGCCATGAAACTAGACACGAACTTGACATGAATCTTGAACATGAACATGACATTTAGAATGAACTAGAAAATGGCCAACTCGAGGTTGGGTTGAGTTTGCAGTGTAATTCTGCCCGGAACCGCCCGGCAAATCCAGTTACTGCAAACAATAGGATCCAATGTGGGTAGTTGGTCATATCGCACTTGAAAACCCGAGGTCAGACTGAGTTGTGGTGTAATTCTGCCCGGAACCGCCCGGCATATCCAGTGACCACAACAACAGTTCTGATGTGAGAGGTTGGGGGTGCATAAATGAATTAATGACTTGATAGGGTTAAGTCATGAACCGCTTGAATATACTTAACCAATTTGACACGATGACTTGATAGGGTTAAGTCATGAACCGCTTGAATATACTTAACCAATTTGACACGATGACTTGATAGGGTTAAGTCACGAACCGCTTAAATATACTTAACCAATTTGACACGATGGTTTGGTAGGGTTAAGTCACGAACCGCTTGAACATACTTAACCAACTTGACACATGATTCGTAGGGCTAAGTCATGAACTTGAACGACAACACTTAGCCAATTTGACATGACACGTAGACGGGTTAAGTCACGAATTTGAATGACCACACTTAACCAACTTTACATGCTAGACTGATGGGGTTAAGTCTCGAATTTAAATGACAACACTTAACCTGTTGGACGGAAACCCTAGTTACGCGGTCCTTTTCAGCAGTAACCCACTAGATGTATCATGGTACCCTGGAACTAGGCAGGGTGGGGCACGATTACTGGGCTGATTGTAAGCGACCAGAACGACGGCTGAGTTGGTGCGCCATTGTAGGTTCAGGCGGACTACGGTCGTGCACGTAGTCCGGAGTTGAAAAAGCAGGCATTGGGCACCAGTAGGTTTACACTATGCATGCTTGATTCGTGTCGATGGTTGGCACCCTAGGCTTGATACACCCTATGGTGGACCTAGTACAGGTGACTACATTCGTGATAGGTGATCGTCGCTAATCTATGAATTAGAAAAGCGCGAATTTTAAATTAAATACTGCAAGCGTACAGGTGTGTAGCATACAGGTCGAACACAGGGAGGTGTAATTAAAAATTATTATTTATTTCTTCTTGGGCGTGTTAGACGAAGTTTGGAGTTGTTGTTTTTTATGTTGTTGAAATTACTCTGAATCTGATCAGTATCAAATTCAACAATTGAAAAGAAAAGGAACAACTACTAGAAAAAGAGAATAACAACTAGAACAATAACAGAAATTAAAAGTAGGATTCCTGTTGAAACTAATCAACAGTGAATCGCTAACAAGCAGTAATAAAAGACAATAACAATATGCATTCTACCCAAACCTAATTAGGTAGATAACACAAATTGTTATGAAATTAAAATAACAATAAAACTAGAAAAGAAAAGACTTTTATTAGAACAAAAGAGAATACAGAATAGAAAAAATGAATGGCAATTACAATGGGATATCATGTATATTTATAGAGATGTAGACCAAATCCTAATCAAATCAATGACTAAATGGCCCTCTTTTCTCAAGAAGTAATATCATATCTCTTGCCTTCCTTGACTAGGCTTGTCTGGAAATAATTCTTTTAAGAATATCTGATGCATATCTTGGTGAATATCTTCCAAATCCTCCGTATGGCTAGTTGATTGGTAAGTAGATTGCATGCGATTAATTATTCCAAACAAGGATGCTCATCAAACTCCCAAGGCAACAAAGGATGAAATCTTCAAAATTGATCTTTTCTTGGCAATAAATAAATCAGAAATTCTTCTAATTGGAAATTAAAAAATGAATGTTCTGAAGTGATTTCCATGACTACTCCTGAAATGTCTATTAGTGAATATCATACATACACATGAATATGTATATATATAATATAACACTAATTAATATTCTTCATGGCAAAGGGCCAGTGTGAACGCGTTCCGTTTCTTTGGCAAAAAGTGAGCTCGACGAGGATCGAACTCGGGTCTCTCAGTACAAATTCCTATGCAATTACCAGTGAGCTACAACGTCTTTTGTAATTGAGATGGCTTTAATACGGGGAAGTAGCTTTTTATCTGTAGTTGGCCTTTAATTTGAAACGAAGGAGGCATTTCTTGACAACCTGTAAAAACACACAAAAGTACCCAAAGTATCATTTATTTATTTACAAAAGATAAAATATAAGAGCATAAAATAAACACATTTCTATGTTAATCAATAGGGCCGTATGACACAGACACATGAACGAGATATGACTTGCAGGGAGCCGATCGATTAATAGATCGTTTCGTGAGACCAAGTAATGGTTCATTTCATGACATTGGGCAAGGGATCATTTTATAGTCAACACAAGACACGGGTTGGGATACTAGTACGGTTGGTGCAGAGCAAATAGATATCATAGAAATATTTTAATGGTAAAGCAGAGAAATCTTGCGATGCTTGATAGAAATCTTGCGAAATTATACTTAGTTTATCTTGAACGGAAACCTGGCGATGTTATACTTGACAAAAACCATATGAGGTTATTCTTAGTTATCTTTCCTGTAGCTTATCTTGTCATCATGCTTATGTTTACTTTCAGTTTATTCATGCCATGTTATCTTTACCTGTTTTTATGCTGAAAGTTACTAGGACTTACTCGGTCTTTATGACTGACCCGTTTTGTTTCGCCTCTTTTTCTTCCGTTTCCCCACCCCCTAGGTCCGCAGGGTGGGAATACAGCTTAGTTTGGATCTTACCAAGCTCCAAAGCTCTTTCATGTACGATAGGGCTGCACAAAGTATGGGTTGGGTCGGGTTGGACCAAATACTACATCCGACCCGCATAGGTATGGGTTTAAGGAAGTTCAACCCGTATCCGACCCTATATGAGGTTGGATATGGGTTGGGTTGAAGTATGGGTTGGGTCGGGTTTAGTAGGGTTGGGTTGGGTTGCTTGAATATTATAAAAAAATGAGAATAAAGGGAGTTTTTTTAAAAATAGTATTAAAATATTCAACATAATATATTAGATTTTTGCTAGCATAATGTATTTAAAATAACTGATTCATTATAAGATATATTTTATTAAAATTTCATTGTAAAACACATTATACAAAATTAATTTACTATATAGTAGAACTAGTGTTTCATTTTAAGATACACTGAAATGCACTTTAAAATATATTTTCCAAATTCTATCTAGTTTGGATTGACATGAAATATGATTTTTGTATATTTACAATAGAATACATAAACATTATTCTAGTATTATACTATTCTCATTTTTAGTAGGTTGATATTAAATTATTTTTTTAATATAGGGTTGGGTTGGGTTAAAATAAGGTTGGGTTGAACAAAATATCAAACCCGACCCGTATGTAGTATGGGTTATATATTGTAACCCATATCCGACCCGAACTAGGATGGGTTGGGTTGGGTTTATGTGGGTTGGGTCGGATTGGTGGGTTGGGTCGGATTGGTGGGTTGGGTCGGGTTGGATATGGGTTGTGTGCAGCCCTAATGTACGGCTTGGATTTCTCTTGGCTATGGCTTGCTTTGCTGAGGAATGATTTATAACTATGGTTTTATGCTTCTTTACTATTGCAAGATAGATTTCGATGTAATTGACTTAATAGCATTTTGATGTAAAAGGCTTTAGACCTTACTAGATTTTAAAGCAATGAAATTTGTGTTTTCCTTCCGCTGTTCTATTTATGTTCTGTCTTGTAATATTTCTGTGTATGTTTACCTAGATAATACTCCACCAAAGCTAGTGCATTCCCTTTGTGAGTGACCCTAGCAGAGGTGGGTTGTTACATTTGGTACCAGAGCAGAAGGTTACCAGACTGGGCAAAAGCTTTTAAAAAACCTTCTGAAACTATTTTCAAAACGTTTACAAAGAAGCATTATTCTAAAGAAAAGTTTTGTTTTACGAAAGGCATGTTACCCAAAGCCATATGCACTATCTTTTGATTCTCTCCTTGAGTCTCTTCTCTCTTTCTTTTTCACCATAGTTTGTAGGCATATAACACATGTCGGAGGGCAAAGTATTGCCCAACCTCCATCTGTTGCCGCATCAGTTCCATCTGCGACTAATCTTATTTCAAGCTTTGTAGGGTTGTCGTGCGATGGAGGTAGCTTTCGAGAAACTTGTTAACAAGCTATACAAGGATAGTAAGAACGAGGATAAAGAACACAAGCCTAAGGATGAGAAACTTATTGATAAGGCGTAATCCACGAAGGAGGAAAAGGTGAAAGGGAAGAGGTCAAAGTAAAAGAATAATAAAACCCATGACAAGAAAGAACATCGTTGGTATGGTAAAAAGGGACATGTAGTTAAGTATCATAGGACAAGGACAAGGGCAAAGAACAAGATCGTCGAGAGGGAAATTGTATCCTCTCACTACTAGCATACCTAAGAGATGTGGTAACGTTTCTGTTAAAAGTTTAGCTTCTCTTTTCTATCATACCATAGGAACTTTGTTTTTATACATCGCATCCTTTTAATTCTGCCTCGATAGTTGAGTCTCTGCACCTTAGTACTAGCATAGTAGAGGATCCCATTTTTGTCTCGAATCCTGTTGGGGAATCGACTCATGTATTCATGATTTGTTTGGATTTGAGAATGTCTATGCTAGGTGTTGAGTTTAGAAGTAATGCTTATGTTTATGTTTTGGGCTATGGGTTGATTCTAGCAATGGAGTAGTTATCTAGTAAGGGTGACATTCTCGGTTTTGAAAAGAGGGTAGTTAGACTCTTGACTTGCCTCGGTAATACCCTCGAAGTCGCGTGTAACCTTTAGGGTTCTCTCATGATTAGTTACCTAGAATCTCTTGATAAATTTATTGATCCGCTCGAGTAGTGTTCACCACTAAGGCGGATGGTTCATTTCACTTACGCATGAGTTGTAGAAAGTCACCTTAGTAAGTACATTTGGCAACATGATTGATATTTGTTATTTACAAGAGATAGTTCTTCTGCGTGGAATACCTCCTAGTAAGTGAACGAGATCCAAGATTCACTAGTGAATTTTGGAGAGCTTGCATGAAACCATGAGTACGTAGTTAAGTTTGAGCCGAGTATACTAGAAGGAGGATAAGTGAAAGTGGAATGAGTGGCAACAGTGAAATGAGTTCCAACTCATATTTTGGAAACAAGAATTAAGAATATGTGAAGTTAAAGACGGTCAAAGCACAATGGAGTTAAGCTCAAGAAAACGTGACTTAGAAGATTGAAGACTAGATACGTGCATCATATCTCTTTTTAAGAGTATATCCTTGGTCCCTCTTTTCCTGTAGAGCTTACTTGCATGTTATCTTTTTCCTCTCGGTCCTATTCTCAATCAAATTTCTGTTGCAAACCCCATAGGGAGTATGACTCATCTGTTAGTAATACATTTTGGGGCTTGAGGGTGTCCGTTGGGTTGACTAAACTCTTTGGGTTTTATAGGATACGGGTTGGTTTTAGGAAGGGATTCCCTTGTGACCTAATAGGAGTCCATCATGCTTAGTTTCCTCGAAACGTATATTGGTTTGATTGAGTAATTCTTTGGATGTCAGCCTGATGTTGATTTCGGTCTCCGGGGATGGTGCTTAGGGAGTTCTTCTCCTGATCAGTATATATGTGACATATATTTCCAGTTTTGACATGGCCTAATGGGCACAAGGTTTTTACTTGCTTCTATCATTCGGCTATACCTTTAGGTAGGAACAATTGGGTGTAAACATATGTTTGAGACATGTTATGATTGATGGTTGCAAGTGGTTGTAAGTGGTTGCTAGTGGTTGCTCGTGATGCATTTACACATTAGGCACTAGATCGGCTCAGTCACTTTTCATATTGCATATGCATGAGTGTTTATACTTGTTTATGGATGAATTTGAATGTGTTATCATGTGGATGTTGCATATGGATGGATGTTTGTGCACACATGTAGTGTTATTGTGACTAGGACTATTTGCATACATGTTGGACTCATGGCACTAGACGTATTTTGCATTAAGAAGATCAATCAGGCCTGATCATTTGCATTAGACAAGGAACATATACACACACTTTCTGCATATGTTCATACAGCATTAGAAATCTATTAAGGACGATGGATGCCTGTGATTGATGATTGAGTAGATGGATGATTGGATGGTAGGACACATTCTCCTTAACTTGAAGATTTCGGAGACGGAATCCTTTAAGGAGGGGAGAATGTAACAACCCGAATTTTAACAACATGTTAAAATCATAAATCAAGGCAGAATTAAATTTTAAGATCAGAATCAAGGGAAACGGATTGCGCCATTGCGTTCATCTTGGAATTCTACATAAAATAGAGTCCGAGTTTTCGAAAATCGGAGTCCGTATGGCCAAGTTATGGCTCTCCAAAGTTTCAGAAATATTCAGAGTTCAAAACAGCTCGAATTCGAATTCAAAATTCTAATTTCAAACGCATAATAGACTGGGCGGGAAATTTCCCGCCCAGACCTAGGTTGACTGGAGAGTCGACTGGGCAGTCGACCCCCCCTAGGTCGACTGGGCAGTCGACTTGGGTGTCGACCTGGTCCCCGAGCCCATTTTTGGGCCAGTGATTCGTTCTGATGTATCTAGTCCAATTTCTGCCCAGATTCATCTGCCTAAACCTATTTAAACAGCCCCAAACCTAGCCTTCTCTACACAATTCTATTCTGCTTCTACTCTGCCTCTGTTCTAAATAAAAATAAAAATGGCGTCGCAACTCTGCTGGAATCAAAACTAGAAGCTAATCGACATCAACCTAAGCAACTCAATTCAAACTAGAGATTGAAGCTTCTACAACGACGCCTAGACCATATTGAATCAAATCAGAAGATTAATCAAGTTAGACGTTTCAACGCGACAACGAATCGATTTGTCCTCTCTTAGCCAATCAATGTAAGTTCTAGTTACTTTTTAGATTGAAATGTTAATTATAATATGGCCATGGAATAAAGTGTAACTGGATGTAAGCATGTTCATCGGTTCAAGTCTATTTCTGTTTCCTCTTGAATCTTGAGTTTTGGGCTTTTCTATCTTTATTCTTTTGTCAAGTTCATGATCTATTCAGCCTGTTGTAAATCAGTTCATGTTAATGTTATTCTCAAGATCTATCTTTTATGCCTGAGATGACGTTTTTATGCCAGTTTCCTCTCTATACCTATTGTTATACAAATTCTACCTTCCCCTATTTATTTTCTTTGATGAACCTAGATCAATTTCGGATCTAGGCCTAAACCGCGATTTGCGTACGATTGAATACGGGGGAATCTTGGGATAATACCTATTTGGTTATATGTGTTTGGTGGAATTGATGGCATAACATAAAAATTGAATATTTGGGTATTATCATTATAAGAGTAATTGCAAGAATGGGGATTGGCATATATAATTTGACATGGATTTTGATATATGTAATATGACATGGATCTTGATATATGTAATTTGGCTAGAACTCGTTATGGGTAAATTGGTGTAAACATGTTATACATGTAATTTTGGGTATAAAACTGGATCTATGTAAATTGAGCATAGCTTTGTAAACATGAAAATCATGAATCTTGACATATGTAAAACGACATGAATTGAACATATGTAAATCTGGTATGAATTGGGCATATGTAAAAACTGACATGTAACCTAGGACTTGGGCATATGTTAATTATGTAAAATTTGGAGTAGAAACATATATGATAATTTATGATTTGGAGAAAGGTTAATATGAACGCGCCTAAGTTGGGTTTCGGGTAGTTGGTATGTATTGGACATCTAGAAGGCACGTAAACATGCTTATGAACTTGAAACATGAATTGGTTATGAATATGAATCATTAACTTGATAATAGGCATAAGTGAAAACATGAAACTTGCCATGAAACTAAACACGAACTTGACATGAATCTTGAACGTGGACATGACATTTAGAATGAACTAGAAAATGGCCAACTCGAGGTTGGGTTGAGTTTGCAGTGTAATTCTGCCCGGAACCGCCCGACAAATCCAGTTACTGCAAACAATAGGATCCAATGTGGGTAGTTGGTCATATCGCACTTGAAAACCCGAGGTCAGACTGAGTTGTGGTGTAATTCTGCCCGGAACCGCCCGGCATATCCAGTGACCACAACAACAGGTCTGATGTGAGAGGTTGGGGTGCATAAATGAATTAATGACTTGATAGGGTTAAGTCAAGAACCGCTTGAATATACTTAACCAATTTGACACGATGACTTGATAGGGTTAAGTCATGAACCGCTTGAATATACTTAACCAATTTGACACGATGACTTGATAGGGTTAAGTCACGAACCGCTTGAATATACTTAACCAATTTGACACGATGGTTTGGTAGGGTTAAGTCACGAACCGCTTGAACATACTTAACCGACTTGACACATGATTCGTAGGGCTAAGTCATGAACTTGAACGACAACACTTAGCCAATTTGACATGACACGTAGACGGGTTAAGTCACGAACTTGAATGACCACACTTAACCAACTTGACATGCTAGACTGATGGGGTTAAGCCTCGAATTTAAATGACAACACTTAACCTACTGGACGGAAACCCTAGTTACGCGGTCCTTTTCAGCAGTAACCCACTAGATGTATCATGGTACCCTGGAACTAGGCAGGGTGGGGCACGATTACTGGGCTAATTGTAAGCGACCAGAACGACGGCTGAGTTGGTGCGCCATTGTAGGTTCAGGCGGACTACGGTCGTGCACGTAGTCCGGAGTTGGAAAAGCAGGCATTGGGCACTAGTAGGTTTACACTGTGCGTGCTTGATTCGTGTCGGTGGTTGGCACCCTAGGGCTTGGTACACCCTATGGTGGACCTAGCACAGGTGACTACATTCGTGATAGGGTCGTATGACACAGACACATGAACGAGATAGGACTTGTAGGAAGCCGATCGATTAATAGATCATTTCGTGAGACCAAGTAATGGATCATTTCATGACATTGGGCAAGGGATCATTTCATAGTCAACACAAGACACGGGTTGGGATACTAGTACGGTTGGTGCAGAGCAAATAGATATCATAGAAATATTTTAATGGTAAAGCAGAGAAATCTTGCGATGCTTGATAGAAATCTTGTGAAATTATACTTAGTTTATCTTGAATGGAAATCTGGCGATGTTATACTTGACAAAAACCATATGAGGTTATTCTTAATTATCTTTCCTGTAGCTTATTTTGTCATCATGCTTATGTTTACTTTCAGTTTATTCATGCCATGTTATCTTTACCTGTTTTTATGATGAAAGTCACTAGGACTTACTCAGTCTTTATGATTGACCCGTTTTGTTTTGCCTTTTTTTCTTTCGTTTTCCCCCCCAGGTCCGCAGGGTGGGAATACAGCTTAGTTCGGATCTTACCAAGATCCAAAGCTCTTTCATGTACGGCTTGGATTTCTCTTGGCTATGGCTTGCTTTGCTGGGGAATGATTTATAACTATGGTTTTATGCTTCTTTACTATTGCAAGACAGATTTCGATGTAATTGACTTAATAGCATTTTGATGTAAAAGGCTTTAGACCTTACTAGATTTTAAAACAATGAAATTTGGGTTTTCCTTCCGCTGTTTTATTCATGTTCTGTCTTGTAATATTTCTGTGTATGTTTACCTAGATAATACTCCACCAAAGCTAGTGCATTCCCTTTGTGAGTGACCCTAGCGGAGGTGGGGTGTTACATACTGCAAAATACGTATAACCAGTATAATTAAAGGGAGCTAATGCTCGATATCCCATGCCCTATGCTAAGGATCCATATACCCAAGGCGGCCTCGTCCGTCATCTGTACCTGGCAGGCTGGCCAAACTTTACGCCTTGAGCATTAAAGCATAGCATGGCTCCTAACCGAGTCTCAATAAGTACCATCCTTACACCCTTAACCTTAGACTCAAAATCTATCTCATCTCCAGCATTCCCAATAATCAAATTTGCATCGAAGAGATGAAGTACCAGGGGTATGGACCCGTCCAGTCCAGCCGTGACTCGGAATCTGATACAATCCTATATCCTGGAAAAGTTAATCTAAAGGGGTATTCAGAAAATCTGAAAACTTCACAGCCTTTCCTAGCAAAATCTGATACGTAGATGAATCCACGTAAGCTTGTGTTATCTTTCTATTGTTCCGGCACAGGTAATCTCTTGTGGTATTAATTGGGGAAGAAGAACTGACAATGGAGGCCTTGGGGGCATGACGAAAAATCTTCAGATCTATGGAAATGGGATATGGATCTGGGTAGACACTACACCAAAACAACAAATTTGGCAGATCGGGACATGGAGATTTGATACAGCTTTAAGCCGTATAAAATTTTCTATAGCTCTTAGCCGTATCAAATTACTTTTGCCATCCGCACCACCTTCAACATCTATCATCTAACAACACAACATAAAAGCTCTGGATCGGTAAAATTAATATGGCTCGTATTTCCGTTCCATCAATTCCCCTATTATTTTTCATTTCTCACGATCCCTAAATCAATTTCTGCGAAATTTTCCAATCTATTGTCACTTCTTATTCCAATTCCTCCAACTTCGCTCCTTCAATGTAAGGTTTCTCATCTTGCTTTTTTCTTTTTAGTTTCCTTCTAATATTTACATATCGTATATATAAGTATTTACTTGATTTATCTGAAAATTTATGATCGCATATTATTTCTATTCCGAAATATTATTTAGATCTGAGCTATTTTATGTTATTTGATTAAGTTGTGGATTGTTTTCAGTTTTACATCGTAGTTTAAATCTGGGCTTTTGAATGTTTTCGGTGTACTCAAAAGTTTTAGATCTGAGCTATGAATTACCTATTGTTTATTTACGTTTAGATCCGAGGTATTAATTACCTTTGACTGTTTTTAAACTTCAGACCTGAGCTATGAATTACCTTTGATTTATATAACCTTTAGATCGAGCTACGATTCTCATAGCTGATTGCTTTAATTTATATCTGAAGTCTATGTTATGACTTCATGAATATCGTTCTAGAATAATGTATTGTCCTATGACATGTAAATTGGGGATTATGCAGTTTGTGGGTTAGATCATTGTATTTGAAAATCTAATTGAGGCAATTGATTGGTAAGCTAATTGAGATAATTGATTGGTTAAGGGTAAAAACTAATTTATAAGGGAGCATGATTTTCCTTGATTTTGTTCATACTTCGACTGTTTAGTTACTCAGAAAAGTACAGTGATTTTTCTTAATGTTCATACTTGAATCTCAAACTTCTTCTCTCTCTTTTCTTTCTATCCATCTACCATCATTCATTAGGAGTTGCAGCAGTTGATAAGCAAAAAATGCATATAGGGGAAACTGAAATCACAAGAATCACCACAGCTTTTGTAGGAATCTTACATTAGTTAATTTTGTTTGAAATGAACAATGCTAAACTTGGTTTAAGTTATTACATTTTTAGAGTAGTGAACACATCCCATTTTTTAGTAGAGGGGAAGAGCTTGACAACTATCGGTTATCTGCGTATTGATAAGTTGATCTTATTTTTCCTTTTCTGAAAAAGTAATTATTACATACATATGTGCGCAAGTGCATATGCGTGATATGGAGTCTGGTTACATTGTAGTTACAACAGTTGAGTTCCTGTGCCTGATGAATGTTGAAATTATAGTTCAGTTGAGTTAGCGTCTTAGTTTGTAACTCAGTTTTGCGCAAATTAAGTTTGCAACTTGTTCATTCATTTTTGTCTTGATTGGTTTTCAAATTTCATTCTTTCGTGTATAAGTTAGCGTCTGATATGAAATTCTCTTTTTTGATAGTAATAATTGTTTGGTGATAGCAAATCATATTAGCTTTGTTCATTTATCGTTTATCATTTAACTTCAAGCACAAAGTATTCCCCATGTATAATCATAGTAGTGTCCATTTACTTCTCATTATTTATCGCTGCTATGTTCATTGTTTGAATATGCGTCAGTACTGGTACTAAATCCCTTGTAATTTCAGAGAATTTTGCGATAATTTGGAAGCCTTTCTATAAACTATATATATACCTTGTAAAAGAACTAAAACAAAAGGTTTCACTTCTCTTGTCATTTGTTCGTAAGCACATTATGCTTATGCTGAAAGAAATTTTAAGGGTTATTCAATTATGTTGCATGATATTGTAAGGTTGCACTTCTCTTGATAAGGCACGGTGCAAATGTTGATGAGGAAGACAAAGAAGGATACACCATGCTAGGTCGAGCCTCTGATGAGTTAAGGCCCGTGTTGGTCAATGTTGCCAAAGTTATGCTCGAAGGCTAGTCATACTACTGTGTCGAACTCGGGTACTTAATTTATATAACTTGGCATATTTTACAAAGTCTGAGATGTCATTCTTGTCCTGTGTTTTGAGATTTAGCATATAGGAAATTTGAAGTTCTATTTATATCTTATTGCATGCTTGAAGAACAGGGTCGTCGTACTTATAGCTTGTAGCTGTAGTTGCATTTATATATGTTGTGAATCCAAATGTAGTGGCTTATGAAGGACAATGTATTTTTTTAAAATTTGATACAGCCATTAGCCGTATCAAATTGAGAATTTGATATGGCTAAGCCATACCTTTTTTAATTTTGAAACGGCTAATGGCCGTATCTCTTTTCCAATTTGATACGGCCATTAGCTGCATCAAATTGAGAATTTGATACGTCTAATGGCTGTATCAAATTGAGAATTTGATACGGTTAATAACCATAACAAATTGATAAGGACGCCAAAATTTGATACGGCCCATAGCACTGTCAAATCAAATTAGATACGACCATGAGCACTGCCTAATTGGCATTTCTGGTGTAGTGAAAGATCTTGGTAGGCTTCAATTTGGAACTAATTTCGGGTGAAACGGATAATTTTTTGAGGAGTGGAGGAGCTTGGAAGTGACACAGTATTGGGTCTCGGTGGTTTTAGTGTAACACCCCACGTCCATTAATGTCACTCACAAAGGGAATGCATTAACTTCCATGGAGGTTTTAAGTGAATATAGAATAGAAAATTTACAACAACATATAGACAAATAAAAATAGATCTAATCATGATAGGGGTGGAACTTGCATGAAACTACACATGTCATGGATCTAAAGGTGTCAACTTGTTTGGTAAAATGTCACAATTCACATAATATGATCATAATCCAAATTCATGAATGGACTAGCATATATGGTTTAGGCAACATAATGATGGTGTGAACTAGCATCTAATATATAGAATTCACATATGTCATAGCATAATTCTAGATGTCACAATTCTAGATCTAAATAGATGTCATGGCATATGTTCATAATCTTTACTAATCATTCTAAACTTGCATACATGATTTGTCATATAGATCAACATAGCCCAAACATTATGATTTGATTAACATGAACTAATTAGCATAGATAACAACATCATGATTTTATAACATGTATGATTTACCACAGCTTAGCATAGAAAATTACAACCTATACAATATCATCATAGCATGATTTACAACATATAGGATATCATCATCACATAACATAGGATTTACAACATACATGATAGCATAAGGTTTACAACAACATATATGACAATCCACATCATTCACTTATAATCCATTCATAACTTAATCTAATTAGTTTAATAATAATCTTGTTAAGACCATCATACTCACAATTAGAGAAGAAAGAGAGTCTTGATTTGCTTTAGAGTTGAGTAGAATTAGGGTTTTGATTAGCTTTCTTCCTTCTTAGTTGGCGGCGGCTAGACTGAGTTCCATGGCGGCGGTATGACGGTGGCTATTCTATTTTTCATGTGAATTAGAGTGAGAGACTACCTAGGTATTTATAGAGTTTAGGATTTATTTAGGCCGTCAGATCAACTCAGAACTAACCTGAACCGTTTAATTTGCCAACTCAGCCCTAAAGACACATCAGCAGCTCAAGATTGGGCTCAGTCAAACCCTAGCCGCCTGGACCAGGTCGACACCCAGGTCGACTGCCCAGTCGACTGCCCAGTCGACCTGGGGGGGGTGTCGACTGCCCAGTCGACTCCCCAGTCGACCTAGGGTGCTGGGCGAGAAATTTCCCGCCTAGCCTGTTTGACTTCGAATTTTGAATTTTAAATTTCTGGAATCTGTTTTGAATTTTCTGAAACTTCCGATGGCCATAACTTCTTCATACGAAGTCCAATTCACGCAAACTCGGACTTTATTTCAACCAAAATTCCAAGACGAACACAATGGCGCAACCCGTTTCCCACAATTCTCACGTCTGAGATTAGTTATTCTTTAGTTTGTGAATATTAATATTAATAGAATTACGGGGTGTTACATTCTCCCCTCATTAAAGGATTTCGACCCCGAAATCTTCAAGTTAAGAAGAATGTATATCCTAACATCCAATCGTCCATCTACTCAACCATCAAACACAGGCATCCATTGTCCTTATAGACCTCTAATGCTTTCATGTTCAAATGCACAGTGTGTGTATATGTCCATATCTAATGCAAAATCGGGCAGTCCACTGATTCAGTTGACCTTCTTAATGCAAACCATGATAGTGCCATGCGTCCATCATGTATGCGAAAGAACCCTATCGATACATATTATTTCTACATGCATGCACAACCATTCACCAAAATGCGGTATCCATATGATAGCACAACCATTATACATCCATTTTACTAAATACATCCATATATATGCAATATGCAATATGAAGTGACTGAGCCGATCTAGTGCCTAATAGTGTGTGTATATGCGTCCACGAGCAACCACTAGCAAACACTTGCATCCACATTGCATCCATCATACATAACATGTCTCAAGCACATGTTTCAACCATAGGATTATCCTAACTAAAGGTCAAGGATACTAGCGAGAGGATTCTCTAAAGGTAAGATAAGTACAAGATAAGCGATAAAGGAGAAATTAAAGGACATACCCTCGAAAAGAAAAGGGTATTGTGAACGCATCTTCTCTTCTGTCTCCCAAGTAGCGTTGCTCTCATCATCTCCCCATTGCACTTTGACTAGTCTGACCTCTCGATTCCTCAACTTCTTGATCTCCGACCCAAGAGTGCATGTAGGAGCTCGTTGAATCGTCGCATCATGCTCTATCTCCACCTCTCTAAGCAAGTTCGGCTCTACCACCTCCGCGGTCTCGTGTAGGCACTTCCTCAAATGTGATACATGGAATACGTCGTGTACACCACTAAGTCTCTCAGGAAACTCCACTCTATACGCCATCTGTCCAATCTTCTCCTTAACAGGAAACGGCCCTACAAACCTTGGTGCTAACTTCCCAAAGGACCCAAAGCGAACGATGTTCCGTAATGGAGACACTTTGATAAAGACCATGTCCCCTACATTAAACTCAAGATCTGTCCTCCTCTTATCCGCATAAGATTTCTGCCTATCTTGCGCTGCTTTCATCCTCCTTCGAATCAAGTCGATCTTCTCCAAAGTCTCCCTAATCATATCGGGCCCAAGTAAGATTTTAGCCGTAGATTCCCACCAACATGTAGGTGAACGACAAGGTCGTCCATAAAGAGCTTCGAAAGGTGCCATGCCAATGCTAGATTGAAAGCTATTATTATATGCGAACTCTACCAACGGAAGATGCTCTTCCCATGTACCCCCAAAGTCTAGGATACATAGCCTCCAAAGATCCTCTAGAATGCGATTCACCCTCTCGGTCTGGTCATCCGTCTGAGGATGATATGCGGTGCTCAAACATAACTGAGTCCCTACCGCCTCTTGCAAGCTCTTCAAAAATTCGCTAGTGAAGATAGGATCGCGGTCGCTTACTATGCTAGATGGAACACCGTGCAAACGAACTATCTCTCGAACGTATACAGAAGCTAACCATGGAGCATTCCTCTTACTCTTCACGGGAATGAAATGGGCGCTTTTAGTATGTCTATCTACTATAACCCAAATCCCCGTATTACCCTTCCTTGATCTTGGTAATCCATCCACATAATCCATCGAGACACTATCCCACTTCCATAGTGGAACCTCCAATGGGTGAAGCAACCCACCGGGTTTCTTTTGCTCTGCTTTTACTTGTTGGCACATCAAGCATCTAGCGACATACTCGGCCACATCCCTCTTCATACCGGCCCAAAAGAAAACTCGCTTCATGTCTTTGTACATCTTATCCCCGCCGGGATGAATGGTCATCTTCGAATGATGTGCTTCATCAAGAATGGTCTTCCTTAGGTCATCGTCTTTTGGAATACAAAGTCTACCGTCCCTACATAACCAACCCTTATCATCTACGGTATACCTACGGAGATGGCTTGATGACTCCCCTCTTTTGAGCTTTTCTACTAACTCAACCAACTGTGGGTCGTCTCGCTGAGCCTCGCCAATCCGTCCCAAAAGCGTAGGTCTGACCTCCAAGGATGCTAGCAAACCGGGTACAAAGTCAACGGAAGGTCTAAAGTCAAACATAGAGATGAATTCTAAGTTTCGCCGCTCAACAAACAACGGACTCAAGGACAGCCTTTTCCTACTTAAGGCATCTTCCACCACGTTACCCTTGCCAGGGGTATATGCTATTTCGAAATCGTAGGACGCTAAGAACTCCATCCACCTTTGCTGCCTTAAGTTCAAGTCCTTTTGAGAGAATAAGTATTTTAAAGATTTGTGGTCAGTGAATAATTCGAATTTCTCGCCAAGAAGATAATGACGCCAAGACTTAAGCGTGAAAACAATAGCGGCCAACTTTAGGTCATGTGTAGGGTAATTTTTCTCACGCGCTCTCAACTGTCTTCCCCCATAGGCTATTACCCTTCCCTCTTGCATTAAGATTGTGCCTAGTCCTGTCCCACAAGCATCGGTATAAACAATAAACGGCTTACTCCCGTCCGGCAGCACTAAGACTGGAGCTGAAGTCAAAGATCTCTTCAAACGTTGGAACGCATCATCACAATCTACGTCCCATGTGAAAACTAGGTTCTTCTTTGTCATGCGTGTTAATGGAGATGATATCTTTGCGAAGTCTTTGATATACTTCCTATAGTAGCCAACCAACCCTAAGAAACTTCTTACTTCAGTAGCATTTTTAGGGACCTTCCAATCTTGGATGGCCACCACCTTCGCGGGATCCACAGCTATCCCTTCTTTGGAAACCACGTGCCCTAAGAACCGTACTTCCTTCCTCCAGAAGTGACACTTAGAAAATTTAGCTTTAAGATTATACGCTCGTAGGGTCTCCAACACTTCCCTAAGATGTAGGGCATGCTCTTTTTCATCCTTAGAAAAGATCAAGATGTCATCTACAAAGACCACCACGAATTTATTAAGGTACTCCCTAAACACCCTACTCATCAGATCAACAAAGTATGCGGGAGCGTTTGTCAAACCGAAGGGCATCACTAGCCATTCATAGAAACCGTCCGGAGTCCTAAAGGCAGTCTTGTCAATGCTATCCTCAGCCACTCTCAACTGATGGAAACCAGTGGCTAAGTCCAACTGCGAAAACGCTGAGGCGCCAACTAACTGATCGAAGAGATCGTCAATCCTCGGCAGTGGGTGTCTGTTCTTCTTAGTAAGCTTATTAAGTTCTCTATAGTCCACACAAAGTCTAAGGGACCCATCCGCCTTCGTGGCAAATACTACTGGAGCACCCCACTCCGATATACTACGTCTTATGAACCCCTTCTCAAGCAACTCCTTCACTTGCTTATTGAGTTCCCTCCTTTCACGAGGAGCCATGTGGCGTACTGGCAAAGATACTGGTTTTGCATTATCCACAAGATATATTCGAAAATCTATCTCCCGTTTCGGAGGCAAGCCCTTTACCTCCTCAAACACATCCGAGTATTCTCGGACCACTCTAACAGATCGTAGATTTTCCTCAGATGCGTCAAGCGATTCTAAATAACTTAGCATAACCGAATTTATGGGATTACAAAAGATTTCGCGAGTGTTGCCAAGGCGAGTCACGAGCCTAACTACTCTCCTTTCACAATCAAGAACGACCCCATTTCTGGATAACCAATCCATTCCTAAAATTAGCCCATAGCCCGTGAAGCCCAAAACATAAGCATCACATCTAAACTCAACGCTAAGTATAGAAATTTTCAAATCCAAACACATCATGGACAAATAAGCTGAGCCCCCAATTAGATTCGAAACAACTAAGGGATCCTCTACTAAACTGGTGTTTAAGTGCAGTGATTCAACTAATGATGTAGAGATAAACGAATGCGATGCGCCCGAATCGAATAAGGTACGGACAGGATGATCAAACAGAAAAACTAAGCTTTCAACAGAAATGGTTCTACCTCGTTCTTTCAGCGGTGGGACCGCGAGAGCCTGAACTTGCCCCCTTGCCTGCCCTGGTGCCATAAGAGCCTGCACCTGTCCTCCCGAGGTAGACCCTGCCCTCTGCCCCTTCTTTGGGCAGTCCTTCACTAGATGTCCCGCTTCACCACAGTGAAAACAACCAGTCTTCTTTTTCTTTCGGCAATCCTTGCTGAGATGGCCTGGTGTCCCACAGTTAAAGCATTTCTTCTTTCCCTTGCCATTATTGTCTTTACCACCCTTCTTGTTTTGTTGTTGTGGTTTCTTCTAATCCCCTTTCTTCTCAGGTGCCTTATTAGCATTAGCGCCTTTCTCCTCGTGCATGAGTGCCATGTCTACTAGCTTTTCAAAGGTGGCCCCCATAGGGATGTGGGTCATAGCCAACCCATGCAACGGCTCATTCAATCCATTAACGAATCTCAGAGCCTTCTTCTCCGGCGTGTTCACTAAGTCCAAGCCAAACCTTGCTAATTGATTAAATTTGTTAACATATTCTTTCACTGATGAGCTTCCTTGCTTCAATGTCAAGAACCTTTCCATATATAGATTCTCTTCTGCCCTTGAGAGAAACTTTGCCTCAAACCTACGTCTGAAATCCGCCCATGAATCAACAGGACGCTCCCCATTAGTGACCTCCCACCAAAACGAGGCCTCTCCCTTCATCAACCAAGCTGCTAATTTGACTTTCCTCCCTTCTTCTACTTCAAAGATTTCTAGCAATTCTTCCACCTCCTTAAGCCAATCTCTAGCTTCCACAAACGTTTCTGACCCTTGAAAAGGTTTTCCACCCATAGCCTTAAATTCCTTGCACGTCTTTGCAAAAGTATCAGCGCGAGGAGGAGGAGGAGGAGCGGGTGCAACTGGTGGTGGAGGAACATTGGCTAGACCTGCGGCGGCCCTAGCCTCTAATAGCCTCCTATACCATCCTGGTATCGTTACACCGTCCGGAAGGTTAAAATCTTCAGCCATGCTGAAACGAAAAAGGAAAGATTCAAAATGGAGAATTTGAAAGATAAAGATATATGGCTATTGGGGATTATGTTTTTCATAAAAACTTTTCTCTTAAAATTACTCATCAAGACATGTTTTTGAAAATACTTCTTCCAAAGATACTTTAGAAAAATAGTTTTTCTAAAAAAAATCTGTTCTGGTAACCTTAAGCTCTGATACCATGTGTAACACCCCACGTCCATTAATGTCACTCACAAAGGGAATGCATTAACTTCCATGGAGGTTTTAAGTGAATATAGAACAGAAAAATTACAACAACATATAGACAAATAAAAATAGATCTAATCATGATAGGGGTGGAACTTGCATGAAACTACACATGTCATGGATCTAAAGGTGTCAACTTGTTTGGTAAAATGTCACAATTCACATAATATGATCATAATCCAAATTCATGTATGGACTAGCATATATGGTTTAGGCAACATAATGATGGTGTGAACTAGCATCTAATACATAGAATTCACATATGTCATAGCATAATTCTAGATGTCACAATTCTAGATCTAAATAGATGTCATGGCATATGTTCATAATCTTTACTAATCATTCTAAACTTGCATACATGATTTGTCATATAGATCAACATAGCCCAAACATTATGATTTGATTAACATGAACTAATTAGCATAGATAACAACATCATGATTTTATAACATGTATGATTTACCACAACTTAGCATAGAAAATTACAACCTATACAATATCATCATAGCATGATTTACAACATATAGGATATCATCATCACATAACATAAGATTTACAACATACATGATAGCATAAGGTTTACAACAACATATATGACAATCCACATCATTCACTTATAATCCATTCATAACTTAATCTAATTAGTTTAATAATAATCTTGTTAAGATCATCATACTCACAATTAGAGAAGAAAGAGAGTCTTGATTTGCTTTAGAGTTGAGTAGAATTAGGTTTTTGATTAGCTTTCTTCCTTCTTAGTTGGCGGCGGCTAGACTAAGTTCCATGGCGGCGGTATGATGGTGGCTATTCTATTTTTCATGTGAATTAGAGTGAGAGACTACCTAGGTATTTATAGAGTTTAGGATTTATTTAGGCCGTCAGATCAACTCAGAACTAACCTGAACCGTTTAATTTACCAACTCAGCCCTAAAGACACATCAGCAGCTCAAGATTGGGCTCAGTCAAACCCTAGCCACCGGGACCAGGTCGACACCCAGGTCGACTGCCCAGTCGACTGCCCAGTCGACCTGGGAGGGTGTCGACTGCCCAGACGACTCCCCAGTCAACCTGGGGTGCTGGGCGGGAAATTTCCCGCCTAGCCTGTTTGACTTCGAATTTTGAATTTTAAATTTCCGAAATCTGTTTTGAATTTTTTGAAACTTCCGATGGCCATAACTTCTTCATACGAAGTCCAATTCATGCAAACTCGGACTCTATTTCAACCAGAATTCCGAGACGAACACAATGGCACAACCCGTTTCCCACAATTCTCACGTATGAGATTAGTTATTCTTTAGTTTGTGAATATTAATATTAATAGAATTACGGGGTGTTACATTTAGCGGTAGCAGCTCTCGGCCTGGGTAGGGAAGAAATAACAAAGCCAAGCTTCATTGTATACCCAGCGTTTTAATGCTAGGTGGGTCGACCCGACCTTTGCGTTGGTCGACACATAGGTCGACCCATCCGAAGAATGGGTCGGCACCAGTGTCGACCCATTAGATGCCTGGGTCGTCCCAGGCAGCATTACATTTTTCACATATATACTATTATATTTTTCCATGTCGTGTATTCCATTCTTTCCCTCTGACCTCCAATTCTACATGTTGCTGCTACGTAATTCCGGCATCGATTGAGATGTTCTCACAACTGAGTAGATTTTCCAACGTTTTTCTATTCCATTAACTTTCTAACCTGGTAACCAATTTTTAGACCTTCTTTTATCCTCCTTCTACTATTATACCTTTGTAGCTTTCTCCCTTTTAAATCTAATTCTTGAAAAAAAAATCATGCACTACCCAAGTAAATTATATATATATATATATATATATAAACCCAATCCATTTATTTTTTTATATTGGATTCCTTCGCACTTACCCACAATCGTATTCCATCATTAACTTCTAAACATCTACACATGATTATCTTTTTATAAAACCCATTGTACACACTAAACCATAATAAATAAGAACTCTAAATCTAAAAAAAATTGATAATCTTAACCTCGGCGCACGAACTTACCATTTCAAACTTTTCATGTGTAATTTACTCAAAAGTGGGTTTTTCCTTATGGATTTAATTATATATGAAATATAAGTATATTTTTACTTTAAAAATACAGATACGTTCACTCATAGTCTACATAGGAATCCTAAAGCTGAGCTCTGATACCAAATGTAAAAACCCAAATTTTAACGGGCTCGAATTTTTCACAAAATGCTAAAATCCAAGTCCATTGAAACTAGAGTTGGTTTGTCTGGTATCCTACATAAAGGAAAAGATAAAATGTATCAGAGCTTATAATAAAACATCTCATAACGAAATGAATAAAATATAGTAAGTAAATACTTACGATAATAATGATATTGTCAATTAAGTGTCTTTAAGCTGTAAAATCTCTTCCACCCGTCTAACCTGCAGGTTTGTTATGAGGGGATCAGAACAAAAGTTCTGATGAATGGACAAATTATACTTTCTGTAGATAACAATCATATACTGTTTTATCACTAGCTTATCTTTATTAAGTTATTTGGGTTTAATACACATTACACTTCTGACTTCACTCATAAATTGTACCAATCTACTCCCACGTAGATTAACCTAATAAATCATAAACATATAGCTTTAAGCCTAATATATCGAGGTACTCCCTATAGTACCCTCCTCGAATGGCCTCCGATGTCGCATCATGAAAACGTGCTAGACCTCCATCGCTACACTATGAAAATGCACCAGGTCTCCATCGCTACGCCATGAAAGCTAGAAAGCCTCTACCGTTGAGCCACTAAAGCGCACTAGCTCTGAGTTTCCCTATACATGCAACTCAGTCAGGGACTTTCTATATCTATAAAGGACAGCTTCGTTAGGCCAACATTACAGATATCCAAAGATTAGTCTGTCTCTTTCGGTGATACGGCCCCATCCGACCCCTTAGCTAATGAAAGAGCATACATAGAGATAAGTGATCGTACCCCTAACAAAAAATCTAAACATTCAATTTGGAGTTGTCCCTCATTCAATAACCTGATAGTAAAAGATCATTGGACTTTTGGTTTATCTCCAGTATTTCCCGTACTGCTCTGATTGATGATGACAGGTATCCGATAGCCTACTATCCTTGTTAGGTCCTGAACACGGAGTCTGATCTCCTGAGAAAAGGCAGCCGCCGAATATTCCTAAAAATCATCTCATCATCCATTTGTGTTGCCCTCAATATAAATGCAGTCAAGACATACTCTATGGATAGAACTGTACAGACCATGCCTCTGTGGGTACAACTTTGTTACGCCTACCACAGAGGGCCATCTCATAGTATCTTCATGTCACATAGAAGTCTCGCACTTCTTTCCAACCCGTTGAATAATAAGGTGGACGTGCTCCCACCATGTCTCCGGATACCTACGATGATTTTCCCTATTGGGCTCTTCATTCCCACGGACTTGACCAAACGGCGCATACCGCTATTTTATTAGAATCTATGTCTAATTTATAGTTATGCGATTTACTACCTCGCCTTCGCATTGATTAACAATATTCATTAATTAATCAATCTGAATATTATTTGTTCATCGATTTCGTTGCCTAGTTTCAAGGCTACCATAGAATCTTAGGTTCGTAACTTACCCCTTGTAAATCAGTATGTTCATATTAAATCCTAACGCCTTTTAGGCTCGTAACTTAACCCCTTAAGTCAATATGTCCATAGCAAAGCCTAACCCCACAATTTCAGAATTAAGCCCGTAACTTAACCTTTTAAGTCAATATATTCATACTAAAGCCTAATACTAAATTTTAGGCTCGTAACTTTAACTTTTTAATTCAATATATCCATATTAAGGCTTAACTGTTCTTTTGACCATTTACTGTCATATTCGCATATTTGCAATGTGTTTATTATATTATGATTTCCCAATTTTCATACCTATGCAAATATAATTTACTGTTGTAGGTTTGTAATAAACCTCACATATTTCTTTTTCCTTTCATAACATCTTTCAATTATGTTATATTTTTCCTTTCCGTCTTTACAATTTATTCTTTAGAAAGTTAGGCCTATTCCCAATTGATTAGTTATGAAAACTGTATAAAATTTATTTTCATAGTTTTAGGCAATCACTGTAATAGAAAACCATAATTTCAAGACATTCATTTTCCAAAACCTTTGGTTACCGAATTAGTGTGCAATACGGATAATTCCCTATTTCGCACTAACCCTGCCTTTTCTTGTTTTCATGTTTACAACAATGTTTCCTATTTTCCTTATTGACCAAACTATACAAGTATATCCCTCATTTTTTTAATCAATCAATATAGGTTATTCCTAACCTTCCATTTTCTAGATATTTTTGAATTCCAGTTTTTCTCGTTTTATTTTCAACCCATGTTGTAACGACCCAAATTTTAGTACTCTTTGAGTTGACTAAAACAATATAAGTCCAACCTAAATTGTACAAAAACTCTGATGTTCAAGAAAGAAATTAGAGGGTGAAAAACAGAAAGAAAGAAATTTAGAATAGAAGAAAAAGAAGAATAGGATCAGAGCAACACGAATCTCATAACAGAAGAAGTGAAATATTAAATAACATAACTTGAAATACAAAACTGTATTTGTACTTACATACAACATCAGAGTACAACATATATACATCACAGCAGAAATAAACTCTATATATCTAACGTTGAAGCCTCCTGCTCCAAGTCTCCTTCCAGTGTATCTGAAAAATCCTTAACTACTTGACTGCTGTACAAATTTGGGCACCCAAGAGTTTAGGGAAAACATAGAAAAAAAACTCTAGGTCAGTCATGGGACTGGTGTGAGTAAACAATTTTAAAACAGATTGATTTTTAACTTTCAAAAACCTTTTGAAAGAAAAGATAATCTTAAGACTGATCCACACATAAATACGGATGGTTTTAACCTTACGATAACCTAAAACATTTTGAAATCAATATTATTCTGATATTATAATAGTGCCTAAATACAAATGAATAGCAATCTAGTGGAATGCTTGCATCTCACGCTCCATATACATAGTGTACAAATAAAACCGCGGGCGCTTATTGGAGAATGGATTCCAACTATGGCAAGGAATGGGACCACCTTCCAACAATGTACCTCCGGAGATGAATGCAATGAGGTTCAACAAGAACATCTTGCAACCCGGCTACACATGACTGACCCCTCATTTCATTAGAGAGTATCGAATATATCATCACCACAGTTGAGGGCCAGCCAACTGAACCGATAGCATATAAATTAAAGGGACAACAGAAGGCATTTGATTTCTCCAGATCAGGTAATGATACACCCTTTTAATGGGAGCGACCCACATAACCACGCCGCCTACCCGATTTTATACGATTTCCCAGTTGAAGAGGCTTGAGGTCGGAACTTATCGTTAGACAGATCATATCTTCATTTACTTTGAATGCCACATTGTCAAACCCGCCAAATCACAAATTGACTTCCCAAAAATTAATTATAGGCATAAAGTATTTGCGAACAAATTAACAACTGTAAACAATTGTTTAATCCGTTCGGCTCTCCTAAACAACAAGGATTGTTGTAGAAGGTGACGAACTCTGGGACCAAAAATATTTTAATTAATAAATCCAATCAAGTTATTACAGGATTTTGATTGATTGAAAACACAGAAAATAACAGCAATTAAATAAAAAGAGAGATTTATATAGTAAGAGAAAGCAATTAGGGGATAATGACATAGATCGGATTCATACTCATCAATAGCCAACAAATAAATATAGATCTAATTCATGTTTCTATCACAAACATGAATCAACGATAATTAGGTTCTAGAAACAAATAAGTAAATAACGATAAGCATAGCCTACGCAGGAGCTGAGCTCTTAAACAACCATAGGCTATCAGGACAGATTCAGTAATTAATTTCTTAAAGCCTAAAATTAGATATAAATCTGATAATTGTTAGATCGAACACGAATATACCCTGTGAAGGAGCATAGCTCTTAAACGACACAGAATACGAAGGTTCGGATCTAACCCTTGATTCAGATCTAGATCTACATGTATAAAGTCCTCATCTATTGGCTATGTGATTCATGTTGAATCATATCTATTAGCGTCAGCACCCCTGTAAGGACCCGTTACTTCCCCGTGAAGGAAAGTGCGGATACTTTGAGAACAAGACAAATCAGAACGCAGACGGAAGAACATTTCATTGCTATTACAACAATTCCATCAGATACAAGAATATACAGAGTATAAATGAATAAATTACATTCGACAAATATCAGAGATTACAATAAATTACATAGCAGCGGAAAAATATACAAAACACAACTAGAAGTGATACACGGATACAGAGCTTTCCGAGCATCGTTCCAGCTGTTAATCAGGACCCTGTGAATATAAATCTGCAAAACCAAAACTACTAGCTGCCCGTGCGGAAAATAGGGGCACCCAGAGTTTAGGTTAAAACAATAAACTCCAGGTCAGTCATGTGACTGGTGTGAGAACTAAAACAATTATTAATATTGGTTTTAAAGTTTGGTAAATCAAGGGACCACGCCGTATAACACGGAACGGGTTTCCTCCCAAGAATACCAGTGCATAGAACAAACAGCGCAATATTAAATAAAGAGAAATGAAGCTGTTATAAGACCCAGGTCCCATCACACAATGCAACGCAAGCCGGAGGATAGGGTTTTTACCTTATAACAGCCAAAGCATGCTTGATACGTTTAAAACACATTATTTGATACTATTATAGGTGTATAGTGTCAAAACAATTTCAATCATAAATATCAATCATAGGCGGCATGAATGACCCATACCACTATGTCGCCATACTAGGTTCTACAAATAAAACCGCACTATCACGTATTGGAAATTGGATTTCCGTCATGAGCCGAGGCAAGGGGCAAGCTCCTCTCCGATTCGAGACACTCTAGCAAATGCCTCATGACCCCACTATGATCCTTGGATCTTCAGGGCCGGTCCTCTCTTACTTTTGAGGATTGGCAATTCCTGAACACACGTTTCCCGGTCCTTACAGACCTATATCCGAGGCGCCTCGTATCCAACAACCACACAGGTGAAAAGTATATAAATGTCAGGGCTGGTAGGTCACTGACACCACCCTAGCTAGAAAGAAACGTCGTGCTCTCCCTGCAGTCACTATCCCGTTTTTGACTCATACCGAGGTGTGAGGCTCGCGAATTCACGTTATACACAAAGCTACGCCACACAGGCCATGCTTTGATCATCAACCATAAGACTTTGCTTTTCAACAGAAGCCTTGATCAATTGCCACTTACGCGTGCCACACTGGCAATTCACTCCATGCGACTGATGTCCATCGATATACAACCTCTGAGCTCGTACGTCTCAGAGAAGGGCGTTAAGCAAGAGAATAAATTCTCTGTCGCCAAACAGATGTATATTTAATAGAGATCAATCAACACAGAATAAAATCCAATGTCAGACACACAATCCATTTACAAGTTCGTTCTGGGTCTGAACGAAACCGGAGGCACTTTCCTCGCATATCCATCCATCTCCAAGTACGTCTGGACGATCACCAACTGATTCCCTCATCCAGGGTGTACAACCCAATCAAGATCATCAGTAATCACCCAAACGATTTGAAGACTTCCGGTCTTCAACCACCGTCTTCATCTTCGACATCTCGTCGAATCGGTTATTCAGAATGGGTATAACCCGGCCTTTCTGAATAACCCACGTATATAATAAACGAATGTTACACAAACACAACAAACGCCTCATTCCAATTCAGAATATTCTTTTATTCACAAAATCACATTCTTAGGGAAATGTTCCCATTAATTTTATCCAAGATAAATTCTTCTAAATTTATTCTTTAATCCTCCTTTGGATATCATTTCAAACTAGTCGGGATTAACGAACCACACCGAAGTAATTATTTGTTTTATTTCCCAATCCCAACCTATATATCCCATGGAGCAAAACTGGTGATACTCCATTCCTAACACCACGGTGTTATCGGTAAAATTAATTACCATTTCACGTTCAAATCTAATTAAAGATTTAACTATCGCTTTGGAGCAAAACTGGTGATACTCCACTCTCGATCACCTTTCAGATTTTGATAATTTAAATTATCAATTCACTTTTTAATCTAATTAAAGATTCATTAAAACTCCACTTAGTTTCAATCTTTTCAAAATTCAATATCTCGCCTTTAACTGGGTTAAAGAACCAATGTCATCTAAAACACGATTCACGATAAACCCAAATCACATTCTATTGTTAATTGGGTTAAAGAACAGGTGTTGTTCAAAACACCGCTCACGATAAACCTAAAAACCAATTCAAATTCAATTTCAATTAAATATTATTTAATTGATACACTTCATTAAATCTAAATAGAAAGATTTAATCTTTTTCCCTATTGGGCTTAAGAACAGTGTTAATGAAGACACCATTCACGACAAACCCAAATCACATTTGATATTAAATACAAGGCTCTGAATAGAAAATATACCGGCTTATATTCAATATCAAATTCTGAAACCAACAAATATTGTATTGGAAATAACGATATAAAATATATCTTTCAAATTCCCATAACAATATCTGTACAGTCACGAAATCCAACATCGAAATATTCCGAAGATAATTTCGATTCAACTCCAGTCCAATTCACATATTGGGAATATTGATTATTTTTAATAATTTTATCAAGGCCCGTACAGTCGATTTCCATCTACGACCCTTGAACTGCACTTACAGCGACCTTTTTCGAATTTGATTTGGACATAATTCCAAATCCAACCGTTAGATTTCAAATTTCTAATATTCATTGGAAAGCTCTTTTCGATACGAACCCAACGGTTCCGGTTTTAGGAGAATCCGACGGTCGGATCTCCCGCAACGTCAATTCGAAGTCAATGGTCGAAATTCACGAACTGCCGCGGCGCGGCGCGTTCTATTCAGGCCATTATATATATAATATATATATATATTATATATATTTCATCGATTTCCTTTTAAAACGTATTTTATAAATCGTTTTAAATTCGTTTTCAAAACTATTTCAACACTATATTCAATTTCAGATCGATTTGATTTCAATTCAATTCGAATTCATTTCAATTCAATTCAAATTCTAATTCGTTTCAATTCAATTCGAATTCATTTCAATTCAATTCAAATTCATTTCAATTTTATTTAATTCGAATTCAAATTCGTTTCACTTCAATTCTAATTCTAATTCGTTTCAATTCAATTCGAATTCATTTCATTTTGATTCAATAAAATTTCAATTTGAATTTTAATCTAATTCAATTTGAATTTCATTTCCAAAATATTAAATTTTGAAATCACTTTTCAATATTCATTGCAAAACGAATAAAATCCATATAAATATCGTTCACGACAAAATAGCGCATCTCTAATCAACACGGCTATATATTTTTCAAAAACTTCTTTATTTTATTCAACAAATGAATATTTATTCTATTCAACACATGAATCTATATTTCTTTCAACACACGACTAATCTCAACACATGAGTACTGTCAACACATCACTATTTTTGTTATGTAAAATATTTTATAAAATTATGGTATCTATCGTTTGATTTTTAATTAGACTTCTACTGGGAAGTAGTTCTAATTTTAAATATGATAAAGATGTAAATTTCATTGTATAAAATATTTCACTCAACACATGAACATCGTCAACACATGACTATTTTTATATTCAACACATGAATTTTCTTTTATAATATTCATTGTTGTCCCGATTGGAATGAGGCCCAATCAATCACCATATAACGTTAATTATATGGATTCCATACAACACATGTATATAATAGCCTTGAAAAATAATCAACCATCAACCAAAGTGCACTACACTGTATAAGCATCAAATATAGATATCTTACGCTTATAACAGCCTGTCAATCAATCGATCGACATATTTAATCAATCAGGATGAGTGAACTTCAAATTTCATCCCAACACCCGTGTGGGGTTTCAAACAATCAAACACAGATTTTATTTGTGCAGTCGGGCGATGTGTAAAATTTATCATCCCAATCAATATCAGTCAAATAGGTGTGCATAAACAAACCGTCCGGTTTGTAAATGAATATTTTATTTTATTCACTTCCACGTTAAAAATTATATTTTTAACGATAAAATATTCTATTTCAACACATGAATTTCTATTCATTTCATTTACACAATAAAAATGATATTTTTATTTTTCTAACATATTTTGGGAAATTTCGGCGGCATAACGGCACGATACTAGAAACGGGACGAGGCCTAGCCTTATCCCCGGTCTAGTGAAGGCCCACGCCATTCACACATCAATCAATCCATTCATTTCACCAAACAATTCAATTCAAACCAATTAGACTAACCAACTACACAACCAAACAATTTATCAAACAAGCCATCCATGGTCTGTGGATGACGGGTGTCGGGTGCTGCTAAGCACCGTCTACATCCTAGTATATATATATATATATATATATATATATATAACTAGAAAAAGAAGTTTAGAGTGAGAAGTTCTCACCGATAGCTATCCAATATCACGACTGTTCATTTAGAGAAATCTTCTTCATTCTCGCCTTTTTATCATCTTCGTTGCCCGTAGTCACTACATATATAAAAATCGAATTTTTACTTCGCTATTCAATATATAAAAATCGAATTTTTATTATGCTATTCTTTATATAAAAATCGAATTTTTACTACTATGTTATATAGATAAAAACTATATTTTTATCACGCTATTTTCCATATAAAGATTTCGCCTTTTCTAAAATAAAGATTTCGCCTTTATAAAAACATAGACTTTGCCTTTATAAAAACATAGACTTCGCCTTTTCAAGTTTAAAAATATCGCCTTTTCACATTTAAAAATATCGTCTTTTCACATTTAAAAATATCGCCTTTTCACATTTAAAAATATCGCCTTTTCACATTTAAAAATATCGCATTTTCACATTTAAAAATATCGCCTTTTCACATTTAAAAATATCGCCGTTTCACATTTAAAAATATCGCCTTTTCACATTTTTAACTATAAAGATTTCACCTTTTTAACTACATAGATTTCGCCCTTTTTAAAAAATAACATTATAAAAATCACATTTTTATTTCAACGTATATATAATAAAAATCAGATTTTTATTCCTTTACATATACAAAGATGATATTTTTATATTCTCTATCACATAAAGATTATATTTTTAATTCTCTACAGAAACAAAATCATATTTTTAATACTTCTACTACATAAAGATAATATCTTTAGCCTTTCTATAATATAAAAATATCGTCTTTGTTATAAATAAAAAACCGACTTTTCTTCAAAATAAAAACTTATCTTTATAAATTAAAAATCCTACCTTTTTATAAATTAAAAACTGAAAATAACATCGATAAATCCTATGAAATAAAATAAATAAATCTCACCTAGAACCGAATGAAGGAGGGCTAAGGCGTCGCGTCAGAGGCGGCAGGAGGTGCTGCTCCTGCGCTGGTGGCGGGTCAACGGGTGGATGGTGACGGGATTCCGGGCTTGGGAGCGATTTTCAATCGAAGGAGGAGGTGTTTGAAAGGGAGGGGCCGCGGTTTCTGACGATGGGTGGCCGGAGGGGAGTGGTGGCGTCGCTGGTGAGGTGGGGGTGGGCTAGTAGTCGCCGGCGGCGGTCATAGGACCTGGTGGTGGTCAGTTCGACTAGAAAAGAGAGGTGGAGAGAGGGTACGGCGACGGAGAAGGAGGACAGGGGTCTGGGGGTGGTCGGCTCCGCCTGGGGAGGTGGCGCCAGAGGCGCAGCGCCTCTGATGGGCGGCGACGGCGAATCGCGCCCCCCCCTGTGTCGTTGTTTTTTTTTATTTAAAACTGAATCGGGGGAGAAGAAGTAAGGGGGGGGCTTTTATAAAATTTATATTATTTATTTTTAACTGCAAAAAGTTGACTTTCACAAACGACCTCTAAACGAGGCCCACCGCCTGTCGCCCATAGTGTTTTACCCCCATTCCCAACACAATGGGATATGTATCGCAAGCTGTTTCGACTGTTTCGATCAGTTTCCATTAAAATCAACATATAACTCTATATATTGAATTTGAACGCGCATTTCAATTTACCGGGGTCACATACTAACTCGAAAAATTCCATAAAAATATTTTCTAGCTTCGTATTGACGATACGGTCCTAACAAAACTAGTTTCGTCGAATTCTGAGACCGTTAGAAAAATGGCCAATTTCCAGTCGATTAAAATCAACTGAAACTGGTCAAACGCGTTTTCTTTTGCCACGCTCACATATTGATTCGAAAAATTATGAAATTTGAAACCTAGCAATAACTTTACATCACGGACCCAACAAAACTGGTTTCGTCGAAATCCGAGGTCGTTTGCAAAATGGCTATTTTTAAGGGCTTGAATTCCATAGCGACTATTCAGAATTTTCAACTGGACATATCTTTTGATTCCCGCTATGAAATTTTGATTTTTCGGATTCGCTGGAAAGATATTATCAATTAGATCCTAATGTTTTTGGTTTCACTAAAATCCGGATTGTTTTGCACCCGGTACATTCAATTGAAGTTTGAAATCAAATTATCGAACTACCGCGCCATTTTCAATTCCTTTTATAATTATATATAAATATTTATATTCTAACGACGGCGTATATAATATATACGTTCTAATTATATTCATAATAAATTTCTCGTCGATTTTATTTAAAATAATCTATTTTAAATGTTCAAAATTCGCTAAAATTGCCAAAACAAAAATTTTAAACTGGCTCAGATTTTCCGGGTTATTACAATCTCCCCCACTTAAAACTTTTCGTCCCCGAAAAGGAACAAAGTCGAAAGTGGTTTGATTAATAAGCTCTACATTCGATCTGGCTTCCATTCTCCAACTTTTCAGTTTCTGAGAATTTTCTAAAATTTCAAAAATTTGGCTAACACCCTAAATTTTCGAAAAATTTCGCCATAACCTCCCCTGCACCGGGAGCATCGGGGAATTTCAAATAGCTTCCCCGGTCCTTCAGATCTCAAAAAGAAAAAGAAAAAGCCAAGCGGCTAGCCAATAGGCTCATAAAATCATCATCACCCAAACAAAACAGTAAATTATGTAGTAAACATGTACCTATTTGTCGGGCAAACAAATTTTATTCTCTGCTCTAGCCTCCTTGCTATGACCTGTTCAATGTAAGTACATATATATATGCAAGCAAATGCGACCAATTTCAATACAATTCAAAATTTGGTTCAATATTATCAAACAACTAAACAAACAACACAAACATCAATCAATTAGTGAATTAGAATTTCAAATTCATAATTTTGATATATATACAAAAAATCATGTTTTTGATGCCAATTCACAACAATGTGTCTATCTATATAAGTTTTGGTTCTCACACCAGTCTAATGGAAATATATCGATATCACACCTTCGTTACTCGAACATGAATACTAATGACGACTAGTCAATCATCAGAATCATCTTCGGGCCACTAGAGTATGATTCTATATCTATCCAGTATATTAAAACTTCGAATATACGTTCATGACGCGTATATGCAAAATCTTTATATACTTGATCGTCCATATTCAAAATAAATAAATAATCAAATACGTATAAAACGATTTAAATTTTCAAAACAAAACTGTTTTCAATTGAAAAATATACTCTTCACACTCGTTCTAGGATAC
Organism: Allium sativum; assembly: GCA_030737875.1. Classification (NCBI taxonomy): domain Eukaryota; kingdom Viridiplantae; phylum Streptophyta; class Magnoliopsida; order Asparagales; family Amaryllidaceae; genus Allium; species Allium sativum. The sequence goes on from CM060911.1 coordinate 230,996,604, forward strand.
TACTGATCCTATCTCTAACGAGTCATTCTAATTGGATATTACTAATCCAATATCTGATGAATTCTTTCGTATGGTTCTAATGTGTCTTGTTCTCGAGCTCTGTAAACCAAAGCTCTGATACCACTGTAAGGACCCGTTACTTCCCCGTGAAGGAAAGAGCGGATACTTTGAGAACAAGACAAATCAGAACGCAGACGGAAGAACATTTCATTGCTATTACAACAATTCCATCAGATACAAGAATATACAGAGTATAAATGAATAAATTACATTCGACAAATATCAGAGATTACAATAAATTACATAGCAGCGGAAAAATATACAAAACACAACTAGAAGTGATACACGGATACAGAGCTTTCCGAGCATCGTTCCAGCTGTTAATCAGGACCCTGTGAATATAAATCTGCAAAACCAAAACTACTAGCTGCCCGTGCGGAAAATAGGGGCACCCAGAGTTTAGGTTAAAACAATAAACTCCAGGTCAGTCATGTGACTGGTGTGAGAACTAAAACAATTATTAATATTGGTTTTAAAGTTTGGTAAATCAAGGGACCACGCCGTATAACACGGAACGGGTTTCCTCCCAAGAATACCAGTGCATAGAACAAACAGCGCAATGTTAAATAAAGAGAAATGAAGTTGTTATAAGACCCAGGTCCCATCACACAATGCAACGCAAGCCGGAGGATAGGGTTTTTACCTTATAACAGCCAAAGCATGCTTGATACGTTTAAAACACATTATTTGATACTATTATAGGTGTATAGTGTCAAAACAATTTCAATCATAAATATCAATCATAGGCGGCATGAATGACCCATACCACTATGTCGCCATACTAGGTTCTACAAATAAAACCGCACTATCACGTATTGGAAATTGGATTTCCGTCATGAGCCGAGGCAAGGGGCAAGCTCCTCTCCGATTCGAGACACTCTAGCAAATGCCTCAGGACCCCACTATGATCCTTGGATCTTCAGGGCCGGTCCTCTCTTACTTTTGAGGATTGGCAATTCCTGAACACACGTTTCCCGGTCCTTACAGACCTATATCCGAGGCGCCTCGTATCCAACAACCACACAGGTGAAAAGTATATAAATGTCAGGGCTGGTAGGTCACTGACACCACCCTAGCTAGAAAGAAACGTCGTGCTCTCCCTGCAGTCACTATCCCGTTTTTGACTCATACCGAGGTGTGAGGCTCGCGAATTCACGTTATACACAAAGCTACGCCACACAGGCCGTGCTTTGATCATCAACCACAAGACTTTGCTTTTCAACAGAAGCCTTGATCAATTGCCACTTACGCGTGCCACACTGGCAATTCACTCCATGCGACTGATGTCCATCGATATACAACCTCTGAGCTCGTACGTCTCAGAGAAGGGCGTTAAGCAAGAGAATAAATTCTCTGCCGCCAAACAGATGTATATTTAATAGAGATCAATCAACACAGAATAAAATCCAATGTCAGACACACAATCCATTTACAAGTTCGTTCTGGGTCTGAACGAAACCGGAGGCACTTTCCTCGCATATCCATCCATCTCCAAGTACGTCTGGACGATCACCAACTGATTCCCTCATCCTGGGTGTACAACCCAATCAAGATCATCAGTAATCACCCAAACGATGTGAAGACTTCCGGTCTTCAACCACCGTCTTCATCTTCGACATCTCGTCGAATCGGTTATTCAGAATGGGTATAACCCGGCCTTTCTGAATAACCCACGTATATAATAAACGAATGTTACACAAACACAACAAACGCCTCATTCCAATTCAGAATATTCTTTTATTCACAAAATCACATTCTTAGGGAAATGTTCCCATTAATTTTATCCAAGATAAATTCTTCTAAATTTATTCTTTAATCCTCCTTTGGATATCATTTCAAACTAGTCGGGATTAACGAACCACACCGAAGTAATTATTTGTTTTATTTCCCAATCCCAACCTATATATCCCATGGAGCAAAACTGGTGATACTCCATTCCTAACACCACGGTGTTATCGGTAAAATTAATTACCATTTCACGTTCAAATCTAATTAAAGATTTAACTATCGCTTTGGAGCAAAACTGGTGATACTCCACTCTCGATCACCTTTCAGATTTTGATAATTTAAATTATCAATTCACTTTTTAATCTAATTAAAGATTCATTAAAACTCCACTTAGTTTCAATCTTTTCAAAATTCAATATCTCGCCTTTAACTAGGTTAAAGAACCAATGTCATCTAAAACACGATTCACGATAAACCCAAATCACATTCTATTGTTAATTGGGTTAAAGAACAGGTGTTGTTCAAAACACCGCTCACGATAAACCTAAAAACCAATTCAAATTCAATTTCAATTAAATATTATTTAATTGATACACTTCATTAAATCTAAATAGAAAGATTTAATCTTTTTCCCTATTGGGCATAAGAACAGTGTTAATGAAGACACCATTCACGACAAACCCAAATCACATTTGATATTAAATACAAGGCTCTGAATAGAAAATATACCGGCTTATATTCAATATCAAATTCTGAAACCAACAAATATTGTATTGGAAATAACGATATAAAATATATCTTTCAAATTCCCATAACAATATCTGTACAGTCACGAAATCCAACATCGAAATATTCCGAAGATAATTTCGATTCAACTCCAGTCCAATTCACATATTGGGAATATTGATTATTTTTAATAATTTTATCAAGGCCCGTACAGTCGATTTCCATCTACGACCCTTGAACTGCACTTACAGCGACCTTTTTCGAATTTGATTTGGACATAATTCCAAATCCAACCGTTAGATTTCAAATTTCTAATATTCATTGGAAAGCTCTTTTCGATACGAACCCAACGGTTCCGGTTTTAGGAGAATCCGACGGTCGGATCTCCCGTAACGTCAATTCGAAGTCAATGGTCGAAATTCACGAACTGCCGCGGCGCGGCGCGTTCTATTCAGGCCATTATATATATAATATATATATTATATATATTTCATCGATTTCCTTTTAAAACGTATTTTATAAATCGTTTTAAATTCGTTTTCAAAACTATTTCAACACTATATTCAATTTCAGATCGATTTGATTTCAATTCGAATTCATTTCAATTCAATTCAAATTCTAATTCGTTTCAATTCAATTCGAATTCATTTCAATTCAATTCGAATTCATTTCAATTTTATTTAATTCGAATTCAAATTCGTTTCACTTCAATTCTAATTCTAATTCTAATTTGTTTCAATTCAATTCGAATTCATTTCATTTTGATTCAATAAAATTTCAATTTGAATTTTAATCTAATTCAATTTGAATTTCATTTCCAAAATATTAAATTTTGAAATCACTTTTCAATATTCATTGCAAAACGAATAAAATCCATATAAATATCGTTCACGACAAAATAGCGCATCTCTAATCAACACGGCTATATATTTTTCAAAAACTTCTTTATTTTATTCAACAAATGAATATTTATTCTATTCAACACATGAATCTATATTTCTTTCAACACACGACTAATCTCAACACATGAGTACTGTCAACACATCACTATTTTTGTTATGTAAAATATTTTATAAAATTATGGTATCTATCGTTTGATTTTTAATTAGACTTCTACTGGGAAGTAGTTCTAATTTTAAATATGATAAAGATGTAAATTTCATTGTATAAAATATTTCACTCAACACATGAACATCGTCAACACATGACTATTTTTATATTCAACACATGAATTTTCTTTTATAATATTCATTGTTGTCCCGATTGGAATGAGGCCCAATCAATCACCATATAACGTTAATTATATGGATTCCATACAACACATGTATATAATAGCCTTGAAAAATAATCAACCATCAACCAAAGTGCACTACACTGTATAAGCATCAAATATAGATATCTTACGCTTATAACAGCCTGTCAATCAATCGATCGACATATTTAATCAATCAGGATGAGTGAACTTCAAATTTCATCCCAACACCCGTGTGGGGTTTCAAACAATCAAACACAGATTTTATTTGTGCAGTCGGGCGATGTGTAAAATTTATCATCCCAATCAATATCAGTCAAATAGGTGTGCATAAACAAACCGTCCGGTTTGTAAATGAATATTTTATTTTATTCACTTCCACGTTAAAAATTATATTTTTAACGATAAAATATTCTATTTCAACACATGAATTTCTATTCATTTCATTTACACAATAAAAATGATATTTTTATTTTTCTAACATATTTTGGGAAATTTCGGCGGCATAACGGCACGATACTAGAAACGGGACGAGGCCTAGCCTTATCCCCGGTCTAGTGAAGGCCCACGCCATTCACACATCAATCAATCCATTCATTTCACCAAACAATTCAATTCAAACCAATTAGACTAACCAACTACACAACCAAACAATTTATCAAACAAGCCATCCATGGTCTGTGGATGACGGGTGTCGGGTGCTGCTAAGCACCGTCTACATCCTAGTATATATATATATATATATATATATATAACTAGAAAAAGAAGTTTAGAGTGAGAAGTTCTCACCGATAGCTATCCAATATCACGACTGTTCATTTAGAGAAATCTTCTTCATTCTCGCCTTTTTATCATCTTCGTTGCCCGTAGTCACTACATATATAAAAATCGAATTTTTACTTCGCTATTCAATATATAAAAATCGAATTTTTATTATGCTATTCTTTATATAAAAATCGAATTTTTACTACTATGTTATATAGATAAAAACTATATTTTTATCACGCTATTTTCCATATAAAGATTTCGCCTTTTCTAAAATAAAGATTTCGCCTTTATAAAAACATAGACTTCGCCTTTATAAAAACATAGACTTCGCCTTTTCAAGTTTAAAAATATCGCCTTTTCACATTTAAAAATATCGCCTTTTCACATTTAAAAATATCGCCTTTTCACATTTAAAAATATCGCCTTTTCACATTTAAAAATATCGCCTTTTCAAATTTAAAAATATCGCCTTTTCACATTTAAAAATATCGCCTTTTCACATTTAAAAATATCGCCTTTTCACATTTTTAACTATAAAGATTTCACCTTTTTAACTATATAGATTTCGCCCTTTTTAAAAAATAACATTATAAAAATCACATTTTTATTTCAACGTATATATAATAAAAATCAGATTTTTATTCCTTTACATATACAAAGATGATATTTTTATATTCTCTATCACATAAAGATTATATTTTTAATTCTCTACAGAAACAAAATCATATTTTTAATACTTCTACTACATAAAGATAATATCTTTAGCCTTTCTATAATATAAAAATATCGTCTTTGTTATAAATAAAAAACCGACTTTTCTTCAAAATAAAAACTTATCTTTATAAATTAAAAATCCTACCTTTTTATAAATTAAAAACTGAAAATAACATCGATAAATCCTATGAAATAAAATAAATAAATCTCACCTAGAACTGAATGAAGGAGGGCTAAGGCGTCGCGTCAGAGGCGGCAGGAGGTGCTGCTCCTGCGCTGGTGGCGGGTCAACGGGTGGATGGTGACGGGATTCCGGGCTTGGGAGCGATTTTCAATCGAAGGAGGAGGTGTTTGAAAGGGAGGGGCCGCGGTTTCTGACGATGGGTGGCCGGAGGGGAGTGGTGGCGTCGATGGTGAGGTGGGGGTGGGCTAGCAGTCGCCGGCGGCGGTCATAGGACCTGGTGGTGGTCAGTTCGACTAGAAAAGAGAGGTGGAGAGAGGGTAGGGCGACGGAGAAGGAGGACAGGGGTCTGGGGGTGGTCGGCTCCGCCTGGGGAGGTGGCGCCAGAGGCGCAGCGCCTCTGATGGGCGGCGACGGCGAATCGCCCCCCCCTGTGTCGTTGTTTTTTTTTTATTTAAAACCGAATCGGGGGAGAAGAAGTAAGGGGGGGCTTTTATAAAATTTATATTATTTATTTTATTTATTTTTAACTGCAAAAAGTTGACTTTCACAAACGACCTCTAAACGAGGCCCACCGCCTGTTGCCCATAGTGTTTTACCCCCATTCCCAACACAATGGGATATGTATCGCAAGCTGTTTCGGCTGTTTCGATCAGTTTCCATTAAAATCAACATATAACTCTATATATTGAATTTGAACGCGCATTTCAATTTACCGGGGTCACATACTAACTCGAAAAATTCCATAAAAATATTTTCTAGCTTCGTATTGACGATACGGTCCTAACAAAACTAGTTTCGTCGAATTCTGAGACCGTTAGAAAAATGGCCAATTTCCAGTCGATTAAAATCAACTGAAACTGGTCAAACGCGTTTTCTTTTGCCACGCTCACATATTGATTCGAAAAATTATGAAATTTGAAACCTAGCAATAACTTTACATCACGGACCCAACAAAACTGGTTTCGTCGAAATCCGAGGTCGTTTGCAAAATGGCTATTTTTAAGGGCTTGAATTCCATAGCGACTATTCAGAATTTTCAACTGGACATATCTTTTGATTCCCGCTATGAAATTTTGATTTTTCGGATTCGCTGGAAAGATATTATCAATTAGATCCTAATGTTTTTGGTTTCACTAAAATCCGGATTGTTTTGCACCTGGTACATTCAATTGAAGTTTGAAATCAAATTATCGAACTACCGCGCCATTTTCAATTCCTTTTATAATTATATATAAATATTTATATTCTAACGACGGCGTATATAATATATACGTTATAATTATATTCATAATAAATTTCTCGTCGATTTTATTTAAAATAATCTATTTTAAATGTTCAAAATTCGCTAAAATTGCCAAAACAAAAATTTTAAACTGGCTCAGATTTTCCGGGTTATTACAACCCCCTAATCAAAGGGGATTAGCTAGACATAGCTAAAGAAGAAGAGAAAAATAAAATAACAGACATAAATAAAATAAAACTAAAATTAAATAGAACAGGGGAATAAGAATGAATTTATTCTAAGAAGAGAATTACAAAATAAAACCTAATGTGTTTTTACATGAATAAGATGCAAGGTATTTATAGTTGTATTGGCCAAGGCTAAGAGGCTCATTACACAATGTGGGACAAAATCCCTTTTTCAAAATAACACATAAACCAAGTAGCTAAGTGTGAACGCATGTGAATGGAAGGCCTTTCAAATGAGCCAGTGTGAATGCAGCATGAGGGAGATGCCTTGCAATTGAGCTAATGTGAACGCAATGTGAATGTATTTGCAATTTGCATAGCTTGCGGGCATCAAATGACATCAAATTCAATTGTTTTGAGCATGACTAGGAACTCCATAATATCTGTGACAAGCTACCTTTATGAAAAGGCATTGAATCATTAAAATATGCGGCAAAAGGTGGTTGAACAGTAACATTTCTTCAAGCTTTAATCTAGCTCTCAAAATCAACACTCTTCATATACCAATTCTTCAAGCTTTTCAACAACTAAGTGCATTAATCTATTCATCATAAATAATCTGAAAACACAACTATAAATACACAGTATTAATTATTTTAAATATAAAATAAGATAAATAAGCGGATAAAATATACACATTTACGTGTATATCATAAAGCTAAGAGAAATGAATTCCTCTGCCACCAACTAAATACGTTTGAAGAGATAAACTTACGCGTTCTGTTAGGTATACTTTGTCAGGCATTCGTCCATACACGTTGTCCTGGGACTGGACAAACCGAAGGCACTATTCTGGGAACATAACAGCCCTTGTATAAACTCCATCTTCGTTAGTCTTCGAAAATCTTTGACTTATAACGTATAAATCAAATCGAAGTGGAATTTAGATTCCTGACTCTTCGAAACGATAACGTAGGGTCAAGTGATGTTTAAAATAAAAATCAAGTCAACGTATTATTTATGGATTAAATATTCTTATCAATTATCAGTACTTATCTACTGAAATTTATTGCACATATATAATTAAATCTTCAGATTTAAACAGTGATCTAATACATGAGGAGTTAAACGTGCCAGTTTCTACTTTACTATCCAGGTTTATTTGATCAATACCACACATTACAATCAATTTAATTAACAACTCAATTATCACGGCATAACTTGTCAAATATCGTTTGATACTACAAACCCAACCAATCATTGTTCAGAAATTGTTAATCTTGGATAATGATCCATACTATATCTATCTTAAACTAGATTCAGTTTACAAATGTCCTCCTTTTACTGAAATCATTGATTATAACAGTAGCATTATAATCCATGCTTTTGAGATATAAAACTTTAATTATAACTTTATTTCATTACTATAAATTAATTAAATCCAAATTAAACTGAGAATAAATCATACTTCCCTAAATTCGACATGGTCGATTTCAATTCAAACTCTCTTTCCACTTCATCTATATTCGATTTTTTTTTTTCGGACTTCGAAAAGAAATCTCATTGCAACAGTATTAACCAATTTTCATTTCCCCTTTCTCTTTTACAATCATCCTTGTAAACATTTGTTTTTAATGTTATTCACTTAGAAATGTAAATTTCACTTCTTATGGACTCGTTTATTTAATCAGCTTGATCTCATTTGGAAATACTATTATAAATTGTTCATCGAGTCATTTCGTTATTAATTTGATTTTTGTCTTTTGTTGTATGACTATAAAATGATTATCGAATTATTTAAATTATTCTAAATGATAATTTAAATTTCACTTATTCTGAATATGACTTGGATCAATGAATATATATTGATTTAACTTCAAAATTTTGTCGATAGCATCTAGTAAGATTTCTATCTTCGACATTTGACTAAATATAATTGATATAATATATTTTATCAATTCCAGTATATATATTATTATCCTTATTAAATCTTGAAACAAAACAAAACAAAATTTTGAGAATGAAGACCGTTTGATTCACTTTAACATAACGATACATCTTCTTACCTTACTTACTTCTTTCCTTTCCTTGACTCTCTTTCCCTTCTTTTCTATCCTATACTTTATTTATATTTATTTTATTCCTCTATAACCCCGACCCAACAGCCCACTTTCCTTTCTTTTTTTCCTCATTTTCCTTTTCCTTGGCCCGTAGCCCAATAACCCATTCCCCTTTGATTTCTTCTTAAATTCTTTGATCTGCTACCACTCTTGTTTCCCTTCTTCTTAAACAGGCCGTGCTATTTCATTGAACACCTGTGCACACTGTGCATCTACACCGTCCAAGCACCAACTTCGTTGACCTTGAAACCATCGCCACCAATCACTCTTCACCTCCAGACGTTGGCCCCATCACCAGAGTTTGGTCTGGCCACCTGAATCAGAAACAGGTCATCCAAACGAGCTTCACACAATAGTGCTCAAAACACCTACTCCATATCCCCACCTCGCAACTCCACTGCTCGCATCCGTTCCTCACTAAACCTCGGCCAACGACTCGCGACCATCTCCTCCTTCCATCCCCCAGGGTACGAACACCCAACTCATCATTTTGTCGGTGCAGTTCTAGTTCAAACCGAAGCCACCCAAAAACAGTCATGTCCCCTTATTTTGTTTCATTCTATTAAATCAGGTAATGGAAAATTCAAATGATATTTTTCTCATGATCACCGATCACCAATACTTCTCCAAGCCAAAATTCATGGCCTTTGACTATCCCGATCACCAAAACTTGCCTTATTCCCCTTTTCTAATCATCCTAGGAGATCTCCTCAACCCCATCGTTAAAAAATATGTAACTACCACTAAAAATCACAATTTTCAACTACAAACACAATCATATACCTGAATTTCAAGATAGAAAGGATTGAATTTTCATGTTTTTAGAAGCTTTCACTATATATTCCTTATATTTGTACTCATAAGACTTCATTCAAGTTGACATTATTTTAAATGGCACTTCATATATGTTCAAACATTTTTCATGTATAATTTAAGTCCTCATAACAACTGGAGATTTAGTTATAGAATTTTAAAGTGATAAGAAGGTGAAAGATTTGAACTCCTGTTAATTATTCAGGTTTTTGTTCATACGTTCATAAAGCTTCCAGTTTGATATACAACTATATTTTTGACTCATACGAGACACATCCCACCATAAACATGTGAATATACTAATATACATTTGTATCATACTGGAAAAAATCATAGAATAGATTTTGAATGGAATTCAAACTGAAGTTTACTTACAGGGTTTGATTCTATGTCTTTTACTTCTAGTGTTACAACATTCGAGAAATACAACTATTTGCAGTCAGTTAATTTTAATAAACACCATGCTTAGTCAATACAAATCCATACATATATTGGTATATATGTTGTTTTATATTATCCTAAAACAATGCATTGAAACAGGAGATGAAAAGGGTGTCTATGTACACAGTTTTGGTTCCAGGTATACATGAAGGTCCAATTTGCTAAATTCAATGCATTTGAAAACTTGTATGCATATAAATGTTTCTATATCCTTCCATATAGAAATAGAAATAGTTTTAAAGGGGGTAAAAAGGGAGCTGTACTCACAATTTTGGTTCACTGTCTATTTACTTTGTTCCGTCTATTTATTTTTGTTCTTTGATTCCCATATATTTTCGGTTTGTATGGAGATTTAAACAATCAACTACAACATATTCAAAACACACCTATGCATATACACTTGCATCATAATATTTATTTATCACTTACAAGCTTAAAATGGGAGGGAGAGGGGGTTTACTCACTCTATATATTTACTAATTTTTTATTTTTTTGACATGAAGAACACATTAGCTACACAAACATTTTCAATAACATATTTGCAAATAAACAAGTGTCTGCATCACACCATACACATCTGAGAAATGGTTCAAAATGAAAAAAAAAACAGAGAGAGACTACTCACTCATTCTCTCCCTTTTGTTTTTTGCTCTCTGTTTTAAGTTCTCAGTTCCCGGTTTCCCACTGCTTCTGCCATTCTTTCCTTCTTTGTTTTCTAGGCTTGCTTTATGTTCTTCTCTCAAGTTTGTGAATGATTTTAGTCTAACTGTGTGTGGGTATTTATAGGTGAAAATAGGTGACAAAATATGGCTTAACAGCTAGCTTTGATAGGTAGAGTCTGGGTGTCTATAGTTGATGGAAAAGAGGTGTGCTTTAGGTTTTTTCTCCATTTATTCCTATCAGTAGCTACAGACAGTGCATAGATAACATAAGAATATGTGTGACAGTCAAAATGAGGTACGCATATATGTTCAAAGCCATGTGCAATTGATTCTAGAAACTAGTCCTTGCTAGGATGATGGTTTAAGTTGGCTTTTGATTTGTTTTGTAAGAGGCATGCAAGGCCGACTTTAAGTGATTAAAAAGAGGGTTGTGTGTGTTGTGCTTTCAAGTTTCAATTCCTACTTTCAGTTGATACACGGCCAGTCCATGTTTAGATGTAGAGCAGATGTGAAGTATGGTCAGTATGTGATGTACCTACCATGTGCAAGCTTATGTGTACTTATTTATATACAATTTGTTAAAAAGACAATAATTGGTTGCCAAGCTTCTCTAGCCATCTAAGGGTTGTGGTTGTTTCCTACATTTGATTGAAAGGTAGGGCGGCTTAAGGTCCTTTTTCACTGAATTCTTTCTAGGCATTAGGGTCATGGGCACCACATATGCATGTGTACAAGCCATGTGTCGTGTGTTATAAAGTCTAGGATTTGATAAGGTGGTTTAGACTGGTTCTATGATTGAAAATAGAAATGTGCAGTCATTGCTCTACAAGGTCCAGCAGCTATATGATCTTATATAATTCTAATTAATTAAATGTTATCTTCTTTAAATTTATACTCATGTCACTCATATGCTTGCAGGTTAAGGAATTGAATTTTTCTTAAGTGTTTCTACTTAGTTATTTAAATGTTTACATAAGTTACAAAAAATACAAAACAAATAGGATTATGGTATAAATGGTCATTTTCATGCATATATATACATACATATTATATTAAAGAATTTATAACATGTTTGAATGCTAACAAAAATGCTTATATAATATTAACTCCTTAATATATAATTAACCAAGTTATAAATATACATATAATAATTTTAAACTAATTTTTTTCTAACTTATAAAATATCCAATTCCAATAATATATTTGAATTTAATTACAGATATAAACTATAATTATAGTCTAACAAAATCAGCAAAAAAAAAACCCAGGACATTACACATGTCCCCTTTTTGTTATCATTTTGGTATACAAGTTCATTTAACCCCATATTACCAAATCTTATTTTATTCATAATTGCAGTTGAATTATATTTTCCAACATGCAAACAAAAGAGATTATAATTACTCGCACCAAATTAGGCGCACAATTTAATCCAATAAATTTGCCAATATTACATATTTATATAGGGCTGGACATTTTTACCATATTACCACTTACCAACCATTACCAACCGCTATCAACGAAAGTGGTACCGAGCAATTGGTAATCGATTTGATTGGTACGATATGCCAAACCACATGAAAATATGTGGTATGGTAACGGTAATTAAGCATTAACAATGGTAATTACCATACCTAACATATATCTTTAACAATATATATATATTCTTATATTTCATCATATATGTTTATTACATAACAATGAATTCTAATATGTAACGATTTAATAAAATACCTAGAAAAATACTACCATGACACGAGATTGAATGTAATTTTTATCATATATTTTAGAAACACTATAATTCATATGATATTTTAGTTCATCCATAATGTTTTCTTGCATGTTTGACTACATAAAATAAGACAGATAAACAACAGACAAAAAATCAATTTTGATATTTAATATTTTAATGCGAATATTGTAAACAAAAATATCACATATTACCGATCTCTACCAACCATTAGCAATAGGGCTGTCAACGGATACTTTCGGATACGGATAGTGTTATATCCTATCTACATCTGAAATCATTTTCGAATATCGGATATCTGTATTCATGAATACAGACGAATATCGGATAATTATCCTATCTGCCAACAATCGATAAATTAAGAAATATTAATGAAAACTTTTAGTTTAACTTAAATGTTTTTCAGTTCCATTAATCACAAAAGTGTTAAAAATAAATAGATATGATGAAGTTAAATAGATCCAAGAACCGAATATGCATTTATTGCATGTAATATAAACCTTTGACTTAATAAAACAATAAATAAATCTCATTCATTGCACTAAAATACACAAAATTTTGAGCATAATGTTTAAAAAAGTCGAACGGATAATTTTCGGATGCAGGTATCTAGATATTCGTATCCACAGCTGTTTTTTTTTATATCGGGTATTTATCCGCTTTTCGGATACGGATGCGGACAGATTTCAGATTTTTCAGGTGTCCATTGACAGCCCTAATTACCAACCATAAACCGAATTGTTGATAACCGATTTGTTTGGATGGTAACAGTATGATTTTTCTATTACCACATAAGTCAATACGGTTATGGTTTTGAACACAAAGTTCTGGTGCCGAACCGAATCCACCCCCAGATTTATACATATTTTACGCATACCAAAAATTTAACATAAAATTATAAATTCCAACGCAAAAAGGGGGGAAAGAGGAAGGAGAGAACATATTGAAAGATTTACAGGAATTAGATGATATAACATACTATTACAAGAAAATATAATTTAAATCCAATCACCTTATTTCACTTAAATTTCCTAATCTAATTCAGATTTGTCACCCATTACCTTCTTAATTTGAATTTACCACTGTAATTATCACTGATTTACAAATCTGGTTACAAGAAAATAATACTATTCTCATATCCACATAATTTACCTTATACAGATGGGGAAATCTGGGCATCTATAGCCCAAATCAACATTCTCCAATTCTTGAATCTAAAGTTTTAGAGCCAATATTTTCTATTTGAGAAGAGTTGGAGAAGAAATGAAATGATAGGACTTCTGCGCCTACTTAGAAAAATATGAGTTTGATGGCTTACCATGTATGCCTATTTATAGCCGTCCAGAAGAACCACGTCCGTCTGATTCGCGAAGATTAAATCTGAACCGCCAAAAAAAAAAAACATGTCAGTCCGGCCTGAATGGGTCAAACCAGAACCCTGCTGCGTTGACTCGTGGTTCGACATAGACCCTTACTGGGTCGACCCACCTCTGGTTAGGGGCGTTTTCAAAACGTGTATCGATCCGTTTGATGTGTGTGATTTTCCCTGTGCTAAACGTTGTTGTTAACGTTAATAGTCTTGTCAGCTTTTATTTATTTATTCTAAATTTTAATTTATTCTTTTCCTATTTTGATGATTAAATTTTTGAATTTAAACATGCACGTATATGTTCGTGTACGTTTACACAAAATTTCAAACGTCAATAATTTTCTTATACGGACTCAGTTTGGGACAAATTATATATGTACATTAATCAGAAAATTGCCACTAGCACAATGTATACTTTTCAAAGAAAAATTCTGACAATCTAAAAATATCTATTTTTTCATTAATAATTATTTCAGTAATTATTCTAATTATTTTTATTATTAAAGGTGTAGGGTGTTACAATAAATTAATGATATCATAAATTTTATTTTAAAACAACCTTAAATTCAATGATAACTTAAATGCTCGAAATTTTACAAGATGTTACAACATGCAATCTTTTATACATGTATCCATCTTCGAATACGACAGTCAAAAGCAAACATAAGTTTTTTTTACATTATAATGAGTATAGCACTCAAAGTATTGGGTGGCAAGTGTCGTTTTGCAGCTTGTACAACTACTGTAAATCCAGCTTCTATAAGATTGAATTTTGATTTCATAGTGATGTATTCGGTGGTTACAAATAATTCAGTTCTGCTTTTACAACCATCGCACAATGGCCTCTTAGCAGAATGCAATAAATCATAAGAAAATTAGCTCCCACAGTCGGTTCTTCTTCAAATTATTGGATTCATCATAATATTATCACCCTCTAACACTACATGATTAGGTGTAGGTTCAACAAGTTCTCCATGACGATCCCACAAGTAATAATTCAGCACAAAACCAAATTTATACAAATGTACTTCTACTATATCTGGCTTTCTATGCTTTAAATATTTGCACTTATTACACGGACAACGAATGTCTAAGTTATTTTGATTATTAGATTTAGCGAATATAATAAATTCGTGTACACTATTACAAAAATGTTCCTTTATTATCCTTTCATATCAGTTAGGACTTCATACATCCAACTACAATTTGAAAGAATATGTTAGAAAATTCAAGTAAACACTTCACTTCATGTTAAAGTCTTGTAGAATTCATTTATAACCTTCACCGTAGTTGAAAATTCAAATATCTACTTCATTTATTATTTTAATTTTTAGTTTATTGTTTTTTACTTTGACGATCAGTCGTCCTACTTTTCATTACAAATGCAATAATGTAATCACATTTTATAAATCATTTCAGGTTAAACGATTCAATAAAGTTAACATAGCACTTCTCTTTATTTTTTGAATCGTACATGAATACGTGTACGCATGGAACAAAAAGGAAATGCCAACGAAATTTTTTGAAATCAAAAAATGAGCTCAACTCCAAAGATGTCCTTAGGACACTTCACCAATAGGTAAGATTTGAGATTATGGAGCCACAAACACAAAATAAAGAGAAAAAAAGTAAAGAACAAGGAATTTTTAGAGTGGTTTGGTCAATTTAAACCTACATCCACTATGGAAACACTTTTCATTATCTCTCTTGGATTTACAAAGTACATGAATTCACTCATATCTTTCATTTCTCTGTGTAACAATGATCTTCTGCTTTTTTCTCTCTTTTTGCTCTAGATTTCAATTGGATTTGGAAAGGAATCAGCGAGATCTTTTGATTTGTGATGGTAGTTATGTAGATATTCAACCACTTAGACGATCTTCACCGAATCCATGATGATCTTTTGTTGGATCCAGGCTTTAAAGAGAATTAATGGAAGTTGAATATCACTTAGATTGAGTTTGAGAGATTTCTAATGGAGTTTGGAGAAGATTTGATCCATTTGTTGTTGAAGGAAGATGGATTGAGTTGAGAAGTCATTAGTGGAGCTTGGAGTGCTTGAGAGTGGTGGAGAAATGATTTGAGCATCCCTTCAGGGTGGAAAAATCAGTCCCTTGAAGAAGTGGGGTATTTATTGGCGTCATTTGGAGGTAGTGGCAAAGATGAAATTATGGTGTGTAGGTTTTGGGTCGGCCATAAAAATATTTATGAAAATGCCACTATACAGCTGGCATGCATTTTGAGCCCGACCCAACATATTTATGAAAATGCCACTGGGTTATATTTCCTGACCGACCCACTTTGATGCCGAACCAAAATGTACGAACATGACCAACCAGGTATTATATAAAGCATGCTGACCCGTATCTTGGACAACGCATGATTATTTGAAGCTGACCCCATACATTTTGCAGTTGGCATAAGTCCACGCATACATCATATGTTCTTTCAACCCAACCTATTAATATATAACATGTTTGTTCAATTTCGTTGTGCTTTCACATAGATTGCATAGCTCATTAATTAAGCAATACGATCTCATCCATGCACATGAAGCATTCAATTCGATCCATGCTTATGAAGTTTGGAACCGTACGCAAGCCATATTTAAGTTCATTCACTTTTGTTACAATATGCCTATGCTTTTAATTATATCACTTCATGCTACTTCTTGCTCATGTATGCGTGAGACTTATCCGTTCCCATGTAGTTTATTTGTACCTTGCGTGGATAATGACCGACCAGCTGATGAAAGCTGCTCGACTGACCAGAGCATGAAGACTTTGTGACCGACCGACCAGCATGAAGACGGACCAGGATTGCTTGTGGACCGACCAACATGAAGACCGACCAGGATTGCTTGTGGACCGACCAACATGAAGACCGACCAGAGTTTGCAAGTAGCTCTATAAACATATTGTGTCAAACCATGCATATAGACGTGCCATACATATAATAATGGTTCTCACGTGTAAAAATGTTTGGAGGCTATTCTCTTCATGCACACATGTTTAAATGTCATATACACATCTGTTTTAAGGTATGTTGCATGGCTTCATATACAATATTTTGTGCTAAACTATGATTATTACATAAGTGCCATCGTGTGTATAAGTGATTTTGTTCCCACTTAATCATCAGCTTGCTATCAAGCTAAAATAGTAGCCTATCCAAGCATATTAAATCATGTCGATCCATGTGATAAGTGAATAACATGACCAACTCATGATAACCAAAGCATTGTGTATATCTGGCACGTGTATTTTACATTTGAGTATTGCTGAGGAACAAAGATCTATACATGATTCTGGTGATGCCGACCCATACTTAAAGTGATCAACCCATCATTTAGAAATAGGACAGATCCATATGCACTGAGACTGACCGATCCATTCACACTGAACCCAACCGATCCATGTTGTTTCTTATGTCTGATCCATACAAAAATTATGCCCAATCCATTATGTAATATACGCCCGACCCATATTAAAACACTACCTGGTCCATCGCTTTAATATAAATGATCTATGATTCTTATGTGCAACATAATATTATTTTTAGACCACGTTTTATAACGGGGTTAAAATTTTCCCTTTTAAATTTATAATTTTTCTCTTGAAACATATAAACTTCGAAATGATTACCATAGCGAGAGTTAACACACACACTGATAAATCATCTGTACTTATTTTTGATGGATTGGAATATACATATATATATATATGGGCTGTCAGTGTAAATGAGGAGGGTTGTTATAGGCTTGGCGAGCCACCGTAAAAACATATCTTCTCTTATGGATATGGAACCTTATGATTTTTCATTGGGGCGCAACCCTCATCTTTTCGGGGTTCCATATTTAGCCAACCCCAACTTGTTTGGAATTTATAGCTTAGTTGTTGCTATTGTTATTATATATACACACACACATATATTTAAATGGGCCGAGCGTCTACTGTATTGTGGATCGGCATCTTTAACAATATTGTATGTATCAGACACTTTCTTGGTGTATTGAATTGGACAAATTTTCTGATGGTGGATTGGATATGAGTTAATTTTGGAGGATCAGTTTCCTAGTCACTGGTGTCTCTGCTATTAAATCGGTGGTTAGACTTTTTAGTCTAAGTTGGATCTTTGAAATCGATCGCTTAAATGTTTTGTGGTTGAACCCAAATCTCGACTTTGTCGATTTAGTGTTTGAAAGAATAGGTTCGGAAGTTATCTCTGACGTCGGTTCATGCCATAGCATTGGTTGCTTGTTTTTGAACACTTGCTTGGGCACTGAGCCTCTTTTGAACCAATGCCCATCTTTTAAAGGCAATTGATAATGATTTGTCTTTGTAAGCTCAAGCATGTTCTTTTTTAAGTGCTACGCCCTATTCTGTAATAACATAAAAACTTGGCATGTTTTTGGGCGAATATTTTTTTATCGACTGCCCATGACGATAATAGGTCAGTGAACCATTAAAAATTTGACTATGGCGAATTTTATGATTTGAACTGAACGATGTATCAACAAAGAATTGTTTCTTCTGATCAACTTGTCGAATATTACCTGTGTAGATACAACATTCTGAATTCGCGACGACGTTTGAAACCAACTAACCGGAACATACCGACTGTATATGTAACACCCCGTAATTCTGTAACACTAAGATTCACAAATCAAGGCAGAATTAAATTTTATAATCAAAATAAAGGGAAACGGGCTGCGCCATTGCGTTCGTCTCGGAATTCTGCATGAAAACGAGTCCGAGTTTGCAAGAATCGGAGTCCGTATGAAGGATATATGACCTCCGAAAGTTTCAGAATTCAGTTTAAAATTCAAACAGGCAGAAACAGTTCAGAAACGAGTTCAAATTTCAAAAATCGGACCCAGATTGGGCTGGGCGGGAATTTTCCCGCCCAAGGCACCCAGGTCGACTGGGTAGTCGACCTGGGGGTCGAACCCCCTGCTTTTTCTAGTTTTCTGAACCTGGTTCGCTCTTCTGTATCCAGACGCCATTCTGACCAAATTCGTTGACTTCTACACTATATAAACAGCCCTGGTCTTCTTCTCTATTCACAATTATTATCTATCCTTATGCTGCCTCTGAGAAAATGTATAAATAAATAATATAAAATAAATCAAGACGAAGAGATGTTGCTCAAATACTTTCAAGAAGAGGTTCAAGTCAAGCTAGGATTTCAAGTGAAGATTCAAACGACTTCAACGACTTTTTTTCTACAAATCTAATCTAATCTCTGTAAGTTGGTTACTTTTTAGATTTGAACGCTTTCTCTATTCGTGACATGAAATTAAAGGAATAAAAGAATACGCCAAATCTTTCTATTCGAATTTGTACCTTTATCTTTGGACCTAATTAAGAACTGTTATGATTCGATGAACAATTAGGCATTGCCTATGACTATGAACATTGCCTATGACTATGAACATTGTCTATGACTATGAACATTGCCTATGACTGTGACTATGAGGATTATTCCCTTAACCATGAACACAAGCCTATGCCTTTGATTAGGAAACACAAACTATTTTATCAATAAAGCAAAGTTTTATTTTCCGCTGTTTAATTTCTGTCTGTCTTGTAATTTATCTGCATCTTTTACCTTAAAATGCTCCATAGAACTTAGTGCATTCCCTTTGTGAGTGACACTAACGGATGTGGGGTGTTACACGTGGTATCAGAGCTGAAGGTTACCAGATCAGATAAAGGATTTGAAAAATTATTTTCAAAACGGTTTTAAAAGAAGCATTTTCAAAAGAAAAGATTTGTTTTCAAGGCATATTCCCCAAAGCCATACACACTTTCTTCTCTTCCTCTATTTGAATTCTTGTCTCCTTCTTTCTTGAGTCTCTGGGGATCCTGGCTTTTTGGGAGGTAACCTCATCGGAGGGCGAAGTCGTGCCTGGCTTCCATCCATAACCGTAGT
Organism: Allium sativum; assembly: GCA_030737875.1. Lineage (NCBI taxonomy): Eukaryota > Viridiplantae > Streptophyta > Magnoliopsida > Asparagales > Amaryllidaceae > Allium > Allium sativum. The sequence goes on from CM060911.1 coordinate 231,016,535, forward strand.
TGTTTCACCTACGGGCAGTTTTCTTCCAAAGCTTATAGGGTTTTCCATACGATGGAGGCAGCTTTCGACAGATTTGTCAACATGGTTACACACTGAAGGGGATAAGGAGTTTGGCTAAGGAACACAACCCTAGGATGAGGAATTCATGGATGTAGATTTAGCTCACGAAGGAGGAAGAAATTATAAGACCTAAGACAAGAGGAGGTATCTTTACTAGGGTATGATAGGGCATATAATTAAGGACAAGGGAAAGAACGAGGAACAAGATTTTCAGAAGGGCAAGAACCTACTTTCACCACCAAGCGTACCTAGGAGAAAGGTAGTAAAGTTCTGTTGGAAGAGTCTAGTTTTACTGTTCGTACCCTTTCCTTTGGTTTTAGTGCTTCGCATTTGTTCATATCCACTTCCATAGTCGAGTCTCTGCACCATAGTACTTGTATAGTAGAAAGATCCCACTAGAGTCTCAAATCCAATTGGTGGTCCGACCAGTTTATTTTTGGTTAGTAGGGATTTGAGAATAGCTATCGAGATTGCTTATATCATCTCACGTAGATCGTCTAAATTCGGAGGAGATAGTCCTTGGGTGCTTGTCTGATATTGGTTTAGACCGTTGGGGCTTGTACTTGAGGAATGTCGAGGTCGACTAGGATGGATTGCGTGAGAGATGGATAGTTGTGGCAGGCACTCTAAAAAGCATGTAGTGACCTTTCGACCCTTATAGTTATTACGTGATGGATAAGCTAAGAGGAAAGGCCTCAAACCATCTTGGTATGTACACTTGGTATCATAGTTAACATCTGTTTATTTTGGAAATGGAGGTCAGAAACTTCACAATCGTGAAGTTAAATTAGTTAAGATACAGTGTAGTAAAGCTCATGAAGGCTAGATACTAGCTCATACCCTTTTTCCTTAAGGGTGCATCCTTGATTTCTTTGTTTAGGAGCTTTACGCATAATTGTTTCTCTCTTTCCAAAGTATATTCTCTAGGTCGTATCTTCGATCCTTAGGCAGAAACTCTTTTGGATGTAAACATGTATTTGAAACATGTTATGGTTGATGGTTGCGAGTGGTTGCTAATGGTTGCTCGTGAATGCATATGCATACGTATAAGGCACTAGATCAAGTTCGGACGCTTTCATCTTGCATTTACAAATATGTATTTGTTTGTAAGTTGAACTTAATATGTGATCATATGGATGTTGCATATGGATGAATGGCTGTGCACGCATGTAGTATTTACATAACTAGGGATGCTTGCATACATGATTGGACGCATGGCACTGACATGATTCGCATTAAGGAGGTCAACTGAATCAGTAGACCGCCTGATTTTGCATTAGATAAAGACATATACACACACTATGCATATGAACATGAAAGCATTAGAAATATTTTAAGGACAATGAATGCCAGTGATTGAATGGTTGAGTAGACGGGTGACTGGATGGTAGGACACATTCTTCCTAACCTGAAGATTTCGGGGACGAAATCCTTTTAAGTGGGGGAGAATGTAACACCCCGTAATTCTGTAACACTAAGATTCACAAATCAAGGTAGAATTAAATTTTAAAATCAAGGGAAACGGGCTGCGCCATTGCGTTCGTCTCAGAATTCTGCATGAAAACGAGTCCGAGTTTGCAAGAATCGGATTCCGTATGAAGGAGATATGACCTCCGGAAGTTTCAGAATTCAGTTTAAAATTCAAACAGGCAGAAACAGTTCAGAAATGAGTTCAAATTTCAAAAATCGGACCCAGATTGGGCTGGGCGGGAATTTTCCCACCCAAGGCACCCAGGTCGACTGGGTAGTCGACCTGGGGCACCCAAGTCGATTGGGTAGTCGACCTGGGGGTCGACCCCCCGCTTTTTCCAGTTTTCTGAACCTGGTTCGCTCTTCTGTATCCGGACGCCATTCTGACCAGATTCGTTGACTTCTACACTATATAAACAGCCCTGGTCTTCTTCTTCTCTATTCACAATTCTTATCCATCCTTATGCTGCCTCTGAGAAAATGTATAAATAAATAATATAAAATAAATCAAGACGAAGAGATGCTGCTCAAAGACTTTCAAGAAGAGGTTCAAGTCAAGCTAGGATTTCAAGTGAAGATTCAAACGACTTCAACGACTGTTTTTCTACAAATCTAATCTAATCTCTGTAAGTCGGTTACTTTTTAGATTTGAACGCTTTCTCTATTCGTGACATGAAATTAAAGGAATAAAAGAATACGCCAAATCTTTCTATTCGAATCTGTGCCTTTATCTTTGGACCTAATTAAGAACTGTTATGATTCGATGACCAATTAGGCATTGCCTATGACTATGAACATTTCCTATGACTATGAACATTGCCTATGACTATGAACATTGCCTATGACTGTGACTGTGACTATGAGGATTATTCCCTTGACCATGAACACAAGCTTATGCCTTTGATTAGGAAACACAAACTATTTTATCAATAAAGCAAAGTTTTATTTTCCGCTGTTTAATTTTTGTCTGTCTTGTAATTTATCTGCATCTTTTACCTTAAAATGCTCCATGGAACTTAGTGCATTCCCTTTGTGAGTGACACTAACGGATGTGGGGTGTTACAGTATATTCCAAGCATCATCTTTTAATGACTTATATAATCTTGTACGACGGTTCATATTTCATGAAGCTTGTACCTGTTCAAATTGGAACTTCAATTTAAGTTTCCGAGGCCGGAGCGACTACAGTTTTTGGATTTAGTGCCCCGCCCAGGGAGGTCTTTGGATTTAGTGCCCCCGCTCGGGGAGGCTTTTGGATTTAGTACCTCTGCTTGGGGAGGTATTTGGATTTCACTCGGGAAGCATTAGCTTTATTTAGGGTTTTTTCTTGTTGCATCGTTTCGTGGGGCTGGCGCCAGTTCCTTTTTCAGACACTTGACTTAGAAGGTTATCTTAATTAAGGAACTGGGGCCTTGAACTTCTCACTTGGGAAAGTACCCCTTTCACAAAAGTTACAACCCTCTCATTTTTGTTGTTGTGGTGCTTGCTCGCTATTTGAATCTTGGCGACTCTTCCCGTTCACTTTTCAAGGCATGCTTTTTCTTTTTCTGCATTTGTGCATGTTGATATTTACAGCATTTGTCACTTGAACTAGTGTTATTGGGGTTGTTATAGTTAGTCAAATTTTAAAGGAAAAAGCACTCGACGGGTAGCCTGTAATATGAAATCGTCTTTTAATCAAGTTTTGATTTGACATAAAATTTTACAAGTAAGAAATTTATTCAAGTAGATATGCTCTTAGTCATAGAGCTAGTGTTCAGTATAGTGTTTCTAATATATTACAGACTGTTTTACGAGAATTTTGAATACAAAATGAACTAAAACACGAAAATAAATTTGTGGCGATGATGATTGCTTATTATGAGCCATTGAAATTGGAGCACCACCATTGCTAATTAGTTTATGACCAGCCTTGCATTAATCAGTGTTGGAGTTTCGTTGCTTGGGTCGGATTGACCATTTGGTGTCTCTTGCCCCTGGTGAGTTGCAGAAGGATTTGTAGCTTGTGGATTTCTCACATATTGTTGCAATTTGTTCTTCCTAATCAGTGCCTCAATTAAGTTTTTCAACTGTCGGCATTCATTAGTATCATGGTCGGGTTGGTTGTGAAAGCGACAGAATTTTCCAGAATTCGCAGCTCTCTTAGAGATATTCAGCGACAATTGTTCTGGATAATGTTCTGCATCCTTGGTAGCGAGGTAGATGTTCTCCGGAGTATTATTCAGAGGGGTAAATTCAGCGGGTGTAAATAAGAAGTTTTTCTTGCCATCTCGATTATCTTTCCCGTCGTTTCCTCTTTTCTGACCTCTGGGATTCTTCTGATTGTATTGAGTAACAACATTTTTGGGCGCTTCAAGAAGTTGGTTAGCAACGATAATCTGCAGAGGCATAGGATTATTGTCCACTCTCATATACTCCTCTTCTTTTATATAGAAATTTTCACGCATATTTGGTTCTTTCATTTTAATCTATCTACCAAATTCGCTCTTCTCATCTATAGCGTCGATTAGAGACATTAAGATCACGCGAGGCTCTAGATGCCCCACTTCGGACGAAGCAGTGTTGAACCTCTTGAATATTAAAGCTTTAATGGGCTCTTCTGGATTCTGCTTCCTTAATGTCAGAGAAATAACATCCTTAGCCTTGGTAGCTTGCAACCTAAACTGCTCCTTGAATTTCAGAGTCAAATCGTTAAAGCGATCAACAGATTTGGGCGGTAGCCTCATGAACCATAATTATGCCACACTTCTAGATAGAGAGGGAAACACAGACATTTGATTTCGTCTATTGCTTTTGCCGCATTCATGTGCCATTCATATTTGTATAGGAAGTGATTCGGATCAGAATTCCCGTTGTATAGAGGCAGAGTGGGATGAGTGAACTTTTTAAGGAACTCAGCTTTGCGGATCCTCTTCCTGAATGGATTTTTGTTGGGGGAGAAATCCCATTCCCTCTCACTGTCATTGTAGGTCATGCTATCTTTCATGATTTACTTTACCATATCCATGATATATTCCTTTGAGTTGAGGCATTCCGCAAGGCGGACTTCGATCTCTTTGTTGGATGTCCATCTTGACGAGCGATCACGATTAGAGGATCTAGGTCTTTTACCTCCACTATGGGGAGGTTCCCCCTTGGTTGGACTAGCATCTCTTCAGGTATTTCGATCGGAATGGTTTTTAGCTTTTAGCTTCGAATCCTAAATTTCAGCTTCGTTCCTATCGCTTTCCCAACCATTGAGGACTTCCATATTATCGTTACGATTATGATTAGCATCTACCAAATTTGTGTTCTCTTCTGGGTTGACATGAACCTTTTGAGGAGGAGCGGGATTTGCTTAAGCGTTTAGAAGAGCGTTCATTTTTTCCATCAAAGCATCATTAGCATCCATCAAAGCTTTATTTGAAGTCTCCATTCGTTGGTTTAGATTGGCCACAACGACATCTAGTTCAGCTCTGGTTACTCCGGCTCCACCTACTGTGTTCTCTCCAACTTCAAAGCGGTGGGTAAGTGGTGTAATTTTGTCGTTAGCAACGTCGTTGGGTGCTCCAACAGTTTTACTTGCAGTTTTCTTAGATTTTGCCATTATCTCGGACAAGGATTTGAACTTGGAAGAGAATTCGTTAATTGGCCTGGATCTTAGATTTAGAGAATCTATAGTAGAAGCAGGCCTAGAACTTCAATGCAAAGCTCTTAAATTTGAGAGAAGTGTGAATGTGGCTGCACGGTGGAATCCAAATGTTGAAATCAAAAAATGACCTCAACACCAAAGGTGTCCTTAGGACACTTAACCAATAGGTATGATTTAGGATTACGGAGTCACAAACACAAAATAAAGAGAAAAAAAGTAAACAATAAGGAATTTTTAGAGTGGTTCAGTCAATTTAGACCTACATCCACTATGGAAGCACTTTTCATTATCTCTTTTGGATTTACAAAGTACATGAATTCACTCATATCTCTCATTTCTCTCTTTAACAATATCTTCTAATTTTTTTTTCACTTTTCGCTTGGATTTGCGAAGGAATCAGTGATATCTTTTGATTGTGATGGTAGTTGTATAGATATTCGACCACTTAGATGATCTTCACCGGATCCATGATGATCTTGTGTTGGATATAGGCTTTGGAGAGAATTAATGGTAGTTGGAGATCACTTAGATTGAGTTTGGGAGATTTCTAATGGAGTTTAAAGAAGATCTGATCCATTTGTTGTCAAAGGAAGATGGATTGAGCTTGAGAAGCCATTAATGGAGCTTGGAGTGCTTGAGAGTGGTGGAGAAATGACTTCATACATCCAACTACGATTTGAAAGAATATGTTAGAAAATTCAAATAAACACTTCATTTCATATTAAAGTCTTGTAGAATTCATTTATAACCTTCACCGCAGTAGAAAATTCAAATAGCTACTTCATTTATTCTTTTAATTTTTAGTTTATTGTTTTTTTACTTTGACGATCAGTCGTCCTACTTTTCATTACAAACACAATAACGTAATCACGTTTTATAAATCGTTTTAGGTTAAACGATTCATAAAGCTACGACATCACTTCTCTTTATTATTTGAATCGTACGTGAATACGTGTACGTGGGGAACAAAAAGGAAATGCCAACGAAATTTTTTGAACTATTTAAACTGAAATGATTTATAGAATGTGATTACTTTATTGTGTTTGTAAATTTTCTAATACTAGGATAAATCCAATAAATATTGTATTAAATGAATACTAATGTCCGTTACGTGGAGAAATAAAATCCGTATAATAATCATATACAATACTTGTCAGACAGTGCCAAAAAATCTCCAAGGGATTCACATAAATAAAATATATTTTAAAATTTCTATTTTAACAACTACAAAATATTTTATAATGAAGTCAGCTATTTAAATATTTGTTAACTAAATTTTAAATTTTAAAACAAATTTAACTTTCATTTAACTACAATTTGTTCCTATAGAATATTTTATTGTTGTTATGCTCATTTCAAAATTTTATAATTCATTCAACTATTTGAATATTTTTCTTAATAAATTTGAAAATTTAAAATTTTAGCAAACTATTTAAAATTTTAAGTTCGATTATTTAGACTAAAATTAGAATTTAGCACTTATAATCTAATTAAATTATTTATTTTAATCTACGTCAACACTTTTAATTAACACGTGCTAATTAATTAAAAAAAATACTATTTATGATTAACTGCACCAATCAACACACACACACACACACATATATATATATATATCAATACTTCACAAATTTAAACATGTCAGTCTGGCTTGAATGGGTCAACCCAGAACCCTGTCATGTTGACCCATGGGACGACCCCCATGGTTCAACACAGACCCTCAGTGAGTCGACCAACCTCTGGTTTGGGTCAATCCTTACACGTTATCGAATCTTCTGATATGCGTGATTTTCTTCGTGCTAAACGTTGCTCTTAACATTAATAGACTTGTCCGCTTTTATTTATTTATTCTTTTCCTGATTTGGTGCACGTTAAAATTTTGAATTCAAACATGCGCGTATATGTTTGTGTATGTCTACACAAAATCTTAAACGTTAATAATTTTCTTATACGGACTCCGTTTAAGAAAAATTATATATGTAAATTAATCAGAAAATTGCTACGAAAACAATGTATACTTTTCAAAGCAAAATTCTGACAATCTCAAAATGTCTATTTTTTCGTTAATAATTACTTATGTAATTATTCCAATTATTTTTATTATTAAAAGCGCGCGGTGTTACAATAAATTAACGACATCATAAATTTTATTTTAAAACCACCATAATTTCAATAATAACTTAAATGCTCGAAATTATACAAGATGTTACAACATGCAATCTTTTATACATATATCCATCTTCGAATACGGCAGTCAAAAGCAAACATAAGTTTTTTACATTATAATGACTATAGCACTCAAAGTATTGGGTGGCATGTATCACTTTGCAGCTTGTACAACTACTGTAAATCCAGCTTTTATAAGATTGAATTTTGATTTCATAGTGATATATTCGGCGGTTACAAATAATTCAATTCTGCTTTTACAACCATCGCACAATGGCCTCTCAGCAGAATGCAATAAATCATAAGAAAATTAGCTCCCACAGTTGGTTCTTCTTTGATAATAACTTAAATGTTCAAATTATTTGACTCGTTATAATATTATCACCCTCTAACACTAAAAGATTAGGTGTAGGTTCAACAAGTTCTCCATGACGATCCCACAAGTAACAATTCAGCACAAAATCAAATTTATACAAATGTACTTATACTGTATCTGGCTCTCTATGCTTCAAATGTTTACATTTACTACATAGACAACGAATGTCTACGTTATTTTGATTTTTAGATTTAGCGAATCTAATAAATTCGTGTACACCATTACAAAAATGTTCCTTTATTGATTCTTTCATACCAGTTGGGACTTCATACATCCAACTACGATTGAGTAAATAATCGAACATTTCTCCTGATTTGAAAGAACATGTTAGAAAATTCAAGTAAACATCACTTCATATTAAAGTCTTGTAGAATTCATTTATAACCTTCACCATAGTAGAAAATTCAAATAACTACTTCATTTTTTCTTTTGATTTTTAGTTTATTGTTTTTTTTTTTTTTGCTTTGATGACCAGTCATTCTAACAAACACAATAACGTTATCACATTTTATAAAACATTTCAGGTTAAACGATTCAACAAAGTTTCGACAACACTTCTCTTTATTATTTGTATCGTACACGAATACCTGTATGCAGGGAACGAAAAGGAAATGCCAACAAAATTTTGTGAATTATTTAAATTGAAATGATTTATAAAATGTGATTACTTTATTGTGTTTGTAACTTTTCCAATACTAGGATAAATCCAACAAATACTGTATTAGATGAATATTGATGTCCGTTGTGTGAAAAAATGAAATCCATATAATGATCATATACAATACTTGTCAAACGGTGCCAAAAAATCTCTAAGGGATTCACATAAATAAAACATATTTTATAATTTCCATTTTAACAACTACAAAATATTTTATAATGCAGTCAGCTATTTAAATATTTGTTAACTAAATTTTAAAAAAACTTTAACTTTCATTTAACTTCAATCTATTCCTATAGAATTTTTTATTGTTGTTATGCTCATTTCAAAATTTTATAATTCGTTCAACTATTTATATATTTTTCTTAACAAATTTGAAATTCTAAAACGTACTTTAAAACTTAGCTAACTATTTAAAATTTTAAAGTTCAAATGTTTAGACTAAAATTAGAATCTAGCACTTATAATCTAATTAAATTATTTATTTTAAACTATGCTAACACTTTTAATTAACACATGCTAATTAATTAAAAAAACCGTTTATGATTAACTGTACCAATCAACCTATATATATATTGTGATGACCCGAACTTCCCCGGTCTCTGAAGAGAAGAGAAAGAACGGATTGTCTGAGAACACGGCAAATCAGAATACAAACAGAAGGACATTTCATTGCTTATTACAACAATTTACATCAGAGTACAAGAATATACAGAGTATGAAAAAATAATATACATTTGATAAATATCAGAGATTTACAAATTACAATGCATCGGGAAATAATACAAAACACAACTGAGAGAGATACACGGATACAGAGCTTTCCAAATATCGTTCCAGCTGTAAACCAGGAACCTGTGAATATAAATCTGCAAAACCAAAACTACTAGCTGCCCGTGTGGAAAATAGGGGCACCCATAGTTTAGGTTAAAACAATAAACTCCAGGTCAGTCAAGTGACTGGTATGAGAACTAAAACAGTTATTTTAGACTTTACTTTAAAAGAGAGTAAATCAAGGGACCACGCCGTATAAAACGGGACGGGTTTCGTCCCAAGAATACTAGTGCATAGAATAAACAGCGCAATGTTTTTTTGAAAAATGAAGCTATTAGAAGACCCAGGTCCCATCACACAATGCAACGCAAGTCGGAGGATACGGTTTTCCCTTATAATAGCCAAATATGCTCGGTACGTTTAAAGCAAATCATTTGATACTATTATAAGTGCATAGTGTATAAAACAATTTCAAATATAATTTTATCAATCATAGGCGGCATGGGTACCATCTATCATGTCGCCAATACTAGGCTCTACAATCAAAACCGAAATGTCACGTATTGGAAATTGGATTCCATCTATGAGTCAAGGCCAGGGATGGCTCCTCACCGCTTCGAGACACTCTAGCAAATGTCTCAGGACTCCTCGCAGAGAACCCTTGATTGGTTGGGCCGGTCCTCTCGTACGTTTGAGGATTGACAATTCCTAAACACACGTTTCCCCGCCCTATGGAGCGTAAATGAGCCAGATGACTCAATATCCATCGGCTCCATAGTAACCTGTATATCCAAGGCACCTCGCAATCCAAAAACCACATAAGTAAAAATGTCTAGACTCCATACCATGACACCACTCCTAGCTAGAAAGATACGTCATGTTCTCCCAACGGTCTGATCCCCTTTTGACTCATACCGAGGTGTGAGGCTCGCGAATTAATGCTATACACAAAGCTACGCTATACTAAAGCCATGCTTTGATCATCAACCACAAGACTCTGCTTTTCAACAGAAGCCTTGATCATTTGCATCTCAGCATGCCACACAGGCAATTCACGCCATGCAACTGATGTCTATCTATATATAACCTCTGAGCTCGTACGTCTCAGAGAAGGGTGTTAAGCAAGAGAAAAATTCTCCGCCACCAAACAGATATATATTTAATAGATATTAATCAACACAGAATAAAATCCAATGTCAGACACACATCCATTTAATAGTTCGTTCTTGGTCTGAACGAAACCGGAGGCACCTTATTCCTCGTCCCGTGTCCAATACAAGAGAGAGGTCCTCGCATATCCGGTCGATCTCCAAGTACGTCTGGACAATCACCACTTATTACCTTGTCTTGGGTGTACAGCCCAATCAAGACATCAGTAATCATCCAAACGATGTGAAGACCTCCGGTCTTCAACCACCGTCTTCATCTTCGACTTACCGTCGAATTGGTTATTCAGAATGGGCATAAACCTAGCCTTTCCGAATAACTCGCGTATATAATAAATAAGTGCTATAAAAACACAACATACGTCTCATTCCAATTCTGAATATTCTTTTACTTAAATATTCATATCCTTTGGGAAAGGTTCCCATTAATTTTATCAAAGATAAATTCTTTAAATTTATTCTTTAATCTTCCTTTGGATATTAATTCAAACCAAAGTCGGGATTAGCGCACCTTACCGAAGTAATAATTTGTTTAATTTCCCAGTCCCAACCTATTCATCCCATGGAGCAAAACTGGTAATACAACATAACTAACACCACAGTATTATCGGCAAAATTAATTATCATTTCCCGTTCAAATCTAATTAAAGATTTAACTATCGCTAAGAGCAAAACTGGTGATACTTCATTCTCGATCATTTCCCAAATTTGATAATTTAAATTATCAATTCCCATTTCAATCTAATTAAAGATTCATTAAAACTCCACTTTGTTTTAATCTTCCCAAAAATCAATATTAATGATTATTTAACTTTGGAAACACAAACATGTCGCATCGACAATCTACACCATACTATTGATTTCTACCAATATATAACCTCTAAGGTCATACGTCTTAGAGAAGGGCGTTAAGCAAGAGAATAAATTCTCCGCCACCAAACAGATATACATTTAGCAGAGATCAACCATACAGTTCGAAATACAATGTTAGACATGTTATCCTGTCTTTAATTGGGTTGAAGAACTAATGACATTTAAAACATTGTTCACGATAAACCCAAATCACATTCCATTAATCATGGAATCTTCAGGGAAAATAGATCAATATATATGATCAATATCAATTTCCGTATCCGACTAATAATATAAATGGAATAACGACAAAGCCTTTTAAATTCCATATATATTAACAGTCTTCCTCCACAGAAGCTCATTTCGATTATTATCAAATCAAATTCCATTCAATTCCAATTTAATATATTAAATTGGAAAACTTTACTTTAGAAATTTTCCATTAAATCTTAATAAAAAGATTTATAAATTCCAAATCACATTTCACTGTAAATCGGGTTAAAGAACGAATGTCGTTAAAAACACAGTTCACAATAAACTCAATTCACCTCTCATTTTATTCCAATTAAATGTTAATTAAATGGAATCTCTAATAATCTTAATTAAAAGATTTATTATTTTCACACGGGGTGTAATGACCCGCATTGGCAGAGGTATTATAATTAATTTATTTAATTATATAAATAGTGATATAGTGAATTAAATGGTCGTGGAATTAAATAATGGGGAATATTTAATTAAAATAATATATTTAATTCTGAAATAATCAGAATTGGCTGAAATGGCGATATGGTGTGAACCGGATCATCTGTGATATTTAATTGAGCTTGGATTTGAATTTGAATGACGAATATATTATATAAAAGACAATTTGAACATAGAATTTTAATATAATTAAAATCGATCTTGAAATGGCGCTGCAGTTCGTAAATTGGCGATTCGAACTTCAACTGAATGTACAGGATTCGTTTTAAGCTGGATTTCTATGAAACAAGAAACGTGTGGAGCTGGTGGAGTATATCTTTCAAGTGGAAGAGAAAAATCGGGATTTCGTCGTGTAGATTTTGATTCATGTCCAAATCAAATTTTAGAAAAGTCGTTGTGGAATTCCTTAATAATTTATAAAGGAATTATTTATATTTTAAAAAGGAATTTCAATATAAATCGAATATCGGGTTGACCCTGATTTGAAATATCGAGTTAGAAATCCATATAGGGTTTTCTGAACTTTATGGTATTCCACTATGAATATATACGATAATATAAATTTTTAAATATTTAATTTAATTATATTTATATATATATATATATATTTATATTTAAATGGGTCATCCAGAGCTTTAAAAATAGCCACTTTTGCAAACGAAGTTGGAATTCGACGAGACTAATTTTGTTGGATCCGCAATGTCAAATAGTTGTTAGATTTCCAGTTTCGTGATTTTTAGAGTCACTGTGTGGCCGTACGGATTTTTAATGTGAGAAACAATCGATATTTTGACCTTTAAAAATACGCTGTGTGAGCATACGAAGTCGGAATTTGATGAAACCAGTTTCATTGGGACCGTAATGTCAAACTGTAGCTCCATGTCCAGTTTCGTGATTTTTAGGTATCATATGTAACCGTATGAATTTTTAAAGTGCAGAAACGAATATAAAATGATAAAAAGAAAAATATCTACAAAAATATCTTTGAAAATATCTAGATATTTTATAAGCCTATAAATAGCCACAAACTTCCTAAACCTAATCCCTCTCATTTCTTTCTGGTCAACAATGTTGTAGCCGTCGCACTCTTCTTTGAAAACATTTCACTACTTTCAAAAATAAGAATAATTCAAATAAATTGCTAGAAATTCCAAAACTTGTATCAATGAGAAGCTGGAAGGATTCTCTATGATATTGTATACTTATTGTAAGACGCGATGCTGATTTTTCTAGTATTGGAAAGCCTACAGTAAACCTAGGGCTGACGATTTCAGCGAATTGAAGCATTAATTCAAGTTTTCATGGTTTGTTTTGGGATCGGGAGGTGAATCCGCACCTTGGGTGCTAATTTGGCGGAGTTCGGTTCAAAAGGGTGTCGCACCCTGTAGCGAGCGTGAGCTCGGGCCTGGACGTCGGGTTCTGATAGGGGACGCCGAGTGTTGTGTTGAGGAGTTGAGGGAGATAAGATTTAGACGAGGAGTATATTGGTTTTGGTTTGAAGCAGAATGGTGGAGTAATGAGCGCGATGTGGTGGTTGAAAGGATCGTCAATGGCTTTGAAGCCTGAAGGAGTTTTTCGTTTGGGAGGGAAAGGAAGAAACGGGTTGGGCTGGAGAGGAATGGGCCGAGAGTTTAAGGAGGGGCGAATCCCAATTTAATTTATTAAGTTTTATTTTAATTTAAATATGTTTTTAAAACTTTGAATGTTGATATCTTTTGCATACCTGATCGAATTTGGACGAAACAAGATCCGTTGGGATCGTATGGACGGAAGCATCCCAATGGAACTGACTGGGAGTGGATTGGTGCTCGTTAGAATTTATGGCAAAATAAACTGTTTGACTCAAATCAAATAACAGTTTATCGTTCTCTAACGATGAACTGCAAATGTGAGTAAATCTCACTAACTATGAACAGTTTATAATTTCATGTTGTATTTTTAGAACTGTTAAATATTGGTTGATTGACTGTGTGTTGACTGTTTGATTGAACTGCTAGTCAGTTAGTTGAATTTCTATATTGATTCTATTTAACAGAATATATCATATGAACTGAAAGTGATGTTGATTTTATTGTATAACATCTGTGGATGCAGGGAGACAGGTTGGAGGAATCCGACTGGATTCCCCAACACTTGTTTACTGTTTTCATATATTGTGATATATGATGTGATGTATATCTGTTATGGATTATGTGTGTTAGAATGATGTTGATCATTGTTATTCGATATTTTAAATATCATAAAAGACCCTGGGATGTAAAAAGAATTATTTCATTGTATATTGAAATTAAGGGATTTTATAAAATCAACAGATTTTATAAAAGGAAATATTTCGAAAGTAAATAAAAGGGAAAATGTTTTTAAAATGAATAGAGTTTAATAAAAGGGAAAAATGTTTTTAAAACGAATAGAATAGAAAAAAGGAAATAACTAGAGTAGAATAAATAAAGATATACAAGGAAATATTTGTAAACCATTTACAAATAGGATTGAAAAGGAAATAGTGTAAAACCATTAGCAAATAGATTAGAACGAGAAAGGTTTGTAAACCATTTACAAATCAATCAGAAAGATAAATGTTTGTAAACCATTTACAAATGAGATTGAATAGGGGATATTTGTAAAAACCATTTACAAATAGAATTAAAAGAAAGGGAAATCATTTGTAAAGTGAAGAACCGTTACTAAAAGTAAATCTTTATCAATGAATAGTTTAATCGAGTTAAAAGGAGTTAATCGATGTTAGTTTAATAAAAAAGAGTTAATCGATGTTAGTTTAATCGAGTTAAAAGGAGTTAATCGATGTTAGTTTAATCGAGTTAAAAGGAGTTAATCGATGTTAGTTTAATCGGAAGGAGTTAATCAATGTTAGTTTAATCAAAAGGAGTTAATCGATGTTAGTTTAATCGATTAGAGTTAAAGCAAATGAGTTAATCGAATATAGTTTATTCGAAAGGAATTATCGAATTTGGTTATTCGAAGGAGTTATCAAATTTAGTTATTCGATGGAGATAATCGATTAGAGTTAAAGCAAATGAGTTAATCGAATATAGTTTATTCGAATAGAAAGTAAAAGGAGTTATCGAATATAGTTTATTCGAAAGGAGTTAAGTGAAACGAGTAAATAAATAGCGCTAGTCCGATAGAGTTAATCCAATAGCGTTAGTCCAATAGAGTTAAGTGATAAGGGTTAATCGAATGGAGTAAATTGAATAGAGTTATCAAATATACCATATCGAAGGAAAGAATTATCGAATAGAGATGATTTGAAGGAGAGTTACATAAGGAAGTGTGAAAGAAATATAAAAAGAACTTTGCCTATTTCAAAGTTAGAAATGTTGTTCAGTTAAAGTCTGAGAGGTAGTTCTACCCCAACTTGATTGGCTTTGTTTTTAGCTAAGTAATGGTTAAGGTTCGGCAGTAAAGGATGGTTAAGTGAATTTAGTAATTAAGGGAAATGGTTTGAGTTGGCATCGCGATGGTTTGTTAAACATCTGTCTAAGTCCAATGAAGGAGTTTTGGAAAGGTTTTCCAAATAAGAACTAGAAATGTTTTCTGATATAGAAAACAAGAAATGGAAATGTTTTCCAATGGTAATAACATATATTTTCTAAATTTAGAAAATAAGAAATGTTGAATATAGGGAAACAGGAGATAAGTAAATTAATGAACTAAGGAGATATATGATTGATGATTGATTGTTAGAATTTCCATTTGGAAATAATATCGTTGTTTGCACACCTGTTTTTATTTGATGGTTAAATCACAGACTATCGAAGTTTTGACCATTTTAACGTTGTTAATATAGAGAGACCGGTTGGATTATATCCAAAGAACCACTATGTATTGGCATAAGCGTTGCGAATCATATATGCCAAAGATAATCGAAGACGGAGTAAAGTGCAAGGGCTATTGTATAAGACTTAGATAATAGTGTCTAAGATGGATGTATTGAATAGTGCCTTCGGTTCATCCTGTTCCTGGATGACTTGTATGGACGGATGTTTGACAAAGTATTTCTAGACGATCACATATATTGATTTCTCCAACCGTACCAAGAGAGGAAGCGGAGAAGGAAACTTCTTTTAGCTAACACATAATGTATGGTTGAGGACGTCAATCGGTGATTTGATGGATTTGACGATGTGGCATTCAAAGTGAATCTGGTGTAATGATAAAGCGTAGCTTCTAGCCTCATCATCCGGTAAATGACAGAAATCGGGCAGGCAGCATGGCTAAGTCGGTCGCACCGAAGTAGGGTGTATGATCACCTGATCTAGAATTTCATTTACTTCTAAAAATCTATTGTTGATGCTGTCCCATTCGGGAAACGGTTGCTGAGCCCAACCATTGGTGATATGCATTCGATACACTCAAGCGAAATGAGTGGTCGGTCATGTGTGGCCGGGTTGCAAGATGTTCTTGTTGAACCCAGTGTATTCCTTTATAGAGGTACACTAGCGAAAGGTGGTTCCATACCTTGTCATAGTTGGAAACCCATTACCCAATATGTGCTTGCGGTTTTTGATTTTATACTATATATGTAGAACGTGAGATGAAAGCATTTCTGCTAGATGATTATTATATTGTGTTGATATACATTATTATAATATCAAAAGGTTTTTGATATAAAGATATTTGGATTCTCATAAGGGAAAAACCCGTTCCGTTATACGGTGTGGTCTTATGAGATATCGATTACCTACTTGAACTGTTTTAAACTGTTTTACTCATACCAGTCCCATGACTGACCCGTAGTTTATTTGTTTGTTTCCCTAAACTCTTGGGTGCCTAAATTTGTATGGGCAGTCAAGTAGTCGGGATTTTACAGATATAGTTGAAGAGCTGGAACAGGAGGCTTCAGGATCATATAGCTATAGTGATTTCCGCTATGTTATAAGTGTTGTACTTTGATAAATGATGTATATTCAAGTACAGATGTATATTTCAAGTTATGTTATATATATTATATGTTATTCGTTCCGTTGTGAGGTTCGTGTTACTCTGATGTTGTGTTCTTCTTCTTCTTCTTCTATTCTAAGTTTCTATCTTATCTTTCCTTACCCTCTAATTTCTTTCTATTAATTTCCTGATTTTCAGTTTAATTTGGGGTTGGACTTGTGTTTTTGGTCAGCTCAAATTGGACCAGATTTTTGGGTCATTACAATTGGTATCAGAGCTTAAGTTAAGTGAATTACCTTGGCTCTGTGGCGTGACTCAGTAGAGATAGGGTTAGTAATACCCTAGATTGAGTTGAGTGTATATACATGAGCGAACGTATTTGTATTTGATATAAAATTCGTTTTGTATTGTGGAGATTCATTGGTTGAGTTGTTTATGGGTTCTGGTCGATCAGTTTGATCCACTGTATCGGTAGGAGTTTATAATCACTCGAATATGATGGGTCGACACGATATGTTTTGAAAAGAGGGTAAATTAAAATAAGTTTGCCCAAGGTATATCTTGATATAAGAAGATATATATATATATATAATTTTTTAATATCATGGACATATTGGTTGATATTATAATCGAGTAAGATTATAAATTAAATGGTTATGTAAATAATCAATCAGAATTCATATAAGTGAAATACGTGAAATCAGATGAGTTATGTAAAGGCCCGCAAATCTATACTATCTGAGTCGACCAATAATACCACACGTCCAACTCAAATTGCACAGAAATACGAATCATTATTAGAAAGAAGTTAGAGGATGAGAAATAGAAAGAAAGAAATATTAGAATACAAGAAACTGAAGATCACAAACTCACAGCGGAACGAATAAAATATATTATATAACATAACTTTTGAAAATACAAATCAGTAACTGGACATGCATACCAGTATCAGAGCATAACAGTTATTCCTGGAATAGTTTTAAACACCTGTTTCCAGATACAACACAATACACAGCGGAGATATGATAGTCTATAGCTAACTGGTGAAGCCTCCTGCTTCCAGCTCTTCCAAGTGAATCTGTAAAATCCCGACTACTCGACTGCCCGTACAAATTTGGGCACCCAAGAGTTTAGGGAAAACAAACAAAATAAACTCTGGGTCAGTCATGGGACTGGTGTGAGTAAACTCCATCCATTTGTTTAACTTTCAAAATCCTTTCGAAAGAAAAGATAATAGTAAGACCAGCCCACACATAAACATAGACGGTTTTTACCTTACTATAAACCAAAACACTTTGATACAAAAATCCAGTGATATTATAATAATGTCTACATCAAATAAATAGAATCTAGTGGAACGCTTGCATCTCACGCTCCACATACATAGTATAAAATCAAAAACCGCATGGCGCTTATTGGAGATTGGATTTCCAACATGACAAGGTATGGAACCACCTTCCGCTAGTGTATTTCTAGAGAGGAATACACTGGGTTCAACAAGAACATCTTGCAACCCGGCCCACACATGACCGACCACTCATTTCGCTTGAGTGTATCGAATGTATATCACCAACGGTTGGGATCAGCAACCGTTTCCCGAATAGGACAGCATCGAATAGAATAAGGAATTAAATGAATCTCTAGATAGGTGATTATACACCCGAATGGGAGCGACCCACATAGCCATGATGCCTGCCCGATTTCTGTCATTTCCCGATTGTTGAGGCCTGAGGCTACGATTACGTTCTATTCATTGATAGCACAATCACTTTGAATGCCACATTGTCAGATCCGTTAAACACTAGTTGATTTGCACAAATATTCTGGATGTTATGCTAAGGGAATAAATCCGTTGCAACCATATATATTTATACAGACCAACCCACTAGATCATTGGAAATACTTTGTCAGACATTCGTCCATTTACATTCGTTCTGGGATTGAACAAAACCGAAGGCACAATTTCTATAAATAGAAAAAGCCCTTGCACTTTACCCCGTCTTCGATTATCTTCATATAATCTGATTCGCAATGCTACTGCCAATACAGAGTGGTTCACGGATAATAATCCGACCGGTCTCTCCATATTGACAACGATGGTCAAAAACTTCGATAGTATGTGATTTAACTATCGAATAAAAACAAGTGTTTCGATAGTCGATGATTTAACTATCGAAGAAAAAAAAACAAGTGTTCATCCAACATATCAAACAAATCACTGGCTCTTTAATTAATATTTCATTAATTAAATCTCTTCTCCATTTCCCTATCAATATTTGTTAAACAAATATTTTCAATAACCATATTGGCACTTCCTTTTATTTTCTACACTTAGAAAATATATTCTATTTAAAATTGAAAACCATTTTTAATAACTTATCTCTTCTCGACTACTTTAATTATACTCAGGAATATTTACTTATATTTTTTCAAAGTTCCACCACTTGGGTTAAAACGAACGTTTTGTAAAACATCGTTACAACAACCCAAAATATTTTATTCAACTAACTATTATTCAACACTTCTCTTCGAGGCTGGATCTTGCTATTTATCAATTAAAAATGAAATCAATCAAGTTGGGGTATTATTACCTCTCAGACCTTGACTGAAAACATCATTAACTTCAAAACAGACAAAACCACTTACCTCGAATAAACACACTATAAAACCCAATTATTCATTTTTAAAACATATACATGGTTCGCTTTCTATTTCTAATTTATAGATTTCCCTTTTTGTTTAAAATATTCTATTTTCAATTTCGTTTCCTTATCGAATTCAATATATATCCTTACATTGATTTCTAACTATCAAATTATCTTAAAAATATTCTAACTCCTTAAATTCCCGGAAAATTTCGCCATAACCTCCCCTGCACCGGGAGCTTCGGGATATTTCAAATAGCCTCCCATGGCCCTCACCAATCCAAAGAAAAAGAAAAAGCCAAGCGGCTTGCCGATACGGCGCATAAAATCTCATATATGAAATTCAAACATGTACCTTTTTATCGGGCACATAAATTAAAATCTTCATATACTTCATCCCATACCTGTCTAACATATGCTCACCTGTTTTCAATTCAATTCAACTTAATCCAATCGTTTGAATTCAGTTTTGAATCATTTGAATTCAGTTTCGCTCAATTATTCTTTAATTAGCCATTTTGCCTATTTCTCTTCTTTGTTTGAACATAACATATTCAAACAAAATATTTATCTTGCTCATAACCAAATTGAATTTCAATTTCAATTTCAATTCTAGATTCCTTTTTGATTCCGAATATAAATTTTTAAATCGAATTCACTTATTCAAAGCCCAATATCAATTCAAATCCCATTAACTAATTACTATTCAAATTAGTTAATTCTATTCAAAAATCAAAAATCTGATTTCTGTTTCAAAAATCATATTCATTTACACAACTTGAATTCGCATATATTTTACAACTCAACTCTGAAATTTTCTAAATAGAAATTCGGATTTTATTCGCTTAAAATCCCATTTATAAAATTTAAATAAATCGTTATGGTTTTAAATGGATATGGCGCTGCTTTTCTAAAAATTTGATTTTGATATAACTCAAAATCTACACGACGAAATTCAGATTTTTCTCTTTCATTAGAAAACTATTATCAAATCGGTCCTGACGTTTCTTGTTTCAAAGAATTCCAACTTCAATTGAGTTCTGTATATTCAATTGAAGTTCAAATAGCCAATTTACGAACTGCAACGCTGCGGCGAGTTCGTTTTAATTATATTTATATATGTAAACTTTCAACTTCGTTTAGAATAAATTCAACTCCATTTTAACTCTATTTGAATTTTTCTTGATTCAAACTCCATTTTCACTTTTATTTGAATTCTGTATTCAAATTCCAATTTCACTTCTATTTGAATCCTCTATTCAAATTCCATATTTCAAATTCCATTTGAATTATATAGTTAAATCCCATAGTTTAAAATTCCATTTGAATGCTATATTCAAATTCTACAATTTAAATTGCATCTGAATTCCTTTTTGAATTCTACATTCAAATTCTATATTTATTCTATTTGAATTTCAAATATTCAAACTCCAATTCAATTCTATTTTGAAATTTCAAATATTCAAACCCCTTTTTAACTCTATTATTCAAATTCTACTTAAATCCTCTTATTTGAATTCTATTTCAAATTCCCTTATTCAAATTCTATTCACATTCCTATATTCAAATTCTATATTTGAATTTCCTTTAAATTTTCTATATTCAACATCTGTTTAAATTCCTATATTCAAATTCTAGATTTGAATTCTCTTTGAATTTCTATATTCAATTTCTATATTAAAATCCCATTTGAACCTCTATATTCAAATTCTATATTTAAACTCCATTTGAATATCTATATTCAAATTCTATATTTTAAATTTCATTTGAACTTCCTATATTCAAACCATTTGAATTCCTTTGAATTCAAATTCTATTTCAATTCTCCATTTGAATTCAAATTCTATTTCAAATCTCCGTTTGAATTTCTATTTTCAAATCTATTTTCAAAACTTCATTTGAATATCTATATTCAAATCTAATTTCAATCAAATTGAATTACCTATATTCAAATTCCATTTTTAAAATTTCTTTATTCAAATTCCAATTTACTTTCGATATTCAAATTCTATATTGAATTCCTTTATATTTTCTATATTCATTCTTTAAACAGTCTTGATTTCAATTCCTCTTGAAATCGATATTTCTACTTTTGGAAATTAGATTTCCCTTTTCAATTTCACACTCGTATTTTCATTTCTGAATTATCCAATGATAATTCTTTTTACTTCATTTATAAACTGCGTTGATAAAAGAACTATTCATAACTTCTTTTATAAAAGAACTATTTGTTTTATTTTTCAACAAGTTTAATTTTCAAATCTATTTAAAAATTCAAATTTTATTTTTTTCAAAAATAGAATTTTCCCTTTAAATCTCAAATACCCCTTACCGCGATATTTTTAAATATCAACCTTTGGGCCCAGTGGAATTCAAACACCAAAGCAACCAATTATTTATTTTCTAACACATCAAATATGACAGTATATATGCAAACAAATAAACGAACAGATAATATATTTTTGAGGAATCCAGTTGGATTCCTCCAACCTGTTTTCCCTGCATCCACAGATGTTAGTCAACAGAAATAATACCCATCCTGCTTCGAGGCAGGATATCGCGGTATAAAGGGGATCCACTTATTTATGTGGGCGTAGGGTCATCCGCTAATGATACTGCGGGCATCTACTAATGAAACTGCGGGAATCCAACCAATCACCAAACCAATATATATATATATATATATAGCAAGCCTAAACAACTAATATATTTAAAGCAACCAGAAAAATTCAAACAAGCAGCAAACAATTATCTTTAACAAATAAAAATAATTTTAAATAAAAGGTGAGTGAGATTTACTCACCGTGGTTGTAGTTGTCGAATATCCTGTTTATTTCCAAATCATCGGCTACGAATCTTCTCGAATGAATTCGCACCTACGATGATTTTATTTAAATTTACGGATTAAACATTTATTTATTTTAAATTAACAATCTAAAAGAATAAACAACTATCCTATATTTTTTTCCTTCTTTTAATGATTATTAAATGAAATTTTGCTTAACAAATAAAATTAAACTAACCTACGTATTTCTAAACACTAAACCATATAGTTTTAAATAAATTACTTAAACCAAATTAATTTCCTTAATAAGGTTTCATGTAAAAATATACTAAAATTTAATTCTCTAAACCCCATGGTTTGAAAAGCAAATGATTTCAAATTTTAGTTTTCACTTATCAAGTTTACAGTTTATATAAGAATTCAAGTCAATTAAAGTTATATTAACATTCTGTTAACTAAAGAAACTAACCTAAATATGCTAATCACCTTCCAGGCTTGGAATTTAGGAACCCGTCATACTTTTGATGCTTCCTTCTATCACCTCTCCCTTCATCAAGAACGTTGCCTTGCCCTTCTGCTCTATACGAACACAGAGACCAAGATCGTTGAGTTGCCTTCTCCTAAACATTGACCTGATACCATACGTATTTCCTTCAGTTGACCGAAATTCTCCAAGCAATCACCTTCCCAGTTCAACTTCATTTGAATCACCCTAGATTTGAACTCGCAATCCTCTCACAACTCGAAGAACATCGTCCTCAACCATTCAATACGACTGAACTTCCTCACTGATGAACACTCCAACGCCTGCACCTTTCAATTTCGCAGGAAATACTCCACTCGATGGTCCCCTTTCCCCATAAAAATCCAACCCTTAAATCGAACTCGCCTGTTTTAACCCATCGTGGCCCCTTTCTCCTGCAATCGCAAGTGCCTTCAGCGCCTACTCGAGTTCCAGACTTCGTCGCGGTCTTCGATTTCGACTTCTGGAACTTGCGATTCAATTCTTTTTTTTATATAATAGGAGGAATCGCTTTTCGTGATTTTCAGGGAAAAAGAACGGAAGGGGAAAAATGAAAAGGATCTCACGATGGACCTGGGTTTTATAGGAGAGAACAGGGAACAACAGTACACATCTATTAAATTCCATGTCTGCTTGATATCAAAAGGAAGAGGCAAATTTTCGTGCTCGAGGAGGATAAGCTGCGTGAAAAAAAATCGGCTATTTATAATTGATTTGATTTAAAGAGATTCTCACTTTATTTTAAACAGATATCGATTTGATTTTGATCCTATCAACAATCAAATATTTCGGGGTTCATTAATTAAAATCACGAACCGCTATTCTAGCGTACTGACTGACATTTTAATGTAATAACCCTATTCTGAACTCAACAGTAAATATTCTGAAATTAAATTTCAACATATATACCATATTAAATTAATATAAAATAAATTTAAATTCGAAAACCACAAATTCTTTGAATTAAATTATTATTTATTATCGTATATATCAAATAAAATTCCTACTTATCATCTGAATCATTTTGATTCAGTTTTTAACTTCGATTTCAATTATATTTTGAATTACAATAATTTAATATATTCGATTTTAAATCAAAACCGATTATTAAATCAATAGCTAAATATAAAATTCATTTATATTATCAATTCGATATTTAAAACCATACTAAATATTTAAAATAAACTGTTCAAAAATCCGGGTCGTTACATTCTTCCCCCCTTAAAATAATTTCGTCCTCGAAATTGCTAAGGTAGGAAAAATGGTACAAACCCATTACCTTTCAAAATTTCCCCTATGTTGAAACTCACCTCTTCATATTTCAACAAATTTTAATTCCACCAAAACTTTTGGTCTTCCCTTGTTTAATTTGAATGATCTATGATCAATCCATTTATATCCAATCTATGTTCTATTAACCTAATTCAAATTGATTCTAGTCGATTGATTCCCTTCAATCCATTTAACTAGCTTAAGTTAAATTCCAATTCCAAAATCCAAATCCCAGGATTTTCATTTCAAATCCTTTGGAAATCACTTAAATATATACATATTTTTATAACCTTTTTAAATTCAAAATATTTGAATTTTCCAACTAAATTTGTCTTTTTTTTCAAACAAATTCCCATCAAAAATTTTCTAAGGTAGCAATCCATCACTTAGAACTCAAAAATGAACACTGATGATGTCGCGACCATCATCAGAATTATTTCCCAGCCACTGAAGTGAGTTCAGTGCTTCATCACTTTTAAAATCCATCTAAAATGATTTTAAATCAAAGACCTTTCAAAACAAAGTCATATTATTTTAATATACTTTGAAAAATATTTTCCAACTTCCCAGGATTTAAAATTCCAAATTCTGGTTTGAATTAAAATTTTAATTCATCTCAATTTGTATATCTTATTCATATACAATTCTATTTGGTTCTATTTAACCATTTCATTTCTTATAATCTCATTTGATTATAATAATAACAACCAACACATCCATATATTATATTAATTTCAAAAATTATTCTTTCTATATCCAAAATAGAATTTTGGGTAAAATTATTTCATTTACCCACTTTAAAACAATATCGTGTTCAATCTTTTGTTCAAGTGTTTAGAAATTCCTATCAACTTTGTGGCGTCCCACTATTCGATCAGAATTCATAAACCACTTAACAGACTAACCAACACAATATAAAACAATTTTTTTATATAAATTTACAAATGCGCTCTCTCGTATATATATACACTCAACTCATTCTAGGGTACTACTGACCCTATCTCTAATGAGCACAATCCCACCAAAGCCTAGGTATTCGCTCAACCTAAGCTCTGATACTAACTGTAAAGGCCCGCAAATCCATACTATCTGAGTCGACCAATAATACCACACGTCCAACTCAAATTGCACAGAAATACGAATCATTATTAGAAAGAAGTTAGAGGATGAGAAATAGAAAGAAAGAACTATTAGAATAGAAGAAATTGAAGATCACAAACTCACAGCAGAACGAATAAAATATATTATATAACATAACATTTGAAAATACAAATCAGTAACCGGACATACATACCAGTATCAGAGCATAACAGTTATTCCTGGAATAGTTTTAAACACCTGTTTCCAGATACAACACAATACACAGCGGAGATATGATAGTTTATAGCTAACTGGTGAAGCCTCCTGCTTCCAGCTCTTCCAAGTGAATCTGTAAAATCCCGACTACTCGACTGCCCGTACAAATTTGGGCACCCAAGAGTTTAGGGAAAACAAACAAAATAAACTCTGGGTCAGTCATGGGACTGGTGTGAGTAAACTCCATCCATTTGTTTAACTTTCAAAATCTTTTCGAAAGAAAAGATAATAGTAAGACCAGCCCACACATAAACATGGACGGTTTTTACCTTACTATAACCCAAAACACTTTGATACAAAAATCCAGTGATATTATAATAATGTCTACATCAAATAAATAGAATCTAGTGGAACGCTTGCATCTCACGCTCCACATACATAGTATAAAATCAAAAACCGCATGGCGCTTATTGGAGATTGGATTTCCAACATGACAAGGTATGGAACCACCTTCCGCTAGTGTATCTCTAGAGAGGAATACACTGGGTTCAACAAGAACATCTTGCAACCCGGCCCACACATGACCGACCACTCATTTCGCTTGAGTGTATCGAATGTATATCACCAACGGTTGGGATCAGCAACCGTTTCCCGAATAGGACAGCATCGAATAGAATAAGGAATTAAATGAATCTCTAGATAGGTGATCATACACCTTAATGGGAGCGACCCACATAGCCATGCTGCCTGCCCGATTTCTGTCATTTCCCGGTTGTTGAGTCTTGAGGCTACGATTACGTTCTATTCATTGATAACACAATCACTTTGAATGCCACATTGTCAGATCCGTTAATCACTAGTTGATTTGCACAAATATTCTGGATGTTATGCTAAGGGAATAAATCCGTTGCAACCATATTTATTTATACAGACCAACCCATTAGATCATTGGAAATACTTTGTCAGACATTCATCCATTTACATTCGTTCTGGGATTGAACAAAACCGAAGGCACAATTTCTATAGATAGAAAAAGCCCTTGCACTTTACCCCATCTTTGATTATCTTCATATAATCTGATTCGCAACGCTACTGCCAATACAGAGTGGTTCACGGATAATAATCCGACCGGTCTCTCCATATTGACAACGATGGTCAAAAACTTCGATAGTCTGTGATTTAACTATCGAATAAAAACAAGTGTTTCGATAGTCG
The DNA here is from genome assembly GCA_030737875.1 of Allium sativum. Taxonomy (NCBI): domain Eukaryota; kingdom Viridiplantae; phylum Streptophyta; class Magnoliopsida; order Asparagales; family Amaryllidaceae; genus Allium; species Allium sativum. The sequence goes on from CM060911.1 coordinate 231,043,031, forward strand.
ATGATTTAACTATCGAAGAAAAAAAAACAAGTGTTCATCCAACATATCGAACAAATCACTGGCTCTTTAATTAATATTTCATTAATTAAATCTCTTTTCCATTTCCCTATCAATATTTGTTAAACAAATATTTTCAATAACCATATTGGCACCTCCTTTTATTTTCTACACTTAGAAAATATATTCTATTTAAAATTGAAAACCATTTTTAATAACTTATCTCTTCCCGACTACTTTAATTATACTCAGGAATATTTACTTATATTTTTTCAAAGTTCCACCACTTGGGTTAAAACGAATGTTGTGTAAAACATCGTTACAACAACCCAAAATATTTTATTCAACTAACTATTATTCAACACTTCTCTTCAAGGTTGGATCTTGCTATTTATCAATTAAAAATGAAATCAATCAAGTTGGGGTATTATTACCTCTCAGACCTTGACTGAAAACATCATTAACTTCAAAACAGACAAAATCACTTACCTCGAATAAACACACTATAAAACCCAATTATTCATTTTTAAAACATGTACATGGTTCGCTTTCTATTTCTAATTTATAGATTTCCCTTTTTGTTTAAAATATTCTATTTTCAATTTCGTTTCCTTATCGAATTCAATATATATATCCTTACATTGATTTCTAACTATCAAATTATCTTAAAAATATTCTAACTCCTTAAATTCCCGGAAAATTTCGCCATAACCTCCCCTACACCGGGAGCTTCAAGATATTTCAAATAGCCTCCCATGGCCCTCACCAATCCAAAGAAAAAGAAAAGGCCAAGCGGCTTGCCGATACGGCGCATAAAATCTCATATATGAAATTTAAACATGTACCTTTTTGTCGGGCACATAAATTAAAATCTTCATATACTTCATCCCATACATGTCTAACATATGCTCACCTGTTTTCAATTCAATTCAACTCAATCCAATCGTTTGAATTCAGTTTTGAATCGTTTGAATTCAGTTTCGCTCAATTATTCTTTAAATAGCCATTTTGCCTATTTCTCTTCTTTGTTTGAACATAACATATTCAAACAAAATATTTATCTTGCTCATAACCAAATTGAATTTAAATTTAAATTTCAATTCTAGATTCCTTTTCGATTCCGAATATAAATTTTTAAATCGAGTTCACTTATTCAAAGCCCAATATCAATTCAAATCCCACTAACTAATTACTATTCAAATTAGTTAATTCTATTCAAAAATCAAAAATCGGATTTCTGTTTCAAAAATCATATTCATTTACACAACTTGAATTCGCATATATTTTACAACTCAACTCTGAAATTTTCTAAATAGAAATTCAGATTTTATTCGCTTAAAATCCCTTTTATAAAATTTAAATAAATCGTTATGGTTTTAAAATGGATATGGCGTTGCTTTTCAAAAAAATTGATTTTGATATAACTCAAAATCTATACGACGAAATTCAGATTTTTCTCTTTCATTAGAAAACTATTACCAAATCGGTCCTGACGTTTCTTGTTTCAAAGAATTCCAACTTCAATTGAGTTCTGTATATTCAATTGAAGTTCGAATCGCCAATTTACGAACTGCAGCGCTGTGGCGAGTTCGTTTTAATTATATTTATGTATATAAAATTTCAACTTCGTTTAGAATAAATTCAACTCCATTTTAACTCTATTTGAATTTTTCTTGATTCAAACTCCATTTTCACTTTTATTTGAATTCTATATTAAAATTCCAATTTCACTTCTATTTGAATCCTCTATTCAAATTCCATATTTCAAATTCCATTTGAATTATATAGTTAAATCCCATAGTTTAAAATTCCATTTGAATGCTATATTCAAATTCTACAATTTAAATTGCATCTGAATTCCTTTTTGAATTCTACATTCAAATTCTATATTTATTCTATTTGAATTTCAAATATTCAAACTCCAATTCAATTCTATTTTGAAATTTCAAATATTCAAACCCCTTTTTAACTCTATTATTCAAATTCTACTTAAATCCTCTTATTTGAATTCTATTTCAAATTCCCGTATTCAAATTCTATTCACATTCCTATATTCAAATTATATATTTGAATTTCCTTTAAATTTTCTATATTCAACATCTATTTAAATTTCTATTTCAAATTCTAGATTTGAATTCTCTTTGAATTTCTATATTCAATTTCTATATTAAAATCCCATTTGAATCTCTATATTCAAATTCTATATTTAAACTCCATTTGAATATCTATATTCAAATTCTATATTTTAAATTTCATTTTGAACTTCCTTTATTCAAATCCATTTGAATTCCTTTGAATTCAAATTCTATTTCAATTCTCCATTTGAATTCAAATTCTGTTTCAAATCTCCATTTGAATTTCTATTTTCAAAACTTCATTTGAATATCTATATTCAAATCTAATTTCAATCAAATTGAATTACCTATATTCAAATTCCATTTTTAAAATTTCTTTATTCAAAATTCAATTTACTTTTGATATTCAAATTCTATATTGAATTCCTTTATATTTTCTATATTCATTCTTTAAACAAGTCTTGATTTCAATTCCTCTTGAAATCGATATTTCTACTTTTGGAAATTAGATTTCCCTTTTCAATTTCACACTCGTATTTTCATTTCTGAATTATCCAATGATAATTCTTTTTGCTTCATTTATAAATTGCGTTGATAAAAGAACTATTTATAACTTCTTTTATAAAAGAACTATTTGTTTTATTTTTCAACAAGTTTATTTTTCAAATCTATTTAAAAATTCAAATTCTATTTTTTCAAAAATAGAATTTCCCCTTTAAATCTCAAATACCCCTTACCGCGATATTTTTAAATATCAACCTTTGGGCCCAGTGGAATTCAAACACCAAAGCAACCAATTATTTATTTTCTAAAACATCATATATGACAGTATATATGCAAACAAATAAACGAACAGATAATATATTTTTGAGGAATCCAGTTGGATTCCTCCAACCTGTTTTCCCTGCATCCACAGACGTTAGTCAACAGAAATAATACCCATCCTGCTTCGAGGCAGGATATTGCAGTATAAAGGGGATCCACTTATTTATGTGGGCGTAGGGACATCCGCTAATGATACTGCGGGCATCCGCTAATGAAACTGCGGGAATCCAACCAATCACCAAACCAATATATATATATATATATATATATAGCAAGCCTAAACAACTAATATATTTAAAGCAACCAGAAATATTCAAACAAGCAGCAAACAATTATCTTTAACGAATAAAAATAATTTTAAATAAAAGGTGAGTGAGATTTACTCACCGTGGTTGCAGTTGTCGAATATCCTGTTTATTTCCAAATCATCGGCTACGAATCTTCTCGAATGAATTCGCACCTACGATGATTTTATTTAAATTTACGGATTAAACATTTATTTATTTTAAATTAACAATCTCAAAGAACAAATAACTATCCTATATTTTTTCCTTCTTTTAATGATTATTAAATGAAATTTTGCTTGACAAATAAAATTAAACTAACCTACGTATTTCTAAACACTAAACCATGTAGTTTTAAATAAATTAATTAAACCAAATTAATTTCCTTAATAAGGTTTCATGTAAAAATATACTAAAATTTAATTCTCTAAACCCCATGGTTTGAAAAGCAAATGATTTCAAATTTTAGTCACTTATCAAGTTTACAATTTATATAAGAATTCAAGTCAATTAAAGTTATATTAACATTCTGTTAACTAAAGAAACTAACCTAAATACGCTAATCACCTTCCAGGCTTGGAATTTAGGAACCCATCATACTTTTGATGCTTCCTTCTATCACCTCTCCCTTCATCAAGAACGTTGCCTTGCCCTTCTGCTCTATACGAACACAGAGACCAAGATCGTTGAGTTGCCTGCTCCTAAACATTGACCTGCTACCATACGCATTTCCTTCAGTTGACCGAAATTCTCCAAACAATCACCTTCCCAGTTCAACTTCATTTGAATCACCCTAGATTTGAACCCGCAATCCTCTCACAACTCGAAGAACAACGTCCTCAACCATTCAATACGACTGAACTTCCTCACTGATGAACACTCCAATGCCGACACCTTTCAATTTCGCAGGAAATACTCCACTCGATGGTCCTTGCCCCATAAAAATCCAACCCTTAAATCGAACTCGCCTGTTTTAACCCATCGCGACCCCTTTCTCCTGCAATCGCAAGTGCCTTCAGCACCTACTCGAGTTCCAGACTTCGTCGCGGTCTTCGATTTCGACTTCTGGAACTTGCGATTCAATTCTTTTTTTTTATAATAGGAGGAATCGCTTTTTGTGATTTTCAGGGAAAAAGAACGGAAGGGGAAAAATGAAAAGGATCTCACGATGGACCTGGGTTTTATAGGAGAGAACAGGGAACAATAGTACGCAGCTATTAAATTCCATGTCTGCTTGATATCAAAAGGAAGAGGCAAATTTTCGTGCTCGAGGAAGATAAGCTGCGTGAAAAAAATATCGGCTATTTATAATTGATTTGATTTAAAGAGATTCTCACTTTATTTTAAACAGATATCGATTTGATTTTGATCCTATCCACAATCAAATATTTCGGGGTTCATTAATTGAAATCACGAACCGCTATTCTAGTGTACTGACCGACATTTTAATGTAATAACCCTATTCTGAACTCAACAGTAAATATTCTAAAATTAAATTTCAACATATATACCATATTAAATTAATATAAAATAAATTTAAATTCGAAAACCACAAATTCTTTGAATTAAATTATTATTTATTATTGTATATATCAAATAAAATTCCTACTTATCATCTGAATCATTTTGATTCAGTTTTTAACTTCGATTTCAATTATATTTTGAATTACAATAATTTAATATATTCGATATTAAATCAATAGCTAAATATAAAATTCATTTATATTATCAATTCGATATTTAAAACCATACTAAATATTTAAAATAAACTGTTCAAAAATCCGGGTCATTACAAGTTAAATCTGAAATTTAAACTAGAAATTGAGTTAAAACTCTGGAGAATTGGATAAGTGTTTGTAAATGGATTTGGATTAAAAATAAGGAAAATTTAAGATCCTGGGAGATCTTAAATTGTTTTACAAGCAGTGTGAATTATATTTTGAATTGAATTTCAAAGTGGAAATGTTTAGAAATGGTTTTATAGTATTGAACTCACTTCGATCGCTGGAAAATAGATTCTGATGATGACAGCTGCATCATCAGTATTCATTTTCGAGTTGTAAGTGACGAATTACTACCAAAGATACTGTTTTGAATTTGTTTTGGGAAAGACAAGTTGTGTTGAATTTCAAAATGGGATTTATAATATAGAATTTGAATAATAGAATTTGAAATTTTAAATAGATTTGAAATATTAACTTGTTTTAAAAGAAATAAAACGAGAAGTTCCTTAATAAACGAAGTTTATAAATAGTTCTTTTATAAATGAAGTTTATAAATGAAGTGAAAAGAATTATCACTGGATAATTCAGAAATAAAAATACAAGTGTGAAATTTAAAGGGAAATCTATTTTCCAAAGGTAGAAATATCGATTTCAAAAGGAATTGAAATCGAGACTTATTTAAAGAATGAATAAAGAAAGTTTGAAAAGGAATTTGAATAAAGGAAGTTCAAACATAGAATTTAAATAAGAAAATTCAAAGGGGATTTAAATAAGAAAATTCAATGGGGATTTGAATATAGAAATTCAAAGGGAGTTTGAATATATGAAATTCAATGGAATTGAAATAGAGTTCGAATACAGAAATTCAAATGAGATTTGAATAAAGAAGATTTAAATAATGGAAAATTGAATATAGAATTCATATAGAGTAATAATAGGATTTGAATATAGAAATTCAAAGGGAGTTTGAATATATGAAATTCAATGGAATTGAAATAGAGTTTGAATATAGCAATTCAAATGGAATTTGAATATAGAATTCAAATGGAATTTAAACTATAGAGTTTGAATATATAGAATTTGAATATAGAATTCAAATGGAATTCAAACTACAGAGTTTGAATATATAGAATTTGAATATAGAATTCAAATGGAATTTAAACTATAGAATTTGAATATATAGAATTTGAATAGAAATTGAATAGAATTAACTAAGTCGAAGAGGAATTAGTTAATCGAGTTTTGAATTTGAAGTTGAACTTTGAAAGGTTAATTGGATTTATAAATGGATATTCGAAATCGAATATAGAACTTAAATTTGAAATTTGGATTCAAATTAGTTAATAAGCAAGTTAAAATATATTTGAACATGTCATGTTCAAATATAAAGTGAAATAGACTAAAGAGTTAATTAACAAATTAATTAACGAATTGAGTTAAAACGATCAGGTATAGTTAAAATAGATTGGGCAGGTATAAACATACATGAGATAGGTATGGATAGCGTATGAAGGTATATAAATAGAATGCTCGACGAAAAGGTATGTATTTAATTCATATATGAGATTTTATGCGTCGTATCGGCTAGCCGCTTGGCTTTTTCTTTTTCTTTTTCTTTGGATTGGTGAGGGCCATGGGAGGCTATTTGAAATATCCCGATGCTCCTGGTACATAGGCGGTTATGGCGAATTTTTCCGGGAATTTAAGGAATTATAATATTTTTAAGATAATTTGATAGTTAGAAATCAACGTATCGATATATATATATAGAAGTCGATAAGAAAAAAAATTTAGAGATAGAATAGTAAAATCAAAAAGGAAGACTAAGAATAAAATCTAGTAAGAATAGAAAGAGGAAGCGTATACGTGTTTAAAAGTGAATAAGTAGTTGTATGGTATTGATTATTCGAGTAAGTAGTCATATCTGTTTTGACGTTATAAATGTTATTCAGTCAAGGTCTGAGAGGTAGTTATACCCTAACTTGATTGATTTCATTATTAACAAATAAATAGTAAGATTTCAGGCTTGAAGATCAATGTTGAATAAGAGTTAGTTGAATATAGTATTTGGGTTGTCGTAACGATGTTTTACACAACATCCGTTTTAACCCAAATAAGTGTAAACTTGGAAATATAATAAAGAATATTTCCTAAGTATAGAAATAAACGAGATCGAAAAAGAGATAAGTAATTGGAATATTTTCCAATTATAAATAGCATATATTTTCTAAAGTTTAGAAAATAAAGGAAGGCGATATTCAGAAATGTTTTCCAAATAACATAAAAGGCCAATATGGTTATTGAAAATATTTGGTTAACAAATATTGATAAAGAAATAAAGAAGTGATTTAACTAATGGAATATTAATTAAGGGCTCAGCGACATGTTCAAAAGGAAAATTGGATTTTTGAAAAGAGTAAACTGTTTAAAAACTCCCAAGGAAAGACTGTTTGAATTAAAAACAAATTTAACAGAAATTTGTGAAAGCAAATTTGAATTAAAGTAAAGCCAGTAAAGTGGTAACTGAGATTGAATTAGAATGATATCAAGACAAATTGGATTATGAGATTCAAATTTGAAGTGTAATGTGATAATCAAGTTAAGAGTTGGGAATCAAGAAGAAACTCGAGTTGAAATGATATTTGGCTCGGATATAAGCGAATGGTTGTGTTGTGGATAAAAGCAGATTGGAATTTGATTGGGATGACCCTTGTATCTGCTGAATTGATAACATGTGGAAAGGATATAACGATATGCCGACAAAAGGTACAAGTTTATATTTTTATTGGATATAAGATTTATGAGCCGAATTGGTAAGACGCTTGGCTGTTTGATTTTCTTTTGGGTTGGAGATGGCCCAGAGAGGCGAGTTGGAGTTTGACCGATTGACTAATACAAAGGAGGTGCTGGCGAAATTTTTCGAAAAGTTAAGGCGTTAGAAAATTTTCAGGATTTCTGAAAATTTTCGTTGATAAGAATTAATTAATAATTTAATTGAAATTAAATTGGTTTAGTTGAAACTGAAGATTTAGAAGTGAACAAATATGTTCTAACCAGTCGATAGGGTCATCCCCTACCTTTTAGCAATTTCGAGGACGAAATTATTTTAAGTGGGGAAGATTGTAATGACCCGCATTGGCAGAGGTATTATAATTAATTTATTTAATTATATAAATAGTGATATAGTGAATTAAATGGTCGTGGAATTAAATAATGGGGAATATTTAATTAAAATAATAAATTTAAATAATATATTTAATTCTGAAATAATCAGAATTGGCTGAAATGGCGATATGGTGTGAACCGGATCATCTGTGATATTTAATTCAGCTTGGATTTGAATTTGAATAACGAATATATTATATAAAAGACAGTTTGAACGTAGAATTTTAATATAATTAAAATCGAGCTTGAAATGGCGCTGCAGTTCGTAAATTGGCGATTCGAACTTCAACTGAATGTACGTGATTCGTTTTAAGCCGGATTTCTGTGAAACAAGAAACGTGTGGAGCTGGTGGAGTATATCTTTCAAGTGGAAGAGAAAAATCGGGATTTCGTCGTGTAGATTTTGATTCACGTCCAAATCAAATTTTAGAAAAGTCGCTGTGGAATTCCTTTATAATTTATAAAGGAATTATTTATATTTTAAAAAGGAATTTCAATATAAATCGAATATCGGGTTGATCCTGATTTGAAATATCGAGTTAGAAATCCATATAGGGTTTTCTGAACTATATGGTATTCCACTGTGAATATATATGATAATATAAATTTATAAACATTTAATTTAATTATAATTAAATATATTTATATATTTAAATGGGTCATCCAGAGCTTTAAAGATAGCCACTTTTGCAAACGAAGTCGGAATTCGACGAAACTAATTTTGTTGGATCTGCAATGTCAAATAGTTGTTAGATTTTCAGTTTCGTGATTTTTAGAGTCACTGTGTGGCCGTACGGATTTTTAATGTGAGAAACAGTCGATATTTTGACCTTTAAAAATACGCTATGTGAGCATACGAAGTCGGAATTTGACGAAACCAGTTTCATTGGGACAGTAATGTAAAACTGTAGCTGCATGTCCAGTTTCGTGATTTTTAGGTATCATATGTAACCATATGAATTTTTAAAGTGCAGAAACGAGTATAAAATGATAAAAAGAAAAATATCTACACAAATATCTTTGAAAATATCTAGATATTTTATAAGCCTATAAATAGCCACAAACATCCTAAACCTAATCCCTCTCATTTCTTTCTGATCAACAATGTTGTAGCCACCGCACTTTTCTTTGAAAACATTTCGCTACTTTCAAAAATAAGAATAATTCAAATAAATTGCTAGAAATTCCAAAACTTGTATCAATGAGAAGCTGGAAGGATTCTCTATGATATTGTATACTTATTGTAAGACGCGATGCTGATTTTTCTAGCATTGGAAAGCCTACATTAAACCTAGGGCTGACGATTTCAGCGAATTGAAGCATTAATTCAAGTTTTCATGGTTTGTTTTGGGATCGGGAGGTGAATTCACACCTTGGGTGCTAATTTGGTGGAGTTCGGTTCAAAATGGTGTCGCACCCTGTAGCAAGCGTGAGCTCGGGCCTGGATGTCGGGTTTTGATAGGGGACGCCGAGTGTTGTGTTGAGGAGTTGAGGGAGATGAGATTTAGACGAGGAGTATATTGGTTTTGGTTTGAAGCGAAATGGTAGAGTAACGAGCGTGATGTGGTGGTTGAAAGGATCGTCAATGGCTTTGAAGCCTGGTGGAGTTTTTCGTTTGGGAGGGAAAGGAAGAAACGGGTTGGGCTTGAGAGGAATGGGCCGAGAGTTTAAGGAGGGGTAAAGCCCAATTTAATTTATTAAGTTTTATTTTAATTTAAATATGTTTTTAAAACTTTGAATGTTGATATCTTTTGCATACCTGATCGGATTTGCATGAAACAAGATCCGTTGGGATCGTATGGACGGAAGCATCCCAATGGAAATGACTGGGAGTGGATTGGTGCTCGTTAGAATTTATGGTGAAATAAACTGTTTGATTCAAATCAAATAACAGTTTATCGTTCTTTAACAATGAACTGCAAATGTGAGTAAATCTCACTAACTGTAAACAGTTTATAATTTCATGTTATATTTTTAGAACTGTTATATATTGGCTGATTGACTGTGTGTTGACTGTTTGATTGAACTGCTAGTCAGTTAGTTGAATTTCTATATTGATTCTGTTTAACAGAATATATCATATGGAACTGAAAGTGATGTTGATTTTATTGTATAACATCTGTGGATGCAGGGAGACAGGTTGGAGGAATCCGACTGGATTCCTCAACATTTATTTACTATTTTCATATATTGTGATATATGATGTGATGTATATCTGTTATGGATTATGTGTGTTAGAATGATGTTGATCATTGTTATTCGATATTTTAAATATCATAAAAGACCCTGGGATGTAAAAAGAATTATTTCAATGTATATTGAAATAAAGGGATTTTATAAAATCAACAGATTTTATAAAAGGAAATATTTCGAAAGTAAATAAAAGGGAAAATGTTTTTAAAATGAATAGAGTTTTATAAAAGGGAAAAATGTTTTTAAAACGAATAGAATAGAAAAAAGGAAATAACTAGAGTAGAATAAATAAAGATATACAAGGAAATATTTGTAAACCATTTACAAATAGGATTGAAAAGGAAATAGTGTAAAACCATTAGCAAATAGATTAGAACGAGAAAGGTTTGTAAACCATTTACAAATCAATCAGAAAGAGAAATGTTTGTAAACCATTTACAAATGAGATTGAATAGGGGATATTTGTAAAACACATTTACAAATAGAATTAAAAGAAAGGGAAATCATTTGTAATGTGAAGTACAGTTACTAAAAGTAAATCTTTATCAATGAATAGTTTAATTGAGTTAAAAGGAGTTAACCGATGTTAGTTTAATCAAAAGGAGTTAATCGATGTTAGTTTAATCGAGTTAAAAGGAGTTAATCGATGTTAGTTTAATCGAGTTAAAAGGAGTTAATCGATGTTAGTTTAATCGGAGGGAGTTAATCGGTGTTAGTTTAATCAAAAGGAGTTAATTGATGTTAGTTTAATCGATTAGAGTTAAAGCAAATGAGTTAATCGAATATAGTTTATTCGAAAGGAATTATCGAATTTGGTTATTCGAAGGAGTTATCGAATTTAGTTATTCGATGGAGTTAATCGATTAGAGTTAAAGAAAATGAGTTAATTGAATATAGTTTATTCAAATATAAAGTAAACAGAGTTAATCGAATATAGTTTATTCTAATAGAATTAAATGAGTTAATCGAATATAGTTTATTCGAATAGAAAGTAAAAGGAGTTATCGAATATAGTTTATTCGAAAGGAGTTAAGTGGAACGAGTAAATAAATAGCGTTAGTCCAATAGAGTTAATCCAATAGCGTTAGTCCAATAGAGTTAAGTCATATGGGTTAATCGAATAGAGTAAATTGAATAGAGTTATCGAATATACCTTATCGAAGGAAAGAATTATCGAATAGAGTTCATTTGAAGGAGAGTTACGTAAGGAAGTGTTAAAGAAATATAAAGTGAACTTTGCCTATTTCAAAGTTAGAAATGTTGTTCAGTTAAGGTCTGAGAGGTAGTTCTACCCCAACTTGATTGGCTTCGTTTTTAACTAAGTAATGGTTAAGGTTCGGCAGTAAAGGATGGTTAAGTGAATCTAGTAATTAAGGGAAATGGTTTGAGTTGGCATCGCGATGGTTTGTGAAACATCTGTCTAAGTCCAATTAAGGAGTTTTGGAAAGGTTTTCCAAATAAGAACCAGAAATGTTTTCTGATATAGAAAACAAGAAATGGAAATGTTTTCCAATGGTAATAACATATATTTTCTAAATTTAGAAAATAAGAAATGTTGAATATAGGGAAACGGGAGATAAGTAAATTAATGAACTAAGGAGATATATGATTGATGATTGATTGTCAGAATTTCTATTTGGAAATAATATCGTTGTTTGCACACCTATTTTTCTTTGATGGTTAAATCACAGACTATCGAAGTTTTGACCATTTTAACGTTGTTAATATGGAGAGACCGGTTGGATTATTATCCAAAGAACCACTCTGTATTGGCATAAGCGTTGCGAATCATATATGCCAAAGATAATCGAAGACGGAGTAAAGTGCAAGGGCTATTGTATAAGACTTAGATAACAGTGTGTAAGATGGATGTATTGAATAGTGCCTTCAGTTCATCCTGTTCCTGGATGACTTGTATGGACGGATGTCTGACAAAGTATTTCCAGACGATCACGTATATTGATTTCTCCAACTGTACCAAGAGTGGAAGCGGAGAAGGAAACTTCTTTTAGCTAACACATAATGTATGGTTGAGGACGTCAATCGGTGATTTGATGGATTTGACGATGTGGCATTCAAAGTGAATCTGGTGTGATGATAAAGCGTAGCTTCTAACCTCATGTAATAACCCGGAAAATGTGAACCAATTTAAAATTTTTAAATTTGGTTATTACCAAAGAATTTGAATAGTTGAAATAGCCTATTTCAATTTAATATAGAATTGGGTATAGTATTGCAGTTTGGAATTTTGAATACAAACTTTGTCTGACTGTACCGGGTGGAAAATATAACGGATTTTAGCGAAACTGAAAATATTTAAATCTATTTATGAATACCTTTCTAATGAATCCGAAAAATCGAAGTCTCATAACGGAAATCAAAAGTTATGGCCAAATGAATTTTCAGAAAGGTCGCTATATAGCATATATAACCCTTGAAAATTGATATTTTGCATACGACCTCGGAATTCGACGAAACCACTTTTGTTGGGTCCGGGATGTCAAATTATTGCTAAGTTTCAAATTTCATAATTTTTGAAGCTAGTATGTGAGCGGGGAAAAAGAAAATGTGATTGGTCAAATTCTGTTAAAATGGGTCGACCTAAAAATGGCCGTTTTTCAAACGAGCTCAGAATTCAACGAAACTGGTTTTGTTAGGACCGTATCGTCAAAACAAAGCTAGATTTATTTTTCTGGAATTTTTCGATTCAGTTTGTGGCCCTGGCAAATTGAAATGTACGTTTAAATTAAATATCGAATGTTTTATATTTTAAATTGAAAAATAACTGACTGTAACAGTCGAATTGGCCAACGAAACATATCCCATTGTGTCCGGAATGGGGGTATTTAGCTAGGGGCGACAGTCGTTGGGTTTAAAAAGGAGTCCGTTTGCAAAAACACTATTTAAAACTTCCTATAAAGCTCGGACCAATAGGAATTTTTCTTTAAAAAAAAATACGAAGGAAACCCTAGCCGCCAGCGATTTGGACGACTCAGGAAGCACGAAGCTTCTCGTCGATTTTGCCGCCGCCTCAGTCGATTTCGCCGCCTCCGCCAGTTAAAGCTTCTGACCGCCTTAGTCCCCTCTCCACATCCGACCCAGTCTCGCCACCATCAGAGGCGCCGCCATCGAGTTCTGACGCTCCAAAGTCGGCACATTTAAGCCGCCGCCCAGGGTTCATCTCGACGTCGAACTGGAAGAGACTGGTGGTGCCAGAATGCTCTTCCCTCCCTCGTCGACGTCCGACAATCTGATCAACCTATAGAGCAACGAATCGAGAGAAAAATCAAAACCTAAATTTGAGCAGGTTTGAAAACTAACGGGTTATATAATTTTAAACTGTTTTTACACTATAAAGCGTTGCAAAACTTTGAAAAATAATATCTTTTTCGTTCTTCAATGAAATTTGATGAAACAGGAGACACCGTGACCGCAAGGAGGCTCTCTACATTCTAGAAGAAGCTGCGGATTTTTCTGACCTTCCTACGATTTTTACCACTGCAATAACCAATGTGAGGAATCTAAACTATTTGTGTGAATGAAATCGTGTTGTATAAATTATATAAGCGAAGTGTAAATTATGTACGCATTGTATACCTCATGTACATGTGTTGTATAAGTTATATTAGCGATGTATAAATTATACGAGCGTTGAATGAAACATATATGCTTTGAATTGTGATGAAATGCAAGTGGATTATTATATTATATATATATACTCCCCTCGTCCACAGACCATGGACGATATTTATTGCTTGTGATTGACGTGATATTATATGGTATGACGAATGGTTGGAAATAATTGTTTGTGGTTGATATTGTGGTTGAAAAATACCTTTGTGGTTGAAAAATACCTTTGTGGTTGAAAAATACCCTCTTGTGGTTGAAACAAATTAGAATAGGATTGTGGAATTGAAAATAAAACATGCCGCCTACGTGCGAACTAGATGCATGATCCCATTGTCAAAAACCGTGAGGTATTAAGGTAGAGCGAGGAGCCGTACTAGGGACGGTCCCGGTTTTAAATACCCTGTCGTTATTCTGCCGAAATTTTCTGAAATATTTATGTGTTAAAATAATTTTCATTCGTTGAAATAAATTACATATGCTATATCGAATATTCATGTGTTGAGTTGCAATTCATTCGTTGAGTTGAAATTCATGTGTTGAATATTATTTGAATTTAAACAAATAGCTTTTGCGATAAAAATCACATTTTTATATATATTACAAACTATATCGAATATTCATGTGTTGAGTTGCAATTCATTCGTTGAGTTGAAATTCATGTGTTGAATATTATTTGAATTTAAACAAATAGCTTTTGCGATAAAAATCACATTTTTATATATATTACAAACTATATCGAATATTCATGTGTTGAATTGCAATTCATTCGTTGAGTTGAAATTCATGTGTTGAATATTATTTGAATTTAAACAAATAGCTTTTGCGATAAAAATCACATTTTTATATATATACAAACTATATAGAATATTCATGTGTTGAATTGCAATTTGTTCGTCGAGTTGAAATTCATGTGTTGAATGTTATCATCTTTTAAAAATAAAATGAATCGACAATGAAAACTATATTTTTATTGTGAATATGAAGTGCTAAAAATACACACGTGTCGAATAAATATTTTTGATGATAAAAATATTTCTTTTATCATGTATACGCTTAGATAAAAATACACACGTGTTGAAATAAATAATAGTTCGCTAGAAATATTATTATTAGCTTTGTTCTGCATATATATACATGTGTTGAACAGGAAAAATGGATTAGCTGTAGAGTAAAGAAATTATTTGCGTGCCCGACAAATAGGTAAACCTTGATGAGTTGGCTGCGCAATTTTATTTATATATCAACTCCTGTGAATGCCATTGGATGCGGAGTGCTGGTTATTCTGTGTGAAATAACAAATAACGCCATAGGATAGTAACAATTAATTTTGAACTACACTACATGGCATACTTCTTGACGATAGGCATACTTCATCATATTCCACATAAGCAACTGGAGCTTGTGTGACGAGGTGGAAGATTAACCATACAAGCAAGAGGCTTGTATGGCGATGACTATATACTAAAGGTTGAAGTGATGACTGATATGGACTATATAAAATATAACGATAAATCGCCAGATTGATAAAAACCCCACACGGGTATGGAGTTGACAATAATCACGTCGCTCCAGTTATTAGATACGGCACATGGACTATTTATTTCCACACGGAAACGGGGTGACGAGAATTTATTCTCTGGAGTGATTATCAATACATGCTCCCCCGTAAACACCAAAATATATCACTATAAATATGTGAATGCTTTTTAGGATTTATTGGGTACCTAATACGGCCCAATAAATTTCCAAACCCCTCCCCGTACAAAGGAGGTTATGGCGAAATTTTTCGAAATATTAAGGCGTTAGTGAAATATTTGAAGTAAAAACGAAGTTGAAAATATAGAATGAACTATAGTTGAAATAATAGAATGAACTATATTTATATATATAAATATAAATATAATTAAAAGGAATAGAGGCCGTGCAGTTCGTGTTTCGGAATCGTAATTTGAAACAATTAGCGCGAGAAATCCGACCATCGGATTTTCCCGAAACCGCAACCGCTGGGTTCGCCTTGGAAATATCTTTCCAACGGCACCAACCTTGTAAAAATCCAACGGTTGGATTGTCCGGAATGTTTAATTCAAATCTAAAGAAAAACAGCGCCAGAATCGTTTATATTTATATATAAATATAAATATAATTAAATTAAATCGAATAACGACGCTGCAGTTCGAATTTTGAAACTGTAACTTCAAACGACTAGTGTGGAAGATCCGACCGTCGGATTCTCACGAAACTAGAACCGTTGGGTTCGCTTTGGGAATATCTTCCCACTGATATAGACTTTGTAGAAATCCAACGGTTAGATTTTCCGATATGTGTAAAACAAATTAAGGGAAAAACAGCGCCAGTGCCACGGCACGACCTGAAACGTCGTTTAATTAAATATGGCCATTTTTAAATAAATAAAAATGGCGAAGAATAGTTATAAAATATTATAAGCAACATAGATTGAAAATAAACCAATTGGGCTTGAATTGTTTGATATTTGATGGTTGTATGTGTTTGACACGAAAATAACACTAAAGAACTGAAAAATGGATGTCGAATAATATAACCATAGAAAGAATCGATTTAAATTCTAATGAGGTGAATTATTTGAAAAGGCCGAGCTAACCCTAATTTCAAATAATTTATCGAGCGATTCGAATTGGAAATTGCAAAGACGATTCAAGACCGACGATCTTCGTATCGGTTGGATGGGCGCTACTGAGGTTCCTGACCGGAGTAGCTACCGGAAAGGGACGGAAGTAGTAGCCGTCTGAACGTATGTGTTGATTGGACGGATATACGAGGAATTTGACGCCTCCGGTTTCGTTCAGACCCAGAACGGACTTGTAAATGGACTGTGTGTCTGACATTGGATTTTGTTCTATACTGATTGATCTCTGTTAAATATATATCTGTTTGGCGGTGGAGAATTTATTCTTTTGCTTAACGCCCTTCTCTGAGACATACGAGCTCAGGGGTTATATATCGATGGAAATCAATCGTATGGAGTGGACTGCCTATGTGGCATGCCAAGATGTTGTGATCAAGGCTTCTGTTGCAAAGCAAAGTCTTGTGGATGATGATCAAAGCAAGGTCTACGTAGCCTGGCTCTGTGTATTTCGTAGATTCGCGAACCTCACACCCCGGTATGAGTTAAAAACGGGATAAGGACCCAAGGACATTATGACGTTTCTTTCTAGCTATGGTGGTGTCAGTGACTTACCAGCCCTGACATTTATATCTATTTTTCACCTATGTGGTTGTTGGAATGCGAGGCGCCTCGATATAGGTCTGTAAGGACCGGGAAACGTGTGTTCAGGAATTGCCAATCCTCAAACGTAACAGAGGACCGGCCTTGGAGGATCCAGGGTTACCCAGAGTGTGTAGTCCTGAGGCATTTGCTAGAGTGTCTCGAAGTGGAGAGGAGCTTGCCCCTTGCCTCGACTCATGACGGAAATCCAATTTCCAATACGAAATAACGGACTTGATTGTAGAACTAGTATGGCGACATAGTAGATGGTAGTTATGCCGCCTATGATTGATATTTATGATGTTATTCATTTTTGAAACATATATGCACTAGTAATAATATCAAATGATTTTGCTTTATACGTATCAAGCATATTTGGCTATTATAAGGTAAAACTCTATCCTCCGGCTTGCGTTGCATTGTATGATGGGACCTGAGTCTTATAATGGCTTCATTCTTTCTAAAAGCATTGCGTTGTTTTAAAAGAATTTACTTTGTTTTAAATGCACTAGAAATCACTGGAGTAAACCCGTTCCGCGAAAGTGGCGTGGTCCTATGATTTGCTTATTACTATTGTTTAACTATTAAATAGATTCCTCATACCAGTCCCCATGACTGACTCGTTGTTTGTTTCACTTTGCAAACGCGGGTGCCCTTATTTTCACACGGGCAGCCTAGTACACAGGTGACAGGTTGTTTTTGGCTCTGCACTGCTGCATAGATTGCATTTTTGGCTCATGGCGAGGCTGACTTCACAGAGATGACTTTGACATTTTCCGCCATTATTGTTCTTATATTATGATTCCGCCACGGGCGATGCAGACTGATTTACTTTCCGTATTTCTTACTATATGTATATGTATTCTGCCTTCAGCGATGTAGACTGATACCCTTATTATGTCTCACTGCATGTATGTATTCCGCCTCTGGCGATGATGACTGATCACTTTCCTTTTTATTTACTAAGTTATATCCTACGCTATGCTATTCTGATGTTATTACATGTTGTGATTCCGCTGTCATATCCATGTAAAATTATTCTATTTATTGTTTTTGCTATTATCTGTTCTCTGCTATGATGATTAATGTGTTATATTCCAATGATTATCCTTAATACCGCCCCTCGGATTTTGGGATCGTCACAGTTGGTATCAGAGCTTTGGTTAACCTTAGTTCCGGGATCTAACACATTAAGCACCTCGTCAGAATAGAATCAGTAGTGTTCTAATGCGAGTAGCTCTTTAGAGATAGGATTAGCAATGTCCTAGAATGAGCTAAGCAGATTAGCAAAACAATTTGATCAGTACATCATCATTATCTTTCCTTGTATTCCCCTGCTTTATCATATATGAAAATTTATCAAATCTGTGAGCTTGACTCTTTTCTTGCTTGTACAGTATTCTCTTAGATGGCTACACGAGCAGCAGCAGCTAGAGGAGGCCGTGGAGGCCGAGAAGATGCAGCAGGAGGACGGGGGAATATCCCCGTAGTTGTGGAAGGCCCTATTGTTCAGCCACCAGCACCTGAGGACTTTGAGCTAGACAAAGTTGCGAAGAGGTATAGAAATCTTGGGGGAAAACCCTTTACTGGCACTGGTACAGTGACCGAGGCTATAGCTTGGTTGAAGACCTGTGAGAAAATCTTTGAAGGCATGGGTATGGGAACCAACAACAAAGCACGACTTGGCATTTGGCTCCTACAGGAGGAAGCAGAGCTGTGGTGGGATGCCATTACCTCAGAGGATGCAGCAGGTACTGTCAGGACCTGGGAGCAATTCAAAACTATGTTCAATGAGAAGTTTGTACCTGAACAAGCTCTGGAGAGGATGCGAGAGCAGTTTGCTAATCTCCAGCAAGGAGATCTCTCTATTCAGGATTACCTTAATAAATTCACCCAGTTGTCGCGCTATGCTCCAGAGCTGATTATGACCAACAAAGCAAAGAACAAGAGATTCATATTTGGGCTAAAGCGCAAGTACCATGACAGAGCTATGAGCAACATCAAACTCTCCTTTTCAGAATTAGTAGAAATGGCTTGCAATTATGAAGATATGGATGAAAGACACGCTAGCCAAGACCGCGCCAAAAGCCAAGCTGGGAATAAGCGCAAGGCGTCAGCAGATCAACCCGAGTCTAGCATTACAGCGGCCGCTACTCAAAAACCTGGAAAGATCCCCAAAGGAAATTGCTACAACTGCGGGAAGCCAGGTCATTTTTCAAATGTATGCAAAGCCCCGAGGAAACCAAAGGCAAATGACTCAGCCGAATGCTACAACTGCCATAAGAAAGGGCACTATAGCAGGAACTGTCCTCTGAAGCAGAATGCACAAGTGGCTCATGTGTATGACCGGGGGGCCCCGCCAGCTATCACCGATGGATCAGGTAAACCCGACGTCTTGGGAGGTACACTTACCATTAAAAATATTCCCGTTTCTGTACTTTTTGATACTGGTGCATCACGTAGCTTCATTTCTGGTAACATTGTTCACAAGTTAAAATTGAAAAGAAGAATTCTAAAAGAACCAATTAAAGTTCAAAACCCGATAGGAGGTTCTGTTAGTCTCAGTTCGTACTGTAGGGTGCCTATCTCTTACTCTTTCTATAAGTTCTCTTTTGATTCGGTTGTTATGGACCTTTCCGAATTTGATATTATATTGGGGCTGGACTGGTTGACAAAATATAAGGCTAAAGTTAGATGTGCCGAACGAATCGTTAAAGTCAAAACGAAGATTGGACCTATATGTATACCATGCCATGGCTCCGAAATTAATAGTACAGAATTTTGGTCTTCTTTAGAAGTTACTCCCCCTTCAATAGAAAAGATACCGGTTGTTAAAAACTATGCGGACGTGTTTGAAGAAGTAGAAAACTTACCGCCGCAAAGAGAAATTGAATTCAGGATAGATCTAATTCCTAACGCCCGACCAGTAGTGCATCCGATAAGAAGAATGGCCCCGAAAGAAAAAGAAGAGTTAGGTAGTCAAACCCGAGAATTACTTTGGAAAGGTCTGATCAGACCGAGCTTTTCAGCGTGGGGAGCAGCAGTGGTATTTGTCCCGAAATCAGACGGTACTCTAAGACTTTGTGTTGATTACCGAGATCTCAATAAGCAGACACTAAAGAACAAATATCCTTTGCCACGTATTGATGATCTGTTAGATCAATTAAATGGAGCAACAGTATTCTCCAGAATGGACCTAGCTACAGGTTTCCACCAATTACGTATAGCCGAGGACTGTGTTCCTTTGACAGCCTTCAGGGGTCCCGATTTATTCTACGAATGGTTAGTAATGCCATTCGGCTTGTGTAACGCTCCGGCATACTTCGTTGATCTTATGAACAGAGTGTTCCGTGGTGTATTGAATAAATTTGTTCTAGTCTTCATTGATGACATTTTAATCTACTCCAAGTCGGAAGACGAACATGCAAAACATTTAGAACAAGTGTTGAAAATTCTAAGGAGAAATGTCTTGAAAGCTAAATTTTCTAAATGTGTCTTCTGGCAGAATGAAGTTAAGTTCCTAGGCCATGTCGTATCAAAAGAAGGAATTGCTGTAGATCCAAGCAAAATTACAGCGATTCAGAACTGGAAACAACCTACTACGCCCACCGAAGTTCGAAGTTTCCTTGGATTGGCTAGTTACTATCGGAAATTCGTTCAGGATTTTTCAAAGATATCTGGTGTTTTGACAAAGCTTACAAAGAAGCATGAGAAATTCAAATGGACTCCCGAATGTGAAGAAGCTTTCCAAGAGCTAAAACTGAAATTGACAACCGCTCTAGTATTGACAATAATAGAAGGCAACCAAGACTTGACTGTATGGACAGATGCTTCTATTAGAGGGCTAGGCGCAGTACTAATGCAAAAAGGCCAAGTGGTCGCTTATGCCAGCCGTCAGCTGAAGCCGCATGAAAGAAACTATGCAACTCATGATCTTGAGTTATTAGCTATCGTGTTTGCTTTAAGAATCTAGAGGCATTATTTACTGGGCGAGAAGTTCGAACTGTTCACCGATCATCAATCCTTGAAATATCTATTCACTCAGAAAGATCTAAATTTGAGACAACAGCGTTGGTTAGAATTCCTTGCAGCATACGATTTTGAAATTCTATACACTCCAGGGAAAGCCAATGTTGTAGCAGATGCGCTCAGCAGAAAGAATGAAATCATCGCCAGTTTTGTCATCACGTCTTCATTGATAGACAGGATCTTGACCCTTCAGAAAGACGATGAATTTATTCAAAGAGTCAGTCAGAGAGTCAAAGGAGGTGAATCCACAAGTTTCCGACTCGATGACAAAGGAGTTCTAAGATTAAAGGGCAGAATTTGCATCCCAAACCTTCCTGAGCTCAGAAGAGAAATACTTGATGAGTGCCACAAGTCCAAACTAAGTATCCATCCCGGTGTGAGCAAAATGTATAACGATATCAAGCGCACATTTTGGTGGAGAGCTTTGAAAAGAGATATCTCATTATATGTTAGCAGATGTCCCACTTGTCAGCTAGTTACTAGTGATCAGCAGAAATTGGCCGGATTATTACAACCCTTAGAAATTCCAGGATGGAAGTGGGAGCAAATCTCGATGGACTTCATCGATGGCTTGCCTCGAACTAGAAAAGGAAACGACAGTATATGGGTAATCGTAGATCGCTTCACGAAGACTGCCCATTTCATACCTGTCCGATCCAACAGAACGGCTGAAAGTCTAGCACAGATTTACTTCAAAGAAATAGTTAAACTACATGGAGTGCCGCTCAATATAGTCAGCGATAGAGATCCCCTATTTACTAGAAAATTCTGGGAAGCATTCCAGGCAGAATTGGGGACCAAATTGAATCTAAGCACCGCTTATCACCCTCAGACAGACGGCCAAACTGAGCGGGTGAATAGAATTCTAGAAGATTTACTGCGGGCTTGCGTTATCGATTTTGGAGGCTCATGGGAAAATCACTTACATTTAGCCGAATTCTCTTACAACAATAGCTATCAAGCAAGTTTGGGGATGTCCCCATTTGAAGCATTATATGGTAGACCGTGCAGATCTCCCGCATGTTGGGTAGAACCTGGCAACATACTTGTGTTAGGGCCCGATATGATTCGAGAAGCATTGGATAAAGTCGATTTCATTAAGAAGCGATTGAAAACCGCACAGAGCCGACAGAAAAGTTATGCTGATGCGAGAAGAAGGGATATATCATTTGCCGTTGGCGATTATGTTTATTTAAGAGTTTCTCCAATGCGGGGAGTAATCAGATTTGGCAAGACTGGGAAATTGGCACCGAGATTTATTGGTCCCTTTCCTATACTTGAACGGATTGGAACTCTTGCATATAGGGTTTCATTACCTAATTGGTTTCCTGGTATACATGATGTGTTCCACGTGTCTCAACTCAGAAAACATGTTTATGATCCCGACCTTGTTGTGGAAGAAGCAGCGCAACATGATATTGACATAACTCCAGAATTAGCACTCAGAAGAGAGCCATTAAAGATAGTGGGCAAAGAAACTAGAGAGCTAAGGAAGAAAAAGATTCATCTAGTCAAAGTGCAGTGGAGTAGTGATCCTAGAGACTGTACTTGGGAGACTGAGGAAAGCATTAAACAAGCCTATCCCAAATGCAGAGTGGACATCTCTGACTAACTCCGGTGCAAGGTACCTTTACAATACTTTGCATTTACATTTTATTTCCTACTTAGCTGTTATTTCCTTTTCGAGGACGAAAAGTTTTAAGTGGGGGAGATTGTAATAACCCGGAAAATGTGAACCAATTTAAAAATTTTAAATTTGGTTATTACCAAAGAATTTGAATAGTTGAAATAGCCTATTTCAATTTAATATAGAATTGGGTATAGTATTGCAGTTTGGAATTTTGAATACAAACTTTGTCTGACTGTACCGGGTGGAAAATATAACGGATTTTAGCAAAACTGAAAATATTTAAATCTGTTTATGAATACCTTTCTAACGAATCCGAAAAATCGAAGTCTCATAACGGAAATCAAAAGTTATGGCCAAATGAATTTTCAGAAAGGTCGCTATATAGCATATATAACCCTTGAAAATTGATATTTTGCATACGACCTCGGAATTCGACGAAACCACTTTTGTTGGGTCTGGGATGTCAAATTATTGCTAAGTTTCAAATTTCATAATTTTTGAAGCTAGTATGTGAGCGGGGCAAAAGAAAATGTGATTGGTCAAATTCTGTTAAAATGGGTCGACCTAAAAATGGCCGTTTTTCAAACGAGCTCAGAATTCGACGAAACTTGTTTTGTTAGGACCGTATCGTCAAAACAAAGCTAGATTTATTTTTCTGGAATTTTTCGATTCAGTTTGTGGCCCTGGCAAATTGAAATGTACGTTTAAATTAAATATCCAATGTTTTATAATTTAAATTGAAAAATAACTGACTGTAACAGTCGAATTGGCCAACGAAACATATCCCATTGTGTCCGGAATGGGGGTATTTAGCTAGGGGCGATAGTCATTGGGTTTTAAAAGGAGTCCGTTTGCAAAAACACTATTTAAAACTTCCTATAAAGCTCGGACCAATAGGAATTTTTCTTTGAAAAAAATTACGAAGGAAACCCTAGCCGCCAGTGTAATGACCCGAAAATCTGAACCAGTTTGAAAATTTTATTTTAAGAAGTTTTGTTGAATTTTGAGTCCAAATTTAAAATTCCCAATTTTAAAAACTTTGAAGCAGTTAAAAATGACCATTTTGCAAACGACCTCGGAATCCGACGAAACCACTTTCATTGGATCCGGAGTGTCATAATATGGCTAAGTTTCAATTTTTAGGATTTTTCGATTTAATATGTGAGCGTGACGTAAGAAACTGTGTCTGGTCAGAAACAGTTGAATTTGAACAGCTTGAAAATAGCCATTTTTCGAACAGTCTCAGAATTCGATGAAACTGGCTTTGTTAGAACCGTATCGTCATCACGATGCCAAAAATAATTTTTCTGTATTTTTCCGAGTCAGTATGTAGCCTCGGGAAATTAATATGTACGTTCGAATTTAAATTTAAGAATTTAATTTGAAAATAAAATAAAACCAGTCTGTAACTTCAGAATTGGACCATGCGGATAGCGCCATCGTATTCAGAAGACGTGAAAACATTAAGATCGACAGTCGTTGAGCGCGAATCGGGGATCGTTTGAGTTAACACTATTTTCACGAATTAATTAATTAAGTAATTAAATAAAAATAATCATTAGAAAACCCTAAATACCTATATAAATACGCTCGTATACGGGGTATACGTCGTCTTCTTCCTCCGCATAGTAAAGCCGCCGAAACCCATTAAGTATCAAAACTTTGAAATCCATTTTCTCTCTCGTTCCTCAACGATTTTTAGCGAACTTTACACCGTTTCGAAGAGGAGACAAAGACCTTCAAGCTCCGACCAGTTGCACCCGCTCTCGTCCACCGTACAGGCCGCCACCTCCACCCGAACGCCCGCCGTCGCGAGTCCCGCCGCGCCACCAGCAGCCCATCGCGCCCCACCCCCTTGCCGGCGCACCTGCGCCTCTCGTAGCCGGACATCGTCGCGAAGACGGTTCGTGAAACCATCGCCTGTAGCCTCCGAAATCTGGATCCAAAGATTCGAACCAAAACTGGAAATTTAAGGTATAATTTCGTTCAGATTTTGCGACGCTTCTGAGTGTCGCTGAGTCAGTTGTTAAAACCCAGTTTGATTAAAACATTGATAACTTATTCGTTTGAATTCGGATTCTGAAAATTTCAGAACCAATAGGACCGTGACAACGAGTGGATGCTGCTGAAATCAATTGGAGCATTCTGAAAATTTAATTGGATTTATTATATTTATTATCCAATCAAGGTGAGAGTTTCAAACCGCAAATTTATTTATTTTTTTTAATTGAATAAATTGTTGAGTGTTTATGTGGATAATAATTGGGCATCATAATTATATGCTATGCTATGACGATGAATTTGACACCATTATTTTTGTGATGCTATAACGATAAAATTTACACCATAATTTGCGATGTTATGGCATGATAAAAATTGTCACCATAAATTGTTTGATGTTATGACATGATAAAATTTGACACCGTTTAATTTGCGATGTTATGACATGATAAAAATTGTCACCATAAATTGTTGGATGTTATGACACAAGGAATTGATACCATATATTGTGCGATGCTATGACATGTAAAAATTGACATTGTATGTAGCGTAGTGTTGACAGTAAGTTTTGGGAACAAATTGGCAATGTAATTTTAATTGACATTTTTGTCAATATTAAATTAGAGAATGAACACTGTATGTAAATTGACATTTTTGTCAATATTAAAATAGAAAAATAAAAATTTGCATTGCATAAAATGATATTTTGTCATGTTAGAAAAATAGAAATTTGCATTGCATAAAATGATATTTTGTCATGTTAGAAAAATAGAAATTTGCATTGCATAAAATGATATTTTGTCATGTTAGAAAAATAAAAATTTGCATTGCATAAAATGATATTTTGTCATGTTAGAAAAATAGAAATTTGCATTGCATAAAATGATATTTTGTCATGTTAGAAAAATAGAAATTTGCATTGCATAAAATGATATTTTGTCATGTTAGAAAAATAGAAATTTGCATTGCATAAAATGATATTGTGTCATGTTAGAAAAATAGAAATTTGCATTGCATAAAATGATATTTTGTCATGTTAGAAAAATAGAAATTTGCATTGCATAAAATGATATTTTGTCATGTTAGAAAAATAGAAATTTGCATTGCATAAAATGATATTTTGTCATGTTAGAAAAATAGAAATTTGCATTGCATAAAATGATATTTTGTCATGTTAGAAAAATAGAAATTTGCATTGCATAAAATGATATTTTGTCATGTTAGAAAAATAGAAATTTGCATTGCATAAAATGATATTTTGTCATGTTAGAAAAATAGAAATTTGCATTGCATAAAATGATATTTTGTCATGTTAGAAAAATAGAAATTTGCATTGCATAAAATGATATTTTGTCATGTTAGAAAAATAGAAATTTGCATTGCATAAAATGATATTTTGTCATGTTAGAAAAATAGAAATTTGCATTGCATAAAATGATATTTTGTCATGCTAGAAAAATAGAAATTTGCATTGCATAAAATGATATTGTGTCATGCTAGAAAAATAGAAATTTGCATTGCATAAAATGATATTTTGTCATGTTAGAAAAATAGAAATTTGCATTGCATAAAATGATATTGTGTCATGTTAGAAAAATAGAAATTTGCATTGCATAAAATGATATTTTGTCATGTTGGTAAGAATAGAAAAGGCATTGTAGGAAAAAGAATATTTCTGTCATGTCAACGACATAGAAATTGCAGGGTAAGATAAAATACATATTTATAATGTTTATAAATAGAGAAATTGCATGGCAAGATAAAACAGCATTATTTATAATGTAAATAAAAAGAGAATTCACCCCGTAGGAAAAACTAACATTTATTTTATGTCAAATAAAAAGAAATGAAACGTAGGAGAAAGATTTACATTATTTATAATGTATGAGGGTTACACCATAGAAAATGTCCATTGTTCAAAATGTAATGGGAAAAGAAATATACAAGGAATTGAAGGAATGGTACGTTATAATTTACATTTTCAAATGTAAATCATAAAATATTAAAATAAATAATAATGGTGGTAGATTAAAAGAAAAGGATCATCGTCTAATCCTAAAATAAATTGTAATGCAAGTAGAAAAGTAAAAGTTAAGGGGGAAAGAAGGTTATATATAAGGGCGATGAGTTAAACGAACTAATTATATATATATATATTTATATAAATAATTAAAATATAACGAATCGAGCGCGGTAGTTCGCGTTTTGAAATCGAACTTTCAAATGATTATACCGGAAGATCCGACCGTCGGATTTTCCCAAAACTGAAACCGCTATGACCGTCTTGGAAATATCTTTCCAACGACATAAGCTACGCTAAAATCCAACGGTTAGATCTTGAGAAAAGTAAAAATCAAAATGGATGGAAAACGGCGCCAGGGTCGCCTTTGACCTGAAGCGTCATTAATTAAAGAAATTAATTATATTAAATAATTAAGGCAAGGATTTATCGTTATAAGACAACATAACGACATGAAATGTGTTTTTCTCTAAATTATGAACGCGAGATTGTTTGGGAAGTCCGGGTTCATCCCATTCCAAACGATTTTACGATTTCAAGAATCAAAAAAGGGGAGACGACATTTGAAGACCGTAAATCTTCCCTCGAATGGACAACGACCAAGACTCTGAATTAGGTAGCTCCCAATTCACGAGTCGGGGTAATTGCCCAAACGTAAGCGTTGATTTCACGGGTTTGACCCTAGTTCAGACCTAGAGCATGGGTGTAAATGGATGGTATGTCTGACACCGTATCCCATTAAATATCATGTTGTCGATTTTCTGCTAATGTAAAATGTTGGTGGTAGAGAATTCATTCTCTACTTAACACCCGTTTATATATTGACTGATGGTCGATGGTACGGTATGGAATGACGGTGTGGCATGCTAAGATAAAATGATCAGGGTTTCTTGTTGAAAAGCAGAACCTTGTGGTATGAAGAACATGACTTCACGAGCCTCACAAACCGGTAGAGTCTAAAAAGGGGGAAGGGAACGCAGGGAAAGTAGCACGTTTCTTTCTAGTTAGTAGTCATTTTACTTTTGGAGGATGATGAAATGAGGCGCCTCGGATAGGTCCTATAGGACCGGGAAACGTGTGCTTAGGAATTGCCAATCCTCTAAGCTGTATGTGAGGACCGGCCCTGCAGGATCCAAGGGTTAACTGCGGGTAATCCTGAGACGTTAACTAGAGCGTCTCGAATCGGTAAGGAGTCCTCCCTAGCCTGGACTCATGATGGAAACCCAAATTTCCAATACGACCCCGACGGATTTGATTTGTATTACTAGTATCGGAGGCATAATATATGGTACCTATGCTTCCTAGGATTAATACATTGCTTTGAATTGTTTTAAAACACATACACTCTAATAGTAAGTATTAGTTTCGTATTTGGCGTATTTAGCATGTTTAACCACCATAAGGTAAAACTCTATCCTCTTGGTGTGCGTTGCATTGTGTGATGGGACCTGAGTCTTATGGTGGTTCCATTTTTCAAAAGACATTGCGTTTTGTTACGTTTTACTTATCTGTATTGACACTATAGTTATGCACGGCAATCCATTGGTACAACCCGTTCCGCGTTAGCGGCGTGGTCTTTGGACTTGCCTTACTAGTATAAGTTAATTAAGAATTCTCACACCAGTCCCACGACTGACCCATTGTTTGTTTCACCTTTTTGCAAACTTGGGTGCCCTCTCTCCTACACGGGCAGCCAAGTAGACAGGTTCTTTTTCTGCTTGGAGTTTCTTTGGAGCTACTTTTATCCTTTCGCTTGGAGTTGCTTTTGGTGAAGATAAGGTGATGGAGCGTTGAAGACCTATCTTTTTGCTTATCGCACTTTTTTTTCTTTTATTTCAGACTTATTTCCATTCCACGTTCTTTTATTTGGAGTTGGAACTTATGCAATTCTCTGAAAACTTGCTGTAATAACTTAGATTCTGAGACTGTGGATTTTCTATTGCTGATGACATTATATATCCGCTGCTATAATGTTGTTATTATATGGATTTCCTGTGCTATGTTGTTTTCCGTGAATTGTTATATTATATTTATGTTGTATTCCATATGATTTCTCCTTGCTTTCACTTGTGGAAGTTTGGGGTCATCACAGTTGGTATCAGAGCTTTGGTTTACAAAGCGGAATATAACATATTTATAGTAACTCGTTTACGTAGAATCACATTATTCTACGGCGAACATTTCATAAGAATACATAATAGTCGGTCACTTTATCATCATCCTTTATCTATCCTTTTTCCTTATCACTTCTTAAAAATCATCGTCATTGAGGTTGTTCTGACTTTTCCCTTGATTGTACAGAACTAACTTAAAATGAGTACCGCTGCTGCAAGAGCTGCTAGAGCCGCTAGGAGAAGGCAAAATACCACTGAAACTGAGGAGCCCACTGTCCAACAACAACCACCACCACCGCCGCCACCCTTTGACTTGGACAAGGTGACAAAGAAGTTCAAGAATTTGGGTGGAGTCCCATTCACCGGTTCTGAGACCGTGGTACAAGCTCAGGCGTGGCTGAAAAATTGTGAAAAGATATTTGGAGGACTGGGACTTGATGATCAGAGAAAGAGATTTACTACAGCATGGCATCTTCAAGGTGAAGCGCAAAACTGGTGGGAGGTAGTCAACATTGGAGGCGACGAAGATAATATGTCTTGGGATAGATTTAAAGAGCTTTTCAACGACAAATACATTCCGAGGCAGGAGGTAGAAAAGCTACACGACGAATTCGCCAATCTGAGGCAGGGCGACAAGTCCATCTCAGAGTATGTTCGTAGGTTCGAGGACCTTTCCCGTTATGCACCTGAACTGATTCGTGATGACTTTCAGAAGAATAAGAGATTCATAAATGGCCTTGCAAGGAAATATATTGACAGAGTCACTGCCCACATCGACCTTTCCTTCAATAAGATGGTGGAGTTCGCTTGCCGTTATGAAGAAAATGACAAGAAGGTTTCTCAGCAGGACAGGGAGAGGAGCTTAGCCAACAACAACAACAACAAAAGGAAACAACCAGAAAAGAAAGCTGAAGGCAGTAATTCTGGAGCTGCTAAGACATTTGACAAATCCAAGGTCCAGTGTTACAACTGTCAGAAGTTCGGGCATTATAGCAAAGATTGCAGGGGTCCGAAGAGGGCCAGAGGTGATGATAGCAAAGATTGCTACAACTGCCATAAAAAGGGCCATATCAAGGCCAATTGCCCACTGTTGAAAGGAGCTCAGATTGCACATGTCTATGAGGGAGCAGGAACACCATCTTCCTCTGCACCTACTGAGGGAGGTAAGTCTGATGTTCTGGATGGTACTGTTTCTATTAAAAATATTCCTGTTACTGCTTTATTTGACACGGGTGCGTCAAGGAGTTTTATTTCTAGCAACGCGATTAAGAAGTTGAAATTAAAGCAAAGAAATCTTAAGAAGCCAATTAATGTTCATAATCCGGTAGGAGGTTCTATCATCCTTGATTTGTACTGTAGGGTGCCTATTTCCTACTCTTATTTTCAATTTCCTTTTGACTTGATCGTCATGGATTTTTCTGAGTTTGATATTATCCTCGGACTGGATTGGCTCTCAAAATTTAAAGCAGAGGTTAGATGTGCGGACAGGATAGTTGAAATCAAAACGAAGTTCGGTGATGTCATTTCTATACCTTGCCATAGCTCAAAGCCAGACAGGAAAGCTTTTTGGTCTTCCTTAGAAGTCACGCCCATCTCTTCAGAGAATATTCCCATTGTCAAGAATTATGCGGATGTATTTGAAGAAGTAGATAGTTTACCACCGCGAAGGGAAATCGATTTCAGAATTGATCTTGTCCTTAATGCAAGGCCTGTAGTTCATGCTGTTCGAAGAATGACTCCTAAAGAAAAAGAAGAGTTGAGTACCCAAACCAAACAGCTCCTAAAGAAGGGATTAATACGGCCTAGCTTTTCCAATTGGGGTGCAGCTGTGGTGTTTGTCCCCAAGTCTGACGGCACTCTAAGGCTCTGTGTGGATTACCGCGATCTCAATAAGCAAACCTTAAAGAACAAATATCCCTTGCCTCGTATAGATGATCTGATGGACAACTTAAATGGACCCAAGGTGTTTTCGAAGATGGACCTAGCCACAGGTTTCCACCAACTTCGCATAGCCGAAGAATGCATCCCTTTGACCGCTTTCAGAGGGCCTGACCTATTCTACGAATGGTTGGTAATGCCGTTCGGTCTGTGCAATGCTCCAGCCTATTTTGTTGACTTGATGAATAGGGTCTTCAGAGAGGTCTTGAATAAATTCGTCCTAGTCTTCATTGATGATATCTTGATTTTTTCTAAAACCAAGGAGGAGCATGAAGGGCATCTAAAAGAAGTGCTAGAGATTCTGCAAAGAAATGTTCTAAAAGCAAAATTTTCAAAATGCACATTTTGGCAAGAGGAGGTAAAATTCTTGGGCCATGTTGTGTCAAAAGAAGGAATTGCTGTGGACCCAAGCAAAATTTCCGCCATTCAAGATTGGAAGCAGCCCACTACACACACTGAAGTAAGAAGTTTCCTAGGGTTGGCTGGATATTACCGAAAGTTCGTCCAAAACTTCGCCAAGCTATCTGGCCCTTTAACGCAACTCACAAAGAAAAACACCAAGTTCATTTGGACAGCAGAGTGTGAGGAGTCCTTCCAAAAGCTAAAAGTGAGTTTGACCACTACTCCCGTGTTAACCATCATCGATGGCAACCAAGATTTAGCTGTCTATACCGATGCTTCTCAAAGTGGGGGTCTTGGCGCAGTATTGATGCAAAGGGGCAAAGTTGTTGCGTATGCAAGCCGTCAACTAAAGCCGCATGAGAAAAATTATCGTGTCCATGACCTAGAGCTTTTAGCCATAGTTTTTGCTTTAAAAATTTGGAGGCATTACCTCTTGGGCGAGAAATTCGAATTATTCACAGACCATCAATCTTTGAAATATCTCTTCGATCAAAAGGACTTGAATTTAAGGCAGCTGAGGTGGCTAGAATTTCTTGCGGCATATGATCTCGACATCTTGTATACGCCAGGGAAAGCCAATGTTGTGGCGGACGCACTCAGTAGGAAGGCTGCCATGGTCGCAAACTTTATAGTTACCCCTTCTTTGATTGATAAAATTTCTACCCTTCAAAAGGAAGATAAGTTTATTCAAAGAATGATTAAGAGTATTCAAGAAGGAGAGAGCACGAGCTTTCAAATAGATCAAAAGGGAGCCCTTAGGTTGCAAGGGAGGATCTGTGTTCCAAAAATCCCAGAGCTCATCAGGGAAGTTTTAGATGAAGGGCACAAATCAAAGCTTTCCATCCACCCAGGTGTTAGCAAGATGTATCATGATCTAAAGCGCACGTTTTGGTGGAAGGATATGAAGAGGGATATATCCATTTATGTGAGTAGATGTCCTACATGTCAGCGAGTAAAGAGCGATCAACAAAAGCCGGCAGGATTGTTGCAGCCATTGCCGGTACCCGAAGGGAAGTGGGACCAAGTCTCCATGGATTTTATAGATGGTTTACCCCGTACTAAGAAAGGGAATGACAGCATTTGGGTGATCGTGGACCGCTTCACCAAGGTCGCTCATTTCATACCTGTCAAGTCCACCAGAACTGCTCAAAGCCTGGCACAAATTTATCTCAAAGAAATAGTCAGGCTATATGGTGTTCCTAGCAGCATTGTTAGTGACCGTGATCCTATCTTCACTAGCAAGTTTTGGGAGGCATTCCAAAATGAATTGGGAACAAAATTAAATCTCAGCACCGCATACCACCCTCAGACAGACGGCCAAACTGAGAGGGTGAATCGCATTCTTGAAGATTTGTTGCGAGCTTGCATACTCGATTATGGAGGTTCTTGGGAGGATCACTTGCATTTAGTTGAATTCTCATATAACAATAGCTATCAGGCAAGTTTGAAGATGGCTCCATTCGAAGCCTTATATGATAAGCCATGTAGATCGCCAGCCTGTTGGATTGAAAAAGGAGATCGCCTTGTTTTAGGTCCAGACATGATCCGAGAAGCTTCAGACAAAGTTGATAAAATTAAGAAGCGGTTGCTGGCTGCTCAAAGCCGACAGAAAAGCTATGCAGACAAGCGTAGAAGAGATTTGCAATTCGCTGTTGGCGACCATGTGTACTTGAAGGTTTCTCCACTAAGGGGTGTGATTCGATTTGGGAAGTTTGGGAAATTGGCGCCAAGGTTCATTGGTCCATTCCCTATTCTCGAAAGGATTGGTACCCTGGCTTATCGAGTGCAGTTACCCGACTGGCTGCCAGGGGTGCATGATGTATTTCATGTATCCCAACTCCGCCAGCATGTGCATGACCCAGATTTGATTGAAGATGAACTAAATCAGCAAGTCATGGATATTACTCCAAGTCTAACGGTGAGGAAAGAGCCGATTAAGATTATTGGCAAAGAAACCCGAGCTCTGAGGAATAAAAGAATCAACCTAGTCAAAGTGCAGTGGAGTGGCGATCCTAGGGACTGCACTTGGGAGACTGAAGAGAGTTTCAAAAAGGCCTATCCCAAATGTAGAGTGGATATCTCAGATTAGATTTTGTGTTGAGGTACGCTTAATAATTTCGGTATTCTCTGTGTTGGTTCCTACTCTTCTGTTTTCTTTTTCCTTTTCGAGGACGAAAAGTTCTTAAGGAGGGGAGATTGTAATGACCCGAAAATCTGAACCAGTTTGAAAATTTTATTTTAAGAAGTTTTGTTGAATTTTGAGTCCAAATTTAAAATTCCCAATTTTAAAAACTTTGAAGCAGTTAAAAATGACCATTTTGCAAACGACCTCGGAATCCGACGAAACCACTTTCATTGGATCCGGAGTGTCATAATATGGCTAAGTTTCAATTTTTAGGATTTTTCGATTTAATATGTGAGCGTGACGTAAGAAACTGTGTCTGGTCAGAAATAGTTGAATTTGAACAGCTTGAAAATAGCCATTTTTCGAACAGTCTCAGAATTCGATGAAACTGGCTTTGTTAGAACCGTATCGTCATCACGATGCCAAAAATAATTTTTCTGTATTTTTCCGAGTCAGTATGTAGCCTCGGGAAATTAATATGTACGTTCGAATTTAAATTTAAGAATTTAATTTGAAAATAAAATAAAACCAGTCTATAACTTCAGAATTGGACCATGCGGATAGCGCCATCGTATTCAGAAGACGTGAAAACATTAAGATCGACAGTCGTTGAGCGCGAATCGGGGATCGTTTGAGTTAACACTATTTTCACGAATTAATTAATTAAGTAATTAAATAAAAATAATCATTAGAAAACCCTAAATACCTATATAAATACGCTCGTATACGGGGTATACGTCGTCTTCTTCCTCCGCATAGTAAAGCCGCCGAAACCCATTAAGTATCAAAACTTTGAAATCCATTTTCTCTCTCGTTCCTCAACGATTTTTAGCAAACTTTACACCGTTTCGAAGAGGAGACAAAGACCTTCAAGCTCCGACCAGTTGCACCCGCTCTCGTCCACCGTACAGGCCGCCACCTCCACCCGAACGCCCGCCGTCGCGAGTCCCGCCGCGCCACCAGCAGCCCATCGCGCCCCACCCCCTTGCCGGCGCACCTGCGCCTCTCGTAGCCGGACATCGTCGCGAAGACGGTTCGTGAAACCATCGCCTGTAGCCTCCGAAATCTGGATCCAAAGATTCGAACCAAAACTGGAAATTTAAGGTATAATTTCGTTCAGATTTTGCGACGCTTCTGAGTGTCGCTGAGTCAGTTGTTAAAACCCAGTTTGATTAAAACATTGATAACTTATTCGTTTGAATTCGGATTCTGAAAATTTCAGAACCAATAGGACCGTGACAACGAGTGGATGCTGCTGAAATCAATTGGAGCATTCTGAAAATTTAATTGGATTTATTATATTTATTATCCAATCAAGGTGAGAGTTTCAAATCGCAAATTTATTTATTTTTTTTAATTGAATAAATTGTTG
The DNA here is from genome assembly GCA_030737875.1 of Allium sativum. Taxonomy (NCBI): domain Eukaryota; kingdom Viridiplantae; phylum Streptophyta; class Magnoliopsida; order Asparagales; family Amaryllidaceae; genus Allium; species Allium sativum. The sequence goes on from CM060911.1 coordinate 231,077,799, forward strand.
AGTGTTTATGTGGATAATAATTGGGCATCATAATTATATGCTATGCTATGACGATGAATTTGACACCATTATTTTTGTGATGCTATAACGATAAAATTTACACCATAATTTGCGATGTTATGGCATGATAAAAATTGTCACCATAAATTGTTTGATGTTATGACATGATAAAATTTGACACCGTTTAATTTGCGATGTTATGACATGATAAAAATTGTCACCATAAATTGTTGGATGTTATGACACAAGGAATTGATACCATATATTGTGCGATGCTATGACATGTAAAAATTGACGTTGTATGTAGCGTAGTGTTGACAGTAAGTTTTGGGAACAAATTGGCAATGTAATTTTAATTGACATTTTTGTCAATATTAAATTAGAGAATGAACACTGTATGTAAATTGACATTTTTGTCAATATTAAAATAGAAAAATAAAAATTTGCATTGCATAAAATGATATTTTGTCATGTTAGAAAAATAGAAATTTGCATTGCATAAAATGATATTTTGTCATGTTAGAAAAATAAAAATTTGCATTGCATAAAATGATATTTTGTCATGTTAGAAAAATAGAAATTTGCATTGCATAAAATGATATTTTGTCATGTTAGAAAAATAGAAATTTGCATTGCATAAAATGATATTTTGTCATGTTAGAAAAATAGAAATTTGCATTGCATAAAATGATATTTTGTCATGTTAGAAAAATAGAAATTTGCATTGCATAAAATGATATTTTGTCATGTTAGAAAAATAGAAATTTGCATTGCATAAAATGATATTTTGTCATGTTAGAAAAATAGAAATTTGCATTGCATAAAATGATATTTTGTCATGTTAGAAAAATAGAAATTTGCATTGCATAAAATGATATTTTGTCATGTTAGAAAAATAGAAATTTGCATTGCATAAAATGATATTTTGTCATGTTAGAAAAATAGAAATTTGCATTGCATAAAATGATATTTTGTCATGTTAGAAAAATAGAAATTTGCATTGCATAAAATGATATTTTGTCATGTTAGAAAAATAGAAATTTGCATTGCATAAAATGATATTTTGTCATGTTAGAAAAATAGAAATTTGCATTGCATAAAATGATATTGTGTCATGTTAGAAAAATAGAAATTTGCATTGCATAAAATGATATTTTGTCATGTTAGAAAAATAGAAATTTGCATTGCATAAAATGATATTTTGTCATGTTAGAAAAATAGAAATTTGCATTGCATAAAATGATATTTTGTCATGTTAGAAAAATAGAAATTTGCATTGCATAAAATGATATTGTGTCATGTTAGAAAAATAGAAATTTGCATTGCATAAAATGATATTTTGTCATGTTAGTAAGAATAGAAAAGGCATTGTAGGAAAAAGAATATTTCTGTCATGTCAACGACATAGAAATTGTAGGGTAAGATAAAATACATATTTATAATGTTTATAAATAGAGAAATTGCATGGCAAGATAAAACAGCATTATTTATAATGTAAATAAAAAGAGAATTCACCCCGTAGGAAAAACTAACATTTATTTTATGTCAAATAAAAAGAAATGAAACGTAGGAGAAAGATTTACATTATTTATAATGTATGAGGGTTACACCATAGAAAATGTCCATTGTTCAAAATGTAATGGGAAAAGAAATATACAAGGAATTGAAGGAATGGTACGTTATAATTTACATTTTCAAATGTAAATCATAAAATATTAAAATAAATAATAATGGTGGTAGATTAAAAGAAAAGGATCATCGTCTAATCCTAAAATAAATTGTAATGCAAGTAGAAAAGTAAAAGTTAAGGGGGAAAGGAGGTTATATATAAGGGCGATGAGTTAAACGAACTAATTATATATATATATTTATATAAATAATTAAAATATAACGAATCGAGCGCGGTAGTTCGCGTTTTGAAATCGAACTTTCAAATGATTATACCGGAAGATCCGACCGTCGGATTTTCCCAAAACTGAAACCGCTATGACCGTCTTGGAAATATCTTTCCAACGACATAAGCTACGCTAAAATCCAACGGTTAGATCTTGAGAAAAGTAAAAATCAAAATGGATGGAAAACGGCGCCAGGGTCGCCTTTGACCTGAAGCGTCATTAATTAAAGAAATTAATTATATTAAATAATTAAGGCAAGGATTTATCGTTATAAGACAACATAACGACATGAAATGTGTTTTTCTCTAAATTATGAACGCGAGATTGTTTGGGAAGTCCGGGTTCATCCCATTCCAAACGATTTTACGATTTCAAGAATCAAAAAAGGGGAGACGACATTTGAAGACCGTAAATCTTCCCTCGAATGGACAACGACCAAGACTCTGAATTAGGTAGCTCCCAATTCACGAGTCGGGGTAATTGCCCAAACGTACGCGTTGATTTCACGGGTTTGACCCTAGTTCAGACCTAGAGCATGGGTGTAAATGGATGGTATGTCTGACACCGTATCCCATTAAATATCATGTTGTCGATTTTCTGCTAATGTAAAATGTTGGTGGTAGAGAATTCATTCTCTACTTAACACCCGTTTATATATTGACTGATGGTCGATGGTACGGTATGGAATGACGGTGTGGCATGCTAAGATAAAATGATCAGGGTTTCTTGTTGAAAAGCAGAACCTTGTGGTATGAAGAACATGACTTCACGAGCCTCACAAACCGGTAGAGTCTAAAAAGGGGGAAGGGAACGCAGGGAAAGTAGCACGTTTCTTTCTAGTTAGTAGTCATTTTACTTTTGGAGGATGATGAAATGAGGCGCCTCGGATAGGTCCTATAGGACCGGGAAACGTGTGCTTAGGAATTGCCAATCCTCTAAGCTGTATGTGAGGACCGGCCCTGCAGGATCCAAGGGTTAACTGCGGGTAATCCTGAGACGTTAACTAGAGCGTCTCGAATCGGTAAGGAGTCCTCCCTAGCCTGGACTCATGATGGAAACCCAAATTTCCAATACGACCCCGACGGATTTGATTTGTATTACTAGTATCGGAGGCATAATATATGGTACCTATGCTTCCTAGGATTAATACATTGCTTTGAATTGTTTTAAAACACATACACTCTAATAGTAAGTATTAGTTTCGTATTTGGCGTATTTAGCATGTTTAACCACCATAAGGTAAAACTCTATCCTCTTGGTGTGCGTTGCATTGTGTGATGGGACCTGAGTCTTATGGTGGTTCCATTTTTCAAAAGACATTGCGTTTTGTTACGTTTTACTTATCTGTATTGACACTATAGTTATGCACGGCAATCCATTGGTACAACCCGTTCCGCGTTAGCGGCGTGGTCTTTGGACTTGCCTTACTAGTATAAGTTAATTAAGAATTCTCACACCAGTCCCACGACTGACCCATTGTTTGTTTCACCTTTTTGCAAACTTGGGTGCCCTCTCTCCTACACGGGCAGCCAAGTAGACAGGTTCTTTTTCTGCTTGGAGTTTCTTTGGAGCTACTTTTATCCTTTCGCTTGGAGTTGCTTTTGGTGAAGATAAGGTGATGGAGCGTTGAAGACCTATCTTTTTGCTTATCGCACTTTTTTTTCTTTTATTTCAGACTTATTTCCATTCCACGTTCTTTTATTTGGAGTTGGAACTTATGCAATTCTCTGAAAACTTGCTGTAATAACTTAGATTCTGAGACTGTGGATTTTCTATTGCTGATGACATTATATATCCGCTGCTATAATGTTGTTATTATATGGATTTCCTGTGCTATGTTGTTTTCCGTGAATTGTTATATTATATTTATGTTGTATTCCATATGATTTCTCCTTGCTTTCACTTGTGGAAGTTTGGGGTCATCACAGTTGGTATCAGAGCTTTGGTTTACAAAGCGGAATATAACATATTTATAGTAACTCGTTTACGTAGAATCACATTATTCTACGGCGAACATTTCATAAGAATACATAATAGTCGGTCACTTTATCATCATCCTTTATCTATCCTTTTTCCTTATCACTTCTTAAAAATCATCGTCATTGAGGTTGTTCTGACTTTTCCCTTGATTGTACAGAACTAACTTAAAATGAGTACCGCTGCTGCAAGAGCTGCTAGAGCCGCTAGGAGAAGGCAAAATACCACTGAAACTGAGGAGCCCACTGTCCAACAACAACCACCACCACCGCCGCCACCCTTTGACTTGGACAAGGTGACAAAGAAGTTCAAGAATTTGGGTGGAGTCCCATTCACCGGTTCTGAGACCGTGGTACAAGCTCAGGCGTGGCTGAAAAATTGTGAAAAGATATTTGGAGGACTGGGACTTGATGATCAGAGAAAGAGATTTACTACAGCATGGCATCTTCAAGGTGAAGCGCAAAACTGGTGGGAGGTAGTCAACATTGGAGGCGACGAAGATAATATGTCTTGGGATAGATTTAAAGAGCTTTTCAACGACAAATACATTCCGAGGCAGGAGGTAGAAAAGCTACACGACGAATTCGCCAATCTGAGGCAGGGCGACAAGTCCATCTCAGAGTATGTTCGTAGGTTCGAGGACCTTTCCCGTTATGCACCTGAACTGATTCGTGATGACTTTCAGAAGAATAAGAGATTCATAAATGGCCTTGCAAGGAAATATATTGACAGAGTCACTGCCCACATCGACCTTTCCTTCAATAAGATGGTGGAGTTCGCTTGCCGTTATGAAGAAAATGACAAGAAGGTTTCTCAGCAGGACAGGGAGAGGAGCTTAGCCAACAACAACAACAACAAAAGGAAACAACCAGAAAAGAAAGCTGAAGGCAGTAATTCTGGAGCTGCTAAGACATTTGACAAATCCAAGGTCCAGTGTTACAACTGTCAGAAGTTCGGGCATTATAGCAAAGATTGCAGGGGTCCGAAGAGGGCCAGAGGTGATGATAGCAAAGATTGCTACAACTGCCATAAAAAGGGCCATATCAAGGCCAATTGCCCACTGTTGAAAGGAGCTCAGATTGCACATGTCTATGAGGGAGCAGGAACACCATCTTCCTCTGCACCTACTGAGGGAGGTAAGTCTGATGTTCTGGATGGTACTGTTTCTATTAAAAATATTCCTGTTACTGCTTTATTTGACACGGGTGCGTCAAGGAGTTTTATTTCTAGCAACGCGATTAAGAAGTTGAAATTAAAGCAAAGAAATCTTAAGAAGCCAATTAATGTTCATAATCCGGTAGGAGGTTCTATCATCCTTGATTTGTACTGTAGGGTGCCTATTTCCTACTCTTATTTTCAATTTCCTTTTGACTTGATCGTCATGGATTTTTCTGAGTTTGATATTATCCTCGGACTGGATTGGCTCTCAAAATTTAAAGCAGAGGTTAGATGTGCGGACAGGATAGTTGAAATCAAAACGAAGTTCGGTGATGTCATTTCTATACCTTGCCATAGCTCAAAGCCAGACAGGAAAGCTTTTTGGTCTTCCTTAGAAGTCACGCCCATCTCTTCAGAGAATATTCCCATTGTCAAGAATTATGCGGATGTATTTGAAGAAGTAGATAGTTTACCACCGCGAAGGGAAATCGATTTCAGAATTGATCTTGTCCTTAATGCAAGGCCTGTAGTTCATGCTGTTCGAAGAATGACTCCTAAAGAAAAAGAAGAGTTGAGTACCCAAACCAAACAGCTCCTAAAGAAGGGATTAATACGGCCTAGCTTTTCCAATTGGGGTGCAGCTGTGGTGTTTGTCCCCAAGTCTGACGGCACTCTAAGGCTCTGTGTGGATTACCGCGATCTCAATAAGCAAACCTTAAAGAACAAATATCCCTTGCCTCGTATAGATGATCTGATGGACAACTTAAATGGACCCAAGGTGTTTTCGAAGATGGACCTAGCCACAGGTTTCCACCAACTTCGCATAGCCGAAGAATGCATCCCTTTGACCGCTTTCAGAGGGCCTGACCTATTCTACGAATGGTTGGTAATGCCGTTCGGTCTGTGCAATGCTCCAGCCTATTTTGTTGACTTGATGAATAGGGTCTTCAGAGAGGTCTTGAATAAATTCGTCCTAGTCTTCATTGATGATATCTTGATTTTTTCTAAAACCAAGGAGGAGCATGAAGGGCATCTAAAAGAAGTGCTAGAGATTCTGCAAAGAAATGTTCTAAAAGCAAAATTTTCAAAATGCACATTTTGGCAAGAGGAGGTAAAATTCTTGGGCCATGTTGTGTCAAAAGAAGGAATTGCTGTGGACCCAAGCAAAATTTCCGCCATTCAAGATTGGAAGCAGCCCACTACACACACTGAAGTAAGAAGTTTCCTAGGGTTGGCTGGATATTACCGAAAGTTCGTCCAAAACTTCGCCAAGCTATCTGGCCCTTTAACGCAACTCACAAAGAAAAACACCAAGTTCATTTGGACAGCAGAGTGTGAGGAGTCCTTCCAAAAGCTAAAAGTGAGTTTGACCACTACTCCCGTGTTAACCATCATCGATGGCAACCAAGATTTAGCTGTCTATACCGATGCTTCTCAAAGTGGGGGTCTTGGCGCAGTATTGATGCAAAGGGGCAAAGTTGTTGCGTATGCAAGCCGTCAACTAAAGCCGCATGAGAAAAATTATCGTGTCCATGGCCTAGAGCTTTTAGCCATAGTTTTTGCTTTAAAAATTTGGAGGCATTACCTCTTGGGCGAGAAATTCGAATTATTCACAGACCATCAATCTTTGAAATATCTCTTCGATCAAAAGGACTTGAATTTAAGGCAGCTGAGGTGGCTAGAATTTCTTGCGGCATATGATCTCGACATCTTGTATACGCCAGGGAAAGCCAATGTTGTGGCGGACGCACTCAGTAGGAAGGCTGCCATGGTCGCAAACTTTATAGTTACCCCTTCTTTGATTGATAAAATTTCTACCCTTCAAAAGGAAGATAAGTTTATTCAAAGAATGATTAAGAGTATTCAAGAAGGAGAGAGCACGAGCTTTCAAATAGATCAAAAGGGAGCCCTTAGGTTGCAAGGGAGGATCTGTGTTCCAAAAATCCCAGAGCTCATCAGGGAAGTTTTAGATGAAGGGCACAAATCAAAGCTTTCCATCCACCCAGGTGTTAGCAAGATGTATCATGATCTAAAGCGCACGTTTTGGTGGAAGGATATGAAGAGGGATATATCCATTTATGTGAGTAGATGTCCTACATGTCAGCGAGTAAAGAGCGATCAACAAAAGCCGGCAGGATTGTTGCAGCCATTGCCGGTACCCGAAGGGAAGTGGGACCAAGTCTCCATGGATTTTATAGATGGTTTACCCCGTACTAAGAAAGGGAATGACAGCATTTGGGTGATCGTGGACCGCTTCACCAAGGTCGCTCATTTCATACCTGTCAAGTCCACCAGAACTGCTCAAAGCCTGGCACAAATTTATCTCAAAGAAATAGTCAGGCTATATGGTGTTCCTAGCAGCATTGTTAGTGACCGTGATCCTATCTTCACTAGCAAGTTTTGGGAGGCATTCCAAAATGAATTGGGAACAAAATTAAATCTCAGCACCGCATACCACCCTCAGACAGACGGCCAAACTGAGAGGGTGAATCGCATTCTTGAAGATTTGTTGCGAGCTTGCATACTCGATTATGGAGGTTCTTGGGAGGATCACTTGCATTTAGTTGAATTCTCATATAACAATAGCTATCAGGCAAGTTTGAAGATGGCTCCATTCGAAGCCTTATATGATAAGCCATGTAGATCGCCAGCCTGTTGGATTGAAAAAGGAGATCGCCTTGTTTTAGGTCCAGACATGATCCGAGAAGCTTCAGACAAAGTTGATAAAATTAAGAAGCGGTTGCTGGCTGCTCAAAGCCGACAGAAAAGCTATGCAGACAAGCGTAGAAGAGATTTGCAATTCGCTGTTGGCGACCATGTGTACTTGAAGGTTTCTCCACTAAGGGGTGTGATTCGATTTGGGAAGTTTGGGAAATTGGCGCCAAGGTTCATTGGTCCATTCCCTATTCTCGAAAGGATTGGTACCCTGGCTTATCGAGTGCAGTTACCCGACTGGCTGCCAGGGGTGCATGATGTATTTCATGTATCCCAACTCCGCCAGCATGTGCATGACCCAGATTTGATTGAAGATGAACTAAATCAGCAAGTCATGGATATTACTCCAAGTCTAACGGTGAGGAAAGAGCCGATTAAGATTATTGGCAAAGAAACCCGAGCTCTGAGGAATAAAAGAATCAACCTAGTCAAAGTGCAGTGGAGTGGCGATCCTAGGGACTGCACTTGGGAGACTGAAGAGAGTTTCAAAAAGGCCTATCCCAAATGTAGAGTGGATATCTCAGATTAGATTTTGTGTTGAGGTACGCTTAATAATTTCGGTATTCTCTGTGTTGGTTCCTACTCTTCTGTTTTCTTTTTCCTTTTCGAGGACGAAAAGTTCTTAAGGAGGGGAGATTGTAATGACCCGAAAATCTGAACCAGTTTGAAAATTTTATTTTAAGAAGTTTTGTTGAATTTTGAGTCCAAATTTAAAATTCCCAATTTTAAAAACTTTGAAGCAGTTAAAAATGACCATTTTGCAAACGACCTCGGAATCCGACGAAACCACTTTCATTGGATCCGGAGTGTCATAATATGGCTAAGTTTCAATTTTTAGGATTTTTCGATTTAATATGTGAGCGTGACGTAAGAAACTGTGTCTGGTCAGAAACAGTTGAATTTGAACAGCTTGAAAATAGCCATTTTTCGAACAGTCTCAGAATTCGATGAAACTGGCTTTGTTAGAACCGTATCGTCATCACGATGCCAAAAATAATTTTTCTGTATTTTTCCGAGTCAGTATGTAGCCTCGGGAAATTAATATGTACGTTCGAATTTAAATTTAAGAATTTAATTTGAAAATAAAATAAAACCAGTCTATAACTTCAGAATTGGACCATGCGGATAGCGCCATCGTATTCAGAAGACGTGAAAACATTAAGATCGACAGTCGTTGAGCGCGAATCGGGGATCGTTTGAGTTAACACTATTTTCACGAATTAATTAATTAAGTAATTAAATAAAAATAATCATTAGAAAACCCTAAATACCTATATAAATACGCTCGTATACGGGGTATACGTCGTCTTCTTCCTCCGCATAGTAAAGCCGCCGAAACCCATTAAGTATCAAAACTTTGAAATCCATTTTCTCTCTCGTTCCTCAACGATTTTTAGCAAACTTTACACCGTTTCGAAGAGGAGACAAAGACCTTCAAGCTCCGACCAGTTGCACCCGCTCTCGTCCACCGTACAGGCCGCCACCTCCACCCGAACGCCCGCCGTCGCGAGTCCCGCCGCGCCACCAGCAGCCCATCGCGCCCCACCCCCTTGCCGGCGCACCTGCGCCTCTCGTAGCCGGACATCGTCGCGAAGACGGTTCGTGAAACCATCGCCTGTAGCCTCCGAAATCTGGATCCAAAGATTCGAACCAAAACTGGAAATTTAAGGTATAATTTCGTTCAGATTTTGCGACGCTTCTGAGTGTCGCTGAGTCAGTTGTTAAAACCCAGTTTGATTAAAACATTGATAACTTATTCGTTTGAATTCGGATTCTGAAAATTTCAGAACCAATAGGACCGTGACAACGAGTGGATGCTGCTGAAATCAATTGGAGCATTCTGAAAATTTAATTGGATTTATTATATTTATTATCCAATCAAGGTGAGAGTTTCAAATCGCAAATTTATTTATTTTTTTTAATTGAATAAATTGTTGAGTGTTTATGTGGATAATAATTGGGCATCATAATTATATGCTATGCTATGACGATGAATTTGACACCATTATTTTTGTGATGCTATAACGATAAAATTTACACCATAATTTGCGATGTTATGGCATGATAAAAATTGTCACCATAAATTGTTTGATGTTATGACATGATAAAATTTGACACCGTTTAATTTGCGATGTTATGACATGATAAAAATTGTCACCATAAATTGTTGGATGTTATGACACAAGGAATTGATACCATATATTGTGCGATGCTATGACATGTAAAAATTGACGTTGTATGTAGCGTAGTGTTGACAGTAAGTTTTGGGAACAAATTGGCAATGTAATTTTAATTGACATTTTTGTCAATATTAAATTAGAGAATGAACACTGTATGTAAATTGACATTTTTGTCAATATTAAAATAGAAAAATAAAAATTTGCATTGCATAAAATGATATTTTGTCATGTTAGAAAAATAGAAATTTGCATTGCATAAAATGATATTTTGTCATGTTAGAAAAATAGAAATTTGCATTGCATAAAATGATATTTTGTCATGTTAGAAAAATAAAAATTTGCATTGCATAAAATGATATTTTGTCATGTTAGAAAAATAGAAATTTGCATTGCATAAAATGATATTTTGTCATGTTAGAAAAATAGAAATTTGCATTGCATAAAATGATATTTTGTCATGTTAGAAAAATAGAAATTTGCATTGCATAAAATGATATTTTGTCATGTTAGAAAAATAGAAATTTGCATTGCATAAAATGATATTTTGTCATGTTAGAAAAATAGAAATTTGCATTGCATAAAATGATATTTTGTCATGTTAGAAAAATAGAAATTTGCATTGCATAAAATGATATTTTGTCATGTTAGAAAAATAGAAATTTGCATTGCATAAAATGATATTTTGTCATGTTAGAAAAATAGAAATTTGCATTGCATAAAATGATATTTTGTCATGTTAGAAAAATAGAAATTTGCATTGCATAAAATGATATTTTGTCATGTTAGAAAAATAGAAATTTGCATTGCATAAAATGATATTTTGTCATGTTAGAAAAATAGAAATTTGCATTGCATAAAATGATATTTTGTCATGTTAGAAAAATAGAAATTTGCATTGCATAAAATGATATTTTGTCATGTTAGAAAAATAGAAATTTGCATTGCATAAAATGATATTGTGTCATGTTAGAAAAATAAAAATTTGCATTGCATAAAATGATATTTTGTCATGTTAGAAAAATAGAAATTTGCATTGCATAAAATGATATTTTGTCATGTTAGAAAAATAGAAATTTGCATTGCATAAAATGATATTTTGTCATGTTAGAAAAATAGAAATTTGCATTGCATAAAATGATATTGTGTCATGTTAGAAAAATAGAAATTTGCATTGCATAAAATGATATTTTGTCATGTTAGTAAGAATAGAAAAGGCATTGTAGGAAAAAGAATATTTCTGTCATGTCAACGACATAGAAATTGTAGGGTAAGATAAAATACATATTTATAATGTTTATAAATAGAGAAATTGCATGGCAAGATAAAACAGCATTATTTATAATGTAAATAAAAAGAGAATTCACCCCGTAGGAAAAACTAACATTTATTTTATGTCAAATAAAAAGAAATGAAACGTAGGAGAAAGATTTACATTATTTATAATGTATGAGGGTTACACCATAGAAAATGTCCATTGTTCAAAATGTAATGGGAAAAGAAATATACAAGGAATTGAAGGAATGGTACGTTATAATTTACATTTTCAAATGTAAATCATAAAATATTAAAATAAATAATAATGGTGGTAGATTAAAAGAAAAGGATCATCGTCTAATCCTAAAATAAATTGTAATGCAAGTAGAAAAGTAAAAGTTAAGGGGGAAAGGAGGTTATATATAAGGGCGATGAGTTAAACGAACTAATTATATATATATATTTATATAAATAATTAAAATATAACGAATCGAGCGCGGTAGTTCGCGTTTTGAAATCGAACTTTCAAATGATTATACCGGAAGATCCGACCGTCGGATTTTCCCAAAACTGAAACCGCTATGACCGTCTTGGAAATATCTTTCCAACGACATAAGCTACGCTAAAATCCAACGGTTAGATCTTGAGAAAAGTAAAAATCAAAATGGATGGAAAACGGCGCCAGGGTCGCCTTTGACCTGAAGCGTCATTAATTAAAGAAATTAATTATATTAAATAATTAAGGCAAGGATTTATCGTTATAAGACAACATAACGACATGAAATGTGTTTTTCTCTAAATTATGAACGCGAGATTGTTTGGGAAGTCCGGGTTCATCCCATTCCAAACGATTTTACGATTTCAAGAATCAAAAAAGGGGAGACGACATTTGAAGACCGTAAATCTTCCCTCGAATGGACAACGACCAAGACTCTGAATTAGGTAGCTCCCAATTCACGAGTCGGGGTAATTGCCCAAACGTACGCGTTGATTTCACGGGTTTGACCCTAGTTCAGACCTAGAGCATGGGTGTAAATGGATGGTATGTCTGACACCGTATCCCATTAAATATCATGTTGTCGATTTTCTGCTAATGTAAAATGTTGGTGGTAGAGAATTCATTCTCTACTTAACACCCGTTTATATATTGACTGATGGTCGATGGTACGGTATGGAATGACGGTGTGGCATGCTAAGATAAAATGATCAGGGTTTCTTGTTGAAAAGCAGAACCTTGTGGTATGAAGAACATGACTTCACGAGCCTCACAAACCGGTAGAGTCTAAAAAGGGGGAAGGGAACGCAGGGAAAGTAGCACGTTTCTTTCTAGTTAGTAGTCATTTTACTTTTGGAGGATGATGAAATGAGGCGCCTCGGATAGGTCCTATAGGACCGGGAAACGTGTGCTTAGGAATTGCCAATCCTCTAAGCTGTATGTGAGGACCGGCCCTGCAGGATCCAAGGGTTAACTGCGGGTAATCCTGAGACGTTAACTAGAGCGTCTCGAATCGGTAAGGAGTCCTCCCTAGCCTGGACTCATGATGGAAACCCAAATTTCCAATACGACCCCGACGGATTTGATTTGTATTACTAGTATCGGAGGCATAATATATGGTACCTATGCTTCCTAGGATTAATACATTGCTTTGAATTGTTTTAAAACACATACACTCTAATAGTAAGTATTAGTTTCGTATTTGGCGTATTTAGCATGTTTAACCACCATAAGGTAAAACTCTATCCTCTTGGTGTGCGTTGCATTGTGTGATGGGACCTGAGTCTTATGGTGGTTCCATTTTTCAAAAGACATTGCGTTTTGTTACGTTTTACTTATCTGTATTGACACTATAGTTATGCACGGCAATCCATTGGTACAATCCGTTCCGCGTTAGCGGCGTGGTCTTTGGACTTGCCTTACTAGTATAAGTTAATTAAGAATTCTCACACCAGTCCCACGACTGACCCATTGTTTGTTTCACCTTTTTGCAAACTTGGGTGCCCTCTCTCCTACACGGGCAGCCAAGTAGACAGGTTCTTTTTCTGCTTGGAGTTTCTTTGGAGCTACTTTTATCCTTTCGCTTGGAGTTGCTTTTGGTGAAGATAAGGTGATGGAGCGTTGAAGACCTATCTTTTTGCTTATCGCACTTTTTTTTCTTTTATTTCAGACTTATTTCCATTCCACGTTCTTTTATTTGGAGTTGGAACTTATGCAATTCTCTGAAAACTTGCTGTAATAACTTAGATTCTGTGACTGTGGATTTTCTATTGCTGATGACATTATATATCCGCTGCTATAATGTTGTTATTATATGGATTTCCTGTGCTATGTTGTTTTCCGTGAATTGTTATATTATATTTATGTTGTATTCCATATGATTTCTCCTTGCTTTCACTTGTGGAAGTTTGGGGTCATCACAGCCAGCGATTTGGACGACTCAGGAAGCACGAAGCTTCTCGTCGATTTTGCCGCCGCCTCAGTCGATTTCGCCGCCTCCGCCAGTTAAAGCTTCTGACTGCCTTAGTCCCCTCTCCACATCCGACCCAGTCTCGCCACCATCAGAGGCGCCGCCATCGAGTTCGGACGCTCCAAAGTCGGCACGTTTAAGCCGCCGCCCAGGGTTCATCTCGACGTCGAACTGAAAGAGACTGGTGGCGCCAGAAAGCTCTTCCCTCCCTCGTCGACGTCCGACAATCTGATCAACCTATAGAGCAACGAATCGAGAGAAAAATCAAAACCTAAATTTGAGCAGGTTTGAAAACTAACGGGTTATATAATTTTAAACTGTTTTTACACTATAAAGCGTTGCAAAACTTTGAAAAATAATATATTTTCCGTTCTTTAACGAAATTTGATGAAACAGGAGACACCGTGACCGCAAGGAGGCTCTCTACATTCTAGAAGAAGCCGCGGATTTTTTTTGACCTTCCTACGATTTTTACCACTGCAATAACCAATGTGAGGAATCTAAACTATTTGTGTGAATGAAATCGTGTTGTATAAAGTATATAAGCGAAGTGTAAATTATATACGCATTGTATACCTCATGTACATGTGTTGTATAAGTTATATTAGCGATGTATAAATTATACAAGCGTTGAATGAAACATATATGCTTTGAATTGTGATGAAATGCAAGTGGATTATTATATTATATTATATATATATATATACACACTCCCCTCGTCCACCGACCATGGACGATATTTATTGCTTGTGATTGACGTGATATTATATGGTATGACGAATGGTTGGAAATAATTGTTTGTGGTTGATATTGTGGTTGAAAAATACCTTTGTGGTTGAAAAATACCTTTGTGGTTGAAAAATACCCTCTTGTGGTTGAAACAAATTAGAATAGGATTGTGGAATTGAAAATAAAACATGTCGCCTGCGTGCGAACTAGATGCATGATCCCCATTGTCAAAAACCGCGAGGTTTTAAGGTAGAGCGAGGAGCCGTACTAGGGACGGTCCCGGTTTTAACTACCCAGCCGTTATGCTGCCGAAATTTTCTGAAATATTTATGTGTTAGAATAATTTTCATTCGTTGAAATAAATTACATATGCTATATCGAATATTCATGTGTTGAGTTGCAATTCATTCGTTGAGTTGAAATTCATGTGTTGAATATTATTTGAATTTAAACAAATAGCTTTTGCGATAAAAATCACATTTTTATATATATTACAAACTATATCGAATATTCATGTGTTGAGTTGCAATTCATTCGTTGAGTTGAAATTCATGTGTTGAATATTATTTGAATTTAAACAAATAGCTTTTGCGATAAAAATCACATTTTTATATATATTACAAACTATATCGAATATTCATGTGTTGAGTTGCAATTCATTCGTTGAGTTGAAATTCATGTGTTGAATATTATTTGAATTTTAACAAATAGCTTTTGCGATAAAAATCATATTTTTATATATATATATACAAACTATATAGAATATTCATGTGTTGAATTGCAATTTGTTCGTCGAGTTGAAATTCATGTGTTGAATGTTATCATCTTTTAAAAATAAAATGAATCGACAATGAAAACTATATTTTTATTGTGAATATGAAGTGCTAAAAATACACACGTGTTGAATAAATATTTTTGATGATAAAACTATTTCTTTTATCATGTATACGCTTAGATAAAAATACACACGTGTTGAAATAAATAATAGTTCGCTAGAAATATTATTATTAGCTTTGTTATGCATATATATATATACATGTGTTGAACAGGAAAAATGGATTAGCTGTAGAGTAAAGAAATTATTTGCGTGCCCGACAAATAGGTAAACCTTGATGAGTTGGCTGCGCGATTTTATTTATATATCAACTCCTGTGAATGCCATTGGATGCGGAGTGCTGGTTATTCTGTGTGAAATAACAAATAACGTCATAGGATAGTAACAATTAATTTTGAACTACACTACATGGCATACTTCTTGACGATAGGCATACTTCATCATATTCCACATAAGCAACTGGAGCTTGTGTGACGAGGTGGAAGATTAACCATACAAGCAAGAGGCTTGTATGGCGATGACTATATACTAAAGGTTGAACTGATGACTGATATGGACTATATAAAATATAACGATAAATCGCCAGATTGATAAAAACCCCACACGGGTCTGGAGTTGACAATAATCACGTCGCTTCAGTTATTAGATACGGCACATGGACTATTTATTTCCACACGGAAACGGGGTGACGAGAATTTATTCTCTGGAGTGATTATCAGTACATGCTCCCCCGTAAACACCAAAATATATCACTATAAATATGTGAATGCTTTTTAGGATTTATTGGGTACCTAATACGGCCCAATAAATTTCCAAGCCCCTCCCCGTACAAAGGAGGTTATGGCGAAATTTTTCGAAATATTAAGGCGTTAGTGAAATATTTGAAGTAAAAACGAAGTTGAAAATATATAATGAACTATAGTTGAAATAATAGAATGAACTATATTTTTATATATAAATATAAATATAATTAAAAGGAATAGAGGCCGTGCAGTTCGTGTTTCGGAATCGTAATTTGAAACGATTAGCGCGAGAAATCCGACCATCGGATTTTCCCGAAACCGCAACCGCTGGGTTCGCCTTGGAAATATCTTTCCAACAGCACCAACCTTGTAAAAATCTAACGGTTGGATTGTCTGGAATGTTTAATTCAAATCTGAAGAAAAACAGCGCCAGAATCGTTTATATTTATATATAAATATAATTAAATTAAATCGAATAACGACGCTGCAGTTCGAATTTTGAAACCGTAACTTCAAACGACTAGTGTGGAAGATCCGACCGTCGGATTCTCACGAAACTGGAACCGTTGGGTTCGCTTTGGGAATATCTTCCCACTGATATAGACTTTGTAGAAATCCAACGGTTAGATTTTCCGATATGTGTAAAACAAATTAAGGGAAAAACAGTGCCACGGCACGACCTGAAACGTCGTTTAATTAAATATGGCCATTTTTAAATAAATAAAAATGGCGAAGAATAGTTATAAAATATTATAAGCAACATAGATTGAAAATAAACCAATTGGGCTTGAATTGTTTGATATTTGATGGTTGTATGTGTTTGACACGAAAATAACACTAAAGAACTGAAAAATGGATGTCGAATAATATAACCATAGAAAGAATCGATTTAAATTCTAATGACGTGAATTATTTGAAAAGGCCGAGCTAACCCTCATTTCAAATAATTTATCGAGCGATTCGAATTGGAAATTGCAAAGACGATTCAAGACCGACGATCTTCGTATCGGTTGGATGGGCGCTACTGAGGTTCCTGACCGGAGTAGCTACCGGAAAGGGACGAAAGTAGTAGCTGTCTGAACGTATGTGTTGATTGGACGGATATACGAGGAATTTGACGCCTCCGGTTTCGTTCAGACCCAGAACGGACTTGTAAATGGACTGTGTGTCTGACATTGGATTTTGTTCTATACTGATTGATCTCTGTTAAATATATATCCGTTTGGCAGCGGAGAATTTATTCTTTTGCTTAACGCCCTTCTTTGAGACATACGAGCTCAGGGGTTATATATCGATGGAAATCAATCGTATGGAGTGGACTGCCTATGTGGCATGCCAAGATGATGTGATCAAGGCTTCTGTTGCAAAGCAAAGTCTTGTGGATGATGATCAAAGCAAGGTCTACGTAGCCTGGCTTTGTGTATTTCGTAGATTCGCGAACCTCACACCCCGGTATGAGTTAAAAACGGGATAAGGACCCAAGGACAGCATGACATTTCTTTCTAGCTATGGTGGTGTCAGTGACTTACCAGCCCTGACATTTATATCTATTTTTCACCTATGTGGTTGTTGGAATGCGAGGCGCCTCGATATAGGTCTGTAAGGACCGGGAAGCGTGTGTTCAGGAATTGCCAATCCTCAAACGTAAGAGAGGACCGGCCTTGGAGGATCCAGGGTTACCCAGAGTGTGTAGTCCTGAGGCATTTGCTAGAGTGTCTCGAAGCGGAGAGGAGCTTGCCCCTTGCCTCGACTCATGACGGAAATCCAATTTCCAATACGAAATAACGGACTTGATTGTAGAACTAGTATGGCGACATAGTAGATGGTAGCTATGCCGCCTATGATTGATATTTATGATGCTATTCATTTTTGAAACATATATGCACTAGTAATAATATCAAATGATTTTGCTTTATACGTATCAAGCATATTTGGCTACTATAAGGTAAAACTCTATCCTCCGGCTTGCGTTGCATTGTATGATGGGACCTGAGTCTTATAATGGCTTCATTCTTTCTAAAAGCATTGCGTTGTTTTAAAAGAATTTACTTTGTTTTAAATGCACTAGAAATCACTGGAGTAAACCCGTTCCGCGAAAGTGACGTGGTCCTATGATTTGCTTATTACTGTTGTTTAACTATTAAATAGATTCCTCATACCAGTCCCCATGACTGACTCGTTGTTTGTTTCACTTTGCAAACGCGGGTACCCTTATTTTCACACGGGCAGCCTAGTACACAGGTGACAGGTTGTTTTTGGCTCTGCACTGCTGCATAGAGTGCATTTTTGGCTCATGGCGAGGCTGACTTCACAGAGATGACTTTGACATTTTCCGCCATTATCGTTCTTATATTATGACTCCGCCACGGGCGATGCAGACTGATTTACTTTCCGTATTTCTTACTATATGTATATGTATTCCGCCTTCGGCGATGTAGATTGATACCCTTATTATGTCTCACTGCATGTATGTATTCCTCCTCTGGCGATGATGACTGATCACTTTCCTTTTTATTTACTAAGTTATATCCTACGCTATGCTATTCTGATGTTATTACATGTTGTGATTCCGCTGTCATATCCATGTAAAATTATTCTATTTATTGTTTTTGCTATTATCTGTTCTCTGCTATGATGATTAATGTGTTATATTCCAATGATTATCCTTAATACCGCCCCTCTGATTTTGGGTCGTCACACCTCATCATCTGGTAAATGACAGAAATCGGGCAGGCAGCATGGCTAAGTCGGTCGCACCGAAGTATGGTGTATAATCACCTGATCTAGAGTTTCATTTACTTCTAAAAATCTATTGTTTATGCTATCCCATTCGGGAAACGGTTGTTGATCCCAACCGTTGGTGATATACATTCGATACACTCAAGCGAAATGAGTGGTCGGTCATGTGTGGCCAGGTTGCAAGATGTTCTTGTTAAACCCAGTGTATTCCTTTCTAGAGGTACACTAGCGAAAGGTGGTTCCATACCCTGTCATAGTTGGAAACCCATTACCCAATACGTGCTTGCGGTTTTTGATTGTATACTATATATGTAGAACGTGAGAGGAAAGCGTTTCTGTTAGATGATTATTATATTGTGTTGATAAACATTATTATAATATCAAAAGGTTTTTGATATAAAGATATTTGGATTCTCATAAGGGAAAAACCCATTCTGTTATACGGCGTGGTCTTATGAGATATCGATTACCTGCTTGAACTGTTTTAAACTGTTTTACTCATGCCAGTCCCATGACTGACCCGGAGTTTATTTGTTTGTTTCCCTAAACTCTTGGGTGCCTAAGTTTGTACGGGCAGTCAAGTAGTCGGGATTTTACAGATATAGTTGAAGAGATGGGGCAGGAGGCTTCAGGATCATATAGCTATAGTTATTTCCGCTGTGTTGTAAGTGTTGTACTTTGATAAATGATGTATATTCAAGTACAAATGCATATTTCAAGTTATGTTATATATATATATATGTGTGTTATTCGTTCCACTGTGAGGTTCGTGTTACTCTGATGTTGTGTTCTTCTTCTTCTTCTATTCTAAGTTTCTATCTTATCTTTCCTCACCCTCTAATTTCTTTCTATTAATTTCCTGATTTTCAGTTTAATTTGGGGTTGGACTTGTGTTGTTGGTCAGCTCAAATTGGACCGGATTTTCGGGTTATCACACGGGGTTTAAGAGTAGTGTTATTTAAGACGTCGTTCATAACAAACCCAAAATCCAATTCAATATTAAATACAAGGCTCTGAATAGAAATTATATCGGCTTCTATTCAATATCAAATTCTGAAATCAACAAATATCGTATTGGGAATAGCGATATATATATATCTTCCAAATTCCTCCACAATATCCATATAATCAAAGAATCCAATATCGAAATATTCCGAAGATAATTTCGATTCAGATCCATTCCAATTCATATATTGGAAATTCTGGTTATTTTTAAAACCATTTTAAATCCAATTTATTTATAAAAAAATATTGGATTATAATTCTAGTTCATAACTAGTTCATTTTGATAAAAATATATTTCTATCTTTACAAACGTGGAATTTTTCACCCAAATTCTTTCCAAATCATTTATTATGATTTTACACAAATTATTGATATTTTTAATAATTTTATCAAGGCCCTTACAGTCGATTTCCATAAACGGTCATCGAACTGCACTTACAGTGACCTTTTCCAAATTTGATTTGGACATAATTCCAAATCCAACCGTTAGATTTCAAATCTCTTAAATTCGTTGGAAAGCTCTTTTCAATACGAACCCAACGGTTCTGGGTTTAGGAGAATCCGACGGTCGGACCTCCCGTAATGTCCATTCGAAATCGATGGTCGAAATTCGCGAACTGCTGCGGCGCGGCGTGTTCTATTCAGGCCATTAAATATATATAATATATATATATATATATATTATATTTCGTCGATTTCCATTTAAACATATTTTATAAATCGTTTTAAATTCGTTTTCAAAACGATTTCAACTTCATATTCAATTTCAAATCAAAATGGAATATTCCTTATCATTAATATATAAATGATAATATTTTCAAAACATTAGATTTTGAAATTACTTCTTTTTTGATATTCATTACAAAAATGAATAAAATCGATATAAATATTGGTCGGGTTAAAATGGCACATTTCTAATCAACGCGGCTTCATAAGTTTTAATATTTTCATGTCCATCCCAAATCGGACATCAAAATCATATTTTGATCCATTACTGAATATTATTTTAAAATATTCATTATTCGCCATTTTAAAATATTCGTTATTTTAAAATATTCATTCTTTCCGAATTGGAATTAGACACAGTCAATTACCATATAATTTTATTTCTATGGATTTCATGCACACATGTTCACAACAATAATAAAACACAGTCAACCGTCATCCAGAGTGCATTACACAACTACATAAGCGTTAAATATAAATAATTAACGCTTACAACAGCCTGTCAACTAATCGATTTGATATACAACTAAATATTAGGATTAGTGTATGTCCAATATCATCCCAATACCCGTGTGGGGTTTTCAAACAACAAACACTGATTATTATTTGTGCAATTGGGCAATGTGTAAAATATAGTGTCCCAATCAATATCAGTTAAATGTGTGTACATAAATAAATCGTCTGATTTGTAAATGAATATTTATTTTATTCATATACACGTTAAAAATTAAATTTTTAACTATAAAATATTTATTTCATCTCATGAATATTTTATACAGTTCATTTATACAATAAAATGATATTTTTATTATTCTAATATTTTATTCATCACATGAATATTTTATTTTCCATTTCACAATCAATTTCAACCACATAGTACGATCAAACAAGTCGTCCATGGTTTGTGGACGACGGCGTCAGGAGCTACTAAGCCACGCCTGCAACTTAGTATATATTGAACTAGAAAACAAGATTAGAGTGAGAAGTTCTCACCTTTGCTTTCCACTCCGTCGTTCTTTGATTGTCAGTCTTAAAAATTTCCAGAAATCCAGTATGTCTATTTTATAAATAACATACATACGTTAAAAATCATATTTTTAACTATCGAATAATTATCTCATAGCTACGATAAAAATCATATTTTTATATTTTTAAAACTATGTATATGATGAATGCTTTTTTACATGGTTATCTTCGAGTGGACAGGTTTTGATGGCGGCTGATTTTCTTCTTTCTTCATCGTTGAACGGTTTCAATCTGTTTATTAATCGTTCTTTTCCTGGAAATTCTCGATTATATGGTGAGGCGTCGTTTAGCAAATTCAATCCGTTGAACTATCGTTCTCTTCCTGGAAATTCTCGTCTGTATGGTGAGGAGATTCCATTTCAGTCAGATCTGAATACATTAAGATTACAGAAACGTGGTCGTTGTTATAGATGTGGAGATCTAAATCATCTGGTGAAAAATTGCAATTATCGATTAAAATGTTTCAACTGTGGTAAAGATGGGCACAAAAGATTCAACTGCGCGGAAATAACTGCTAGTAAGGTGGGAGCTGTGGAGATAAATCACATAATTTTGAGCTCGGGTATGATCTTGCTCAAGAATTACCTAAATATCAATGATCAGATTAACATCATTGAGAAATGTCAAATTCTTGGTAATGGTAAAGGAGGCTTTTATAGACCGTGTTTTGATAATGGAGCAAAACTTAATCTTTTTTTGATGTGTCTTGGCATGAGTTGGAATCCAACGAATAGAAAATATGAAGACAGACGATCTTGTGATGGAGAGATTCCTCCTATAATTCCAGAGGATTTCAAATTACTGGTTGGGGAATCTATTGAAACAGCCCAAAATGAAATAGTTATGAAAGGAGGTAATGCCGCAGATTTTCCATTCATGAAACCAGATGTATGTATTGTCAATTTCTATAATAACGATGGGAAATTGGGTATTCATTAGGACAAAGATGAGGACATAGACAGTCTCATGGTTGGATTACCTGTAGTGTCGTTCTCTATCGGTGATTCGGCTGAGTTTGTATACAAGAATGAGAAGGAAAACGTGTTCAAGAAAGTGCTACTTGAATCAGGAGATGTGTTGATATTTGGGGGAAAATCCAGGAATATCCTTCATGGTATTATGCGAATTTTCAGAGATACAGCCCCTGCTTGAATCAAGGATCAGACAAATCTTAAATCAGGCAGGCTGAATCTTACGTTTAGACAGAGATCAATACTGAGATTACAAGAGGTAAACCCTTCGACTGATTCTAATTTCTGTTCTGCTTCGTCGGTGACTAATTTTTCTCAGTTCCATCTATTTGATTCTCAAAGAACCTATGCGGATGTAATTAAGAGCTCAAAACCATTTAATATTTGGAATACTGGTTCAAGTGTTAGACTTTGTCAGGCGAAAAGTGTTAGAAATAAAAGTTGTTTGAAATGTGGGGATTCGGATCATTACGCGAAGGATTGTAGAAATGGTCTGCGCTGTTTTAAGTGCAGAGGAATTGGGCATCGTTCTGCTAGCTGTCCAGATTCTTATAGTGGAAAAACAGTTTTTGATCTCATGCATTATAACTGTTCGAGTTTATGCCTGAAACTGATAGAGCTGATTGAAATGTTCGGCAGCGATTTTTATTACCAGGATAATGGAGGGGCATACTTGTTGTTGAAGATGGGTTGGCATTTAGAAGGGCTTGTTGAAGGTTTATTGTGGAGTAAGGAATTATCGACAGACTTTGTTTTTCCACCATTGCCGAGGTCACTGAATCGGAAAGAACATGCGCATCAGTTTAGTTTGAATATTTTGTTATTGAGGGGAATATATACAGAATCGATTGTGAAGAATAAGGCAAGAGCCTTAATGTTGTTGAATGAAAATTTGTTTCATTTTGACATGATAATTACTGCAGTAAATTGCGAGTGCTGTGTTCCTGAATTTCATATGTCATGCAAAGGTGACAAGGTGGCAAATGGGAGTAATATAATGAAATTGAAGCCTGTGGTGCCTGAATTAAATGAGATCGATATGGTGGGTAATGTTGGGAGTGACTCGATGGGTTCAAAAACAGATTCAATGAGGTTTGATCCTTGTGTCTTGTATTGTTATGGTATGGGATGTGATGTCTGTTCGAACGTTAGTAAAGAGGAGAGCAATAGCATAGGCAAGGAGGTGATGACGACAGATGATGCGATTGACATGAATGGTTATAATGAGGACTCCTCGAGCTGTATGCAGTCATTTGATTGGGAAGAGAATAACTGGGGGGTGGCTGAGGAGGTGGTATTACTGAATAGTTTTGAAGTTCTGTCGGAGTTTGTGGATGAAGGAGTTGTTGTGGAAAAGGAGATGGAACCGATGCATTTGGCTATGAAGCTTAAAAAGGGATATAGAGTTGGAAAAGTTAAAATAGTAAAGAGGTGCAAGTCAAGGACAGAGAATGGGGTGACTGGGGATCAAAATGACGTTGACTATGTTGGTATGGTTGTGGCGGAGAACCTGACAAACAAAAATGATCTTACTTCATGTGACAGGTTCGATTGGGAGGAAAGTGTGGGTAGGCGGATCAGAAAGTTAGATGGGTGTAAAATATCTGATGCGGGCGATGGAGGGAACAGGAAGTTCAATGTGGATTTGCTAGGTTGTAGCAGCTTTAATGGTTGGACGGTCAGGTTGGTTTCATCAGGATGTTTGTGTTGTTTACACGAGTCCATGGGTAGAGGTATCTCTTTAGTCTGGTGCCCAAATTTATGTGAACTACAATTGGAGGATTCTGAAACACCCCACCTCCGTTAGGGTCACTCTCAAAGGGAATGCCCTAATTTTGGTGGAGGTTTATAAGTATAAGTCACGGATATACAAGACAGATATAAGAACACATATTTTTGAGCAGCGGAAAACAACAACAACTTTTATTTCATTAAAATACGTGTTACACAAACCATGCCATAATTGTCTTACAATTCTTCCAAAAACATAACATCTTCATAACTGTCTTGATTACATTATTTAAAGAAGCATAAAGAAAACATAAATAAACTGCAAAAGTCCCATAATTGTTGTCCAAGCCATAGTCCAAAACGAAAAAGATCCAAGCAATACATTCTTTCTCTTCAAGCTGGATGTGAAAACTGGTCAAGCTGCGGTATTCCCTCCCTGTGGACCTGGGGGGGAAACGAAAGAAAAGAAGGCGAAAGAAAAGTAGAGTCAGACATAAAGCCTGAGTAAGTCTAGGACTATTCAGTCTATGAATAAAGAATTGGGTATGATAAGCATAAACTGGAAATGAGAAAGCACCATAAACTAAGTTAAGTTGTCTAGAGTCGAATACACTATCGTACCCCATATTAATCTCTGTACCCATATAAACTGGTTCCCAACAGGCACCCCATAATCAGGGTGAAGTGATTCATTTCTGATGATCGGCTCCTACTCGCATAGTTACATGTGTCTTACGGCCCTCGTTGTTGTAGTTACCTATGCTGGTCCCACCATGGGGTGTATCAAGTCCCATGGTGGCGGCCCGACACAATTCTAGAATGCACAGGTATGCTACTGGTGCCCAGTGCCTTATTTTTCTACGCCGGAGTGTGTTCACGCCCGCACCCCGTTAGAACCTACACTGCTGCACCACCGCCGTCGATTTGACCTCTTACAGTCAGCCCAGTAATCGTGCCCCACCCTGCCTAGTTCAGGGTATCCTGATACACCTTGTAGGGTTACTGCTGAAAAGGGTCCCCCGCTACTAGGTTTTCTATTTCTAGCCAACATGCTAAGTTGGTTAAGTGTTTTATAAACCTAACCCCCAATCAGTCTGTTTAGTTTAGCATGTTCCACTTTGATTAAGTATTAATTTAATTTACTTAATCCTATCAATCCTGACTCAGCCTTAATTGTCTTATTAAAGCCTTGACCTCTCACATTAGACAGGTATTGTTGTGGCTGCCTGTTGCCGGTTGGGTCCGAGCAGTCTTACGCCACAACTCAGTCTAACCTCGGGTCTTTATTGGGCTCCATGTTTAACCACCCACATTGGATAGGTATTGTTGTGACTACTGGACAGCTGGGCGGTTCCGGGCAGGTTTACATCACAACTCAATCCAACCTCGGGTTAAACACATCGTATTTTCTACATTTACATATTTTGTCTCTCTTCTTTTTATATGTAAATATTTGCGGCCCATTATTCAAATTCATCTTTATTGGTTAAAATTTATTTATGCCGCTTAATTGTTTTTCAAGGTTGTTGGCATGCGTCAAACATGCCAACACATATGTTCTATATTTTAACCCAAACGTCATTACCCCCGTTTTACACGTTCGCTACAATATAAGATATGTTGGGTTTAACATTTAAACCCAACTTAGCCATATGAAAAGGGGAGGCTTATAACATGGTGTTTGTAAGGTAACATAAAAAGGGGAGTCTGAACGCATGAACTTGCAACATAACGATTCAATTAACATAAATTAGGTACATGTGAACTTGCAATTGTAATAGCATATAATCATGGCATAAACAATACTTAAACATGAATCATTTTATTCATATAATCATGGCATAAACAATACTTAAACATGAATCATTCTACTCATATAATCATGGCATAAACAATACTTAAACATGAATCATTCTATTCATATAATCATGGCATAAACAATACTTAAACATGAATCATTCTATTCATATAATCATGGCATAAACAATACTTAAACATGAATCATTCTATTCATATAATCATGGCATAAACAATACTTAAACATGAATCATTCTATTCATGTAAACTTGCAATTGGAATGTAAATCTAACTTAATTGTGTCACATATATCACCATATGGTTTTGATAACAACTTAGGCCTAAAACATGTTTCAACTAGGCATAATACCAAACATAGTTTAGTCATGTTCATAAAGATGCTTACTTTTGTTTCTAATACAAAAGTATGATTTGCTAATTCCAACATAGATTCATATAAACTATAGTACTTAGTCGTATCCAATTACACACTAAAAGTGATCATAAAAGTATGTACATCATATTGGCATAATAGTGAATCATATACTTGCATGAATTCCAAATAAAATACCACAACATATGGTTGTCAACATAAATCATATACTTGTATGAATCCAATCGTATACCATAACATTTCCAAATCGTTTAGAATCAAAATAACATACAAGTATAGATTATTATCGCCACAATTCCATTTCGTTTTTAACTTCCAACGTAAATCACATACTTGCAAATATCCAATCGTATACCATAACATTCCCAAATCGTTTAGAATCAAAATAACATACAAATATAGATTATTATCGCCACAATTCCATTTCGCATTCTACACAAATCAAACGCAATTAATTATTCACATCGGAATAGCACTCTACTTACAACGTATGACGAATCTTCAATTCAGGAATCTGAATTCTGAATTTGGAGATGCTATCCTTTGTTGTAGGCGTTGTTTTGATTTGATTGACGTTGCTTTAAGCTTTCAAATTATCTCCTAATTGTCTCTCAATTTCTGACGGCTATTCTTAGTCTCTCCTCAGCAGCATGACGGTCTCATCTCCATTTTAGTTTGTGTGAATTAGGGTTAGTCTTAGGTCCTTTTTATAGAGTTTGTGAGTTGATTTAGACCGTCGATGGAGCTTGGCTTAATAATAGCCGTTCGTTTGAAGGAGAGACCAACCAGGAGCTGACACCTAGCCCTAGTAACAAGGCAAGGCTCAGAAAATCGACCAAACACAGACCAGGCCAGCCAAGGGGGTTGGGTTCGACCTGGCTCAGGGGCCAGGTCGACACCCCAGTCGACACCGTGTCGACTTGGCAGTCGACACGGGTGACCCAGGTCGACTGCCCAGTCGACCTGGTTAGCCCCAGGTCGACTGCCAAGTCGACCTGGGTGCCTTGGGCGGGAAATTTCCCGCCCTGGCCAAACCGGCCCGATTTTGAATTTTGAATTGGTTTTTCTGGGCAGTTTTGGTCTGTTTGAATTCTAAACTGAATTCTGAAACTTCCGGAGGCCATATCTTCTTCATACGGAGTCCGTTTTATGCAAACTCGGACTCTATCTCAAGCAGAATTCCGAGACGAACGCAATGGCGTATCCCGTTTCCCTTAATTCTTTGATTTCAAATTAATAATACTTTAATTTTTGAATTTCACTGTTATAGAATACACGGGGTGTTACATTCTCCCCCACTTAAGAGGATTTCGTCCCCGAAATCTTCAGGTTCAGGAAGAATGTACATCCAAACATCCATCTACTCATCCATCAAACACGAGCATCCATTGTCCTTAAAAGACTTCTAATGCTTCATGATCATATGCGAAGTGTGTGTGTGTACATGTACTTATCTAATGCAAAATCAGGCGGTCTACTGATTCAGTTGACCTCCTTAATGCAAATTATGTAAGTGCCATGAATCCATTATGTATGCAAATTTTCCTATTCATGATTCTACATGAGTGCACAATCATTCATACAAATGCAACATCCATATGACAACACATTAAAGTTCAACCATATACGAATATAAATACATTTATGCATATGCAATATGAAGTGACTGAGCCGATCTAAAACCTAGATTGTGTGTGTATATGCAACCACGAGCAACCACTAGAAATCACTTGCAACCACTTGCAACCATCATCCATAACATGTTTCAATCACATGTTTTCATCCAAAGGGTTTATTCCTAAAAGATAAGGTCGAGGAGATATACCTAAAAAAAGATAGATAAAAGCGCAACTTAAGGAAAAAGGAAAGATCAAAGATGTACCCTCGAAAAGAAAAGGGTAGGCTGCGCGTATTCTAGCTTCAGTTTCCCAAGTTGCAACTTCTTCGGCGTCGCTCCACTGAACTTTGACGAGTTTGACTTCGCGGTTGCATAGCTTCTTCACTTCTGTTCCTAATATGCGGATTGGAACTTTCCTTACGGTTGCTTCACATTCCACTTCAGCTTCTTCTAGGATATTTGGTTCTACCACTTCAGCAGACTCATGTAGACATTTTCGGAGATGTGAAACGTGAAAGACGTTGTGAACTCCGGCTAATTTTTCGGGTAGCTCTAATCTATAGGCCATTTTCCCAATTTTCTCGATGATAGGGAATGGCCCTACGAACCTTGGTGCTAGCTTCCTTGTGGTCCCAAAACGAAACAACGTTCCTTAGCGGAGATACCTTAAGAAAAACTCTGTCCCCAACCTCAAACTCAAGGTCGGTCCTCCTCTTGTCGGCGTAGGACTTTTGTCTGTCTTGGGCTGTCTTCATCCTTCTTCGTATTAAGTCTACTTTCTCTGAAGTCTCTTGGATCATATCTGGTCCAAGTATGAGCTTATCAGTAGACTCCCACCAACACGTGGGTGATCGGCACGGTCTTCAATATAAAGCTTCGAAGGGCGCCATTCCGATGGTTGCTTGATAGCTGTTGTTGTAGGCAAATTCCACCAAAGGAAGATGGTCTTCCCATGTCCCTACGAAGTCAAGGACGCACAGTCTTAAAAGGTCCTCCAGAACTCTGTTCACTCTTTCTGTTTGGCCGTCGGTTTGGGGATGATAGGCTGTGCTCAAGCATAACTGTGTGCCTGCCGCTTCTTGCAGACTCCGCCAAAACTCACTTGTGAAGATAGGGTCTCGGTCACTAACAATGCTGGATGGTATTCCATGAAGTCGAACAATTTCCTTGAGGTAAAGAGATGCTAGGGATGAGGCAGTTCTTTTACTTTTGACAGGTAAAAAGTGGGCGCTTTTGGTAAGCCTATCCACTATTACCCAAATGCTAGTGTTGCCTCTTCTAGACCTAGGCAGCCCATCGATGAAGTCCATTGAGATGCTATCCCACTTCCACTGCGGTACCTCTAGAGGATGGAGCAGACCGCCAGGCTTTTTCTGTTCCGCCTTAACCTGTTGGCACACCATACACTTAGAAACAAATTCTGCCACGTCTTTCTTCATGCCGTTCCAAAAGAAAGTTCTTTTTATGTCCTTGTACATTTTATCTCCGCCTGGGTGTATCGTCATCTTGGAGTGATGCGCTTCCCCGAGAACCTTCTTTACTAAATCCCTTGTCTGTGGGACGCATAGTCTTCCGTCTCGCCTTAGCCAACCCTTATCGTCGATGGAGTATCTGTTGAGGTGATTTGAAGTCTCACCCCTAATTAACCTATCAATCGTCTCCACAAGCTGAGGGTCTTCGCATTGTGCTGTCCCTATTGAGTCCACTAAAGTCGGGCGTACTTCGAGAGATGCTAGCAAGTCTGGTACAAAATCGGAGGAAGGCCTAAAGTCACAGTTGGCTATAAACTCTAGGCTTTGTCTTTCAACAAATAACGGGCTTAGGGTTAGTTTCTTTCGGCTCAACGCGTCTGCCACTACGTTGCCTTTGCCCGGAGTATAGGAGATCTCGAAATCATATGAGGCAAGAAACTCCATCCATCTTTGTTGCCTCAAGTTAAGGTCCTTCTGCGAGAAAAGATATTTCAACGATTTATGGTCAGTGTAAAGTTCGAACTTCTCACCTAGGAGATAGTGTCGCCAAGACTTGAGTGCAAAGACGATGGCGGCTAACTCAAGATCATGGGTCGGGTAGTTCTTTTCATGCACTTTCAATTGT
This sequence comes from Allium sativum, assembly GCA_030737875.1. Taxonomy (NCBI): domain Eukaryota; kingdom Viridiplantae; phylum Streptophyta; class Magnoliopsida; order Asparagales; family Amaryllidaceae; genus Allium; species Allium sativum. Next base: position 231,107,854 of record CM060911.1, read on the forward strand.
CTCCTGCCATAAGCTACTACCCTTCCTTCTTGCATTAAGACGGCGCCTAGCCCTGTCCCACATGCATCTGTATAAACTGTGAACATCTTGCTTCCATCTGGCAATGTTAAAACTGGGGCTGTTGTAAGAGCCCTTTTTAGTCGTTGGAAAGCAAACTCGCAATCCAAGTCCCAATTGAACACTAGATTCTTCTTGGTCAACTTTTTGAGCGGAGCTGATATCTTTGCAAAGTCTCTGATGAATTTTCGATAGAAGCCTGCTAGCCCAAGAAAGCTTCGAACCTCTATTGCGTTCTTTGGTGTCTTCCAATCCTGCACTGCTACTACCTTAGCCGGGTCTACAGCTAACCCTTCCTTGGATACTATGTGCCCAAGAAATCTTACTTCCTCTCTCCAAAAGTGGCATTTGGAGAATTTGGCTTTTAGCTGATGGACTCGCAGAGTTTCCATGATTGCCCTTAAGTGCTGAGCATGTTCCTCTTCACTCTTTGAGAAGATAAGGATATCGTCTACGAAGACTACTACGAACTTGTTGAGGAAATCTCTGAACACCCTACTCATCAGGTCCACGAAGTAAGCAGGTGCGTTTGTCAAGCCGAAAGGCATGACAAGCCATTCAAAGAAGCCGTCTGGGGTTCTGAATGCCGTTTTATCGATGCTATCTTCATCCACCCTTAGCTGATGAAAACCGGTCGCTAAATCGAGTTGGGAGAAAACAGACGCTCCTACAAGCTGATCAAACAGATCGTCAATTCTGGGGAGAGGGTGCCTATTCTTTTTCGTTAGCTTGTTGAGCTCCCTATAGTCAACACATAGACGGAGTGAACCATCCGCCTTTGTAGCGAAAACCACTGGAGCGCCCCATTCTGAAATGCTTCTTCTAATGAACCCCTTCTCTAGAAGCTCTTTAATCTGTTTACTGAGCTCTTTCCTTTCCCGTGCAGTCATGTGTCTAACGGGCAACGCAACGGGCTTTGCATTATCTACAAGATATATGCGAAAGTCTATCTCCCGCTTCGGAGGCAAGCCCTTCACCTCTTCGAAGACATCCGGATATTCCCGGACCACTCTAACCGATTGCAAATTTTCAACAGAGGCATCTAGCGATTCAAGATAACTAAGCATAACCGTATACGAGGGACTACAAGTAATTTCCAAAGTATTACCAAGCTGGGTCAGGAGCCTAACCACTTTTTTTTCACAATCAAGGATGGCCCCATTACTAGATAGCCAATCCATGCCCAAAATCAAACCATATCCCAAGAAGCCCAAAACAAAGGCACTACATTTAAATTCTACGCTTAGAATAGAAATTTTCAATCCCACATAGATCATAGACAAATGAGCAGGGCCCCCAATTGGGTTTGAAACAATTAAGGGGTCCTCTACCATACTAGTTTCTAGGTGCAGAGATTCTACTAAAGCAGACGAGACAAAGGAGTGTGATGCGCCAGAATCAAATAAAGTGCTAACGGGGTGATCATAAAGATAAACTACACTTTCTACAGAAGTATTTATACCTTACTGTTGCAGAGGTGGCGCTTCTAGAACATGAACCTGTGCCCCTGAGGTGGATCCAGCCCTCTGCCCCTGTCCTCGTTTCTTTGGGCAGTCCTTAGCCATGCGGCCTGTCTCACCGCAAGAAAAGCACCCACCATTCATCTTGGCCTTCTTTTTCCGGCATTCTTTCACTAAGTGCCCCACTTTGCCACAGAAATTACACTTCCTCTTCTCTTTGTTGTCTTTCCCGCCCTTCTTAAAGTCTGTCTTCTTAGGCTGTAAACCCTCTTTCTTCCCTTGAGGGCTTTCTGCCTTTGTCTCCTTCTTGCCCTTATCCTCTTCGTTCAGCAATGCCATCTGTACCAATCTTTCATACGTAGCTCCCATGGGTATATGGGTCATGGCCAAACTGTGTAATGGCTCATTCAACCCTTTGACAAAATGGAGAGCCTTCTTGTGCGGGGTGTTGACTAGGTCCAGTCCGAACCTAGCCAGCTCATCGAACTGATTAACATACTCTTTGACTGTCTTATTCCCTTGCTTAAGAAATAAGAATTTTTTCAACTGCAAACTCCTTTCCGCGTCTGAGAGAAATTTAGCCTCAAACCTTGCCCTAAAGTCCTCCCATGTTTCCACTGGTCTTTCTGCATTAGTGACTTCCCACCAGTAGGAAGCCTCACCTTTTAGTAGCCACACTGCCAATTGTACCTTCTGCCTATCTTCTACCTCAAAAATGACGAATAAGTCCTCGGTTTCCTTTAGCCAATTCCTAGCTGCCACGAAGGACTCAGTTCCATGAAAATCCTTTCCTCCCATAGCTTTAAAATCTTTACATATCTTAGCAAAAGTATTTCCCCGCGGAGGAGGTGGAGGAAGAGGTGCTGTTGCAGCTGGATGATTTCCTGCAGCTGGGGGAGGAGGAACGGTAGGACCTGGCTGAGTGGCCCTTGCTTCTAAGAACCGTCTAAACCAACCAGGTATTGGTACACCCTCTGGCAAGTTAAGTTCTTCGGACATGCTAAAACAAAAAGGATAGATTCAAAACGAAGGATAAGAGATAGTACCTATGGCTTTGAGGGACTTTGCCTTTTTAAAATAAAATAATATTTTATCTTTTAAAAATGCTTCTTTAAATTTCCTTTTTGAAAATAAATTTTCAAAACTTTTTATCTTATCTGGTAAACCTATGCTCTGATACCAAGTGAAACACCCCACCTCCGTTAGGGTCACTCTCAAAGGGAATGTCCTAATTTTGTTGGAGGTTTATAAGTATAAGTCACGGATATACAAGACAGAAATAAGAACACATATTTTTGAGCGGCCGAAAACAACAACAACTTTTATTTCATTAAAATACGTGTTACACAAACCATGCCATAATTGTCTTACAATTCTTCCAAAAACATAACACCTTCATAACTGTCTTGATTACATTATTTAAAGAAGCATAAAGAAAACATAAATAAACTGCAAAAGTCCCATAATTGCTGTCCAAGCCATAGTCCAAAACGAAAAAGATCCAAGCAATACATTCTTTCTCTTCAAGCTGGATGTGAAAACTGGTCAAGCTGCGGTATTCCCTCCCTGTGGACCTGGGGGGGAAACGAAAGAAAAGAAGGCGAAAGAAAAGTAGAGTCAGACATAAAGCCTGAGTAAGTCTAGGACTATTCAGTCTATGAATAAAGAACTGGGTATGATAAGCATAAACTGGAAATGAGAAAGCACCATAAACTAAGTTAAGTTGTCTAGGGTCGAATACACTATCGTACCCCATATTAATCTCTGTACCCATATAAACTAGTTCCCAACAGGCACCCCATAATCAGGGTAAAGTGATCCATTTCTGATGATCGGCTCCTACTCGCATAGTTACATGTGTCTTACGGCCCTCGTTGTTGTAGTTACCTATGCTGGTCCCACCATAGGGTGTATCAAGTCCCATGGTGGCGGCCCGACACAATTCTAGAATGCACAGGTATGCTACTGGTGCCCAGTGCCTTATTTTTCTACGCCGGAGTGTGTGCACGCCCGCACCACGTTAGAACCTACACTGCTGCACCACCGCCGTCGATTTGACCTCTTACAATCAGTGTAACACCCCACCTCCGCTAGGGTCACTCACAAGGGAATGCACTAGGTTTGGTGAAGCATTATCGAGGTAAACATGCACAGAAATATTACAAGACAGAACATATATATAAAAAACAGCGGAAGTAAAACAAATTTCATTACCTTATAAGGTCTAAAGCCTTTTACATCAGAATACATCAAAACCTGTCTTGCAATAGTAAAGAAGCACAAAACCATTTCATAAATTATTCCCCAAGTAAAACAGTAAAGTAGCCATAGCCAAGAAAAGTCCAAGCCATGCGTGATGACCTTCAAGTAGAAGAAGTCTGAACTAGATAACAGTGTTTCCTCCCTGAAAACCTGGGGGGTAACGGAAGACAAGAGGCGAAAGAAAAACGGGGTCAGTCATAAAGACTGGTAAGTCCTATCTACTTCCAGTATAAAAACAGGTAAAGGTAACATGACATGCATAAACTGAAAGTAAACATAAGGATGACTACAAGATAGATAAACTAAAACAGGCTGAACTACTGTAGCAAGGTAAACAAAGATATCATGATAAACTACGGTGTCATGATAAGTCAAGGTATCACATCGTCCGGTTTCTATCAAGTATAATATCCCGAGGTATCTATCATGTATAACGTCCCACGGTATCTATCATGTATGTTTGTCATGGTCCTAACATGTATATTTGCTCTGCACATCTCGTACTAGTATCCCAACCCGCGTCATGTGTCAACTATGAATGTTCCTTGCCCAATGTCATGTTATGGTCCATGTCAACCTAATATATAGCATATGTAGGTTTTCCCAACTCGTATGTTTCTTTCCATGTATAAGTTCAGTCCTTTGCCGTAGGCCATACGGGCTTCCCATGTAAACGTTTTATCCTTGAGGTTATTTTGGACTGCTACCCTTGATCTAGTTATGTGTCCTTACCATGAACTATCGCGCGTTCACTTAGGATTTATGCCACCTAGGACCACTAGGGATTATGCTACCTAATGAACGTTTCCATGTCTCGGTTTGGGTTCAGCCACCTAGGGCCACTAGGGATTATGCCACCCGTCAACCGCGCCCTTTTTGTCCCACGTATGTATCGTGAATCGTTTTTCATGTCTAGACGCACATGTTCCTCAATGTGCCATCCGAGTTCCGTGTCAGGGCAAATCAAGAAATACGGAACTCGGTCGGGAGCTTTAAGTCGTCTGCTGATGCAGATATCAAGGTCTGTTTTTGTACCCGTGGCTATGGTCCCACGTGACCCCTCCCTCAACTATTGAAAGGAAACCCAAGAAAAATCATGTATGAGAACTACACTATGGCCCATCGATGCCCACTTCCAGATAGCCAACCTCACCCATAATTTGATAGCTAGTATATGGTCTGTTGGGAGTTCCCTGCCTTTCCGTTCGTACACGATTGACTAAAGATGGTAGGTAGTCGGCGACATGACATCCCAGGGCAAAATCAAGTATCGTCGACTCCACGCTAATCCATCCCAGTCTTTAGGTCGCTCGCATAGCAACCAAGGCATACTCTTGGCTCTTCTACCGCAGACCTTAACCTCTGTGAGGCCGAGTTTCATGGACCACTCGCCACCTCACAGAGGGATACCAAGAGTACCCTCACGTTCCCCGAAGCTTTCGCTTCGTCACCCAGTTTGCTGGAGCTTTTATCCAAGTCAGATAACTTGCTCCTCCTCGTATACTAACCGATGACCTATCGTACCAGGTTACTCTTCTCTTTATGATCTAGTCCATGTCCTTAGCTAAGAATTATTACTTAGTTACCCTTAACTAAGGTTTACCACTTAGCCCCTCTTTCCACTATCCTTGTTAACTACGATTTCCAACCTAGTCCCCTGAGCTAGGGTTTTGTCAAATGGGTTAAGTGTTGTTATCCAAGTTCATGACTTAACCCGCCTACGAATCATGTCAAGATTGGCTAAGTACTCAAGTTCAAGGCTTAGCCCTTGAAGTTGGTTAAGTGTACCAAGAAGCTCATGACTTAACCATATCAGATTATCATGTTAGATTGATTAAGCATAGATTATCTTAATCCCATCAGGTTATCGAGTCAGATTGGTTAAGTATGGGTTAGCTTAACCCCATCCACTAATCGTGTTACCATGGTTAAGCCTACTTCTAAAAGGTCTTGTGACTTAACCCTATCAGGTCCATCTATTAGATTGGTTAAGTATAGGTTACTTAACCTCATCAACTCTTCACGTATAATTGGTTAAGTATAAGTTACTTAACCCCATTAAATTTACATGTTAAATTGGTTAAGTATTGGTTACTTAACCCCATTGAATTACCAAGTTTAGATTGGTTAAGTGTTTAACTTAACCCCATCGAATTCCCGTGTTTAGATTAGTTAAGTATAGGTTACTTAACCCCATCTAATTACCGCGTTTAGATTAGTTAAGTCTTAATTACTTAACCCCATCTAATTACCGTGTTTAGATTAGTTAAGTCTTAATTACTTAACCCCATCTAATTACCAAGTCGGATTAGTTAAGCGTAAATTACTTAACCCCCTCCCCTAATTGTCTTGTATGGCTAAGTGTCATTAAGAAATCAAGCCCGGTCCCACTTAACCTACCCATTCGTGTCATATCGGTTAAGTGTCATTAGTCAAATTTACTTAACCTTATCATGTGGCATTAATTTAATTAATGCACTCTCAACCTCTCACATTAGACCTTGTTGTGGTTACTAGTTAAGCCGGGCGGGTCCGGGTAGATTTATACCACAACCTAGTCTAACCTCGGGTCTTAAGCGCGTCATGACCAACTTCTCACATTGGATCCTATTGTTTGTAGCCACTAGTTAAGCCGGGCGGGTCCGGGTAGATTTATGCTACAAACTCAACCCAACCTCGAGTTGGCCACTTTCATGTTTGGTCTAGTGTCACATTACACTTACAACCCATACGTGTCTAATTTCAAGTCCCGTGTTTACCCCACGTGTCATGCCCCCATTTTGGTTCAACTTACATGTCGTGTTCACATGTAACCTCAAGTCAAGTTTTCATGTCATATTCAAGTCAAGATTTCGTGTCATGTTCATGTTTATCTAACTACCCCAAAATCGTGTTTTCACTTGAGTGAAAGCGAGTCAACATAGTATAAATACTATGATACACATTGACCCCAAAACATGCATGATGCCACGACGGGGTTGGCTTCAAACATGCATGGCATCATGAAGGGATTGGCCTTGTACATGCATACTACCATATAAGGGTTGGCCACAAGCATGCATAACATAAAAAGGGGATTGGCCACAAGCATGCATATTATCATAACGGGATTTGACCTTACATAAACATGATATCATAAGGGGGTTGGTTTCATTTACATGCATAAGCCCCAAAGTCCAATTCATGCAACTATTTCACAAGTCAAAATGGCTCTAAGTGTTCATGTTATCATACTATAAGTAAAGGTCCAATCTTGCATGGCAAACTAAGTCCAATGTAACATGAATAGCATGGTTTAGTCGCTAAAACATAACCCAAAGTCATATGTTCATGTTAAAGGAGAAAACTAGGCTCGCATAGGTTATAGCATTCATGTTTAACCACATTTTATTCCATGCCATGATTAAACTACCGTTAACATCTCGAAGTAGCTAGAACTTACATAGCGTGGCAAGAGGACTAGGAGCATGAATCATTTTGACGAAGAAAGGTGGCTCCTTTGATGAAGAACCGTCATGAAATCGCCATAGCAACGTTGATCCACTCCCTTGATTTTATGTTGCAAGCTAGCACCTTTGATTCGGATCTTGTTTGAATGCATAGGCTCTTGAATTGGAGATGGAGGCCATGATCACTTGGCATTTGGGCAGCACTTCGTGGCATGAGTGAATTATGAGGGGTTTAGGGTAGGCTTAGGGTCTTTTTATAGAGATTAGGAGTAGTTTAGGCCTTTAGATTAACCCTACGATAGATCCAAGCCCTCAAAAATCGTCACAAGCCTCCAAAACAAGACCCAGGAGCCAAAACAGGTGCACCTGGCCGACCTGGCCGACCAGGCAGGTCGACCCTGGGGTCGACTCCCTAGTCGACCTGGTTGGCAGGGGTTCGACTCCCCAGTCGACCTCCCTTGGTCTGGCGGGAAATTTTCCCGCCTCTTCTGAATTCTGAAATTTGAATCTGTTTTCGTTTTCGAATTTTTCGTGAAACTTCGCGAGGCCATATCTTGATCATACAGACTCCGATTTACGAAATTTCGGACTCTATTTCGCGTATTTTTCCGAGACGAACGCAATGGCATAGCCCGTTTCTCCTGATTCAGATTTTAACATTTAATTCTGCCTTGATTCTTGTCTTAACACGTTGTTTAAAATTCGGGTTGTTACATTCTCCCCTCCTTTAAGGATTTCGTCCCCGAAATCTCCAAGTTAGGAAGAACATATCCTACCATCCATCATCCATCTACTCAAAACATCATCCACAGGCAACCATTGTCCTTAGATGATTTCTAATGCCATATGAACATATGCAAAGCGTGTGTGTATATGCTCCTTAGCTAATGCTAATGATCAGGCCTGAATGATCTTTCTAATGCAAAATATGTTTAGTGTCATGAGTCCAACATGTATGCAAATAGTCCTAGTCATATAAGTACTACATGCGTGCACAAACATTCATTCATATGCAACATCCGCATGATAACACATTCAATTTCATCCATAACAAGTATAAATACTCGTGCATATGCAACATGAAACGTGACTGCATCAATCTAGTATCTAATGTGTATTCGCGCATCCACGAGCAACCACTTGCAACCATTTGCAACCATATCAATCATAACATGTTTCAAATACATGTTTACATCCATAGAGTTCTATCTAAGGTTCCCAAGATAGGGTCGATAAGATAAACAAGACAAACTCCTTACGTGGTTTGTAACAGAAACAGGACCGAGAGGATATCCACCAAGCGATAGCATGTAAGTAAGCTCTACAGGAGAACCAGGGATTAATGATATACTCTTACAAAGAGACACGATGCGCGCGTCTAAGCCACATTTCCTTGAGCTTAATTCCAGTGTGCCTTGACTGCCTTTGACTTCATAGTTTCGTAGCTCCTTGATTCCTATTTCCAAGGTATGAGTCGGAACTCTTTCACTATCGCCTCTCGTTTCACTTTCACTTATTCTCTCCCTAGTATGCTCGGTTCAACCATATCTGCGTACTCATGCAAGCTCTCTAAAATTCACTAGTGAATTATGGATCTCGTTTCCGATGCCAATCCATGTTACCACGTGCACTTGCTAGGGTGATTCCTATAACCCATGCTTAAGCGGAATGGACCATCCGCCCTAGTGGCGAACGTTACTCGATCGGATCAGAGATTTCCGATAAATGCATCAAGAGATTCTAGGTAACTAACCATGACAGGGCCCCAAAAGGTTACACGAGACTTCGAGGGTATTACCAAGGCAAGCTAAGAGTCTGACTATCCTCTTTTCAAAACCGAGAATGGTATCCCTTACTGGATAACCACTTTACCCCTAGAATCCATCCATAGCTCAACAATAGAAGTATTGCTTCTAATCTTAACACTTGGCCTAGACGTTCTCAAATCCAACAAGTCATGAATAAATGGACCGACTCTCCAACCAGATTTCGGGACAAAACTGGGATCCTTTACCATGCTAGTACTAAGGTGCAGAGACTCAACTATCCAAGCAGACTTAAATGATACGATGATCAAGACAAAGTCTGGACGGGATGATAGAAAAGAACGACTAAACCTTTACCAGAAACGGTACCATCTCTTTTAGGTACCCTAGAAATGGGAGCGTACAATTGCCCTCTCCGATGATCTTGTCCTAGTCCTCCTTGATGGACTGAGCCATACCAACAATTGCTCATCCTTAAGCTCGCGTCCTTTATCCTTACTCTTATTATCCCTCCTTGTATCACGGCAACAGGTCTCTCGAGAACCACCTCCATCGTACAGAAAACACCTACGTGGCTAGACAAAGATTAGTCACAACTAGAACTACTGTGACTACAGATGGAGGAAAGAAAGGAAAAGAGATTCAATCAAGGAATCAAAGGATAATGCTAATGGCCTTTGGGGAATAGCCTTTTAAAACAAACTTTTCTTGAAAAATGCTTCGTTGTAAACGGTTTTTCAAATAGTTTTCAGAAGGTTTTAAAAACTTTTGCCCAGTCTGGTAACCTTCTGCTCTGATACCAAATGTAACACCCCATCTCCGCTAGGGTCACTCACAAGGGAATGCACTAGGTTTGGTGAAGCATTATCGAGGTAAACATGCACAGAAATATTACAAGACAGAACATATATATATAAAACAGCAGAAGTAAAACAAATTTCATTACCTTATAAAATAAGGTCTAAAGCCTTTTACATTAGAATACATCAAAACCTGTCTTGCAATAGTAAAGAAGCACAAAACCATTTCATAAATTATTCCCCAAGTAAAACAGTAAAGTAGCCATAGCCAAGAAAAGTCCAAGCCATGTGTGATGACCTTCAAGTAGAAGAAGTCCGAACTAGATAACAGTGTTTCCTCCCTGAAAACCTGGGGGGGAAACGGAAGACAAGAGGCGAAAGAAAAACGGGGTCAGTCATAAAGACTGGTAAGTCCTATCTACTTCCAGTATAAAAACAGGTAAAAGTAACATGACATGCATAAACTGAAAGTAAACATAAGGATGACTACAAGATAGATAAACTAAAACAGGTTGAACTACTGTAGCAAGGTAAACTAAGATATCATGATAAACTACGGTGTCATGATAAGTCAAGGTATCACATCGTCCGATTTCTATCAAGTATAATATCCCGAGGTATCTATCCTGTATAACGTCCCACGGTATCTATCATGTATGTTTCTCATGGTCCTAACATGTATATTTTCTCTGCACCTCTCGTACTAGTATCCCAACCCGCGTCATGTGTCAACTATGAATGTCCCTTGCCCAATGTCATGTTATGGTCCATGTCAACCTAATATATAGCATATGTAGGTTTTCCCAACTCGTATGTTTCTTTCCATGTATAAGTTCAGTCCTTTGCCGTAGGCCATACGGGCTTCCCATGTAAACGTTTTATCCTTGAGGTTATTTTGGACTGCTACCCTTGATCTAGTTATGTTTCCTTACCATGAACTATCGCGCGTTCACTTAGGATTTATGCCACCTAGGACCACTAGGGATTATGCTACCTAATGAACGTTTTTGTGTCTCGGTTTGGGTTCAGCCACCTAGGGCCACTAGGGATTATGCCACCCGTCAACCGCGCCCTTTTTGTCCCACGTATTATCGTGAATCGTTTTCCATGTCTAGACGCACATGTTCCTCAATGTGCCATCCGAGTTCCGTGCCAGGGCAAATCAAGAAATACGGAACTCGGCCGGGAGCTTTAAGTCGTCTGCTGATGCAGATATCAAGGTCTGTTTTTGTACCCGTGGCTATGGTCCCACGTGACCCCTCCCTCAACTACTGAAAGGCAACCCAAGAAAAATCATGTATGAGAACTACACTATGGCCCATCGATGCCCACTTCCAGATAGCCAACCTCACCCATAACTTGATAGCTAGTATATGGTCTGTTGGGAGTTCCCTGCCTTTCCGTTCGTACACGATTGACTAAAGATGGTAGGTAGTCGGCGACATGCTATCCCAGGGCAAAATCAAGTATCGTCGACTCCACGCTAATCCATACCAGTCTTTAGGTCGCTCGCATAGCAACCAAGGCATACTCTTGGCTCTTCTACCACAGACCTTAACCTCTGTGAGGTCGGGTTTCATGGACCACTCGCCACCTCACAGAGGGATACCAAGAGTACCCTCACGTTCCCCGAAGCTTTCGCTTCGTCACCCAGTTCGCTGGAGCTTTTATCGAAGTCAGATAACTTGCTCCTCCTCGTATACTAAGCAATGACCTACCGTACCAGGTTACTCATCTCTTTATGAACTAGTCCATGTCCTTAGCTAAGAATTATTACTTAGTTACCCTTAACTAAGGTTTACCACTTAGCCCCTCTTTCCACTATCCTTGTTAACTACGATTTCCAACCTAGTCCCCTGAGCTAGGGTTTTGTCAAATGGGTTAAGTGTTGTTATCCAAGTTCATGACTTAACCCGCCTACGAATCATGTCAAGATTGGCTAAGTACTCAAGTTCAAGGCTTAGCCCTTGAAGTTGGTTAAGTGTACTAAGAAGCTCATGACTTAACCCTATCAGATTATCATGTTAGATTGATTAAGCATAGAATATCTTAATCCCATCAGGTTATCGAGTCAGATTGGTTAAGTTTGGGTTAGCTTAACCCCATCCACTAATCGTATTACCATGGTTAAGCCTACTTCTAAAAGGTCTTGTGACTTAACCCTATCAGGTCCACCTATTAGATTGGTTAAGTATAGGTTACTTAACCTCATCAAATCATCACGTATAATTGGTTAAGTATAAGTTACTTAACCCCATTAAATTTACATGTTAAATTGGTTAAGTATTGGTTACTTAACCCCATTGAATTACCAAGTTTAGATTGGTTAAGTGTTTAACTTAACCCCATCGAATTCCCGTGTTTAGATTAGTTAAGTATAGGTTACTTAACCCCATCTAATTACCGCGTTTAGATTAGTTAAGTCTTAATTACTTAACCCCATCTAATTACCGTGTTTAGATTAGTTAAGTCTTAATTACTTAACCCCATCTAATTACCAAGTCGGATTAGTTAAGCGTAAATTACTTAACCCCCTCCCCTAATTGTCTTGTATGGCTAAGTGTCATTAAGAAATCAAGCCCGGTCCCACTTAACCTACCCATTCGTGTCATATCGGTTAAGTGTCATTAGTCAAATTTACTTAACCTTATCATGTGGCATTAATTTAATTAATGCACTCTCAACCTCTCACATTAGACCTTGTTGTGGTTACTAGTTAAGCCGGGCGGGTCCGGGTAGATTTATACCACAACCTAGTCTAACCTCGGGTCTTAAGCGCGTCATGACCAACTTCTCACATTGGATCCTATTGTTTGTAGCCACTAGTTAAGCCGGCCGGATCCGGGTAGATTTATGCTACAAACTCAACCCAACCTCGAGTTGGCCACTTTCATGTTTGGTCTAGTGTCACATTACACCTACAACCCATACGTGTCTAATTTCAAGTCCCGTGTTTACCCAACGTGTCATGCCCCCATTTTGGTTCAACTTACATGTCGTGTTCACATGTAACCTCAAGTCAAGTTTTCATGTCATATTCAAGTCAAGATTTCGTGTCATGTTCATGTTTATCTAACTACCCCAAAATCGTGTTTTCACTTGAGTGAAAGCGAGTCAATATAGTATAAATACTATGATACACATTGACCCCAAAACATGCATGATGCCACGACGGGGTTGGCTTCAAACATGCATGGCATCATGAAGGGATTGGCCTTGTACATGCATACTACCATATAAGGGTTGGCCACAAGCATGCATAACATAAAAAGGGGATTGGCCACAAGCATGCATATTATCATAACGGGATTTGACCTTACATAAACATGATATCATAAGGGGGTTGGTTTCATTTACATGCATAAGCCCCAAAGTCCAATTCATGCAACTATTTCACAAGTCAAAATGGCTCTAAGTGTTCATGCTATCATACTACAAGTAAAGGTCCAATCTTGCATGGCAAACTAAGTCCAATGCAACATGAATAGCATGGTTTAGTCGCTAAAACATAACCCAAAGTCATATGTTCATGTTAAAGGAGCAAACTAGGCTCGCATAGGTTATAGCATTCATGTTTAACCACATTTTATTCCATGCCATGATTAAACTACCGTTAACATCTCGAAGTAGCTAGAACTTACATAGCGTGGCAAGAGGACTAGGAGCATGAATCATTTTGACGAAGAAAGGTGGCTCCTTTGATGAAGAACCATCATGAAATCGCCATATCAACGTTGATCCACTCCCTTGATTTGATGTAGCAAGCTAGCACCCTTGATTCGGATCTTGTTTGAATGCATAGGCTCTTGAATTGGAGATGGAGGCCATGATCACTTGGCATTTGGGCAGCACTTCGTGGCATGAGTTAATTATGAGGGGTTTAGGGTAGGCTTAGGGTCTTTTTATAGAGATTAGGAGTAGTTTAGGCCGTTAGATTAACCCTAGGATAGATCCAAGCCCTCAAAAATCGTCACAAGCCTCCAAAACAAGACCCGGGAGCCAAAACAGGTGCACCTGGCCGACCAGGCAGGTCGACCCCCAGGTCGACCCTGGGGTCGACTCCCCAGTCGACCTGGTTGGCAGGGGTTCGATTCCCCAGTCGACCTCCCCTGGTCCCGCCTTTTCTGAATTCTGAAATTTGAATCTGTTTTCGTTTTCGAATTTTTCGTGAAACTTCGCGAGGCCATATCTTGGTCATACAGACTCCGATTTATGAAATTTCGGACTCTATTTTGCGTATTTTTCCGAGACGAACGCAATGGCATAGCCCGTTTCTCCTGATTCAGATTTTAACATTTAATTCTGCCTTGATTCTTGTCTTAACACGTTGTTTAAAATTCGGTTTGTTACAGTCAGCCCAGTAATCGTGCCCCACCCTGCCTAGTTCAGGATATCCTGATACACCTTGTAGGGTTACTGCTGAAAAGGGTCCCTCGCTACTAGGTTTTCTATTTCTAGCCAACATGCTAAGTTGGTTAAGTGTTTTATAAACCTAACCCCCAATCAGTCTGTTTAGTTTAGCATGTTCCATTTTGATTAAGTATTAATTTAGTTTACTTAATCCTATCAATCCTGACTCAGCCTTAATTGTCTTATTAAAGCCTTGACCTCTCACATTAGACAGGTATTGTTTTGGCTGCCTGTTGCCGGTTGGGTCCGGGCAGTCTTACGCCACAACTCAGTCTAACCTCGGGTCTTTATTGGGCTCCATGTTTAACCACCCACATTGGATAGGTATTGTTGTGACTACTGGACAGTCGGGCGGTTCCGGGCAGGTTTACATCACAACTCAATCCAACCTCGGGTTAAACACATCGTATTTTCTACATTTACATATTTTGTCTCTCTTCTTTTTATATGTAAATATTTGCAGCCCATTATTCAAATTCATCTTTATTGGTTAAAATTTATTTATGCCACTTAATTGTTTTTCAAGGTTGTTGGCATGCGTCAAACATGCCAACACATATGTTCTATATTTTAACCCAAACGTCATTACCCCCGTTTTACACGTTCGCTACAATATAAGATATGTTGGGTTTAACATTTAAACCCAACTTAGCCATATGAAAAGGGGAGGCTTATAACATGGTGTTTATAAGGTAACATAAAAAGGGGAGTGTGAACGCATGAACTTGCAACATAACGATTCAATTAACATAAATTAGGCACATGTGAACTTGCAATTGTAATAGCATATAATCATGGCATAAACAATACTTAAACATGAATCATTCTATTCATATAATCATGGCATAAACAATACTTAAACATGAATCATTCTATTCATATAATCATGGCATAAACAATACTTAAACATGAATCATTCTATTCATATAATCATGGCATAAACAATACTTAAACATGAATCATTCTATTCATGTAAACTTGCAATTGGAATGTAAATCTAACTTAATTGTGCCACATATATCACCATATGGTTTTGATAACAACTTAGGCCTAAAACATGTTTCAACTAGGCATAATACCAAACATAGTTTAGTCATGTTCATAAAGATGCTTACTTTTGTCTCTAATACAAAAGATTGATTTGCTAATTCCAACATAGATTCATATAAACTATAGTACTTAGTCGTATCCAATTACACACTAAAAGTGATCATAAAAGTATGTACATCATATTGGCATAATAGTGAATCATATACTTGCATGAATCCCAAATAAAATACCACAACATATGGTTGTCAACATAAATCATATACTTGTATGAATCCAATCGTATACCATTACATTTCCAAATCGTTTAGAATCAAAATAACATACAAGTATAGATTATTATCGCCACAATTCCATTTCGTTGTTAACTTCCAACATAAATCACATACTTGCAAATATCCAATCGTATACCATAACATTCCCAAATCGTTTAGAATCAAAATAACATACAAATATAGATTATTATCGCCACAATTCCATTTCGCATTCTACACAAATCAAACGCAATTAATTATTCACATCGGAATAGCACTCTACTTACAACGTATGACGAATCTTCAATTCAGGAATCTGAATTCTGAATTTGGAGATGCTATCTTTTGTTGTAGGCGTTGTTTTGATTTGATTGACGTTGCTTTAAGCTTTCAAATTATCTCCTAATTGTCTCTCAATTTCTGACGGCTATTCTTAGTCTCTCCTCAGCAGCATGACGGTCTCATCTCCATTTTAGTTTGTGTGAATTAGGGTTAGTCTTAGGTCCTTTTTATAGAGTTTGTGAGTTGATTTAGATCGTCGATGGAGCTTGGTTTAATAATAGCCGTTCGTTTGAAGGTGAGACCAACCAGGAGCTGACACCTAGCCCTAGTGACAAGGCAAGGCTCAGAAAATCGACCAAACACAGACTAGGCCAGCCAGGGGGGCTGGGTTCGACCTGGCTCAGGGGCCAGGTCGAGACCCTAGTCGACACCGTGTCGACTTGGCAGTCGACACAGGTGACCCAGGTCGACTGCCCAGTCGACCTGGTTAGCCCCAGGTCGACTGCCAAGTCGACCTGGGTGCCTTGGGCGGGAAATTTCCCGCCCTGGCCAAACCGGCCCGATTTTGAATTTTGAATTGGTTTTTCTGGGCTGTTTTGGTCTGTTTGAATTTTAAACTGAATTCTGAAACTTTCGGAGGCCATATCTTCTTCATACGGAGTCCGTTTTATGCAAACTTGGACTCTGTCTCAAGCAGAATTCCGAGACGAACGCAATGGCGTATCCCGTTTCCCTTAATTCTTTGATTTCAAATTAATAATACTTTAATTTGTGAATTTCAGTGTTATAGAATACACGGAGTGTTACAGGTTCGTTGCCGTATACGGAAGAAAAGGTGGCAGATTAGTCCAGTACATTGAGTTTGGTTGGGGTGTCTGAAATCAGTGGAGGATCAACTCAATTCCGTGATTTTTCTCCTTCATCTAGCAGGGGGAGGAGGAAGAAAGTAGAGCGCAGTTCTGGAATGGTTAGACGAAGTGCTAGGTTAAGACACAGATCTACATCATCTCATGGTAGGTCCTCGAGCTCGATTACTAGTAGTAGTAATTCGAGCTTGGGCTCAGGTATGGTTACTGTTTATGGTAGTGACTATTCTCCATTTTCATTAGGTAGTCTTACGACCAGTCAGATATTCCAGCTTGCTAGCGATACGGCTTTTGTTTTTTCTGACATAGAGTTAGATGCTGATTCCATTAGGAGTAGGGAATTAGAGAGAGTTACTTCTTTAGACAGATGAGGATTGTTAGTTGGAACATTAGAGGTCTGAATGAGCCTAAAAAATGTGCTAAAGTTAGGACTTTATTTAAAGAATTTCAACTTGATATTGTAATGCTTCAGGAAACTAAAATTGATAACCCTGATTATAATTTTTTTGGTAGATTAGGGGGGTCTCTTTTTAGAAACTGGTCTTGTGTTCCGGCCATTGGTAGCGCGGGTGGACTAATGATTGGGTGGAAAGACAATCAATATAGACTTGTTCAAGAGTTTCCTATGTTACACTCCTTACACATTATATTAGCTTCGACGGTAAATAATTCGTTTTTGGGCATTTCGAATGTGTATGGCCCACACACGAAAATTGAGAGGAGAAGTTTGTGGTTAGAATGTACGGTCTTTAGAAATAACACTTTCAATCAATGGGTAGTTGGGGGCGATTTCAACGTTACTAGATTTTCTGGTGAGAGATCGCCAAGGGAAGGAGATTTCTCTGATATGGAGGAATTTAACGATTTCATTTTAGATAATAATTTGATAGAGATTCCAATCAATAATAGAATGTTCACCTGGTCAAATGATAGAGATTGTCCTTCGTTTGCTCTTTTAGATAGATTTTTTATTAATACTGAGATGGAGGATAGATTTTCCATATGTAGAGTAAAGGGCTTACCATTTTTATTGTCTGATCACTGCCCTATTATTCTTTCGTGTGACTCGAATTTATCTATAAGTAGCAATTTTAAATTTGAAAAGATGTGGTTATTGGATAGTAGTTTCAGTAATTTGGTTACTGTTAAATGGAATTCTTTATTTTACTTTAATAGTCTGTATAAAAATAATTCAGCAAAGATTTTTGTAGCCAAGCTTGGTAAGCTAAGATTTTTTCTTAAACGTTGGAACAAGTTCATCTTTGGAAATGTTAGGATTAGAAAAGATAAGATTTTATGTGAAATGTTGGACTTAGATAAAGTTAGTGAAATCAGAATTCTTAATATGAACGAGAGAGATAGACTTAGTAACCTTAGAAATGATCTTAAATTGATTTTAGAAAAAGAAGAAATCATGTGGAGACAAAGATCTCGAGTCCAATGGATAAAGGAAGGTGATAATAACACGAAATTTTTTCATAGCATAGCTAATAAGAGAAGACGCGAAAATTTTATTCATTCTATTTTTATTAATGAAGTAGAGGTGTCTGTTCAGAAGGATTTAAATGATGCCTTTACAAGTTATTCTAAACAGATATTAGGTACTAGGATTAATAGAAGAATTAATATTAGATGGAAGGATATTTATCCTTCTGAATCTAGGACTGAATTAGCTGATCTAGATAGACCTTTCACAGAAAGTGAGATTTGGAAGGCAATCTGTGATATGCCTAGTGACAAAGCTCCAGGACCTGATGGTTTTTCTGTTCTTTTTTTCAAACAATTTTGGGAGGTTTTAAAGATGGATATTATTAACCTTTTTAATGATTTTTATAGTGGTGATCTACGGTTAGGTAGCTTTAATCTTGCTAACGTTATTCTTATACATATGAAAGTAGGTGCGAACTCACTTAAGGACTTCAGGCCTATTTCTTTAATTAACGTTTCGGTAAAGCTTATCTCAAAAGTCCTTGCTAATAGACTTAGTTCTAAGATGAATGATCTAATAGATATTTCACAAACAGCATTCATCAAGGGAAGAAATATAGTAGATGGAGTTGCCGCAGTACAGGAATACATTAACGTATGTGTTTAAAATAATTTTTCATGTGCCATTATGAAGTTAGATTTCGAGAAGGCATTTGATTCGGTAGATTGGGATTTCATTTGTGAACTATGTCTCGCTAGGGGGTTTAGTGTTAGATGGACCAATTGGATCATGCTATTGCTAAGGTCTGGTTGCTCCAGTATTGTTGTTAATGGAGTAATTGGTAAGAGGATTCAGTCCAAGAGAGGACTAAGGCAAGGTGATCCTCTTTCACCTTTTTTGTTTAATCTAGCGGTTGATTTTTTCTCTAGAATCATTAAGAGGGCTGGGAGTTTAAGGGTCTTAGGTAGAGTGGGCAACGGGGAGTTTCATAATGAACTCTCTATACTCCAATTTGCAGATGACACAATATTATTCTCTTCTCACCTACCTAAACATGTTATTTCCCTTAAATTCATTCTATATTGTTTTGAGATGTTGTCCGGTCTTCGTATTAATTTTGATAAGAGTGTTGTCATGGTACTCAATGATATTAGTAACGTGGAGTCTTTAGTGGCTAGCACATTAAACTGTTCAATAATGAAATTTCCATTTGAATATTTAGGTTTTAAAATCAGACCTTTGAAACTAAGGAAGGATGACTGGTTAGTTATCATAGATAAGATCAACAATAGATTATCAAGTTGGAATAATAGATTTCTCTCTAGAGCAGGTAGATTAATTTTAGTTAATTCGGTTCTATCAGCCATTCCCACTTACTGGATGATGGTTCATAGATTTCCAGGTTGGGTTATTGAGAAAATAGATAGAATTCGAAGGAATTTTCTTTGGAATGGTAATTCTAATTGTAGTGGTTATAAATGTCTAGTTAATTGGGAAGTGTGTTACAAGCCCAAGGAAGATGGGGGGTTAGGTATTATTAATCTACTTAATTTTAATTCTTCATTATTAGTTAAATGGTTATAGAAATTTAGATGTCCTGATATAGTTGCTACTTGGAAAAATATAGTTTCTAAATTTTATTATTCTGGGGGGGAATACTTTGTTGGGTCGGGATTCAGTTGGTCCAATAGATTATCTTATTTTTGGAAATCAGTATTACATTGTTTTGATTTTTTTCAAGATAGGATGTAAGATGACAGTACATTCGGGTAATTCTACTTTCTTTTGGCATGATGCTTGGATTTCTAGTGTACCTCTTAAAATTGAATTTATTGAACTATTTAATATTTGTGATTTTAAGAATGCCTTAATTGCTGATGTTTATAGAAGGAACCTAGATCCCCCGTGGGAGTTTTCATTCTTTAATATTTTAGAGGGGAGATTATTAAGACAATTGGCTTTACTAAAAACTAAATTAACTTTATATCACTTGGATGAGTGTAGAGATATCATTAGTTGGGGATTGGATAAGAGTTCAGTTTATTCTGTTGATTCAATGTATAAACTTATTAATTTTTCTAGTATTTCTTTACCCCCATTTAAGTTTATTTGGAAATCAAATTCTCCTCCTAAAGCTAAGTTTCCTATGTGGCTGATTGTTCATAAGAAGCTTAATACAGTGGAGCTTTTAAAGAAGAAGAATATTTTGTTAGATGTTATATGTTGTTTCTGTAGTAATACGGAGGAAGATGTGGATCATTTATTTTTTTCTTGTAATACTACTAATTATATTTTAAACACGATTTTAAGAATTTTTGTTATGGGTAGTTTGAATTCATTCAGTAATTGTTTCAAATATTGGAATCAGCATAGACTTGTTTATATATCAAAGCATAGGTATGTATTGGATTCTTTAGTTATCATCATCAGTTGGTTTATTTGGCTGGAAAGGAACCAGAGAATTTTTCAATCAAACTCAGTGTCTCTTGACAAATTAATAATAAAGATAGTTTATTTTTGTCTAGATTGGATGACTACTTCTTGTAACAAGTATTTTAGGGAAGCGAGAATAGATAATTTTGTGCAAAAGGCTAGGTTAAATGTGTGTTTATTTATGAGATTTATTAGCTATTTTAGATGCAATAGTCTTCGTATTGGTGTTTAAAATCTCAAGTTTTATTATGATAATTCGTCTTTTTTAGTATCTTACTTTTTCCTTATATCACATATATGTATGGATATATAATGCAAATAAATTCATACATATATGTGATGGTCACTAATGGTGGTTGTTAAGTAATTCTCAGGTTGGTCAGGTATTAGCATAAAGTTTGGTATTTATTTGGACTGAAGATTGGCTTGGTGCTTGGCTCAGCTTGGGGAGTTCTCTTGTTATTGGATTGAGAGAGTTTTGTTTTTAGTTTGTACTTATTCATTATATTGTTTGGGGTGTATGATTTATAGTTTTGGAGTAGATATACTTCTTTATCGGGTGGTGGCTTTGCCGAAACTCGATAATGGAGTAGATGGGCGGTGGTTTATCCGGAGCTCATCTATCTACAATCCTTTACTATCTTAGAATCGTTGTTGTTGATTTGAGTTTTCGTTTGTCGGTTACCCCTATTGTGATTGGACTTTGTATATTGTTATTTTAGTATATATATGTGTGCCCTCTTCTTTTCAGAAGATCACACATTTTTGTTTTTTCAAAAAAAAACTATGTATATAATTTAAAAATCATATTTTTATATTTTCAATAGGTATATAATTTAAAAATCATATTTTTATATTCTTTTAAAACTATGGTGTTTTTGTTTTTATTTTTAAAACAACATTTGCTATATAAAAATTTCATTTTTAAACACTGCTACTTATATATATGTATTAAAAACTGATTTTATAAATGCTATTATATATTTTATAAATGATTTTATTTATGCTATTATATATTTTAAAACTGATTTTATTTATGCTATTATATATTTTAAAACTAATTTTATTTATGCTATTATATATTTTAAAACTGACTTTATTTATGCTATTATATATTTTAAAACTGATTATTTATTGCTAAAATAAAATAAAAACTGCAAATAAATAAACTGTTAAACCTTTCCTCCTTCTGTCAATTATCTGGAACGAAAACCCTACGTCCTCAATCGAAGAATCCACCACCGTCCGTCCATCGAGCCGTCGGACCTCCATCTGATGATGCCACAATCTCCGCCTAGACGACAACTACTAGCGCCTCCAACCACCACCAGTTCGACGGCCTCCTTACGCCAGAAATCGTGCCTGAACGACGCGAGTTTGAGTGCCAAATTCGAACAGGATATCTCATGAAATTCAGCGTTCTTGGTATTTATTTGAAGATTGAAGATCCCTCTTTGATTTTGCTTTATTAATTTTTAAAATCGCTGATTGGTTTGGACAAAAATGAGATCAAAATTCTGAGTTATTTCCACCGTTCGCATGAGATGGGGGCGGGTTTCAGGGGTTGACTGCGGGTTTGAAAAAAATAGGGTTTGACCTTGTTATATATATATTATAATATTTAATTCTTTTAATTCCTATGTTATGAGATTTCGCGTATGAACTCCAAATCAAACCCAACGACTGTCGCCCCCAGCTAAATATCCTCATTCTGGACACAATGGGATGTATCTCGTAAGCCAATTTGACTGTTATGATCAGTTTCCATTAAATTTAAAATATAAATCAATATATATTGAATTTAACATACGTTTTAAGTTACTGGGTCACATACGGACTCCAAAAATTCCAAAAAAATAAATATAGCTATGTTTTGACAATACGGTCCTAATAAAACTAATTTCGTCGAATTTGGAGACCGTTTGAAAACCGGTCATTTTCCAATCGATTAAATTCGAACTGAATTGACCAAACATGTTTAAATTCACCACGCTCTCTCACACACACACACATACACACACATATATATATACTCTAACTTCGATTTAGTTAAATTTATACGTTCTAATTCTATTCAAAATAAATTTCTAGTCGTTATTATTTAAAATAAATCATTTTAAATATTTGAAATTCATTAAAATAGCCAAAATAAAAATTTTAAATTGGTTCTGATTTTCTGGGTTGTTATATATATATATATATACACACATATACACTCACTACACAAATTTTCGCCTAAAACAAATATTTGCATAAACTTATCAATAAGTATATTAATCAATAACAAACACTAATTTTCAAATCAAACCACCAATCAATATCTCTACATAAATAATACAGTATTATGATAACTAATACACAATAGTCATGATTTTCAACCTCATAATATACAGATTGCACTCCCAAATCTACTTAGGACACTATTATCATCAGTTAATATCACATAACTATCAAATTCAAATCCACAAATAACAAATTTTCAATATAAGTATTTATGATTAAACCTAAAATAAATCTAAACTGGACATGAATATAGGGGTCGAAGCTACACCTTGGACCGGAGGCAACGGCTAATGACCTGAGGCGACAGCTGGTGAGCGGAAATTGGGAGAGTTAGGGATTTTGCTGAAAGAAATCCAGTGGGAGAAAATGAATGTATGTTCCGCGGGTTTCTGCCTATATAGGCAGGTCGATCGACGACTTGCAATGGTCGCTTTTTTTCAGTCGTTGTTCCTAACATATGTTGGCCTATTCGAATTTGTGCACCATTTTGGGGCAGTTAACATCGTATGTGTGCAGGTATTTGTGTCTTATGCATGGCATCTGAAAGCGCACTACATGAAGACATGAACTGAATGCTCACTCATGCTTGCAAACGAGTCTTTACACTATTAATTTAACATAGACAGGAAATATTGTTCCCAACTGCTCTTTCCTCGACTGAAGATGGGGCTCGACTGAAGGAGGAATCAACGTACGAGGCCAAGTGTGGCGCTAGGTCAAGTCATGCACAAGGGAGAAAAAACGTTGCACCTTGAACCAGTTATTGAAGTGAGATTGGTGATCGAGGGAGCAGAAGCTTAGAAGATCTAAAAACCAAGGTCGCAAAGCTGGATTAGGAAATGATGGCAGGAGTTGAAAGCAAGATTGGAAAATTCTAATTGACTGCGAACCCTATATATAATAATGATTGATCAGTGTATGTCCATGATCCATGGATCAATATAGAAAGTTTTTGAGAAGTTTATGTTTTGATTATGCAACGACAAGAATTGAAAGACTATTTTTATTGAATGAATTGAATACGAAATGTACAAAGGAATGATGAATATATACAGTGCCTCGTGGGCTATGGTGCAGAGAAAGAAAAATAAATGAAGTGGGTAAGGGCCCAGCCCACTATGCTTATACATATAATCTCTTATCAACGTTACAGTCGACATATTCTTTTACTCCCCCATGAAACTTAGGGTTTCAAAAACCCTAACTTTGCCATGTCGAGCTGGAAATTGACTCAATCAAAGCGGCGCTTCATCTTTTCCTTCTTTTATCATCCTTATCTAACTTCAATTTCTGATTTTTGACTCTATCTGACATTTTTCTTGTTCTTGTTGAAGGGTTTGTTGTAGCGCTGTCTTTATTGTCAGAATTTTGAGCTTCCTTGGAATATCCTTTGACGGATGTGAGGCTCGAACTTTCTCTTTATTCAGTATTACTCTTTTGAAGGCTTGCTTTGTCAGTGACGTTGAGCTCCTCCCTGAATCTGGTATAGTTCTTCAATGATATTGCTTTAGTTAACACGTCAGCTCTTTGGTAGAAACCAGGTATATGATTAACTTGTATTTCTCCCCTTTGAACTGCTTCTCTGACGAAGTGAATATCTATTTCAATATGTTTAGTTCTAGCATGTTGTATGGGATTCTCTGTCATGAACAATGCACTTCTATTATCACACCATAATGTAGGTATCACTGTAGATTTTAGTTTGAGTTCAGACAATAGGGACTGTAGCCACTTAATCTCAGTTGTTGCATTGGCTATACTCCTGTATTCGGCTTCAGTGCTGGATCTGGAGATTGTAGGTTGTTTCTTTGAACACCAAGATATTAGACTTTGACCAAAGTATATGCAGTATCCACTGGTTGATCTACGATCATCGGGATCTGAAGCCCAGTCAGCATCTGCACATCCAGTTATATGCAAATGTTGGCTGGTCTTCAGTTTCAGTCCATAGTTAACTGTCCCTTTTAAGTAGCGCAGAACTCTTTTGACAGCTTTCCAGTGAATGTCCATAGGATTCTGCATAAATTGAGAAAGTTTATTCACAGTGTATGATATATCAGGACGTGTTATTGTTGCATACTAAAGTGCACCAATAATACTCCTGTATTCAGTTGCATTTGAAATAGCCTCTCCCCCATACTTTGAATAATTCTGACTACTTATCATTGGAGTAGGTTGGGGTTTGACATTTATCATTTTTGTTTTGACAAGCAACTCAGTTATATATTTTCTTTGACATTTAATTATTTCAGAATCAGTTCTTGATACTTCTATGCCCAGAAAATAGTTTAGGTCCCCTAAATTTTTAATGGAAAACTGTTTATCTAAGTACTGAGTTAGCTTGTCAATATCATCAGTATTATTTCCAGTTATAATGAGGTCATCAACATATACTAGTATGTAAATTATTGTAGAGCTATTGATTTTGGTAAATAATGAGCTGTCTGACTTGGTAGACTGATATCATAATTTAATTAAAGTATTTTTCAGTCTATCAAACCAGGCTCGAGGGGCCTGTTTTAGACCATAAATAGCTTTATTTAATTTACATACTAAGTTTTGATTGAGATTGTAACCTTGTGGTTGCCTCATATATATTTCCTCCTCAAGAATACCATTTAAGAAAGCATTGTTAACATCTAAATGTTTAACATGCCATCTTTTATATAGGGCTACAGTAAGAATGAGCCTAATGGTTGTAGTTTTTACTACAGGTGAGAAAGTTTGATTAAAATCAAACCCATACTCCTGAGTAAACCCCTTTGCAACTAACCTGGCTTTATACTTATTTATTGATCCATCTGGGTTCCTTTTAAGTTTGTATGTCCATCTGCACCTAACAATGTTTTTATTGGCAGGTGGACATACAAGCTCCTAGGTTTTATTTCTGATGAGTGCATTATATTCCTCATCCATGGCTTTCTTCAAGTCTTTGTTTTTGATAGCATGTTCAAAGGAATCAGGTTCACAATCACTAGATAAAGTTATATATGCTTTTTGGTTTGAAAATACCACTTTTTTCCCTAGTAACCATAGGATGGCTAGTCTGAATTGGTGGTCAGATGATGGTGAGTTGCTGTCATTATCTGAATCTGATGAATATTCTGATCTTGTACTTTGTGAAACTGTGTTTTCTTCTAACCCTTGGTTCTCTGAATTTTCAGGATTGTGCAAGGCGAGGCTGGGTTGCTGTGATTCATCACCTTCTTTAGACTGAGTTTGTGATGTTTTGCTTGACTCAGCAGCCTCACTTTCATCATTATTGTCCCAATTTTCAGAATAGATTGGGATTTCAGGTATGGAAACATTTGGATTTCTTACCTTACTAGTAGTTGTAATTTGTTTACTGCTAAAAGGAAACACAGTTTCATCAAATACAACATGTCTACTTATGTATATCTTACCAGTTTCATCCAGACACTTGTATCCCTTTTTTCTAGTAGTATACCCCAAAAAGGTACAGGGTTTTGATCTGAAATTCAACTTGTTAGAATTATAGGGCCTTAAATAAGGAAAACACAAACATCCAAATGGTTTTAGACTCTGATAATCTGGTTTTATATTGTACAATTTTTCTAATGGTGTCATATCCTTCAGTTCCTTGGTTGGTTGCCTATTGATTAAGTGTACAGATGTACTGAAGGCCTCTGGCCAAAACTTTAGGGGTAGTTTAGCTTGAGCCATTAGGGTTAGACCAGACTCAACAATGTGCATGTGTTTTCGTTCAACTAGCCCGTTTTGTTGTGAAGTATATGGACAAGTTATTCTGTGAATAATTCCCTTCTTAGTAAAGTACTGGTTTAAACACTTGAATTCACTTCCACCATCAGACTGAATTATTTTAACTAGAGAAATAAACTGCCTTTCAGCTATAGAAATAAAATTAGTAACAGCATTAATGGTTTCTGATTTAGCCTTTAGAAAATAAATCCAAGTGTGCCTTGAGTAAGCATCCACAAAAGCAATATAATATTTGAATCCAAAATCTGAATTTATAGGAGCAGGACCCCATAAGTCAGTAACAATTAACTACAGTGGTTCATTGTAAACTGTTTCAGAGTCAAAGAATGGCAGTCTATGACTTTTACCTACTTGACAATACTCACCAATATATGGTAAATAGACATTATTATACTGAATATTGTTCTCATCTAATATTTTCATTACAATTTTGGCACTTGGATGACCAAATTTGTAATGCCAAAGATCAAAGACATTTTTGCTGCTATCAGCCTTGTCAAGAATATTCAAATTACAGTGTTATTCCCTTTTTATCACACTGTTATTTCTAACAGTGTTGAACTTGTAAAGGCCTCGTAACACCTCGTAATTCTGTTAATATTAATATTCACAAATTAAAGAATAACTAATCTCAGACATGAGAATTGTGGGAAACGGGTTGCGCCATTGTGTTCGTCTTGGAATTCTAGTTGAAATAGAGTACGAGTTTGCGTGATTTGGACTTCGTATGAAGGAGATATGGCCATCGGAAGTTTCAGAAAATTCAAAATAGATTTCAGAAAATTTAAAATTCAAAATTCGAAGTCAAACAGGCTAGGCGGGAAATTTCCCGCCCAGCACCCCAGGTCGACTGGGGAGTCGACTGGGCAGTCAACACCCCCCCAGGTCGACTGGAGAGTCGATTGGGCAGTCGACACCCCAGGGACCAGGTCGACTGCGCAGTCGACCTGGGTGTCGACCTGGTCCAGGCGGCTAGGGTTTGACTGAGCCCAATCTTGAGCTGCTGATGTGTCTTTAGGGCTGAGTTGGCAAATTAAACGGTTCAGGTTAGTTTTGAGTTGATCTGACGGTCTAAATAAATCCTAAACTCTATAAATACCTAGGTAGTCTCTCACTCTAATTCACATGAAAAATAGAATAGCCACCGTCATACCGCCGCCATGGAACTCAGTCTAGCCGCCGCCAACTAAGAAGGAAGAAAGCTAATCAAAACCCTAATTCTACTCAACTCTAAAGCAAATCAAGACTCTCTTTCTCTTCTAATTGTGAGTATGATGATCTTAACAAGATTATTAGCAAATTAATTAGATTAAGATGTGATATGGATCATAAGAAAATGATGTGAATTGTCATATATGTTGTTGTAAACCTTATGCTATCATGTATGTTGTAAATCCTATGTTATGTGATGATGATATCCTATATGTTGTAAATCATGCTATGATGATATTGTATAGGTTGTAATTTTCTATGCTAAGTTGTGATAAATCATACATGTTATAAAGTCATGATGTTATTATCTATGCTAATTAGTTCATGTTAACCAAATCATAATGTTGATATTATTTGGGCTATGTTGATTTATATGACAAATCATGTATGCAAGTTTAGATTGATTAGTAAAGATTATGAACATATGCCATGACATCTATTTAGATCTAGAATTATGCTATGACATGTGTGAGTTCTATGTGTTAGATGCTAGTTCACACCATCATTATGTTGCATAAACCACATATGCAAGTTTATACATGAATTTGGGTTATGATCATATTATGTGAATTGTGACATTTAACCAAACAAGTTGACACCTTTAGATCCATGACATGTGTAGTTTTATGCAAGTTGTAGTTTTTGCCTTTGCAAGTTTAGGTGTTGGACATCTATCACACATGCAAGTTTCACCCCTATTATGATTAGATCTATTTTATTTGTCTATATGTTGTGATAATTTATCATTGTGCTATGAGTTAGACTATTCGAGTCTAACGTATACTTTGTGTTGAATAAGCGAACGTATAACGCGGGGTAGGGGTAATATTAAGGATTTAATATTAAGAAATTGGGGTGCAATTGATATGATTTTTCATACCATAAGTGGATGGCCATAATTGAGTCAATTATGGACATCATTAAAATTGGAATTAATTAATGATTTGAATAGGGATATATTTAAAACTGGGGTAAAAGATTATAAGTGTTAATCAATGCTTAGGACACGAGGTTGGACTCGTTTGCGACATAAAACTGCCCGGACCCGCCCGACAAATCCAGTAGTCACAAATGTCAGCCCAATGTGAGAGATCCTAGGCCCAAACTAAAGCATAACAGTTGTAAAGACACGAGGTTAGACTCTTTTATGGTGTAAGACTGCCCGGACCCGCCCGGCAAATCCAGCTGCCATAAATGCCAGTCTAATGTGAGAGGTCTTTATGAGGTTATGGCCTGAATGAATTAAGAAATACTTAACCAGATAAACATGTAAGGTGGACATGGGGGTTAAGTAGGTGCCTTGGGTGGCATGAGGAATCTAGTGAGTGCCTATAGTGGCATTTGAAATACGATTAGTAAGACTTAACCAAACACACATGTAAATGAACATGACTAAGAGGGTTAAGTGGGATGTACTAGTGGACAAGCTTAGGTGGGTAGCTTGTGGGGGGCCATTTCAACCATAACCCAAACGTATCTTTGTGGGCTCGACCCAAGTCGAGGATGGGACACGCATACTGGGTTTGATTATAAGAGGCCAGACGGGGTAGCGGTGGCAACGCAAGTCCAACGGGTTTCATATGCGTGTGTGGACCCGGGCTGGTAGGTAAGACGTTGTTGCATCGTGTAGGTATAAGCCGTGCATTCTCAAGTTGTATCGGGTTGCCACTTTAGGGGAGTGATACACCCCACTGTGGGGCCAGCATGGGTATCTACGAGTAGGGAACCGATCGCAAGTAGGTAGTGGGGTACACCTAGTGGAGATAGGGGCAGGCGGCACCTATGTAGTCAGCTAGGGGTACACCAAGTTATTTATATAATTTCTAAGTGAAGCAAGTGGGATCGACCTTTAGGGTGACTGGTGCGGTGCAGTGTAGTAATTATTCGTTAGTAATTAGGTGTGCCTTTAACGTTATCTTTATCTGCTCTTCCATACCCAATAGTTCATAGACATTTCCTTGTTTTCCAGCTTATGCCTTAGTCTAGTTATTTTGATAATAGTATTGTTAGAATTATCATACTCACCAGACTTTATGTCTGACCCCCTCCATTTCTATCCTTTCCCCCTCCAGGTCCTCAGGGTGGACCCAGCTCTAGCGGAGTTTGATTGGATTGCTTTATCTCTCTTTTGGAAAGCTTGGACCGTTGAAGTAAAGTCCAGCTTGTTATCTTCTTTAATGGCTATTTATGTAATGGGGTTATGTATTTTGTTTTATCAAGATGGATATTGTACTTGACTCTGATTTATGGTTTTATGATGTAACAAACATGTTTAATTTCCGCTGCAATAAAATAAAGTTTTAGATTTCCAAGTACTACTTATTATCTGTCTTGTTGTAATTTTTCTGTTCTATATTCACTTAAAACCTCCATGGAAGTTATTGCATTCCATTTGTGAGTGACATTAATGGAAGTGGGGTGTTACACGTGGTATCAGGGCTTAAGGTTACCAGAACAGATAAATTTTTTAGAAAAACTATTTTTCTAAAGTATTTTTGGAAGACGTATTTTCAATAACATGTTTTGATGAATAATTTAAAGAGAAAAGTTTTTATGAAAAACATAATCCCCAATAGCCATATATCTTTATCCTTCGAATTCTCCATTTTGAATCTTTCCTTTTTCGTTTCAGCATGGCTGAAGATTTTAACCTTCCGGATGGTGTAACGATACCAGGATGGTATAGGAGATTATTAGAGGCTAGGGCCGCTGCAGGTCCAGCCAATGTTCCTCCACCACCAGTTGCACCCGCTCCTCCTCCTCCTCCTCGCGTAGATACTTTTGCAAAGACATGCAAGGAATTTAAGGCTATGGGTGGAAAACCTTTTCAAGGGTCAGAAACGTTTGTGGAAGCTAGAGATTAGCTTAAGGAGGTGGAAGAATTGCTAGAAATATTTGAAGTAGAAGAAGGGAGGAAAGTCAAATTAGCAGCTTGGTTAATGAAGGGAGAGGCCTCGTTTTGGTGGGAGGTCACTAATGGGGAGTGTCCTGTTGACTCTTGGGCGGATTTCAGACGTAGGTTTGAGGCAAAGTTTCTCTCAAGGGCAGAAGAGAATCTATATATGGAAAGGTTCTTGACATTAAAGCAAGGAAGCTCATCAGTGAAAGAATATGTCAACAAATTTAATCAGTTAGCAAGGTTTGGCTTGGACTTAGTGAACACGCCGGAGAAGAAGGCTCTGAGGTTCGTTAATGGATTGAATGAACCGTTGCAGGGGTTGGCTATGACCCACATCCCTATGGGGGCCACCTTTGAGAAGCTAGTAGACATGGCACTCATGCACGAGGAGAAAAGCGCTAATGCTAATAAGCACCCGAGAAGAAAGGGGATCAGAAGAAACCACAATAGCAAAACAAGAAGGGTGGTAAAGACAATAATGGCAAGGGAAAGAAGAAATTCTTTAACTGTGGGACACCAGGCCATCTCAGCCAGGATTGCCGGAAGAAAAAGAAGACTGGTTGTTTTCACTGTGGCGAAGCGGGACATCTATTGAAGGACTGCCCAAAGAAGGGGCAGAGGGCAGGGTCTACCTCGGGAGGACAGGTGCAGGCTCTTATGGCACCAGGGCAGGCAAGGGGACAAGTTCAGGCTCTTGCGGTCCCACCGCTGCAAGAACGAGGTAGAACCATTTCTGTTGAAAGCTTAGTTTTTCTGTTTGATCATCTTGTCCGTACCTTATTCGATTCGGGCGCATCGCATTCGTTTATTTCTACATCATTAGTTGAATCACTGCACTTAAACACCAGTTTAGTAGAGGATCCCTTAGTTGTTTCGAATCCAATTGGGGGCTCAGCTTATTTGTCCATGATGTGTTTGGATTTGAAAATTTCTATACTTAGCATTGAGTTTAGATGTGATGCTTATGTTTTGGGCTTCACGGGCTATGGGCTAATTTTAGGAATGGATTGGTTATCCAGAAATGGGGCCGTTCTTGATTGTGAAAGGAGAGTAGTTAGGCTCATGACTCGCCTTGGCAACACTCTTGAAATCTTTTGTAATCCCATAAATTCTGTTATGCTAAGTTATTTAGAATCGCTTGACGCGTCTGAGGAAAATCTACGATCTGTTAGAGTGGTCCGAGAATACTCGGATGTGTTTGAGGAGGTGAAGGGCTTGCCTCCGAAGCGGGAGATAGATTTTCGAATATATCTTGTGGATAATGCAAAACCAGTATCTTTGCCAGTACGCCACATGGCTCCACATGAAAGGAGGGAACTCGATAAGCAAGTGAAGGAGTTGCTTGAGAAGGGGTTCATAAGACGAAGTATATCGGAGTGGGGTGCTCCAGTAGTATTTGCCACGAAGGCGGATGGGTCCCTTAGACTTTGTGTGGACTATAGAGAACTTAATAAGCTTACTAAGAAGAACAGACACCCACTGCCGAGGATTGACGATCTCTTCGATCAGTTAGTTGGCGCCTCAGTATTTTCGAAGTTGGACTTAGCCACTGGTTTCCATCAGTTGAGAGTGGCTGAGGATAGCATAGACAAAACTGCCTTTAGGACTCCGGATGGTTTCTATGAATGGCTAGTAATGCCCTTCGGTTTGACAAACGCCCCCGCATACTTTGTTGATTTGATGAGTAGGGTGTTTAGGGAGTACCTTAACAAATTCGTGGTAGTCTTTGTAGACGACATCCTGATCTTTTCTAAGGATGAAGAAGAGCATGCCCTACATCTTAGGGAAGTGTTGGAGAACCTACGAGCGCATAACCTTAAAGCTAAATTTTCTAAGTGTCACTTCTGGAGAGAGGAAGTGCGATTCTTAGGGCACGTGGTTTCCAAAGAAGGGATAGCTGTGGATCCCGCGAAGGTGGTGGCCATCCAAGATTGGAAGGTCCCTAAAAATGCCACCGAAGTAAGGAGTTTCTTGGGGTTGGCTGGCTACTATAGAAAGTTTATCAAAGACTTCGCAAAGATATCAGCTCCATTGACACGCCTGACGAAGAAGAACCTAGTCTTCGCGTGGGACGTAGATTATGATGATGCGTTCCAACGTTTGAAGAGAGCTTTGACCTCAGCTCTAGTCTTAGTGCTGCCAGACGGGAGTAAGCCATTTACTGTTTATACTGATGCTTGTGGGACAGGTCTAGGCGCAGTCTTAATGCAAGAGGGTAGGGTAATAGCCTATGGTGGAAGGCAGTTAAGGGTGCATGAGAAGAATTACCCCACGCATGACCTAGAGTTGGCCGCTATTGTTTTCGCGCTTAAGTCTTGGCGTCATTATCTTCTTGGCGAGAAATTCGAATTATTCACTGACCACAAATCTTTAAAATACTTGTTCTCTCAGAAGGACTTGAACTTAAGGCAACAAAGGTGGATGGAGTTCTTAGTGTCCTACGATTACGAAATAGCATATACCCCTGGCAAGGGTAATGTGGTGGCAGACGCCTTAAGTAGGAAAAGGCTGTCCTTGAGTCTGTTGTTTGTTGAATGGCGAAACTTAGAATTCATCTCTATGTTTGACTTTAGACCTTCCGTTGACTTTGTACCCGGTTTGCTAGCATCCTTGGAGGTCAGACCTACGCTTTTGGGATGGATTGGTGAGGCACAGCGAGACGACCCACGGTTGGTTGAGTAAGTAGAAAAGCTTAAAAGAGGGGAGTCATCAAGCCATCTCCATAGGTATACCCTAGATGATAAGGGTTGGTTATGTAGGGATAGTAGACTTTGTGTACCTCGAGACGAAGGTTTGAGGAAGGCTATTCTTGACGAAGCACATCATTCGAAGATGACCATTCATCCCGGCGGGGACAAGATGTACAAAGACATAAAGCGAGTTTTCTTTTGGGCTGGTATGAAGAGGGATGTGGCCGAGTATGTCGCTAGATGCTTAGTGTGCCAACAAGTAAAAGCGGAGCAAAAGAAACCCGGTGGGTTGCTTCACCCATTGGAGGTTCCACTATGGAAATGGGAAAGTGTCTCGGTGGACTTTGTAGATGGATTACCAAGATCAAGGAAGGGTAATACGGGGATTTGGGTTATAGTAGATAGACTTACTAAAAGCGCCCATTTCATTCCCGTGAAGAGTAAGAGGACTGCTCCATGGTTAGCTTCTGTATACGTTCGAGAGATAGTTCGTTTGCACGGTGTTCCTTCTAGCATAGTAAGCGACCGCGATCCTATCTTCACTAGCGAATTTTGGAAGAGCTTGCAAGAGGCGGTAGGGACTCAGTTATGTTTGAGCACCGCATATCATCGTCAGACGGACGGCTAGACCGAGAGGGTGAATCGCATTCTAGAGGATCTTTTGAGGCTATGTATCCTAGACTTTGGGGGTACATGGGAAGAGCATCTTCCATTGGTAGAGTTCGCATATAATAACAGCTTTCAATCTAGCATTGTCATGGCACCTTTCGAAGCTCTTTATGGACGACCTTGTCGTTCACCTACATGTTGGTGGGAATCTACGGATAAGATCATACTTGGGCCCAATATGATTAGAGAGACTTCGGAGAAGATTGACTTGATTCGAAGGAGGATGAAGACGGCGCAAGATAGGCAGAAATCTTAAGCAGATAAGAGGAGGACAGATCTTGAGTTTGAGTTTGGGGACATGGTCTTTGTCAAAGTGTCTCCATTACGAAACGTCGTTCGCTTTGGGTCCGTTGGGAAGTTAGCACCAAGGTTCGTAGGGCCGTTTCCTATTAAGGAAAGGATTGGGCAGATGGCGTATAGAGTGGAGTTGCCTGAGAGACTTAGTGGTGTACACGACGTATTCCATGTATCACATTTGAGGAAGTGCCTACACGAGACCGCGGAGGTGGTAGAGCCGAACTTGCTTAGAGAGGTGGAGATAGAGCGTGATGCGACGATTCGACGAGCTCCTACATGCATTCTTAGGTCGGAGATCAAGAAGTTGAGGAATCGAGAGGTCAGACTAGTCAAAGTGCAATGGGGAGATGATGAGAGCAACGCTACTTGGGAGAAGAAGCGAAGATGCGTTCGATGTACCCTTTTCTTTTTGAGGGTATGCCTTTTAATTTCTCCTTTATCGTTTAGCTTGTACTTATCTTATCTTTAGTATGTCCTCTCGCTAGTATCTTTGACCTTTAGTTAGGATAATCCTATGGTTGAAACATGTGTTTGAGACATGTTATGTATGATGGATGCAAAGTGGATGCAAGTGTTTGCTAGTGGTTGCTCGTGGACGCATATACACACTATTAGGCACTAGATCGGCTCAGTCACTTCATATTGCATATTGCATATATATGGATGTATTTAGTAAAATGGATGTATGATGATTGTATTATCATATGGATGCTGCATTCAGATGATGATTGTGCACGCATATAGAGATAATATGTAGCATTAAGGAACTTTTGCATACATAATGGATGCATGACACTATCATGATTTGCATTAAGGAGGTCAACTGAATTAGTGGACCGCCTGATTTTGCATTAGATATGGACATATACACACACTGTGCATTTAAACATGAAAGCATTAGAAGTCTATAAGGACAATGGATGCCTGTGTTTGATGGTTGAGTAGATGGACGATTGGATGTTAGGATATACATTCTTCTTGACTTGAAGATTTCGGGGTCGAAATCCTTTAAGGAGGGGAGAATGTAACACCCCGTAATTCTGTTGATATTAATATTCACAAATTAAAGAATAACTAATCTCAGACGTGAGAATTGTGGGAAACGGGTTGCGCCATTGTGTTCGTCTCGGAATTCTGGTTGAAATAGAGTCCGAGTTTGCGTGATTTGGACTTCGTATGAAGGAGATATGGCCATCGGAAGTTTCAGAAAATTCAAAACAGATTTCAGAAAATTTAAAATTCAAAATTCGAAGTCAAACAGGCTAGGCGGGAAATTTCCTGCCCAGCACCCTAGGTCGACTAGGGAGTCGACTGGGCAGTCGACACCCCCCCAGGTCGACTGGGGAGTCGACTGGGCAGTCGACACCCCAGGGACCAGGTCGACTGCGCAGTCGACCTGGGTGTCGACCTGGTCCAGGCGGCTAGGGTTTGACTGAGCCCAATCTTGAGCTGCTGATGTGTCTTTAGGGCTGAGTTGGCAAATTAAACGGTTCAGGTTAGTTTTGAGTTGATCTGACGGTCTAAATAAATTCTGAACTCTATAAATACCTAGGTAGTCTCTCACTCTAATTCACATGAAAAATAGAATAGCCACCGTCATACCGTCGCCATGGAACTCAGTGTAGCCGCCGCCAACTAAGAAGGAAGAAAGCTAATCAAAACCCTAATTCTACTCAACTCTAAAGCAAATCAAGACTCTCTTTCTCTTCTAATTGTGAGTATGATGATCTTAACAAGATTATTAGCAAATTAATTAGATTAAGATGTGATATGGATCATAAGAAAATGATGTGAATTGTCATATATGTTGTTGTAAACCTTATGCTATCATGTATGTTGTAAATCCTATGTTATGTGATGATGATATCCTATATGTTGTAAATCATGCTATGATGATATTGTATAGGTCGTAGTTTTCTATGCTAAGTTGTGATAAATCATACATGTTATAAAGTCATGATGTTATTATTTATGCTAATTAGTTCATGTTAACCAAATCATAATGTTGATATTATTTGGGCTATGTTGATTTATATGACAAATCATGTATGCAAGTTTAGATTGATTAGTAAAGATTATGAACATATGCCATGACATCTATTTAGATCTAGAATTATGCTATGACATGTGTGAGTTCTATGTGTTAGATGCTAGTTCACACCAACATTATGTTGCATAAACCACATATGCAAGTTTATACATGAATTTGGGTTATGATCATATTATGTGAATTGTGACATTTAACCAAACAAGTTGACACCTTTAGATCCATGACATGTGTAGTTTTATGCAAGTTGTAGTTTTTGCCTATGCAAGTTTAGGTGTTGGACATCTATCACACATGCAAGTTTCACCCCTATTATGATTAGATCTATTTTATTTGTCTATATGTTGTGATAATTTATCTTTGTGCTATGAGTTAGACTATTCGAGTCTAACGTATACTTTGCGTTGAATAAGCGAACGTATAACGTGGGGTAGGGGTAATATTAAGGATTTAATATTAAGAAATTGGGGTGCAATTGA
This sequence comes from Allium sativum, assembly GCA_030737875.1. Taxonomy (NCBI): domain Eukaryota; kingdom Viridiplantae; phylum Streptophyta; class Magnoliopsida; order Asparagales; family Amaryllidaceae; genus Allium; species Allium sativum. Next base: position 231,144,686 of record CM060911.1, read on the forward strand.
AATGATTTTGCATACCATAAGTGGATGGCCATAATTGAGTCAATTATGGACATCATTAAAATTGGAATTAATTAATGATTTGAATCGGGATATATTTAAAACTGGAGTAAAAGATTATAAGTGTTAATCAATGCTTAGGACACGAGGTTGGACTCGTTTGTGACGTAAAACTGCCCGGACCCGCCCGGCAAATCCAGTAGTCACAAATGTCAGCCCAATGTGAGAGGTCCTAGGCCCAAACTAAAGCATAACAGTTGTAAAGACACGAGGTTAGACTCTTTTATGGTGTAAGACTGCCCGGACCCGCCCGGCAAATCCAGCTGCCATAAATGCCAGTCTAATGTGAGAGGTCTTTATGAGGTTATGGCCTGAATGAATTAAGAAATACTTAACCAGATAAACATGTAAGGTGGACATGGGGGTTAAGTAGGTGCCTTGGGTGGCATGAGGAATCTAGTGAGTGCCTTTAGTGGCATTTGAAATACGATTAGTAAGACTTAACCAAACACACATGTAAATGAACATGACTAAGAGAGTTAAGTGGGATGTACTAGTGGACAAGCTTAGGTGGGTAGCTTGTGGGGGCCCATTTCAACCAGTAACCCAAACGTATCTTTGTGGGCTCGACCCAAGTCGAGGACGGGATACGCATACTGGGTTTGACTATAAAAGGCCAAACGGGGTAGCGGTGGCAACGCAAGTCCAACGGGTTTCATATGCGTGTGTGGACCCGGGCTGGTAGGTAAGACGTTGTTGCATCGTGTAGGTATAAGCCGTGCATTCTCAAGTTGTATCGGGTTGCCACTTTAGGGGAGTGATACACCCCACTGTGGGGCCAGCACGGGTATCTACGAGTAGGGAGCCGATCGCAAGTGGGTAGTGGGGTACACCTAGTGGAGATAGGGGCAAGCGGCACCTATGTAGTCAGTTAGGGGTACACGAAGTTATTTATATAATTTCTAAGTGAAGCAAGTGGGATCAACCTTTAGGGTGACTGGTGCGGTGCAGTGTAGTAATTATTCGTTAGTAATTAGGTGTGCCTTTAACGTTATCTTTATCTGCCCTTCCATACCCAATAGTTCATAGACATTTCCTTGTTTTCCAGCTTATGCCTTAGTCTAGTTATTTTGATAATAGTATTGTTAGAATTATCATACTCGCCAGACTTTATGTCTGACCCCCTCCATTTCTATCATTTTCCCCCTCCAGGTCCTCAGGGTGGACCCAGCTCTAGCGGAGTTTGATTGGATTGCTTTATCTCTCTTTTGGAAAGCTTGGACCGTTGAAGTAAAGTCCAGCTTGTTATATTCTTTAATGGTTATTTATGTAATGGGGTTATGTATTTTGTTTTATCAAGATGGATATTGTACTTGACTCTGATTTATGGTTTTATGATGTAACAAACAAGTTTAATTTCCGCTGCAATAAAATAAAGTTTTAGATTTCCAAGTACTACTTATTATCTGTCTTGTTGTAATTTTTCTGTTCTATATTCACTTAAAATCTCCATGGAAGTTATTGCATTCCATTTGTGAGTGACATTAATGGAAGTGGGGTGTTACAGGCCTCTTGTCATGTTACCATGTAAAATGGGTTCTCTAGTTAGAATGTCCCTAACCAAGCAATATTTAGGGTAAAATTCAAAAAAGACATTATTGTCTCGAGCACACTGAGAAACACTTACTAAATTTTTCTTGGTCTTTGGAACTCTTAAAAGATTGTGTAAATATAATTGTCTCCTACCACTTAGATTTGTATTGCCAATGTGAGTAATGTTAATGCTTTTACCATTGCCTAATAGGATAGAATTATTACCTCTATAATCTCTGCACCCCAAGTTTAGACTGTCAAGATTATTTGTAATATGATGAGTAGCTCCAGAATCTGGGTACTAGCTATCATCTTACACGGTTTCAATTTTAGTCGTTTCATTTTGATTACCACTTTTGCTTGCATTATCTTGGCTGCTGTTTTCAGATTGAGATAAAGTCATGTTCACACTAGGATTACCATTATTTCTCTGGTTCTGGTTGGCTGTATAATTACTGTAAAATCTGGTGTAGCAGTTCAATGCTGTGTGACCCATCTTCTCACAAATTTGACACTTTTGCCTATTGGTATTGGTCCATCTACCTCTGCCATGTCCTCTTCTTGCACTACCACCTCTTGGGTAAGACTGATCATTTCTATTATTATTGAAATTTTGATTTTTGCCTTTGAACCCAGTAGTGGAATTCGCTGCATAATCCATTTCTTGTGGTTTCTTGGCATTTATTCTTGCCTCATGAGAGAGTAGGATTGAATGTACCTCATCAATAGTAGACCCTACTTTTTGAGAAGTTATAACAGCAACAACAGCTTCATAATCATTGTTAAGACCATTGATTAAGTATAAAACTTGATCACTATTCGATACTCTGTTTCCAATAGCATTTAGTAAATCACATAGCCTTTTAAATTTTGCAATATACTCTCTCATGGACAGATTTTCCATTTTAATACTTCGCAATTGATTCTTGTAGTGAAGAACTTTTGCAGAACATTGATTATTAAATTCTTTTTCCACTGTAGTCCAAATATCATAAGCAGAGGTACATTCAATAACTTGTAGCAATAGATTTGCACTTATAGATGACAGCAACCAAGAACTGATGAATCTATCTTGTCGATGATACTGTATATATTTTTCATTTGCAACAGTTCGATTGTTTGCATCTGTAATGTACTTGGCTGGTATATCAACAGTGCCAAGAATATATCCTTCAAGGCCATATCCTTGAATGGCTGTTTCGACTTGTAATTTCCAAAGAAGATAGTTATCTTCTTCTAGATGTACTGTGATTAATTGACTTTTAAGACTAATGATAGTCTTTGTTGTTGAATTTACAAGCCCAGGTTCATTGGAGACAGTCTGACCATTGTCTGATGCCGCTGAGGGTGTTGGATCAACCATAGTGACAGGCAAATGATGACAGAATTATCAAGAAATCAGAACAAATGAATGCCACTATCAATCAAGAATCCGAGGATTTCTCTAACAGGTATGCAGCAGCCAGAGATTTCTTATGATGAATTCACGCTAGATTAAATCGTACCTTATTCTGAAGAAATCTCTAGGCGAGGCTCTTACCTGTTTTGATGATTTTCTTGAGTTCTTGGTTTATTTTCTGGCAATCTTTGTTTCTGATTATAGAAGATATATCAGTTTGTTCAGATGCAGCCGACAAACCTGTTTTCAGGCGAGGCAGTGAACAAATATGATGTATCTTCTCTCAAATGATGAGGAAACTCCTCTGATGAGCTATATCCAAATGATGAAGCAATACTCTGATGGATATGAAGATTTTAGGCACTCTGTTTTAGTATTTTGATATGCCGTGAGGCGTTTTTGCTCTGATACCAAGAAAGTTTTTGAGAATTTTATGTTTTGATTATGCAACGGCAAGAATTGAAAGACTATTTTTATTGAATGAATTGAATACGAAATGTACAAAGGAATGATGAATATATACAGTGCCTCGTGGGCTATGGTGCAGAGAAAGAAAAATAAATAAAGTGGGTAAGGGCCCAGCCCACTATGCATATACATATAATCTCTTATCAATGTTACAACCGACGTATTCTTTTAAATATTATTCCATAAATTTGAAGAGAAAAGTAATTAAAGAAATGGTAAATATGTTGCCTTTACCTTTGGACTCGATGATTTTCAACGACAATTTGAACGAGTAAAATTTTAGAATGCAGAACTGCAGAGAAATAGCCTGAGTAAGAAAAGGGTCTATTCAAATCGAGATTTGGTCGCTTGTTTTGATCAAAGGTGTACTTTGTACTCATAGAAGCATACTTTAAAGGGGGCGGATGTTCTTCACGATTTTTCACAAGAGATTATTCGCTTCGATCTACGGGTAGTGATGGTGGTTAATTGACTTAATAAATTGGTACGAGTCTAAAAGACCATAAAGAACCAAAGTTTTTGACTTAAAACCATATCCACTATTGTGTACTTCATATTCTCCTTTCATTTTCCCTTTACAGCAAAACATACATCATGCAGTTGCCCTTGGGGACTAAATCCTAAACGCCATGTCCCATGTGATTTATAAACAAATACACGAGACAGAACGCCCAGTGGCATTAGATTAAGTTATCATTGTGAATCTTTCACCTGCACATTCCAGTGTTTTTTCATCAAAGATGCAACCTTGCGTTGTTGCTTTCTTATTTTAAATCAAAACAGCTGACAAAGGCACAACTACCTAGAAGACAAAAATGAACATTAGTAATATTAACAACCAAACATATTTCGTGGTGTTTTAATACAGTTAAAATGGTAAATGAAGAAACAAGTATGAAATCTTCTTGTCTCCTAAATCAGTAAATGTTCCTCAGCCTCATCTTTTTCAATTCATTCCCATAACTACAACCTATATGAATATCAATTTCGACGCCAAGCTGAAGCATGTACAATTCATACCAATGCATCAGGCCATCATCAGCATCCCACGAATCATAAGCAAATGCTTTCTCCTTATGCATTCACGCGAACTTGATTGATACCATCCCAGTATAATAATTTGAACATGGAAGTAAAAATGAATTTTAATGGTACCCCCAAAAAGAATCTTTACACTATTGTCATCTGAAATTGCAACACCGAGCATGGCCTTTAGCTAACTTATCCCATAAGCAAAACATTTGCCTTGGCGACTGATAATGAGCAGTGTAGTAGTTTTCAGTGCATCCAAACTGGCAAAATTTCCAGCTATGAGAATACTGGACCGGGTTTGTCATGTTGTACTGTTCGACCCACATGCCCATGCTCACGTCCTCCATTTTGAATATCTGCATTTTTCATGAATTTAAGTGTTGTGTTAATAAAATGAAATGTAGCAGTTTATTATCACTAGGATAATAGGTGGAGGTAGCACAGTAGCACTCACCCTTAGACTTTGATTGGCATGCTCGGATACTATGAACCGTGCAATATCAGCTGAGATTATGTAGCCAGGTCCATTAGCGTATGGTGGATACACTGCTTCTGGCCACTCCTATAACCACAGAATTGGGAATAAGAGAAAACGATAATTAGTCCGAAAATTATAATATGGTAGCAAAATCAGCAGCTGCTGAAATGAAAAAGCTTGAGCTCTTTATAAAATATTTCCAACATACAGAGAAATGTGTAGCACGAGCCCTATATTATAGTCCACTGGAACGTGGAACCATCTGAAGCTTTGGAATTTTTGCTAATTTTTTCTTTTGTAAAAGACATTATACGTTTTAGGGAAGAAAAAGGTTCACCTTAACATACTAAAGTTAAACTAAAACTTAAATAGAACTAAAAATAAATAAAAAGAACACTCAAAGGTTTTATAGTAGTTGCAAATTTTAATGTCACCTCCACTTTGTAGTTTCCCATTGATTATTTTACGATTTTATGACTAAATTACAATATGATGAGATTACAATTTCTAGATTCCGAATTTGTTAGAATTTCCTAAAAAAAAAAGATTAAAAGTCTTAAATTTTCCAGAAATCATATGGATTTGTCAAAGATTATTTTCCAACTGATGAAGAATATTATTTATTGTTGAATCCCTGTCAGACTTGCAAGATCCAATTTGGATTAGTCGAGCAATCAAATCTGTTAGGAAGAACATGTCAAATGACCGAGGGCTAACCATCTGTGGAAGCTCGTCGAATGGGCCTTTAAGTATATTCACACGCCTTTGCCACCTGTCACGCTCTTTCGAGTATTCTATTGCATATCGATTGACAACTAACCAGAAATATCTATAACGAAGAACCTTCTTGTTAACCCGTCTTTTTGCAAAGCCGTTCCAGAAATATCTATAACGAAGAACCTTCTTGTTAACCCATCTTTTTGCAAGGCCGTTACACATCATATTTGAATGCATGGATTGCTTAATCATCATGGTGAATAGTCTAGAGTGATGATCGATGACTTAGAACTCGAGCACAAACAAAGATTTGGAGTCGGGGACGAGCGGATTCACTCGAAAGGAACACCGGAATTGACCAAGTATAGAAAATACACGATGGTGGAATTCGGATAGTTAAAGAAAAGGCCCAAAGCACTTTAACTTCGGAAGCTAGGAGATCCGAATCAGCACAAGTCCGATCAGCTAGCAATTCAACTCAAATGTCAACCTCAAAGTTTCGGATTGGCGTGAAGCGGATCGAAGTGAGACGGATCGGTGTACCTCGTTCAAAAATCAACTCAACAATTTTGAAGATGGAGACCAAATCGGAGGCCGACTGGAAGCAAGAGAAAATTGACAAAACAGAGTTTGGCAAAGGAAAGAATCATGCATCAGATCGCTCAGCATAAATCCAAAACGATACCAATCCAAAACCCAAAGTTGAATGATCCGGCTCATACTTTCTGGACTTGGTCATCTCAACTCCCCCGACTTCTCTGTTGATTTTCTGTTGCAGCTATAAATAGACCGACTATTGCACTTTGCACTTGAAAAGGGGATCTTCTTCTTTAAAAAATACACGGAATCTTTTATTTTTACCGGACTAAGCTCCATCTTCTACTCTCTTCATTCTGAATCTAAATAAATGTATTTGTAATCGGCCAACATAAATAAAAACTACTATTAATGGATGTAGGCCAGAGTCGGCCTAAACACTATAAAATTTGGTGTCATTTTTATTTTTATCACATTATATAACTGAATCGGTGACTGTTTTACTATCATAACACGTTTGGGTGTTAGTGATCAAATCTGGCGCTAACATTTTGACGCACCAGAAAGGAGGAATTGAACTTAGAATTTGGATTTGGACAAGTTTAGAAGAGGATCGACAATGACCAAGAAGAAGAAAACCGAAACTCAAGCAGAATGAACTGGACATAAGGAAAGTTGGGATGCTTCCTCGATTGGAAACCCTTCCATATACCTTACTAGAGAATATATGGATGACGTGGTGAATTAACTGCAAGCGAGACAGGTTAGGTAAGAGGATATGTTGAAAAGGCAAGAGGAGATGATGAAAACTTTCATCTGACGAATTAGACAAACAGAACAAGCTGAAAATCAGAACCAAAGTTGGAGTTGGACCTAGCAGGTAGGATGCAGCAACACACAACACGGGGCATCCCCTAATCAACCAATCCAGTTCACACAAGGGCCACACTCCTGGAACCTTTGGAGATGAATGCAGGCACTGGCGGAGTTCAGAAGTGGGAAGCTGGAGCAGGGCACAGAGTGCATTGAGTTAGCTTCAAGCAATCAAAGGCAAACCCCAATCAAGAATTTTGGATCGGTATCGAACTGAATCCCCAAGCCGTTACCGATTCGAATGTGATCCCTGAAAGAGAGCATCTCGACTTCTAACATCTTTGTACTCGTTGTAGGAGTAAATGCCGACGACGGGAGGATACTATTGGACAATGATGGCAGATTAGCAGACGTTATTCGACGAGCTACGAGAGGTGGTTTGGCAAATCATCACTAAATATCAAGAGTGTGAGGACTTCACCGGACATCAAACTTCTAACGCCATAAGCTAATAATGGAAGAACGGATTCCACAGTTCACCTGAGGCACATAAAATTGACGGGGGAGTGTAAGGAGGTTATGGCTAAGTGTTGTTTCCCACTCTATTTATCGGGTATAACGGCATTATGGTTCAGACAGTTATGGGTCTTTCGGGACCATAGTTATCAAGACGCGCGTTTAGGCGCACCAAAGCGCAGAAAAGCCCAACGCTCAAAGCTTGCGCCTTTTTGCAGTTTGAAGCGCTTTTTGGCTAAATTCAAAATTTTGTTTATAAATAGTTAAATAAAAAAAATTAATCGTTCAATAAATTATAAAATATGGTTTAAAATTAAAATCTTGTTAACAAAATATATAGATAATTGAATGAATTATGAAGTATGGTTTAAAAATTTATTTCGTAGTTAGTCAAATAGCAGATCAAACTCATATAAAAGGCACACAAAAAAGCCCAAGGCCCAAAAAAGCCTCAGGCTCAATGCTTGCGCCTTGACTACTATGTTTGAGACTTAGACGGAGTTAATCGATAGAATCATGAGAAAATTTCAAGTCCACGTCACATGACTCAAGAATGTTATTATCCTAACACAATGAAGCAGGGAACGTACGAAACTCTACGTAATTTCTTACCAAGATTTATGGCAGCAGTAGCATCGGCTAGATCCATCAATGGTTCTCTTAAGTGCCTTTTTTAGGATTTTGAATAACGTTGCCTTTAAAGTAACGTTGGAGTGTGATCTCCTGTGGAATTCGGAGAGTTTTATCGTGAAGCGGATGGATTTTTGATAGGAAGACGCAAGGACGGATCGGGAAGCATCGGAAGTTAACACGGTAAGGACAGAAGACCATTTGGGGCAGGATTTGGAAAAAACAAGAGAAAGTGAAAGGCTGAAAATGAACAAGACAGGTCAGATAGAGTGAGAAGAGGGCTGAAGTACAAATCTTATTCAGACCTAAACATAAGCTTTAAAAAGGTTTATTTGGATATAACAGAACGTCTTCACGTCTCCCGATCAGAAGTAGGTCGACAAGGAAAGGATCCACGGGGAGAGCACGGATTTCTGGAAAATACTTTGTTTCGTGAAATAGCTAGACATGATACAAATGAATGCAAACATTTGAAAGGCGCGATTGAGGAGCAAGTTAAGAAAGAATAGTTGGAGCCGTGCGTTTGGAACAAAGCAGCAGTGACAGAACAAGAGCAGTCGGTGACTGCCTAGAAAAGGCGAACCTAGCTCGTTGAGACGAATAAATAATAATCATAAACTGATGGCTTGGAGTTGGATAATAAACGACTGAGTCGCTTACAAAAGTACGAGAACCAGGAAACTCCTAGGCATGCTCTAAGACGACGACAAGCCGTCAGAATCTGTATTCTCTTTTTCAATTTAAAATAAACTCGTAATAAGAAGGCTAAGTCACTTACACTTGTATTGGAACTGGGGAGGTCCTTAAACAAGCTTTGAGATGGAGGCAAGCCAATATTTTTCAAAATGCAATAAAAACTTCTGTTTTTGGTACTTTAATAAAATTACTCGACAAGTAAGGTTTATGCTCATCTTTATGGAATTGGCAATTTTACCTCTAACTTTAATAATTTATTGGACCACCGTGTGTTGCTTACGCACGAGAAGGGGCAAGCCATCTTATCGAGGACTTGGCAAGACCGCCTATTAAGGATCGTCAAGTATAGCTTATATTTGACAAGGGTCTGGCCATTTCAAACACATGACCGCTCGATCGGGATCGTCGAATATGATTTATGCTCGGCAAGAGCACGATGAGACTAGGATCGTCAAATATGGCTTATGTTTGATAAGGGTCGGACTGTTCCAGACACAAGGCCACTCGATTGGGATCATCGACTATGGTTTATGCTCATTTATGTCCCGACGATGTTGCAGGACATCGAGTGCGGTTTACGCTCAACAAGAAGCCGGAGAGACTATGATTATCGAGCGTGGATTACACTCGGTAAAAGCTCAGAGATGCTAAGGATCCACCCAAACAGGCCACACATTTGGATATCAGCTCGACCGCATCAACACCTTATTGAGAGACGATGATCGTCGATCGTTCATTGTTTGGTGAAAGCATCTTCCTCTATTGCATGGCTCACTTCCTGGGGAGAGTCTTAATGAGCTCAAATACCTCCCAATTTTATTCCAACTTGTTTCAACGAAATGCAAACCTCCAAATATAGTGTTGATTGCCTAGGCGATCTAGGATCCTCGATACTGCTCCTTTCTTCACATAGTTATTAATGGTGCACGATCCAAAAAGACGCAAAACCTTCCTGAAGATCGACCCATGACACGGCAAATGACGTACGTCTTTTTTATTTACTACACATCTAAAATTTTATTTATAAATTTAATGCACAAAAATTGATTTAGAAACTTTAATATAATTTATATGTTTTTTAACTAATACATAAGCAATAAAGACTTTTAAGATATTTTGCAAGAAACATCATCAATATAGTATAACAAGCATGGAATTTCCAAGTACAATGGTCCAGATAAGTCAAATTCCAAGGTAATGTTACACATTACCGATAAAGTAGAGATTTAAATCTAAGTTAACAACCATATTTCATAATAAGTATCTAAATCACCAAATTCATAAGTTCCCTCATCTTCCTCATTTGTCGCGTGTCTCATATCAATTAACTACTTATTTAGTGTAACCGTAATATGAACAAATAGTTCAAAATTTGTTGGAGATTAATTCAAAAAAAGCATTCATTTGACATTATTTGTTCGATGTAACAGTTAACATAAATTATTTGTTCGAAAAAAGCGTTCATTTGACATTATTTGTTAGAAAAAAGCGTTCATTTGACATTATTTGTTCGAGATTAATTTAAAGAATGCAACCATTTGAAATTATTTGTTCAGGGCTGAGGTGATAATTAGGCTTGTCGAATTGGGTCTGGACCCGACCTGATGGGCATATATCCTAATCGGTTTAGATTTTGTTGAGTGTAAATTGTATATTTTAAATTCCTAATCCGCTCCAACGTTCGATTCAAATCGGGTGGATCTAAGACTAATTGGGTAATAACTCATAATGTTGTTTTCTCACGTCTGTCTAATCTTCACGGCTGGATTGGCTCTACATGTTAATTTTTATTGCCAAGACCCATGTCAAAATTCATTGGGTTCAAGTTGGACTTGGACTGATTTAGTTCGGATTTGCAAATCCGGTTTTAATTGCTTATCATAGTTTGACGCGATGATAATATGAATAATCAAAGTTTGTTGGAAATTGGTTATGTTAACCGGTCTTTTGGTCCGGTTACCAAAAGTACACAAGACACGCTCGACTCAATGTATCGCGCGTGGTTAAAGATGGGAGTGTCGCCATAAAGCAAAGAAAATAGGTCGAGAAGGGATCGCGCCAGCAAGGACCTCCCCGCTCCTCCAAAACATCGCCAATCCATCACCTCGGCCTTAGCCGTGATGCCCATTGCCCTCATTTTCATACACCCCTCGTACCCCTCGGGGTACGAAATTCGAACCCCGCGGGGTTCGAAGTTCGAACCCACGCCGGGTTCGAATTTCGAACCCACGGGGTTCGAACCCACGCGGGGTTCGAAGTTCGAACCCCAGGGACGGGTTCGAGTTCCTGGGCTTCAATGCGGTCGGGGTTCGAGATTTTCTGGAGGGCTATACCTTGGGGTGTGACATAACCAAATCTTGCCCCGACAAGCTCCGGGCCATGTTGATCACCTAAAAATAGCTGATCGGCACACGCCGATCGCCTATTTTTGGTTGATCATTCCATGGCACAAACCCCACTCCTTTTTATTCCTTTTCCCACTCCTTTTTATCCCTTAGTACTTTCTACCTACTCTCACCTAACCTTTTTCTATAAATACCTCTCTACCTCATTCATTTCAAGGAGGCTTGGCTTGAGAGCTCCATTAATGGGAGCAAGGCCATTGGGGAAGAAGATGACTCCGGACTCGTTCCGAGATACTTACCCCCTTCGGGGTACTTACGGTTTACCTCCGACCACCTCTCGGACCCATCCGACTCCGACCACCTCTCGGACCCATCCGACTCCGACAACCTCCCGGACCCCTTCGGCCTCAACTATGCCTCCTTCGGACACCGAGCCTCGACTTCGCCTCCCGCGGACCTCAAGGCTCGACTCCGCCTCCCGCGGACCTCGAGGCTCGACTCCGCCTCGACACCCTCGACCTCGACTCCGCCTCACTCGGCCTCGACCTCGACACACTCGACCTCGACACCCTCGGCCTCAACTCCGCCTCGATGCCCTCGGCCTCGCCTCCGCCTCACTCGGACACCCTCGGCCTCGACTCCGTCTCGATGCCCTCTGCCTCGACTCCGCCTCACTCGAACACACTCGGTCTCGACACCCTCGACCTCGACTCCGCCTCACTCGGCCTCAACTCCGCCTCGATGCCCTCGACCTCGCCTCACCTCCCTCGGCCTCGCCCCCGCCTCACTCGGCCTCGCCTCACTCGACCTCGACACACTCGGCCTCAACACCCTCGGCCTCGACTCCACCTCGACGGCCTCACCTCACTCCGCCTCGCCCCGCCTCGACACACTTGGCCACGACTCCGCCTCGACGCCCTCGGCCTCGCCTCACTTGACCTCAACTCTGCCACACTCGGCCTTGACTCCGCCTCGATGCCCTCAGCCTCGACTCCGCCTCCCGCGGACCTCGGCCCCGACTTATCCTTGCCTCGGCCTCGACTCCGCCTCCCGCGAACCTCGGCCCTGACTCAACCTTAGCTCAGCCTCGACTCCGCCTTACCTCGGCCTCGACTCCGCCTCCCGCGGACCTCAGCCTCGACTCCGCCTCCCGCGGACCTCAGCCTCGACTCCGCCTCCCGCGGACCTCAGCCTCGACTCCGCCTCACTCGGCCACGCTACAACATCGACAGCTCCTCGACTGCTCTCGCCCAGCAAGGAAGATCAATCACAAGGACTAGGAGGATATTGTTAATCATTATAGCTTCTTGTAATAGCCTTGTTGTACTTTGTATAGCCTAGTTGTACTTTGTATGGCCTTGTTGTACTTTGTTGTAATGGACTAAAATCAGTACAGCCTTCAAAGTGGACGTAGACCCCGATGGGCCGAACCACTATAAATAATTGTGTCTTCTACTTTCCCGTACATTATTACTGCATTTCTTATAATTCTCCACTCTGGACAAAAAGTTTCAAATTTTTGGAACTCTCTGGTGTTGACGACAATTTTAGGCGTCAACAGGTTCGAACTATAATTGCATCATCGTAAAAAAATTCCTACATACTCAACCGTTGTTGGAGATTAATATAGATTGTAAAAATGAAAAAAGTAGTAAAAAGAATAAAACAATGAAAAGACATGTCATTTTTTCGTCGTGCCAGTTGCGCCATAAGCATCATTCACTGCACATTTTCATGTGTGCCGCGGCGTCATACAAAATATAAGCACAAAAGCAAAACTGAGCTTAGTGCCATGACTTGTTTTGTAGCATGCCTTCATAACTGTGCTAACAAGTACTATGAATATTGACGCAGACATGACTGAACCGAAATGTACGTTAATGTTCATAACAGATAATCAAACTCACATTTCTAAACACTCACATTTCTAAACATGAAACCACTCTAATTGAAAGCTTACGGAAACAAACATAAACATATGAGGAATGGTGCAAAAAAAAATATAGACCAATGCAAGAAAATTACCTCATATGTTACAGCCCATTTTCCATTTCTCAGTGGACGATGCAATAGGTTGAGGTTGCCCAAGTAGAGAGATCTCTTCTTAACAATATTTCTTATTTCACGTAATACAGCATCGACTCTAATAAATGTGTCATCATCGCCTTTCATTATGTATGGGCTGGACACATTCTGAACCTGTAAATTTTTATTTACATAAATTTCACTGACACGAAAGGAGTAAAACTCTTTTATTTCAGCAGTGGAATATAATCAGACATACCCCATACTCGCAGATGGCAATAGTTTTTAGAACCACTAGCTCGTAACGATCCATAAAAGGCAAAATTATGACATCCCCAAAAAATTCTGCTTCCTTCTTTAGCATTGCATTTACCTCCTTTCTTTGATTCTACAGAAAAACTGTTCTTGTTAAACAAGAAAAACCCATTGATCCAGTTGGGTATATTATTATGTGAGCAGACGCAATAACTAAGAAATATAAATGATAATAAAAACCCACACACCTTAACTTTGTTTCTCAATACCCATCCCATCGTTCAAGAACTTTTAAATACATCTAGCATTGACAATATGATGTGCTAAGTGAAGAGTTTGGCATCTTGTCAAGACAACCAAATGTGTTTTCACCAGCTGTGGATTCAAGTCTTAGCAGTGCATCTTGAAATATTATTTATCACAAGGATATGCTAGTTACCAAGATAATTGTCTTAGTTGTTAGACGGCATCAATTACCAAGATAATTGATCCAGTCTTATCAATACCCCTATCTACCCTCATTTCATCTTTTATGCTATAGAAATTCAAAACGAACCAAAACTTCACAGGTGACAGGTATAATTTACTAGCTATTAAGCTCTGCTCACACATGAACTGTCAAATGGAAATATAATTTAAATAGAATTATAAGCTCCAGAGGGACCAAAATTGTGTGTAGATGATATGATTGTGTGCACGATTACCAAATCAAATTGACTAGTAATACACCGAAATTCTGAGCCGATGCACTTTCGGATTCTCTAAACTAATATGGGACCCAAGTCCACTAAATTTATAATGCTTTGCAAATCTAACATCCACAAGTTGTGGTGTAACGGTTATAGAAAAGTAACATTGTAATCAAAACTCACCAGTGCAACAAAGAAACGTGCCACCACATTCGAGGATCTGATTTCAGAAGATTGCATCCATGTCTTTCTAGCGGCCATTCTCTCAGCAAAATGATTGGTTGCAGAAAGTATGCCAATGAAAAATTTGACTGGTTCGGTTGGAAGTGGAGGAGACTTCCACTTTTCTGACATCTCTAGTACTCTCTGAAGTGAAAAACTAGGATGGGACTGTGGAAGAGAAGTGGCGTATACTGAATGTACCTTCACATCTCCCTTGATTGCTAAACCAGTTGCATCTTCAAGTGTGAATCCCTAATAAAGGCATTCACCTACTCGGTAAGCACGGTATTTAAAGTAACACGCATAACTTATACACCATGAATAGTGCTAATTTCTTGCCACTCTTTCTGTGATTATTTTATTTTATTGGTGGAAGAAAGAGGAGGGGAACAGAAGAAAAAAAAAAGGGGGTGGGGGGGGGGGGGCATATTTCAGATTTAGAAAGAGTGATATCTTCCTGATTGATCTCAAAAACCCGCTAGTATATTTAAGTATAAGCAGATATTTAAGAGCAATTTTTATATCAGTTTTAGTAAGCATCAAGCATTTAAGTTTTTCTACCTACCCTCTAGCACCTGACAACATGCATACTTTTAAAATGCAGATGGGGGATATTTAACAGCACCACATAGCAAATTTATGAATTATGATACATACATCATTAATAGAGAGCAGAAAACTTCTTACCACTTTTTCTAACTCTGACATGCTCAGATGTACGGAGCATAACATCTCCCACATTGATCCTAAGTACAGATTACTATATTTATTTATTTTGTAGTAGAATCAGACAGCCGAGTTTTACTACTTACCATTTAGCACCCGACTCACATATTCTTAGAATTAAAGCAGCATGGGGATGGAGCCTAAGATTGTAAGCACAGATCCAATTTTGGGAATCAAGGAATACGCTCTGCTCGCTAACATGATTTATTCCTATATTTACTTAACAAACAATTATACTCATAGTTTACTTTCTTTGAAATTTGGGACATCATTCAAAAGAGAATTGCTATATACACCCACTTTTTTTTAACTCTTTGATACCCAATTCTCAGGTTCACCTAACTGTTTTCACTTCGCAATACAGGGCCGAATAAGTCAATCATAGTTTCAATCAGTAGTGCATAGCTGACAACAACATTACTTCCAAAAATCCACTCAACAAAACTCATCCGGACAAAAATGGATAATATTGGACAAGTCACAAGAATATTAGTAAGCAAGTATATAGTGAATGTAGCAATGCTCACTTAAAATAGATATAACTCGGAATAAATGCCACTATATACCTTTTGAAGGATAACTAGAAAAATAATGATATACGAGGACAAAATGCATTTTCAATAGACAGTATACCGGTCTATATGGAAATGAAGTAATGTGTCGACCACCCATAGTTACATGATATCCTTCAACGCCAGCTCGAAGTGTTAAGATAAAGAGCCTATCTTCTGCAAATGGGAAAGGCCATGTCATTGCCGGCTTCTTTGCTCGCCCTATGAATCTCTTTAGCCATGAAGTTGTTTTCGATTCTTTGGAGTCAACTATATCACTCCTTACCCATTTTTCACATTTTCTGAATCCATCAACTGTACAAATGGAAGGATTCAAATATCAAACTTCAAATATCATATGCTGGTCTAACAATAAACATTATATTATCCTGATTATTAACGAGACAATAATGATAAATCAACTATCAGTTCAGACCCAGGCATAATTTTCTCATCTTTTTCCAGCTAGATAAGTTCATAGGAACTAATTTGAATTAAAGCAGTTAATTCGTCTCATTTAAAGATGAATATACAATCTCTTTACGTGCCGGCAATTGTGGGGAAAAAAAAGATGCTGAGGGTCACATAGGAGTGATTGATAATTACAAAGGTTGAATAAACAACAAAGATTTACATCGCATGCTCCCCATAGTTTGCACAATGATTATAATGATTGAGATATATGCCTTGATACTTTGAACATATGTTCTAATTCATATAGCTGCGTATGGTTTCCCGCAACACAAATTCAAGAGATAGATTGATAAGATTCAAGATATAGCCATATAGGGTAAAAATTGTTCATGCCACTGTCAAATGTCAGTAGACATAAACACTACTGTAGCTGTGCATCATACCTATTCATAACTTGTGTTTTCTTATATCAGTTTTGATAAACCTACCCAAACACATGTCAGTTGGTACACTGAAATTCTGTGATTGAAGTACTGTTTCAATCCCTTAACTTCACAACACATACACATCCACAGCTATTATATCAATACCTGTTAGCCAAACATAGTCATGTTAAAATGTCATCTACAGTTTGTGTACTGATTATACTGATTGAGATCTACAATTAATGGTTACATATGCAAACATTTACCATCTACAAAATACAGAATCAGAGTCAATTAAGTTACTGTTAGTGTACATATATGTAACTGAAAATGCAATAACCAACTAGAAACCATTACTGTTGATGCGCACAATACCTATTGTTAACTTATGTGTTCTATTCTTATATTAATTTGCTTGTAGATTTTGTGGAATCAAAATCAAGCCAGATAATAATTTTAGGTACAGGTAAACTAGCATAACTTCAAAGTAGCATCTGTCAGTGTTCATGTATGTACAGTGTACACTTATCTAACTATGGTTTGTTGCCTGATAAAGGATTTACATAAAAAGTACAAAAGGATGCTATCTTAAGCATGTTTCAATCAATTGTTGCCCACTTCATACCAATCAGAACACATGCAGATACGCTGTTGAATTTATAAAAATCACAAACGTATCATATCATATCGGTACCTGTATCATCGTCATCTTTAGAAGCCAAACCATCGCACCTCATTGCCTTTCCCCACTGCATCCTATAACACGTGTTATGCTCAATCACGCTCATCTTACTCCAATCTCCTCTCACCCTTGGATTCAGATGCAGTATTTTAGGTGGTTCTTCTCCATCTACAGCCTTCAATCCTTGCAACTCAATTGAAAACTGGCTCACAAGCACCACGTTATTGCTATTGACACTGTTCACATACTCCTCATGCGCCTCTTTCGGCTTTCCTATTACCGTGATAGCAGAACCCACAGCAAGTCCACAAGGCAAATACATCATGTCAAAGTTTTCGTCTTTTTTAGATAAAGAAGTAGGGCAAGCTTCGACCTTTGACTCCAATGCAGTGAAATTCGGAGCATTACTGAAGAAGGATCCGAGTTTGGCATCTGCATCCACTTCGGCCCAGGCAGTGGTTCCCAGCTCCCATGCCTCGTCTGCCATCTTTTCCAACTCGGTCAGATTTGAGTTCTGTTCTTTTCTAGAGTTTTTCAACTTCTTAAAACTGTATTTGAACGGTTTGATCGGAATGGGGGTTTTGGGGACGGTAGGGTTTGATGGGTTCCTGAAGCTGCCGAAGATAACGTCATCGTCGGGTTTCAAATCGAGGAATTCGGGAAATTTGATGAAGATGAAAAGGAGGTAAAGGAAGGCGACGAGGATGAGAAAATGGTAGAGCTTGAATTTTCTTCTTGAAGGGAAGATTATGGTTTCTACGCTTCTTGATTTCTTCATATTTTTGTGGCTCAGGTTTGGAATATTAAGATCCTGAGAATGGGCTTGTTTGAAATGCGATTTCACATTTAAGGGAGTTTAGGCTAATTTTGCCGGCGGAGAGACTGGCGTAGACTAAAAAACTGAAACTGACAGGAAGAAGAAGGTGCGGAGTAATCATATTTTATGAAAAGTTATCTTCAGTCCCTGGAAGAATTATATGCAGATGAATCCACTTTACGCTGAAATGTCTTTCCACACACGAAGTACAGTTAGCCGACTTTACTCTAGCACTAGCACAGGCAGGCCCGGCCCATGATATAGGCAGGAGATCCATATGTCCAGGCATTATAACACGAATGGCAGCAACCAAAGAAAAAAAAAAAAAAAAAGAATTATCGATCACAGCCACAGGCAGCACCCAGGCTCGCACGCCGCCGTCGCCGCCGCTCAACTCGCCCTCAACCTCTGATTCACAGCATCGTGGATCCGGACTCCCGACCACAACACAACCTCTAATTTATCGTCGCCGCTCAACTCAACCTTCATTTCCTCGGCCCAAATCTGTACTTTCTAAGTCATGTCACTTAATTTTATGTACTGTGAATTTATAATTATAGATTACGTTAGTCTACGGTCTAATGTTATTATCCATCTCTTTTGGAGGTTGTGTAACTTGTGTTATCCTCAAGCTTCAACAATTAGAAATTTGAATGACTGAATGTTTAATGTTTTTTTTTTTTTTTTTTTTTTTTTTTTTTTCTCTTAAAGAAAGGTCTTAGACTAAGTAAGTTAGTTTAACAGAAACCAAATGACCTAATTTCTAAATTAGCTTTATGATTTGTCGTTTCACTAATTTGTGTGTAATTACATAATAAAAAACTATCAAACACTAATGAAATCATGTTAGCTACTTAGTAATTTGTTTTATCATGTTTTTATTTTATACTATTTGATGCTAATTAACAATTGATTGTTATAATATTTGTTTTTTGAAAATAATTGAGTGTGTTATATCACGGTTTGAGGTAGGAATCAAAGACAAAATTTTGGACATCAAATAGAAAGAAAAAAAACAACGGAGAGATGAAGAAATAAAATCATTAGTTGGCTCAATATCAAATTTATTTCAAGCAAGAAATAAAAATGTTTGGACTTCAAGCCAAATTGAAGAAATCAATCAGAAAGATTGAAAATGATGAAGGGTCTATAAGCGAAAATGTTGATGTAGAAATTGATAGTCAACATATTGTAGAAGTTATGGAGGATGAACATAACGAAGATATTGGCAATTCTTTTCAAGAATACATTAATCATGCAATCACAATTGATCTTGAAAAGGATGTTGATATTAATTGTGATCCCGACTAATGGGGAAAAAATAGTGATACAAAAAGAATTATGCTAATTCAACATGGCCCAATTAAGATATTAAAAGAAAACGATGCATTTTCAAGAAGCAAGATTGATGGTAGACATATTTCTTTTAAACATCACATTGGCGGCTATCCACGTAAAGAAGAATATGAAAGAAAATGGATTGTACAATCAAATGAATGTGATAAGGTTTATTATTTTTGTTGTAATCTTTTACGAATATACAAAAAATGTATCTTAATTGGTTGGTATAGGATGCAACGATCGACATAATTTATCCAAGAAGCTAAGAGAGTATGAAAGTAATCCATTGCATAATGCAAATATTATAAATTGTGTTAATTTTCATAAAGGACTTCAACAAAAGAAAACGGTTGATAAAGTAATGGAAGCTCAAATTGACCAAGAGAGACAATGTTGGAAAAAAGTACTTGTGCGTATAATTGGCATTGTCAAAACACTTTCTATAAATAAGTTGCCTTTTCGTGGATCAAACAAAAAGATTTATAAAAAAATAATGGTTTTTTTTGTCAACTTATAGAATTTATGGCCAAATTTGATTTAATTATGGAAGACCATCTTAGATGTGTGGTAAACAATGAAATAAATCATCATTACCTTAGCCATAAAATTCGAAATGAGTTGATAAATTTATTGGCGCCATAAAATTCGAAATGAGTTGATAAATTTATTGGCCAACAGGATCAAAGTAACAGTGCTTGCAAGGATATAGATTATGAGTTATGTCCAAATCAAATTTTCAAAAAGTCATTATGAAATCGTTTATAAACCATAACGTTTTATTTAATAAAATAGAGGGATTTTAAAATAAACTGAATATCGATTTAGCTTGAAAATGGATGTATCAAGTTTAAAATCCAATATAGTTTATCTTAAAGCTATTTAAGATTCTATTTGGGTATATACGATAATTATAATTTGTTTTTCAAAGAATTTGAATATTTTAAAATTAAATTATATATTATCGATTTAATTTAATATAGAAAAATAGCCATTTTCATTTTGCTCTACTAAAAAAATAGTCATTTTGCAAACGATCTCGGATTTCAACAAAATTAATTTTATCGGATTTGTCATGGTAAATTATTGTAAGATTCCAAATTTCGGATCAGTCGGAGTTAGTATGTGGCCGTGCGAGATGTAAACGTTCAATATAAATACGTATGTATAATTAATCAATATTTGAGCCCAAACTAGTGTTGTTTGAGCAAACAGACTCGGATTTTGATGAAACAAGTTTCATTAGGAGCGTAATGATAAACCAAAGCTGCATATCAATTTTCACCGCCAACGGAATTCGTATGTGCCCATGTGAATTTATAAACGACGAACGAAGGTAGCGATTGAATAAAAATTAATAAAATAATATGAAGCTTCACCTACAAGCTAACCTACCCTAAACCCTACCCTATAGATACCCTACAAGATGCCCTAACCCAAGAAAATTAGGTTATCCACCAAAACAACAACATATTGCAAATGAATTCATCTCCACCTTTTAATTTATATCTTCTAAACGAGTGAGAATTAGAGGAAGTGTCCAATATGAAAGTTGTAAATCATGTTAAGGGGGACCTACTGTTAAAATTTGGTGGCCAACGGAAACCTTAAGTGGCTGGAAATCACCCACGACCATGAACTGTTCACTTTCACACTTCCTCATTTTTGCGTGCAGACAGTGGACTATCAAGCAAGGGGGTTTGAAGGAAAGTTGGAGAGGGAAGGGAGATCTACAAGTTTGATGTTGGTCCTTTGGTCTGAAAGTGGTTGTGGTGGACGTGGCGTTTACATAAATGTGCGTGAACAATTGTGAAGAGCTGTGAATGTATTTCGCCAATTTCTGACCAAATGAGGTCGATTCATAC
The DNA here is from genome assembly GCA_030737875.1 of Allium sativum. Taxonomy (NCBI): domain Eukaryota; kingdom Viridiplantae; phylum Streptophyta; class Magnoliopsida; order Asparagales; family Amaryllidaceae; genus Allium; species Allium sativum. The sequence continues at coordinate 231,165,916 of CM060911.1, forward strand.
CAGGCTCCAACTTGAGAAGTGTTCGTGGTGTTGAGGCCGAGGTGCACGTGAAGTTTGGTGGAAAATGGTGATATGTGGTGGCTGGCAGGGCGTGCGAACGGGATTTCATTCGTGGTCGAAATTGGCGGCGGTGGGGCGATGATCGGCGACAGCCCTCCAGGCGTGGTGGCGGCTCGCATAGGCAAAGGCATGGGTGGTGTTGGTTGGCTGTCCGGTCGATTGTGGGAGGTGTAACGACCCGAGGATTTTCGACCCAGAAAATCGACACAAAACACCATGTCGAATCTTCAAGCACCAAAAATATTGGAACGTTATTAGAAAGAAATTAGAGGGTGAGATAAGAAAGAAAAAAATGTTAGAATAGAAGAAACAAGAAGAAGAAAACACATCATGATCAAAATCTCACATCGCAGCAGAACAAAACATAATATAGAAATAAATCTTTACTGAGAGTTTAAATTAAACTTACAATTATCAGAGTACATCACACATCTGGACAGTTATAATAACCTGTCATCATCTACAACACACAACGGAATAACAACCATATATCATACGTCTGGACTTCTCCAGTTCACCTCTGGACTTCGCAGCATTCGATAACCTGAACCTGTATGACCTGGTCTAACCCGAGCATTACAAACGACGGGTCAGTCTGGTGAACCAGAGTGAGAAAAACACACTAAGTTTATAGCTACCACACAAGTTGATTTTAAAGTCAAAATCTTTTTGAAAGAAAAGGATAATCGTAACACCAAATCCACACATAAATACGGACGGTTTTTACCTTACGATAACCCAAAACATTTTTGAAATCAATATCCTCTCTGATATTATAATAGTGTCTAAATACAAATAAATATCAATCTAGCAGAACGCTTACATCTCAAGTTCTACATATATAGTATACAATCAAAACCGCGGGCTCTTATTTGGAGAATGGATTTCCTGGCAAGGTATGGGGCCACCTTCCCGACAATGTACCTCCGGAGATGAATACATTGGGGTTCAACAAGAACATCTTGCAACCCAGGCTAAACATGAACGGCCCCTTACTATACTTTGAGAGTACCAAATTTATCATTACCACAGTTGGGGGCCAGCTAACCGAACTGATAGCATACATACAAGAAATTAAAATGGGACAACCGAAGGCATTTGATTTCACCAGATCTGGTAATGATATACCCTTTTGATGGGTGCAACCCACATAGCCATGCGACCTACCCGATTTTATGCCATTTCCCGATTGATGAGGCTTAAGGTCAAAATTTATTAAATAAATTTATTGATAAATTAATTAATTGTAACGGCCCGAATTTCCATGCACTTTGAGTCAACTAATCACACCACACGTCCAACCCAAATTGCATAGAAATACGAATCATTATTAGAAAGAAGTTAGAGGATGAGAAATAGAAAGAAAGAAATATTAGAATAGAAGAAAAATGAAGATCACAAACTCACAGCGGAACGAATAAAATATATTATTTAACATAACTTTTGAAATACAAATCAGTAACTGTATATACATACCATCATCAGAGCACAACATTTATTCCTGGAACAGTTATAAACACCTGTTTCCAGATACAACATAGTACACAGCGGAAAATATGATAGTCTATAGCTAACAGGTGAAGCCTCCTGCTTCTAGCTCTTCCACGTAAATCTGGAAAATCCTGACTACTTGACTGCCCGTACAAATTTAGGCACCCAAGAGTTTAGGGAAAACAAACAAAATAAACTCTAGGTCAGTCATGGGACTTGTGACGGCAAGGAATTTCGCTCAGTCCGAACCAGTCGCTAAACCGATCCAGGCCGTTCGAAACGCCCTATCGTTTGAGAACACGACAAAACAGAACGCATACAGAAGAACATTTCATTGTATATTACAACAATGCATCAGATTACAAGAATATACAGAGTACGAATAAATATTACACAGAAATATCAGAGATTTAAATTACATTTAAATACATAGCAGCGGAAAATAATACAATACACAACTAGAAGAGATATACGGATACAAAGCTTTCCGGATATCATTCCAGCTGTAAACCAGGATCCTGTGAATATACATCTGCAAAACCAAAACTACTAGCTGCCCGTGTCGAAAATAGGGGCACCCAGAGTTTAGGTTAAAACAATAAACTCCAGGTCAGTCATGTGACTGGTGTGAGAACTAAAACAGTTATTAATCTTTATTTTAAATCATTAGGTAAATCAAGGGTCCACGCCGTATAACACGGAACGGGTTTCCTCCCAAGAATACCAGTGCATAAAACAAACAGCGCAATGCTAAATAAAGAAAAATGAAGCTGTTATAAGACCCAGGTCCTATCACACAATGCAACGCAAGCCAGGGGATAGGGTTTTCCCTTATAACAGCCAAAGAATGCTTGATACGTTTAAAACAAATCGTTTGATACTATAATAAGTGCATAGTGTATAAAACCACTTCAAATCATAAGTATCAATCATAGGCGACATGAGCGTCCCATGCCACTATGTCGCCATGTATAGGTTTACAAATAAAACCGCAAATGTCACGTATTGGGAAATTGGATTTCCATCTATGAACCGAGGCAAAAGATAGTCCTCAACCGATTCGAGACAATCTAGCCCATGTCTCAGGATCAGAACGCATCAACCCTTTAGATCGTCAGGGCCGGTCCACCGATGTGGATTATTATGCCTGAACAATACGTCTCTCCGCCCTTTGGGGCGTAAATGAGCCAACTAAATGACTCCATCGGTTCGAGAACGACCGATCAATCCGAGGCGCCTCGCAACAGCAACAACCACATAAGTCAAACTCGTCAGAGCGTGTAAAACCACTGACGCCACTTCTAGCTAGAAAGAAACGCAAGTCCTCCCTGATGTCCCCTCCCGTTTTTGGTTCATACCGGGTGTGAAACTCGCGAAGCAAACGTTACACAAAGCTACGCCACAAAGGCCGTGCTTTGATCATCACCACAAGACTTTGCTTTTCAACAGAAGCCTCGATCAATTGCCACTTAGGCATGCCACACAGGCAATTCACTCCATGCGTTTGATATCCATCCATATATAACCCCTGAGCTCGTACGTCTCAGAGAAGGGCGTTAAGCAAGAGAATAAATTCTCCGCCGCCAAACAGATATATATTTAATAGAGATCAATCACACAGACTAAAATCCAATGTCAGACACACAGTCCATTTACAAGTCTGTTCTGGGTCTGAACGAAACCGGAGGCACCTAGTACCCCGCATATCCATCGATCTCCAAGTACGTCTGGACGATCACCAACTGTTTCCATCTTCTTGGGTGTACAGCCCAATCAAGATCATCAGTTATCACCCAAACGACGTGAAGAACTCCGGTCTTCGACCATCGTCTTCATCTTCGACTTATCGTCGTATCAGTTATCCAGAATGGGATAAACCCGGTCTTTCCGAATAACTCGCGTATATTTTAAATAAGTGTTACACAAACACAACATACGCCTCATTCCAACTCATCAGTCACTAACCGTAAATTAATCAAGAGAATAATTTCCCAAATATAAACCCCGAAGGCCGAAACCAACATCAGATCAATATCCAGAAAACCATTCTGCTTGGCTAACCGACAGTTAGTTTCTAAATTTCACATTCATAGGGAAAGGTTCCCATTAATTTTATCAAAGATAAATTCCTTGAATTTATTCTTTAATCTACTTTTGAATTTCGATTCAACTAGTCGGGATTAACGAAACTTACCGAAGTAATCATTTGTTTTAATTTCCCAATCCCAACCTATTCATCCCATGAAGTAAAACTGGTAATACTTCATATCTAACACCACGGTGCTATTGGTAAATTCAATTACTATTTCACGTTCAAATCTAATTAAAGATTTAACTATCGCCTGGAGCAAAACTGGTGATACTCCATTTTCGATCATTTCAATCTAATTAAAGATTCATTAAAACTCCACTTAGTTTTAATCTTCGACTGGGTTAAAGAATCAGTGTCATTTAAAACACGATTCACGATAAACCCAAAATCACATTCCATTAATTATCGGGTTAAAGAACAAGTGTTATTTAAAACACTGTTCACGATAAACCCAAAAATCAATACCAATTCAATTCCAATTAAATATTGTTTAATTGGTACACTTCATTAAATCTAATTAAAAAGATTTAATCTTTTCTCAACTGGGTTCAAGAACAGTGTTAGTGAAGACACCATTCACGACAAACCCAAATCACATTCGATATTCAATACAAGGCTCTGAATAGAAAATATATCGGCTTATATTCAATATCAAATTCTACGACTAACAAATGTCGTATTGGAAATAACGATATAAATATATATCTTTCAAATTTCCATAACAACACCTGTATAATCACGAATTCCAACATCGAAATATTCCGAAGACAATTTCGATTCAAATCCACTCCAATGCAATCATTGGATATTCTGGTTATTTTTAAAACCCTTTTTAAATTCAATTTATTTATTTAAAAATAAATAGAATTATAATTCTAGTTCCAAACTAGTTCATTTCGATAAAAATCTATTTTTATCTTTTCAAATATGGAGTTTTTCATCCCAATTCTTTCTAAATCATTTCTTATGATTTTACACAAATTATTACTATTTTTAATAATTTTATCAAGGCCCGTACAGTCGATTTCCATCAATGGCCATCGAACTGCACTTATAGCGACCTTTTTCAAATTTGATTTGGACGTATCTCCAAATCCAACCGTTAGATTTCAAATTTCTAACATTCGTTAGAAAGCTCTTTTCGATACGAACCCAACGGTTCCGGTTTTAGGAGAATCCGACGGTCGGATCTCCCGTAATGTCCGTTTGAAATAAATGGTCGAAATTTACGAACTGCCGCGGCGCGGCGCGTTCTATTCAGGCCATTATATTATATATATAATATATATAATATATACTTCGTCGATTTCTATTTAAAACGAATTATATAAATAGTTTTAAAATTCGTTCAAAAATCTATTTCAACTTCCATTTCAATTCAAAGCAAAATTGAATTTTTCTTTATAAATTCGTTTCAAAGTTCATTTCTATTCAATTCAAATTTCAATTCAATTTGAATTCAATTCAATTCGCTTTCAATTCAATTTGAATTCGTTTTCAATTCAATTCATTTCGAAATCGTTTTCAATTCAATTCATTTCGAAATCGTTTTCAATTCAATTCATTTCGAAATCGTTTTCAATTCAATTCATTTCGAAATCGTTTTCAATTCAATTCATTTCGAAATCGTTTTCAATTCAATTCATTTCGAAATCGTTTTCAATTCAATTCATTTCGAAATCGTTTTCAATTCAATTCATTTCGAAATCGTTTTAAAATCGATATAAATATCGTTCACGTCAAAATGGCGTCAATCTAATCAACACGGCTTCATAAATTTCTATTTTCAAAATAGTTGTTATTATCAAAATATTCCGTTCAACACATGACCAATCTCAATGGATGAAACTGTCAACACATGAACTTTTATTTTATATTGATAAAGATGTAAACTTTATTACTAAAATATTTCGTTCAACACATGACCAATCTCAATGGATGAAACTGTCAACACATGAACTTTTATTTTATAATATTCTTTATTTTTCAAAATTAGAATGAGGCCCAATCAATCACCATATAAAATTAATTATATGGATTTTCATACAACACATGTATATAATAGCATTGAAAAATAATCAACCATCAACCAAAGTGCACTACACTGTATAAGCATCAAATATAAATATCTAACGCTTATAACAGCCTGTCAATCAATCGATCGACATATTCAATCAATCAGGATGAGTGAACTTCAAATTTCATCCCAACACCCGTGTGGGGTTTCAAACAATCAAACACAGATTTTATTTGTGCAGTTGGGCGATGTGTAAAATTGATCGACCCAATCAATGTCCTTCAAATAGGTGTACATAAACAAACCGTCTGGTTTGTAAATGAATATTTATTTATTCACATTCACGTTAAAAATTATATTTTTAACGATAAAACATTTTATTCCAACATATGAATTTCTATTATTCATTTACACAATAAAATGATATTTTTATTTTTCTAACTTATTTTAGAAAATTTCGGCGGCATAACGGCACGATACTAGAAACGGGACAAGGCCTAGCCTTATCCCCGGTCTAGTGAAGGCCCACGCCATTCACACATCAATCATATTCACCAAACAACCAAATTCAAATCAAATCATCAAACTAACTATTCAACCAAACAATTTAACAAACAAGCCATCCATGGTCTGTGGATGACGGGTGTCGGGTGCTACTAAACACCGTCTGCATCCTAGCATATATATATAACTAGAAAAAAAATAAATTGAAAGGTGAGAAGTTCTCACAAATAGCTATCCTAGCTCCACGGCTCTTCATATGCAGAAGTCTTCGTCGTTTCGCCTTTTTGTCACCTTCGTTGCCCAAGGCCACTATATATATAAAAATCGAATTTTTATTTCAAAGTTCAATATATAAAAATCGAATTTTTACTTCAAAGTTCAATATATAAAAATCGAATTTTTACTTCAAAGTTCAATATATAAAAATCGAATTTTTACTTCAAAGTTCAATATATAAAAATCGAATTTTTACTTCAAAGTTCAATATATAAAAATCATATTTTTTTTATTATTTCTTCCACCCAATAAAAATTTCGCCTTTTCTATTTTAAAAATATGATCTTTTCTTTTCTACAAATCTGATCTTTTTAAAGTTTAAACCTTTTCCCTTTAACTTAAAATTAAAATCAGTTTAAAGTTCAAACCTTTTCTTTTAACTTAAAATTAAAATCAGTTTACAACTAGGAAAAATCATATCATTTTCTTTTCTAGTATCCTAATACATATACATAAAGAAAGAAAATAAGTGAATTAACAAATAAAAACTCACGTGTTCTATGTGACTGAAGGGGGAGAAGGAGATCAGTCGCGAGGGGGGGGGGGGTGTAGCCAGGCGAGGTGCTCGACGTCGGAGGTGCGCAGGTGGGCTTGGGGGGTCTGGCGGTTGCGTCGAGTCCCAGGGCTTGGGGTTTCTGGTCTTGCGGCTTAATCGGAGGACGGGGGGGGGGGGGGGGAAGTAGAGAGGGGCAGTGGGGGAATCGGAGTTAGGCGGTGCGGCGGCTGGGGGAGACTTCCGTCGACGGTGGTGGAGGCGTAGGGGGGGCGGATCTGAGATCGAAGTCGAACGGGATTTTTTCCTTTTTTTTTTTCTGAATGAAGAGTAAAGTGGGGGGGGGGGGGTTAAGTATAAATATAATTTAATTATATTATTATTTTAATTATAAAAAGTTGACTTTTTATTTCGACCTCGAAACGAGGCCCACCGCCTGCCGTCCATAGCTAATTACCCCCATTCCGAACACAATGGGATATGTATCATAAGTTGATTTGATCGTTTGAATCAGTTTCCATTGAATTTACATTTAAATCATTATATTGAATTTTAAACGTACATTTCAAATTACCGCGGGGCCACATACTAACTAGAAAAATTCCCGAAAAATATTTTCTAGCTTCGTATTGACGATACGGTCCTAACGAAACTAGTTTCATCGAATTCTGAGACCGTTAGAAAAATGGCCATTTTCCAGTCGATTAAAATCAACTGAAACTGGTCAAACGCGTTTTCCTTTGCCACGCTCACATATTGAATCGAAAATTTATGAAATTTGAAATCTAGCAATAACCTGACATCACGGACCCAACATAACTGGTTTCGTCGAAATCCGAGGTCGTTTGCAAAATGTCCATTTTTAAGGGCCTGAATTCCATAGCGACTATTCAGAATTTTCAACTGGACATATCTTATCATTTCTAAAATGAAATCTCAGTTTGTTAACTTCGTTACAAAGATATAGTTATACAGATTCAAATATTTCTTGTTTCGTTCAATTCTGACTTATATTGAATTCTGTACATTCATTTGAAATTAGAAATCGAATTTTCGAACTACCGCGCCCTTTTCAATTCCTTTTATAATTATATATAATTATTATATATTCTAACGACGACGTATATAATATATACGTTCTATTATATTCAAAATAAATTTTCGTCGATATTATTTAAAATAATTCATTTTAAATAATCAAAATTCGCTAAAATTGCCAAAATAAAAATTTTAAACTGGCCCAGATTTTCGGGTTGTTACAATCTCCCCCACTTAAAACTTTTCGTCCCCGAAAAGGAACAAAGTCGAAAGTGGTTTGATTAATTAACTCTACGTTCGATCTGGCTTCCATTCTCTAACTTTTCAGTTTCTGGGAATTTTCTAAAATTTCAAAAATTTGGCTAACACCCTAAATTTTTGAAAAATTTCGCCATAACCTCCCCTGCACCGGGAGCATCGGGGAATTTCAAATAGCTTCCCCGGTCCTTCAGATCTCAAAAAGAAAAAGAAAAAGCCAAGCGGCTAGCCAATAGGCTCACAAAATCATCATCACCCAAACAAAACAGGAAATTATGTAGTAAACATGTACCTATTTGTCGGGCAAACAAATTTTATTCTCTGCTCTAGCCTCCTTGCTATGACCTGTTCAATGATATATATGTATATGCAAGCAAATGCGACCAATCTTCAATACAATTCAATATTTGATTCAATTAGGCTAAATGGCTAAAAATTAGCAAACAAATAAACAAACAACACAAACATCAATCAATTAGTGAATTAGAGTTTCAAATTCATAATTTTGATATATATAGAGAAAATCTTGTTTTTGATGCCAATTCACAACAATGTGTTCTAACTATATTAGTTTTGGTTCTCACACCAGTCTAATGGAAATATATAGATATCACACCTTCGTTACTCGAACATGAATACTAATGACGACTAGTCAATCATCAGAATCATCTTCGGGCCACTAGAGTATGATTCTATATCTATCCAGTATATTAAAACTTCGAATACACGCGGATCAGACGTATACGCAAAATCTATATATACTGGATTGTCCAAATTCATTAAAATAAATAATCAAATACGAATAGTTGATTTAAATTTTCAAAACAAATTTTGTTTTCATTTTCAAAAATATACTCTTCACACTCGTTCTAGGATACTACTGATCCCATCTCTAACGAGTCATCCTCATTGGATATTACTAATCCAATATCTGATGAATTCTTTCGTATGGTTCTAATGTGTCTTGTTCTCTAAGCTTTGTAAACCAAAGCTCTGATACCAACTGTGACGGCAAGGAATTTCGCTCAGTCCGAACCAGTCGCTAAACCGATCCAGGCCGTTCGAAACGCCCTATCGTTTGAGAACACGACAAAACAGAACGCATACAGAAGAACATTTCATTGTATATTACAACAATGCATCAGATTACAAGAATATACAGAGTACGAATAAATATTACACAGAAATATCAGAGATTTAAATTACATTTAAATACATAGCATCGGAAAATAATACAATACACAACTAGAAGAGATATACGGATACAAAGCTTTCCGGATATCATTCCAGCTGTAAACCAGGATCCTGTGAATATACATCTGCAAAACCAAAACTACTAGCTGCCCGTGTCGAAAATAGGGGCACCCAGAGTTTAGGTTAAAACAATAAACTCCAGGTCAGTCATGTGACTGGTGTGAGAACTAAAACAGTTATTAATCTTTATTTTAAATCATTAGGTAAATCAAGGGTCCACGCCGTATAACACGGAACGGGTTTCCTCCCAAGAATACCAGTGCATAAAACAAACAGCGCAATGCTAAATAAAGAAAAATGAAGCTGTTATAAGACCCAGGTCCTATCACACAATGCAACGCAAGCCGGGGGATAGGGTTTTCCCTTATAACAGCCAAAGAATGCTTGATACGTTTAAAACAAATCGTTTGATACTATAATAAGTGCATAGTGTATAAAACCACTTCAAATCATAAGTATCAATCATAGGCGACATGAGCGTCCCATGCCACTATGTCGCCATGTATAGGTTTACAAATAAAACCGCAAATGTCACGTATTGGGAAATTGGATTTCCATCTATGAACCGAGGCAAAAGATAGTCCTCAACCGATTCGAGACAATCTAGCCCATGTCTCAGGATCAGAACGCATCAACCCTTTAGATCGTCAGGGCCGGTCCACCGATGTGGATTATTATGCCTGAACAATACGTCTCTCCGCCCTTTGGGGCGTAAATGAGCCAACTAAATGACTCCATCGGTTCGAGAACGACCGATCAATCCGAGGCGCCTCGCAACAGCAACAACCACATAAGTCAAACTCGTCAGGGCGTGTAAAACCACTGACGCCACTTCTAGCTAGAAAGAAACGCAAGTCCTCCCTGATGTCCCCTCCCGTTTTTGGTTCATACCGGGTGTGAAACTCGCGAAGCAAACGTTACACAAAGCTACGCCACAAAGGCCGTGCTTTGATCATCACCACAAGACTTTGCTTTTCAACAGAAGCCTCGATCAATTGCCACTTAGGCATGCCACACAGGCAATTCACTCCATGCGTTTGATATCCATCCATATATAACCCCTGAGCTCGTACGTCTCAGAGAAGGGCGTTAAGCAAGAGAATAAATTCTCCGCCGCCAAACAGATATATATTTAATAGAGATCAATCACACAGACTAAAATCCAATGTCAGACACACAGTCCATTTACAAGTCCGTTCTGGGTCTGAACGAAACCGGAGGCACCTAGTACCCCGCATATCCATCGATCTCCAAGTACGTCTGGACGATCACCAACTGTTTCCATCTTCTTGGGTGTACAGCCCAATCAAGATCATCAGTTATCACCCAAACGACGTGAAGAACTCCGGTCTTCGACCATCGTCTTCATCTTCGACTTATCGTCGTATCAGTTATCCAGAATGGGATAAACCCGGTCTTTCCGAATAACTCGCGTATATTTTAAATAAGTGTTACACAAACACAACATACGCCTCATTCCAACTCATCAGTCACTAACCGTAAATTAATCAAGAGAATAATTTCCCAAATATAAACCCCGAAGGCCGAAACCAACATCAGATCAATATCCAGAAAACCATTCTGCTTGGCTAACCGACAGTTAGTTTCTAAATTTCACATTCATAGGGAAAGGTTCCCATTAATTTTATCAAAGATAAATTCCTTGAATTTATTCTTTAATCTACTTTTGAATTTCGATTCAACTAGTCGGGATTAACGAAACTTACCGAAGTAATCATTTGTTTTAATTTCCCAATCCCAACCTATTCATCCCATGAAGTAAAACTGGTAATACTTCATATCTAACACCACGGTGCTATTGGTAAATTCAATTACTATTTCACGTTCAAATCTAATTAAAGATTTAACTATCGCCTGGAGCAAAACTGGTGATACTCCATTTTCGATCATTTCAATCTAATTAAAGATTCATTAAAACTCCACTTAGTTTTAATCTTCGACTGGGTTAAAGAATCAGTGTCATTTAAAACACGATTCACGATAAACCCAAAATCACATTCCATTAATTATCGGGTTAAAGAACAAGTGTTATTTAAAACACTGTTCACGATAAACCCAAAAATCAATACCAATTCAATTCCAATTAAATATTGTTTAATTGGTACACTTCATTAAATCTAATTAAAAAGATTTAATCTTTTCTCAACTGGGTTCAAGAACAGTGTTAGTGAAGACACCATTCACGACAAACCCAAATCACATTCGATATTCAATACAAGGCTCTGAATAGAAAATATATCGGCTTATATTCAATATCAAATTCTACGACTAACAAATGTCGTATTGGAAATAACGATATAAATATATATCTTTCAAATTTCCATAACAACACCTGTATAATCACGAATTCCAACATCGAAATATTCCGAAGACAATTTCGATTCAAATCCACTCCAATGCAATCATTGGATATTCTGGTTATTTTTAAAACCCTTTTTAAATTCAATTTATTTATTTAAAAATAAATAGAATTATAATTCTAGTTCCAAACTAGTTCATTTCGATAAAAATCTATTTTTATCTTTTCAAATATGGAGTTTTTCATCCCAATTCTTTCTAAATCATTTCTTATGATTTTACACAAATTATTACTATTTTTAATAATTTTATCAAGGCCCGTACAGTCGATTTCCATCAATGGCCATCGAACTGCACTTATAGCGACCTTTTTCAAATTTGATTTGGACGTATCTCCAAATCCAACCGTTAGATTTCAAATTTCTAACATTCGTTAGAAAGCTCTTTTCGATACGAACCCAACGGTTCCGGTTTTAGGAGAATCCGACGGTCGGATCTCCCGTAATGTCCGTTTGAAATAAATGGTCGAAATTCACGAACTGCCGCGGCGCGGCGCGTTCTATTCAGGCCATTATATTATATATATAATATATATAATATATACTTCGTCGATTTCTATTTAAAACGAATTATATAAATAGTTTTAAAATTCGTTCAAAAATCTATTTCAACTTCCATTTCAATTCAAAGCAAAATTGAATTTTTCTTTATAAATTCGTTTCAAAGCTCATTTCTATTCAATTCAAATTTCAATTCAATTTGAATTCAATTCAATTCGCTTTCAATTCAATTTGAATTCGTTTTCAATTCAATTCATTTCGAAATCGTTTTCAATTCAATTCATTTCGAAATCGTTTTCAATTCAATTCATTTCGAAATCGTTTTCAATTCAATTCATTTCGAAATCGTTTTCAATTCAATTCATTTCGAAATCGTTTTCAATTCAATTCATTTCGAAATCGTTTTCAATTCAATTCATTTCGAAATCGTTTTCAATTCAATTCATTTCGAAATCGTTTTCAATTCAATTCATTTCGAAATCGTTTTCAATTCAATTCATTTCGAAATCGTTTTAAAATCGATATAAATATCGTTCACGTCAAAATGGCGTCAATCTAATCAACACGGCTTCATAAATTTCTATTTTCAAAATAGTTGTTATTATCAAAATATTCCGTTCAACACATGACCAATCTCAATGGATGAAACTGTCAACACATGAACTTTTATTTTATATTGATAAAGATGTAAACTTTATTACTAAAATATTTCGTTCAACACATGACCAATCTCAATGGATGAAACTGTCAACACATGAACTTTTATTTTATAATATTCTTTATTTTTCAAAATTGGAATGAGGCCCAATCAATCACCATATAAAATTAATTATATGGATTTTCATACAACACATGTATATAATAGCATTGAAAAATAATCAACCATCAACCAAAGTGCACTACACTGTATAAGCATCAAATATAAATATCTAACGCTTATAACAGCCTGTCAATCAATCGATCGACATATTCAATCAATCAGGATGAGTGAACTTCAAATTTCATCCCAACACCCGTGTGGGGTTTCAAACAATCAAACACAGATTTTATTTGTGCAGTTGGGCGATGTGTAAAATTGATCGACCCAATCAATGTCCTTCAAATAGGTGTACATAAACAAACCGTCTGGTTTGTAAATGAATATTTATTTATTCACATTCACGTTAAAAATTATATTTTTAACGATAAAACATTTTATTCCAACATATGAATTTCTATTATTCATTTACACAATAAAATGATATTTTTATTTTTCTAACTTATTTTAGAAAATTTCGGCGGCATAACGGCACGATACTAGAAACGGGACAAGGCCTAGCCTTATCCCCGGTGAAACACCCCACCTCCGTTAGGGTCACTCTCAAAGGGAATGCCCTAATTTTGGTGGAGGTTTATAAGTACAAGTCACAGATATACAAGACAGATATAATAACACATATTTGTAAACAGCGGAAGAACAACAAATTTTTATTTCATAAAGTCAAATACGTGTTACAACAACATCTTTTCCAAAAACATAACATAACACTTCATAATCTGTCTTGAGTACATCATTTTTAAAGAAGCATAAATAAAACATGGATAAACTGCAAAAGCCCCATAGTGGATTGTCCAAAGCCATAGTTCAAAACAGGAAAGTCCAAGCAATACATTTCTCTTCTTCAAGCTGGATGTTGAGGTAGGTCAAGCTGCTGTGTTCCCTCCCTGAGGACCTGGGGGGGGGGGGGGGAAACGGAAGAAAGAAGACGAAAGAAAAATAGAGTCAGACATAAAGCCTGAGTAAGTCTAGTACTACTTTGTCTATGAATAAAGAACTGGGTATGATAAGTAAAACAGGAAGTGGGCAACATTATAAACTTGGTTAAATTATCTAGGGTCGAATATACTATCGTACCCCATGTTAATCTCTGAACCCATATAAACTAGTTTCCAATTGGCACCCCAAAATCAGGGTGATGTGATCCATTCTACGATGATCGGCTCCTACTCGCAAAGTTACATGTGTCTTACGGCCCCCGATGTCTGTAGTTACCTATGCTGGTCCCACCATGGGGTGTATCAAGTCCCATAGTGGCAACCCGACACAACCTTAGAGTGCAAAGGTATGCTACTGGTGTCCAGTGCTTTATTTTTCTGCGCCGGAGTGCGTGCACGCCCGCACACCGTTAGAACCTACACTGCTACACCACCGCCGTCGATTTGACCTCTTACAATCAGCCCAGTAATCGTGCCCCACCCTGCCTAGTTTCAGGGTATCCTGATACACCTTTTAGGGTTACTGCTGAAAAGGGTCCCCCGTTACTAGGTTTTCTATCTCTAGCCAACATGCTAAGTTGGTTAAGTGTTTCCTAACCTAACCCCACCAGTCCGTTTAGTTTAGCATGTTCCATTTTGATTAAGTCTTTAGTTCACTTAATCCTAACAATCCTGACTCAGCCTTAATTGTCTTATTAAGGCCCTGACCTCTCACATTAGACAGGTATTGTTGTGGCTGCCTGTTGCCGGTTGGTTCCGGGCAGTCTTACGCCACAACTCAGTCTAACCTCGGGTCCTTGCTGGGCTCCATGTTTAACCTCCCACATTGGATAGGTATTGTTGTGACTACTGGACAGCCGGGCGGTTCCGGGCAGGTTTACATCACAACTCAATCCAACCTCGGGTTAAACACATCGTCTTTTCTACATTTACATATCTTGTCATTCTTCTTTATTTATATGTAAATATTTGCGGCCCATTATTAAGTTCATGGTGTAAAGGTTACACCAATCATGGGCCCAACCCATACTTGACTTTGGGCCCTTCTATTTCATATTTTCATTCATTAATTAATTTTTAACCCAACGTTATTTTCCCCCGTTTTACACGTCCGTTTATATATATTGGGCTTAGCCTTTTAAAGCCCAATTTAGCCATGCGAAAAGGGGAGGCTTATGGCGTATACACAAAGAGGGGAAAGTGAGCGCATGAACTTGCATATGACGTTGGAAGATACATAATAGAAATTGGTGTACTTGCATAGTGGTGACATGTATTTTGGTCATAAAACATAGGTGACATAAATCAAGGCATGTAAACTTGCATAGGTTTAACTACAACATGAACCTATATTCTTATTTAGGCATAATGTCAAACATAAGCATGGCCTAAATACTTCTAGCATAAACATGGCATATTGTCAAACATAAGCATGGCATAAAATACTTCTTGCATAGGCATGGCATATTGTCAAACATAAGCATGGCATAAAATACTTCTAGCATAGGCATGGCATATGGTCAAACATAAGCATGGCATAAATACTTCTAGCATGAACATAGCATAATTCAACTTAATCATGATTTAAGCCTAATCACATAACGATGGTATAAACATACTTATGCATAAATATTCCTAAACATGGTGTTTGCTTTAAACTTGCAAAAAAAAGGATTCTTGAGTCCAACCTAGTCATGTCATCATATAATCCTTTGAAACAAGATAGACTTAATAACGGATTTCAATTATGCCAAATATCATTCCTAGCCATATTCATAAGTTTGCAAAAGCATGACTTAATACATGGATTATGGTGTCAAAATTCCACATAGTTTCATATGAACTATAATAACCAAACTTGTTTCAATTACTTGCAAAACGATTTATGCACAAAAATATACATCATAATGGCATAATAACAAAGCCCCAAACTTGCATGAATTTCAATTAACTACATACATGTAGCTTCAATATAGATTACACAATTTGCGCAATATTCCAAACGTATACTTGCATAGAACTACCGCATGTAGTTCTTTATAATGAATAACATAATTTTGCACAAATATGAATTACTTCCATTGCCACAATTCAAGCATACACATCAACACAGTTGTTTATTAATACCAAAGTAATACTCTACTTACAATGGTTGCGGCGAATTCTCTAATTAAGAGACACGATTCCTTTGTTGAATTGATTAGCTTTAGGTTGCTTTGAATTGCTTTAGGCTTTAGAACTTTCTTCCTAATCCTCTCTTTAGTTGGCGGCTATTCTTTGTCGTTCCTCAGCAACATGGCGGCTATAATCTTATTTTGAATGAATAGATTAGGGTTTAGTCTAGGGTTGTTTATATAGAGGTTAGGAACTAATTAGGACCCTTGATGTTGCTAGGTTAGATCATAGCCATTCATTAGGAAGAGAGACCAATAAAACCCCGCCACCTAGCCCTAATGACAAAGCAGACCACTGCAATTCGACCAAACACAGACCTGGCCAGCCAGGTTGACTGGGCTCGACCAGGTCGACACCCCTGTCGACAGGGCTGTCGACATGGGTAGCCCAGGTCGACAGCCCAGTCGACCTGGGTGGCCTAGGCGGGTGTTTATCCGCCCTGGCCCATTGGGCCCGATTTTTAATTATTTTATTCTGTTTGAATTTTAAATTTAATTCAAAACTTCCGAAGGTCATATCTTCTTCATACGGACTCCGTTTTTTGAAAACTCGGACTCTATTTCGCGTATTTTTCCGAGACGAACGCAATGGCGTATCCCGTTTCCCTCAGTTCTTTGATTTGAATTTGATTATACTTTAATTCATGAATTTCACAGTTATAGAATTTTCGGGGTGTTACATTCTCCCCCACTTAAAAGGATTTCGTCCCCGAAATCTTCAAGTTAGGAGGAATGTAAATCCTAACATCCAATAATCCATCTACTCATCCATCAAACACGAGCATCCATTGTCCTTAAAAGACTTCTAATGCTTCATGATCATATGCAAAGTGTGTGTGTATATGTACTTATCTAATGCAAAATCAGGCGGTCTACTGATTCAGTTGACCTCCTTAATGCGAATTATGTAAGTGCCATGAATCCATTATGTATGCAAATTTTCCTATTCATGATTCTACATGAGTGCACAATCATTCAATGCAAATGCAACATCCACATGACAACACATTATAGTTCAACCACATACGAATACAAACATATATGCATATGCAATATGAAGTGACTGAGCCGATCTAAAACCTAGATTGTGTGTGTATATGCAACCACGAGCAACCACTAGCAATCACTTGCAACCACTTGCAACCATCATCCATAACATGTTTCAATTACATGTTTTCATCAAAAGGGTTTCTACCTAAAAGATACGGTCGAGGAAATATACCTAAAAAGATAGATAAAAAAACGCAACTTAAGGAAAAGGAAAGATCAAGGATGTACCCTCGAACAGAAAAGGGTAGGCTGTACGGATTCTAGCTTCAGTTTCCCAAGTCGCGTCTCCCTCGGCGTCGCTCCACTGGACTTTGACGAGCTTGACTTCGCGGTTGCGTAGCTTCTTCACTTCCGTTCCTAAGATGCGGGTTGGAACTCTTCTTATGGTTGCTTCGCGTTCCACTTCGGCCTCTTCGAGGATATTCGGCTCTACCACTTCAGCAGACTCGTGTAGACATTTTCGGAGATGTGAAACGTGAAAAACGTTGTGGACTCCAGCCAACTTCTCGGGTAACTCTAATCTATAGGCCATTTTCCCAATCTTCTCAATGATAGGGAATGGCCCTACGAATCTTGGTGCTAGCTTCCCTGTGGTTCCAAAACGAACAACGTTCCTTAGAGGTGATACCTTGAGAAAAACTCTGTCTCCAACCTCAAATTCAAGGTCGGTCCTCCTCTTGTCGGCATAGGACTTTTGTCTGTCTTGGGCCGTCTTCATTCTTCTTTGTATTAAGTCTACTTTCTCTGAGGTCTCTCGGATCATGTCTGGTCCAAGTATGAGCTTATCCGTGGACTCCCACCAACAAGTGGGCGATCGGCACGGTCTTCCATACAAAGCTTCGAAGGGCGCCATTCCGATGGTTGCTTGATAGCTGTTGTTGTAGGCAAATTCCACCAAAGGAAGGTGGTCTTCCCATGTCCCTCCGAAGTCAAGGACGCATAGTCTTAAAAGGTCTTCCAAAACTCTGTTCACTCTCTCTGTTTGGCCGTCGGTTTGGGGATGATAGGCTGTGCTCAAGCATAACTGCGTTCCTACTGCTTCTTGCAGACTCCGCCAAAACTCGCCGGTGAAAATGGGGTCTCGGTCACTAACAATGCTAGATGGTATTCCATGGAGTCGAACAATTTCCTTAAGGTAAAGTGATGCTAGGGATGAGGCAGTTCTTTTACTTTTGACAGGTAAAAAGTGGGCGCTTTTAGTAAGCCTATCCACTATTACCCAAATGCTAGTGTTGCCTCTCCTAGACCTAGGCAGCCCATCGATGAAGTCCATTGAGATGCTATCCCACTTCCACTGCGGGACCTCTAGAGGATGTAGCAGTCCGCCAGGCTTTTTCTGTTCCGCCTTAACCTGTTGGCACACCATACACTTAGAAACGAACTCTGCCACGTCCTTTTTCATGCCGTTCCAAAAGAAAGTCCTTTTTATGTCTTTGTACATTTTATCCCCGCCTGGGTGTATCGTCATCTTGGAGTGATGTGCTTCATCTAGAACCTTCTTTATTAAATCGTTCGTCTGTGGGACGCATAGTCTTCCATCTCGCCTTAGTACACCCTTATCGTCAATGGAGTATCTGTTGAGGTGACTTGAAGTCTCACCCCTAATTAGCCTATCAATTATTTCCACAAGCTGAGGGTCTTCGCGTTGTGCTGTCCCTACTGAATCCACTAAAGTTGGGCGCACTTCGAGAGATGCAAGCAAGCCTGGTACGAAATCGGAGGAAGGCCTAAAGTCGAAACTGGCTATAAACTCTAGGCTTTGTCTTTCAACAAACAACGGGCTTAGGGTCAATTTCTTTCGGCTCAACGCGTCTGCCACTACGTTGCCTTTGCCCGGAGTGTAGGAGATTTCGAAATCGTACGAGGCAAGAAACTCCATCCACCTTTGTTGCCTCAAGTTAAGATCTTTCTGCGAGAAAAGATATTTCAACGATTTATGGTCAGTGTAAAGTTCGAACTTCTCACCTAGGAGATAGTGTCGCCAAGACTTGAGTGCAAAGACGATGGCGGCTAACTCAAGATCGTGGGTTGGGTAGTTCTTTTCGTGCACTTTCAACTGCCTCCCGCCATAAGCTACTACCCTTCCTTCTTGCATTAAGACGGCGCCTAGCCCTGTCCCACATGCATCCGTATAAACAGTGAACATCTTGCTCCCATCTGGCAGCGTCAAAACTGGGGCTGTTGTGAGAGCCCTCTTCAGTCGTTGGAAAGCAAACTCGCAATCCAAATCCCAATTGAATACTAGATTCTTCTTGGTCAATTTCGTGAGCGGAGCTGAAATTTTCGCAAAATCCCTTATGAATTTTCGATAGAAACCTGCTAGTCCTAGGAAGCTTCGGACCTCAGTTGCATTCCTTGGTGTCTTCCAATCCTGTACCGCCACTACCTTCGCAGGGTCCACCGCTAACCCTTGTTTGGATACTATGTGCCCAAGGAACCTCACCTCTTCTCTCCAAAAGTGGCATTTGGAGAATTTGGCTTTTAGTTGATGGACTCGCAGAGTTTCCATGATTGCCCTTAAGTGCTGAGCATGTTCCTCTTCACTCTTTGAGAAGATAAGGATATCATCTACGAAGACCACTACGAATTTGTTGAGGAAATCTCTAAATACCCTACTCATCAGGTCCACGAAGTACGCAGGTGCATTTGTCAAGCCGAAAGGCATGACAAGCCATTCAAAGAAGCCGTCTGGGGTTCTGAAAGCCGTTTTATCGATGCTATCTTCAGCCACCCTTAGCTGATGAAAACCGGTTGCTAAATCGAGTTGGGAGAAAACAGACGCTCCTACAAGCTGGTCAAATAAATCGTCAATTCTAGGGAGAGGGTGCCTATTCTTTTTCGTTAGCTTGTTGAGCTCCCTATAGTCAACACATAGACGGAGTGAACCATCCGCCTTTGTAGCGAACACCACCGGAGCGCCCCATTCCGAAATGCTCCTCCTAATGAACCCCTTTTCTAGAAGCTCTTTAATCTGTTTACTGAGCTCTTTCCTTTCTCGTGGAGCCATATGTCTAACGGGCAACGCAACGGGCTTTGCATTATCTACCAGATATATGCGGAAGTCTATTTCCCGCTTCGGAGGTAAGCCCTTCACCTCTTCGAAGACATCCGGATATTCCCGGACCACTCTAACTGATTTCAAATTTTCAACAGAGGCATCTAGCGATTCAAGATAACTAAGCATAACCGCATACGAGGGATTACAAGAAATTTCCAAAGTATTACCGAGCTGGGTTAGGAGCCTAACAAACCTTTTCTCACAATCAAGGATGGCCCCATTACTGGATAGCCAATCCATACCCAAAATCAAACCATAACCCGAAAAGCCCAAAACAAAGGCACTACATTGAAATTCAACACTTAGGATAGAAATTTTCAAATCCAGACAGATCATAGACAAATGAGCTGGGCCCCCAATTGGGTTTGAAACAATTAAGGGGTCCTCTACCATACTAGTTTTTAGGTGCAGAGATTCTACTAAAGCAGACGAGATAAAGGAGTGTGATGCGCCAGAATCAAATAAAGTGCGAACGGGGTGATCATAAAGATAAACTACACTTTCTACAGAAGTATTTATACCTCGCTGTTGCAATGGTGGCGCTTCTAGCACATGAACCTGTGCCCCTGGGGTGGATCCAGTGCCCTGCCCCTGTCCTCGTTTCCTTGGGCAGTCCTTAGCCCTGTGGCCTGTCTGACCGCACGAAAAGCACCCACCATTCTCCTTGGCCTTCTTTTTCCGGCAGTCCTTTACTAAGTGCCCCACTTTGCCACAGAAATTGCACTTCCTCTTCTCCTTGTTGCCTTTCCCGCCTTTCTTAAAGTCCGTCTTCTTAGGCTGCAAACCCTCTTTCTTCCCTTGAGAGCTTTCTGCCTTTGCCTCCTTCTTGCCCTTATCCTCTTCATTCAGCAATGCCATTTGCACCAATCTTTCATATGTGGCTCCCATGGGTATATGGGTCATGGCCAAACTGTGTAATGGCTCATTTAACCCTTTGACGAAACGGAGAGCCTTCTTGTGCGGGGTGTTGACTAGGTCAAGCCCAAACCTAGCCAGCTCATCAAACTGATTCACATACTCTCTAACAGTCTTGTCTCCTTGCTTAAGAAATAAGAATTTTTCCAACTGCAAACTTCTTTCTGCATCTGAGAGAAACTTAGTCTCAAACCTTGCCCTAAAGTCCTCCCATGTATCCACTGGTCTTTCAGCATTGGTGACTTCCCACCAGTAGGAAGCCTCGCCCTTCAATAGCCACACCGCTAGTTGTACCTTTTGTCTATCTTCTACCTCAAAGATGATGAATAGGTCCTCCGTTTCTTTTAGCCAATTCCTAGCTGCTACGAAGGACTCAGTTCCATGGAAATCCCTTCCTCCCATAGCTTTAAAATCTTTACATATCTTAGCGAATGTGTTTCCCCGTGGAGGAGGTGGAGGAAAAGGTGCTGCTGCGGCTGGATGATTCCCTTCAGCTGGGGGAGGAGGAACGGTAGGACCTGGTTGAGTGGCCCTAGCTTCTAAGAATCGTCTAAACCAACCAGGTATTGGTACTCCTTCCGGCAAGTCAAGTTCTTGGGACATGCTGAAACAAAAAGGATAGATTCAAAACGAAGGATAAGAGATAGTACCTATGGCTTTGGGGAGTGGACTTTGCTTTTTAAAATAAAATAATATTTCTTTCTTTTAAAAATGCTTCTTTAAATTTCCTTTTTGAAAATAAATTTTCAAAACTTTTTTATCTTGTCTGGTAAACCTATGCTCTGATACCAAGTGAAACACCCCACCTCCGTTAGGGTCACTCTCAAAGGGAATGCCCTAATTTTGGTGGAGGTTTATAAGTACAAGTCACAGATATACAAGACAGATATAATAACACATATTTGTAAACAGCGGAAGAACAACAAATTTTTATTTCATAAAGTCAAATACGTGTTACAACAACATCTTTTCCAAAAACATAACATAACACTTCATAATCTGTCTTGAGTACATCATTTTTAAAGAAGCATAAATAAAACATGGATAAACTGCAAAAGCCCCATAGTGGATTGTCCAAAGCCATAGTTCAAAACAGGAAAGTCCAAGCAATACATTTCTCTTCTTCAAGCTGGATGTTGAGGTAGGTCAAGCTGCTGTGTTCCCTCCCTGAGGACCTGGGGGGGGGGGGAAACGGAAGAAAGAAGACGAAAGAAAAATAGAGTCAGACATAAAGCCTGAGTAAGTCTAGTACTACTTTGTCTATGAATAAAGAACTGGGTATGATAAGTAAAACAGGAAGTGGGCAACATTATAAACTTGGTTAAATTATCTAGGGTCGAATATACTATCGTACCCCATGTTAATCTCTGAACCCATATAAACTAGTTTCCAATTGGCACCCCAAAATCAGGGTGATGTGATCCATTCTACGATGATCGGCTCCTACTCGCAAAGTTACATGTGTCTTACGGCCCCCGATGTCTGTAGTTACCTATGCTGGTCCCACCATGGGGTGTATCAAGTCCCATAGTGGCAACCCGACACAACCTTAGAGTGCAAAGGTATGCTACTGGTGTCCAGTGCTTTATTTTTCTGCGCCGGAGTGCGTGCACGCCCGCACACCGTTAGAACCTACACTGCTACACCACCGCCGTCGATTTGACCTCTTACAATCAGCCCAGTAATCGTGCCCCACCCTGCCTAGTTTCAGGGTATCCTGATACACCTTTTAGGGTTACTGCTGAAAAGGGTCCCCCGTTACTAGGTTTTCTATCTCTAGCCAACATGCTAAGTTGGTTAAGTGTTTCCTAACCTAACCCCACCAGTCCGTTTAGTTTAGCATGTTCCATTTTGATTAAGTCTTTAGTTCACTTAATCCTAACAATCCTGACTCAGCCTTAATTGTCTTATTAAGGCCCTGACCTCTCACATTAGACAGGTATTGTTGTGGCTGCCTGTTGCCGGTTGGTTCCGGGCAGTCTTACGCCACAACTCAGTCTAACCTCGGGTCCTTGCTGGGCTCCATGTTTAACCTCCCACATTGGATAGGTATTGTTGTGACTACTGGACAGCCGGGCGGTTCCGGGCAGGTTTACATCACAACTCAATCCAACCTCGGGTTAAACACATCGTCTTTTCTACATTTACATATCTTGTCATTCTTCTTTATTTATATGTAAATATTTGCGGCCCATTATTAAGTTCATGGTGTAAAGGTTACACCAATCATGGGCCCAACCCATACTTGACTTTGGGCCCTTCTATTTCATATTTTCATTCATTAATTAATTTTTAACCCAACGTTATTTTCCCCCGTTTTACACGTCCGTTTATATATATTGGGCTTAGCCTTTTAAAGCCCAATTTAGCCATGCGAAAAGGGGAGGCTTATGGCGTATACACAAAGAGGGGAAAGTGAGCGCATGAACTTGCATATGACGTTGGAAGATACATAATAGAAATTGGTGTACTTGCATAGTGGTGACATGTATTTTGGTCATAAAACATAGGTGACATAAATCAAGGCATGTAAACTTGCATAGGTTTAACTACAACATGAACCTATATTCTTATTTAGGCATAATGTCAAACATAAGCATGGCCTAAATACTTCTAGCATAAACATGGCATATTGTCAAACATAAGCATGGCATAAAATACTTCTTGCATAGGCATGGCATATTGTCAAACATAAGCATGGCATAAAATACTTCTAGCATAGGCATGGCATATGGTCAAACATAAGCATGGCATAAATACTTCTAGCATGAACATAGCATAATTCAACTTAATCATGATTTAAGCCTAATCACATAACGATGGTATAAACATACTTATGCATAAATATTCCTAAACATGGTGTTTGCTTTAAACTTGCAAAAAAAAGGATTCTTGAGTCCAACCTAGTCATGTCATCATATAATCCTTTGAAACAAGATAGACTTAATAACGGATTTCAATTATGCCAAATATCATTCCTAGCCATATTCATAAGTTTGCAAAAGCATGACTTAATACATGGATTATGGTGTCAAAATTCCACATAGTTTCATATGAACTATAATAACCAAACTTGTTTCAATTACTTGCAAAACGATTTATGCACAAAAATATACATCATAATGGCATAATAACAAAGCCCCAAACTTGCATGAATTTCAATTAACTACATACATGTAGCTTCAATATAGATTACACAATTTGCGCAATATTCCAAACGTATACTTGCATAGAACTACCGCATGTAGTTCTTTATAATGAATAACATAATTTTGCACAAATATGAATTACTTCCATTGCCACAATTCAAGCATACACATCAACACAGTTGTTTATTAATACCAAAGTAATACTCTACTTACAATGGTTGCGGCGAATTCTCTAATTAAGAGACACGATTCCTTTGTTGAATTGATTAGCTTTAGGTTGCTTTGAATTGCTTTAGGCTTTAGAACTTTCTTCCTAATCCTCTCTTTAGTTGGCGGCTATTCTTTGTCGTTCCTCAGCAACATGGCGGCTATAATCTTATTTTGAATGAATAGATTAGGGTTTAGTCTAGGGTTGTTTATATAGAGGTTAGGAACTAATTAGGACCCTTGATGTTGCTAGGTTAGATCATAGCCATTCATTAGGAAGAGAGACCAATAAAACCCCGCCACCTAGCCCTAATGACAAAGCAGACCACTGCAATTCGACCAAACACAGACCTGGCCAGCCAGGTTGACTGGGCTCGACCAGGTCGACACCCCTGTCGACAGGGCTGTCGACATGGGTAGCCCAGGTCGACAGCCCAGTCGACCTGGGTGGCCTAGGCGGGTGTTTATCCGCCCTGGCCCATTGGGCCCGATTTTTAATTATTTTATTCTGTTTGAATTTTAAATTTAATTCAAAACTTCCGAAGGTCATATCTTCTTCATACGGACTCTGTTTTTTGAAAACTCGGACTCTATTTCGCGTATTTTTCCGAGACGAACGCAATGGCGTATCCCGTTTCCCTCAGTTCTTTGATTTGAATTTGATTATACTTTAATTCATGAATTTCACAGTTATAGAATTTTCGGGGTGTTACACCCGGTCTAGTGAAGGCCCACGCCATTCACACATCAATCATATTCACCAAACAACCAAATTCAAATCAAATCATCAAACTAACTATTCAACCAAACAATTTAACAAACAAGCCATCCATGGTCTGTGGATGACGGGTGTCGGGTGCTACTAAACACCGTCTGCATCCTAGCATATATATATAACTAGAAAATAAATAAATTGAAAGGTGAGAAGTTCTCACAAATAGCTATCCTAGCTCCACGGCTCTTCATATGCAGAAGTCTTCGTCGTTTCGCCTTTTTGTCACCTTCGTTGCCCAAGGCCACTATATATATAAAAATCGAATTTTTATTTCAAAGTTCAATATATAAAAATCGAATTTTTACTTCAAAGTTCAATATATAAAAATCGAATTTTTACTTCAAAGTTCAATATATAAAAATCGAATTTTTACTTCAAAGTTCAATATATAAAAATCGAATTTTTACTTCAAAGTTCAATATATAAAAATCGAATTTTTACTTCAAAGTTCAATATATGAAAATCGAATTTTTACTTCAAATTTCAATATATAAAAATCGAATTTTTACTTCAAAGTTCAATATATAAAAATCATATTTTTTTATTATTTCTTCCACCCAATAAAAATTTCGCCTTTTCTATTTTAAAAATATGATCTTTTCTTTTCTACAAATCTGATCTTTTTAAAGTTTAAACCTTTTCCCTTTAACTTAAAATTAAAATCAGTTTAAAGTTCAAACCTTTTCTTTTAACTTAAAATTAAAATCAGTTTACAACTAGGAAAAATCATATCATTTTCTTTTCTAGTATCCTAATACATATACATAAAGAAAGAAAATAAGTGAATTAACAAATAAAAACTCACGTGTTCTATGTGACTGAAGGGGGAGAAGGAGATCAGTCGCGAGGGGGGGGGGTGTAGCCAGGCGAGGTGCTCGACGTCGGAGGTGCGCAGGTGGGCTTGGGGGGTCTGGCGGTTGCGTCGAGTCCCAGGGCTTGGGGTTTCTGGTCTTGCGGCTTAATCGGAGGACGGGGGGGGGGGAAGTAGAGAGGGGCAGTGGGGGAATCGGAGTTAGGCGGTGCGGCGGCTGGGGGAGACTTCCGTCGACGGTGGTGGAGGCGTAGGGGGGGCGGATCTGAGATCGAAGTCGAACGGGATTTTTTCCTTTTTTTTTTTTCTGAATGAAGAGTAAAGTGGGGGGGGGGGGGTTAAGTATAAATATAATTTAATTATATTATTATTTTAATTATAAAAAGTTGACTTTTTATTTCGACCTCGAAACGAGGCCCACCGCCTGCCGTCCATAGCTAATTACCCCCATTCCGAACACAATGGGATATGTATCATAAGTTGATTTGATCGTTTGAATCAGTTTCCATTGAATTTACATTTAAATCATTATATTGAATTTTAAACGTACATTTCAAATTACCGCGGGGCCACATACTAACTAGAAAAATTCCCGAAAAATATTTTCTAGCTTCGTATTGACGATACGGTCCTAACGAAACTAGTTTCATCGAATTCTGAGACCGTTAGAAAAATGGCCATTTTCCAGTCGATTAAAATCAACTGAAACTGGTCAAACGCGTTTTCCTTTGCCACGCTCACATATTGAATCGAAAAATTATGAAATTTGAAATCTAGCAATAACCTGACATCACGGACCCAACAAAACTGGTTTCGTCGAAATCCGAGGTCGTTTGCAAAATGTCCATTTTTAAGGGCCTGAATTCCATAGCGACTATTCAGAATTTTCAACTGGACATATCTTATCATTTCTAAAATGAAATCTCAGTTTGTTAACTTCGTTACAAAGATATAGTTATACAGATTCAAATATTTCTTGTTTCGTTCAATTCTGACTTATATTGAATTCTGTACATTCATTTGAAATTAGAAATCGAATTTTCGAACTACCGCGCCCTTTTCAATTCCTTTTATAATTATATATAATTATTATATATTCTAACGACGACGTATATAATATATACGTTCTATTATATTCAAAATAAATTTTCGTCGATATTATTTAAAATAATTCATTTTAAATAATCAAAATTCGCTAAAATTGCCAAAATAAAAATTTTAAACTGGCCCAGATTTTCGGGTTGTTACAGGACTAGTGTGAGTAAACTCCAACCATCTGTTTAACTTTCAAAACCCTTTCGAAAGAAATGATAATCGTAAGACTGATCCACACATAAACACGGATGGTTTTTACCTTACGATGACCAAAAATATTTTTGATATCAAATCCAATGATATTAAAATAGTGTCTAAATCAAATAATTAGAATCTAGCGGAACGCTTGCATCTCACGCTCCATATATATAAAATCGAAAACCGCAGGGCGCTTATTGGAGATTGGATTTCCAACATGACAAGGTATGGAACCACCTTCCGATAGTGTATCTCTAGAGGGGAAATACACTAACCACCTTCCGATAGTGTATCTTTACAACAAGACCTCTTTACTTGGATTTTATTTCAAAAAAAAATCCATTTTATCAATGTTTAACACAAACTATCTTATGTGTTTTCCTTAGCGTTTAAATTTTTTATTTCAATTACAGTGCTTTGCTTAATTCAATTAAAGTCATCACTTTGGTTTTTAAAAAAACCACATTTAAACCTTGTTTGGATTAATCACATATACTAATCTGTTTACCATCTTTTCACCACTGAGCTTAGATTTCATTCTAAAGCCATGAACACATTTTAGTCTATTATTAACCTATTAACCATCTTCCTTAAAGGTTTCTTTCCATTGAATTTTCTTTTCATAATTTAAAATTTAACAGAAAGCCTTGTTTAAATCTTTGCATTTTACCGACAAATCCCATTTACAAATCTCATTTAAAAATTGGATTACAAATCCTTTTATGAAACTCTTATCACCTCCTTGATCAAACTATAATGCCACTAAATCATTTCTTAATTGAATCTCCAATTAAAATCATTGTTTTAATTATTATTAATTAAAATAACAATTAACTTTATTATTAACTATACTAAAAATAGTTAACTTTGTTATTAACTAAAAATAGTATAATTACTACTTTTAAAAGCTTATTAAATAATAATTAACTTTATTGACACTAACCAATTCGATAATTACTTTAATTTTAGTTAATCGAAGATTAACTAAAATTTAACACCTTTCCTAAATTCAAATTAATTTCATTATCAATTAAAATGGTTGATTTTTGTCAACCGTACATATCAGTTAACTGTTAACCGATTTCCACTTTCGATATAAATTCAACCCTGAATTTATATTTCAATTTATTTCAAAATATTTTACTGAAATTATATACATCGTTTATAAATTAATCTTCTCAAATTAACTGTTAAAACAGATTTCCATATAAAACTCCTTTTAAAACCTTATCATGATTCTACATTTGACTATAAAATATCGATTTTAAGCCAAGTATTAATTATACAATGATAATCCATAAAATATCGTTTATAAATTTAATTACTTGTTTTTATTCACTACAACAAGTTTTTTATTCTCAAATCTATTCGAAATTCAATT
Organism: Allium sativum; assembly: GCA_030737875.1. Taxonomy (NCBI): domain Eukaryota; kingdom Viridiplantae; phylum Streptophyta; class Magnoliopsida; order Asparagales; family Amaryllidaceae; genus Allium; species Allium sativum. The sequence goes on from CM060911.1 coordinate 231,194,846, forward strand.
TCCACCTTGGAAATAATTTCCTTTTCAAAGTCTTTAATTCCTTTTTTATTTATTCGAAAATATTTTATGATATTTAAAATACCGAATTCCTAGGGCCAGAGTAATTCAACACAGCATAAGCAATCACAGGATATATCACAGTAAATAACAAACAATAATATAAATGTTGAGGAATCCAGTTGGATCCCTCCAACCTGTTTCCCTGCATCCACATATGTTAATCAACATCAATGATATTATTTCACATCAGTAAGAAATATCAGAACTGATAATCGATCAACGATGTAATTATATCAACCATTTCAACCAATTTTGTCAATCATTCATCCAAACAACAATCACACAGTATAAAATTACTATAAATAAATTTTAAACTTGTTTATATAAAAAATATAAACAAGTCAGAGTTAATGAGTTTACTCACCTAGCTTTTCGGTAGACGACTCTGCTATTACTTCATTCAAAATCAAACAAGCATTTGATTTTATCACGAAATTCCAGTTTCTCTGTTTTCAGTGAATTTAATTCCACAATGTAGATCTTGTTGTTATGATTGTATCGTGCCCAGTTTCGTCTGATTCTGTGGACGTATGAAATAATGACCACTATTACAACATTAACATTTGATTTAAAATAAGTATATTTAATCTAATTGTTATACTTAACCTTAATTACCATATATTTACTTACCTAATCCCACTTAAACCCATCAGCTTTCTTCACTGTCGAACAAATTCGAAGTTGATGCTCCCTTTATCCCTCCAAGCTACACAACGTCCTCCTAGAAACCAAAGACTTCTTTATTTGTTTATTATCTTCTTCTTTTTTATTTTGCCGTGCATTTTCTCCATTTCATGAGGCGTGCTTCCTCAACCAAACAACATAGCTACAGGAGCCGACCCTTTTACTCGTCAGACCTGACCATTTTATACATGCAATGCCAAAAACAATGTCAACTTGCTCTGCATAGTAACTCCCTAAATCAAACACACCCCTCCATCTCGTTGTAAACCACTCTGCGCCATAACATTGTGAGCCATCCGCCATCAATACCTCCTATACACAAATGCCTAACGCCTACCCGCACACAAATGTCTAACTTCCCTTTCCCTGACCAAAGAACAGAACCCAACTTCCCAAATATTTATTTACTTTGTATTTACTAAATCACATGCCACCTTAAATTCTTTGATTACCGTGATAAACAGTAATCCCCCTTCGTTGATTACAAATAAAGTGGTATGCTTCTTCTTTCCTTTCTGATCATCTACTATTTTTTTCTTTTTTTCTTTAGTATCAAACAAATCACTTTAGATCTTTCCACCTGCACCACCAATTATTCTTCCCCTACAAAATAAACAACACCGCTCCTTGAAAAAACGCAACATATACGTTATTTCTTCCTCCAGTATTAAACATACGAGCCCGGCCATCTCCTTTCCATGGCCGATTTATGATCAGTTCGTTCATCATTTAGCCACCGTTGCCCAAACTAGAATCTTAATCTTCCTTGTTGACAATAATCCATCCCTTAATCGACCTTATCTTATTCCTCACCTCACGTAAACTTCTTCATCCCCAAAAGAAAAAGACCCGCTACAGTACTCTACTCAACCCCAACGCCCTAGCCTCCTTCCATCCCTAAACCGCCAGTCCATCTTTTTCGAAAGCATCAGCATACCCCCATCACATCCTTTCCTTGCTGAGATCCAGTTGAAGCAGGTGCAGTGCCCCCTCCCATAACCACTGCTGCAAATTTCTCCCCGCAGCTGCGTCGCTTCCAACGATCGGAGCTCCACCGGATCCTCACCTCAGATTTGCCTTCCCACAAGCTTCCACCTCCCATTCATAGCGGCTCCTCCCAGAACCTGACAGTTGACAAGTCTCGAGTGGTTCGGATGTCTGAAGAAATCGCGCCCTTAAGCAGTGAAAACTTAGTTTAAAATTTTGTTTTGATTTTTATAAGGTCTTTGTTTTGATTTTTCTTTTTGTTTCTTTTCTTACTTGTGTTTTTGGTTTTGTTTTCAGAATGGGAAAGATGAATGTCGGTATTTAAAGGAGGAGCAGCGTGAGGGTCACGGGATTAAAACCTCGCAGGCACGGTGAAAACAAAGTGTGAAGAGCACGGTACCAGTTAGCTTGGCATGCACGAAACAAAATACCTTGGTAGGTACGGGTAAGGCATGCTTTTCTCACGAGGAAGATTGTGCCATATTAAATTTATGTGTATCATTATTGTCGGCTTCCCTTTTTGATATATGTAAGTTCATCTTGTTTTTAACATGTTCAGATACTTACGTATTGCAAAATTTGACACTATTTTGCTTTTATTCATGCCTTCAAATTTTGGTTTGATGGATACAATTTAACACGTGTAAGATTAACTTTTCTAAACAAAACATAGCATGATTTTATATTAATTTTAATGACTACTGATGATAATTGCAAATTGCTTGCAGCGAGTTGCTTAAATATTCCACTTGAATCGTACCACTGAAACGTGAAATATATACATTGAACTTGACCATATAATTTATTGAATATATGGCTGTCATTGTTCCAATTTGCTTGGTTAGCCCATAGTGATCACTACAGTACTTACAACCCTAAAAATTCATGTCTAATCATGTTCGATAAGTTATTATTTACAATAACGTTTACTCACTATAGACACCTATCTATGGAAGGTAGAAAATAACAGTAATATCACATAAGCCAATCAATATTTAATGCATCTACAACTCTGATTATTGCTCGTGTGCGAAGCACGGGTCATTATTAGTGTATATTTAAGTTAGAAAAGAAAATATAAGTACTTCATTACATACTACTTTATGAGCCCATTTTAAATTATATTATGAATTATACGTTCAAATGTTGTTTTATAATTTCCATATAAATTTCCATATATTATACAACATTTCAAAATATTTAAATGTTCAAAATTAAAAGGCTAAAAATCCAGGTCGTTACATTAATTTAATTTCATTTAATTTAGAACAACTGCCTTATCCTACAGAATAACACATCTCTATTCACTTTGAATGCCACATCGTCAGATCCATCAAATCTCTAATTGACGCCCACAAAAATACCCTGCAGCTAACAGAGTACGTTTGTAAAAGCCAATGTACTTGATTCTTAAGAAATACTCTGTTAGACATCCGTCCATATAAGTCATCCAGGAACAGGATGAACTGAAACCCTCCTACCACATCCTATGTAGGTATCACCGCAAGGATCAGTAGCGAGTAGTCCTTGCAATCCGAAGATTTCAACCACGACAGAATCACTGCTAAAATATCTTTGGCCGCTAAACCAGAGAAATTCAACAAGTAGTTCTTCCGCTTATGAAGATTAACGGTCTTCAATTTTCTCCATCTTCAATCTGCATCTTCACGTATTTGCTGGTTCGGAATGGTTTTCGAATATAAATTCGATCCCGGTTTTTCGGTACTAACAATCGTATTGGTTAGATTTGATAGTCGGTTATTTAACTATCAAATAAACAATCGTGAAATAAAATGAGTTCACCGATTTAGTAATCGACATTACTTGGCCTTTTTAATTAGACATCTGTTAATTATATCTTAAAATCTTCCAATATTTGGAGTTTATACTTTACTTCTTATTATAAATAAGAATATTCTTAGAAAATCATTTCATTTACTTATAAACTTTTCAAATACAGTTTATAATACTATTTACGGAAATCATAACTTATGTTTCCCTCACTTTCTCTCGTTTATAAACTAATACCATTCCTGGATAATCGTGAAATCGTTCAAGTTGGGGTATTTTATTTACCTCTCAGACCTTGACCAACAACATTCATATCTTCAGAATAGATTAAGGTTTATTAACCACACGTTTCCCTTTGAAAACCATATTTAAATCTCAATAACATTTATTTAATAAATTATTAAATAAACTATTATTGTACTTCTCTATTAATCTTTAATAATCCTTTACAAGGTTATACTTAAGCTTCGATTCCATCATAAATAGAATACTTTATAAAATCTCTTCAATATCTCTTTATTTACACTCTCCAATTTGTTTGTAATAACAATATCACATTTGTTTTGAATCATATAAAAATATCTTTACCGATCTTATATAAATAACTTTGTAAATCTTACCTTTTATCTTTTACAATTCTTATATTTATTTTTATCGAAACAATTCAACTTATTATCTGTAACAAACATTACAAATTTCATTTTAAAACTTTTTCCTTATTATCCATACCCTTTTCAAATCATTACGACAACTAATGCATTGTCTAAATTCACATTGTGATCATTTTAAAAATCTTGAGTTTATAAATCAAATATCTCAATTTATTATTTTGTAATAATTGTTCCGAAATTCATTTTCCAAAACTCTTACTTCATTTACTAATCCTATTTGTAGATCATCATTGACAACTAATATTTCTATTACATTTCTAGCTCTTAATTTCCATTTACAAAATCGTTTGTAAATCATTTACGATGACCTAACTTCTTTGCCATTTCCAAAATCTTCACTTTGCTTATATCCCCGACTTCACTCAACATTCCGAACTTCAGAATATCACAATCCGATCTTTGGAATAAATCTCACTTCGTTAACCATTTCCAGTTTATCGATTTCCTTTTTCTAACTTCAAATAGTAAGTAAATATTTAATTTAAGCGATTGTATTCGCTTAAAAATCCTTTTTATAACTTAATTATAAAACTCGGGTTTAATATAAAACCCATTAACTCCTTTCACATTTCAATTTGAGTTCATTTCAACTTCGATTATCTTTAAATGAATTTCAATTAAAAAGTAATCTCTTAAATTATTATTAAAATAATAATTCACTTTAATCATCAACTACTGTAAAAGTAGTTAATTTCTTAATTAACTAAAATAAATAGTAAATTAATCCCATTTCTTTTAATACCTTATTAAATTAAAATAAATATTCATTTAACTGTTTCATTAGATTAATTCAGAATGAACTAATTAAATAATCATTCTCAGTTAAAACAGTTGACGAAGTCAACTTAAACACCGTTATTTCATTAACCAATTCCAATTAGTCCTTCTTGTAAATTAATTAATAATATAATTAATTTAAATAATTTCATTTAATTGTTTCTTAAAAACAATTATCCAAATCTTATTGTTTCTTAAAAACAATTATCCAAATCTTAACCGTTGGGTTAATTTTCTCCTTATATGCTTATAAATCTGTTTAACATCATAATTTCCTTTATAAAATCATTTAATATTCGCTTATAAATTTAAATAATAAATATAAATATTTATTTCTTTTAATAAACAATCATTCAAAATAATGAATTTAAAAACCCGTCTTCAGTTATAAAATAACTTTTATAACTTCATTCATGTCGGTTCATTTGATGGTAAATCAATATTTTTAAAAACGATTGATTTATAGGCCATATACTGTCAATTACTCAACTAATACTACTCACTAGTTTAAACAAAATAAATTGTTGAATTTCAGTTCAACGGTCCACAACCAAATCAATCATACAATCAGAAAAGTTCATATAATGATGATGTGAAAATAAACAACATTAAATATATTTGAGGAATCCCGTTGGATCCCTCCAACCTGTTCTTCCTTGCATCCAGGTATGTTATCTCAAATAATATCATTCAATTCAATTTAGCTGATATAACAGTAAATAACAACCATTTAACAATAACCAGTTTATTTAATGCAAGCAAATCATTAAATTTAACACGTTTATTTTATAAACGTTACCAACAAGATAAGTTACCTCAGTTGGGACCAATCGTTAAAATAACGATTTGGTTTTACTAAAATTAAACAACATTTAATTTCATCGGTTCAATAAATATGTGAATATATATATATATATATATATATATTTAAAAGAATCAATTATTGGCAACCATAGCAATCTAAGCAAACAATTATAAAAACCCGACTTATATAAAATAAAAGTGGGAAGAACTGAGTGAGTTTAACTCACCTTGATATGATTCGTTGTTGAAACGGTTCAATTTCAGTTAAATTAAACGAGTGTTAAATTTAACTAGAATTCTCAGTTGCTTCCAAATATGTCCAGAACAGTTCCAGAATGTAGATCTAGTTGCTGTGATCCCAATGCACTTTGTTTCGTTTAATTCTGTCAACAGGAAAAAAAGCTATCTATATTATAAGCATCATGATTTTATTTATATAATTATTTTATTTAATTATATATTAAATATGATTACTTTTCGTTATTACAGATTATAGCCGATCGTTTCGTTTTCCATGCTTTCTCGATGCTTTGTTCCTTCACTGTTATGTACCTGTCATACTATTTGTAATTACATGATTATTAAAAATAATTATTTCCCCCTAATTATCAATTAATTTAACCAACTAATTATATTATTAATTTTTATAAGGTCGATTACTTGGAATTGGAGACACAACTGCCAACCTGTTTAGAAAATAACATGTCCATCCTTTTTTTCTTCCCTTATCGGTACACTGTTGAGTCTTCATATGTCCTTTACTCCCTATGCTACGTTTTCTCTCTTCATTGACATCACTTCGGGTCCTCCCGATTCCTTTTACCCCAGCTCCGTCATTTGTTTCCCTTCTGCATAGATGAACCCTAATTTAATTAATTATTTAATTATAAAGTATACGTTTGTCTACATAAATCATTAAAATATAGTGATTATGTTGTCACAGGACCGTTCCCTTCATTTACCCAGATTTCCGTCGATCTTCTACTTTGAACTTTTTGCCTTGCGCATCGTTCAAAAATCAAGTGCTCCTCTAGCCTTTGTTCCAATTTCATCTACCTATTCATGGTTTAACTCAACTTATAATTATACGTTCATATGATAATTAACCACTTAATTCTGAAATTAATTAAGTTAATCAAACCCATTAACTCCCTAATCCCAACGTTTTTTTATATAAGCTTGATACTAATTTCTCAAATTGATAATTAAATTCCTAATCATTATTGTTAGAACTTAATTACAATATTAATGATAAAATAGTGGGCCGACTGCTGTTCTTTGATCATCACTTGCACAAAGTCCTAGTCCCTGAACAGGTTAATTACTTTGTATTGGAAAAAGTCGGTTACACCATCTACTAATTCCATCGCAAACACAAAACCCACGGTGCCATCCAAATAGTACACCACCACGCCAAATCCTAATGATCGGAGTTTGATCCGACTGTGCTGGCGCCTCCACCACCTCGCCCTCGACGTCCGCACCAACTGCCAGCTCGCCAGTCACCGCCTGTCGCCCGCAAACCGCTCAAACCCGCTACCGCTTCTGCCTCAATTTCTGGCCTCCCCAGTGAGCTGCGGTCGATTATGACTTGTCAATGTTTAGATCTCACATAGCTCGATAAATTTGTTGTTGAAGATTCATCAATATAACAAGCAGATTTGAAGATTGGATGGAAATTATGTTTGAACAATTATGTTCATTGGTTAATAAGAGGCGGCTACATTTTTGCGTTGACCAAGCAGACAGAACTGATCGCAAATGTTAGGGTTTGGGCAAAACGTGGAATATATATATATATATATATATATATAGAGTTGGCATAAAATATTATTATTTTATTATGTACAAATTTTGCATGAAGAAATACGCCAAAACAACTACAATTTTCTTATGTTTTCTTCGATACAAATGCCAATCCTAGCAAAAAAATATTCCGGACCCAAGGACAAGTTTCGTCGAATTCCGAGGTCGTTTGTGAAAAGTCAGTTATAAATATCGATGAAAAATCAAGCATTAAAAATTCCTATAATTACAGAAAAAATCAAAAAAATATGAGACCTTAACATTTTACTAGACCTCTTCCTAACGGATCCAATGAATCTTGTTTCGTTAAATTTAGAGTTCGTTTGGCCAGTCGTTTATTCGTTAAAATTTACCCCTATCAAAATAATCTTAACAATTAAATAAAAACAAGGACGTTTTTGGCTGCCGAAGTCACATACGATATCGGTTTGCCACGAAATTTGATTTTCTTACAATAATTTGACGATACGGTTCCAATGAAACTAATTTCATGGAAAACTGAGACCGTTTGTAAAAATGACTATTTTTAACGCTTATATAATATTAATAAAATATTAATTAAATTCGAAAATAATTCAAATAAAATAATAATAAATTATTATCAAGATATTTATCCAAATAAAATTATCATATAGTTATACAACCCCATATCGTCAATTTCGAGTCAAGACGGTGTCCAAATTATATTAAAACCCTATTATTTCAATAAATAAACGTTATATTTTAATAACGATTTCCATAGCGACTATTTTAAAATTTGATTTGGACATAACTAATAATCTACAACACGAAATCCGGAATTTTCTCTTCCATATGAAAATTATCATCAACAAGATCCCGACGTTTCTTGTTTCATAGAATTCCGACTTATATCGGACCGTGTATATTCAACTGAAGTTCAAAACTCAATATTACGAACTACCGCGCCATTTCGAGCTCGATTTATATTATATATAAATTTAACTTTAAACTTCGTTTTAATATACGAATTCAACATTAAATCCATTAATATTCCAAATATTATATTTAAAATATTAAAATATATTAAATATCTATTTACCCAAAAATACGGGACATTACATTCTTCCCTCCTTTATAGAATTTCGTCCGCCGAAATTACTAAGGTAAAAAGAATGTTACAAACCCATTATCCAATTTATTTCAAACCGAAGCTAATTCGTTATGGTAAAATAAAAATTTCAAAAATATCGAAAATTTTCTAACACATTAAATTCCTGGAAAAATTCGGCAGAGTCTCCGCTGTACGGAGTGACTTCTGCGATATCGCAAGAACAAATAATATATATACATCGACCACATGGTCGAGAAACAAAATTTGAAACCCAAAATTACATTTTCACGTAGGCGTACCTTTCACGAGCGCTATTGAGCATACTTCCTCAATTTTTCGCAATCTACTCAATCAAAATCAATCCTCTAGCCTTCTAGCACCTGTACTCAACTCAATCTAGCATATAAGTAACAGATATTTGAAATTCTTAAATAATATTTCCTCAATCAATACGCATAACCATATTAATTTCCAAAATCAAGCATGTAACATTCATTTGCAACACAGGACGAAATCATTCAACTTTAATTCATATGATTACACTCCAGTTTACTGTACTAGAATTTAATTATAATTCATTCAACTTCATTATTAAATTGTTGATGAATTTATCTTTAAGCAATCTAACACCAAATCAATACAAATTAATAATCAATGTACAACCAATCTCAATCAAATTAATTGAATTTATATTCAATTGAATATTTACCTTGGTATATCATATTTAAACGTAAATCGATTAATATTCGAGCGATTTCTATTTAATTATAATTCATTAAAATTTCAAATTCCAAATCTATTTAATTTAATTTCAAAATCATTTCTTAGTTTAATTTCACTTAACCAGGTTAAGTTTTAATTAAACTTTTAAATCCAATTTGAATCCAATTCAAACCAATCAACACACAATATCTCAAAATTGTTTCTTTTCTATACAAAAAAATATTTCGGGTAAAATTATTTCATTTACCGTCTTTACAAAAAAATACTGTATCTATTGACAGTTCAATGCTTCTCAACACTTGAACTAATTAAAAAAAACAATACAAAATGTTTGTATATAATATTTACAAATACGCTCTCTCATATATATACACTCAACTCAATCTAGGGTATTACTAACCTTATCTCTATCGAGTTACACCACAAAGCCAAGGTTATTACTAAACCAATAGCTCTGATACCACTACAACGACCTGAGGATTTTCGCTAGAAAATCGACACAAAACACCATGTGGAATCTTCAAGCACCGAAAATATTGGAACGTTATTAGAAAGAAATTAGAGGGTGAGATAAGAAAGAAAGAAATGTTAGAATTGAAGAAACAAGAAGAAGAAAACACATCATGATCAGGGTCTCACATTGCAGTGGAACAAAACATAATATAGAAATAAATCTTTACTGAGAGCTTTAAATTAAACTTACAATCATTAGAGTACATCACACATCTGGACAATTATAATAACATGTCCTCATCTACAACACACATCGGAATAACAACCATATATCATACGTCTGGCTTTCTCCAGCTCACCTCTGGACTTCGCAGCATTCGATAACCTGAACCTGTACGACCTGGTCTAACCCGAGCATTACAAACGACGGGTCAGTCTGGTGAACCAGAGTGAGATAAACACACTAAGTTTATAGCTACCACACAAGTTGATTTTAAAGTCAAAATCTTTTCGAAAGAAAAATGATAATCGTAAGACCAAATCCACACATAAATACAGACGGTTTTTACCTTACGATAACCCAAAACATTTTTGAAATCAATATCTTCTCTGGTATTATAATAGTGTCTAAATACAAATAAATATCAATCTAGCAGAATGCTTGCATCTCACGCTCTACATGTATAGTATACAATCAAAACTGCGGGCTCTTATTGGAAAATGGATTTCCTAGCAAGGTATGGGACCACCTTCCCGACAATGTACCTCCGAAGATGAATACATTGGGGTTCAACAAGAACATCTTGCAACCCAGGCTAAACATGACCGGCCCCTCACTATACTTTGAGAGTACCAAATATATCATTACCACGGTTGGGGGCCAGCCAACCGAACCGATAGCATATATACAAGAAATTAAAATGGGACAACCGAAGGCATTTGATTTCACCAGACCAGGTAATGATATACCCTTTTGATGGGTGTGACCTACCCGATTTTATGCCATTTCTCGGTTGATGAGGCTTAAGGTCAAAATTTATTAAATAAATTTATTAATAAATTAATTAATTTCATTTCATTTCATTTAGAACATCTGCCTTATCCTTCAGAACAACACATCTCTATTCACTTTGAATGCCACATCGTCAGATCCATCAAATCACTAATTGACGCCCACAAAAAAACTCTACGGCTAACAGAGTACGTTTGTACAAGCCAATGTACGTAATTCTTAAGAAGAACTACTCTATCAGACATCCGTCCATATAAGTCATCCAGGAACAGGATGAACCGAAGGCACCCTCCTACCACATCCTATATAGGTATCACCCCAAGGATCAGTAGCGAGTAGTCCTTGCAATCCGAAGATTTCAACCATGACAGAATCACTGCTAAAATTTATCTGGCCGCTAAACCAGAGAAATTCAACAAGTAGTTCTTCCGCTTATGTAGATCAATGGTCTTCAATTTTCTCCATCTTCAATCTGCATTTTCATGTATTTGCTGGTTCAGAATGGTTTTCGAATATAAATTCGATCCCGGTCTTTCCGTACCAACAATCGTACTGGCCAGATTTGATAGTCGGTTATTTGACTATCAAATAAATAATCGTGAAATAAAATGAGTTCACTGATTCAGTAATCGACATTACTTGGCCTTTTTAATCAAACATTTGTTAATTATGTACTTAAAATTTTCCAATATTTGGAGTTTATCCTTTACTTCTTATTATAAATAAGAATATTCTTAAAAAATCATTTCATTTACGCATAAACTTTTCGAATACAGTTTATAATATAATTTACGGAAATCATAACTTATGTTTCCCTCACTTTCTCTCGTTTATAAACTAATACCATTCCTGGATAATCGTGAAATCGTTCAAGTTGGGGTATTTTATTTACCTCTCAGACCTTGACCAACAACATTCATATCTTCAGAATATATAGAAGTTTATTAACCACACGTTTCCCTTTGAAAACCTTATTTAAATCTCAACAACGTTTATTTAGTAAATTATTAAATAAACTATTATTGTACTTCTCTATTAATCTTCAATAATCCTTTACAAGGTTATACATAAGCTTCGATTCCATCATAAATAGAATACTTTATAAAATCTCTTTAATATCTCTTTATATACACTCTCCAATTTGTTTGCAATAACAATATCACATTTGTTTTGAATCATATAGAAATATCTTTACCGATCTTATATAAATAACTTTATAAATCTTACCTTTATCTTTTACAATTCTTATATTTATTTTTATCGAAACAATTCAACTTATTATCTGTAAAAACATTACAGATTTCATTTCAAAACTTTTTCCTTATTATCCATACACTTTTCAAATCATTACGACAACTAATGCATTGTCTAAATTCACATTATGAACATTTCAACAATCTTCAGTTTTAAATCAAATATTTCAATTTATTATTTTTTAACAATTGTTCCAAAATTCATTTTTCAAAACTCTTACTTCATTTACAAATCCTATTTGTAGATCATCATTGACAACTAATACTTCAATGACATTTCTAGCTCTTAATTTCCATTTACAAAATCGTTTGTAAATCATTTACGATGACTTAACTTCTTTTCCATTTCCATAATCTTTACTTAGCTTATACCCCCGACTTCACTCAACATTCCGAACTTCGGAATATCACATTCCGATCTTTGGAATAAATCTCACTTCGTTAACCATTTCCAGTTTATCGATTTCCTTTTTGTAACTTCAAATATTAAGTAAATATTTAATTTAAGCGATTGTATTCGCTTAAAAATCCTTTTTATAACTTAATTATAAAACTCGGGTTTAATATAAAATCCATTAACTCCTTTCACATTTCAATTCGAGTTCATTTCAACTTCAATTACCTTTAAATGAATTTCAGTTAAAAAGCAATCTCTTAAATTATTATTAAAATAATATTTAACTTCAATCATTAACTACTGTAAAAGTAGTCACTTTCTTAATTAACTAAAATAAATAGTAAATCCCATTTCTTTTAAAACCTTATTAAATTAAAATAAATAGTCATTTAACTGTTTCATTAGATTAATTCAGAATGAACTAATTAAATAATCATTCTCAGTTAAAACAGTTGGCGTAGTCAACTTAAACATCGTTATTTCATTAACCAATTCCAATTAGTCCTTCTTGTAAATTAATTAATAATATAATTAATTTAAATAATTCCATTTAATTGTTTCTTAAAAACAATTATCCAAATCTTAACTGTTGGGTTAATTTTCATCTTATATGCTTATAAATCTGTTTAACATCATAATTTCCTTTATAAAATCAATTAATATTCACTTATAAATTTAAATAATAAATATAAAAAATTATTTCTTTTAATAAACATTCATTCAAAATAATGAATTTAAAAACCCTTCTTCAGTTATAAAATAAATTTTATTACTTCATTCATGTCGGTTCACTTGACGGTAAATCAATATTTTGAAAAACAATTGATTTATAGGCCATATACTGTCAATTACTCAACCAATACTACTCATTGGTTTAAACAAAATAAATTATTGAATTTCAGTTCAATGGTCCATAACCAAATCAATCATACAATCAGAACAGTTCATATAATGATAATATGAAAATAAACAACATTAAATATATTTGAGGAATCCTGTTGGATTCCTCCAACTTGTTCTTCTCTGCATCCAGGTATGTTATCTCAAATAACATCATTCAATTCAATTTAGCTGATATAGCAGTAAATAACAGCCATTTAACTACAACCAATTTATTTAATGCAAACAATTCATTAAATTTAACATGTTTATTTTATAAACGTAACCAACAAGGTAAGTTACCTTAGTTGGGACCAATCGTTAAAATAACGATTTGGTTTTACTGAAATAAACAACGTTTAATTTCATCGGTTCAATAAATATATGAATATATATATTTAACAAACAGTCAATTATTGGCAACCATAGCAATCATTAGCAATCATAGCACACAATTATAAAAACCTGACTTATATAAAATATAAGTGGAGAGAACTGAGTGAGTTTAACTCACCTTGATCTAATTCGTTTTGAAACGGTTCAATTTTAGTTAAATTAAACAAGTGTTTAATTTAACTAGAATTCTCAGTTGCTTCCAAATATGTCCAGAACAGTTCCAGAATGTAGATCTAGTTGTTGCGATCCCAATGCACTTTGTTTCGTTTAATTCTGTTAAGAGGAAAAAACCTATCTATATTATAAGCATCATGATTTTATTTATATAATTATTTTATTTAATTATATATTTAGTTAAATATGATTACTTTTCATTATTACAGATTATAGCCGATCCTTTCGTTTCCATGCTTTCTCGATGCTTTGTTCCTTCACTGTTATGTACCTGTCATACTATTTGTAATTATATGATTATTAAAAATAATTATTTCCCCTTAATTATCTATTAATTTAACCAACTAATTAAATTATTAATTTTTATAAGGCCGATTACTTGGAATTGGAGACACAGCCGCATACCTGTTTAGAAAATAACGTGTCCATCCTTTTTTTCTTCCCTGATCGGTACACTGTTGAGTCTTCATATGTCCTTTACTCCCTATGCTACGTTTTCTCTCTTCATTGACATCACTTCGGGTCCTCCCGATTCCTTTTACCTCAGCGCCATCATTTGTTTCCCTTCTGCATAGATGAACCCTAATTTAATTAATTAATTAATCATAAACTATACATTAGTCTACATAAATCGTTAAAATATATTGATTATGTTGTCACAGGACCGTTCCCTTCATTTACCCAGATTTCCGCCGATCTTCTACTTTGAACTTTCTGCCTTGCGCATCGTTCAAAAATCAAGTGCTCCTTCAGCCTTTGTTCCAATTTCATCTACCTATTCACGGTTTAACTCAACTTATAATTATACGTTCATATGATAATTAACCACTTAATTCTGAAATCAATTAAGTTAATCAAACCCATTAACTCCCTAATCCTAACATTTTTTATATAAGCTTGATACTAATTTCTCAAATTAATAATTAAATTCCTAATCACTATTGTCAGAACTTAATTACAATATTAATGATAAAATAGTGGGCCGACTGCTATTCTTTGATCATCACTTACACAAAGTCTTTGTCCCTGAACAGGTTAATTCCTTTGTATTGGAAAAAGTCAGTTACACCATCTACTAATTCCATTGCAAACACAAAATCCACGGTGTAACACTCCGTCTTTTTAAGATAATAAAATAAGAATAACTTAATTAAATAATGAGAATTAAGCAAAACGGACTGCGCCATTGTGTGCATCTTGGTATTCTGGTCAAGATAGACACCTGGTTTGCGTAAAATGGACATCATATGAAGATGTTATTAAGCCTAGAAGTTTGTATACGCACAAAAGAAATATATGTACAAACAAATTAAAATATAAAATAAAGAATAAAATAAGGATTACATGTAATAAATACATGCATTGAAAAAAATGTAATGCATGCATTGAATGAAAGAATGGATTGGTTGCATGCAATGTAAATATATTGCATGCACTGTTTTGCAAACATCATGCATTAACATTAAAAGAAAAATAAAAGAAAAAGATTCATGCAATGGTTTAATTTAAGTATTGTAACTAACATGAAAAAGAGAAGTAAGGAGAAAGCAATAATTATCATTGTTCTAAGACTTACTACCAAAAGACTTCATAGCTTAGTTGGTTAAGGCATTGGATTTGTAACATGGAGGTTGGGGGTTCGAACCCCGTCGACGACATAATTTTTATCTTTGTTTTAGAGAGGGCCAACTGAACATGCAAATATATGTATGTATACAAATTCAAAATTTAAAAGGATAAGAACGTACATATAAGGAAATAAAGAAAATATATGTATATATATGAGAATATATATATATATATACATATATGCAGAAATATATGTATACGAAAGATAAAATTGAAGATAAGGCTACAGTCAATGAAATATGGCAAGAATCAAATAACGGTGCAACATCGTTTGAATTTTGAAAATAAAACGAAAGTTGTGCATATATATATATGCGTAAAATGGTCGCTAGAGGAATTGTATACATATAAGAATATTTCATGTGAATAAAACAGTTAAATAATTTACAGAAATACAAAAGTTCGAAAATCAAATTTCTACGCTAAAACAATTCAAACATTCAAAATTCAAATTTCTGCGCCTAAACAGCTTGCGGGACTCAATGCTGACTCAGCATTGCGTGTGCGATAAGATTTGGCTAGATTCATCAGCGAACCTAGACTATTTTATTAACTGGGTTCAATGTTGACTCAGCGCTACGTGTACAATAAGGTCTTGAGCACCTATAAATAAGTCCCTAGACTTAACCCTAAACATCATAATTCAGCAGCTACGCTGAAGCTATGCCATGGCTCTCTCTCTCTCTCTTCTCAAATCTATTCTGAAATTAAAATGTTAGCCTAGGAGGATTATGAATTCAGATCTGGAAGAGGGAATCAACGTTAATAAAAAAGATTATTGAATCATAAAATCAAGGTAAACCTCTAAGAACCAATCTATTTAAATTATTTCTCTTTCCCTTCTCTTTTCATGAAATAATAAATCCATGGTCGTTAGGTCGTGAATCAAATTAATGGGAAAAGAAAAACCATGGATGATAGAACGGATCAGATACAAAATTCGGGGAAAGCTTAAAGGTGAGTGGGTTTAAGATATAACCTTTAGATAATGTTACGACTATCGATTAGCATTCCCCTTTTTAATAAATTTTGAAATGGCCAGTTTAATTATAAATTGCTATTGTAACGAATTGAAATGTTGATATGAATATGTCAGGAAATTCCTATGTTGAATTGGCTAAGTTATTGAATGTTTACATGTTGGTGAAAATAAACTTGTTAGGATATGAATAGCCAATTTAGTGATTGTAATTACTTGCTTTACTTGGGACATATTATTGATTGAACGACATGTTAAAATAATTACCCGATTGAATGTTTACATGTTTAAGTAGAATTAAACATATGTTGAAAATGACATGCGACAAAATATAGGCAAAAATTGGATGACATGTAAATTAGATTACTGTAAACTATATTACAGTAGAAAGGATAATATGTCTAAAATTTTCATGTAATGAACATAACATATATTATGTTTTGAGATTTTAATTTGGAAGCGCAATTTGATATGAACATAAGTGATTGAATGAAAATGAATATGCCTAGGATTACAATTAGAAATTGTAAATACACTTATGGCACGAGGTTAGGTTGCATTAGTGGCGGAAGTCTGCCCGGACCCGACCGACATATCTAGCAGCCACTAATGTTGAACCTAATGTGAGAGGCCTAAGTGAAAGAATTAACAACATGTGCTAAGATACGAGGTTAAGTCAGCTTGTGGTAGAAGTCTGCCCGGACCCGCCCGGCAAATCCAGCGTCCACAAGTGTAGGCTTAATGTGAGAGGTCTAGTGCATATATATATATATATATAACAGGATATGAATAAATGGCAAGGATGGTAATTAAATGTCTAACTCAGAAAATAAGAAAGGAAGGGATGTGATGAACTGAGTTAGTGTGATAAGAAGGAAACGTGATGTATTTACCTAAATGACTTATTTCTGAAAACGTTGTTGCAAGTAAGCCACAATAAATATAGAAAAGTAAAGAAATTACTTGCTACCACGGATTTAGATGGGAAAACGCTATGAAAATAAATCATTGATTCCTTCTATCAAACTCATAAGGTGCATGAAGTGTTTTCCTTAATATAATAAGGAACATATATTAAAGAGAATGAAGAATAATGGCCTACAACAGTAAATGGTTTAAAAGGGGAATGATAATAACCTATTATAAATAAATAACATTAATGAAAATGTTGTATAATAGGTAGACTTGTCCTAGGGACAAGTGAATATAACTTAGGTTATAATAAACTAGTAAGGGAATGGGATAACTGGTGAATTAAGTTAAGTGACACTTAATTATAAATTAAGTAATCAGAAAAGGGGAAAACCTAAAACCAGTTAAGAAAAGGGGGGAAAATATATTGTACTTAATTATAAATTAAGTAGTATGGGAGTCTGAAATCCGTTGGTAAGAATAACATGTTTAGACTTATCATAGGGACAAGGGGAAATTATAACATAAGTTATAATAAATGGGTAGAGAAACTTATTAATGGGCCTTAGTTAATAGAACTAAGTTAATAAGTAAACAACGGTAAGTCGTATTGACGACGTAACGTGGAATTATGATTAAATGAGAAAGGGTGAGGAAAACTTATGAAATAAGTTATGTTTAATCATAAATGGTAAGTGACATGTTAATTGGAAACATGTGAATTGGATAAACTTAATAACACATATTAAGTAAAACATGTTATTGAAATCAAACAAGAATATAAAAGGGATTGTGCATCATAGACCTTGGGCCATAATCTAGAGAATAACATGTTGTAAGCTTACTAATAAACTTAAATGAATTAAGTTGTATGACTGTAATTATTAAGCAAGAGAAACTTGGTAATTTGAATAAGAATTCAATATAAATTGGAATAACCAAGTTAACTGGAAACCTGGTGAGTTGAGGCAAGCGCCCAATTAATGGTTAAACGTAGGGTCTAATGACATATAAAACTGAGGCGCTTGGACCAGTCCATACGTTAGAGGATGATTAACCCTAAGGGGTAGATCATCGGGATGTCAAAAGACACAAAAAGGAGCGCATGTCCATCTAGATATTCTTGTAAGCTCCAACGGACTGGGTTAAGAAACAAGCGGCTTCCGGGGACGTGGGATACTCTTGGTATTCCTCTGTGAGTGGCAGATGATCCGCCTGTGCTCACAGAGGTTATATCTGTGTGGGTGAACTAATGAGTATGCCTTGATTGCAATAATAAGGGGAAACCAAAAGACTAAGATGGACCAGTGTGATTCGGCAAGACCAGTTAGTGCCCTGTGATAGCAACTCGTCGTCTACCTACCATCTTCAGTCAGTATGTAAAGCGGAAAGGCGGAGAACTCCAAAAGACCATATTCTTTGCTATCTAGTTATGGGTGAGGTTGGCCAATAGGTTTGAAGGGCATAGGTGCTAGGGTTAAGTTCTCATCCTTGATATTCTTGGGTGCCTTTCATTAGTTGAGGGTGGGGGGTCTAGTGGGACCATAGCCACTGTAAAAGCAGACCTTAACATCTGCAGTCGGCAGATATCTTAAAGCTCCAGACCAAGTTCTGTGTTTCATGATTAGCCCTACCACGGGACTCGGGCGCACATATAGAGAACATGTGCAATAGACATCGAGAACGATTGACGATACGTACGTGAGAAAGCCTAGGTACACTCATGTCGCTCTGGGTGGTGTATCATAAGACTAGAGGGAATTATTCGAGGATGGAACCTAATTCGATCGAATGGTTTAAAGATGGCAGCCCTAACACTTACGTAATATAGAAGTAGTGGTTCTTTGCAGACGTAGCGTTGACATATATACAGAAATCCATACGACATTCGGGCGTAGGATTAGGGACTGCTATATTCCTGCGATTATGCAGTGGAGACCGTGCGAGTGGGGTACCATGGGATGTATCTCAATATTGAGAGATAGCTACATACACTGTATTAGGTTAATTCACTGGGAAGTAAATGGGTACGACGTGTGTGTAAGCCTTGAGTGCTGTTAACCCAAGTAACCTAATAAATAAGAAAATATAATTGAACGGTATATGTAAGATTACCCAAAGTGTATAGTTTAAAACCAGTCACCTGAACTTGTGTTCTAACCCCCTCCTCATAACACACTCGCAGTTTAGATTGTGGTAGAAACATGATAGCTTTGGATACTGGTTAGGCAGTATTAATAGTACGGTAAGGCTATGTTTTGATTATACTATATTTTATCCTTTCCGCTGTGAGATATTTTTTTGAGCTCTGACATGTTTTATGTCTCTGTCTTTTCTGCAGAATACCAGAGCAAACCAACTCGGGTTTCGATGGATTGGGATTTTTGAAAAAAAAATCGGTCCGTCAGGATCTAGGTTGTCACATCTGGTATCAGAGCTTAGGTTTAGGATTCCTATATAGATAGTGAGTGAACGTATTTATATTTTCAAAAATATAAATATATTATATATAAACCTAGATCCATAGAGGAGCCCACTAGATAGAAAAAGGAAAATGGATTAGGAATATATAGTTGAGGGAATTAATTTCATGTGAGTGTCTAGGAAAACCTAGTTGTGTTGGAGACCACTTTGAGTCTAACCCATTTGTTAACTTTTAAGAACTTGAAAATGTAAAAGTTTTGACAAAATAGTTTGGGGTGTTTTCAAGTTTTATTCTTAAAAGTATTTTTGATGTCTGAGAAAAATATGTAAAAGAACATATTTAGTGCATATAGGGTTTTAAAGTAAAATGGGGTATGTTTTTGAAAACAATGATTTCTTGTTTTAAAAAGAATTCTCTCATGCAAATGTGTATATTATAGAGCATGTATAACTCATTAATTTTCATATTATAATCTATGAAAGGATTAAAAAGTAAAGCATACAAAATGTTGCATTTTGTAAGAAGTTTTGAAATCTTTATTCTTTTGACAATAAATTTTGATTATTGTTTTAAGAAGAAAATAAAAGTTCTTGCATTTTTAATTTTTGAAAAAAAAATTGAAGCTATGAAGTAAATAGTAAGGACTATCTTGGAATAATGAAAAAATTCCCATAGAATGCATAAGCATTGTAAAGCGTAGGATTGTTGTTTGAAAAAATATAGGCTAGTAATACATAGCAAGGACTAGTAGAGACTACTAGATAGTGAAGGGCAAGTAAGTGTTGAGAGTTTGTGGTTGGACTTTTCTTAAGTGAAATAGTCTTAAGATTCTTGACCCTTAGTAGTAGCTATGTAGGATGTTGAAATATGGAAAGGCTTATTTGAAAAGGATAAACTTAAATCATTGGATTAAGTAAAAAAAGCTAAGAAAGGAAGAAAAATAGCCTAACTAAAAAGAAAACAATAAATTCAGAAAAGCAACAAACATGACGGGAAAAGAAAAGGAAAATCTGAAGAAAAATGAATAAAAATGAAATTTTTCCAAGATAAGTTGAAAAAAAGAAAATGAACGTTTCTTATGTAGTTGTGCTTGGATAGGAAAATAGGAAATCTTTATAGAATGGTTACATTAAATTCAAGTACAATTGGAAAAGGTACATTAAAGAAAAACGGAAGATGTAAAAATTTTCCGTTTTATACCTTTTTGTAACATAAGAAATCGAATTTAGAAAATTAGATTTTTCTAAATTTCTAAATTTAATGATGGTTGGTAGGTTTTGGATGCAACAATTGGATGAGCTATGTTCTTACTCAGTAAGAGTGTGGGAAAATTTGGATGAAAAAGCATTTTGATTTTCAAAATATTGCATTCATGTAGAACTGCCAGTATATCTAGGATGTGAGCATCATATTTTAAAAAGGATTTTTGAGAAATTTGCATACACATAGGAGGTACCGCTTAAGCATACATGCATTATTATGTTGAATTTCACTTTGGATAAGTGCACAATGTTTGCTAAAATTGGATGCACACATGATGGATGTATATTATGCGAGGGTTAATTTATTTTACCCTTATTAAATTTCGGGGACGAAATTTCCTAAGGGTGGGAGAATGTAACACCCCGTATTTTTAAGATAATAAAATAAGAATAACTTAATTAAATAATGAGAATTAAGCAAAACGGACTGCGCCATTGCGTCCATCTTGGAATTCTGGTCAAGATAGACACCTGGTTTGCGTAAAATGGACATCATATGAAGAAGTTATTAAGCCTAGAAGTTTGTATACGCACAATATATATATATATATATATATATATATATATATGGAAACAAATTAAAATATAAAATAAAGAATAAAATAAGGATTGCATGTAATAAATACATGCACTTGAAAAAAAATGTAATGCATGCATTGAAAGAAAGAAAGGATTGGTTGCATGCAATGTAAATATGTTGCATGCACTGTTTTGCAAACATAATGCATTAACATTAAAAATAAATAAAATAAAAAGATTCATGCAATGGTTTAATTTAAGTATTGTAACTAACATGAATAAGAGAAGTAAGGAGAGAACAATAATTATCATTGTTCTAAGACTTATTAACAAAAGACTTCATTGCTCAGTTGATTAAAGCATTGGATTTGTAACATAGAGGTTGGGGGTTCGAACCCCGGCGACGACATAATTTTTATCTTTGTTTTAGAGAGGGCCAACTGAACATGCAAATAAATGTACATATACAAATTCAAAATTTAAAAGGATAAGAACGTACATATAAAGAAATAAAGAAAATATGTAATATATATATATATATATGCAGAAATATATGTATACGAAAGATAAATTCAAGATAAGGCTATAGTCAATGAAATATGGCAAGAATCAAATAACGGTGCAACATCGTTTGAATTTTGAAAATAAAACGAAAGTTGTGTGTATATATATACGCGTAAAATGGTCGCTAGAGGAATTGTATACATATAAGAATATTTCATGTGAATAAAACAGTTAAATAAATTCCAGAAACTCAAAAGTTCGAAAATCAAATTTCTACGCCAAAACAATTCAAACATTCGAAATTCAAATTTCTGTGCCAAAACAGCTTGCGGGACCCAATGCTAACTCAGCACTGTGTGTACGATAAGATTTGGCTAGATTCATCTGTGAACCTGGACTATTTTCTTAAGTGGGTTCAATGCAAACTCAGCGTTGCGTGTACAATAAGGTCTTGAGCACCTATAAATAAGACCTTAGACCTAACCCTAAACATCATAATTCAGCAGCTATGCACGAGCTCTGCCATGGCTCCCTCTCTCTCTCTCTCTCTCTTCTCAAATCTATCTGAAATTGAAATGTTAGCCTAAGAGGATTATGAATTCACATCTGGAAGAGGGAATCAACGTTAATAAAAAAGATTATTGAATCATAAAAGCAAGGTAAACCTCTAAGAACCAATCTTTTTAAATTATTTCTCTTTCCCTTCTCTTTTCATGAAATAATAAATCCATGGTTGTAGGTCGTGAATCAAATTAATGGGAAAAGGAAAACCATGGATGATAGAACGGATCAGATCCAAAATTTGGGGAAAGCTTAAAGGTGAGTGGGTTTAAGCTATAGCCTTTAGATAATGTTATAACTATCGTTTAGCATTCCCCTTTTTAATAAATTTTGAAATGGCCAGTTTAATTATAAATTGATGTTGTAACGAATTGAAATGTTGATATGAATATGTCAGGAAATTCCTATGTTGAATTGGCTAAGTTATTGAATGTTTACATGTTAGAGAAAATAAACTTGTTAGGATATGAATAGCCAATTAAGTGATTGTAATTACATGCTTTACCTGGGACATATTATTGATTGAACGACATGTTAAAATAATTACCCGATTGAATGTTTACATGTCCTAGTAGAATTAAACATATGTTGAAAATGACATGCATAGGCAAAAATTAGACAACATGTAAATTAGATTACTGTAAACTATATTACAGTAAAAAGGATAATATGTCTAAAATTTTCATGTAATGAACATAACATATATTATGTTTTGAGATTTTAATTTGGAAGCACAATTTGATATGAACATAAGTGATTGAATGAAAATGAATATGCCTAGGATTACAATTAGAAATTGTAAATACACTTATGGCATGAGGTTAGATTGCATTAGTGGCGGAAGTCTGCCCGGACCCGACCGGCATATCCAGCAGCCACTAATGTTGAACCTAATGTGAGAGGCCTAAGTGCAAGAATTAACAACATGTGCTAAGACACGAGGTTAACTCAGCTTGTGGTAGAAGTCTGCCCGGACCCGCCCGGCAAATCCAGCGTCCACAAGTGTAGGCTTAATGTGAGAGGTCTAGTGCTATATAAATATATGTATATAACAAGATATGAATAAATGGCAAGGATGGTATAAATGTCCAACTAAGAAAATAAGAAAGGAAGGGATGTAATGAACTGAGTTAGTGTGATAAGAGGGAAAAGTGATGTATTTCCCTAAATGACTTATTTCTGAAAACGTTGTTGCAAGTAAGCCACAATAAATATAGAAAAGTAAAGAAATTACTTGCTACCACGGAATTAAAGTGGGAAAATGTTATGAAAGTAAATCATTGATTCCTTCTATCAAACTGATAAGGTGCATGAAGTGTTTTCCTTAATATAATAAGGAACATATATTAAAGAGAATGAAGAATAATGGTTTGCAACAGTAAATGGTTTAAAAGGGGAATGATAATAACCTACCATAAATAAACAACATTAATGAAAATGTTGTATAATAGACAGACTTGTCCTAGGGACAAATGAATATTATAACTTAGGTTATAATAAACTAGTAAGGGAATGGGATAACTGGTGAATTAAGTTAAGTGACACTTAATTGTAAATTAAGTAATCAGAAAAGGGGAAAACCTAAAACCAGTTAAGAAAAGGGGGGAAAATATATTGTACTTAATTATAAATTAAGTAGTCTGGGAGTCTGAAACCCGTTGGTAAGAATAACATGTTTAGACTTGTCCTAGGGACAAGGGGAAATTATAACATAGGTTATAATAAATGGGTAGAGAAACTTATTAATGGGCCTTAGTTAATAGAACTAAGTTAATTAGTAAAGAACGGTAAGTCGTATTGATGACGTAAAGTGGAGTTATGATTAAATGAGAAAGGATGAGGAAAACTTATGAAATAAGTTATATTTAATCATAAATGGTAAGTGACATGTTAATTGGAAACATGTGAATTGGATATACTTAATTACATATTAAGTAAAAACATGTTATTGAAATCAAACAAGAATATAAAAGGGATTGTGGATCACAGACCTTGGGCCACAATCTAGAGAATAACATGTTGTAAGCTTACTAATAAACTTAAATGAATAAGTTGTATGACTGAAATTAATAAGCAAGAGAAACTTGGTAATTTGAATAAGAATTCAATATTAATTGGAATAACCAAGTTAACTGGAAACCTGGTGAGTTGAGGCAAGCGCGTAATTAACGGTTAGACGTAGGGTCTAATGACATATAAAACTGAGGCGCTTGGACCAGTCCATATGTTAGAGGATGATTAAACCTAAGGGGTAGATCATCGGGATGTCAAAAAGACACAAAGAGGAGCGCATGTCCATCTAGGTATTCTTGTAAGCTCCAACGGACTCGGTTAAGAAACACGCGGCTTCCGGGGACGTAGGGTACTCTTGGTATTCCTCTGTGAGTGGCAGATGATCCGCCTGTGCTCACAGAGGTTAGGTCTGCGTGGGTGAACCAATGAGTATGCCTTGATTGCAATAATAAGGGGAAATCGAAAGACTAAGATGGACCATCGTGATTCGACGAGACCAGTTAGTGCCCTGTGATAGCAACTCATCGTCTACCTACCATCTTCAGTCAGTACGTAAAGCGGAAAGGAGGAGAACTCCAAAAGACCATATACTTTGCTATCTAGTTATGGGTGAGGTTTGCCAATAGGTTTGAAAGGCATAGGGGGCCGGGGTTAAGTTCTCATTCTTGATATTCTTGGGTGCCTTTCATTAGTTGAGGGAGGAGTCTAGTGGGACCATAGCCACTGTAAAAGCAGACTTTAGCATCTGCAATAGGAAAATATCTGAAAGCTCCCGACCGAGTTCTGTGTTTCTTGATTAGCCCTGCCACAGGACTCGGGCGCACATATAGAGAACATGTGCAATAGACATCGAGAACGATTGACGATACGTACGTGGGATAGTCTAGGTACACTCATGTCGCTCTGGGTGGTGTATCATAAGACTAGAGGGCATTACTCGAAGATGGAACCTAATTCGATCTAATGGTTCAAAGATGGCAGTCCGAACACTTACGTAATATAGAAGTAGCGGTTCTTTGCAGACGTAGCATTGACATATATACAGAAATCCATACAACATTCGGGCGTAGGATTAAGGACTACTATATTCCTGCGATTATACAGTGGAGACCATGCGAGTGGGGTACCATGGGGTGTATATCAATATTGAGAGATAGCTACATATACTGTATTAGGTTAATTCACTGGGAAGTAAATGGGTACGACGTGTGTGTAAGCCTTGAGTGCTGTTAACCCTAGTAACCTAATAAATAAGAAAATATGATTGAATGGTATATGTAAGATTATCCAAAGCGTATAGTTTAAATCCAGTCACCAGAACTTGTGTTATGACCTCCTCCTCATAACACACTCGCAGGTTAGATTGTGGCAGAGACATAATAGCTTTGGATACTGATTAGGCAGTATTAATAGTATGGTAAGGCTATGTTTTGATTATACTATATTTTATCCTTTCCACTGTGAGATATTTTTCTGAGCTCTGACACGTTTTATGTCTCTGTCTTTTCTGCAGGATACCAGAGCAAACCAACTCAGGTTTCGATGGATTGGGATTTTTGAAAAAAAAATCGGTCCGTTGGAATCCAGGTTGTCACACACGGTGCCATCCAAATAGTACTCCACAGCGCCAAATCCTAATGATCGGAGTCTGATCCGACTGTGCTAGCGCCTCCGCCACCTCACCCTCGACGTCCGCTCCAGCTGCCAGCTCGCCTGTCGCCTCCTATCGCCCGAAAACAGTTCGAACCCGCCACCGCTTCTGCCTCGATCTGGCCTTCCCAGTGAGCTGCGCCCGATCATGACCGGTCAATGTTTAGATCTCGCATAGGTGAATAAATTTGTTGTTGAAGATTCATCAATATAACAAACCAGATTTGAAGATTGGATGGAAATTTCTTTGAACAATTTTGATCGCTGGTTAAGTAAGTGGCGGCTACATTTTTGCATTGACCAAGCAGACAGAACTAATCGCAAATGTTAGGGTTTGGGAAAAACGTGGAATATATATATATATAGAGTTGGGACAAAATATTATTATTTTATTATGTACAAACTTTGCATGAAGAAATATGCTAAAACAACTACAATTTTATTCTGTTTTCTTTGATACAAATGCCAATCCTAGCAAAAAATATATTCCAGACCCAATGGGACAGGTTTCGTCAAATTCCGAGGTCGTTTGTGAAAAGTCAGTTTAAATATCGATGAAAAATCAAGCATTAAAAATTCCTATAATTACAGAAAAAAAAAATTTGAGACCTTGACATTTTACTAGACCTCTTCCTAACGGATCCAATGAATCTTGTTTCGTTAAATTTGGAGTTCGTTTGGCCAGTCGTTTATTCGTTAAAAGTTACTCCTATCAAAATAATCTAAATAAGTAAATAAACACAAGGGCGTTTTTGGCTGCCGAAGTCACATACGATATCGGTTTGCCACGAAATTTGATTTTCTTACAATAATTTGATGATACGGTTCTAATGAAACTAATTTCATGGAAAACTGAGACCGTTTGTAAAAATGACTATTTTTAACGCTTATATAATATTAACAAAATATTAATTAAATTTGAAAATAATTCAAATAAAAATAATAATAAATTATTATCAACATATTTATCCAAATAAAATTATCATATAATTATACAACTCCATATCATCAATTTCGAGTCAAGACGGTGTCCAAATTATATTAAAACCCTATTATTTCAATAAGTAAATGTTATATTTTAATAACGATTTCCATAACAACTATTTTAAAATTTGATTTTGACTTAACTAATAATATATAACACGAAATCCGGATTTTTCTCTTCCATATGAAAATTATCATCAACAAGATCCCAACGTTTCTTGTTTCACAGAATTCCGACTTATATCGGACTGTGTATATTCAATTGAAGTTCAAAACTCAATATTACGAACTACCGCACCATTTCGAGCTCGATTTATATTATATATAAATTTATTGTAACTTTGTTTTAACAAACGAATTCAATATTAAATCCATTAATATTCCAAATATTATATTTAAAATATTAAAATATATTAAATATCTATTTACCCAAAAATACGGGACATTACAGGAGGTGCAGCGAACTCGAATAGGGGTGGAGAACGTGTTTGAGGAAGAAGAAGAATTGGACAAAACAGGATTCGTTGGGGTCATATGTATGTATGCTACACGTATAAACTTATTTGGACGAGATTGGAGCTAGTTGGAATTTTGGGTTAAATTAAACCGCATTTAATTTAGTTCAAAAGCGATCGTTATTAAAACAATCAAAAATTACTGTGAGAACTCTTTTTAACTTGGATAGTTATTATAATTATCAACTGATTATATATTGATTTCATGTAGTCGCTATGGTTGCTTCGTGGATGATGGAAGCTATTACAGTTTTATTTATACTATTTTTATGTACGTATAAGCGTTAACAGTTATAACGCTTATATTTCAAACTATTTTTTGATGGATGATAACTGTTGTGGTTGTTATTATAGTTGTTCACACAATTCACACCACGAATATGGAAATATTTTGGGCATTGATTGAGTCGAGTTCCATTGGAATGTTAAATGAACAATATTTTCATTTAAATGAAACTAGGCATGAATATGAAAATTGGGTTTTTGTATCCAAAATGATTTGGAAATGAAATTGAAATGATTTCAAACAACTATTGAAAATGTTAAAATAGATTTGAAAGAGTTTTGAATTAGAAAT
The DNA here is from genome assembly GCA_030737875.1 of Allium sativum. Taxonomy (NCBI): domain Eukaryota; kingdom Viridiplantae; phylum Streptophyta; class Magnoliopsida; order Asparagales; family Amaryllidaceae; genus Allium; species Allium sativum. The sequence goes on from CM060911.1 coordinate 231,223,315, forward strand.
GGCCTGTTCTAATTAAAATAGATTTTGAATAGTAAACTCAAAAGTGAATTCGAGGTAGATATATAATTAACGTTTTTAACTCGAATTGATTGTTAAAAATGATCTTATTTATTTTTATAATGGATTTCAGGAAAGTTTGGATTTCAAAAGATTTGATTTTAAAAAATATTATTATTCTAATATTATAATAATAAAATATTCAGTTTTAATTTAAAATTGAATTTGAAGTTTGAATTTTTTAAACGAGTTTATCAACATCTTATAAAATACGTTTGGACTGAACTAGACGAGTTTTATATTAAATTATAATATGGTTTGAATAGGACGTGTTGTGCAGCGACAGTTCACAAATTTCAACCATGAACTTCAAACGAGCATAAGTATAACTAATGCAATTATATCAGATTTCCCTGAAATGAAAAACATTTTCTTTTTATTGATGACATTCAAATGACAGAAGAAATTTTGGATTTCAACTTATAGCTTTCAAGTTATGATTAAATCTATTTTTTAGAAGGTCACTATAAACATAGTACGATGACTGTAATTAGAAATCGATCAAAATGACCTATAAAAATTATTAATATATGGAAAAATTATGATAAATCATAATAAGTGAGTTTAAAGTGATTTGGAGAGGAAGTATGAAGTTTTGAACTATGTTTCGTTTTTTGTGCTTTCAGCCTAACTTGCTGAATATGGTAAAACGACGTTTTGGGAATTTTAGTTAAATGAACTAAAGATTTCCAAATATTAGTTTATTTTTGAGAGAAATGAGTGATCCTCACAAGGAGGAGAGAACTCATGTGATTTTATTCCACACTTTAAAAATGAGTTGTCAACAAGTCTGACAGGTTGCGAGGCCTGCCCCTTATAATGAAAAAAGAAGAAGAAAACCCCCTAAGCCTAAGTACTAGAGTCTAAATAAAAATATACATTAATAAAAACCTAAAACTAGAGTCCACAAAAATATGAAAAAGAAAACACTATCCTAAACATGTTACAAAAAAAGCCTCATAGAAAATGAATAATATATGCAAGTGCAGAATGAGGAATCAAAAGACATCACAAATAGAACGATAGGCAACAGACAGACTGAAAAAACAAAATAAAATAAAACAATCATAGTCATAAGCATAGAAATCAGAGATGACAAACATCCTCATATATATATATATATTTGTGTGTGTGTGTGTAAACATAACATGATATATGACAAAATCAGATATCACAAATAGTACCAGATATACATACATACATACACACACAAACATATATATATATATATGTATGTATGTATGTATGTATAATTATATATGTATGCTTATATATATGTGAATGTTGCATGGTATATAATAGCATCAGATAACACAAACAACATCAGATGTGTGTGTGTGTGTGTGTGAAGCATGATATAGAATAACTAAGTAGATAAAATATAAATAACCAGGAATCACTAATTTAGAACAACAAATGCTGATAAAGCATTGGAAGTGGAAGAACAATTATATTTGAAAATATAAATACCAGATCTAATGAAAGTAAGCAAAAATTTAAAGTCATCAAGCTTGTTAAGTTTATAAAAAGGATTTGTAACCAATTAAAATAGAAAAAAGATATTCTATAATTCAAATTATTAATGTTAATATTATGAAAAGCATATTGATTTTTTTTCAAACCATATATACCAGCAAATAATTAATAAAATAGTATCACACAGATATCTGTTGTTAGTATTAAATATATACCTATAAGAATTCCAATAATAATCACAATCAAAGTGGTCAAAGTTAAAGGGAAAATTGAAAAGATTGAAAACACTAAATAAAGTAAAAATTAGTAATAGAATAATCAAAATATAAATGATCAATATCTTCTAAATGATTATTACAAAAATAACAATTTTTATTAGTAATTACATTTTTCAGCTTTAGTAATTCAATAGTATTAAGTTTACCATGTAAAATAAGCCACGTATGTAATTTAGTTTTGAGAGAACTATTGGCTTTCCCGAGATAATTCAAAATTTTATTTTTAACCCTAGAAAAACAAAGAAAATTATAAAGTGATTTAGAAGAGTAAGAACTACTTATATCCCAATTCCAAACTAATATAAATCAAGTCTAGTACAAAGTAAGGAAAACTGTTTAAGAGTAACACCAACAAGTGTACGATTGAAACTAAAATTCCAAGGGAAAGCATGATCTTGATTGTAGGTGTCCATAATAATCAAAGTCTTTTTAAAATTACAAATATCGTATAATTCCTTAAACTCAATTTTTAAGGGAATAGCATAAATCCAACAATCATCCCAAATGAAACATTATTACCAGAATGTACAATATGGCTAATACCTATCTTATAAATTTAAAAATAATAAACTATAAATTTCCAAAAATGAGAAATATTATTAGGATTACTAGTATAACTGCATAACGGTGGGAAAACCGACTTTGTAATACAATACAACTGATAAAAAAATTATTTTGTTGTACTTATTTAATTATTTAAAACTACATATGAATGAAAATATATGAAAGAAAAATTACATATATTATTAAAAACCAAAAATAATTATTTTAACCAATCATGTCAGCACAAAGATTAAATACACAAACAAATATTCATGAAAAATATCAAAAAAAGACTGGTATGATGATTCAAATCTATGTAATGCATATCTATAAAAAAAATCTTTTTAAGTAGTAATAAGATATTTTTATATAATATATACAGCTAGGGAAAGTCCACCTCGGTTTGTTTGGTTAAATTTCGTAGTATGGGATTAAATGTGATTAAATTTCACTATATGCTAATCTATAAAAAAAATAAAGAGCAGAGAACTAAATGTGTGATTTAATTTCACAATATGGGATCAGTTAGGGAAAGCCCACCTTGGTGCAGTTAGGAAAGGTGTGATCTTATTTTTTCATATATCGCATACATACATACATACCATGTTTACTATTTGAAATCAATTACGCATACATACATATTTTTCCTTGATTGATGTTGCCGTTTTTAGAAGAATTAATTGGCTATCATTTCAGGTATTCCTTTATTAATGTTCTGAAGAATATAATCAATAATTTAAGGCATGCTATAAAATCTTATTTAAGGCATTGCCTGGTATTTTATTACTCCAACTTTTATTATTCTCCTTCTTTTACATCCAAATAAAAATAAATGGTAACATAACTAATTGATTGTGATTGTAGAATGATCACACAAATTAAATGCAGTAAATTAATTGATATTTGGAAGACTACATATTATATTCACCAAGCATAAAACAGAAAAATATAGGAATGATTTTACATTAGAGGAAAAAAGAAACAACAGATTGTGTACAAATGATTTTACAGTAGAAGAAAAAGGAAACAAAATTACGTATATTATACAAATCAAAATAATTATTTTAACGAATCATGTTATTTTGTTATAATTTATATATATGGTAAAAAAGATGGCAATTAATATACATCTTATTAAATCAAATTTTAACCGTATAAGGTTTTTGTAAAGATGTTTAAATTAATTAAGTGATTTTCAATTTAAGAAATAATTTTAATCAAATAATTGTTGTCAATTTATCTTATTAACGCTAGGTGTGATGTTTTAAAATGAACACCAAGTTCATATCAACAAAAGTGGAAAAAATTTAAGAAATAAACTTAATCAATAAATTGTTGGCAATTTATCTTATTAACGCTAGGTGTGATGTTTTAAAATGAACACCATGTTCATATCAACAAAAGTGGAAAAAATAGCTTTTCTTCCAAATATAAAGTTAATTAAGTCACACAATTAATGAGCATTAATGAATCAAATAGACTACATTAACAATTAAATCAAGGAGCTCAAATAAGGCAAGGCAAGGCTTCAGAACTACATTAAATTAATGCATAAGTCATAGGAGGACAAAATGGGTATTGTTAAAAAGCTTCAGATGGACGGAAATTATCGAAGGCTCAGTCAAATTAAGAATCGACAAAGTCAGTTTGATTAGAGAAACGTAGACTTAGATTAAAATTACCATTATACCATTAATTCGAAATTAATTCTTTCCATAGACAATTTAGGTTACAATAATGAAATTTCAACATCCAGTTGCATAATAGGGAAATGTTCAGATTGTATAAATTTAAAATACCTAATTGACCCTCACTTTTAGGTTTACAACCAGTATTCCATTGGATCAACCATTTGGATCGGAAAAAGGAATCATCCCCACACTAGAGAAAATTTCTTCTAATCCTACCTATTTTCTCAATGACCCATTTGGATAAATGATTAAATGACATCCAATAGATGGGTAGAGCGAACAATACTAAGTTAATTAATACTACTCTACCCGCTCTAGAAAGGAATCTATTATTCCAACTAGACATATTATTATTGATTTTATCAATAATAGTGTTCCAATATTCATGTTTTAATTTCTAAGGCCTTATGAGAAAACCAAGATGTTCAATAAGAAATTTCATTAAATTGCAATTAAGAGTAATGGCTACTGAATTTTCAACATTATGTTAGTCATTAAAAACTAAAACTTAACTTTTATCAAAATTAATTTTTAAACCAGAAAGTAACTCAAAACTATAGAATAAATTTAATAGAAATAATGGATTTAGGTAAATAAGAAGAGAAAATCAAGGTATCATCCGCAAATTGTAAAATAGAAATACCCTCACTAGTAATATCTCTACCAACATGGTCTAGCACACCATTCCTAGTGGCAAGCTTAATAATTCTATAAAAAACATCAGCAACTAAATTAATTAAATATGGAGATAATGGATCTCCCTGCCTTAGGCCACATTTAGATTGAATTTTACCTTCAGGGATACCATTAACAAGTATATCAGAACTACTAGACTTTAAAAGAGACCAAATGCATCTGATCCACCTATTACTAAATCCTCTACACATTAAAAGGTCCTTAAGAAAATACCAATCTATGGAATCAAAAGCTTTAGCAAAATCAAATTTAAGTACAACACGGTTCACATTATTCTTACAATAGTAATTAATGTATTCCTGAACTGCAACAACCTCATCCGTGATATTCCTACCCTTTAGTAAAAGAGGGCTGAGAATTATCGATTAATTCATTCATTTTGGAGCTTAATCTATTTAGTAAAAATTTAGAAATAGTTTTAATAGATCAATTTAGTAAAGAAATAGGTCTAAAATCTTTTAAGAGATTATCCCCAATTTTCTTATGAATTAAAACAACATTAGTAGAGTCAAATCTATCCAGTTGCAAATTTCCTTCAAAAAACTCATTAAAAAGAGAAATTAAGTCGTCTTTTAAAACATCTCAAAAAGTAATATAGAACAAGATAGGAAAACCATTAGGCCCAAGGGATTTGTCCGGGGGCATGTCTTTAATAGATTTTAAAATTTCGGATTCAGTAAATGGGCTATCTAAACCATTTAAGTCAACAAAATTACTCTGTTATACAATAATATCCAGTTAGCCTTTACTCTATGATAATTAGATTTACAAAAAATACCTCTGTAATAATGAGTAAATTCTCTGTTATGATCTACTTGATTGGAAATTTCAATATTATTAACTAAAATAAAATTAATAGTGTTACATCTTTTTCTACCATGAGCAACTTTATGAAAAAAATTAGTATTTTTATCTCCGTCATCCATCCAATTAACCCTGGACCTTTGCTTCCACATAATTTCCTCTTGTAACAAGATTTTGTTAACTTCTTCTTTGAGATTATGAAGAACAGTTTTCTCTAAAATAATTAATAATTTGTTTTTTTTCAATTTTATTTAAACATAATATATCACTTTTTTTTTTTAAGTTTAATATTACCGAAAACATCACGATTCCATTTTTTGAGAAAAACCCTAAGTTCTTTAAATTTACAAACCTAGACTTTAGCAATATTATTTGAAAAGGTAATATTGTAATTCCTTATAGAAAACCATTTATTAGAAATTAATTCTTTAAAACTATTCTCAAGTAAACACATTTTCTCATATCTGAATAATTTGAAGTTAAAGCTAGGAATAGAAGATGAGAGAATAATGGCAAAATAGTCTGATAAAAGAGTAGGTAAACCAACTACGTTACAAGAGGGGTATTTATCTTAAAATTCATCACTAATGAAAAATCTATCTAAAAGGGCCATGGAAGGTACATCCCTTTCATTAGACCAAGCAAAAAGCCTATTATTGAGCTTAATTTTAATTAAATTACTGCTTATAATAAATTGATCAAATTCTTCCATTGTAGAAAAATCTCCTTCTCTAGGAGCTCTCTCTCTCTTAAGAATCTAGTAACATTAAAATCACCACCTAAAACCCAAGTACCATGAGCAAGTGATCTAACTCAAGACACTCATTCCATAGTATTCTACGATCTACCTTATCACAAGGACCATATACATTAGAAATATTTAATATATAGTCATCACTAATATCAGAAAAATTAGTGATAGTTTGAAGACATCTAACACAAGTATTTTTCCAACCAATAATTAAACCACCCGCACTACCCCTAACAGATAGAAAATCCCAATTACTAATATAAAAACCCCCTTAAACATCTAAAAGTTCGAAAATCAGGGTACTCAAGTTTAGATTCTTGCAGTAACACTATATCAATAGAATAATCTTTAAAAAAGGATTTCAATTTATAGCATTTATCTAGGTCATGCAAACCCCTAACATTCCAACTAATTATCTACATTTATGAATAGTTCTAAGCCTATCGAGTTCATTATTCCTAATAAAATCTAAATCAATATCAGAGTTAGAGAAAATAAAGCCAGAATTTTTAGATAAAAAGTGTAAAGCTATAGAAGATAAATCACAAAATGCAGAAGGGCTATAAATACTACCAAGATAAGGATTCATACCTGAATGTAAGCTAGATCAAGAACTTGAACATCCACTACTAAGCCTAGTACTCCGTCTCACAACACTCGGAATATCAGAATGCACTGTCGTGGATGTCTTACAAGCATTTTACACTACCCTTCCTCCTTTTCTTATCATAATAGGAGTAGACATATTACCATTCTACTCCAAGGAGGAAGCCCCATCACTATCAAACTTTATAACATTGAGGTCACCAAAATTACCATTAGCTAAATTGGTTTGAATAGTCTCGCTTTCCACATTATGGTCACCAAAATTATGGTCACGAGTCAGTCTATAATCACTGATACCATCATCAAATCTGGTTCGATCAGGTCCTCTAATGTCTTCAGCAATAAGTATTGTACCTTCACTGGAAAACTCATCACAAACATGGAATAATCTCAATACTTCACCCAAATTATCATTCCCAAATGCACCAACAGATGGTCTATCACCGACAGTAGAATTAAAACTAACATTCCCAACATTCACACCAATTTGAAGGCTGGTATCATCGTGACCAAATTGTTACGAACTGAATATGCTTCATCTATATATGAATGCCACTTATCACTCGAGTTCATCCCCAAAGTATCATTCACAGTATCAGTGAAGCCATTACAAGCTTTACTTTCATCATAACCATCATTGAATAACAACTCACCAACATCAGTACCATCATTACCAGCTGCATGTACATTGTAACTCAACTCACCAACAATAGTATCATCAAAAATAACCATCTTACCCATAATACTATCATCAACATCCCATTGCACAGTCGAAAATATCTCAACAACATATACATCCCCAAAAGAATTATCACTAACATTACCATAACTAACCTGGTTGCTTAGTTTGACCAATTTAGAAACTGACTTATTATCATACTTATGTACCTGATCACCCTCAAATAGAGAATCACATGCATAAGCAATGATCGCGATTACATCAACAACATTCTTTTAACTCTCATCTAAACCAACAACTTAAGAGGAGCAATCACTATTGACAATAAATAGCACACTACCTCCATTTCCAGTGAAATCACTCTGACCAATACAACCAAATTCATTCTCAATACTTACGAAAATATCATTATTCTTAGTTAACAACAAATCAGAGATGCACTTATCCACCTTACACCACCATAAAAAGTTAAAGATCAAATATTGCCCAACCACCCAATATACATTTCTGGAGACTACACTCTTCATTAGAGTAAAGCAGTAAAGTACCAATACTGGGTATAATATACCATGAAATAAGGAAAAGAAATGCATAGACCCCTCTATTTCCAAACAAAACCAATCTTCTAATATAGAAGCCCTCAGTGCTACCACCGAACCTTCTGCAGCTGAATTATCAACATCTAAATCTGAGCAAAAGATCCCATCAGCCTTACTCTGTTTTATTCTGATATCATTTCCAACTTACATAAGAATCTCAAAAAGATTATGTAAAAATTCATCAGATGTGAAGGTATCAATCTGGTCATTAAGACAAACCCCATCTAACTCCAAACAGTAATCTAATACATCAGAATAAGCTGGCACACTATCATCTGGCTCCCCAGTATCTGAAGTAAAAAACTCATTAGTCACTATATCATCTGACTCATCCATAGTAGCCAATGATTCAAACATATTAGACACTGCCACCTTCTCTACATTATCCCATCTCTACCGAAACACTACTAGATAAGAAATTATCAGATGTGTAATCAGATTTACCTAAAGAGAAAAAAAAAGAAGTTGCAAGGTTTGAAGATTGATCTTTGTCAAAGTAAGGAATTTCACTAGAAGTATTTATAGGAATAACAACGGGATTGATAGAGAGACTTGGAGATTCAAACAAAGAAAGATAATTGGATTGGAAATTATTTCTAGAGATAACTTAAGAGTTTAAAGCATCAAAATGTAAGAGCAATTCATCAAATATTTTTAAAGAACCAAATCTGAAAGAAGAACAACACAAAAATATATATTTTTAAAGTAAGAAAGTTAGACAAAATTGAAAACAATGTTTTTTGAGTGATAAAGGTTTTGGAAGAGGTGGAAAAACATACGGATCCACCAAAATCGAAACAGAAAATTTATCAAATAATATTGAATTTTGTAGAAAACCAAAGTGCCAAAGCATCTTATCACAAAGATATTTGATGGCTAGATGTAATGTCCCATATTTTTGGTAATTAAATATTTAATTTAATTTATTATTTTAAATATTATATTTGGAATATTAATGGATTTTAATATTGTGTTCGTTTATTCAAAACGATATTTGAACGTTAAGTTTATATATAATTTAAATCGAGCTCGAACCGACATGGTAGTTCGTGTTTTGAACTTCATTTGAATATACAGAATCCATTTTAAGTCGGATTTCAGTGAAACAAGAAACGTTGGAATCTAGTTGATTATAATTTTCTTATGAAAGAGAAAAATTGGGATTTCGTGTTATAAATTGTTAGTTATGTCCAATTCCAATTTTAAAATAGTCACTATGGAAATTGTGATAAAAATATAATGTTTAAAAAGGGTTTTAATATAATTTTGATAAACGGTTTTAACTCGAAATTGATGGTATTAAGTTATATAACCTATACCGTTTATATTTGAAACCATATGATAATTTTATTTGGATATTTATGGTAATAATAATTTATTATTATTTAATTCGATTATTTTGGAGTTTATATAATATTTTATTTATATTATATGAGACTTAAATATGACCATTTTCTAAACGGGCTTAGTTTTCGATAAAATTAGTTTCATTGGAACCATAACGTTAAATTATTGTATGATATTAAATTTCATGGAAAACCGATGTTGTATGTGACAACGGCAACTGTAAACGCCTAGTAATTTTCTATAGCGCGTAATTAAATTTAATAGAGCGTATTTATGTATTAATTGAGCAGACGATCGAATTAAGCCATGAAACCAATTCCGTTGAGTTTGTATCGACGTTTAGAGTCAGAATAGGCAGGTAGTTTGTTATTTTTGGACATCGGGTATTTTGGTGTCAAAAAGAGCGTTGTTTGGCGTATAAAAATACTGCACCGGGAAACAGTCTCGGAATGCAACGAAATTTGTGTCGTTGGATTCATATTAATTAATTATTATTATATTTCAATTTTTGTGTCAATCAGACTTACCATTTGATCATGGCAACGATAAACGCCTTAATCATTTATTTTATTTTAGCTAATTTAGACAGGGGTAACTTTAAAGAAATAAACGACTGGCCAAATGGACTTCGATTTTAACGAAACAAATTTAATTGGATCCGTAAGGAAAAGGACAAGTAGAATTACAAGGTTTCAAGTTGATTAGATTTATTTTGTGATCATGGGAAATTTAAATGCGTGATTTTTAGCCTGTGATTTATAAGAGGCTTTTTACAAACGACCTCGGAATTTGACAAAACCTGTCCCATATGCTAGGATTACATATTTTCACTGAAAATGGACGTCATATGTTATGGTTTCATCACATTACTTCAATGTCAAGTTTTATTTAATGATATTTTATTTAGTACCATACTATAAATACCCATCCCAAAACCCTACCCTACATCAACGTAATATTGCATGGTCAACCCCTTCGTTTTTCTACCTCCATCAAATTGAACGATCAGAAAGCTTCAAAAATTTCTCCCTTCGTAACTCGAGATCCACAGACTAAAATCAAAACTTCCCAACTTCGAAATTGTTCACCTACGCAAGATCTCGGGTTTGGACCGGTGGTGATGAATTATTTCGAACTGGGATGGCCTGAAATTGGCCGACAAGGGTCAACGTCGATGAAGCTTTTTGCGGCGCAAATTGGCTTTGAGTTGCATGAGACTGGTAGCGTTGAGTAGGGGGATGTGGCGCTGATTGTGAAGACCTCCGATGGACTTCCGGTGATCGAGAATGGCACGGCTTTGTGATGTTTGAGATGGAGTTCGGTGGAGTGAATAACAGTGCAGTTGGGGGATTAGGGTATCGTACTTGATAAAGGACACATGCAGGTATAACGGGACTGTTAAAATCAAAGAGAATGAACACATGAGGAAGAAGAAAACTATTTCGTACTGTAAATTTTTAATTTGAAGTTTAGGAAATATTTATTAAATTAAGTCAAAGGGCAGTTCCTATTTTGTTTTCTTAAGTACCAAAGTTAAAACAAATTAATGGCCTGTAAGTTTATCATTAACTAAAAAAGTTAGTCGGCCCTATTGAATTACTCTAAGTGTAATTAGGTGGATGTTAAAACCATGATCAAGATTAGTAATAATTAATTGAAGAAAATTAGACTGAGTTGAATGTTTTGCTTGGGAACCGCTCATGGATTAACTGCGGGAGGAAAACAAATTTAGTCGGATAGTTTTAACGTGAATAGTAGGATATGCAAGCCTGTAAGATTTATTAACACATTAATTAGTTAAGTAATAAACATGGCCTGATTTTATTAATCACGGATTAAGATTTATAGATTATGATAAGTATTAATTAATTTGTTAACTAATTAAGGGATTAGAAAGTTAACGTATTAAATTAAACCAATATGTATAATATTAATGATATGTTCATACGTTGACAGAATCAAACAAAACGGAAGACGTTGGAACCATATGAACGGACGTTATATACTGAAACTAGAATGGACGAAGACAGTAGCAGCTAGAATTTTTAATCAAATTAAATGCCCATTTAATTTGATAAAATCGAACTGTTTTGACGACGAATGAAATCAAGGTGAGTTAAACTCACTCAGTACTTCCCACTTATGTTTTATATAAGTCGGGTTTTTTTTTTGTGCTATGGTTGCTAATGGTTGACTGTTAATTTTTTATTCATATATTGATTGAACCCATGGAATTAAATGGTTGTTTAATTTTAATGAAACACTAAATCGTTATTTTAACGGTTGGTCCCAATTAAGGTAACTTACCTTATTGGTCACGGTTATAATATAAACGTGTTTAATTTAATGAATTTGTTTGAATTGTCGTGGTTGTGTTAAATAAATTGGTTGATAATGAATTGTCGTTATTGACTGTTATGAAACCATTATTTGTTTGAATTGAATGATTATATTGAGATAGCATATTTGGATACAGGGAAGAATAGGTTGGAGGGATCCAATGGGATTCCTCAAATATATTTAATGATATTTATTTTCATATTATCATTATATGAACTGTTTTGATTAGATGATTGATTTGGTTGTTGACCGTTGACCTAAAATTCAACATTTGTTTTGTTTAAACCAATATGCGATATTGGTTGAGTAATTGGTAGTATATGGCCTATAAATTAATCGGTTTCTAAATATGAATTTACCGTCAGGTGAATCGATGGAAGTGAAGTTATAAAATTTATTTTATGACTGAAGATAGATTTTTAAATCTATTATTTTGAATAAATTTTTAAAAGGAAATAAATATTTGTTATTTAAGTTTATATTTAATTATTAAATGATTATAAAGCAAATTCTAATATTATTTATATTTATAAGCAAGAGAGTAGAAAATTAAACTAACGGTTAAGAGTTGAATAATTGTTTTTAAGAAAACAATTAAATGAAATTATTTAAATTAATTATATTATTAATTAATTTAAAGGAAGGACCAATTGAGTTTGGTTATCGAGATAACCGTGTTTTGAGATGACTAATTTAACCGTTTTAATTTGGGCTTGGTTATCAAATTAGTTTGTTTTCAATTAATCTGATGAAATAGTTTAACGAATTTTTTATTATATTAATACGATTTTAAAAAGGGAAATTATTATTTATTTTAGATAATAAAGAAATTAACTACTTCTACAGTAGTTAATGATTGAAGTAAATTATTATTTTAACAATAATATAAGAGATTACTTTTTAATTGAAATTCATTTAAATATTAATCGAAGTTGAAATAGAACGGGGTTATATTAAAACCCGAGTTTTTATAACAAAGTTATAAAAAGGAATTTTAAGCAAATGCGATAGCTTATATTAAATGCTTACTTAATGTTTAATTAAGTAAAAGGAAATTGAGGTAAAAAGGATTTATATAAACCACAGTGGTATAAACAAAGTTTATAAAGGAGATGAGAAGTTGATACGTTAATTTTTTAAAATAGCGTTACTTAATAATGAAATTAAGTAAAATGGGAAACTAAAATATGATTTTCAAAGTGGGAAATGGTCGAGTGGATTAGAAAAGGGATTGTTAAAATTGAACTTGGTAGAGGAGTGAGTAATAGGATTTTGTAACAAAAATCTGAGTAATCAAATAAAACGAATTGTTTAAAGGAGTAGACATTAAAAGGTGATGTTTTAGTAAGTAATTTCTAAATCAATGAATTTAGAAATAACGGTTAAGTTCGAGAAGGGGATTTTCAAAAGTAAGAAGGTTTATAAAAATATATTTTAAATAAATAGTTAAATGAGATTTGTTTTGATATTAGAATGAAATATCGATTGAATTACAACTCATATCTATATTAAGATAAGAACGCGGTTGATCAAGGTCCGAGAGGTAATTAAAATACCACAACTTGAACGACTTCAGGATTATCTGAGGATGATATTAGTTTTAATGGTAAAGAGGTTTATAATGATTTATTATTCCATATGAGAAATAATAATGTAGTGATAATAAAAAGATTTGAAATATATATAATGAGATTCCCAAAATAACGGAAATGGAAAGATTGGAGAATATACGTATATAATGACATTCCCAAAGTGACGAAAACAAAAGGAGATTGTGCGAAAATAAAATGGTATTTCCAAAGGTAAAAGGAAATAAAAAGTTGAGTTTTGCAATGTGTTTATTCTAATAAAATAAGAGTTGGGTATTATTTTAAGTAACGATGTTTTATGTGAAGTGTGTTAAAACCAAAGTTGGGAATATATATATATATATGATTTAATTCTAGTATATTTGAAATAGTTTTGCGAATACTCTTCAAAATAAGAAGTAAATACCGTATTAGAAATATTGAGATATTTAGAAGTTTAATAAATCGTTCATTAATTATTTTTGTTAAAAGGCCAAGTAATGTCGAGTACTGAATCAGTGAACTCTATTTTATTCTCATGATTATTTATTTGATAGTTAAATAACTGACTATCAAATCTGGCCCATACAGTTATTGGTACGGAAAGACCAGGATCGAAATTATATTCGAAAATCATTCCTAACTGGCAAAATCGTGAAGATGTTTATTCGAGATGGAGAAATTGAAGACCGTGGATCTTCATTAAATGGAAGAACCGCTAATAATCTCTGGGATTGCAACCAGATATAAAGTATGGTTCTGTCGTGGTTGGAATCTACAGATTGCAAGGACTTCTCACTACTGATCCATATGGTGATACCTAGGATATGGTAGGAGGGTTCCTTCGGTTCATTCTGTTCCTGGATGACTTGTATGGATGAATGTCTGACGGAGTATTTCCAAAGGAATTACGTATGTTTATTTCTTCAAAGGTACCACAGTTGTGATGGAGAAAGGCCTTCTCTTAACAACTACAGTATTTTTATGGAAACCAATTAGTGATTTTTGGCAGATCTGACAATGTGACATCCAAAGTGGATGGAGATATGTTGTTCTGAAGGATAAGCTTAACCTCTAGCCTCATCAACCGGGAAATGACACAAAATCGGGTAGGTCGCATGGCTATGTGGGTCGCACCCACCAAAAGGGTATATCAGTAGCTTATTTGGAGAAATCAAATGCCTTCGGTTGTCCCTTTTTATTTTTGTATGTATGTTATCGGTTCAATTAGCTGGCCCCCAACCGTGGTAATGATATATTCGATACTCTCAAGAGAAGTGAGGGGTCGGTCATGTTTATCCTGGGTTGCAAGATGTTCTTGTTGAACCCCTAATGTATTCATCTCCAGAGGTACATTATCGGAAAGGTGTTCCCATACCTTGCCAGGAAATCTATTCTCCAATAAAAGCCCACGGTTTTGATTGTATACTATGTATGTAGAGCGTGAGATGCAAGCGTTCTACTAGATTGATGCTTATTTGTATTTAGACACTATTATAATATCAGAAAAGATATTGATTTCAAAAAAAAAAATGGGTTATCGTTGTAACGACCCTCTTTTTAGTATAGTTTAAGCCGACATATATCGACTCTTGTCAACTCAAATTATACAGGAAAGAAGATAGCTATTAAAAAGTAATTAGAGGGTGAGATAAGAAAGAAAGAAATATTAGAATAGAATAAGGAGAAGAACCAACACAACACAGAATCTCACATCGAAGCGGAACAAAATATAATATAGAAATAAATCTTTACTGAGATCTTGAAATAAAGCTTACAATCATCAGAGTACATCACACATCTGGACAGTTATAATAATCTATCCTCATATACAACACACAGCGGAATAACAACTAAATATCATACGTCTGGACATCTCTAGCTCGTCTCTTCTTAGCATACGATACCCTGAGCCTATACGACTCGGTCTAACCCGAGCATTACAAACGACGGGTCAGTCTGGTGAACCAGAGTGAGAAAAACACACTAAGTTTATAGGAATCACACAAGTTGATTTTAAAGTCAAAATCCTTTTGAAAGAAAAGGATAATCGTAAGACCAAATCCACACATAAATACGGATGGTTTTACCTTACGATAACCCAAAACGTTTTTGAAATCAATATCTTCTCTGATATTGTAATAATGTCTAAATACAAATAAATATCAATCTAAGAACGCTTGCATCTCACGCTCTAAATATATAGTATACAATCAAAACCACGGGTTCTTATTGGAGAACGGATTTCCAAATATGGCAAGGTATGGGACCACCTTCCGACAATGTACCTCTGGAGATGAATACATTGGGGTTCAACAAGAACATCTTGCAACCCTGGCTAAACATGATCGGCCCCTCACTTCGCTTGACAGTACCGAATATATCATTATCACGGTTGGGGGCCAGCCAACCGAACCGATAACATACATACATAAATAAAAAGGGACAACCGAAGGCATTTGATTTCACCAAATCAGGTAATGATACACCCATTTGATGGGTACAACCTATATAGCCATTCGACCTACCCGATTTTATACCATTTCTTGGTTGATGAGGCTAGAGGTCAAATTTATTTATTTATTTTAATTTTCTTCTGAACATTGGCCACCATTCACTTTGAATGTCACATCGTCAGATCCGCTGAATATCACTAATTGACGTCCATAAAAATATTCTGCGTATCTAAAAGAGAAGGTGTCCAATCTTCTCCACTATCAACAGAAATACATTTAAAGAAATCAACGTACGTGATTCTTTGGAAATACTTTATCAAACATTCGTCCATACAAGTCGTCCAGGAACACGATGAACCGAAGGCACTCGCCTACCACATCCTATATGGGTATCACCCCAAGGATCAGTAGCGAGTAGTCCTTGCAATCCGTAGATTCCAACCATGACAGAATCACATTGTATCTCTAGCCGCTAAACCGGAGATTATTAGTAGTTCTTCTGTTTCTAAAGACCTGCGGTCTTCAATGCTCCATCTCAATCATCTTCTGATACCTTCACGTATTTGTTGTTCGGAATGGCTTTTGAATATAAATTTGATCTCGGTCTTTCCATACCAACAATCGTATTGGCCAGGTTTTATAGTCGGTTATTTAAGTATCAAAATAAATAGTTTTTCAATCATTGAAATAAAATGACTTCACTAATTCAGTATTCAGCATCACTTGGCCTTTTTATTTAAAAATAATTAACCTACAGTTAATTAAAAACTAAGGCATGTGCTTCACACATGCCAGATTTTGGTACAAAAATGGTGATTGATGGTTAAACCAATCAATATATATATATATGTGTGGTGGTTAAAATCCTGTGTTTACTTCTTATTTTATGATACTAATGATTCTCAAGACCATTTCATTTTAATACTTAGAAAAATATCTTATAATTATACTCAATTTCCATTTAACTCCTGATTCAAATATTTACTCCATCGTTCTTCATTATCTATAATTGGGAAATTAATTCAACTTATTATTCGTAAAATAACGTTACGAAATTCCTTGGAAACAATAAGCAATGCTTATTCTCATAGAATAAACCTATTTTAAAGATCAAGTTTATATTTCTCTTTAACTCGGAAATATCGTTATATTTCCACGCAATCCTCTTGTAACGATACGGATTTCACTCGGACCTAATCGATCGATAAATCGACCAAGACCGTTCAAAACCTGAATACACTAACTCTGGGTATACAACACATCAGAACAAATAACAGAAGACTTTTATAAACATCATAATAATGTTACATCAGAGTAAAGAATATATCATAGTATATCGAAATATAATGCAGTGAAAAATTAATTTACAATAAATGTAATACAATGCACAACGGAAATTAAATAAACTAACACAGTGGAAGACTATCAATGCTCTGGACACAACTTTAAGCTTCGATCCAGAATCCTGCTAAATGAAATAATCTGCAAAACTAAATTACTGACTGCGCGTGTGGAAAATATGGGCACCCAGAGTTTAGGCGAAAACAATAAATTCCAGGTCAGTCATGGGACTGGTGTGAGAACTCAAAACAGTTATTAAATCTTACTTCAAAATCAGGTAACTCACGGGACTACGCCGTATGTCACGGAACGGTTTTACCCCCATGAATATCAGTGTATAACCAACAATCGACAATAGAGATATGGATCTACTATCCATCAATCAACATGCAATATTCCAATCTACCCATTTAGATTAATCACCACACTTAGATTTTCCAAATCCAATTCAATTTACAGAAATTATTCCTTTGGACTTTATTTCCCGATTTCTATTTCAAATCATTTGAAATACATATCTAGCTTTTATATCAAAGTAGAATTCACTTCGGGATCTCAAATCAAATCGTTGGAAATATGAACTCCAAATCATAATAATGCATACAAACAAGTATGCAAACAAATATTAGTAATCTTCCCTCAGACAAGGTTGTACGCGCCTCTCCCACCCGATATATATGTGTGCACCCACCCATGCATGGACCAGGCTACATGCTGACCTGTAACAACCCGGAAAATCAGAACCAATTTAAAAATTTTATTTTGGCAATTTTAGTGAATTTTGAATATTTAAAATGAATTATTTTTAATAATGACGGAAAATTTATTTTCGACAAAGTTAAAATGAATAATTATATTTTAATTACAAAAGGAATTGAAAATGGCGCGGCAGTTTGAAAATTCGATTTCAAATTTCATATGAAAGTACAAGATTCAAAATAAATCGGATTTTAGCAAAACCAAAAATATTAGAATCTATTTGAATATATCTTTCCAACGAATTCAAAAAATCCAAATTTCATAGCAGGAATAAAAAGTTATGCCCAGTTGAAAATTCAAAATAGTCACTATGGAAAATATAGCCCTTAAAATGGAAATTTTGCAAACGACCTCCTTTTTCGACGAAACGACTTTTGTTGGATCCGGGATGTCAAGTTATTGCTAGATTCCAAAATTCATAATATTTGGGATTAATATGTGAGCGTGGCAAAGCTAAACGTGTTTTGTCAATTTTAGTCAATTTGGATCGACCAGAAAATGGCCATTTTTCAAACGGTCTCTGAATTTGACGAAATTAGTTTTGTTAGGACCATACCATCAATATTAAGCTAGAAATAATTTTTCGGGAATTTTTAGAGTTAGTATGTGGCCCCGGTAAATTGAAACGTGCGTTCAAATTCAATATACATTGATTTATATTTTAATTTGAATGAAAACTGATCGTAACAAGCGAATTGGGTTATGAAACATGTCCCATTGTGTTCGGAATGGAGGTAATTAACTAGGGGCTATAGTCGGTGGGTTTTATTTAGAGTCCGAAAAAAGCAACTTTTCGGGAATTTAAAAATTAAATTAAATAAAAATAAAAAAGTCAACCCTTATTTCCTTAACCCCCTTCCCTCTTCAGAATTGTCAAACCTGAAAATGAAAAAAAGAAAGAAAAAAGATCGACGGGGGGGGACCGCCGCTCATCAGCCAACCACCGTCGTGCCCTGCCACCGCCGACCTCCACAGCCCCTCTCTCTGATTTGCTCCTCCCTCTCCTCTCCACGGCGGTTCCATCAATGACCGCGACACCCAAAATCGACGCAACCCACGCACCTCCGGGCCCGCGCCGTTCGCCGCCACTACTGGCCCACCAGTCCTCCCGCCAGCCGCCTGAAGAACCACCAGACCACCGCGCAGACAAACCCTCCTCCAATCGATGTAAGCCTTCTGAGTTTGGTTTTTAAATTTATAAAAATATGGTTTTTAAGTTTGAAAAGTTTAGATTTTTAACAGTATAAAGTTCAGATTTTTAACCGTGTAAAGATTAGATTTTGACTACATAAAAATGAGATCTTTAGTTAGGTAGAATGGAATTTTGATCGTGTATAAAAATATGAGTTTTTTTATATAGTATAAAAGAAAGATATGATTTTTTTTATGATTAGTAAAAATATGATTTTTTTTATAATATAAACATCGTTCTAAAAATATAATTTTTATATAGAAAGTAGCGCTAATAATAAAAATGTGATTTTTATATATGTATGATAATAAAAATATGATTTTTATATACATCGCTTTGAAATAAAAATGTGATTTCTCTTTATATGAAATGCAAATAAAGAAATGATTCTCATATATATAATAATGATATAAAGTAGTGATTTTTATAATGTTTTTAGTGAGATAAAAATACGATTTTTATAATGTTTCCATAGCGATAAAGATTCGATTTTTATTTATATGAAGTAGCATATATGAAGATTCGATTTTTATATGAGTAGCGGATTAAAAATAGAATTTTTATATAATAGAGAATATAAAAATATGATTTTTATATATGTAGCGAAATAAAAATCTGATTTTTATTATATATATAGTGAAATAAAAATGTGAATTTTAATGTGAACAGCGGGAAAAAGTCGCATTGGAATTTCGAACAAATTTGAACCGTTCAGAAATAAAGAATGGAGGAGTGGATCCCAAAGGTAAGAACTCCTCACTTTAATTTTATTTTCCAATTAAAATATATACTAGGATGCAGATGGTGCTTAGCAGCACCCGACATCCGTCGTCCACAGACCATGGACGACTTGTTTGTTTGTTTGATTGTGTTGTGAAAATAGATTGTGTGGTGTGGAATGGAATAAAATATTTTATAGTTAAAAATATAATTTTAACGTGTATATCAAATAAATAAATATTCATAAACAAATTGGATGATTTGTTTATGTACACACATTTGACTGATATTGATTGGGACGATAAATTTTACACATCGCCCAACTGCACAAATAAAATATGTGTTTGTTGTTTGAAACCCCACACGGGTATTGGGATGATATATGACATGCACTAATCCCAATAATTAGCTGTATGTCGATCGATTGATTGACAGGCTTTGTAAGCATTGAATATTTATATTTAATGCTTATGCAGTGTAGAATGCACTCTGGATGATGGTTGGATGCGTTTGATTGTTGTTGTATACATATGTGTATGAAATCTATATAAATCACATTATATGGTAATTGACTGTGTCTGATTCCAGTTCAGAAAGAAAGAATATTTTAAAATAAAGATTACATTAAAATAATGAATATTTTAAAATAATACTCAGTAATGGATCAAAATATGATTTTGATGTCCGATTTGGGTTGAACACGAATATATTTAAATATATATATATATATAAAGCCGTGTTGATTAGATCGACGCCATTTTAACATGAACGATATTTATATCGATTTTATTCATTTTTATAATGAATATTCAATAGGAAATGATTTCGAAATATAATGTTTTGAAAATACCATCATTTATATATCGATGATATGGAATATTCAATTTGATTTGAAATTGAATATGAAGTTGAAATCGTTTTGAAAACAAATTTCAAACGACTTATAAAATACATTTTAAATGGAAATCGACAAAATATAATATATATATATATATATAGAACGTGTCACGCCGTGGTAGTTCGCGAATTTCGACCATTGACTTCAAACGGACATTACAGGAGATCCGACCGTCGGATTCTCCTAAAACCAGAACTGTTGGGTTCGTATCGAAAAGATCTTTCTAACGAATATTAGATATTTGAAATCTAGCAGTTTTATTTGGAATTATGTCCAAATCAAATTTGGAAAATGTCGATGTTAGTGCAGTTCAATGGCCGTTTATGGAAATCGACTGTACGGGCCTTGATAAAAATATTAAAATATCAATAATTTGTGTAAAATCATAACAAATGATTTGGAAAGAATTAGGATGAAAAACTCCATATTTGTAAAGATAAAAATATATTTTTATCGAAATGAACTAGTTATGAACTAGTATTATAATCCAATATTTTTAAATAAATAAATTGGATTTGAAATGGTTTTAAAATAACCGGAATTTCCAATATATGAATTGGAATGGATTTGAATCGAAATTATCTTCGGAATATTTCGATATTGGATTCCGTGATTATACGGATATTGTGGAGGAATTTGGAAGATATATGTATATCGTTATTCCAATACGGTATTTGTTGGTTCCAGAATTTGATATTGAATATAAGCCGATATATTTTCTATTCAGAGCCTTGTATTTAATATCAAATGTGATTTTGGGTTTGTCGTGAATGGTGTCTTCATTAACACCGTTCTTGAACCCAATTCAGAAAATATTAATTTTTTTTATTTAGATTTAATGAAGTATACCAATTAATTAATATTTAATTGGAATTGAATTGAAATTGGTCTTTGGGTTTATTGTGAACGGTGTTTTAAATAACACTTGTTCTTTAACCCGATTAACAATGGAATGAGATTTTGGGTTGTCACGAATGGTATCTTTAATAATACTGTTCTTAGACCCAATGGAGTTAAGAAAATCAGAAAATAACTGGAGATTAGTTAAGTTGAATGGTTTCCTGGGTATTGATCTGATGTTAGTTTCGGCCTTCGGGGTTAATACTTAGGGAATTGTTCACTTGCTAATTTACGGTTAAAGGCTGATGGAATTGAATGTGATTTTGGGTTTGTCGTGAATGGTGTCTTCATTAACACTGTTCTTGAACCCAGCCGAGAAAAGATTAAATCTTTTTATTTAGATTTAATGAAGTATACCAATTAATTAATATTTCATTGGAATTGAATTGATATTGGTCTTTGGGTTTATCGTGAATGGTGTTTTAAATAGCACTTGTTCTTTAACCCGATTAGCAATGGAATGAGATTTTGGGTTGTCGTGAATGGTATCTTTAATAATACTGTTCTTGTAACGACCTGTATTTTCTGCCTATTTATTTGGATTATTTTAATTATTTAAAATATTGGTTTGAATTTAAATGATCGAATTTAACGATTTTATTTGGAATATATTATTTAAATAAATAATAAAATAGTATTTTAATTTCAAAAATATTTAGGGAAATATAGAATTTGCCATATATTGTGATCGGGCAGTTTAAATTGGTCGAATATTGGTTATATTAAATTTACAACGACGATTTCGTTTATTTAACGACGGTCGAGCGATATGATTTATAATTTAATTAAATAACGAGCTGCAGTGGCGCGACAGTTCGCGATTTGGCGTTTTGAACTTCAATTGGTCGTACCAGGTTCAAAATAAGTCGGATTTCCTCGAAACTAGAAACGTCGGGACCGGTTTGACGATATCTTTCCAATGGCAGAGAAAAATCCAATTTTCGTCGTGTAGATTTTATTTTATGTCCAAAATCCAAATCAAATTTTGAAAAAAACGCTATGTAATTTCCTTTATATATATTGCGCTGTGTTTATATAAAATGAGGGTTTTTAAATATTTTATATATCGATTTGGCTTCAAACTCAACCCGGGATATTTTATTTTGGTAGTATATGTAATTCCGGTTGTGTATGGCCAATTTCAATATTTTAATATTATTATATTGAGCTATTTTAAAGTTGACCAGTTATAAAAGGGCCTTTATTCAAACGATCTCAGTTTTCGATGAAATAAATTTTATTGGGACCGCAACAGCAAATTATTGCTAGATTTTCAACTGCACGTCAATCGGTGTTATTTTGTGAGCGTGGAAAAATAAAATACAAATAAAAATCGACCATTTGAACGTAAACGAGCACCATTCGAGCAAACGAACTCGGAATTCGACGAAACAAGTTTCGTTAGGACCGTATCGTCAAATTATACTATGCCGTCCATTCGCATCTCGAACGGGGTTTGTATGTGAGCGCAGGAGCGAATAAACGACGTTCGAAAACACGATAGACACGAAGTAAAATATCATTAGTCAACGTCGCTCGTCACATCAACTTAAAATATATTTTTTTCTACTCTATATATACTCCCTACATCAGAAATTCCAGCCAAGACTTCATCTCCTTTCATCAATTTTGCAAATAAGTCCTCAAACACAAATCAATTTTATTTTCCAATCCGTGATGAACTCGTGGGGGGTTCCAAAGCGAAAGTGGTAGATCGGGGTGTTGTCTAGCTACTGTAAAAAGTTGGGTGAGTTTCGATGACTGTGGTGGCCGGAATCGTCTTCTAACCGACGAAAATCAGTTTCGTTCTTTTCAGAAATTGAAGAGATAGGTTTGATTTGGAGGGACGGGACATTAGGTGTTTTGTAGAGGAGAGATAAGGGTTTCAAATGGCTGTGGTCTCGGGTTCTACAATTGACGGTGGTCGGAGAAATCGAGAGATGAACTGAGGTGATGTTTTTGGGTGTAGTTTATGAAGTAACGAACGGATTTGGCCAAATTGACGGAGCTGGAGGGACTGTTGACGTCGCGGTCTGAGGGGAAAGGGTGGCCAGGAGGGAGGCGCGTCGATTGGAGGTGGTACGGTGGTCTGAAATCACCTGTGGTGGCGGGGTTTTGGCTACAAACGAAATTGGGGGAGATGGCTTTTCCGACGAGATGACGGCGAGGTGGGGGGTCCAGCGTGGGGGCGTGGCGGCTGCCCTCACTGGCGGTTCTGACGAAGGTCTCAGGTGGGTCCTCGGTCGTCTGTAGCATGGCCGGCGAGGTGAAGATTGGGGTGGAGTTGGGTTTCACGAAGGGATGTATCAAAGAAAGGGAAAGAAGTCGGGCACGAGTTTGGGAACCCAAAGAAAACGCGTTTCCTCTTTAGCTGATGCTAACATGGAGTAATCATGGGCCAATAACGGTTAGTTGTTTAATTAAGGTAAGATTAGTTTTTATAATTAATAATTAAATTAGTTTATAAATCGTTATTGTGTTCAAACTTTAAATTAGCGTATATCGTTTGTTTGTTAACGGATTTCAGCGAAACTGGATCCGTTGGGATCACAGGGACGAGGC
The DNA here is from genome assembly GCA_030737875.1 of Allium sativum. Classification (NCBI taxonomy): domain Eukaryota; kingdom Viridiplantae; phylum Streptophyta; class Magnoliopsida; order Asparagales; family Amaryllidaceae; genus Allium; species Allium sativum. The sequence continues at coordinate 231,247,578 of CM060911.1, forward strand.
ATAGACGATGGCACTGACTAGGCTCTGATCTGACGCAATTGAAATTTCAACAAATTTTGAATGCTCGACTCAAATTAGATGCAACAAACGCGTCAACCGTCAACCAGAATAAACACTGGTGAGTTAATTCTCACACCTTCTGGAGTCCTGTGATGTGGTAAATCCATAGAAAAATATAATCTACAATTTACATTATAAATTGGTTGATTGGATGCGATGGATGCAAATTGATTATTATGGTTTGATTGGTTGTAGTTATTTATATTCCGTCATTTATTTAATTCGTATATTTTTATCAACTGATATCTGTGATGCAGAGAAGGACATGTTGGAGGGATCCGACCGGATTCCTCAAATAAATTGTATTTTTGTTTGTTGTGCATATAAATGAATTGTTCACCCCGACTGACACCAAAACCTGTCTGTATGTTGATGGCTGAGTAAATATTCACCTGTGTTGTATTTAAAATTAACCGACAGTGTTGATTGAGTAATTGGCAGTGAATGGCCTAAAATGTGTTGTTTCTAATGTCATTTGATCATTCGATGAATTGACGAAGTTGAAATTATAAATTCTTTTATAACTGAATTAAAGTTCTTCAATTATTTTGTGTAAATATTTATATTTTGAAATTTACAAATATATGTTTTAAATCAAGTTTATATAAGAAATTATATAAGTGGTTTATACAGAATTTAAGAGCTAGAAAGGCAAAGAAATCACCTATGGGGTGGTAAAGTAGAATAACTGTATCTTTATACAATTAAATAGTAATTTTAAATCAATTAAGTTATTTGATTAAATTAAGAAGGGGAAATGACAAACGAAATCAGTTAATAGTTAACTGATATGTACGGTTGGTAAAATCCACCGTTTTCGAGCAAAATGGACAAAGGAATAAATATTGGTTTAAATATTCGTTAAGGTTTAGCGAATAGTGTTAAATATTAGTTAATCTTCGATTAACTATAATATAAAGAAATTATTGAATTGGTTATTGTTAATAATCTTAATTATTATTGAATAAGCTTGTAGAAAATGATAATAATCCTATTTTTGATTAAGGTCAAAGTTAACTATATTTTAATATAGTTAGTGTTAAAGCCAATTATTCTTTTATTTAAAAATGATTTAAAGTAATGATTTCAATTTGAAGCCAAGTAAGAAATAATTAGGTGGCGATAAGTTCGATTAAGAAACTTTAAAGTGATTTATGACCCAATGTTCAATAAACATGGTAAATGAAATTGGTAAGTGAGTGTGAAGACTTAAATAAGATTTTTTTACTTAATGTTTCAAATTAAGTAAGGCGAATTCGAATTGGAATGATACTTTAAAGAAATTAAGTGATGAGATATTCGAACAAAGGTTTTAAAAGTAAGGAATGGTTTATAAAACCAGTTTTAAAAATCAAAGTGGTAAACGAGATTTTAGTATCGGTGTTTAAGTGACAAAATATTATTATTCTGAGTAAAGAGCGTCATCGATCAAGGTCTGAGAGGTAACTAAAATACCCCAACTTGTTTGATTTCACTATTATCGAGGAATGGTATTAGTTGGGAACGAGGGAAGGTGTTGAGAATTGGTTTTACCCTATACGAGGAATATCAAACTCTAATGCAAGGTTTTGGGAAATAAATAATATTGCAATATTAGTTTTCAAAAGAAATAAGAATATTGATTCAAATTTTATTGAACATATGCTATTCAATTAGAGTTGATCGAATATAGTATTTGAAATAGAGTTAGTCAAACATAGTTATTCAGGAAGATTTACCATTGCGTACGACTGCTAGCGTAATTCGCAGGGCTGCAGATAGCCTACGACAGTCGGATGTTTCATGAGGGAATCAGGCGTAACCATTGTGATCGCTGCGATCTAGAGTCAAGGAATGGAGTAAATCGAATATTAGTTAGTCGATAGGAGTAATCAAGTCAAGTTAGTCCAGTTGAGTTAAATAAGTCGAGTTAGTCAGGTTAGAGTTAATCGATCAAAGTAAGTCAGTCAGAGTTAATCAGAGGAAATTTGGATTATATCATTAAGTATATACATATATGGATATCGTGAGTTGCTTCAATATAAGAAAAAGGAAAAAGGGTTATAAAGAAATATATCGATATTCCCGACGGAAATGGAAAGCTGGGTAGGGATATATATATATATATATATATATATATATATATATATACGTACTCAAAATCATATAAACAGTTCTGTTATAATAAAATAAGGTTAAATCAAATGTTTTGAATGCATTGGAAGATTTAAAGGTTTATTAACTATTGGGTTAAATATATTTTAAAAGAAGCCAAGTTAGGTCAAGTGCTGAATCAGCAAACTCATGTTATTTACACAATTTTTATTTGATAGTTAAAACACCGACTATCAAACCAGACCAATACGATTGTTGGTACGGAAAGACGGGATCGAATTTATATTCAAAAACCATTCCGACCAGCAAATACGTGAAGTCGTCGATTGAAGACTGAGCAAGTGAAGGCCGGGGATCTTCATAAGCGGAAGGATTACTTGATGAATATTCTCTGTGTTGCAACGCAGAGGTATTCTGATGTGATTCGATCGTGGTTGAGATTTTGCGGTTTGCAAGGACTACTCGCTACTGATCCTTGGGGTGATTCCTATATGAGATGCAGTAGGAGAGTACCTTCAGTTCATCCTGTTCCTGGATGACTTGTAAGGACGGATGTCTGACAGAGTATTTCCATAGGAATTACATGCGTTGATTTCTCCAAACGTACCATAGTTGATGGCGGAGAAATGGTTATTCTCTAGCCAAATAAACTAGAGTATTTTTGTGGACATCAATCAGTGTGATCTGGCGGATCTGACGATGTGGCATTCAAAGTGAATGATGACCAGATGTTTTAAAGTTAAGTTCTGGCCTCAAGCCTCATCAACCGGGAAATGACAAAAATCGGGCAGGCAGCATGGCTGTGTGGGTCGCTCCCATTAGGGTGTATGATAACCTATCTAGAGAAAATCCATTTGCTTCTTTAATCTATATTTTGATGCTGTCCCTTTTCGGGAGGCGGTTGCTGATCCCAACCGTCGGTGATATACATTCGATACACTCAAGGGAAATGAGTGGTCGGTTATGTGAGGGCCGGGTTGCAAGACATTCTTGTTGAACCCAGTGTATTCACCTCTAGAGATACACATGCGGAAGGTGGTCCCATACCTTGTCAAGTTGGAATCCAATCTCCAATAAGCACCCGCGGTTTTCGATTGTATAATATATATGTGGAGCGTGAGATGCAAGCGTTCCACTAGATTGTTATTTACTTGTATTTAGACACTATGATAATATCAGATCAAAGTATGATTTCAAAAATGGTTTGGGTTATAGTAAGGTAAAAACCATCTGTGTTTATGTGTGGGATGGTCTTACTATTATCCTTTGATTTCAGAAAAGATTTTCCAAAGTTAAACAAAGTGTGTGCTCTGTGAATTTATCACTGATAGTATTCCAGACTGACCCGGTGTATTTTGCTTTGGTTCAAATGTGCTCGGGTCAGACCGAGTGTATTTACAAGTTATATTCGCTTGGAGTTTCAGGAGCTAGAAGCAGGAGGCTTCACCGCTAGTTATATAAAGTATTTTTCCGCTGTGTCTGATGTATGTTGTACTCTGATGATTGGTATGTATATACAGTTCTTTTGTATAAAGGTATTTGATATTATATTTTATAAGTTCCGCTGTGAGATTCTGATGTGTTCTTCTTCTTTCTTCTATTCTAATATTTCTTTCTTTCTTTTCTCACCCTCTAAATTCTTCCTAATAACAATCCAGTGTTTTCGATGCTTGAATAGTCGACATGGTGGTTAGGGCTGTCAATTTCCTACACGACCTGTGACCCGACCCGAAACCCGCACAAAAATTAGCAGGTTAACCCGACCCATTTAGTTAGCGGGTCATTTTCGGGTCAACCCGAATTTGACCCATTTATAAACGGGTGGTTTAGGGTTGACCCGCTAACCCGATTTTGACCCGCCAAACCCGATTATATGTTGTATCTCTTCCATACTGTTAGTCTTTTATGTATACTGTTGGTGTTAATCTTTTATGTATGCAGTAATCAGTATGCTCGTATATGTAAGCTGTTATATTCTACTAATTTATTCTTGTATGTTGTTAGTTATATTTTACTTATAACAATTGTATCTCTTCCATACTGGTTGCCTTTAATTTATGCAGTATGGGAATATATTCTTACATATAGAAAATGACTTTTGGATATGGTGATTTCATGCTTTATATATGTGATGTCTGTTGGTGACTTTGCAACTTGTTGCATGTTGGTGATTATATAACAGTGTGCATGTTGGTGATTTGGCTCTTTTGTTGCTTATATTAGTAGGCAATATTTATCAATGGGTCAAATGGGTGAACCCAACACGACCCGACATGACCCATTTAGTTAAACGGGTTACGCGGGTTGGGTCGGGTCAACCCGTTTATAAACGGGTCGGGTTAGGGTTGGCAAAATATGACCCGTTTAATAAACGGGTTGACCCAACCCGTTTATAAATCAACCCGAACCCGACTTGACCCGACCCGAACCCGACCCATTGACAACCCTAATGGTGGTTTTATGTCGATTTTCGGGGTCGAAAATCCTTGGGTCGTTACAGTGGTATCAGAGCTATTGGTTTAACCTTAGCTCTGTGGTGTGACTCAATAGAGATGGGGTTAGTAATACCCTAGATTGAGTTCGTGTATATATATATGAGAGCACGTATTTGTGATTTTATATTAAAATTATTTTTGAAATTATTTTTGCTCGGTTTATTTATAAAATAATAAAGGTAATGATTTTCACAAATCATTATATTGTGGGCAAATTATTTGGATTTGTTAATGTTGATTGTGTGATATGTTTGGTTGGTGTGCTCGATCTCATGGATAAGTCTGAACATGAATCGAATTGGTTGAAAACCAATATGAAATAAATAAGTTGAATAAATCAATCCAAATTTTAATAAATCCGAGAAGATAATCAAAAATATAAATGAAGTGGTTATTAATAATTATAATCTCGTGTGGTTTAAATTTTGTGGATGATATGGATGTTTTGAACATAATTGACATTTGTTTTGGGAACTACTAAAGTTCATTTGAGTTGAGAAACAGGTGCAGAAGTGCCAATTCAGCTTAAAAATCCATTCAAGAGAAAATTCTGGAGGTAATTGAATCCAGTTTGAATAGAGCTGCAAAATAACTAAGTGAGCTCGCATATAATATAACGCTTATCGCGTAATAGCGCTCGCAAAAAGGTACGCCTACGAAAATATGAAATTTTGGTTTTGTTTGGATTTTGGGATTTGATTTTGATTTTTCCGACCATGAGAGTCGATGTATATATATATTTCTTGAAACTGCGATATTGCAGATGTCCTCCGTACAGGGGAGACTCTGCTGAAATATTTCCAAAATTTAAGGAGTTAGAATTTTCTGAAGATTTTGGAAAATTTTATTTGAAATAAATTGGTTTTAAAACCAATTGGGTCAGTTTGAAAATAAATTCGAGTTTTAAAATTAATTCTTTTTGGAAAAGATAAAAGGGATTAACGTTCTTTCCGCCTTAGCAATTTCGAGGACGAAATTATTTTATGGGGGAAGGAATGTAACGACCCGTATTTTCTGCCTATTTATTTGGATTATTTTAATTATTTAAAATATTGGTTTGAATTTAAATGATCGAATTTAACGATTTTATTTGGAATATATTATTTAAATAAATAATAAAATAATATTTTAATTTCAAAAATATTTGGGGAAATATAGAATTTGCCATATATTGTGATCGGGCAGTTTAAATTGGTCGAATATTGGTTATATTAAATTTACAACGACGATTTCGTTTATTTAACGACGGTCGAGCGATATGGTTTATAATTTAATTAAATAACGAGCTGCAGCGGCGCGACAGTTCGCGATTTGGCGTTTTGAACTTCAATTGGTCGTACCGGGTTCAAAATAAGTCGGATTTCCTCGAAATAAGAAATGTCGGGACCGGTTTGACGATATCTTTCCAATGGCAGAGAAAAATCCAATTTTCGTCGTGTAGATTTTATTTTATGTCCAAATCAAATTTTGAAAAAAACGCTATGGAATTTTCTTTATATATATAGCGCCGTGTTTATATAAAATGAGGGTTTTTAAATATTTTATATATCAATTTGGCTTCAAACTCAACCCGGGATATTTTATTTTGGTAGTATATTAAATTCCGGTCGTGTATGGCCAATTTCAATATTTTAATATTATTATATTGAGTTATTTTAAATTTGGTTTATTTTATTTGAATTGGCCAGTTATAAAAGGGTCTTTATTCAAACGACCTCAGTTTTCAATGAAATAAATTTTATTGGGACCACAACAGCAAATTATTGCTAGATTTTCAACTGCACGTCAATCGGTGTTATTTTGTGAGCGTGGCAAAATAAAATACAAATAAAAATCGACCATTTGAACGTGAACGAGCGCCATTCGAGCAAACGAACTCGGAATTCGACGAAACAAGTTTCTTTAGGACCATATCGTCAAATTATACTATTCCGTCCATTCGCATCTCGAACGGGGTTTGTATGTGAGCACAGGAGCGAATAAACGACGTTCGAAAACGCAATAGACATGAAATAAAATATCGTTAGTCAACGTCGCTCGTCACGTCAACTTAAAATCTATTTTTTCTACTCTATATATACTCCCTACATCAGAAATTCCAGCCAAGACTTCATCTCCTTTCATCAATTTTGCAAATAAGTCCTCAAACACAAATCAATTTATATTTTCCAATCCATGATGAATTCGTGGGGGGTTCCAAAGCGAAAGTGGTAGATCGAGGTCTTGTCTAGCTACTGTAAAAAGTTGGGTGAGTTTTGTTGACTGTGGTGGCCGGAATTGTCTTCTAACCGACGAAAATCAGTTTCGTTCTTTTCAGAAATTGAAGAGATAGGGTTGATTTGGAGGGACGTGACCTTGGGGGTTTTGTAGAGGAGAGATAAGGCTTTCAAATGGCTGTGGTCTCAGGTTCTTCAATTGACGGTGGTCGGAGAAATCAAGAGATGAACTGAGGTGATATTTTTGGGTGTAGTTTTTGAAGTAACGAACGGATTTGGCCAAATTGGCGGAGCTGGAGGGACTGTTGACATCGTGGTCTGAGGGGAAAAGGTGGCTAGGAGGGAGGCTCGTCGATTGGAGGTGGTACGGTGGTCTGAAATCACCTGTGGTGGCGGGGTTTTGGCCACGAACGAAATTGGGGGAGATGGCTTTTCCGGCGAGATGACGGCGAGGTGGGGAGTCTAGCGTGGGGGCGTGGCGGCTGCCCTCACTGGCGGTTCTGACGAAGTTCTCAGGTGGGTCCTCGGTCGTCTGTAGCATGGCCGGCGAGGTGAAGATTGGGGTGGAGTTGGGTTTGACGAAGGGATGTATCAAAGAAAGGGAAAGAAGTCGGGCACGAGTTTGGGAACCCAAAGAAAACGCGTTTCCTCTTTAGCTGATGCTAACGTGGAGTAATCATGGGCCAATAACGGTTAGTTGTTTAATTAAGGTAAGATTAGTTTTTATAATTAATAATTAAATTAGTTTATAAATTGTTTGTTAACGGATTTCAGCGAAACTGGATCCGTTGGGATCGTAGGGATGAGGCCCAGACGATGGCACTGACAAGGCTCTGATCTGACGCAGTTGAAATTTCAGCAAATTTTGAACGCTCGACTCAAATTAGATGCAACAAACGCACCAACCGTCAACCAGAATAAACACTGGTGAGTTAATTCTCACACCTTCTGGAGTCCTGTGATGTGGTAAATCCATAGAAAAATATAATCTACAATTTACAGTATAAATTGGTTGATTGGATGCGATGGATGCAAATTGATTATTATGGTTTGATTGGATGTAGTTATTTATATTCCGTCATTTATTTAATTCGTATATTTTTATCAACTGATATCTGTGATGCAGAGAAGGACAGGTTGGAGGGATCCGACCGGATTCCTCAAATAAACTGTATTTTTGTTTATTGTGCATATATATGAATTGTCCACCCCGACTGACACCAAAACCTGTCTGTATGTTGATGGTTGAGTAAATATTCACCTGTGTTGTGTTTAAAATCAACCGACAGTGTTGATTGGGTAATTGGCAGTAAATGGCCTAAAATGTGTTGTTTCTGACGTCAGTTGATCATTCGGTGAATTGACGCAGTTGAAATTATAAATTCTTTTATAACTGAATTAAAGTTCTTCAATTATTTTATGTAAATATTTAGATTTTGAAATTTACAAATATATGTTTTAAATCAAGATTATATAAGAAATTATATAAGTGGTTTATACAGGATTTAAGAGCTAGAAAGGCAAAGAAATCACCTGTGGGGTGGTAAAGTAGAATAACGGTATCTTTATACAATTAAATAGTAATTTTAAATCAATTAAGTTATTTGATTAAATTAAGAAGGGGAAATGACAAACGAAATCAGTTAATAGTTAACTGATATGTACGATTGGTAAAATCCACCGTTTTCGAGCAAAATGGACTAAGGAATAAATATTGATTTAAATATTCGTTAAGGTTTAGCGAATAGTGTTAAATATTAGTTAATCTTCGATTAACTATAATATAAAGAAATTATTGAATTGGTTATTGTTAATAACCTTAATTATTATTGAATAAGCTTGTAGAAAATGATAATAATCCTATTTTTGATTAAGGTCAAAGTTAACTATATTTTAATATAGTTAGTGTTAAAGCCAATTATTCTTTTATTTAAAAATGATTTAAAATAATGATTTCAATTTGAAGCCAAGTAAGAAATAATTAGGCGGCGATAAGCTCGATTAAGAGATTTTAAAGTGATTTATGACCCAGTGTTCAACAAACATGGTAAATGAAATTTGTAAGTGAGTGTGAAGACTTAAATAAGATTTTTTACTTAATGTTTCAAATTAAGTAAGGCGAATTCGAATTGGAATGATACTTTAAAGAAATTAAGTGACGAGATATTCGAACAAAGGTTTTAAAAGTAAGGAATGGTTTATAAAACCAGTTTTAAAAATCAAAGTGGTAAACGAGATTTTAGTATCGATGTTAAAGTGACAAACTATTATTATTCTGAGTTAAGAACGTTGTAGATCAAGGTCTGAGAGGTAACTAAAATACCCCAACTTGGTTGACTTCACTATTATCGAGGAGTGGTATTAGTTGGGAACGAGAGAAGGTGTTGAGAATTGGTTTTACCCTACACGAGGAATATCGAACTCTAATGCAAGGTTTTGGGAAATAAATAATATTGCAATATTAGTTTTCAAAAGAAATAAGAATATTGATTTCAAATTTTATTGAACATTTTCTATTCAATTAGAGTTGATCGAATATAGTATTTGAAATAGAGTTAGTCAAACATAGTTATTCAGGAAGAGTTGCCATTGCGTACGACTGCTAGCGTAATTCGCAGGGCTGCAGATAGCCTACAGCGGTCAGATGTTTCCTGAGGGAATCAGGCGTAACCATTGTGATCGCTGTGATCTAGAGTCAAGCGAATGGAGTAAGTCGAATATTAGTTAGTCGATAGGAGTAATCAAGTCAAGTTAGTCCAGTTGAGTTAAATAAGTCAAGTTAGTCAATTTAGAGTTAATCGATCAAAGTAAGCCAGTCAGAGTTAATCAGAGGAAATTTGGCTTATATCATTAAGTATATACATATATGGATATCGTGAGTTGCTTGAATATAAGAAAAAGGAAAAATGGTTTTAAAGAAATATATCAATATTCCCGACGGAAATGGAAAGATGGGTAGGGATATATATATATATATATATATACGTACTCAAAATCATATAAACAGTTCTGTTATAATAAAATAAGGTTAAATCAAATGTTTTGAATGCATTGGAAGATTTAAAGGTTTATTAACTATTGAGTTAAATATATTTTAAAAGAAGCCAAGTTAGGTCAAGTGTTGAATCAGCAAACTCATGTTATTTACACAATTGTTATTTGATAGTTAAAACACCGACTATCAAACCAGACCAATACGATTGTTGGTACGGAAAGACCGGGATCGAATTTATATTCGAAAACCATTCCGACCAGCAAATACGTGAAGTCGTCGACTGAAGACAGAGCAAGTGAAGGCCGGGGATCTTCATAAGCGGAAGGATTACTTGATGAATATTCTCTGTGTTGCAACGCCGAGGTATTCTGATGTGATTCGGTCGTGGTTGAGATTTTGCGGTTTGCAAGGACTACTCGCTACTGATCCTTGGGGTGATTCCTATATGAGATGCAGTAGGAGAGTACATTCGGTTCATCCTGTTCCTGGATGACTTGTATGGACGGATGTCTGACAGAGTATTTCCAAAGGAATTACATGCGTTGATTTCTCCAAACGTACCATAGTTGATGGCGGAGAAGTGGTTATTCTCTAGCCAAATAAACTAGAGTATTTTTGTGGACATCAATCAGTGTGATCTGGCGGATCTGACGATGTGGCATTCAAAGTGAACGATGACCAGATGTTTTAAAGTTAAGTTCTGGCCTCAAGCCTCATCAACCGGGAAATGACAAAAATCGGGTAGGCAGCATGGCTATGTGGGTCGCTCCCATTAGGGTGTATGATCACCTATCTAGAGAAAATCCATTTGCTTCTTTACTCTATATTTCAATGCTGTCCCTTTTCGGGAGGCGGTTGCTGATTCCAACCGTCGGTGATATACATTCGATACACTCAAGGGAAATGAGTGGTCGGTCATGTGAGGGCCGGGTTGCAAGACGTTCTTGTTGAACCCAGTGTATTCGCCTCCAGAGATACACATGCGGAAGGTGGTCCCATACCTTGTCAAGTTGGAATCCAATCTCCAATAAGCACACGCGGTTTTCGATTGTATAATATATATGTGGAGCGTGAGATGCAAGCGTTCCACTAGATTGTTATTTTCTTGTATTTAGACACTATGATAATATCCGATCAAAGTATGATTTCAAAAATGGTTTGGGTTATAGTAAGGTAAAAACCGTCTGTGTTTATGTGTGGGCTGGTCTTACTATTATCCTTTGATTTTAGAAAAGATTTTCCAAAGTTAAACAAAGTGTGTGCTTTGTGAATTTATCACTGATAGTATTCCAGACTAACCCGGTGTATTTTGCTTTGCTTCAAATGTGCTCGGGTCAGACCGAGTGTATTTACAGGTTATATTCGCTTGGAGTTTCAGGAGCTAGAAGCAGGAAGCTTCACCGCTAGTTATATAAAGTATTTTTCCGCTGTGTTTGATGTATGTTGTACTCTAATAATTGGTCTGTATATAAAGTTCTTTTGTATAAAGGTATTTTATATTATATTTTATACGTTCCACTAAGAGATTCTGATGTGTTCTTCTTCTTTCTTCTATTCTAATATTTCTGTCTTTCTTTTCTCACCCTCTAAATTCTTCCTAATAACATCCAGTGTTTTCGATGCTTGAATAGTCGACATGGTGGTTTTATGTCAATTTTCGGGGTCGAAAATCCTTGGGTCGTTACAGTTCTTAGACCCAATGGAGTTAAGAAAATCAGAAACTAACTGGAGAATAGTTAAGTCGAATGGTTTCCTGGGTATTGATCTGATGTTGGTTTCGGCCTTCGGGGTTAATACTTAGGGAATTGTTCACTTGCTAATTTATGGTTAAAGGCTAATGGAATGGAATGTGATTTTGGGTTTATCGTGAACCGTGTTTTAAATGACATTGGTTCTTTAACCTAGTTAAAGGCAGGATATGATTTCCCAAGTTAAGAATCATTAATATTGATTTTTGGGAAGATTAAAACCAAGTGGAGTTTTAATGAACCTTTAATTAGATTGAAATGATCAAGAATGGAGTATCATCAGTTTTGCTCCAGGCGATAGTTAAATCTTTAATTAGATTTGAACGTGAAATGATAATTGAATTTACCAATAACACCGTGGTGTTAGATATGAAGTATTACCAGTTTTACTTCATGGGATGAATAAGTTGGGTTTGGGAAATTAAAACAAATGATTACTTCGGTAAGGTTCGTTAATCCCGACTAGTTTGGATAAACATAATTTGGTTTGAATTGATATCCAAAGGAAGATTAAAGAATAAATTTAAAGAATTTATCTTTGATAAAATTAATGGGAACCTTCCCAAAGTATATGAATATTTAGATAAAAAAATATTCTGGATTGGAATGAGGCGTATGTTGTGTTTTTATAGCACTTTGTTTATTATATACGCGAGTTATTCAGAAAAACCGGGTTTATCCCATTCTGAATAATTGATTTGACGATGTGTCGAGGATGAAGACCGGGTTTATCCCATTCTGAATAATTTTAGGCCATTTACATCCCAGACTAGCATATCGTTTACGGTATTTTTAATCCACTTTGTGTGGACTGGCCCTGACGATCCAAGGGCCCACCTGAGTCTGGGTCCTGAGGTTCGGGCTAGATAGTCTCAAAGAGGTAAGGATGATCACTTGCCTTAGTTCACAGATGGAATCCAACTTCCAATACGACATTTCGGTTTTAGTTGTAATCCTATATATGGTGACATAGTGGGATGAGGCACTTATGCCATCTATGATTGATACTTATGATTGAATTTGTTTTGACACTATACACTTATAGTAGTAATAAAATATAAATTTTCAAGTATCAAGCATTATTGGCTATTATAAGGTAAAAAATCTATCCTCCGGCTTGCGTTGCATTGTGTAATGGGACCTGAGTCTTATAATAGCTTCATTGTTCTTTATTTAGCATTACACTGTTTGTTTTATGCACTGGTGTTCTTGGGAGGAAACCCGTTCCATGTTATACGGCGTGGTCCCTTGATTTACTGAACTTTAAAATAAAGATTAATAATTGTTTTTAGTTCTCACACCAGTCACATGACTTACCTGGAGTTTATTGTTTTAACCTAAACTCTGGGAGCCCCTATTTACTACACGGGCAGCTAGTAGTTGGGTTTTTGCAGATATATATTCACAGGATCCTGATTTATAGCTGGAACTATACTCGGAAAGCTCTGTATCCGTGTATTTCTGTCAGTTGTGTTTTGTATTATTTTTCCGCTGCATTGTAATTTGTAAATCTCTGATATTTGTCGAATGTATATTATTTGTTCATACTCTGTATATTCTTGTATTCCGATGAAATTGTTGTAATAAGCAATGAAATGTTCTTCTGTTTGTGTTCTGATTTGTCATGTTCTCAAAGTAATCCGGGCTTTCCTTCACGGGGAAGTTCGGGTCGTTATAGCACCCTAAGGTCCTGGATCCAGCCCATACTTTTAGTCGTCCATGTCACCCAATTTTTAGCCACATACTAAATCATTTCATATCCCGAAGTAGGGAAAATCATTTCACAACATAATAATCACAAGTAATTTCCAAAATATAGTACTTTACATTAGCAGTTCACACATATGATCAGTCATTATTAATCACATAACCTTTGAGCTCGTACGTCTCAAAGAAGGGTGTTAAGCAAGTGAATAAATTCTCCTCCACCAAATAGATACATCATTAATAGCAACTAATCGAATATGTGATGAACTACATTGTAAAACCATAATACATTCCCAAATCATTTCGAAATCATCGGGTTTAGCCCTCGAAATCCTTTCTGTTTTATAAAACATTTTTATAAAACATTCCTCGTCTAAAATCGAGAAAAACATTTCTTTTCATTTAAGAAAATATCATTTCAAAATCATTCATTAAATTTGAAATGAACTCAACATTGCTCAATACCTTATAGTCAAGTCGTGAAGTGTTTCACAAGGCGTTAGCAAAAAGATATTTCTACCCAACCCAATGCTAAATATAAAAGCATATTTTGCTCATAAACTGGTCGAGCACAATCCAAACAGTCAGTCAATCACAGTCAATATCAACAACCAAGTGTATTTGGTTCAATCACATTTCATGCTTTGGTAATTTAATTACCATCCATACATTCACAATCTAATTAAAGATTTATTCAAACTTCAATTGGTTTCAATCTCTAAAATCATTTCTTATTAATTGTTCAACTTTCTGGAAATTAATCCTACTTTAACTGGGTTAAAGAACCAATGCCATTTAAACGCAGTTCACGACAAACCCAAAATTGTAACACCCCGTGTATTCTATAACAGTGAAATTCACAAATTAAAGTATAATTAATTTCAAATCAAAGAATTAAGGGAAACGGGATACGCCATTGCGTTCATCTCGAAATTCTGCTTGGGATAGATCCGAGTTTGCGTAAAACGGACTCCGTATGAAGAAGATATGGCCTCCGGAAGTTTCAGAATTCAGTTTAAAATTCAAACAGACGAAAACAGCTCAGAAAACAAATTCAAAATTCGAAAAATCGGGCCAGATTGGCCAGGGTGGGAATTTTCCCGCCCAAGGCACCCAGGTCGACTGGGTAATCAACCTGGGCTACCCAGTTCGACTGGGTAGTCGACCTCGACCTGGCCCCTGAGCCAGGTCGAACCCAGCCCCCCCGGCTGGCCTGGTCTGCGCTTGGCCGAATTTCTGAGCCTTGCCTTGTCACTAGGGCTAGGTGTCAGCTCCTGATTGGTCTCTCCTTCAAACGAACGGCTAATATTAATCCAAGCTCCATCGACGGTTCTAATTAATTCACAAACTCTATAAAAAGGACCTAAGACTCCACCTAATTCATACAAATAAAAATGAGAATGAGACCGTCATGCTGCTGAGGAAAGACTAGGAGTAGCCGTCAAAATTGAGAGACGATTAGGAGACAATTCAAAAGATTAAAGCAATGACAACTAAATCAAAACAACGCCTACAACAAAGGATAGCATCTCCAAATTAAGAATTCAGATTCCTGAATTGAAGATTCGTCATACGTTGTAAGTAGAGTGCTATTCCGATATGAATGAATAATTGTGTTTTGATTTGTGTAAAATGAGAAATGGAATTGTACTTAATTTGTGGTGATAATAATTCATAATTATACGTTGCTATGATTCTAATTATGAATCGATTTGGGATATTGTGGTATAACGATGTTAGGCCTATTGGATATTTTCAAGTATGTGATTCATGTTGAAAGTTAACAACTATATGTTTGTGGTAGTTTATTTCAACACCTATTGGATAATTGCAAGTATATGATTCATGTTAACGACTATATGTTTGTGGTAGTTTATTTGAGATTCATGCAAGTATATGATTCACTATTATGCCAACAAGATGTATATTTTTTTTAATCACTTTTAGTATAGTTGGATCCATTTGGGTATTATGACTCATATGAATTTATGTTGGAATTGGCATCATGATTCAAGTGTAAAACCATACTTTTGTATTATTGACAAAAGTAAGCATCTTTGTGAACTTGTGTTGACTCTATGAACATGACTAAACTATGTTTGGTGTTATGCCTAATTGAAAACATGTTTTAAGCCTATGTTGTTATCAAAATCATATGATAATATATGTGACACATAATTAAGTTAGATCTACATTCAAATTGCAAGTTTACATGAATAGATTAAAAACCATGATTCATGTTTAGGTATGTTTATGCCATGATTATATGAATAGATTAAAAACCATGATTCATGTTTAGGTATGTTTATGCCATGATTATATGCTATTACAATGCAAGTTCACAAGTGCCTAATTCATGTTAATTAGATCGTTATGTTGCAAGTTCATGCGTTCACACTCCCCTTTTGATGTTACTTAGAATATATAAACACCATGTTCTAAGCCTCCCCCTTTTCATGTGGCTAAGTTGGGTTTAAATGTTAAACCCAACATATGTTATATTGTAGCGAACATATAAAACGGGGGTAATGACGTTTGGGTTAAAATATAAACATATGTGTTGGCATGTTTGACGCATGCCAACGACCTTGAAAATAATTAAGTGGTATAAATTAATTTTACCCAATAAAGATGAATTTGAATAATGGGCCGCAAATATTTACATATAAAAAGAAAAGAGACAAAATATGTAAATTTAGAAAATACAATGTGTTTAACCCGAGGTTGGATTGAGTTGTGATGTAAACCTGCCCGGAACCGCCCGACTGTCCAGTAGTCACAACAATACCTATCCAATGTGGGTGGTTAAACACGGAGCCCAATAAAGACCTGAGGTTAGACTGAGTTGTGGCGTTAGACTGCCCGGACCCAACCGGCAACAGGCAGCCACAACAATACCTGTCTAATGTGAGTGGTCGAGGCTTTAATAAGACAATTAAGGCTGAGTCAGGATTGATAGGATTAAGTAAATTGAATTAATACTTAATCAAAATGGAACATGCTAAACTATACAGACTGATTGGGGGTTAGGTTTACAAAACACTTAACCAACTTAGCATGTTGGCTAGAAGTAGAAAACCTAGTAGTGGGGGACCCTTTTCGGCAGTAACCCTACAAGGTGTATCAGGATACCCTGAACTAGGCAGGGTGGGGCACGATTACTGGGCTGACTGTAAGAGGTCAAATCGACGACGGTGGTGCAGCAGTGTAGGTTCTAACGGCGTGCGGGCGTGCACACACTCCGGCGCAGAAAAATAAGGCACTGGGCACCAGTAGTATACCTATGCATTCTAGAATTGTGTCGGGCCGCCACCATGGGACTTGATACACCCCACGGTGGGACCAGCATAGGTAGCTACAACATCGGGGGCCGTAAGACACATGTAACTATGTGAGTAGGAGCCGATCATTAGAAATGGATCACTTCACCCTGATTATGAGGTGCCTGTTGGGAACTAGTTTATATGGATGCAGAGATTAATATGGGGTACGATAGTATATTCGACTCTAGACAACTAAACTTAGTTTATAGTGCTTTCCCATTTCCAGTTTATACTTATCATGCCCAATTCTTTATTCATAGACTGAATAGTCCTAGACTTACTCAGGCTTATGTCTGACTCTACTTTTCTTTCGTTTCCCCCCAGGTCCACAGGGAGGGAATACCGCAGCTTGACCAGTTTTTACATCCAGCTTGAAGAGAAAGAATGTATTGCTTGGATCTCTTTCGTTTTGGACTATGGCTTTGGACAGCAATTATGGGACATATGCAGTTTACTTATGTTTTTATGCTTCTTTAAATAATGAAATCAAGACAGTTATGAAAATGTAATGTTTTTGGAAGTATTGTAAGACAATTATGACATGGTTTGTGTAACACGTATTTTGTTGAAATAAAAATTGCTGTGTTTTCCGCTGTTCAAAAATATGTGTATTTATATCTGTCTTGTGTATCTGTGACTTATACTTATAAACCTCCACCAAAATTAGGGCATTCCCTTTGAGAGTGACCCTAACAGAGGTGGGGTGTTTCACTTGGTATAAGAGCATAGGTTTACCAGACAAGATAAAAAGTTTTGAAAATTTATTTTCAAAAGAAAATTTAAAGAAGCATTTTTAAAGATAAAATGTTATTTTATTTTAAAAAGGAAAAGTCCCCCAAAGCCATAGGTACTATCTTTTATCCTTCATTTTGAATCTATCCTTTTTGTTTCAGCATGTCCGAAGAACTTAACTTGCCAGAGGGTATACCAATACCTGGTTGGTTTAGACGATTCTTAGAAGCAAGGGCCACTCAGCCATGTCCTACCGTTCCTCCTCCCCCAGCTGCAGGAAATCATCCAGCTGCAGCAGCACCTCTTCCTCCACCTCCTCCGCGGGATAATACTTATGCTAAGATATGTAAAGATTTTAAAGCTATGGGAGGAAAGGACTTTCATGGAACAGAGTCCTTCGTGGCAGCCAGGAATTGGCTAAAGGAAACCGAGGACTTATTCGTCATCTTTGAGGTAGAAGATAGGCAGAAGGTACAACTGGCAGTATGGCTACTTAAAGGCGAGGCTTCCTACTGTTGGGAAGTTACCAACGCAGAAAGACCAGTGGAAACATGGGAGGACTTTAGGGCAAGATTTGAGGCTAAATTTCTCTTAGAAGCTGAAAGGAGTCTTCAGTTGGAAAAATTCTTATTTCTCAAGCAAGCGAATATGACAGTCAAAGAGTATGTTAATCAGTTCGATCAGCTGGCTAGGTTCGGACTGGACCTAGTCAACACTCCACACAAGAAGGCTCTCCGCTTTGTCAAAGGATTGAATGAGCCATTACACAGTTTGGCCATGACCCATATACCCATGGGAGCTACGTATGAAAGGTTGGTGCAGATGGCATTGCTGAACGAAGAGGATAAGGGCAAGAAGAGACAAAGGCAGAAAGCTCTTAAGGGAAGAAAGAGGGTTTACAGCCTAAGAAGACAGACTTTAAGAAGGGCGGGAAAGACAACAAAGAGAAGAGGAACTGTAATTTCTATGGCAAAATGGGGCACTTAGTGAAAGATTGCCGGAAAAAGAAGGCCAAGATGAATGGTGGGTGCTTTTCTTGCGGTAAGACAGGCCACATGGCTAAGGATTGCCCAAAGAAACGAGGGCAGGGCAGAGGGCTGGATCCACCTCAAGGGCACAGGTTCATGTGCTAGAAGCGCCACCTCTGCAACAGCGAGGTATAAATACTTCTGTAGAAAGTGTAGTTTATCTTTATGATCACCCAATTCGCACTTTATTTGATTCTGGCGCATCACACTCCTTTATCTCATCTGCTTTAGTAGAATCTCTGCACCTAGAAACTAGTGTGGTAGAGGACCCCTTAATTGTTTCAAATCCAATCGGGGTCCCGGCTCATTTGTCTATGATCTATGTTGGATTGAAAATTTCTATTCTAAGCGTAGAATTTAGATGTAGTGCCTTTGTTTTGGGCTTCTCGGGATATGGTTTGATTTTGGGTATGGATTGGCTATCCAGTAATGGTGCCATCCTTGATTGTGAGAAAAGAGTGGTTAGGCTTCTGACCCAACTCGGTAACACTCTGGAAATTACTTGTAATCCCTCGCATGCGGTTATGCTTAGTTATCTTGAATCGCTAGATGCTTCTGTTGAAAGTTTGCAATCGGTTAGAGTGGTCCGGGAATATCCGGATGTCTTCGAAGAGGTGAAGGGCTTACCTCCGAAGCGGGAGATAGACTTCCGCATATATCTTGTAGATAATGCAAAGCCCGTTGCGTTGCCCGTTAGACACATGGCTCCGCGGGAAAGGAAAGAGCTCAGTAAACAGATTAAAGAGCTTCTAGAGAAGGGGTTCATTAGGACGAGTATTTCAGAATGGGGCGCTCCAGTGGTGTTCGCCACAAAGGCGGATGGTTCACTCCGTCTATGTGTTGACTATAGGGAGCTCAACAAGCTAACGAAAAAGAATAGGCACCCTCTCCCCAGAATTGACGATCTGTTTGATCAGCTTGTAGGAGCGTCTGTTTTCTCCCAACTCGATTTGGCGACCGGATTTCATCAGCTAAGGGTAGCTGATGATAGCATCGATAAGACAACATTCAGAACCCCATACGGCTTCTTTGAATGGCTTGTCATGCCTTTTGGCTTGACAAACGCACCCGCTTACTTCGTGGACCTAATGAGTAGGGTGTTCAGAGATTTCCTCAATAAGTTCGTAGTGGTCTTCGTAGACGATATCCTTATCTTCTCAAAGAGTGAAGAGGAACATGCTCAGCACCTAAGGGCAATCATGGAAACTCTACGAGTCCATCAGCTAAAAGCCAAATTCTCCAAGTGCCACTTTTGGAGAGAGGAAGTGAGGTTCCTTGGGCACATAGTATCCAAAGAAGGGTTAGCTGTGGACCCTGCTAAGGTAGTAGCGGTACAGGATTGGAAGACACCAAGGAATGCAACAGAAGTCCGAAGCTTCCTCGGGCTAGTAGGCTTCTATCGGAAATTCATCAGAGACTTTGCAAAAATATCAGCTCCACTCACAAGGCTGACAAAGAAGAATCTAGCGTTCAATTGGGACTTGGATTGCGAGTTTGCTTTCCAACGACTAAAAAGGGCTCTTACAACAACCCCAGTTCTGACGTTGCCAGATGGAAGCAAGATGTTCACAGTTTATACAGATGCATGTGGGACAGGACTAGGCGCTGTCTTAATGCAAGAAGGAAGGGTAATAGCTTATGGCGGAAGACAGTTGAAAGTGCATGAAAAGAACTACCTGACCCATGATCTTGAGTTAGCTGCCATCGTCTTTGCGCTTAAGTCTTGGCACCACTATCTCCTAGGTGAGAAGTTCGAACTTTACACTGACCATAAATCGTTGAAATATCTCTTCTCGCAGAAGGACCTTAACTTGAGGCAACAGAGATGGATGGAGTTTCTTGCCTCGTACGATTTCGAGGTCTCCTACACTCCGGGCAAAGGCAACGTGGTGGCAGACACGTTGAGCCGAAAGAAACTGACCCTAAGCCCGCTGTTTGTTGAAAGGCAAAGCCTAGAGTTTATAACCAGCTTTGACTTTAGGCCCTCCTCCGATTTTGTACCGGGCTTGCTAGCATCTCTCGAGGTACGCCCGACTCTTTTGGACTCAATAGGGACAGCACAATGCGAAGACCCACAGCTTGTGGAAACGATTGATAGGCTAATTAGGGGTGAGACTTCAAGTCACCTCAACAGATACTCCATCGACGATAAGGGTTGGCTAAGGCGAGACGGAAGACTATGCGTCCCACAGACAAGAGATTTAGTAAAGAAGGTTCTCGAGGAAGCACATCACTCCAAGATGACGATACATCCAGGCGGAGATAAAATGTACAATGACAAAAAGAGAACTTTCTTTTGGAGCGGCATGAAGAAGGACGTGGCAGATTTCGTTTCCAAGTGTATGGTTTGCCAACAGGTTAAGGCGGAGCAGAAGAAGCCTGGCGGTCTGCTCCATCCTCTAGAGGTCCCGCAGTGGAAGTGGGATAGCATCTCAATGGACTTCATTGATGGGCTGCCTAGGTCTAGAAGAGGCAACACTAGCATTTGGGTAATAGTGGATAGGCTTACTAAAAGCGCCCACTTTTTACCTGTCAAGAGTAAAAGAACTGCCTCATCCCTAGCATCTATTTATCTCAAGGAAATTGTTCAACTCCATGGAATACCCTCCAGCATTGTTAGTGACCGAGACCCTATCTTCATAAGTGAGTTTTGGCGGAGTCTGCAAGAAGCGGTAGGCACACAGTTATGCTTGAGCACAGCCTATCATCCCCAAACCGACGGCCAAACAGAAAGAGTGAACAGAGTTTTGGAGGACCTTTTAAGACGGTGCGTCCTTGACTTCGGAGGGACGTGGGAAGACCATCTTCCTTTGGTGGAATTTGCCTACAACAACAGCTACCAAGCCACCATCGGAATGGAGCCCTTCGAAGCTTTGTATGGAAGACCGTGCCGATCGCCCACTTGTTGGTGGGAGTCTACTGATAAGCTCATACTTGGGCCAGATATGATCCGAGAGACTTCAGAGAAAGTAGACTTGATACGAAGAAGGATGAAGACAGCCCAAGACAGACAGAAATCCTACGCCGACAAGAGGAGGACCGACCTTGAATTTGAGGTTGGAGACAGGGTTTTTCTTAAGGTATCTCCTCTAAGGAACGTTGTTCGTTTTGGATCCACAGGGAAGCTAGCACCAAGATTCGTAGGGCCGTTTCCTATTATCGAGAAAATTGGGAAAATGGCCTATAGATTAGAGCTTACCTGAAAAACTAGCCGGAGTTCACAACGTTTTTCATGTTTCGCACCCCTAAGAAAATGTCTACATGAATCCGCTGAAGTGGTAGAGCCAAACATCCTAGAAGAAGCTGAAGTGGAACGCGAAGCAACCGTGAGGAAAGTTCCAACACGCATCTTAGGAACTGAAGTGAAAAAGCTACGCAACCGCGAAGTCAAGCTCGTCAAAGTTCAGTGGAGCGACGCCGAGGAAGACGCGACTTGGGAAACTGAGGCTAGAATACGCGCAGCCTGCCCTTTTCTTTTCGAGGGTACATCTTTGATCTTTCTTTTTCCTTAAGTTGCGCTTTTATCTATCTTTTTAGGTATATCTCCTCGACCTTATCTTTTAGGTAGAAACCCTTTGGATGAAAACATGTAATTGAAACATGTTATGGATGATGGTTGCAAGTGGTTGCAAGTGATTGCTAGTGGTTGCTCGTGGTTGCATATACACACACAATTTAGGTTTTAGATCGGCTCAGTCACTTCATATTGCATATGCATATATGTATTTATATTCGTATATGGTTGAAGTTTAATGTGTTGTCATATGGATGTTGCATTTATATATGAATGATTGTGCACTCATGTAGAATCATGAATAGGAAAATTTGCATACATAATGGATTCATGACACTTACATAATTTGCATTAAGGAGGTCAACTGAATCAGTAGGCCGACTGATTTTGCATTAGATAAGTACATGTACACACACTTCGCATATGATCATGAAGCATTAGAAGTCTTTTAAGGACAATGGATGCTCATGTTTGATGGATGAGTAGATGGGACGTTTGGATGTTAGGATATACATTCTTCCTAAACTTGAAGATTTCGGGGACGAAATCTTTTTAAGTGGGGGAGAATGTAACGCCCCGTGTATTCTATAACAGTGAAATTCAAAAATTAAAGTATAATTAATTTCAAATCAAAGAATTAAGGGAAACGGGATACGCCATTGCGTTCGTCTCGGAATTCTTCTTGGGATAGAGTCTGAGTTTGCGTAAAACGGACTCCGTATGAAGAAGATATGGCCTCCGGAAGTTTCAGAATTCAGTTTAAAATTTAAACAGACGAAAACAGCTCAGAAAACAAATTCAAAATTCGAAAAATCGGGCCAGATTGGCCAGGGCGGGAATTTTCCCGCCCAAGGCACCTAGGTCGACTGGGTAGTCGACCTAGGCTACCCAGGTCGACTGGGTAGTCGACCTGGGGCACCCAGGTCGACTACCAAGTCGACACGGGGGTCGACTGGGGAGTCGACCTGGCCTCTGAGCCAGGTCGAACCCAGCCCCCCCTGGCTGGCCTGTGCTTGGCCGAATTTCTGAGCCTTGCCTTGTCACTAGGGCTAGGTGTCAGCTCCTGATTGGTCTCTCCTTCAAACGAACGACTAATATTAATCCAAGCTCCATCAACGGTTCTAATTAATTCACAAACTCTATAAAAAGGACCTAAGAATCCACCTAGTTCATACAAATAAAAATGAGAATGAGACCGTCATGCTGCCGAGGAAAGACTAGGAGTAGCCGTCAAAATTGAGAGATGATTAGGAGACAATTCAAAATCTTAAAGCAACGACAACTAAATCAAAACAACGCCTACAACAAAGGATAGCATCTCCAAATTCAGAATTCAGATTCCTGAATTGAAGATTCGTCATACGTTGTAAGTAGAGTGCTATTCCGATATGAATGAATAATTGTGTTTTGATTTGTGTAAAATGAGAAATGGAATTGTACTTAATTTGTGGTGATAATAATTCATAATTGTACGTTGCTATGATTCTAATTATGAATCGATTTGGGATATTGTGGTATAACGATGTTAGGCCTATTGGATATTTGCAAGTATGTGATTCATGTTGAAAGTTAACAACTATATGTTTGTGGTAGTTTATTTCAACACCTATTGGATAATTGCAAGTATATGATTCATGTTAACGACTATATGTTTGTGGTAGTTTATTTGAGATTCATGCAAGTATATGATTCACTATTATGCCAACATGATGTATATTTTTTTAATCACTTTTAGTATAGTTGGATCCATTTGGGTATTATGACTCATATGAATTTATGTTGGAATTGGCATCATGATTCAAGTGTAAAACCATACTTTTGTATTAGAGACAAAAATAAGCATCTTTGTGAACTTGTGTTGACTCTATGAACATGACTAAACTATGTTTGGTGTTATGCCTAATTGAAAACATGTTTTAGGCCTATGTTGTTATCAAAATCATATGATAATATATGTGACACATAATTAAGTTAGATTTACATTCAAATTGCAAGTTTACATGAATAGATTAAAAACCATGATTCATGTTTAGGTATGTTTATGCCATGATTATATGAATAGATTAAAAACCATGATTCATGTTTAGGTATGTTTATGCCATGATTATATGCTATTACAATGCAAGTTCACAAGTGCCTAATTCATGTTAATTAGATCGTTATGTTGCAAGTTCATGCGTTCACACTCCCCTTTTGATGTTACTTAGAATATATAAACACCATGTTCTAAGCCTCCCCTTTTTCATGTGGCTAAGTTGGGTTTAAATGTTAAACCCAACATATGTTATATTGTAGCGAATGTATAAAACGAGGGTAATGACGTTTGGGTTAAAATATAAACATATGTGTTGGCATGTTTGACGCATGCCAACGACCTTGAAAACAATTAAGCGGTATAAATTAATTTTACCCAATAAAGATGAATTTGAATAATGGGCCGCAAATATTTACATATAAAAAGAAAAGAGACAAAATATGTAAATTTAGAAAATACGATGTTTTTAACCCGAGGTTGGATTGAGTTGTGATGTAAACCTACCCGGAACCGCCCGGCTGTCTAGTAGTCACAACAATACCTATCCAATGTGGGTGGTTAAACACGGAGCCCAATAAAGACCCGAGGTTAGACTGAGTTGTGGCGTAAGACTGCCCGGACCCAACCGGCAACAGGCAGCCACAACAATACCTGTCTAATGTGAGTGGTCGAGGCTTTAATAAGACAATTAAGGCTGAGTCAGGATTGATAGGATTAAGTAAATTGAATTAATACTTAATCAAAATGGAACATGCTAAACTATACAGACTGATTGGGGGTTAGGTTTACAAAACACTTAACCAACTTAGCATGTTGGCTAGAAATAGAAAACCTAGTAGCGGGGGACCCTTTTCGGCAGTAACCCTACAAGGTGTATCAGGATACCCTGAACTAGGCAGGGTGGGGCACGATTACTGGGATGACTGTAAGAGGTCAAATCGACGGCGGTGGTGCAGCAGTGTAGGTTCTAACGGGGTGCGGGCGTGCACACACTCCGGCGCAGAAAAATAAGGCACTGGGCACCAGTAGTATATCTGTGCATTCTAGAATTGTGTCGGGCCGCCACCATGGGACTTGATACACCCCACGTTGGGACCAACATAGGTAGCTACAACATCGGGAGCCGTAAGACACATGTAACTATGCGAGTAGGAGCCGATCATTAGAAATGGATCACTTCACCCTGATTATGGGGTGCCTGTTGGGAACTAGTTTATATGGATGCAGAGATTAATATGGGGTACGATAGTATATTCGACTCTAGACAACTTAACTTAGTTTATAGTGCTTTCCCATTTCCAGTTTATACTTATCATACCCAATTCTTTATTCATAGACTGAATAGTCCTAGACTTACTCAGGCTTATGTCTGACTCTACTTTTCTTTCGTCTTCTTTTCTTTCGTTCCCCCCCAGGTCCACAGGGAGGGAATACCGCAGCTTGACCAATTTTTACATCTAGCTTGAAGAGAAAGAATGTATTGCTTGGATCTCTTTCGTTTTGGACTATGGCTTTGGACAACAATTATGGGACATATGCAGTTTACTTATGTTTTTATGCTTCTTTAAATAATGAAATCAAGACAGTTATGAAAATGTAATGTTTTTGGAAGTATTGTAAGACAATTATGACATGGTTTGTGTAACACGTATTTTGTTGAAATAAAAATTGTTGTTGTTTTCCGCTGTTCCAAAATATGGGTATTTATATCTGTCTTGTGTATTTGTGACTTATACTTATAAACCTTCACCAAAATTAGGGCATTCCCTTTGAGAGTGACCCTAACGGAGGTGGGGTGTTTCAAAAATCCAATTCAATATTAAATATAAGGCTTAGAATAGAAATTATATCGGCTTATATTCAATATCAAATTCTGAAACCAACGGATATCGTATTGGAATAACGATATCAATATCTTCTAAATTCCCACAACAATATCCGTATAGTCACGGAATCCAATATCGAAATATTTCAAAGATTATTTCTACTCGAAGCCATTCCAATTTATATATTGGAAATTTCTGGTTATATTAAAACCCTTTCCAAATCCAATTTATTTATTTAAAAATTATTGGATTTCAAATCTGGTTAATAACTTGTTCATTTTGATAAAAATATATTTTTATCTTTACAAACATGGAATTTTTCGTCTAAATTCTTTCCAAATCATTTATTATGATTTTACAAAAATTATTAATATTTTTAATAATTTTATCAAGGCCCTTTAAGTCGATTTCCATAAACGGTCATCGAATTGCATTTACAGTGACCTTTTCCAAATTTGATTTGGACATAATTCCAAATCCAACCGTTAGATTTCAAATCTCTTATATTCGTTAGAAATCTCTTTTCGATACGAACCCAACAGTTCTGGTTTTAAGAGATTCCGACGGTCGGATCTCCCGTAATGTCAATTTGTAGTCAATGGCCGAAATTCGCGAACGGTCGTGGCGCGACGCGTTCTAGTTAGGCCAGTAAATATATATTATATATATTTCGTTGATTTCCATTCAAAACATATTTTATAAATTGTTTATAAATTCGTTTTAAAAATGATTCCAACTTCCATTTCAATTTTTAATGAAAATTGAATATTCCATTACATGATAATTTTATACATCTCATATATATATGTTAAAAATAATAATTTCAACAAACCAATATTTATTTCATTCACACTTCATATATATATTATTCACATTTCATATATATATCGTTCACATTTCATATATATATATTTTTCACACTTCATATATATATATATCATCTTCATTTCATATATATATATATATATTATTTACATTTCATATATATATATATTATTCACGCTTCATATATATATTTTTCACACTATATATATATTATTTACATTTCATATATATATTATTTTCATTTCATATATATATATATATATATTACTCACACTTCATATATATATTTTTCACATTTCATATATATATTATTTTCATTTCATATATATATTATTTTCATTTCATATATATATATATATATTTCACATTTCATATATATATTATTTTCATTTCATATATATATATATATATTATTTCCATTTCATATATATATATATATATATTATTTTTCGTTTCATACATATATTATATATTTTCATTTCATATATATATTATTTCCATTTCATATATATATATATATATATTATTTTTCATTTCATATATATATTATTTTCACCATGCATATATATATATATATATATAATTTTCACATCGTATATATATATATAATTTTCACATTGCAAATATATATTTTATTCACGCCGCATATATATATATATAATTTTCACATCGTGTGTGTATATATATATTATTCACAACACAATAGAGTCAATTATGGTTTGTACAAAAAATAGTGTCAGGTACTACTAAGTGTAACACCCCACGTCCATTAATGTCACTCACAAAGGGAATGCATTAACTTCTATGGAGCGTTTTAAGTAAGTATAGAACAGAAACTTAACAACAAGACAGATATAAACAGTTCTTGAAAATTAAAACTTTATTTCATTGCAGCGGATAAACCCATATGTTTGATTACATCATCAAAAACCAGAGTCAAAGTACATAATATCCATCTTGACTACCAAAAGTACATAAATTGAAAGACATAATCCCCAATACAAAATAGCCATAAATAAAAGAGAAGCTGAACTTTACTTCAGCGATCCAAGCAATCTTCTAAAAGCAGTCCAAAATCAAGCTCCACTGGTGCTAGTTCCAACCTGAGCACCTGGGGAAAGGGGGGGGGGGGAAGGGAGAAAAGAGGAGGAAACAAAGGGGGTCAGACATAAAGTCTGGCGAGTGCGATAACTTTAACAATATAATTAACAAAGTAACTAGGCTAAGGCATAAGTTGGAAAATAAGGAACTGACCATGAACCATTGAGTATGACAGAGTAAATAAGGAAACAAGATGAACAACGATATCGTTAAAGCGCACCTAACCCACTGTAAGATAATTACTAAACTACACCAACACTATGAGATAATTGCTATACTGCACCATCACTAGTCACCCTAAGGCTGATCCCGCCTACAGACTTAATAATGATATTGGTAGTTTCGTGTACCCCTAGCTGCCTTCATAGGTGCCGCCTGCCTCTATCTCCACTAGGTGTACCCACTACCCCCAAGCGATCGGCTCCCTAACTCGTAGATACCCGTGTTGGCCCACAGTGGGGTGTATCATTCCCCAAAGTGGCAACCCGATACCACCAATGATGCACGGCTTATACCTACACGATGCAACAACGTCTTACCTACCAGCCCGGGTCCACACACGCATATGAACCCATTGGACTTGCGTTGCCACCGCTAACCCGGTTTGGCCTCTTACAGTCAAGCCCAGTATGCGTGTCCCGTCCTCGACTTGGGTCGAGCCCACAAAGATACGTATGGGTTACTGGTTGAAACGGGCCCCCATTACTTGACACAAGCTATCCACCTAAGCTTGGTCCTCTCTAGTACAACCCACTTAACCCACTTCTTATTCATGTTTCAATTACTATAACAACCCGAATTCTAATAACGTGTTAAGACAAGAATCGAGGCAGAATTAAATTTGAAAATAAGAATAAAGAGAAATGGGTTGCGCCGTTGCGTTCGTCTCGGAATTCTGGTTGGAAACGAGTCCGAAATTTCGTAAATCGGAGTCCGTATGACCGAGATATGGCCTCTAGAAGTTTAACGAAAAATCAGAAAACGAAAACAGATTTTCAAATTTCGAATTTAGCCCCAAACAGACTGGGCGGGAAAATTTCCCGCTCAGCCCCAGGTCGATTGGGGAGTCGACCCCCCAGGGACCAGGTCGACTGGGCAGTCGACCTGGGTGTCGACCTGGGGGTCGACCTCCTTGGTCGGACCAGGTTGGCCTGGTGCACCTGCTTGCTCCTTTGGGTCTGTTCTGTTGGCCTGTGACGAGAATGGATGGTTCAGATCTAAACTAGGGTAATCTAAGGGCCTAAACTAGTCCTAACTTCTATAAAAACACCCTAAGACCTAGCATAATTCACTACAAACCATCCTAACAACAAAGTGTTGCCCAAATGTCTCTTGATCATGGCCTCCATCTTCAGCTTCAAGGGTTTAAGCATGCAAACTAGATTCAAGTCAAAGGAGCAAGCTTTCTACATCAAATCAAGGAAGTAGAGCATCATCTCAACACCGTTCTATGACAAATGCTTGCTCATAAATCTCTAGCCACGCTTTGTAAGTTCTAGCTACTTTTAGATCTAAACGGTAGTTCTAATGTTGACATGGAATAAAATGAGATGAAACCTAAGTATGTTAGTCTATGTGAATCTAGTCTTGCCTCTCTCTTGAACCTATGACTTTGGGCTATTTCTTAGTGATTAAATCATGCCACTCATGTTGTGTTTGACCTAGTTTATCATGCAAGATTGAATCTTGACTTGTGGAATGTTGGCATGAACCCTTAGAACAATTTGACTTGTGGAACATTCATATGAACTTGACTTGGGGCTTATGCATGTAAAAGAACCTAAACCCCTCATGACCATTTACATGCCTATGATGATGAACCTAGTGTTATGCTATCATACATGTTTGAGGCCAATCCCTTTATGCTATCATACATGTTTGAGGCCAATCCCTTTATGCTATCATACATGCTTGAGGCCAATATGTTGTCATATTATTCCTACTGTGTTGACTCGCTTTCACTTGCGTTGGGAATACGCCTTGGGTAGTTTAGGCAAATTTGAGATGGGCTATGAAACTTAACATGAATTAAGTAATGGGACAATGGGCATAAGTGGAAAACGTGGACTTTGTCGTGACCTAAATTTGACATGAACATGACAAGTAGGAAAACATGAAAGTGGCCAACTCGAGGTTGGGTTGAGTTTGTAGCATAAATCTGCCCGGAACCGCATGGCAAATCCAATAGCTACAGACAATAAGACCCAATGTGAGTAGTTGGTCATATCGCGCTTAAAACCCGAGGTTAGACTAGGTTGTGGTGTAAAGCTGCCCGGACCCGCCCGGCGTAACCAGTAACCACAACAAAGTCTAATGTGAGAGGTTGGGGGTGCATTAAGTTACTTAATGCCACATGATAAGGTTAAGTTAGTTTGACTAATGGCACTTAACCGATATGACATGAATGGGTAGGTTAAGTAAGACCGGACTTGATTACTTAAAGACACTTAACCATATAACACGATTAGCAGATGGGTTAGTTTAACCTAAATGGGTTGATAACACCCGAGTGGGATAACGCGATGCGTGGTAGGGTTAAGTAAACCCACAAGAATGATACTTAACCATTATAAATACGACTAGTGGATGGGGTTAAGTTAACCTACACTTAACCAATCCGACTCGGTAATTTGATGGGGTTAAGATTAACTTACACTTAACCAATCTGACTTGATGATTTGATTGGGTTAAGTCACGAACCTCTTAAATATGCTTAACCAATCCGACTCGATAATTTAATGGGGTTAAGTTAACCTATACTTAACCAATCCGACTCGATAATTTAATGGGGTTAAGTTAACCTACACTTAACCAATTTTACTTGAAAATTTGATGAAGTTAAGACAACCTATACTTAACCAATCTGACGCGGTAGCTTGATGAGGTTAAGATAACCTATACTTAACCAATCTGACACGGTAATTTGATAGGGTTAAGTTAACCTACACTTAACCAATCTGACACGATAATCTAGGGTTAAGTCATGAACTTCTTGATATACTTAACCAACTTGATACATGGTTTGTAGGGCTAAGTCTTGAACTTGAATACTTAGCCAATTTTGACATGATTCGTAGACGGGGTAAGTCATGAACTCGAATGACAACACTTAACCCATTAGACGAAACCCTAGTTCAGGGGACTAAGTGGAAAATCGTAGTTAATAAGGATAACGGGAAGGGAAACTAAGTGATAAACCTTAGTTAAGGATAACTAAGTAATAATTCTTAGTCAAGAGAATTGGGTTCACAAATAGATGAGTAACCTGATACGGTAGGTCATCGTTTAAACAAACACACGAGGAGGAGCGAATGTTTATCTGACTTAGATAAAGGCTCCAATGAATTGGGTGACGAAGCGGTAGCTTCGGGGGACGTGAGTGTACTCTTGGTATCCCTCTGTGAGGTTGCAGATGATCCGCCTGGGCTCACAGAGGTTAAGGTCTGCGTTAGAAGAACCAAGGGTATGCCTTGGTTGCTGTGCGAGCAACCTAAAGACTGGGGTGGATTAGCGTGGAGTCGGAGATACTTAGTTTAGCCCTGTGATAGCACGTCGTCGACTACCTACCATCTTTAGTCAATCGTGTACGTATGCGGAAAGGCAGAGAACTCCCAACAGACCATATACTTGCTATCTAGTTATGGGTGAGGTTGGCCAAATAGGAAAGTGGGGGCATGGATGGCCGGAGTATAGTTCTCGTGCATGATTTTCTTGTATTGCCTTTCAGTAGTTGAGGGAGGGGTCACGTGGGACCATAACCACCGGTAGAAAAACAGACCTTGATATCTGCATCGGCAGATAACCTAAATCTCCCGACCGAGTCCTGTATTTCTTGATTAGCCCTGTCACGGGACTCGGATGGCACATTGAGATACATGTGCATCTAGACATGGAAAAACGATTCACGATACATACGTGGGAAAAAGAGCGTGGTTGACGGGTAGCGTAATCCCTACCAGTCCTAGGTGGCTTAAACCCAAACCGAGTTACGAAAACGTTTATTAGGTAGCGTAATCCGTAGTGGTCCTAGGTGGCATAAATCCTAGCCGAACATTCGAGAATTCATGGTAAGAAAATACAGCTAGATCAATGGTGACAGTCCAAACGATTTCAAGGATAATGGAACTACGTTGAAGTAGTATAGAACTACGTGAGGAAGCCCGTAGGATTTACGACAAAGGACTAAACATATACATGGAAAGAAACATACGAGTTGGGAAAACCTACATTAGGTTGACATGGACCATTTCATGACATTGGGCAAGGGACATTTTGTAGCTAACACATGACACGGGTTGGGATACTAGTACGGAAGGTGCAGGGCAAATATACTTGATAGAACCTTGGGGTGTTATACTCGATAGAACCTTGGGATGTTATACTCGATAGAACCTTGGGATGTAATACTTGATTCATAGTGACCGTAGTTTATCTTGATACAGTAGTTCATCCTGTTACATTGGTTTAGCTTATCTATCTTGTCATCATCCTTATGCTTACTTTCAGTTTATGCACGTCATGTTACCTTTACCTATTTTTATGCTGGAAGTAGATAGGACTTACCAGTCTTTATGACTGACCCCGTTTTCTTTCGCCTCTTTGTCTTCCGTTCCCCCCCAGGTTTTCAGGGAGGAAATACTGTTATTTAGCTCGGACTTCTTCTGCTTCAAGGTCATCACGTATGGCTTGGATTTTTCTTGGCTATGGCTGCTTTACCGTTTTACTTGGGGAATGTTTTATGACTGTGGTTTTATGCTTCTTTAACTATTGCAAGACAGGTTTTCAATGTAATGGCTTTTAAAGGCATTTTGATGTAAAAGGCTTTAGACCTTATAATTTTATGAGGTAATGAAATTTGGTTTTTCTTCCGCTGTTTTATATGTTCTGTCTTGTAATATTTCTGTGCATGTTTACCTAGACAACGCCCCTCCAAAGCTAGTGCATTCTCTTGTGAGTGACCTGGCGGAGGTGGTGTGTTACATTTGGTATCAGAGCAGAAGGTTACCAGACTGGGCAAAAGTTTTAAAACCTTCTGAAAACTATTTGAAAACCGTTTACAAAGAAGCATTTTTCAAGGAAAGTTTTATTTTTAAAGGCTATTCCCCAAAGGCCATTAGCATTATCCTTTGTTTCCTTGATTGAATCTCTTTTCCTTTCTTTCCTCCACCTGTAGTCACAGTGGTTTGAACTGCGACTAATCCTTTTCTAACTACGTCAGTGTTTTCGGTACGATGGAGGTAGTTCTCGAGAGACCTGTTACCGCGTTATAAGAAAGGATAGTAAGAACAAGGATAAAGGATACAAGCTTAAGGACAAGCAACTTGTTGGTATGGCTTAATCCACAAAGGAGGAAAGGGGTGAATGATAAAACCCATGACAAGAGAGAGTATCTCTAGTAGGGTAAAAAGGGAAAGATAGTCAAGTATTATGAGACGAGGACAAGATCATCGAGAGGGCAATTGTATGCTCTCACTGTTAGCGTACCTAAGAAGGATGGTAACGTTTCTGTGAAAGGTTTAGCTTCTCTTCTCTATCATCCCGTCAGGACTTTGCTTTGATCACCGCATCATTTAAGTCTGCTTCGATAGTTGAGGCTCTGCACCTTCGTACTAGCATAGTAGAGGATCCCGTTTTTGTCTCAAATCTTGTTGAGGAATCGGTCCATTTATTCATGACTTGTTTGGATTTGAGGACGCCTATGACTTTTGGGAATAATGCTTATGCTTTTAAGCTATGGGTTGAATTCTAGGAATGGAGTGGTTATCCAGTAAGGGTGCCATTCTCGGTTCTGAAAGGAGGGTAGTTAGGCTTTTGACTTGCCTCGGTAATGCCCTCGAAGTATCGTGTAACCTTTAGGGTTCTGTCATGATTGGTTACCTAGAACCTCTTGATGCATTTGTTGGTAATCCGTTCGAGTAGAGTTCGCCACTAAGGAGGATGGTTCATTTCGCTTGTGCATGAGTTATGGAAATCACTCTAGTAAGTACACTTGGTAACATGGTTGGAATCTATTTGTTTTCAAGAGATAAGTTCTTCTGCGTGGAATGCCGTAGAGCGAGTAAACGAGATCCATGATTCACTAGTGAATTTTGGAGAGCCTACATGAAACCATGAGTGCACGGATATGGTTGAGCCAAGTATACTAGAGGGAGAATAAGTAAAAGTGGAACGAGAGGCGACAATGAAGTGAGTTCCAGCTCATATTTGGAAATAGGAGTTAAGAGGCCACGAAATCATGAAGTTAAAGATGGTCAAAGCACAATGGAATTAAGCTCAAGGAAATGCGACTTAGAAGATTGAAGATAAGATATGCGCATCATATCTCTTTTTAAGAGTATATTCTTGATCCCTGTTTTCCTGTAGAGCTTACCCGCATGCTATCTTTTATGCATATCCTCTCGGTCCTATTCTCAATCTTATTTCTGTTGCAAACTCCATAGGGGGCATGACTCATCGGTTAATAATACATGTCAGGGTTTGAAGGTGTCTGTTAGGTTGACTAAACCTTTTGGGCTTTATAGGATATGGGTTGGGTTTAGAAAGGGATTTCTTGTAATCCAAAAGGAGTTTATCTTGCTTATCTTCTCGGTCCTATCTTGAGGACCTTAGGTAGAACCCTGTGGATGTAAACATGTATTTGAAAACATGTTATGATTGATATGGTTGCAAGTGGTTGCTCGTGGATGCGCAAATACACATTAGGCGCTAGATCGGCTCAGTCACATTTCATATTTCATATGTATACGTGTTTATACTTGTTTATGGATGAATTTGAATGTGTTATCATGTGAATATTGCATAGGGATGAATGGTTGTGCACACATATAGTGTTTATGTGACTAGGACTATTTGCATACATATGGATTCATGGCACTAAACATATTTTGCATTTAGAAGATCAATCAGGCCTGATCATTTGCATTAGATAAAGAACATATACACACACTTTCTGCATATGTTCATATGGTATTAGAAATCTTTTAAGTACAATGGTTGCTGGTGGATGATGTTTAGAGTAGATGGATGATAGATGGTAGGATACGTTCTTCCTAATTTGGAGATTTCGGGGACGAAATCCTTTAAGGTGGGGAGAATGTAACAACCCGAATTTTAATAACGTGTTAAGACAAGAATCGAGGCAGAATTAAATTTTAAAATAAGAATCAAGAGAAACGGGTTGCGCCGTTGCGTTCGTCTCGGAATTCTGGTTGGAAACGAGTCCGAAATTTCGTAAATCGGAGTCCGTATGACCGAGATATGGCCTCTAGAAGTTTCACGAAAAATCAGAAAACGAAAACAGATTTTCAAATTTCGAATTTAGCCCCAAACAGACTGGGCGGGAAAATTTCCCACCCAGCCCCAGGTCGATTGGGGAGTCGACTGGGGAGTCGACCCCCCAGGGACCAGGTCGATTGGGCAGTCGACCTAGGTGTCGACCTGGGGGTCGACCTCCTTGGTCGGGCCAGGTTCGCCTGGTGCACCTACTTGCTCCTTTGGGTCTTAACTGTTGGCCTGTGACGAGAATTGAGGGTTCAGATCTAAACTAGGGTAATCTAAGGGCCTAAACTAGTCCTAACTTCTATAAAAACACCCTAAGACCTAGCCTAATTCACTACAAACCATCCTAACAATGAAGTGCTGCCCAAATGTCTCTTGATCATGGCCTTCATCTTCAACTTCAAGGGCTTAAGCATGCAAACTAGATTCAATTCAAAGGAGCAAGCTTTCTACATCAAATCAAGGAAGTAGAGCATCATCTCAACACCGTTCTACGACAAATGCTTGCTCATATATCTCTAGCCACGCTTTGTAAGTTCTAGCTACTTTTAGATCTAAACGGTAGTTCTAATGTTGACATGGAATAAAATGAGATGAAACCTAAGTATTTTAGTCTATGTGAATCTAGTCTTGCCTCTCTCTTGAACCTATGACTTTGGGCTATTTCTTAGTGATTAAATCATGCCACTCATGTTGTGTTTGACCTAGTTTATCATGCAAGATTGAATCTTGACTTGTGGAATGTTGGCATGAACCCTTAGAACAATTTGACTTGTGGAACATTCATATGAACTTGACTTGGGGCTTATGCATGTAAAAGAACCTAAACCCCTCATGACCATTTACATGCCTATGATGATGAACCTAGTGTTAAGCTATCATACATGTTTGAGGCCAATCCCTTTATGCTATCATACATGTTTGAGGCCAATCCCTTTATGCTATCATACATGCTTGAGGCCAATATGTTGTCATATTATTCCTACTATGTTGACTCGCTTTCACTTGCGTTAGGAATACGCCTTGGGTAGTTTAGGCAAATTTGAGATGGGCTATGAAACTTAACATGAATTAAGTAATGGGACAATGGGCATAAGTGGAAAACGTGGACTTTGTCGTGACCTAAATTTGACATGAACATGACAAGTAGGAAAACATGAAAATGGCCAACTCGAGGTTGGGTTGAGTTTGTAGCATAAATCTGCCCGGAACCGCCCGGCAAATCCAGTAGCTACAGACAATAAGACCCAATGTGAGTAGTTGGTCATATCGCGCTTAAAACCCGAGGTTAGACTAGGTTGTGGTGTAAAGCTGCCCGGACCCGCCCGGCGTAACCAGTAACCACAACAAAGTCTAATGTAAGAGGTTGGGGTGCATTAATTTACTTAATGCCACATGATAAGGTTAAGTTAGTTTGACTAATGGCACTTAACCGATATGACATGAATGGGTAGGTTAAGTAAGACCGGACTTGATTACTTAAAGACACTTAACCATATAACACGATTAGCAGATGGGTTAGTTTAACCTAAATGGGTTGATAACACCTGACTGGGATAACGCGATGCGTGGTAGGGTTAAGTAAACCCACAAGAATGATACTTAACCATTATAAATACGACTAGTGGATGGGGTTAAGTTAACCTACACTTAACCAATCCGACTCGGTAATTTGATGGGGTTACGATTAACTTACACTTAACCAATCTGACTTGATGATTTGATAGGGTTAAGTCACGAACCTCTTAAATATGCTTAACCAATCCGACTCGATAATTTAATGGGGTTAAGTTAACCTATACTTAACCAATCCGACTCGATAATTTAATGGGGTTAAGTTAACCTACACCTAACCAATTTTACTCGATGATTTGATGAGGTTAAGACAACCTATACTTAACCCATCTGACGCGGTAGCTTGATGAGGTTAAGATAACCTATACTTAACCAATCTGACACGGTAATTTGATAGGGTTAAGTTAACCTACACTTAACCAATCTGACACGATAATCTAGGGTTAAGTCATGAACTTCTTGATATACTTAACCAACTTGATACATGGTTTGTAGGGCTAAGTCTTGAACTTGAATACTTAGCCAATTTTGACATGATTCGTAGGCGAGGTAAGTCATGAACTCGAATGACAACACTTAACCCATTAGACAAAACCCTAGTTCAAGGGACTAAGTGGAAAATCGTAGTTAATAAGGATAACGGGAAGGGAAACTAAGTGATAAACCTTAGTTAAGGATAACTAAGTAATAATTCTTAGTCAAGAGAATTGGACCAGTTCACAAATAGATGAGTAACCTGATACGGTAGGTCATCGTTTAAACAAACACATGAGGAGGAGAGAATGTTTATCTGACTTAGATAAAGGCTCCAGCAAACTGGGCGACGAAGCGGTAGCTTCGGGGGACGTGAGGGTACTCTTGGTATCCCTCTGTGAGGTTGCAGATGATCCGCCTGGGCTCACAGAGGTTAAGGTCTGCGTAAGAAGAACCAAGGGTATGCCTTGGTTGCTATGCGAGCAACCTAAAGACTGGGGTGGATTAGCGTGGAGTCGGCGATACTTAGTTTAGCCCTGTGATAGCACGTCGTCGACTACCTACCATCTTTAGTCAACCGTGTACGTATGCGAAAAGGCAGAGAACTCCCAACAGACCATATACTTGCTATCTAGTTATGGGTGAGGTTGGCCAAATAGGAAAGTGGGGCATGGATGGCCGGAGTATAGTTCTCGTGCATGATTTTCTTGGATTGCCTTTCAGTAGTTGAGGGAGGGGTCACATGGGACCATAACCACCGGTAGAAAAACAGACCTTGATATCTGCATCGGCAGATAACCTAAAGCTCCCGACCGAGTCCTGTATTTCTTGATTAGCCCTGTCACGGGACTCGGATGGCACATTGAGATACATGTGCATCTAGACATGGAAAAACGATTCACGATACATACGTGGGAAAAAGAGCGTGGTTGATGGGTAGTGTAATCCCTAGCGGTCCTAGGTGGCTTAAACCCAAACCGAGTTACGAAAACGTTTAGTAGGTAGCGTAATCCCTAGTGGTCCTAGGTGGCATAAATCCTAGCCGAACATTCGAGAATTCATGGTAAGAAAATACAGCTAGATTAGTGGTGATAGTCCAAACGATTTCAAGGATAATGGAACTACGTTGAAGTAGTATAGAACTACGTGAGGAAGCCCGTAGGATTTACGGCAAAGGACTAAACATATACATGGAAAGAAACATACGAGTTGGGAAAACCTACATTAGGTTGACATGGACCATTTCATGACATTGGGCAAGGGACATTTTGTAGCTAACACATGACACGGGTTGGGATACTAGTACGGAAGGTGCAGGGCAAATATACTCGATAGAACCTTGGGGTGTTATACTCGATAGAACCTTGGGATGTTATACTCGATAGAACCTTGGGATGTAATACTTGATTCATAGTGACCGTAGTTTATCTTGATGCAGTAGTTCATCCTGTTACCTTGGTTTAGTTTATCTATCTTGTCATCATCCTTATGTTTACTTTCAGTTTATGCATGTCATGTTACCTTTACCTGTTTTTATGCTGGAAGTAGATAGGACTTACCAGTCTTTATGACTGACCCCGTTTTCTTTCGCCTCTTTGTCTTCCGTTTCCCCCCCAGGTTTTCAGGGAGGAAATACTGTTATTTAGCTCGGACTTCTTCTGCTTCAAGGTCATCACGTATGGTTTGGATTTTTCTTGGCTATGGCTGCTTTACCATTTTACTTGGGGAATGTTTTATGACTGTAGTTTTATGCTTCTTTAACTATTGCAAGACAGGTTTTCAATGTAATGGCTTTTAAAGGCATTTTGATGTAAAAGGCTTTAGACCTTATAATTTTATGAGGTAATGAAATTTGGTTTTTCTTCCGCTGTTTGATATGTTCTGTCTTGTAATATTTCTGTGCATGTTTACCTAGACAACGCCCCTCCAAAGCTAGTGCATTCTCTTGTGAGTGACCTGGCGGAGGTGGGGTGTTACAATTACATGTTTCAATTTTGGTTAAGTGTTTCTAATCGTATTTCCAAATGCCACCCAAGGCACCCACTAGATTCCACATGCCACCCATGGCACCCACTTAACCCCCTCATGTCCCACTACATGCTTATCTGGTTAAGTGTTTCTTAATTCATTAAGACCGTAACCTCATAAAGACCTCTCACATTAGACTGGCATTTGTGGCAGCTGGATTTGCCGGGTGGGTCCGGGCAGTCTTACACCATAAAAGAGCCTAACCTCATGTCTTTACAATTGTTACGTATTTAGTTAATGCCTAAGACCTCTCACATTAGACTGACATTTGTGGCAGCTGGATTTGCCGGGCGGGTCCGGACAGTCTTACACCACAAAAGAGCCTAACCTCGTGTCTTAGACGATTAATTACGCCTAATTAATCATTCCCCAATTTGAATTACTTTCCCTATTCAAATTATCAATCAATTCCAAATTTAACGATGTCCATAATTGACTCAATTATGTCCATCCATTTATGGTATGTAAAATCATACCAATTTTCACCACAATTATATTTTATGCCTTTTAAGGCATTTATGCCAATTAAATCTTTTTAATATTATCCCCTTTACCCCACGTTGTACGTTTGTTCGTTTAACGTAAAAATATACGTTAGACTCGAATAGTCTAACTCATGGAATAAAGAGAAAATATCACAATATACACATAATTAAAACATAAATCTAAACATAGGGGTGAACTTGCATGTGTGAATGATGTTCTACTTCTAAAACTTGCATAGGCCAAAGTTACAACTTGCATAAACAACATATGTCATGGATCCAAATCTAAAGGTGTTAATTTGCATAGGCAATACCCCTAAACTTGCATAACATGATTCATATTCTAAACTCATATATTTATACAACTTACATATGTGATTTATGCATCATAACAATGGTGTAAACTTGCATCTAACATGTAAAGTATCATGTAGAATTTAGCATATAACTCACACATGTCATAGCCTAACTTTTAATCAATTTTTCACATGAACTAGATGTCATAACCATGTATGGTCACATATACTTTTTCCCAAGTTGTATATGATTCATGTTTAAATCAAAATCTAAACTTGCATACATATGATTTATCATATGAATCAACATAACCAAACTAACATATGAATCATGATGATTCAACTAGACATAAGCTAATCATAGGATTATAACATGGGTGATAGCATCATAACTTTACATCGTAAATGATAGCATCATAACATAATATCATAGAAATTACAACATAATTCTACAACATAATTACAACATGCAGTTAATAATTCATATCATATCCAAATTATCCGCATTATAACTCAATCCAATTCATTTACTAATTATTTTGTTAAAACTATCGAACTCACTACTCAAAAGCGGTCTTGAGTTCTGAATTCTGATTTCTGGAGTTGTATTAGCTCTCCTTTGAAGAAGATTCGTTGTTAGGGTTGAATAGGACTGATTTGATTTGCTATTCTTCCTCTTAAATTTGTGGCGGCTACTCTAGGGTTCAAGACGACAACATGACGGCCATAGTTTCAATTTTAATTCTGATTTAGGGTTTGAGTTTATGGGTCTTTTTATAGAGTTTTGAATTAATTTAAGCCGTCGGATGATCTTAGGGTTAATCAAAACCATTCAGTCATGATAGGGTGACACCTCAGCCCTAATGACTTAGCAAGGAGTCAGAAAGGACTCAGCAATGAGTCACAACATAGATCGGACTGAACCAGAAAGATGTGCAGGTTTTCTCTCGGCCTGGGCGCACTTGGGAAGTACACCAATGTAAATTTGTATTGGCGCACTTCCCAAGTGCGCCAGTGCATATTTTTTTTTCCTTTCTTTTGCTACCAAACTTCGTTCGTCCATAACTTCTTCATCCGATACCCGTTTCCCGCAAACTCGGACTCTATTTCAACCAGAATTCCGAGACGAACACAATGGCGCAACCCCGTTCCCTTAATTCTAACGTTTGAGATTAATTATTCTTTATTTTAGTTAATTCGATTATTCAAAATCCGGGGTGTTACATTCTCCCCTCCTTAAAGGATTTCGCCCCCGAAATCTCCAAGTTAAGGAGAATGCATATCCTACCGTCCAAACAACCATCAAACACGGGCATCCATTGTCCTTATAAAATTTCTAATGCTGTATGAACATATGCAAGAAGTGTGTGTATATGTTCCTTATCTAATGCAAAATCAGGCAGTCTACTGATTCATTGACCTCCTTAATGCAAACCATGATAGTGCCATGCGTCCATTATGTATGCGAAAGAACCTTATCGATACATATCATTTCTAAATGTGTGCACAACCATTCACCAAAATGCAACATCCATATGATGGTACAACCATTATTCATCCATTAACTTAAATATGTACACACATTTATATGCAATATGCAATATGAAGTGAGTGAGCCGATCTAGTGCCTAAAGTGTGTGTATATGCATCCACGAGCAACCACTAGCAAACACTTGCATCCACATGCATCCATTATACATAACATGTCTCAAACACATGTTTCAACCATAGGACTACCCTATCTAAAGGCCAAAGATACTAGCGAGAGGACATACTAAAGATAAGATAAGTACAAGGTAAGTGATAAAGGAGAAATTAAAAGACATACCATCGAAAAGAAAAGGGTATAATGAACGCATCTTCGCTTCCGTCTCCCAAGTAGCATTGCTCTCATCATCTCCCCATTGCACTTTGACTAGTTTGACCTCTCGATTCCTCAACTTCTTAATCTCTGACCCAAGAATGCACGTAGGAGCTCGTCGAATCGTCGCATCACGCTCTATCTCCACCTCTCTAAGCAAGCTCGGCTCTACCACTTCCGTGGTCTCGTGCAAGAACTTCCTCAAATGTGATACATGGAATACGTCATGTACACCACTAAGTCTCTCGGGCAACTCCACTCTATACGCCATCTGCCCGATCCTTTCCTTAATAGGAAACGGCCCTACGAACCTTGGTGCTAACTTCCCAATGGACCCAAAGCGAACGACGTTCCGTAATGGAGACAC
Source organism: Allium sativum (assembly GCA_030737875.1). Classification (NCBI taxonomy): domain Eukaryota; kingdom Viridiplantae; phylum Streptophyta; class Magnoliopsida; order Asparagales; family Amaryllidaceae; genus Allium; species Allium sativum. Next base: position 231,289,641 of record CM060911.1, read on the forward strand.
CTTGACAAAGACCATGTCCCCAATATCAAACTCGAGATCTGTCCTCCTCTTGTCCGCATAAGATTTCTGCCTATCTTGCGCCGTCTTCATCCTCCTTCGAATCAAATCGATCTTTTCCGAAGTCTCTCTAATCATATCGGGTCCAAGCAAGATCTTATCTGTAGACTCCCACCAACATATAGGCGAACGACACGGCCGTCCATAAAGAGTCTCGAACTGTGCCATGCCAATGCTAGACTGAAAGCTATTATTATATGCGTACTATACCAATGGAAGATGTTCCTCCCATGTACCTCCGAAATCTAAGACACACAACCTCAATAAGTCCTCTAGAATACGATTCACCTTCTCGGTCTGGCCGTCCGTCTGAGGATGATATGCGGTGCTCAACATAACTGAGTCCCTACCGCCTCTTGCAAGCTCTTCCAAAACTCGCTAGTGAAGATAGGACCGCGGTCGCTCACTATGCTAGAAGGAACACCGTGCAAACGAACTATTTCTCGAATGTATACAGAGGCTAACCATGGAGCAGTCCTCTTACTCTTTACGGGAATGAAATGGGCGCTCTTAGTAAGTCTGTCTACCACGACCCAAATTCCCGTATTACCCTTCCTCGATCTCAGTAATCCGTCAACAAAGTCCATCGAAACACTTTCCCACTTCCATTGTGGGACCTCCAATGGGTGAAGCAATCCACCGGGCTTCTTTTGCTCTGCTTTTACTAGTTGGCACACCAAGCATCTAGCGACATACTCAGCCACATCTTTCTTCATGCCGGCCCAAAGGTAAACTCGTCTCATGTCCATGTACATCTTGTCCCCACCGGGATGAATAGTCATCTTCGAACGATGTGCATCATCAAGAATGGTCTTCCTCAGATTCTCGTCCCGTGGTACACAAAGCCTACCGTCCCTACGCAACCAACCCTTATCATCTAGGGTATACCTACGGAGATGGCTCGATGACTCCCCTCCTTTGAGCTTTTCTACTAACTCAACCAACTATGGGTCATCTTGCTGTGCCTCACCAATCCGTCCCAAAAGCGTAGGTCTGACCTCTAAGGATGCTAGCAAACCGGGTATAAAGTCAACGGAAGGTTTAAAGTCAAACGTAGAGATGAACTCTAAGCTTTGCCGCTCAACAAACAACGGACTCAAGGACAACCTTTTCCTACTCAAGGCATCTGCCACCACGTTACCCTTGCCAGGGGTATATGCTATCTCAAAGTCGTAGGATGCTAAGAATTCCATCCACCTTTGCTGCCTTAAGTTCAAGTCCTTCTGAGAGAATAAGTATTTTAGCGATTTGTGGTCAGTGAACAATTCGAATTTCTCGCCAAGAAGATAATGACGCCAAGACTTAAGCGCGAAGACAATAGCGACCAACTCTAGGTCATGTGTAGGGTAATTTCTCTCATGCACTCTCAACTGCCTTCCACCATAGGCTATTACCCTTCCCTCTTGCATTAAGACTGCGCCTAGTCCTATCCCACAAGCGTCGGTATAAATGGTAAATGGCTTACTCCCATCTGGCAACACTAAGACTGGGGCTGTGGTCAAAGCTCTCTTTAAACGTTGGAACGCATCATCACAATCTACGTCCCACATGAAAACTAAGTTCTTCTTCGTCAAGCGTGTTAATGGAGCTGATATTTTTGCGAAGTCTTTGATGAACTTCCTATAGTAGCCAGCCAACCCTAAGAAACTCCTCACCTCGGTAGCATTTTTAGGAACCTTCCAATCTTGGATGGCCACTATCTTCGCGGGATCCACGGCTATCCCTTCTTTGGAAACCACGTGCCCTAAGAATCGCACTTCCTTCCTCCAAAAGTGACATTTAGAAAATTTTGCTTTAAGGCTATGCGCTCGAAGAGTCTCCAACTCTTCCCTAAGATGTAGGGCATGCTCTTCCTCGCTCTTAGAAAAGACCAAGATGTCATCTACAAAGACTACCACGAATTTATTAAGGTACTCCCTAAACACCCTACTCATCAAGTCAACAAAGTATGCGGGGGCGTTTGTCAAACCGAAGGGCATCACAAGCCACTCGAAGAAACCGTCTGGAGTCCTAAAGGAAGTCTTGTCTATGCTATCCTCAGCCACTCTCAACTGATGGAAACCAGTGGCTAGGTCCAACTGCGAAAACACTGAGGCGCCAACTAACTGATCGAAAATATCGTCAATCCTCGGCAGTGGGTGTCTATTCTTCTTAGTAAGCTTATTTAGTTCTCTATAGTCCACACAAAGTCTAAGGGACCCATCCGCCTTCGTGGCAAACACTACTGGAGCACTCCACTCCGATATACTACGTCTGATGAACCCCTTCTCAAGCAATTCTTTCACTTGCTTACTGAGTTCTCTTCTCTCTCTTGGTGCCATGTGGCGCACTGGCAATGCAACTGGCTTTGCATTGTCCACTAGATATATTCGAAAGTCTATCTAACGTTTTGCGGATAAACCCCTCACCTCATCGAAGACATCAGCATATTCACGGACTATGGGAACAGAATGTAAATCATCATCGGATGCGTCAAGGGATTCTAGGTAGCTAAACATTACTGGACCTCTAGGGTCACAAGAAATATCAAGGGTCTTTCCAAAACGAGTCAACAATCTAACTACCCTTCTTTCACAGTCTAGGATGGCCCCATATCTAGTTAGCCAATCCATACCTAGAATCAAGCCGTAGCCCATGAAGCCAAGAACAAAGGCATTGCATTCAAACTCAACACCCAAGATAAACACTCTCAAATCCCGACAAATCATAGAAAGATGAGCCGAACCACCGATAGGATTTGAGACTACTAAGGGATCAGTAACTAGACTAGTATCAAGGTGTAGTGTTTCAACTACTGATGTAGAAATAAACGAATGCGATGCGCCAGAATCGAATAAAGTACGGACAGGATGATCAAACAGAAAAACTAAACTTTCAACGGAAATTGCTCTACCTCGTTCTTGCAGCAGTGGGACCACGAGAGCCTGAACTTGTCCCCTTGCCTTCCATGGTGCCATAAGAGCCTGCACCTGTCCTCCCGAGGTAGACCCTGCCCTCTGCCCTTTCTTTGGGCAGTCCTTAATAAGATGTCCCGCTTTGCCACAGTGGAAACAACCAGTCTTCTTTTTCTTCCTACAATCTTTGCTTAGATGGCCGGGTGTCCCATAGTTAAAGCATCTTTTCTTTCCCTTAGCATTGTTGCCTTTGCCACCTTTCTTGTTCTGTTGTTGTTGTTGTTGTTGCGACTTCTTTTGATCCCCTTTCTTCTCGGGTGCCTTATTAGCATTGGCGCCCTTCTCCTCTTCATTCATGAGTGCTATGTCAACTAATCTCTCGAAGGTAGCCCCCATGGGAATGTAGGTCATAGCTAACCCATGAAGCGGCTCATTTAAACCCTTAACAAATCTTAGAGCCTTCTTTTCTGGAGTATTCACCAAGTCTAAGCCAAACCTTGCCAATTGGTTGAATTTGTTGACGTACTCTTTTACCGATAGATTCCCTTGCTTCAGTGACAAAAACCTTTCCATGTATAAATTCTCTTCAGCCCGCGAGAGAAACTTCGCCTCAAACCTCTGCCTAAAATCTGGCCATGTATTGACTGAACGTCCCCCATTAGTGACCTCCCACCAAAACGAGGCCTCATCCTTCATTAGCCAGGTAGCTAGCTGGACTTTTCTTCCATCATCTACTTCAAAGATTCCAAACAATTCTTCCACCTCCTTTAGCCAGTTACGAGCTTCAACAAATGTCTCCGTCTCGTGAAAAGGTTTTCCACCCATTGCTCTAAAGTCCTTACATATCTTTGCGAAATTATCGACACGAGGAGGAGGAGGAGGAGGGGGAGGAAGAGGGGGAGGAGGAGCATTTGTTGGATCTGCGGTGGCGGCCTAGCCTCGAGATATTGACGAAACCAACCAGGTACATGAACACCCTCTGGTATCTCAAATGCTTCAGACATGCTGAAACGAAGAAAGAAAGATTCAATATAAAGGAACCGAGGGAAAAATATATGGCTCTTGGGGTTATGCTTTCTAAAATAAGCTTTTCTCTTGAAAATACTTTCCTTAAAACGTACTTTTGAAGGTACTTCTTTATAAAAATTGTTTTGAAAAATAGTTTTTTTCCAAAAATTCATATCTGTTCTGGTAACCTTCAGCTCTGATACCACGTGTAACACCCCACGTCCATTAATGTCACTCACAAGGGGAATGCATTAACTTCTATGGAGCGTTTTAAGTAAGTATAGAACAGAAACTTAACAACAAGACATATATAAATAGTACTTGAAAATTAAAACTTTATTTCATTGCAGCGGATAAACCCATATGTTTGATTACATCATCAAAAACCAGAGTCAAAGTACATAATATCCATCTTGACTACCAAAAGTACATAAATTGAAAGACATAATCCCCAATACAAAATAGCCATAAATAAAAGAGAAGCTGAACTTTACTTCAGCGATCCAAGCAATCTTCTAAAAGCAGTCCAAAATCAAGCTCCACTGGTGCTAGTTCCAACCTGAGCACCTTGGGGGGGGGGGGGGGGAATGGAGAAAAGAGGAGGAAACAAAGGGGGTCAGACATAAAGTCTGGCGAGTGCGATAACTTTAACAATATAATTAACAAAGTAACTAGGCTAAGGCATAAGTTGGAAAATAAGGAAATGACCATGAACCATTGAGTATGACAGAGTAAATAAGGAAACAAGATGAACAACGATATCGTTAAAGCGCACCTAACCCACAGTAAGATAATTACTAAACTACACCAACACTATGAGATAATTGCTATACTGCACCACCACTAGTCACCCTAAGGTTGATCCCGCGTACAGACTTAATAATGATATTGGTAGTTTCGTGCACCACTAGCTGCCTTCATAGGTGCCGCCTGCCCCTATCTCCACTAGGTGTACCCACTACCCCCAAGCGATTGGCTCCCTAACTCGTAGATACCCGTGTTGGCCCCACAGTGGGGTGTATCACTCCCCAAAGTGGCAACCCGATACCACTAATGATGCACGGCTTATACCTACACGATGCAACAACGTCTTACCTACTAGCCCGGGTCCACACACGCATATGAACCCGTTGGACTTGCGTTGCCACCGCTAACCCGGTTTGGCCTCTTATAGTCAAGCCCAGTATGCGTGTCCCATCCTCGACTTGGGTCGAGCCCACAAAGATACGTATGCGATACTGGTTGAAACGGGTCCTCATTACTTGACACAAGCTGTCCACCTAAGACTGGTCCCCTCTAGTACATCCCACTTAACCCACTTCTTATTCATGTTTCAATTACATGTTTCAATTTTGGTTAAGTGTTTCTAATCGTATTTCCAAATGCCACCCAAGGCACCCACTAGATTCCACATGCCACCCAAGGCACCCACTTAACCCCCTCATGTCCCACAACATGCTTATCTGGTTAAGTGTTTCTTAATTCATTAAGACCGTAACCTCATAAAGACCTCTCACATTAGACTGGCATTTGTGGCAGCTGGATTTGCCAAGCGGGTCCGGGCAGTCTTACACCACAACAGAGCCTAACCTCGTGTCTTTACAATTGTTACGTATTTAGTTTATGCCTAAGACCTCTCACATTAGACTGACATTTGTGGCAGCTGGATTTGTCGGGCGGGTCCGAGCAGTCTTACACCACAAAAGAGCCTAACCCCGTGTCTTAGACGATTAATTACTCCTAATTAATCATTCCCCAATTTGAATTACTTTCCCTATTCAAATTATCAATCAATTCCAAATTTAACGATGTCCATAATTGACTCAATTATGTCAATCCATTTATTGTATGTAAAATCATACCAATTTTCACCACAATTATATTTTATGCCTTTTAAGGCATTTATGCCAATTAAATCGTTTTAATATTATCCCCTTTACCCCACGTTGTACGTTTGTTCGTTTAACGTAAAAATATATGTTAAACTCGAGTAGTCTAACTCATGGAATAGAGAGAAAATATCACAATATACACATAATTAAAACATAAATCTAAACATAGGGGTGAACTTGCATGTGTGAATGATGTTCTACATCTAAAACTTGCATAGGCCAAAGTTACAACTTGCATAAACAACATATGTCATGGATCCAAATCTAAAGGTGTTAATTTGCATAGGCAATACCCCTAAACTTGCATAACATGATTCATATTCTAAACTCATATATTTATACAACTTACATATGTGATTTATGCATCATAACAATGGTGTAAACTTGCATCTAACATGTAAAGTATCATGTAGAATTTAGCATATAACTCACACATGTCATAGCCTAACTTTTAATCAAATTTTCACATGAACTAGATGTCATAACCATGTAAGGTCACATATAATTTTTCCCAACTTGTATATGATTCATGTTTAAATCAAAATCTAAACTTGCATACATATGATTTATCATATGAATCAACATAACCAAACTAACATATGAATCATGATGATTCAACTAGGCATAAGCTAATCATAGGATTATAACATGGGTGATAGCATCATAACTTTACATCGTAAATGATAGCATCATAACATAATATCATAGAAATTACAACACAATTCTACAACATAATTACAAAATGCAGTCAGTAATTCATATCATATCCAAATTATCTGCATTATAACTCAATCCAATTCATTTACTAATTATTTTGTTAAAACTATCGAACTCACTACTCAAAAGCGGTCTTGAGTTCTGAATTCTGATTTCTGGAGTTGTATTAGCTCTCCTTTGAAGAAGATTCGTTGTTAGGGTTGAATAGGAATGATTTGATTTGCTGTTCTTCCTCTTAAATTTGTGGCGGCTACTCTAGGGTTCAAGACGACAGCATGACGGCCATAGTTTTAATTTTAATTCTGATTTAGGGTTTGAGTCTATGGGTCTTTTTATAGAGTTTTGAATTAATTTAAGCCGTCGGATGATCTTAGGGTTAATCAAAACCATTCAGTCATGATAGGGTGACACCTCAGCCCTAATGACTCAGCAAGGAGTCAGAAAGGACTCAGCAATGAGTCACAACATAGACCGGACTGAACCAGAAAGATGTGCAGGTTTTCTCTCGGCCTGGGCGCACTTGGGAAGTGCACCAATGTAAATTTGTACTGGCGCACTTCCCTAGTGCGCCAGTGCATATTTTTTTCTTTCTTTTGCCACCAAACTTCGTTCGTCCATAACTCCTTCATCCGGTACCCGTTTCCCGTAAACTCGGACTCTATTTCAACCAGAATTCAGGGACGAACACAATGGCGCAACCCCATTCCCTTAATTCTCACGTCTGAGATTAATTATTATTTATTTTAGTTAATTCGATTATTCAAAAACCCGGGGTGTTACACTAAGCACCGTCTGCATCCTAGCATATATTTTACTGTAAAGTAATTTAAGTGAGTGAGAGTTCCCACAGTCGGTTTCCACTCTACCAGTTTTATTTCTGAATTTCTGAACAGTCTGGATTTGAATTTTCCCGAAATTCTAACGTGCTCCAAATTGGACCCGGTCAGTTTTGTTGCGAAGCTCTCGGCTCCACGATCGCAACGGATCCAGTTTCGCGCGATTTAGACCATGTACGACAAAGTTATTGATTTTTAAAGATTGGTATATATTTAAAAATATAATTAACTTAACAAGTTAATTAATAAATTAATTAAACCGTTTATTACCCCTTCTTCTTCGTATAACCGCCGACTTCACTCCCACACCCTCTCTCCTCCGCGCGAGCCACTAGAAGCTGACTGGAGCAGATCAGAACCCATCACGGAGTTCGCCGTTGAACTCTCCTCCGGTACCCGGAACGGCGACACCCCCCGATGGCCAGCAGTGCCCGGAAACTGACGACGAACATGAGCAGTTTGTGCTCGAAATTCTCAATCAAACCTGCACCATTTCAAAGATCGGACAATGCTCTTCGATTTTTCCTTAATTTGTTTTTTAAGTTAATCAGTGGATTGGAAGAAAGAAAGGAATCAAATCGGGAGAAAACCTCCCATTCATTTTGATGCAGATGACGGCGGAAAATTAATGATTAGGGTTTCTATTTTTTTTATGGGTATATAAATTTTTATATTATTAAATTCAATTATTAATCAAATGGAAAGTTTAACGATTTGATCTTCAAATTGAACCCAACGACTGTCGCCCCTAGCTAATTATCCCCATTCCGGACACAACGGAATATGTTTCGTAAGCCAATTTTAATGTTTCGATCAGTTTTTCTTTAAACTAAAATATAAATTAATATATATTGAATTCAAACATACATTTTAATTTACTGTGGCCACATACTGACTCCAAAAATTCCCGAAAAATAAATCTAGCTATGTTTTGACGATATGGTCCTAACAAAATTAATTTCGTCGAATTTAGAGACCATTTGAAAATGGCAATTTTCTGGTCGATCCAATTAAAATTCAAATTACCAAACACATTTAAATTTACTGCGCACACATATTAATTCCAAAAATTATGAAATTTGAAACCTAGCAATAATTTGACAGTCCGAATCCAACAAAAGTGGTTTCATCGAAAACGGAGGTCGTTTGCGAAATGGCTACTTTTAAGGGCTATATATTATATTAAATTCCATAGTGACTATTCTGTCTTTTAAACTGGACATAACTTTTTATTTCCATTATGAAATCTGGATTTTTCACATTCGTTAGAAAGATATAATTAAACAGATTCAAATATTTCCGTTTTTACTGAAATCTTATTTATTTTGAATCCTTTACATTCATTTTAAATTTGAAATCGAATTTTCAAACTATTGCGCCATTTCAGGCTCGTTTTATAATTAAAATAAATTTATTCGTTCTAACTTCGATTTAAATAAATTTTTAGTCATTATTATTTAAAATAAATCATTTTAAATATTCAAAATCCATTAAAATTGCCAAAAATTAAAAATTTTAAATTGGTTTTGAAAATCCAGGTTGTTACACCTCTTTTATTTTCCTTAGCTTTGGAAACATTATTATATAACCCCAATTCTTTTTAATTTCCTTTACTTTGGAATCCTCATTGTATATTTCCAAAGCTTCACCAACAACTTCGCGTTATTATTTCTCTAATCGAGATTATAATTTATCACTCCTCTTTACCATTACAACTAATATCATCTCAAATAATCCTGAAGTCGTTCTAGTTGGGGTAATTTAATTACCTCTCAGACCTAGATCAACAACAATCTTATCTTAAGACAAATATGAGTTGTAATTTCAAAATCGGATATTTTAATTATCAAAACAAATCCTATCTAACTATTTTATTTAAAATATGATATTATAAAACCTACTTACTTTTGAAATATCCCTCTCGAATATAACCAATGTTCCTTAATTCATTTATTTAGAAATAACTTACTAAGCGTCACTCTTTATACTTCCCCTCCTTTAACAATTTGTTTTACAGCACGGATTTTTGTCAAAAATCCTATTACTTACTCCTTTATCAAATTCACTTTTAACAAACCCTTTTCTAATCCATTCAACCATTTCCTACTTTGAAAATCTTATTTCAAATCCCCATTTTAATTAATTTCATTATTAAATAATGTTAATTTAAAATTAACATTTTAACACCTCGTCTCCTTTTATAAATTTCGTATCTACCAATGGGGTTTAATATAAATCCTTTTATTTTCAATTCCCTTTTACTTAATTCAAATATTAAGTAAATAATTAATTTCAGCTATCGTATTTACTTAAAATTCCTTTTATAACTTTGTTATAAAAACTCGGGTTTTAGTATAAAACACATTCATAACTCTTTTTACAATTCAATTCAATTCCATTTCAACTTCAATTACTTTTAAATGAATTTCAAATAAAAGTAATCTCCTAAATTATTATTAATTAAAATAATACTTTACTTTAATCATTAACTACGATAGAAGTAGTTAATTTCTTTGTTAACTAAAATAAATAATATATTTCCTTTTTAAAATCTTATTAAAATTAAAACAAATATTCGCTAAACCATTTCCTGCTTTAATCCAAAAACGAACTAATTAATACTCACTGTTACTTAAAATGGTTGACCTAGTTAACCAAAAACATAGTTATTTTGTTAACTGATTCCAATTACTTCTTCCTTTAAATTAATTAAGAATATAATTAGTTTAAATAAATTCCATTTTTAATTGTTTTCTTTAAAAACAATTATCCCAAATCTTACCATTAGGTCCATTTCTACTCTCTTGCTTATAAATCTGATTAATATCAGAATTTACTTTATAAAATCAATTAATAATTAATTATAAATTTAAATAATAAATAATAAATAATAAATATTTATCTCCTTTTTATATTACTTTTTTTCAAATAATAGATTTAAAAATCTATTTTCAGTTATAAAATAAATTTTATAACTTAATTTATATCGATTCGCCTGACAGTAAATCGATATTTATAAAATGATGTAATTTCAGGCCATATGCTACCAATTACTCAACCAATATCACCCATTGGTTTAAATGAAATAAATATTGAATTTAGATCAACGGTCAACAAATCAAATCAATCATTCAACTGAATTAGTTCATATAATGATAATATGAGAATACATAATATCTAATATAATTGAGGAATCCCGTTGGATCCCTCCAACCCGTTCTTCCCTGTATCCAAATCGGTTATCTCAAATTAGATCATTCAATTCCATTTAACTGATAATTTCTTATAACAGTAAACAACAACTATTTAACATCAACCAATTAACAAAACAATTCAAACAATAAAACACGTTTATTTTATAAATGTGACCAATAAGGTAAGTTACCTCCATTGGATCCAATCGTTAAGATAAAGATTTGGTTTTCACTGAAATTAAACAACATTTAATTTCATTGGTTCAGTCAATATATGAATATTAAATTAACAAACAATCAACCATTAACAGCCATAACAATCATTAGCAGCCATAACACACAAATTATAAAACCCAACTTATATAAAATATAAGTGAGTAGAACTGAGTGAATTTAACTCACCTTGATTCGTTCGTTGAATGGTTCGATTACAGTTAAATTAAAAAGCTGTTTAATTTAATCGGTTTAAATTGACTGTAAATTCCAGTCGTCTCCTGCACTGTCCAGATCAGTTCCACAACGTAGACATTATCAAGATGATTCCAGTGTTTATTGAATCGTCCAATTTTGATAATATATGGGCAAGTTATAAATATTATAAATTAACGATTCTAGTTAAGTAATTAATTTCTAATTATAATTTAATCTTACTTTATTACATCTCAAAAATTTGGCACTTCACTTTGGATCAAAAGAACATTCGGTGGACTTCTCTTCTTGCTTGCACGTATTGTGCTTCCCTTTGTTCATTTAATTCCTTGCACCTTAATATAAATATAAAATTTATATTAACTAATTATATGTTAATTATAAACTTAGTACTTGATTACGTTTGAATGCAAATGATGCCGATAGTATTAAAAGTGCACAAGCCGATCTCTTATTGCTTGTTCCAGTTCTAATTTTGTTCCTCAGCAATGTGTTCCATCATACACGAGGAAACCTCAATTCCTATTCAGTATTTAAATTAATTAGAAATTTTCTTTTTTGAGTTAAAATTCATTAAGTAAATTATTTAATTACTTTCGTATCCATAGTGGCTCAATTATTGTCTTCATTTCACGCCATCCTTCCTATGTTTTTGTTCACCAGTTTTGCTTCCTACATCGTCCAGAATATATTTAAATTAACAAACTAAATAATCATTTCTAAATTAAATAATTGATTTCCTTTAATTCGAGATTAACTAAAATTACTTTGATTAGGTAAATAATCAATTGGTTGAATTTCCGTTAGTTTTCAAATACACAGCTTTGCTCCTCATCTTCATTTCAGCACCCTTGAAATTTCCTGAACCATGCAAAATGTTTGAAGTCCATGATTTAACTAAACCATAAATTTTTCCTTAATACCATAATTATTTTAAACATAATTACTTTTAATTAGAATTGCAGGCCGACGTTTCCCCTTTGCTTCCTTCTTTCTGCCTTCAGACCAAACAAATCCACTCTCGATCGAAAGTCCAACAACCGCACTCCCTTCTGACCTCCCAGAGCATCTTCAGAGGCCATTGGTCGGTGCGCACCACCAATCATCGATGATCGGACATCAGTATACCCATACCAGAGCACACGCCATTCCGCCACCATCCTTCATTATCAGTAGCTCACGACCCCATGCCGCCGACCACCGGATATTCCCATTCGAAACCTACGGCTTCAGACCATGATTCTGGCTTTCACGACCACCTAATTCAAATCACCACCATCCAGAAGTGAGATCTCGCTGAGATGAAGCCATTTGTTGTTGGATATTTTATGTATTTATGTAAGAATTGATCGATCTTTATGGAAGAATTCATGATCGATTTCTACGTAGGTTTTAGTTTGTGGTGGCTCCCAAATTCTTTGACCATGCAGAAGGTGGTGGACCGAAAATTTAGGGTTACACACCCCTTTATATAGACAATGGACTAATATTTTATTATAAGTTAAACTTCGCTATGAAGTATGTTTCAAAACCAGCATGTATTATGTCCAATCGAGATGAAAATGCCTAATCCTAGCATAAAAAAATATTCCGGACCCGATGGGATAGGTTTCATTGAATTTCGAGGTCATTTGTGAAATGTCCTTTATAATTATCGATGAAAAATCATGCGTTTAAAATTCCTATAATTACAAAAAATCCAATAAGTTTGAAACCTTGACATTTTACTAGACCTCTTCCTTACGGATCCAATGAAAATTATTTTGTTAAATTTAGAGTTCGTTAGGCCAGTTGTTTATTCGTTAAAAGTTACCCCTGTCTAAATAACATAACCGATTAAATAAAAACAGAGACATTTTTGGCTACCAAAGTCACATACGACATCCATTTGCCACGAAATTTGATTTTCTTACAATAATTTAACGATACGGTTCCAATGAAACTAATTTCATCAAAAATTGAGACCGTTTGCAAAAATGGCTATTTTTAACGCTCAAATAATATCGTATAAAATATTATTTAAATTCCAAATTAATTCAAATAAATCATAATAAATTATTTTTACCATATATATCCAAACATGATATATATACAATTCCAAATATAATTTACACAACTCAATATCGTCAATTTTGAGTTAATCGATTAAATTTCCCTTTTAAATATATTAAATAAACGTTATATTTTAATAACGATTTCCATAGCGACTATTTTAAAATTTGATTTGGACATAACTAACAAAATATAACACAAAATCTGGATTTTTCTCTTCCATATGAAAATTATAGCCAACAAGATCCAAACATTTCTTATTCCACAGAATTCCGACTTATATTGGATCCTATATATTCAATTAATGTTCAAAACTCCATATTACGAATTGTCGTGCCATTTCGAGCTCATTTTATACTATATATAAATTAACATTCAAATTTCACTTTATAAACAAATATATATATATATATATATATTAAATCCATTTAAAAATCCAAATAAATATTTAAAATAATAAATCAAATTAAATATTTGACTACTAAAAATACGGGACATTACAATCTTCCCCCCTTAAATGAATTTCATCCGCGAAATTATGAAGGTAGGAAAAACGTCATAAACCCGTTATAATTTGTAATTCAATTTATTATAAATCAAAAACCAACTCAATATGGTTAGTAAAAAATATTCAAAAATAACCAAAAAATTTCTAACACTTTAAGTTCCTGGAAAAATTCGGTAGAGTCACCCTGTACGGAGTGACTTCTGCGATATCGTACGGACAAATAATATATATACATTGACTCACAAGGTCAGAAAACAAAAACCAAAAAGCACAATTTTATATTTTCGCGTAGACGTACCTTTTACGAGCGTTATTGAGCATACTACTCAATCTATTTCGATTTGCTCAACCGAAATCAATCCTCTAGCTATCTAGCACCTGTACTTAACTCAGTTTAAAATATGAGTAACATATATGTGAAATTCCAATAATACTTCATTAATCCAAATTCTAACCAAACCAATTTTCCAAAATCAACTATATAACATCCTTCATATGAAAATACAAGGTTAACACATTCAATTTTAATTCATATGCGGTTTCATTCCAGTTTACCACACTGGAATTTATTTTATTCAAATCCATTTAAAATCGTTGATGAATTATATCCAACTTATCAAACAATCAATAATCAATCAACGATCAGTGCACAACCAACTTAATCCAATCAATTGAATTTTACATCCAATTTAATATTTTCTTTTGGGTTAACATATTTAATTGTCAATCAATAATATCAGATTGATTTCTATTTAATTACTATCCATTAAAATTTCAAATTCCAAATCTATTTGATTTAATTTCAATATCATTCTAGTTTAATTTCTCTTAACCAGTTAAATTCTAATTCAAAGTTTAATCGAATTTGAATGTCATTCTAGTTAATCAACAAACAAACCAACCAATATCTCAATAATTTAATAAAATTATTTCTTTTCTATATAAAAATATAATTTGGGTAAAATTATTTCATTTATCCTCTTTACAAAACAATATTGTATCAGTTGTCAGTTCTAAATCGAAACAATCAAATAACACAATACAAAACATTTGTATATAAAATTTACAAACACGCTCTCATATATATATATATATACACACACACACTCAAAATCTAGGATATTGCTAACCCCATCTCTATCGAGTTATACCACATAGCCAAGGTTATTACTAAATCATTGCTCTGATACCAAGTGTAACGTACAGGCGATTTCGGTAGGCTTTTCAACCATCCCTCCACCCTCATGTCAACGGGCTATCCTCCCACTGTGGCTTACAGAGGTACCCCATCACTTGTTTTATGGCCAGCCTTTCGACTCACAACCAACCCTCCCTTACTTTCGAGGGACATGTAGAGGTAAGAGTCTCCTGTAACGGCCCGAAAATTTTCGATCCATTACAGTGGTATCAGAGCTATTTGTTTAGTAATAACCTTGGCTTTGTGGTATAACTCGATAGAGATTGGGTTTAATAATACCCTAGATTGAGTTGAGTGTATATAATGAGAGCACGTATTTGTAAAATTTACATACAAATGATTTGTATTGTGTTGTTTGATCGGTTCAAGTGTTGAAAAGTGTTAAACTGGCAATGGATACAATATTGCTTTGTAAAGAGGGTAAATGGAATTATTTTACCCAAATTATATTTTGTATAGAAAAGAAATAATTTTATTAAATTATTGAGATATTGATTTGTGTATTTGGTTGATTTGAATGGAATTCAAATTAAATTAAAATTTGAATTAAAACTTATCTTGGTTAAGTGAAATTAAATTAAGAATAATATTGAAATTAAACAGAAATCAATCTGATATTATCAATTGACAATTAAATATGTTAAAAATATATATTAAGTTGGATGTAAAATTCAATTGATTGGATTAAGTTGGTTGTGCACTAATCGTTGATTGATTATTAATTGTTTGATAAGTTGGAGATAATTCATCAATGATTTTAAATGGAGTTGATTAAAATAAATTCCAGTGTAATAAACTGGAATGAAACCACATATGAATTAAGACTGAATGCGTTAACCCTGTATTTGCATATGAAGGATGTTATATAGTTGATTTTGGAAAATTGGTATAGTTATAATGTGGATTCAGGAAGTATTATTGGAATTTCACATATATGTTACTCATATGTTAAACTGAGTTAAGTACAGGTGCTAGACAGCTAGAGGATCGATTTTGGTTGAACAAATTGCATATAAGTTGAGTAGTGTACTCAATAGCACTCGTAAAAAAGTACGCCTACGCGAAAATATAAAATTTTGGGTTTTGATTTTTGTCCGACCGTATGGGTCGATGTATATATATTATTTGTTCCTGTGATATCGCAAATGTCACTCCATATAGGGGCAGACTCTACCGAATTTTTCCGGAAATTTAAAGTGTTAGAAAATTTTCGATATTTTTGAAAATTTTGATTAACAATAATAAACTGGTTTTCAATTTTAAACAAATTGAATTTAGAAAATTTATGGGTTTGTCACATTTTTCTTACCTTAGTAATTTCGGGGATGAAATTCATTTAAGGGGGAAAAAATATAATGTCCCGTATTTTTGGTTGTCAAATATTTAATTTAATTTATTATTTTAAATATTATATTTCTAATATTAATGGATTTTAATATTGAATTCGTTATTAAAACGAAGTTTGAACGTTATAATTTATATATAATATAAAACGAGCTCGAAATGACGCGGCAGTTTGTAATATGAAGTTTTGAACTTTAACTGAATATACAGGATCCAATATAAGTCGGATTTCTATGAAACAAGGAACGTTGGAATCTTGTTGATGACAATTTTCATATGGAAGAGAAAAATCAAGATTTCGTGTTATAGATTGTTAGTTATGGCTAAATCAAAATTTAAAATCGTCGCTATGGAAATCGTTATTAAAATATAGGCCTTTAAAATAGCCCTTCTGCAAATGCTCTCCGATTCCGATGAAATCAGTTTCATTGGGACCATAACGTTAAATTATTGTATGGTATCAAATATGTGGCAAACCGATGTCGTATGTGACAACGGGAGGGAGCCATAAACGCCCAATCATTCTATATATCGCGAAATCAAATTAATTTAATTTATTAAAGGGGTATTTGTGTATAACTTGAGAAGATGATCAAATTAAGTTACGAAACCAATTCCATTGAGTTCGTATCGTCGTTTAGAGGCAGAATAGGTATATAGTTTGTTATTTTTGGAGACCGGGTAATTTGGTGTCAAAGATAGTATTGTGGTGCATATAAAAATAGTGTATCGGAAAATAGTCTCGGAATGCGACGAACTATATGCAGTTGGAATCATATCAGTTAATTATTGTACTTTTTCAATTTTCGTGTCAATCGGGCTTACCGTTTGACCCTGGCAACAATAATGCCTCTGTTTTTACTTAACCGGTTATATTATTTGATAGGGGTAACTTTAAATGAATAAACGACTAGCCAAACAAACTCCAAATTTAACAAAACAAGTTTCATTGGATCCGTTAGGAAGAGGTCTAGTAAAATGTCAAAGTTTCAGATTTTTTGGATTTTTTTTGTAATTATAGGAATTTTAAACTCTTGATTTTTCATCGATATCTATAAAGGGCTTTTCACAAATGACCTCGGAATTCGACGAAACCTGTTCCATTGGATCTGGAATATTTTTTTTATTTTAGGATTACATTTATTTGTCAAAAAGGAAGTCGTATAAGATGATTTTTTGGCGAAAAACTCACATGCAAGTTTCGTTATAATAAAATATTATTAAATTATACCATGCACTTCATACACTTCACTTCATACGTAATGTATATTTAAACCATCCAATTGCCCTTCCTTTTATCTTACGTGTCCTTCCCTGCACGCCATACCATCTTAAATACCTTGAGCCCTGCACCATTCAATTTACTTGCCTGCGAATCAATCCAACCGTGCCGACCATGGTATTGAATTTCTCATCCACGTACACGTTGGTAACAGCTACCCTATGATTTCTCTGCATACCTATTACCCTCAAACTTGGCTATCACGTATTTCTTCCTCTATATAAACACTGCTGCACCTTTTTCTTCATTTATTTTGTTCTCAGTAACGGTGAAAACCAAATTTCCCCACCCAAATAAATTCAAAGACTACAAACCCGCAACCTTCATTCCTTTCTTCCCTTCAACGAATGAAATAAATTATTGTACCAACAATAGAACCCAACCTCCATTCAAAAAAAAAAACAAAGGAGCGTCGCATGTAGTAAGAAGAGAAGTGGGTTTTCTGAAGCTTTGAAGGCTTGTTGCGTGAAGAATGAAGCCGCTTGAACTTGGAGCTAAAGTGCGACATAACAGGATTTGCATGAAAGAAGGGTTAGTGTATGAGACCACATGAAGAGCAGTGTACGTAGCAGCCAATGAAGGAAAGGTGGGTGTTTGGTGGCACGGTGATTAGCCTAGACGGCCTGTATGGGTTCGATGAAATGGAAACGCGATGAGTAAATTATACTGACCAGTTTAATTTATAATATAGTAATTAGCATTACATTTTTTTTATTAAGGAAGTATAATTGTAAATTGCCAGGCGTTTAGGAACAGTGCTTGAACAGTAGAAGGATGCGGAGCATTCAACAGTGCATGGAACGATGTTATGGGGTTTCAAAGTAGCAACAGTAGTTTGCAAAGAAAGAGTAGTTGCGTTTTTTTTTCAAACAGAAAAAAATGTAAAACGCAAGTGAAAAGAGAATGGGATGGAGCTGCTCTGCTCATACGTTGTATATGGGGAACATTTGAAGTTTGATGGGAAGAAAATGGGGGTGATATTATCGCTTTGTGTTGCTAAAGAAAAAATGACATGTTCACTTGGGGAAGGACATACTGGGCGCTAGAGAGACATTGCATACATTATTGGGATGGCTAGTAAGGCCTTGCGTTGTGGTTGTAAAAAATATATGTTTAGTGCGTTATAAAAAAATAGAAAGAAAGAAGTTGCATTAAAACAAGAAAAGAAGGTGGGAAGGATTGGGAACGTTGGGGAAGGAAAAGGGATGGGGGACGTGGGCTTTTACATGCAGCGTGTGTTTCAGGGGAATAGGCTTCGGCCTTTGTTTATGTATAGAATATAATAAAAAAAGGAAATAAACGCAAAGAATGAAAGACCAAAACGTGATGTTCTTGGCTAAGTAGCTGGTGGGAACAAAGCTAATAGGGAAAGTTTGGGGTGTGCAGTCAATCAGGTTCCAACGGATGGAGAACAGCTTGGTGATTTGCGGATGAAGGTACTAACGATTTTTTTTATTTAAATAATTAATTTTTTTAATAAATTTTAGATTCTAATTTTTTAGAACACTTACCGATAATTCGTTCGTTATTAGAATGAAACAAGCATAGGGATCGTATCGGAAAAGACTACGGAGTACAACTGGTTTGATCCGCACTGAATGCTACCAGATCTAACCAAATCGTTTTAAATGACAAATGAAAACCAAGGTGAATTAAACTCACTCAGTTCTCCCCACTTATATTTTATATAAGTTGGGTTTATTTGTTTGTGTGTTGGATGATTTTTATTGGATGATTATTGAATTATATATTCATATATTGACTGAACAGTTAAGTTAAACGTTCGTTCAACTTAATCAAAATAAAATCGTTATTTCTAACGATTAAATCCAATTGAGGTAACTTACCTCAGCGATTATGTTTATAAAAATATAAACGTTATAAATAAATAATTGGATGCTTGAATTGCTATTATTTGCTGATTATTGACTGTTACCGTCCATTATTTACTGTTATTATTAAACTATTTATTTCATCGATTTAGATGAAATTGATTATTAATTAGCCATATTGAACTGCATAATTAAAATACATATAACCCATTGTTTTGCAGGAAATAACAGGTCACTGAAATTGATAATGTTTATCAATATGATTTGTTGTGATTATTTAGATGTGAAATGGTTTAATATTTCATGGGTTTGGTGCTATAGTAGACATTTGCCTCTTTAGTACCGTCAAATAATGAAAAGATTTTTGAAATTGATATCAAATCAATTTCGTACGATTTCGAAGGTTTAAATACACTTATATATATGAATTCGAAATATGGTTTGATTGTAAAAATAAATATCAAAGTTAATTTTTTTGGTTTTATAATTATTTAAATTTATAATTAATAGAGATTTAAGATATTACTAATTGGATAGTTAAATGATATAAATTTATCGTATTTGCTAATAAAATGTGTAAAATGCTATGTAAACGCCTTAACGGCAGTAAAGGAAGTTTAAATTGATTTCAAAATATTGAAATGGAATAACTGAATCATGGATTGATGAGAATATATAAAAGAGATTGACAAGTGATGTTTTTGTAACAAATGATCATTTTAAACAAATGTTGTTTTAAAATATACGAAATGTGAGTAAATAACATTTCGTGAATAAGATTAACGAATTAACAGAATTGGAAATGAGTATTGATTTGGAAATAGGATTTCAGGTTTTTAAATGAAATCAGATTTGAAATATGAATATGGATTTGTAAATGGAATTGTGATTTATAAATTGAATTTGGTTTGAAATGACAAATATGGATTTATAATTGGGTTTAACCCTGACTGCTGGAATGGATATTAAAATCAAGATTTTCCAAATACAGTATAACTGGATATATGAATATGAGTTGATTTATATGTGAAGAGTGATAAAATAAATTCCTAATATAACGGAATTGGATAAATATAAATCGAGAAGTTGAGAAATGATGTGAATTGGCTAAGATAAGTTTATTCCAAGGTTCAGAATGTTGTATTCCGAAGCTGGGAATGTTTATTGAGTTGATATATTTATTTTGAAGTTCGGAATGTGATATTCTGAAGTTCAAAATGTAAATCGAAGTGAGATTCAAGAAATGAAATCGGATTATAAGTCGTCGCTAATAAATTTGCAAATGGAATTTGTAAAGAACTTTAAATTTTGGAAAGGGAATTTGTAACATTTGTTACAAAAGATAAATTAAATTATTTGGGTAATAAACTGAAGATCTTTTTAAAGAATCGTTATAGAATTTTAGACAACAAATAAGTTGCTAGTAATGAACCGAAAAGGGTTTGATAAGTGGAAGTAAAAGGATTGGAAATATAATCTGTAATATTTGATACAGAAGTTAAATTAAATTACTTTGATTAATAAAATACTAGTTCTGTAAAAGATATCAAATTAAGATTTGAGAAGATATTTATATAAGATTTGTAAAGAATGTTTACATACGATTTTAAATCAATAAATGGTGATTATTGCGAATGTTGGAGAAATATATATAAAGAGTTATTGAAGAAATTTTAAAGGATTCGAATTATAATTGAATCGAGACTCGTGTACTACATTATAAAGGATTTTTAAAGTATTAAAGAGAGTCATAAATAAGAGCTTACTTAATCAGTTAAGTAAACATGTTTGAGATTTCAAATAGAGTTTTTATAAGGAAAATGGCTGTGTTAATAAACTTATATTGGTTCTGAAGATGTGAATGTTGTTGGTCAAGGTCTGAGAGGTAAATAGAATGCCCCAACTTGAACGACTTCATGATTATCTAAGGAAGGTACTAGTTTATAAGCGACAGGAGTGATGGAAATATAAGTAATGATTTCCGTGAATGATTTTATAAACTGTATTAGAAAAGTTTATAAGTTGAATGAATGGTTTTTAGAATAATCTTATTTGATAATAAAAAGTATATGCAATATTCCAAATATTGGAAGATTTATAAGAGTTTAATTAACAGACGGTTAATTAAAGAGGCTAAATGATGCTGGGTACTGAATCAGTGAATTCATTTTATGTTATGGATGAATGGTTGTTCACTTAATTTTATTTGATAGTTAAATAACCAACTATCAAATTTGACCTATACGCTTGTTGGTACGGAAAGACCGGGATCGAATTTATATTCGAAAACCATTTCGACCAACAAATACATGAGGATATCATAAGATAATCGAGATGGAGTATTGAAGACCATAGATCGTCATAAATGGAAGAGTTACTAATAATCTCTGGTTTAGCGGCCAAAGATGAACTGTGGTTCTGTCATGGTTGAAATCTATGGATTGCAAGGACTTCTCGCTACTGATCTATAGAGTGATTCCTAGGATGTGGTAGGGGGTGCTTTCGATTCATCCTGTTCCTAGATGACTTGTATGGACGACTGTCTAACAGAGTATTTCCAACAGGTCACGTACGTTGATTTCTTCAAACGTGTCATAGTTGGTTAGCTCCCAACTAGGGTATTTTTGTGGACGTCAATTAGTGATATCCAGTGGATCTGACGATGTGGCATTCAAAGTGAATGATGGTCAGATGTTTTAAAAATAATAATAAAGGTAAATGAATAAATAAATAAATTATGACCTCAAGCCTCATCAACCAGGAATGGCATAAAATCGGGTAGGTCGCATGGTTATGTGGGTCGCACCCATCAAAAGGATATATCATTACCTGATCTGGTGAAATCAAATGCCTTCGGTTGTCCATTTTTATTTCTGTATGTATGTTATCGGTTCGGTTAGCTGGCCCCCAACCGTGGTAATGATATATTCGGTACTCTCAAAGTATAGTAAAGGGCCGGTCTTGTTTAGCCTGGGTTGCAAGACGTTCTTGTTGAACCCCAATGTATTCATCTCCAGAGGTATATTGTCGGGAAGGTGGTCCCATACCTTGCTAGGAAATCCATTCTCCAATAAGAGCCCGCGGTTTTGATTGTATACTATATATGTGGAGCGTGAGATGCAAGCGTTCCGCTAGATTGCTATTTACTTGTAATTAGACACTATCATAATATCATACTAATATTGTTTTCAAAAATGTTATGGGTTATCATAAGGTAAAAACCATCCGTATTTATGTATGGATTCGGTCTTACGATTATCCTTTTCTTTCGAAAAGATTTTGACGTTAAAATCAAGTTGTGTGGTGCCTTTCAACTTAGTGTGTTTTTCTCACTCTGGTTCACCAGGCTGACCCGGTGTTTGTAATGCTCGGGTTAGACCGAGTTGTACAGGTTCAGGTTATCGGGTACTATGAAGGGACGAGATGGAAGAGTTCCAACGTATGATATTATATATTCCGGTTTGTGATTGTATATGAGGATAGATTATTATAACTGTCCAGATGTGTGATGTACTCTGGTGATTGTAAGTATATTTTCACGCTTTCAATAAAGATATAATTCTATATTATATTTTGTTCCGCTGCGATGTGAGACTCTGTATTGTGTTAATTCCTTTTTCTTCTTCTATTCTAATATTTCTTTCTTTCTTATCTCATACTCTAATTTCTTTCTATTAATAACCCGCTATTTTCGGTGCTTGAATAGTTGATATGGTATTTTATGTCGATTCGGGATCGAAAATTTTTGGGCCGTTACATCTCCCGTCCGCCACCTAACGCGAAGCGATAATCCTCTATCATGCCTACCCAGCTCACACAGCTAGCAACAAGGAATTGTTTTCAAATATAAATTCGATCCCGGTCTTTTCATACCAAAAATCGTATTAGCCATGTTTGATAGTCAGTTATTTAACTATCGAAATAAACAGTTTTTCAATCATGGAAATAAAATGAATTCACTGATTCAGTATTCAGCATCACTTGGCCTTTTTAATTAAAAATAATTAACGCATGGTTAATTAAAAACTAAGGCACGAGCTTTGCACACGGCAGAATTTGGTACAAAAATGGTGATTGATGGTTAAACCAATCAATATATATGTGGTGGTTAAAATCCTATATTTACCTCTTATTTATCATACTATTGATTCTCAAGACCATTGCATTTTAATACTTAGAAAAATATTGTAACAACCCAGAAAATCGGAACCAACTTTAAAATTTATTTTAAGAAATTTTAAATAGAAAGTGCATCAGAATTATATATATATATATATATATATCTCCATTGCTTGATGATTACATCTTTAATGTAAATGAATCATTAAATAAGATTCATTATTTGGAATGAAAATATGTTAACATAAAAATTTACATTATAGAAAAAAAGACCATTATTTGAAATGAAATTTGTTCTTACATTAAAATTCACATTTTTAATGTAAAGATGAGTTCAATAAAAAGTTTACATTTTTATTGTAAAGGAGAAAATATGAAAAAAGGATTTATTGTAGGAAATTTGTTGTAACGTAAAAATTTACATTTTTATGTAATAATGATTCATTCATAACATGTTTAAAATGATGTTACATAAAAATTTACATTTTTATGAAATAATGATTCATTAAAATGTTCATAGCTTGATAAATGATTTAACATAAAGGATTACACTTTTTATGTAATAAAAGAAAGATAAAGATTATCACAGATTAAATATTATATTTGGAAATTTGTCCATTTTAAATGATATTTAAGTAATTCGTTAATTTATAAATATTTATATTTGTAACTAATGTGAATCTTTAGCGCTCCTCGGTTGAATTTAATGTGAACATTTTGGAAGCAAGAGTTAGTACTGTTAGTAATTTATTTTGTAATTTGAGTAAAAAAGAATGAATTTAATGCTAGATTTGTGATTCGGTTAAGAAGGGAAGTATATGCTAATATTTGAAACTAAAATGTGAACTTGAACTTTCATTTATTTTGGACATAGTGAATATAATCTCAATTTAAAACTTTCTGCCAAAAATAACGTCATCACAAATTTGTGTTGAAAATGTAACGATGGAAACAAAAGTCAACCTTGAAATAAACCATGCAATTTAATTTAATCTTAAACAAGGATTTTATTTATGTAGTGACATATCATCAAAACTAATTTATCAAACAATAAGTATAAATGGCGTAATAAACATTAAATTAATTTCAAACGTATGTTGAAGCTTTAATGGTGATTAATTTTTCTAGACCAATAAGTCTAAATTTATTACCATATTATTCATAGTACAATTAATGTAATAAAGACATTCTATGTAATTTAAACTTTGAATTGAAGAGAGTAATATAGGAAGAGTTTATCATTGGCAATTTCAAATTGGAATTTAATATATATAGTGATTCATTTCGTTTGAAAGTTAGAATTCAATATTGGTATATTTAATAAAATTGAATGGTGCATTTATTCAATTAACCTTTGAAATTCTTTCCTAAACTCTAACCTAAACCAACTGTAATGGCCTGAATTTCCGTACACTTTGAGTCGACTAATGACACCACTCGTCCAACCCAAATTGCACAGAAATACGAATCATTATTAGAAAGAAGTTAGAGGATGAGAAATAGAAAGAAAGAAATATTAGAATAGAAGAAAGCGAAGATCACAAACTCACAGCAGAACGAATAAAATATATTAGGTAACATAAACTTCGAAATACAAATCAATAACTTTATATACATACCATCATCAGAGCACAACAGTTTTCTCTGGAACAGTTATAAACACCTGTTTCCAGATACAACATGGAACACAACGGAAAATATGATAGTCTATATCTAACTGGTGAAGCCTTCTGCTTCAAGCTCCTCCAAGTGAATCTGTAAAACCCCGACTACTTGACTGCCCGTACAAATTTGGGCACCTAAGAGTTTAGGAAAAATAAAACAAAATAAACTCTGGGTCAGTCATGGGACTGGTGTAAGTAAACTCCAA
Organism: Allium sativum; assembly: GCA_030737875.1. Classification (NCBI taxonomy): domain Eukaryota; kingdom Viridiplantae; phylum Streptophyta; class Magnoliopsida; order Asparagales; family Amaryllidaceae; genus Allium; species Allium sativum. The sequence goes on from CM060911.1 coordinate 231,314,873, forward strand.
CCATTGGTTTAACTTATAAAAAAAAAACCTTTCGAAAGAAAAGATAATCGTAAGACCGATCCACACATAAACACGGATGGTTTTTACCTTACGATAACCCAAAACATTTTGATATCAAAATCTGGTGATATTATAATAGTTTCTAAATCAAATAAATAGAATCTAGCGAAACACTTGCATCTCACGCTCCATAATAATATAAAATCAAAAACCGCAGGGTGCTTATTGGAGATTGGATTTCCAAAATTACAAAGTATGGGACCACCTACCGATAGTGTATCTCTAGAGGCAAATACACTGGGTTCAACAAGAACATCTTGCAACCCGGCCCTCACATGACCGACCACTAATTTATCTTGAGTGTATCGAATGTATATCACCAATGGTTGGGATCAGCTATTGTGACGACCCAAACTTCCCAGTAAAGGAAAGCCCGGATTGCTTTGAGAACAACACGCATCAAAACACAAACTGAAGAACATTTTATTGCTGATTACAACAATTACATCAGAGTACAAGAATATAACAGAGTATGAATACTTATTACATAATAGAAATACAATAATATCGGAGATTTAAATTACATTTAAATAGCAGTGGAAAAAAATACAAATATACAACTGAAAGGAATACACGGATACAGAGCTTTCCGAATACTGCTTCAGCTGTAGACCAGGATCCTCTAAATATATCTGCAAAAGGCTACTCGACTGCCCGTGTGGAAAATATGGGCACCCGAGTTTGCCAGTGAAACAAACTACAGGTCAGTCATGGGACTGGTATGAGAAATCTAACTTAACTTATCTAACTAATATGGCTAATCACAGGACCATGCCGCTAACGCAGAACGGGTTTACTCCATTGGATTGCCAGTGCATAAATTAAAGTAAATCATTAAACAACGCAATGATATTTAGAAAAATGAAACCATTATAAGACCCAAGTCCCATCACACAATGCAACGCAAACCGGAGGATAGGGTTTTACCTTATAATGGTCAAAAGATGCTTGATACGATAAAATGGATTTAGTATTAGTGTATATATCTATGGGTATATATATATTTCAAAAACAATTTCAATCATAATGTATTAATCATAGACGGCATAGTACCCCATCCTACTATGTCGCCATACTAGTTCTATAATCAAAACCGCAAGGTCGTATTGGAAATTGGATTTCCATCATGAGTCGAGGCTAGGGGCAAGCTCCTCTCCGATTCGAGACACTCTAGCAAATGCCTCAGGATCACACCTCTGGGCAACCCTTGGATGCCGTAGGGCCGGTCCCCGCCTATCGGCAGTGGATTGGTTATGCCTGAACACACGTTTCCCGGTTCCTTTGAACCTATAATATGACCACTATCGGCCTATAAAAATCCGAGGCGCCTCAAAATCCATCACCCACATAAGTAAAATGCCAGCCAGTTTAAGCACTGACACTACCAATAGCTAGAAAGAAACGTGTGCACTCCCTACGGTCCATATCCCGTTTTTGACTCATACCGGGGTGTGAGGCTCGCGAAGTCATGATATACACAATGTTATGCCGTAATAGGCTATGCTTTGATCATCCCACAAGGCCCTGCTTTTGCATCTTGGCGTGCCACATTGACAATTCACGCCATGCGATCAATCACTATTAATATATACCAGGGTGTTAAGTAGAGAATAAATCCTCCACCACCAAACAGACATACATTAACAGAAATCGATTTAATTCACATGGAACGAAATCCAATGTCAGACATGCATCCATTTACTAGCTTATGCTCTGGGTCTGAGAGAAAACAAAATCCGAACAATCAACAATAGACTGGATGGCCATCACTGAAGCCCCTTCAAGGTAGCTACTCCCATCAAGGGTCTCTGTAGCAACACATCCATTCGATGGGAAGATCGTCAGTCTTCAATCACCGTCTTCATCTTCGACTCTTCATCGTCGTAGTAATTATTCGGAATGGGTTAAACCCGGTCTTTCCGAATAACTCGCGTATTTTATAATAAAAATCAAGTACTATAAAACACATCCAACGTCTCATTCCAATTCAGAATTATTCTTCTAATAAAATATTCGTATTATTCTATCAAAGATAAATCCTTTAAATTTATTCTTAAATCTTTCTTTTAAAGATTTATTAAAAACCAAATTTGGTTTTAAATATCAAAAATCATTAATCAATGATTATTTAAATTTAAGAAATAAATCTTATCTTTAACTGGGTTAAAGAACTAATGTCATTTTAAAACATCGTTCACGATAAACCCAAAATCGTCTCCCATAAAATATGGAATCTTCACAAAAATCCAATCAATATATAATCGTTATAAATTTCTGTATCTGACCAATAATATAAATGGAATAACGGCAAGGCCTTTTAAGTTCCATATGTAGTATCGGTCTTCTTTCACAGAAGCTTATTTCAATTATTATTTAATCAAATTCCATTCAATTCCAATTTAATAAATTAAATTGGAAATCTTTACTTTGGAAAATTTACTATTAAATCTTAATAAAAGATTTACAAATTCCAAATTTTATTCTCACTGTAAATTGAGTTAAAGAACAAATGTCACTAAAAACACCATTCACGATAAACCCAATTCACATTTATTTCAATTGTTAAATATAATTGAAAACTCTAATAATCTTAATTAAATAATTTATTCTTTTCTCAACTGGGTTTAAGAACAGTGTTATTGAAGACACCATTCACGACAACCCAAATCCAATTTATTTTATTTAATTCCAATTAAATATGAATTAAATGGATAACTTCATTAAATCTTAATTTAAAAATTTATTCTAGTTCATAACTAGTTCATTTTGATAAAAATATATTTTATCTTTTCAAATATGGAAATTTTCATCCCAATTCTTTCTAAACCATTTATTATGATTTTACATAATTTATTAATATTTTAATAATTTTATTAAGGCCTGTACAGTCGGTTTCCAATAACGGCCACCGAACTGCATCCATAGCGACCCTTTTTCAAATTTGATTTGGACATAATTCCAAATCCAACCGTTAGATTTCAAAACTCTTATATTCATTGGAAAGCTCTTTTCGATACGAACCCAACGGTTCCGGTTTTAGGAGAATCCGACGGTCAGATCTCCCGTTACGTCAATTTAAAGTTAATGGTCGAAATTCGCGAACTGTCGCTGCGCGGCGCGTTCTATTCAGGCCATTATATAAATATATAATATATATATCGTCGATTTCTATTTAAAACATATTTTATAAAACATTTATAAATTCGTTAAAAATGATTTTAACTTCATTTTCAATTTTAAAGCAAAGTTGAATATTCTATATCTTATTATATTAAAATAATAATATTTCAAGATATCATATTTTTGAAATCACTTCTTTTTAATATTCATTATAAAATGAATAAAAATCGATAACCCATTCGGGTTAAAAATAGCGTTTCTACATAACACGGCTTCATATTTATATATTTTATCCTTCACCGAATATTATTCTAAAATATTAGTTATTTTAAAATATCCTTTATTTTTAAAAGATTTCTTTAAAACATACTTTATATTAAAATGTTCTTTATTTAAAATATTCTTTATATCAAAAGATATATTGAATCGGAATGTGACTCAGTCAATTACCATAAATATTCAGTTGTATGGATTTCATACATAGCATGTATATAACAGTAGTGATAAATAATCAATACACAACCATTCACAACCAGAGTGAAATTTATAATTGTGTGAGCGTTAAAATAAATATAAAAATAACGCTCAACGCATACTGTCAATCCATCGATTGACATACAGATAAAGATTGGGAATAGTGTACGTCATCCCAACACCCGTGTGGGGTTTTCAAACAACAACAGCTTATAAACATACATCATTGGTTAATAAATTTAACCAATTTCCACGATTTAAATTATAATTAAATATTTATAATTTAATTCCAAAAAAACATATATTTTGACAAGATGACATTTTTATTTGACCAAACATGTCCTAATTAAATGGCATCTTTGTAATGCTAACAATGTTAAGTGACACTATTTTCAATGGATCAACATATGTTTTATAAATGAACATTTTCTATGTAACTACATATGAATGATAATGTTTTTAACTAACTAAAACATAAATATTCAAATGAAAACATTTTTCCTATGTAAAACAATGCATGCTTTTAACCATTTCAAATGAACAATAAAAATGTAAATTTTTATTGTTAAACAATCTTCCACAATTTCTATGTTCATATATGACAAATAAAAAGGAAAATTTATTTTCAATAGTTTCAGTGTTCATATATGACAAATAAAAAGACGGTTTTTATCTTCATAGCCTTGTTTACATTTCTAATGACAAAATAAAAGAGAATTTATTTGTCATAACCAGTTTTACATTTATAATGACATGATTTATTTAACCTAACATATGCTAATAAAACGATGTGTTTTATTCAACCTAACATATGCTAATAAAACGATGTGTTTTGTTTAACCTAACGTATGCTAATAAAATGATGTGTTTTATTTGACCTAACATATGCTAATAAAATGATGTGTTTTATTTAACCTAACATATGCTAATAAAATGATGGGTTTTATTCTAATATAACATTTGCTAACAAAATAATGTTTTTATACTAATGCAACATTCTACAACAAAATGTTTTTTTTTCTAACATAAATGTTGTTTTTATTCAAATATGACAATTTTAACATAAATGATGTTTTTATTCAAATATTACAATTTTAACATAAATGATGATTTTAATTACATGACAATTCCTATCCAAAAATGATGTTTTAATTAACATGACAATTCCTAACCAAACGACATGTTTATTCTAAATAAACATTCCTAACAAAATGACATGTTTATTCTAAATAAACCTTCCTAACAAAATGACATGTTTATTCTAAATATATCATTTTTAACAAAATTGACAATTTTATTCTTGCATAATATTATCTAACAAATTGACAATTTATACTAGCATGACTTTTCTAAAAAATGTGTTTATTTTTATCTAACATGACTATTCTAACAAATGTGTTATTTTAATCTCATGCAACATTTTGAAATAAAAACGTTGTTATTTTCTAATGCAACATTTTAAACTAAGATGTTGTTATTTTCTAACAAAAGATGATATTTATGTTCTCTAACAAAAGATGTCAGTTTACTTTCTAACCAAAGATGACAATTATAATTTCTAACCATTCTAATTCAACAAAATGACCATTTTATTTTATCACAAATCTAATTCAATAAAAATGATAACTTTATCTTATCAATTTTATTTCAATAAAAATGTCATTCTTATTTCATACAAATCTAGTTCAATAAAAATGATAAAAATAGTTCTGTTCATTTCTGTTGAAAATTCTAATTCAACAAAATGAAAAGAAATCATATTTTTGTTTGACAAGTTTGATTTTTGACAAAAATGTGAATTTTGTTTTCAACAAATTTATTTTGACAACAATGACAATTTTATTTCAACCAATTTACCTTAACAAAAATAAAAAATTTGTTTTACAAATTTATTTTGACAAAAATAACAAATTTTTGTCTCAACAATTTTATTCAGCAAAAATCTATATTTTTGTTTTCAACAATTTTTATTACAACACGATATCATCCAATTAACAGATCTACATAACATATCCATCACAGAACAAAACATGAATCATAACAAACAGAAGTTTACTATAGATTGGTGATAATGAAATCAGAATTATTTCTAATTATAAAAAAATAAAATAAATATATTTCTCACCGTCAGTTCAATTCTGAATAAATTAGATTCGAAAGTTGGCCAAAATTTGATCTGCTCAGAAATGGCCCTAGTCAGTTCCATGTTGTAGAATTCTTCATTATGATCCCAATGCAATTCGTTTCGTCAGTTTCTGATAAATATTGAATAAGATATTGCTATTTAACCATTTGAATAATTTAATTAATTAAATAATATAATTACTTTTAATTACATTAGTTAAAGGGGATAACCATTTCTTCTTCCTGTCGTTCATTGCACAAAACCGAACCCATCATCGTCGTTTCTGAAATCCGCCTGCCGCCGTTGATATGCTCCACCAGAGATCGATCAACCACCCTCATGTCCAAGCCCTCTCCGCCGCGCACCTGCCCCGACCCTCCACGTCAAGCTCGCGGGCCCCCTCCTCACCAGAACTCACCACGAACGACGCCCGTTTGGAGGCCATTTCAGATCGCCATGGTACCCTAAAACGCATCATCTCCGTATGATTTCGAAGGGCTTGCAAAGTTCTTCCATTCCTGCTTTTGATTGGTTCTAATTCTATTTGTGTTTGGAGATTTTAACGATTAAGATTGGGACAGTTTCGGCCCTTGAAATTGTAATTGGCGGCGGCCTGAGATGAATTAGGGTTTAGGGTGAATTAGTTTTCTAATATTTATAATATAATATTATTAAATCTCTTAATTGTTAGTTAAAGCCCGTTATCTCCTGTTAGCCCCAAATCCAACCCAATTTATGTTGTCCCTAGCCAAATACCCACGTTCCGGACGCGATGGAATAGGTCCCGTCAGCCCAAACGGCTGTCTGTGGCCTGAATTATTTAAATTAATATTTAAATCCTTTATTAAATTAATTCTATCATATATTTAAATTCACCGGGGTCACATACAGACTCAGAAAAATCCAGAAAAATAGTTTCTGGCTTTGTTTTAACGATACAGTCCTAACAAAACTAATTTCGTCGTATTCTGAGACCGTTTGAAAAATGGTCATTTTCAAGTTGATTAAAATTGATTGAAATGAACAAAAAACATTTTCTTTCGCCACACTCACATATTAATTCGAAAAATTCTGGAAAATTAAACTTAATAATAATTCGACATTCCGGTTCAACAAAAGTGGTTTCATCGAAAACCGAGGTCGTTTGTGAAATGGCTATTTTTAAGGCAATATATTATATTAAAATATAATTAAATTCTACAACGACTTTTCTAAATTTTAAACTGGCCATAACTTTTGATTTTTAAAACGAAATTTCAGTTTTTCAGATTCGTTAGAAAGATATAATTAAACAGATTTAAATATTTCTTGTTTCACTCAATTCTGATTTAAAATGAATTCTGTACATTTAATCAAAGTTCAAATTCAAATTTTCAAACTATAGCGCTGTTTTAAACTCCTTTTATAATTAAATTGAATTTATTCGTTTTAAAGTAAATTTTTAGTCGTTCTTATTTAAAATAGATTATTTTAAACATCCTAAATTCACTAAAATTTCTAAATTAAAAATTTTAAATTGGCCCCAAAATTCCGGGTCGTTACAATCGCCCCCACTTAAAATCTTTTCGTCCTCGAAAAGGAACGTAGCTAAAAGTTATTTAATTAACTAACTCAACTATTTTTTTTCCAATGATTTTGTTAGTTAAATAAATTATCATTTCTATATTTTTATTAGTTAAACTAATAATCAAACATCACAACCAGCAATCCATTAGGTGTTTAACTTTTCAAATATATATAACTTTTATATATAATCAAAATCATATTTTTAGTGCAAATCACAGCAATGTGTACTAACTAAGTTTTGGTTCTCATACCAGTCAATGGAAATATATAGAAATCCCACTTTCGAAACTTGAACATAAATACTAGTGATGGTCGACCTATCACCAGAATTATCTCCGGGCGACTGGAGTGTGATTCTATATCTACCCAGCATATTAAAACTTCGAACATCCGTTAATTACTCGTATATCTGAAATCTTTATATACTCGATTGCCCGCATTAAAATATAATATACTCAAATACGTATCTTTAGATAAAATTTTCAAAACTAAATTTGTTTTTATTTTAAAGAAAATAATACTCTTCACACTCGTTCTAGGATACTACTGATCCTATCTCTAACGAGTTATTCTCATTGGATATTACTAATCCAATCTATGATGAATTCTTTTGTTTGGTTCTAATGTGTTTTGTTCTTGAGCTCTGTAAACCAAAGCTTTGATACCAACTGTGGCGACCCAAACTTCCCAGTAAAGGAAAGCCCGGATTGCTTTGAGAACAACACGCATCAAAACACAAACTGAAGAACATTTTATTGCTGATTACAACAATTACATCAGAGTACAAGAAAATAACAGAGTATGAATACTTATTACATAAAAGAAATACAATAATATCGGAGATTTAAATTACATTTAAATAGCAGCAGAAAAAAAATACAAATATACAACTAAAAGGAATACACGGATACAGAGCTTTCTGAATACCGCTTCAGCTGTTGTAACGACCCGCAAATCCGTGCTATCTGAGTTGACTAATAACACTACATGTCCAACCCAAATATCACAGAAATACGAACCATTATTAGAAAGAAATTAGAGGATGAGAAATAGAAAGAAAGAAATATTAGAATAGAAGAACGAAGATCACAAACTCACAGCGGAACGAATAAAATATATTATATACCATAAGCTTCGAAATACAAATCTGTTTTGTACATACATACATACATACCATCATAAGAGTACACACAACATTTGATCCAGCGGAAGTAACTCTAAATAACTAACGTTGAAGCCTCCTGCTTCAAGCTCCTCCAGGTGTATCTGTAAAAGCCTGAAACACTTGACTGCCCGTACAAATTTGGGCACCCAAGAGTTTAGGGAAAACAAAACAAAATAACTCTGGGTCAGTCATGGGACTGGTGTGAGTAAACTCCAACCACTTGTTTAACTTTCAAAACTCTTTTCGAAAGAAAAGATAATAGTAAGACCAGCCCACACATAAACACGGACGGTTTTTACCTTACTATAACCCAAAACACTTTGATACGAAAATCCAGTGATATTATAATAATGTCTACATCAAGTAAATAACCAAATAGCAGAACGCTTGCATCTCACGCTCCACATATATAGTATAAAATCAAAAATCCGCATGGCGCTTATTGGCGATTGGATTTCCAACAGGACAAGGTATGGGACCACCTTCCGACAGTGCATCTCTAGAGGCGAATACACCTGGGTTCAACAAGAACATCTTGCAACCCGGCCCACACATGACCGACCACTCATTTCGCTTGAGTGTATCGAATGTATATCACCAACGGTTGGACTCAAACCACCGTTTCCCGAATGGGCAGAATCGATAGATTTAGAAACAAAAGGAATTTCTCTAGATAGGTGATTATACACCCTAATGGGTGCGACCCACATAGCCATGCTGCCTGCCCGATTTTTGTCCTCTCCGGGTTGTTGAGGCCTGAGGCTACGCATACTTTCCATTCATTGATAACACCATCACTTTGAATGCCACATTGTCAGATCCGTTAATCACTAGTTGAGTTTGCACAAATATTCTGGATATTATGCTAAGGGATAAATCCGTTGCAACCATATACATTCATACAGACCAACCCATTTGATCATTGGAAATACTTTGTCAGACATTCGTCCATTTACGTTCGTTCTGGGATTGAACGAAACCGAAGGCACTATTTCTATTTAATAGAAAAGCCCTTGCACTTTACTCCGTCTTCAATATATTCAGCATACTTGGTTCGCAACGCTTATGCCGATACGGAGTGGTTCTTCGGATAATAATCCAACCGGTCTCTCCGTATTGACAACGATGGTCAAAAACTTCGATAGTCTGTGATTTAACTATCGAATAAAAATAAGTGTTTATCCAAACATATCAAACAAATCACTGGGCTCTTTAATTTATATTTTATTAATTAAATCACTTCTCCATTTCCTTATCAATATTTGTTAACAAAATATTTCAATAATCATCTTGCCTCTTTTCGCTATTTTTGATTTCGTTTCCTTATCGAATTCTATATATATCGATATATAGATTTCTAATTGTCAAATTTCTTAAAAATATTCTAACTCCTTAAATTCCCGGAAAAATTCGCCATAACCTCCCCTGTATCGGGAGCATCGGGAAATTTCAAATAGCTTCCCGGTATCTTCCTCAATCAAAAAGAAAAAGGAAAAGCCAAGCGGCTTGCCGATACGGCGCATAAATCTCATATATATGAATTAAACATGTACCTTTTTGTCGAGCACATAAATTTAAATCTTCATATACCTCATCCCATACCTGTTTAACACCTGTTCACCTGTTTCAATTCAATTCAACACTATCTAATCGTTTGAATTCAGTTCCGCTCATTTATTCTTTAAATCGGCCAATTTGCCTATTTCACTTCATGACATGTTCAAACAAAATATTTAACTCGTACATAACCAAATTGAATTTCACTTTCAATTCTAGTTCTCTTTTCTATTTCGAATATAAATTCTCAAATCGAATTCACTTATTTAAAGCTCAATATCCATTCAACATCTCATTTTCTCATTTCTATTCAAATTAGTTAGTTCTATTCAAATTCAAAAATCTGATTTCTGTTTCAAAAATCAATTTCCTTACTCCACCTGAGTTCACATATATTCTATAACTCAAATCTGAAATTTTCTAAATAGAAATTCGGATTTTATTTGCTTAAAATCCTTTGATATCATTAAATAAACCGTTATGGTTCTGGCGCTGTTTTTCTGAAAATTTGATTTTGACATAACTCAAAATCTATACGACGAAATTCAGATTTTTCTCCTTCATTAGGAAACTATTATCTAACCGGTCCTGACGTTTCTTGTTTCAAAGAAATTCGACTTCAATTGAGTCCTGTATATTCGATTGAAGTTCGAATCGCTATTTTACGAACTGCAGCGCTGCGGCGAGTTCGTTTTAATTTTATTTATATATATAAACTTTTAAACTTCTAAACTTCTTTAAAATGAATTCAACTCCATTTAACTCTGCTTGATTCAAATTCAAATCTCACTTTTATTTGAATTCTAAATTCAAATCCCAATTCCTTTTCTATTTGATATTCAAATCCAATATTTGAATTTCTATTTGAATTCCCTATATTCAAACTCTATATTTAAATTCCATTTGAACTTTCTATATTCCAATTTCTATATTTGAATTCTATTGGAATTCAAATATTCAAACTCCTTTCAAATTCTACATTCAAAATTCCATTGTTAAAAACCCCATTTGAATTTCATATTCAAATTCATTTTCAACACCATTTGAATTTCCATTATTCAAATTCATTTGAATTTCCTTGAATTCAAATCCCATTTTCAAAACCATTTGGATTTTCTATTTGAAATCCTATTTTTGAAATTCCATTTCCCATTCTGCTTTGAAATCCTATTTCAAAGTTTTTATTTCAACTTCTATTTTGAAATCTCATATTCAATTTTCTACTTGAATTTCTGTATTCAATTCCATGTTCAAATTCAACACTTGAATTTCTATTTCAAATCTCAATTCAAATTTCATATTTGCATTCCAATTCAAATCTCTATTCAAATTTCACATTTGAATTCCAATTCCAATCTCTATTTAATTCTTCTTTGAAATTCTATTTTCAAAGTCTATTTCAAATTCTTTTTTGAAAATTCTATTTTGAAATTCTATTTCAAATTCTATTTGGAAATTTTATTTCAAATTCTCTATATTCAAACACCATTTGAAAGTTCTATATTCAAATCCACCTTGGATTTTCTATTTGAATTCTAAATTCAAATTTTCTATTTCCTTTTCTTTTTGAATTCAAATTTCCATTTCCTTTTCTATTATTCAAATTCTATATTTAAATTTCCTTTTGAATCATATTTTCAAAACACTTGTATTTCTATTTCTGAATTATCAAATGATAATTCTTTTCACTTCATTTATAATTTCGTTATAAAAGAACTATTTATAAACTTCGTTTATAAAGAACGACTTGTTTTATTTTTCAAAACAAGTATATATTTTCATTTCCATTTAAAATTCAAATTCTATTTAAAAATAGAATTTTCTTTTTTTAAAATCTCCAATATCCTTTTTATGATATTTTAAATATCATTTCTTAAGCCCAGTGATAAAACACACAAAGCAACCAATTGTTTATTTTTCTAACACATCATATATAACAATATATATGCAAACAAATAAACAAACAGATAATATATTTTTGAGGAATCCAGTTGGATTCCTCCAACCTGTTTTCCTGCATCCACAGATGTTAGCACATAAATAATACCCATTCTGCTTCGTGGCAGAATATCGCGGTATAGAAGGTCATCCACTAATCATAGCGTGGGGCGTATAGGGTAATCATCCGCTATGAAACTGCGGGCATCCGCTAATGAGACTGCGGGAATCCAACCAATCAATCAACCCAATATATATATATATAATAGCCTAAATAACTAATATATATAAACAACCAGAAAAAAACATTCACACAAGCAACAAACAATTATTTTTAATGAAATAAAAATAATTCTAAAGGTGAGTGAGATTTACTCACCAGGGCTTTTATTTGTGCTGAATACCCGATGAAGTCTATTATATAGATTTCACAGTGATTTCTCCAACCGTCTGTTTTTCAATGTAAAACAGTATAAATAAATTTCAGTTATTTAATTATACTAATTAAATTTAATAATTACCCGCGTGTAACAAAATTCCAATTTAAACCTTAAATACCTACTTAATGGTTAATTTAAAATTTACCTACATACTAGTTAAATATACATGTTTAACTAGAGTTTATGATCAAACAAGATGCTAATTTCAGTTTTAAATTAATCTCCATGCACTTACATAAAAATTTATTTTACAAAAATAAAATACTTATGTTAATTACCTTATAAATCGAATCCTCCACCTTATGCTTCAGTACAAAGGGCCGCTATCGCCTCGGCCTTCTGAACTTCGAATCTTGAACGCAAACCCAAAAACCATCAATCGCGATTCTGTAGATGTAGCTCGAAATCGAATCGGCTATCGGACCATCGCATGCCACTAAAACCCGACCACTGGTGCTCTTCCCTCCCGTTGAATGGCATGCTGACCTCGAAATAAACCAACGGTAGTTGTACTGACCCCAAATCGAGCAACTTCAGACCGATGACGAGCTTCAGAGGATACAGCGATTTCCATCGCACCTCTTCCTGAATTTGAGTGCCTCCGATATGATGTTGACCTCCCTGGAAGCCGCGGTCCTTGAGCGCAATTGGATTTAGCCCCCTTTCGAATTGATTTTGAGGAAAGGACGAGTTCGAAATCTCATTCGGTTTTAAAGGGAATTTAGGAGCGGCCATTGATTGGAAAATGAACGAGAAGAAAGACTTGAACTGTATGTTGGTTTCAGAATGAAAGCTCGGTTCGTTTATATAGAACGCGAACGAGAACAGAAAGTACACGCCATTGAATTCGTTGTCTTCCTTGTTGTGAAGCTGGGAGACACTAATTCGTGCTCGAGAAATATAGGTCTGCGAAATGAAACTAAGGTCGGCTGATGTAATGGATTTATATATATATTGATTTGACTTTGTAATATAATATTTCAAAGTATCTCTTGGTCTCCTAATTAAAATCCTGAACCGTTATTTCAACGCAACCATTGACGTTACAAGATTAGTAGAACCAAATTCTGAATTTTAATTCGACAGCATAGAAGAAATAACAAATTAAATCAATGGTTTAAATTAAATTCGATTTAAATATAAATAGATTTCAACATTTAATTTCATCGATAATAAATTATTATTATCGTTTTAATTCAACATAGAATCTATATTAATTGACCGAAGTGTTTCGATTCAGTTTTAAAATCTGAATTATATCCTATATTGATTATTTAATCGATAAATTCAATATAAAAATTCTTTTATATTACCAACACAATATTTAAAACGATATTAAATATTTAAAATAAATCGTTTAAAAACCTGGGTCGTTACATTCTTCCCTCCTTAAAATAATTTCGTCCTCGAAATTGCTAAGGTAGGAAAAATACTATAACTCACTAACTTTTCATAACTCCTTTATGTTGAAACTCACCTCTTCATATTTTAACAAATTAACTCCAACCAAAACTTTTGGTCTTCCTTTATTCAATTCGAATGATCGACGATCAATCCATTTATATCCAACCTATATTCTATTAAACCAATTCAAATTGATTCTAATCAATTGATTCACTTCAATCCATTTTACTAGTCTACGTTAAATTCCAATTCCTGGGTTTTCTTTTCAAATTCTTTTGAAATCCCATAAATATATACATATATTTATTTTCATTTCAAATTCAAAACATTTGAATTTTCAAACCACTTGTTTTCTTTCAAACACATTTCCATCAAAACTTTCTCTAAGGTAGCAATCCATCACTTAGAAACTCGGAAATGAACACTGATGATGTTGCAATCATCATCAGAATAATTTCCCAGCCACTGAAGTGAGTTCAGTGCTTTTCAAAATCCATCTAAAATGATTTTCTTTCAAATCCCTTTAAAACAAATCTATATTATTTTAATATACTTTGAAAAATAAATTTCAACTTCCCAGGATTTTGAATTCTGAATTCTGGTTTGAATTTAATTCTAATTTATCTTATTTGTATATTTAATTTCTATACAAATTCTATTTGGTTATAAATAACCATTATAATTTTATAATCTCATTTGATTAATAATCCTAACAATCAACACATCCATATAATAATAATTCTAGAAAATTATTCTTTCTATATCAAAATAGAATTTTGGGTAAAATTATTTCACCCACTTTAAAACAATATCGTGTCGTATTTTCTGTCCAAGTGTTCAGAAATCCCTATCGACTTCGTGGCGTCCCACGATTCGATCAGAATTCATAAACCACTCAACAGACTAGCCAACACAATATAAAACAACTTTTATATCAACTAACAAATACGCTCTCTCGTATCTATACACTTAACTCATTCTAGGGTACTACTGACCCTATCTCTAATGAGCACATGCCACACAAGCCTAGGTATTCGCTCAACCTAAGCTCTGATACCACCTGTAACGACCCGCAAATCCGTGCTATCTGAGTTGACTAATAACACTACATGTCCAACCCAAATATCACAGAAATACGAACCATTATTAGAAAGAAATTAGAGGATGAGAAATAGAAAGAAAGAAATATTAGAATAGAAGAACGAAGATCACAAACTCACAGCGGAACGAATAAAATATATTATATACCATAAGCTTCGAAATACAAATCTGTTTTGTACATACATACATACATACCATCATAAGAGTACACACAACATTTGATCCAGCGGAAGTAACTCTAAATAACTAACGTTGAAGCCTCCTGCTTCAAGCTCCTCCAGGTGTATCTGTAAAAGCCTGAAACACTTGACTGCCCGTACAAATTTGGGCACCCAAGAGTTTAGGGAAAACAAAACAAAATAACTCTGGGTCAGTCATGGGACTGGTGTGAGTAAACTCCAACCACTTGTTTAACTTTCAAAACTCTTTTCGAAAGAAAAGATAATAGTAAGACCAGCCCACACATAAACACGGACGGTTTTTACCTTACTATAACCCAAAACACTTTGATACGAAAATCCAGTGATATTATAATAATGTCTACATCAAGTAAATAACCAAATAGCAGAACGCTTGCATCTCACGCTCCACATATATAGTATAAAATCAAAAATCCGCATGGCGCTTATTGGCGATTGGATTTCCAACAGGACAAGGTATGGGACCACCTTCCGACAGTGCATCTCTAGAGGCGAATACACCTGGGTTCAACAAGAACATCTTGCAACCCGGCCCACACATGACCGACCACTCATTTCGCTTGAGTGTATCGAATGTATATCACCAACGGTTGGACTCAAACCACCGTTTCCCGAATGGGCAGAATCGATAGATTTAGAAACAAAAGGAATTTCTCTAGATAGGTGATTATACACCCTAATGGGTGCGACCCACATAGCCATGCTGCCTGCCCGATTTTTGTCCTCTCCGGGTTGTTGAGGCCTGAGGCTACGCATACTTTCCATTCATTGATAACACCATCACTTTGAATGCCACATTGTCAGATCCGTTAATCACTAGTTGAGTTTGCACAAATATTCTGGATATTATGCTAAGGGATAAATCCGTTGCAACCATATACATTCATACAGACCAACCCATTTGATCATTGGAAATACTTTGTCAGACATTCGTCCATTTACGTTCGTTCTGGGATTGAACGAAACCGAAGGCACTATTTCTATTTAATAGAAAAGCCCTTGCACTTTACTCCGTCTTCAATATATTCAGCATACTTGGTTCGCAACGCTTATGCCGATACGGAGTGGTTCTTCGGATAATAATCCAACCGGTCTCTCCGTATTGACAACGATGGTCAAAAACTTCGATAGTCTGTGATTTAACTATCGAATAAAAATAAGTGTTTATCCAAACATATCAAACAAATCACTGGGCTCTTTAATTTATATTTTATTAATTAAATCACTTCTCCATTTCCTTATCAATATTTGTTAACAAAATATTTCAATAATCATCTTGCCTCTTTTCGCTATTTTTGATTTCGTTTCCTTATCGAATTCTATATATATCGATATATAGATTTCTAATTGTCAAATTTCTTAAAAATATTCTAACTCCTTAAATTCCCGGAAAAATTCGCCATAACCTCCCCTGTATCGGGAGCATCGGGAAATTTCAAATAGCTTCCCGGTATCTTCCTCAATCAAAAAGAAAAAGGAAAAGCCAAGCGGCTTGCCGATACGGCGCATAAATCTCATATATATGAATTAAACATGTACCTTTTTGTCGAGCACATAAATTTAAATCTTCATATACCTCATCCCATACCTGTTTAACACCTGTTCACCTGTTTCAATTCAATTCAACACTATCTAATCGTTTGAATTCAGTTCCGCTCATTTATTCTTTAAATCGGCCAATTTGCCTATTTCACTTCATGACATGTTCAAACAAAATATTTAACTCGTACATAACCAAATTGAATTTCACTTTCAATTCTAGTTCTCTTTTCTATTTCGAATATAAATTCTCAAATCGAATTCACTTATTTAAAGCTCAATATCCATTCAACATCTCATTTTCTCATTTCTATTCAAATTAGTTAGTTCTATTCAAATTCAAAAATCTGATTTCTGTTTCAAAAATCAATTTCCTTACTCCACCTGAGTTCACATATATTCTATAACTCAAATCTGAAATTTTCTAAATAGAAATTCGGATTTTATTTGCTTAAAATCCTTTGATATCATTAAATAAACCGTTATGGTTCTGGCGCTGTTTTTCTGAAAATTTGATTTTGACATAACTCAAAATCTATACGACGAAATTCAGATTTTTCTCCTTCATTAGGAAACTATTATCTAACCGGTCCTGACGTTTCTTGTTTCAAAGAAATTCGACTTCAATTGAGTCCTGTATATTCGATTGAAGTTCGAATCGCTATTTTACGAACTGCAGCGCTGCGGCGAGTTCGTTTTAATTTTATTTATATATATAAACTTTTAAACTTCTAAACTTCTTTAAAATGAATTCAACTCCATTTAACTCTGCTTGATTCAAATTCAAATCTCACTTTTATTTGAATTCTAAATTCAAATCCCAATTCCTTTTCTATTTGATATTCAAATCCAATATTTGAATTTCTATTTGAATTCCCTATATTCAAACTCTATATTTAAATTCCATTTGAACTTTCTATATTCCAATTTCTATATTTGAATTCTATTGGAATTCAAATATTCAAACTCCTTTCAAATTCTACATTCAAAATTCCATTGTTAAAAACCCCATTTGAATTTCATATTCAAATTCATTTTCAACACCATTTGAATTTCCATTATTCAAATTCATTTGAATTTCCTTGAATTCAAATCCCATTTTCAAAACCATTTGGATTTTCTATTTGAAATCCTATTTTTGAAATTCCATTTCCCATTCTGCTTTGAAATCCTATTTCAAAGTTTTTATTTCAACTTCTATTTTGAAATCTCATATTCAATTTTCTACTTGAATTTCTGTATTCAATTCCATGTTCAAATTCAACACTTGAATTTCTATTTCAAATCTCAATTCAAATTTCATATTTGCATTCCAATTCAAATCTCTATTCAAATTTCACATTTGAATTCCAATTCCAATCTCTATTTAATTCTTCTTTGAAATTCTATTTTCAAAGTCTATTTCAAATTCTTTTTTGAAAATTCTATTTTGAAATTCTATTTCAAATTCTATTTGGAAATTTTATTTCAAATTCTCTATATTCAAACACCATTTGAAAGTTCTATATTCAAATCCACCTTGGATTTTCTATTTGAATTCTAAATTCAAATTTTCTATTTCCTTTTCTTTTTGAATTCAAATTTCCATTTCCTTTTCTATTATTCAAATTCTATATTTAAATTTCCTTTTGAATCATATTTTCAAAACACTTGTATTTCTATTTCTGAATTATCAAATGATAATTCTTTTCACTTCATTTATAATTTCGTTATAAAAGAACTATTTATAAACTTCGTTTATAAAGAACGACTTGTTTTATTTTTCAAAACAAGTATATATTTTCATTTCCATTTAAAATTCAAATTCTATTTAAAAATAGAATTTTCTTTTTTTAAAATCTCCAATATCCTTTTTATGATATTTTAAATATCATTTCTTAAGCCCAGTGATAAAACACACAAAGCAACCAATTGTTTATTTTTCTAACACATCATATATAACAATATATATGCAAACAAATAAACAAACAGATAATATATTTTTGAGGAATCCAGTTGGATTCCTCCAACCTGTTTTCCTGCATCCACAGATGTTAGCACATAAATAATACCCATTCTGCTTCGTGGCAGAATATCGCGGTATAGAAGGTCATCCACTAATCATAGCGTGGGGCGTATAGGGTAATCATCCGCTATGAAACTGCGGGCATCCGCTAATGAGACTGCGGGAATCCAACCAATCAATCAACCCAATATATATATATATATAATAGCCTAAATAACTAATATATATAAACAACCAGAAAAAAACATTCACACAAGCAACAAACAATTATTTTTAATGAAATAAAAATAATTCTAAAGGTGAGTGAGATTTACTCACCAGGGCTTTTATTTGTGCTGAATACCCGATGAAGTCTATTATATAGATTTCACAGTGATTTCTCCAACCGTCTGTTTTTCAATGTAAAACAGTATAAATAAATTTCAGTTATTTAATTATACTAATTAAATTTAATAATTACCCGCGTGTAACAAAATTCCAATTTAAACCTTAAATACCTACTTAATGGTTAATTTAAAATTTACCTACATACTAGTTAAATATACATGTTTAACTAGAGTTTATGATCAAACAAGATGCTAATTTCAGTTTTAAATTAATCTCCATGCACTTACATAAAAATTTATTTTACAAAAATAAAATACTTATGTTAATTACCTTATAAATCGAATCCTCCACCTTATGCTTCAGTACAAAGGGCCGCTATCGCCTCGGCCTTCTGAACTTCGAATCTTGAACGCAAACCCAAAAACCATCAATCGCGATTCTGTAGATGTAGCTCGAAATCGAATCGGCTATCGAACCATCGCATGCCACTAAAACCCGACCACTGGTGCTCTTCCCTCCCGTTGAATGGCATGCTGACCTCGAAATAAACCAACGGTAGTTGTACTGACCCCAAATCGAGCAACTTCAGACCGATGACGAGCTTCAGAGGATACAGCGATTTCCATCGCACCTCTTCCTGAATTTGAGTGCCTCCGATATGATGTTGACCTCCCTGGAAGCCGCGGTCCTTGAGCGCAATTGGATTTAGCCCCCTTTCGAATTGATTTTGAGGAAAGGACGAGTTCGAAATCTCATTCGGTTTTAAAGGGAATTTAGGAGCGGCCATTGATTGGAAAAAGAACGAGAAGAAAGACTTGAACTGTATGTTGGTTTCAGAATGAAAGCTCGGTTCGTTTATATAGAACGCGAACGAGAACAGAAAGTACACGCCATTGAATTCGTTGTCTTCCTTGTTGTGAAGCTGGGAGACACTAATTCGTGCTCGAGAAATATAGGTCTGCGAAATGAAACTAAGGTCGGCTGATGTAATGGATTTATATATATATTGATTTGACTTTGTAATATAATATTTCAAAGTATCTCTTGGTCTCCTAATTAAAATCCTGAACCGTTATTTCAACGCAACCATTGACGTTACAAGATTAGTAGAACCAAATTCTGAATTTTAATTCGACAGCATAGAAGAAATAACAAATTAAATCAATGGTTTAAATTAAATTCGATTTAAATATAAATAGATTTCAACATTTAATTTCATCGATAATAAATTATTATTATCGTTTTAATTCAACATAGAATCTATATTAATTGACCGAAGTGTTTCGATTCAGTTTTAAAATCTGAATTATATCCTATATTGATTATTTAATCGATAAATTCAATATAAAAATTCTTTTATATTACCAACACAATATTTAAAACGATATTAAATATTTAAAATAAATCGTTTAAAAACCTGGGTCGTTACAGCTGTAGACTAGGATCCTGTAAATATATCTGCAAAAAGCTACTCGATTGCCCGTGTGGAAAATATGGGCACCCGAGTTTGCCAGTGAAACAAACTACAGGTCAGTCATGGGACTGGTATGAGAAATCTAACTTAACTTATCTAACTAATATGGCTAATCACAGGACCACGCCGCTAACGCGGAACGGGTTTACTCCATTGGATTGCCAGTGCATAAATTAAAGTAAATCGTTAAACAACGCAATGCTTTTTAGAAAAATGAAACCATTATAAGACCCAAGTCCCATCACACAATGCAACACAAACCGGAGGATAGGGTTTTACTTATAATGGTCAAAAGATGCTTGATACGATAAAATGGATTTAGTATTAGTGTGTATATCTGTGGGTATATATATATATATTTCAAAAACAATTTCAATCATAATGTATTAATCATAGACGGCATAGTACCCAATCCTACTATGTCGCCATACTAGTTCTACAATCAAAACCGCAAGGTCGTATTAGAAATTGGATTTCCATCATGAGTCGAGGCTAGGGGCAAGCTCCTCTCCGATTCAAGACACTCTAGCAAATGCCTCAGGATCACACCTCTGGGCAACCCTTGGATGCGGTAGGGCCGGTCCCCGCCTATCGGCAGTGGATTGGTTATGCCTGAACACACGTTTCCCGGTTCCTTTGAACCTATAATATGACCACTATTGGCCTATAAAAATCCGAGGTGCCTCAAAATCCATCATCAACATAAGTAAAATGCCAGCCAGTTTAAGCACTGAAACTATCAATAGCTAGAAAGAAACGTGTGCACTCCCTACAGTCCATATCCCGTTTTTGACTCATACCGGGGTGTGAGGCTCACGAAGTCACGATATACACAAAGCTATGCCGTAATAGGCTATGCTTTGATCATCCCACAAGGCCTTGCTTTTGCATCTTGGCGTGCCACATTGACAATTCACACCATGCGATCAATCACTATTAATATATACCAGGGTGTTAAGTAGAGAATAAATCCTCCACCACCAAACAGACATACATTAACAGAAATCGATTTAATTCACATGGAACGAAATCCAATGTCAGACACGCATCCATTTACTAGCTTATGCTCTGGGTCTGAGCGAAAACCAAATCCGAACAATCAACAATAGTCTGGACGGCCACCACTGAAGCCCCTTCAAGGTAGCTACTCCCATCAAGGGTCTCTGTAGCAACACATCCATTCGATGTGAAGATCGTCGGTCTTCAATCACCGTCTTCATCTTTGACTCTTCATCGTCGTAGTAATTATTCGGAATGGGTTAAACCCGGTCTTTCCGAATAACTCGCGTATTTTATAATAAAAATCAAGTACTATAAAACACATCCAAGGTCTCATTCCAATTCAGAATTATTCTTCTAATAAAATATTCGTATTATTCTATCAAAGATAAATCCTTTAAATTTATTCTTAAATCTTTCTTTTAAAGATTTATTAAAAACCAAATTTGGTTTTAAATATCAAAAATCATTATTCAATGATTATTTAAATTTAAGAAATAAATCTTATCTTTAACTGGGTTAAAGAACTAATGTCATTTTAAAACACCGTTCACGATAAACCCAAAATCGTCTCCCATAAATATGGAATCTTCACAGAAATCCAATCAATATATAATCGTTATAAATTTCTGTATCCGACCAATAATATAAATGGAATAACAGCAAGGCCTTTTAAATTCCATATGTAGTATCGGTCTTCTTTCACAGAAGCTTATTTCAATTATTATTTAATCAAATTCCATTCAATTCCAATTTAATAAATTAAATTGGAAATCTTTACTTTGGAAAATTTACTATTAAATCTTAATAAAAGATTTACAAATTCCAAATTTTATTCTCACTGTAAATTGAGTTAAAGAACAAATGTCGCTAAAAACACCGTTCACGATAAACCCAATTCACATTTATTTCAATTGTTAAATATAATTGAAAACTCTAATAATCTTAATTAAAAGATTTATTTTTTTCTCAACTGGGTTTAAGAACAGTGTTATTGAAGACACCATTCACGACAACCCAAATTCAATTTATTTTATTTAATTCCAATTAAATCTTAATTTAAAAATTTATTCTAGTTCATAACTAGTTCATTTTGATAAAAATATATTTTTATCTTTTCAAATATGGAAATTTTCATCCCAATTCTTTCTAAACCATTTATTATGATTTTACATAATTTATTAATATTTTTAATAATTTTATTAAGGCATGTACAGTCGGTTTCCAATAACGGCCACCGAACTGCATCCATAGCGACCCTTTTTCAAATTTGATTTGGACATAATTCCAAATCCAACCGTTAGATTTCAAAACTCTTATATTCATTGGAAAGCTCTTTTCGATACGAACCCAACGGTTCCGGTTTTAGGAGAATCCGACGGTCAGATCTCCCGTTACGTCAATTTAAAGTTAATGATCGAAATTCGCGAACGGTCGCCGCACGGCGCGTTCTATTCAGGCCATTATATAAATATATAATATATATCGTCGATTTCTATTTAAAACATATTTTATAAAACATTTATAAATTCATTAAAAATGATTTTAACTTCATTTTCAATTTTAAAGCAAAGTTGAATATTCTATATCTTATTATATTAAAATAATAATATTTCAAGATATCATATTTTTGAAATCACTTCTTTTTAATATTCATTATAAAATGAATAAAAATCGATCGATAACCCATTCGGGTTAAAAATAGCGTTTCTACATAACACAGCTTCATATTTATATATTTTATCCTTCACTGAATATTATTCTAAAATATTAGTTATTTTAAAATATCCTTTATTTTTAAAAGATTTCTTTAAAACATACTTTATATTAAAATGTTCTTTATTTAAAATATTCTTTATATCAAAAGATATATTGAATCAGAATGTGACTCAGTCAATTACCATACAATTTCAGTTGTATGGATTTCATACATAGCATGTATAACAGTAGTGATAAATAATCAATACACAATCATTCACAACCAGAGTGAAATTTATAATTGTGTGAGCGTTAAAATAAATATAAAAATAATGCTCAACACATACTGTCAATCCATCGATTGACATACAGATAAAGATCGGGAATAGTGTACGTCATCCCAACACCCTTGTGGGGTTTTCAAACAACAACAGCTTATATACATACATCATTGGTTAATAAATTTAACCAATTTCCACGGTTTAAATTATAATTAAATATTTATAATTTAATTCCAAAAAAACATATATTTTTACAAGATGACATTTTTATTTGACCAAACATGTCCTAACTAAATGGCATTTTCGTAATGCTAACAATGTTAAGTGACACTATTTTCAATGGATCAACATTTTGTTTCATAAATGAACATTTTCTATGTAACTAGCATATGAATGATATTGTTTTTAACTAACTAAAACATAAATATTCAAATGAAAACATTTTTCCTATGTAAAACAATGCATGTTTTTAACCATTTCTAATGTACAATAAAAATGTAAATTTTTATTGTTAAACAATCTTCCCCAATTTCTATGCTCATATATGACAAATAAAAAGGAAAATTTATTTTCAATAGTTTCAGTGTTCATATATGACAAATAAAAAGACGGTTTTTATCTTCATAGCCTTGTTTACATTTCTAATGACAAAATAAAAGAGAATTTATTTGTCATAACCAGTTTTACATTTATAATGACATGTTTTATTTAACCTAACATATGCTAATAAAACGATGTGTTTTATTTAACCTAACATATGCTAATAAAATGATGTGTTTTATTTAACCTAACATATGCTAATAAAATGATGTGTTTTATTCTAATATAACATTTGCTAACAAAATAATGTTTTTATACTAATGCAACATTCTACAACAAAATGTTTTTTTTTCTAACATGAATGTTGTTTTTATTCAAATATGACAATTTCAACGTAAATGATGTTTTTATTCAAATATGAAAATTTTAACATAAATGATGTTTTATTCAAATATGACAATTTTAACATAAATGATGATTTTAATTACATGACAATTCCTATCCAAAAATGATGTTTTAATTAACATGACAATTCCTAACCAAACGACATGTTTATTCAAAATAAACATTCCTAACAAAATGACATGTTTATTCTAAATAAACATTCCTAACAAAATGACATGTTTATTCTAATTATATCATTTTTAACAAAATTGACAATTTTATTCTTGCATAATATTATCTAACAAATTGACAATTTATACTAGCATGACTTTTCTAACAAATGTGTTTATTTTTATATAACAGCAACATTTTGTAATAAAAACGATGTTATTTTCTAATGCAACATTTTAAAATAAGATGTTGTTATTTTCTGACAAAAGATGATATTTATGTTCTCTAACAAAAGATGTCAGTTTACTTTCTAACCAAAGATGACAATTATAATTTCTAACCATTCTAATTCAACAAAATGACCATTTTATTTTATCACAAATCTAATTCAATAAAAATGATAACTTTATCTTATCAATTTTATCTTCATAGCCTTGTTTACATTTCTAATGACAAAATAAAAGAGTATTTATTTGTCATAACCAGTTTTACATTTATAATGACATGTTTTATTTAAACTAACATATGCTAATAAAACGATGTGTTTTATTCAACCTAACATATGCTAATAAAATGATGTGTTTTATTTAACCAAACATATGCTAATAAAATGATGTGTTTTATTTGACCTAACATATGCTAATAAAATGATGTGTTTTATTTAACCTAACATATGCTAATAAAATGATGTGTTTTATTCTAATATAACATTTGCTAACAAAATAATGTTTTTATACTAATGCAACATTCTACAACAAAATGTTTTTTTTCTAACATAAATGTTGTTTTTATTCAAATATGACAATTTTAACATAAATGATGTTTTTATTCAAATATGACAATTTTAACATAAATGATGATTTTAATTACATGACAATTCCTATCCAAAAATGATGTTTTAATTAACATGACAATTCCTAACCAAACGACATGTTTATTCTAAATAAACATTCCTAACAAAATGACATGTTTATTCTAAATAAACCTTCCTAACAAAATGACATGTTTATTCTAAATATATCATTTTTAACAAAATTGACAATTTTATTCTTGCATAATATTATCTAACAAATTGACAATTTATACTAGCATGACTTTTCTAAAAAATGTGTTTATTTTTATCTAACATGACTATTCTAACAAATGTGTTATTTTAATCTCATGCAACATTTTGAAATAAAAACGTTGTTATTTTCTAATGCAACATTTTAAACTAAGATGTTGTTATTTTCTAACAAAAGATGATATTTATGTTCTCTAACAAAAGATGTCAGTTTACTTTCTAACCAAAGATGACAATTATAATTTCTAACCATTCTAATTCAACAAAATGACCATTTTATTTTATCACAAATCTAATTCAATAAAAATGATAACTTTATCTTATCAATTTTATTTCAATAAAAATGTCATTCTTATTTCATACAAATCTAGTTCAATAAAAATGATAAAAATAGTTCTGTTCATTTCTGTTGAAAATTCTAATTCAACAAAATGAAAAGAAATCATATTTTTGTTTGACAAGTTTGATTTTTGACAAAAATGTGAATTTTGTTTTCAACAAATTTATTTTGACAACAATGACAATTTTGTTTCAACCAATTTACCTTAACAAAAATAACAAATTTGTTTTACAAATTTATTTTGACAAAAATAACAAATTTTTGTCTCAACAATTTTATTCAGCAAAAATCTATATTTTTGTTTTCAACAATTTTTATTACAACACGATATCATCCAATTAACAGATCTACATAACATATCCATCACAGAACAAAACATGAATCATAACAAACAGAAGTTTACTACAGATTGGTGATAATGAAATCAGAATTATTTCTAATTATAAAAAAAATAAATAAATATATTTCTCACCGTCAGTTCAATTCTGAATAAATCAGATTCGAAAGTTGGCCAAAATTTGATCTGCTCAGAAATGGCCCTAGTCAGTTCCATGTTGTAAAATTCTTCATTATGATCCCAACGCAATTCGTTTCGTCAGTTTCTGATAAATATTGAATAAGATATTGCTATTTAACCATTTGAATAATTTAATTAATTAAAATAATATAATTACTTTTAATTACATTAGTTAAGGGTGATAACCCTTTCTTCTTCCTGTCATTCATTGCACAAAACCGAACCCATCATCGTCGTTTCTGAAATCCGCCTGCCGCCGTTGATATGCTCCATCAGAGATCGATCAACCACCCTCATGTCCAAGCCCTCTCCGCCGCGCACCTGCCCCGACCCTCCACGTCAAGCTCGCGGGCCCCCTCCTCACCAGAACTCACCACGAATGACGCCCGTTTGGAGGCCATTTCAGATCGCCATGGTACCCTAAAACGCATCATCTCCGTATGATTTCGAAGGGCTTGCAAAGTTCTTCCATTCCTGCTTTTGATTGGGTTCTAATTCGATTTGTGTTTGGAGATTTTAACGATTAAGATTGGGACAGTTTCGGCCCTCGAAATTGTAATTGGCGGCGGCCTGAGATGAATTAAGGTTTAGGTTGAATTAGTTTTCTAATATTTATAATATAATATTATTAAATCTCTTAATTGTTAGTTAAAGCCCATTATCTCCTGTTTGCTCCAAATCCAACCCCCCCAACTTATGTTGTCCCTAGCCAAATACCCACGTTCCGGACGCGATGGAATAGGTCCCGTCAGCCCAAACGGCTGTCTGTGGCCTGAATTATTTAAATTAATATTTAAATCCTTTATTAAATTAATTCTATCATATATTTAAATTCACCGGGGTCACATACGGACTCAGAAAAATCCAGAAAAATAGTTTCTGGCTTTGTTTTAACGATACGGTCCTAACAAAACTAATTTCGTTGAATTCTGAGACCGTTTGAAAAATGGTCATTTTCAAGTCGATTAAAATTGATTGAAATGAACAAAACACATTTTCTTTTGCCACGCTCACATATTAATTCAAAAAATTCTAGAAAATTAAACTTAACAATAATTCGACATTTCGGTTTCAACAAAAGTGGTTTCGTCGAAAACCGAGGTCGTTTGTGAAATGGCTATTTTAAGGCCAATATATTATATTAAAATATAATTAAATTCTACAGCGACTTTTCTAAATTTTAAACTGGCCATAACTTTTGATTTTTAAAACGAAATTTCAGTTTTTCAGATTCGTTAGAAAGATATAACTAAACAGATTTAAATATTTCTTATTTCACTCAATTCTGATTTAAAATGAATTCTGTACATTCAGTCAAAGTTCAAATTCAAATTCTCAAACTGCAGTGCTGTTTTAAACTCCTTTTATAATTAAATTGAATTTATTCGTTTTAAAGTAAATTTTTAGTCGTTCTTATTTAAAATAGATTATTTTAAACATCCTAAATTCATTAAAATTTCTAAATTAAAAATTTTAAATTGGCCCCAAAATTCTGGGTCGTTACAGCAACCGTTTCTCGAAAGGGACATCATCGATAGATTAAAGAAGCAAACGAAATTTCTCTAGATAGGTGATTATAAATCCTAATGGGAACGACCCAAATAGCCATGCTGCCTGCCCATTTTTTGTCAATTCCGGGTTGTGAGGCTTGAGGTTTGAATTATCTTCCAGAACATCTGGCCACCACTCACTTTGAATGCCACGTCATCTGATCCATCGGAAATCACTAATTGATTCCCACAAAAATACTCAGATTGTTAGGCTAAAGAAGTTTCCCTTCTTTGCCACCAACTTCGTACGTTAGAAGGAATCAACGTACGTAATCCCTTTGGAAATACTCTGTCAGACACTCGTCCATACAAGTTGTCTTGGGTCTGGCCAAACAGAAGGCACCATTCTACTAATCCATCTTAGGCAATTTCTAACTAGGATTAACAGAACAGCCCTTGCACTTTACTCAGTCTTCATAATCTCTTCAACATAAGTTGATTCGTAACACTTATGCCAATACGGAGTGGTTTTCAGATATTACATCTGATCCCGGTCTCTCCATCTTGACAACGAAGGTATAAAATAAATCAAAACATTGATAGTCGGTGATTTAACTATCAAAGAAACCATCCATACAACCAACGATCCTATTTCCAAATGGAAGTTCTAGCGATCAACCATCAAACAACACTGGGCCCCTTTAAATCAATTCCTGATTATATTATTATTTCCAATTCTTGTTTCCCTATCTTTCGTATCCTTTTAAAGCTCGATTTCCCCTCTCGATTCTTTGAAAAACATTACCAATATCTAATTTCATTATTCGAGAAAATATCTCTCATTTTATTTGCGAATAACATTTCAAATTCTTTTAAATTAACACGATGTTATAAAACATCGTTATTATAACTCAAAACATTAACCAATTATTAACTAACCATAATGCTAACAATCCTCACTATCGAACCTTAACCATTTCTCCATCAATCATGAAGTCAATCAACTTGGGGTATATTTACCTCTCAGACCTTAACTGAAAACATTCTCAACTTTGAAATAGTCAAAGCTTACAGCTTTAAACCAAACATCGTTTACGCGACCTTAGGATCCAATCTAAGAACATACTTCTTTCACGGAAAAACTTTGATTATAACGGTAGCGTTATAATCACTGTCTCCAAATGTTTGATTTATAAAACATTACCTTTAACAACAGCGTTACAATCACTGTTTAGAATTATAGAACACTTATTATAACAATAGTGTTACGATCGCTGTTTAGATTTACAAAACAGTTATTATAACGGCAGCGTTAAAATTGCTATTTAGATTTACCAAAACATTTATTGTAACGGCAACGTTTAAAATCATTATTTAAAAATATTTGGTTTATAAAAATGCAACTTGTATTTATTTATTTCAATAAATAAATTTATAAGTAAATAAATAAATAATTAAATTACTAAATTTGATTCAAATGGAAAGTAAAATAACTACTTCCCTAAATTCGATATAATCGAATTTCAATAAATAACTCTCATTCGAATACTCTATATTCGATAAATATTCCGAACTTCGGAATTTATCTACCATTCCAGGTTGATTCAAATTTCAAATTCACTTTGGAGTTTATCCTTTCCAAATCATTACCAAATTCCTTTCTAACCATTCCAATCAACAGAACGTAATCACACTATATTTTATATTCTGAATTTTGAACTAAAACGATTAACCATTTCATTTTCATTTAATTTTCAATATGGATTCATATTTCAAAACTGAATTCCTTTAGAGATAGTTCATTTGCAAAATATTCCCTTTAAACCGTTATTCACATTGATCGTGAATATATTTCTTTTATATATAGTCAAATCAGTTTGATTTCGTACTTATAAATAATATCTTAAACCCAAATTCTAATCATAACTTCTATTCAGAATTTTACATACAAATCTCATTTTTTTATTCCAATCATTTAAAATCTCGTTTTGGATTTCCTTGATAATTTCGAAGTTTAAATCTAATTTAAATACTAGTTTCAAAATCGATTTCCACTTCTCTACATAAATACAAATTTGAATTAAATTCCAATGCACTTAATGATAATTATTCAATTAATTTATATTTTCATTAATAAAAAACTTCTTGATTCATTCATTTGTACCAGTTTCCTATTTCAACTCTATTTAAAATTTATATTTCTATTTTGGAAATATTTTTTTCTTTTAGAATCTCGAACTCCCTTTTTATCTTCAAAATATTCTACGGTATTTAAAATACCAAAATTCTAGGGCTAGGGTATTTCAAACACAACATGATCAATCACCGATCGAATATCACATCATAGATCATAATAAATAAATAAAACAGTAAATAAAATATTGAGGAATCCAGTTGGATCCCTCCAACCTGTTTCCCTGCATCCATAGATGTTAATCAACATAAATGATATTATTCCATATCAATATGAAATATCAGAACTAATAATCGACCAACGATGTATATCAACCATTTCAACCAGTTTTATCAACTATTCATCCAAACAATATCACAGTATAAAATAATTATAAATAAATTTAAATCTTGGGCTTAGTGAGTTTACTCACCTCGGTTTGCAGTTGATGACTCTGCTTTTTGTTTCATTTAAAATGAAATCGAAGTTTAGTTCTTCTACGAAATTTGGTAACTTCGTCTTTCGCGGCATTAGCTCTACAACGTCGGTCTCGGCGACACAGCTCCAACGTGACCAACTTCTTTGGATTGTAAATCCCATTTTCCAATCTGTCAGTAAACCACGTTTTTCCATTAATTTGGAAATTAACGAGTCCAACATTGTTTCAGTAGAAAAAGGTCCTGATCCCTCCAGTATTTAAATGCAAACCCAATCAAACAGCTTCCTCCATCCTCGCCTTTCACTGTGCCTTCAACTTCACACCGGACATCCCCTTCCATTGCATCACCAGCCCTGTGTTCTTCTTCTATCCCCTATTCATGAAATAAATCCCCATTTATCACCACTAAGTTTCCATACCTCGTCCACTTTGTCTCACCAAAATTTCTCCCTTACTGAATACGCCTCCTCTACCAATTATAGTGAACTTCACGTTTTTTTCTCTCTTTGTTTAACAAGAGATCAAAAACCATGTTCAACCTTTCCTTCTGTCATCTGTTTGTGCTCAAAGTATCCACTGCTCCTTCTCATATTCGACAACCTGACTCCTTTCTCCCAGAACCCAAGATCACGCAAGCTTCCAACTGTAATAACCTGGAAATCTGGGCCAATTTAAAATTTTTATTTTGGCAATTTTAATGAATTTTGATTATTTAAAATGATTTATTTTAAATAATAATGACAAAAAATTTATTTTGAATAGAATTCGACCGTATATATTTATATAGATCATCGTTAGAATATATTTATTAAATTATAATTATAAAAGGAATTGAAAATGGCACGGTAGTTCGATAATTCGATTTCAAATTTCAAATGAATGTACCGGGTGCAAAATTAGCCGGATTTTAACGAAACCAAAAATATTTGAATCTATTTGAGAATATCTTTCCAACGAATCCAAAAAATTGAAATTTCATAGCGGGAATCAAAAGTTACGTCCAGTTGAAAATTCAGAATAGTCGCAATGGAATTATAGCCCTTAAAAATGGAAATTTTGCAAATGACCTCGATTTTCAACGAAACCACTTTTGTTAGATCCGCGATGTCAAATTATTTTTAGGTTTCAAAATTCGTAATTTTTCGAATCAATATGTGAGCGTGGCAAAGTAAAACGCGTTTGATCCGTTTAAGTTGATTTTAATCGACTGGAAAATTGTCATTTTTCAAACAGTCTCAGAATTTGACGAAACTAGTTTTGTTAGGACCGTATCATCAATACGAAGCTAGAAAATATTTTCGGGAATTTTTAGAGTTCGTATGTGACCCCAGTAAATTGAAATGCACGTTCAAATTCAATATATAGAGTTATATGTTGATTTTGATGAAAACTGATCGAAATGGTCAAATCAACCTACGATACATATCCCATTGTGTTCGGAATGGGGGTAATTAGCTAGGGGCGACAGTCGGTGGGCTCGATTTAGAACTCAAATGAAAAAGCTACTTTTTAGAGAAAATTAAATAAATTAATTATATAAATTATTATATATTCCCTCTCCCTTGGTCAACCCCCTTAGCTCACTTTCTTCGATTGAAAATAAAAGACCCGACACTCCTCGTTCAAATCGCCTTCCCCTTCGTAGTCGCCTGTCGCCGTCGTTGGCACCTCCGCCACCTCCCAGCCTGCCGCGCCCCCTTCGATCCCCTCCCTCTCGCTCCTCTCTATCTCCCCCTTCCCCTATTCAAATCGCCATCCCTAAGCTCCCCTCCGAACCCATAGAAAACCCCGCCGCCACTTGCTCCGCCCCCTCCACCTCGCCCGACCCCCTTCTC
The DNA here is from genome assembly GCA_030737875.1 of Allium sativum. Classification (NCBI taxonomy): domain Eukaryota; kingdom Viridiplantae; phylum Streptophyta; class Magnoliopsida; order Asparagales; family Amaryllidaceae; genus Allium; species Allium sativum. The sequence goes on from CM060911.1 coordinate 231,347,298, forward strand.
TGTCCTCCTCCCTTCCCCTTCTCTTTCCTTCCCCAATCCGAATGCAATGACCCCAAAACCCGCTGCCCCGAACCACCGCACCCTCCCCTCCTCGATTTCCACGAAAAGCAGTTCCCCCTTCTCTCTGTCCAATGCCGAACACTGTAAGATTTTTATTTTATTTTATTATTTATGTTTATCTTTACTAATTTTATTGTGATTAGATTAAATAAAAGGAAAAAAAATCAGTTTAATATATATAAAGAGGAGATCTTTATAGATATAGCGATATAAAAATTCGATTTTTATATATTGAATAGCGAAGTAAAAATTCGATTTTTATATATTGAATAGCGAAGTAAAATTTTGATTTTTATATGTTGAATGGCGAAGTAAAAATTCGATTTTTATATATTGAATAGCGAAGTAAAAATTCGATTTTTATATATTGAATAACGAAGTAAAAATTCGATTTTTATATATTGAATAGCGAAGTATAAATTCGATTTTTATATATTGAATAGCGAAGTAAAAATTTGATTTTTATATATTGAATAGCGAAGTAAAAATTCGATTTTTATATATTGAATAGAGAAGTAAAAATTCAATTTTTATATATTGAATAGCGAAGTAAAAATTCGATTTTTATATATGTAGTGGCTACGGGCAACGGAATTGACAAAAGGCGTACGGCGAAGATTTCTACATAAGAAGAGCTGTGGCGTTTGGATTAGCTAGTCAGTGAGAACTCCTCACCTTTAATTTATTTCTAGTTAAAATATATACTAGGATGCAGACGGTGTTTAGTAGCACCTGACACCCGTCGTAGACAGACCATGGACGGCTTGTATGCTTGTTTGTTTGATTTTGATGTGTAGTTGATTGTGTGATGTGAAATGAAATAAAATATTTATGTAGTTGAAAATATTTTATAGTTGAAAATATAATTTTTAACATGAATGTGAATAAATAAATATAAACAAATAGGACGATTTGTTTATATATACACATTTGACTGATATTGATTGGGACGATAAATTTTACACATCGCCCAACTGCACAAATAAAATCTTTGTTTGATGGTTTGAAAACCCCACACGGGTATTGGGATGATATATGACATACATTAGTCCCAATAATTAGCTGTATGTCGATCGATTGATTGACAGGCTGTTATAAGCGTTAAATAATTATATTTGATGCTTATATAGTGTAGAACACACTCTGGATGATGGTTGATTATTTATCGTTGTTATTTTATACAGGTGTTGTAGAAAATCCATATAATTAACATTATATGGTAATTGATTGGGCCTCATTCCAGTTTTGAAATAGAAATATTTGAAATAGAATATTTGAAATAGAAATATTTGAAATAGAATATTTGAAATAGAATATTTGAAATAGAAATATTTGAAATAGAATATTTGAAAATAGAAATATATGAAGCCGTGCTAATTAGATTGACGCCATTTTGACATGAACGATATTTATATCGATTTTATTCATTTTTATAATGAATATAGAAAAGGAAGTGATTTCAAATCTGATATTTTGAAATGAGTAGAAAATCGAATTAAATCGAAATGAATTGAAAATCGAATTAAATTGAAATGATTTGAAATTCGAATTAAATTGAAATGATTCGAAATTCGAATTAAATTGAAATGAGTAGAAATTCGAATTAAATCGAAATGAATTGAAAATTCGAATTAAATTGAAATGAATTGAAAATCGAATTAAATTGAAATGATTTGAAATTCGAATTAAATTGAAATGAATTGAAAATCGAATTAAATCAAAATGAATTGAAATTCGAATTAAATTGAAATGAGTAGAAATTCGAATTAAATCGAAATGAATTGAAAATCGAATTAAATCGAAATGAATTGAAAATCAAATTAAATTGAAATTATTTGAAATTCGAATTGAATTGAAATGATTTGAAATTCAAATTAAAATAAAATGATTTGAAAATCGAATTAGATTGAAATGAATTGAAATCGATTTGAATTGAAATCGATTTGAAATGAATTTAAAACGAATTTATATTGGAAAATTCAATTTTGATTTGAATTTGAAAAGGAAGTTGAAATCGTTTTGAAAACGAATTTAAAACGATTTATAAAATACGTTTTAAAAGGAAATCGACGAAGTATATATTTTATATATATAATATAATGGCCTGAATAAAACGCGCCGCGCCGCGGTAGTTCGTGAATTTCGACCATTGACTTCGAATGGATATTGCGGGAGATCCGACCGTCGGATTCTCCTAAAACCGGAACCGCTGGGTTCGTATCGAAAAGAGCTTTCTAATGAATATTAGAAATTTGAAATCTAACAGTTGGATTTGGAATTATGTCCAAATCAAATTTGAAAAAGGTCGTAAGTGCAGTTCGATGGCCGTTGATGGAAATCGACTGTACGAGCCTTGATAAAATTATTAAAAATAGTAATAATTTGTGTAAAATCATAAGAAATGATTTGTGAAGAATTAGGATGAAAAACTCCATATTTGAAAAGATAAAAATAGTTTTTTATCGAAATGAACTAGTTTTGAACTAGAATTATAATTCTATTTATTTTTAAATAAATAAATTGGATTTGAAATGGTTTTGAAAGTAACCAGAATTTCCAATAATTGAATTGGAACGAATTTGAATCGAAATTGTCTTTGGAATATTTCGATGTTGGATTTCGTGATTATGCCGATGTTGTTATGGAAATTTGAAAGATATATATATATATATATATATATATATCGTTATTTCCAATACGATATTTGTTGGTCGTAGAATTTGATGTTGAATATAAGCCGATATATTTTCTATTCAGAGCCTTGTATTTAATATCAAATGTGATTTGGGTTAGTCGTGAATGGTGTCTTCATTAACACTGTTCTTAAGCCCAGTCAAGAAAAAGATTAAATCTTTTTATTTAGATTTAATGAAGTGTACCAAATAAATAGTATTTAATTGGAATTGAATTGGTATTGATTTTTGGGTTTATCGTGAACAGTGTTTTAAATAACACTTGTTCTTTAACCCGATAATTAATGGAATGTGATTTTGGGTTGTCGTGAACGGTATCTTCAATAAAACTGTTCTTAGACCCAAAGGATTTAAGAAAATCAGAAACTAACTGGAGATTAGTTAAGTTGAATGATTTCTGGGGTATTGATCTGATGTTGGTTTCGGCCTTCGGGGTTAATACTTAGGGAATTGCTCACTTGCTAATTTATGGTTAGGGACTGATTGAAATGGAATGTGATTTTGGGTTTATCGTGAACCGTGTTTTAAATGACATTGATTCTTTAACCCAGTCAAAGATTAAAATTAAGTGGAGTTTTAATGAATCTTTAATTAGATTGAAAAGATCGAGAATGGAGTATCACCAGTTTTGCTCCAGGCGATAGTTAAATCTTTAATTAGATTTGAACGTGAAATGGTAATTGAATTTACCGATAACACCGTGGTGTTAGATATGAAGTATTACCAGTTTTACTTCATGGGATGAATTGGTTGGGACTGGGAAATAAAATAAATGATCACTTCGGTGTGGTTCGCTAATCCTGACTAGTTTGAAGTGATATTCAAAGGAAGATTAAAGAATAAATTTAAAAGAATTTATCTTTGATAAAATTAATGGGAACCTCTCCCTAAGAATGTGTAATTTAGAAACTAACTGTAGGTTAGCTAAGCAGAATGGTTTCCTGGGTATTGATCTGATGTTGGTTTCGGCCTTCGGGGTTAATATTTGGGGAATTATTCTCTTGATTAATTTACGGTTAGTGACTGATGAACTGGAATGAGGCATATGTTGTGTTTGTGTAACACGTATTTATTATATATGCGAGTTATTCAGAAAGACCGGGTTTATCCCATTCTGAATAACTGATACGACGACAAGTCGAAGATGAAGACGATGGTAGAAGACCGGAGGTCTTCACGTCGTTTGGATAATTACTGATGATCTTGATTGGGCCGTACACCCAAAAGGAGGGAATCAGTTGGTGATCGTCCAGACGTACTTGGAGATCGATGGATATGCGGGGTACTAGGTGCCTCCGGTTTCGTTCAGACCCAGAACGAACTTGTAAATGGACTGTGTGTCTGACATTGGATTTTATTTTGTGTGATTGATTTCTATTAAATATATATCTGTTTGGCGGCAGAGAATTTATTCTCTTGCTTAACGCCCTTCTCTGAGACGTACGAGCTCAGGGGTTATATACTGATGGATATCAAACGCATAGAGTGAATTTCTTGTGTGGCATGCCTAAGTGGCAAATGATCAAGGCTTCTGTTGAAAAGCAAAGTCTTTTGGTTGATGATCAAAGCACGACCTTTGTGGCATAGCTTTGTGTAACGTTTACTTCGCGAGTTTCACACCCGGTATGAACCAGAAACGGGAGAGGACATCAGGGAGGGCATGCGTTTCCTTCTAGTTAGAAGTGGAGTTAGTGATTTTACACGCCCTGACGAGTTTGACTTATGTGGTTGTTGCTGTTGCGAGGCGCCTCGGATATATCGGTGACTATGTGAAGCCGATGGAGTCATTCGTTGGCTCATTTACGCCCCATAGGGCGGGGAAACGCATGTTTAGGCATTTTAATCCACTCCGTATGGACCGGCCCTGACGATCCAAGGGCTTGACTGAGTACTTGTCCTGAGGCTCGGGCTAGAGAGTCTCGAATCGGTGAGGACTATCTTTTCCCTCGGTTCATACCATAAATGATAACCCAACTTCCAATACGACATTTTGCGGTTTTGATTGTATACCTATATATAGCGACATAGTGGTATGAGACATTCATGCCGCCTATGATTGATATTTATGATTGTATATAAAATCAGAAACTAACTGGAAATGAGCTAAGATGGGTGGTTTCCTGGGTATTAGTCTGATGTTGGTTTCGGCCTTCGGGGTTAATACTTAGGGAATCGTTCTCTTACTAATTTACGGTTGGAGTCTGATTAAGAATCAAAAGATGAAATTTAGCGTATCAAGCATTCTTTGGCTATTATAAGGTAAAAAGCCTATCCTCCGGCTTGCGTTGCATTGTGTGATGGGACCTGGGTCTTATAATAGTTTCATTTTTCTTTATTTAGTATTGCGCTCTTTGTTTATGCACTGGTATTCTTGGGAGGAAACCCGTTCCGTGTTATACGGCGTGGTCCATTGATTTACCTAACTTTAAAATAAAGATTAATAACTGTTTTAGTTCTCACACCAGTCACATGACTGACCTAGAGTTTATTGTTTTAACCTAAACTCTGGGTGCCCTTATTTTCCGCACGGGCAGCTAGTAGTTTTGGTTTTGCAGATTTATATTCACAGGAAACTGGTTTACAGCTGGAACGATATCCGGAAAGCTTTGTATTCGTGCATCTTCTTCAGTTGTATTTTGTATTATTTTCCGCTGCTATGTAATATATTGTAATCTTTGATATTTATCGAATGTATTTTATTTGTTTATACTCTGTTTATTCTTGTATGCTGATGGAATTGTTGTAATAAACAATGAAATGTTCTTCTGTTTGCGTTCCGATGTGTTTTGTCCTCAACTCTATCCGGGCTTTCCTTACTGGGGAAGTTCGGGTCGTTTCACCAACTTACCCCCGTACATTTTAAAAACATTTGAACTTTCACTAATTATTAATTTAAACTATTTACCTCCTCTAACCCACATATTAGCTTCCCCTTAATTCTTCTCCTTTTTCTAGCTACTACTGTAAACACCAGCACCATTATCTTTTCCCATGTGAACAATGAACTGCTTCATGCCAGCTCAAAACCCCATGCTGTCGAGACTTCACCAACGCAATAATATGAACCTTCTTCACTGCTTCGAATAGTACTCTATCCAACTTCACAGCTATGGCCGCATATACTATCTATCATTCTCCTTCTCCCTCAGCTCGCACACACCCAGGCAACCCCGACCAAAGCTGTTGTTCCTTGCTACAGTAACGAAGACAAACCCGACTCCAATCCCACTGTTGATAACCTCATCTTCATACTGCTTCTACAGTAGCAGCATCAAACAAATCCTTCCCAAACGCGACTCCTGGAACCAGTGACCACTCCGCCACTGCCGACCCTCCGGCTACCAAGCTGATCCTCCACCGGTCATGGCGAGGAACACCATCGCCACCCAAAGCTCGGCCTCACATCCACCTCCCATCGCCGATAGACTGACCCCACCCAAGTCCAATCACTCCGCCAGAATTTGAAGGAACGAGTTTTCCGTTTATCCCCATATACTTGTCGTACTGTCGTGAATTTGTTGTCACGAAATTTCCATCGAGCTGCATAAAAATCACAGGAGGTTGTTGCTCGTTGGCTTGTGAATCCAATCATATTTGTTTCATGAATTTAAGTGTACAATTTAATTTGTCTTCGATTTTTAAAGAGGAGAAAATTACGTTTGTTTTATTTTGTCTTGGTTTTTGCTAAAGAGAAAGAAATGAAAAGGGAATGACTTGATTGTTTTATAAAAGGATTTGAGTAGCGTGGCAGTCACGGTTTCGAGATCACTTGGCATACATGGCTACAACCCCCTGGATAATACGGTTTTGAAATGTTTGGCCAGCACAGAATCAAGATGTCTTGATGCCCATGAAGTCAAGGCTTGAGGGCACAGGTTTGGGAAAAACTTGGAGCGCACACTTTTTTTTCCGTTAGTGACTAGCATAGTAAAACTAATAGTTTGGTATATTATTTTCCTGTTGTAAACCAGTATTTGTTTAGCCTTAGTGTTCATTACAAACTCGCCCATTAAAGAAAGATTTCCCAATTTCTATTCATGTATATTCAGGTACAGGTTGATAGTTATGTTGGGTACATAAGGTTTTCGTTCATGTCCAAACTGCTACGGACAGAAATAAGAGTACGGTCGTGTCCAGCGAGGTACCACGATCCCAATAATATAATAATATTGGTAGTTTAACTTATATTATGAAACCCCAAAATATTGATATAGGGTGCAAAATACTCCAAGTAAAAAGTTGCGTATTTAATTAATTAAAAATTACGGTAAAATTCTAAAAATTAAATTATAACTATGCCTCAAAAGAACCTTGTCCAAATTCGTAACCAATATTTAAATATATTTAAATAACTGTTATGGCATATATACGATTCCACAACGACTTTCTGAAAATTTGATTTGGACATAACTTTTTATTCCCGCTATGAAATCTGGATTTTTCACATTCGTTGGAAAGATATTTTCAAACAGATTCAAATATTTCTTGTTTCGCTAAAATCCGATTTATTTCGAATCCTGTACATTCATTTGAAATTTGAAATCGAATATTCAAACTACCGCGCCATTTTAAACTCGTTTTAAATTATATTATAAATTATACGTTTATATATCGTTTTATTAAATAAATTCCTTATAAATTTCTATATCTAATTTAAATAAAATATTTAAACAATTTAAATATTCAGAATTCAACGGCTAAAAATCAGGGTCGTTACATTCCTTCCCCCTTAAAATAATTTCGTCCTCGAAATTGCTAAGCAGTTAAATGTTATAACTCTAACTCCTCATAATCTGCTTAGTTGAAATCTTATATTCCATATCTTCCTATCCCAGTTCTTACCCAACCTTCGAATTTTCATACCAATACTCGGCCATTCATAATCCTTTCCAAATAATCTGTCCATTATTTTTGGACAATCCATCATCACATTCTTGCCTTTAATCCATATGCTCTTCTGCATATTCACACCTACTACAATCGATTTTAAATTCATTTATCAATTTCCACTTGAATTTTTTTTAATCAATTCTGGTTTTCTTATTTCAAAACAAAATCGATAAATCGATTCCTAGTTATCAAATTTTTCCTTAAAATTTTTAACTCTTTAAATTTTCGAAATTTTTTGCCTGCATCTCCTTTGCATGGTTCAATCAGTACAACCATAACTCGCCTTTCTAGGCCTTCTCCAACCCAAAAGAAAATCAAAAAGCCAAGCGGCTTGTCCCATAGGCTCATAAAACCATCAAACCCAAGTAATATTGTAAACATATACCTTTTTGTTGGGCATAATTCTATCTCTTGCATTTGCTTCCATTCAATGTCTGCTCAGCATACATACATTCCAATTGACTTCCAAACAATTAAATCTTGGTTTTCCAATTCACTAAACAACTTTCTGATTAGTTCCCTTCCATTTTATATTTCAAACTTGATTTCTATTTCCAAAATCAATTCAGTTATTCTGCTTGGGCTCAAAAATAACTTAACTCCAATTAACGACATCCAATATATATGTATTCAACTTGTTTCATATAAGTCGAATCTATTTTAATAGCTCAAATTTTAAATATTTCCCTTATAACCATATTTAGTCTCAATCGATATTATCTCCATCCAATTCAATTTTATTAAACTTGGCACAAGTTAAATTCCAATCTATTCGATTTAATTTCACCATCTCAATTTATTCAACTTATACAAGTTAAAATTTAATTTCAGAATTCAAATCCCCAGCTTTCATTTCAAATTTCTTTAAAATAATATATGCAAATTTTAATAACCATTTGCAACTCAAACATTTGAATTTTAAAAACCTTTTCAACCAAATTTCCCATTAACGAATTAATACGGTAGCAATCGATCACTCAGAAACTTGAAAATGAATACCGATAATGTCGCGACCCATTATCAGAATTATTTTCTTGCCACTGAAGTGATTTCAATGCTTAATCACTTTCAAAACCCATTTAAAACAATTCTTATTCAAAGATCCTTCAAAGTAATGTCATATTACTCTAAAAATACTTTAGAAAATATATCTAAACAACCTGGTTTTAAATTCTCGAATTCTGGTTTGAATTTAATATCAGTTCATCTTATTTGCATACATTATCCATATACAAATTAAATTTGGTTATATATAACCATTTCAATATTTCATAATTTCACTTGATTGTAATAACAATCAATAATTTCAGAAAATTATTTCTTTTATATCAGAAATAGTTTTAGGCAAAATTATTTCATTTGCCTATTTAAAACAATATTATATGGAATTGCTTTGTTCGAGAGTTTAGAAACACCTATCGATACAGTTTTACATCCTGTATCGACCAGAATTCATAAACAACTCAACAAACCAGTCAACACAATATAAAATAATTTTATATCAAATTTACAAATACGCGCTCATATATATACACTCAAACTCAATCTAGGGTATTACTAACCCCATCTCTATTGAGTTATGCCACAGAGCCAAGGTTACTACTCAACCTTCAGCTCTGATACCAAATGTAATGGCCCGAATTTCTGTACTCTTTGAGTCGACTAATAACACCACTCGTCCAACCCAAATTGCACAGAAATACGAATCATTATTAGAAAGAAGTTAGAGGATGAGAAATAGAAAGAAAGAAATATTAGAATAGAAGAAAGCGAAGATCAAAAACTCACGGTGGAACGAATAAAATATATTAGATAACATAAACTTCGAAATACAAATCAATAACTTTATATACATACCATCATCAGAGCACAACAGTTATCTCTGGAACAGTTATAAACACCTGTTTCCAGATACAACATGGAACACAGCGGAAAATATGATAGTCTATATCTAACTGGTGAAGCCTTCTGCATCAAGCTCCTCCAAGTGAATCTGTAAAACCCTGACTACTTGACTGCCCGTACAAATTTGGGCACCCAAGAGTTTAGGGAAAATAAAATAAAATAAACTCTGGGTCAGTCATGGGACTGGTGTAAGTAAACTCCAACCATTGGTTTAACTTTTAAAAAAATCCTTTCGAAAGAAAAGATAATCATAAGACCGATCCACACATAAACACGGATGGTTTTTACCTTACGATAACCCAAAACATTTTGATATCAAAATCTGGTGATATTATAATAATGTCTAAATCAAATAAATAGAATCTAGCAGAACGCTTGCATCTCACGCTCCATAATAATATAAAATCAAAAATCGTTGGGTGCTTATTGGAGATTGGATTTCCAACATGACGAGGTATGGTACCACCTGCCGATAGTGTATCTCTAGAGGCAAATACACTGGGTTCAACAAGAACATCTTGCAACCCGGCCCTCACATGACCGACCACTCATTTCGCTTGAGTGTATCAAATGTATGTCACCAACGGTTGGGATCAGTAACCGTTTCCCGAGAGGGACAACATCGATAGATTAAAGAAGTAAATGAAATTTATCTAGATAGGTGATTATACATCCTAATGGGAGCAACCCACATAGCCATGCTGCCTGCCCAATTTTTGTCAATTCCGGGTTGTAAGGCTTGAGGTTTGAATTATCTTCCAAAACATCTGGCCACCATTCACTTTGAATGCCACGTCGTCAGATCCATCAGAAATCACTAATTGATTCCCATAAAAATACTCAGAATGTTAGGCTAAAGAAGTTTCCCTTCTTCGCCACCAACTTCGTACGTTTGAAGGAATCAACGTACGTAATCCCTTTGGAAATACTCTGTCAGACACTCGTCCATACAAGTTGTCTTGGGTCTGGCTAAACAGAAGGCACCATTCTATTAATCCATCTTAGGCAATTTCTACTTAGGATTAACAGAACAACCCTTGCACTTTACTCCGTCTTCATAATCTCTTCAACATAAGTTGATTCGTAACACTTATAACAATTCGGAGAGGTTTTCAGATATTACATCTGATCCCGGTCTATCCATCTTGACAACGAAGGTATAAAATAAATCAAAACTTTGATAGTCGGTGATTTATCTATCAAAGAAACCATCCATACAACCAACGATCATATTTCCAAATGGAATTTCTAGCGATCAACCATCAAACAACAATGGGCCCCTTTAAATCAATTCCTGATTATATTATTATTTCCATTTCTTGTTTCCCTATCTTTCGTATCCTTTTAAAGCTCGATTTACCCTCTCGATTCTTTGAAAAACATTTCCAATATCTAAGTTCTTTATTCAAGAAAGTATCTCTCATTTTATTTGGGAAGAACATTTCAAATTCTTTTAAATTAACGCGATGTTATAAAACTTCGTTATTATAACTCAAAACATTAACCAATTATTAACTAACCATAATGCTAACCAATCCTCACTATCGAACCTTAACCATTTCTCCATCAATCATGAAGTCAATCAAGTTGGGGTATATTTACCTCTCAGACCTTAACTGAACAACATTCTCAACTTTGAAATAGTCAAAGCTCACAGCTTTAAACCAAACATCGTTTACGCGACCTTCGGATCCAATCTAAGAACATACTTCTTTCACGGAAAAACTTTGATTATAACAGTAGCGTTATAATCGCTGTCTCCAAATGTTTGTGTAACACCCCGTATTTCTGTTAATACTAATATTCACAAATTAAAAGAATTAATATTGAGAATTTGCACGAAATAGCCTTAAAAAGGCATATAACAAATTTGAGATATGTGAATTTCCTTAAAAGGCGAAAAATGGAATTAAGACATTAATTGGAAAATTAATGTGTAGAAATGGTCATAAGTTAATTATGGATTAATTTGAATTCATGAATAGGTGCGTGTGTATATATATATATTTATATATATATATATGGGAAGTTAATGTAAACATGAATAGAAGTTTATTAATTTGCTGAGTGTTTGCTGAGTCACTTCTGACTCATTGCTGAGTCAATAAGATAAACCCCATCTGGTCTGAATGGCTGCGGTTATTTCTAGGTTAAATCTAATGGCCTAAATGAATCCTAACATCTATAAATAAGTGGGTAGACTCTAACCCTAAATCACTTGAAAAAATGGAGAGCTACCGACATGCCGTTGCCATGGAGTTCAGCATAGTCGTCACAAACTAAAGAAGAAGAAGGCCTAATCTACAAACTAAATCTACTCAAATCAAATCAAAAGCTCTCTCTCTATTTCTCTTCTTTAAAATTGTGAGTATGATGAATCTCACAATATTATTATAAAATAATTTGATTAAGTTATGAATGGATCACAAGAAAGTGATATGAATTGTTATGTATTTGTAAATTATGTTGTGGATCTCTTGTTATGCTATTATGTTATCATATATATGTTGTTATGTTGTAGTGATTATGTTGTAAATAATCCTATGCTATGTCATATGTAATTAATCATGCTATGCTATGTTGTAAATCATATCATGCTATGTTGCAAATTATGATATGCTATGTTGTAAATCTTATATATGTTGTAGATCTCATATTATCACATATGTTGAAATACTTATGTTATATGATAATGATGTCATGTTAAGTTGTGTTGAATCATACAAGTTGTAAAATCATGATGTTAGTAATTATGCGAATTGGATCATGTTTAAAGTTTATGTTTTTTTTATAATAGATCTTGATTATGGGAATTTGCCTATTGGGTTAGGTGTACCCATATACATGAATCTACAAATTAATTGGATCTTGAATATGGGAATTTGCCTATTAAGTTAGGTGTACCCATATACATGAATCTATGATTAAATGAATTTTGATTTTTGGGAATTTGCCTATTGAGTTAGGTGTACCCATATAAAACCATATTGTTAATGATGTTGATTCACACATGTCCTATACAAGTTTATGAAATTTGATCAAAATCATATTATGTGAATTATGAATAAGTTGACACCCTTAGATCCATGACATGTATAACCTTATGCAAGTTGTAATGTATGCAAGTTTTACCCCTTGTTATGATTTATTTAGTCACATATATATGTTGTTGTTGTGAATATTTTCTTTTATGCTATGAGTTAGACTAATAGGGTCTAGCATACATTTAGCAAATAAACGTTCAAACGTGGGGTAGGGGTAATATTAGGAAATTAATAAATTGGGGTGCAATTGATATGATTTTGCATGCCTTAAATGGATGTCCATAATTGAGTCAATTATGGACATTGTTAAATTTGGAATTAATTAATAACTCAAGTAGGGAATTATTAAAATTGGGGAAAGTGGATTATTAATAATAATCAATGCTTAGGACACGAGGTTGGACCCGTTTGTGACGTAAACCTGCCCGGACCCGCCCGACAAATCCAGTAGTCACAAATGTCGGCCCAATGTGAGAGGTCCTAGGCCCAAACTAAAGCATAACAGTTGTAAAGACACGAGGTTAGACTCTTTTATGGTGTAAGACTGCCCGGACCCGCCCGTTAAATCCAGCTGCCATAAATGCCAGTCTAATGTGAGAGGTCTTTATGAGGTTATGGCCTTAATGAATTAAGAAATACTTAGCCAGATAATCATGTAAGGTGGGACATGGGGGTTAAGTAGGTGCCTTGGGTGGCATGAGGAATCTAGTGGTTGCCTTTAGAGGCATTTGAAATACGATTAGACTTAACCAAATACACATGTAAATGAACATGACTAAGTGGGTTAAGTGGATGGACTAATGGGACAAGCTTAGGTGGAATGCTTGTGGGAAATAATGGGGGCCCATTTCAACCAGTATCCCAAAACGTATCTTTGTGGGATCGATCCAAGTCGAGGACGGGACACACATACTGGGTTTGACTATAAGAGGCCAAAACAGGGAGCGGTGGCAACGCAAGTCCAACGGGTTTCATATGCGTGTGTGGACCCGGGCTGGTAGGTAAGACGTTGTTGCATCGTGTAGGTATAAGCCGTGCATCTCCGTTATATCGGGTTGCCACTTTAGGGGAATGATACACCCCACTGTGGGGCCAGCACGGGTATCTACGAGTAGGGAGCCGATCGAAAAATGGAAAGTGGGGTACACCTAGTGGGGATAGGGGCAGGCGGCACCTATGTAGTCAGCTAGGAGTACGTAAAGCCATTAAGAAAGTTTCTAAGTGAAGCTAAGTGGAATCAATCTTTAGGGTGACTGGTGTGGTGCAGTATAGTGTTTATCCTTTAGTATTTAGGAGCGCCTATAATGTTTCCTTTAGCGATTGTCTATGTCCTTAATCTGCTCTTTCATAGACATTTCCTTGTTTTCCAGCTTATGCCTTAGTCCAGTTATTTTGATAATAGTATTGTAGAATTATCATACTCGCCAGACTTTATGTCTGACCCCCCCTCTTTTTCAACTTTTTCTCCCTTCAGGTCCTCAGGTTGGGCCAAGTTCCAGTGGAGTCTGATTGGATTGCTTATCTCTTGGAAAGCTTGGACTGCTGAAGTAAAGTCCAGCTTGTTATCTTTCTTTTTAATGGCTATTTATGTAATGGGATTATGTACTTGTTTTATCAAGATAGATATTGTACTTGACTTTGATTATGGTGTTATGATGTAATCAAACATGTTTTGACTTCTGCTGCAATTAAAATAAAGTTTTTAAATTTCCAAGTACTATTTTATATCTGTCTTGTTGAAATTTTACTGTTCTATATTCACCTAAAACCTCCATAGAAGTTAATGCATTCCCTTTGTGAGTGACATTAATGGACGTGGGGTGTTACACGTGGTATCAGAGCATAAGGTTACCAGAACAGATAAAATTTTTAGAAAAATATTTTTCTAAAGTAATTTTGGAAGAAGTGCTTTCAAAAACATGTTATTTAGAGAAAGGTTTTATGAAAAACATAATCCCAAATAGCCATATCCTTATCTTTATCTTTCGAATTCTCCATTTTGAATCTTTCCTTTTTCGTTTCAGCATGGCTGAAGATCTTAATCTCCCAGAAGGTGTGACGGTTCCAGGGTGGTTTAGGAGATATTTGGAGGCTAGGGCCACCACTGCAGGCCCAGCAGATGTTCCTCCACCCCCAGTTGCACCCATTCCTCCTCCTCCTCCTCGTGTTGACACTTTTGCAAAGACGTGCAAGGAATTTAAGGCTATGGGAGGAAAAACTTTTCAAGGGACTGAGACGTTTGTGGGGGCCAGAGACTGGCTTAAGGAGACTGAGGAATTGTTGGATATCTTTGAAGTGGAAGATGGGAGGAAAGTCCGTTTAGCTGCTTGGTTAATGAAGGGAGAGGGTGAATCGTATTCTAGAGGATCTTTTAAGGCTTTGTATCCTAGACTTTGGGGGTACATGGGAAGACCACCTTCCGTTGGTAGAATTCGCATATAATAATTGCTTTCAGTCTAGTATTGGCATGGCACCTTTCGAAGCTCTTTATGGAAGGCCTTGCCGTTCGCCTACATGTTGGTGGGAATCTACCGATAAAATCCTACTTGGGCCCGATATGGTTAGGGAAACCTCGGAGGAGATTGATTTGATTCGAAGGAGGATGAAAGCAGCACAAGATAGGCAGAAATCGTATGCTGATAAGAGGAGGACAGATCTTGAGTTTGACATTGGGGACATGGTTTTTATCAAAGTGTCTCCGTTACGGAATGTTGTTCGCTTTGGGTCCGTTGGGAAATTAGCGCCAAGGTTTGTAGGGCCGTTTCCTATAAAAGACAGGATTGGGAAGATGGCGTATAGGGTGGAGTTGCCTGAGAAACTTAGTGGAGTACATGACGTATTCCATGTATCACATTTGAGGAAGTGTTTGCACAAGACCGCGGAGGTGGTAGAGCCGAGCTTGCTTAAAGAGGTGGAAATAGAGCGTGATGCAACAATTAGACGAGCTCCTACATGCATTCTTGGGTCGGAGATCAAAAAGTTGAGAAATCGAGAGGTCAGACTAGTTAAAGTGCAATGGGGAGATGATGAGAGCAACACTACTTGGGAGACAGAAGGGAAGATGCGTTCACTATACCCTTTTCTTTTTGAGGGTATGTCTTTTAATTTCTCCTTTATCGCTTAGCTTATCTTATCTTATCTTTAGTATGTCCTCTCATTAGTAACTTTGACCTTTAGTTAGGATAATCCTATGGTTGAAACATGTGTTTGAGACATGTTATGTATGATGGATGCAAAATGGATGCAAGTGGTTGCTAGTGGTTGCTCGTGGATGCATATATACACACACTTTAGGCACTAGATCGGCTCAGTCACTACATATTGCATATTGCATAAATGAATGTATTTAGTATAATGGATGTATAATGGTTGTACCATCATATAGATGCTGCATTCGGTTGAATGGATGTGCACGCATATAGAAGTAGTTTGTAAGCAATTAGGATCTTTTGCATACATAATGGATGCATGGCACTATCATGAATTGCATCAAGGAGGTCAACTGAATCAGTGGACCGCCTGATTTTTCATTAGATACGGACATAGGCACACACTGTGCATTTAAACATGAAATCATTAGAATTTTGTAAGGACAATGGATGCCAGTGTTTGTTGATTGAGTAGATGGTTGATGATAGGATATAAACTTGAAGATTTCGGGGTCGAAATCCCTTAAGGAGGGGAGAATGTAACACCCCGTATTTCTGTTAATACTAATATTCATAAATTAAAAGAATTAATATTGAGAATTTGCAGGAAATAGCCTTAAAAAGGCATATAACAAATTTGAGATATGTGAATTGCCTTAAAAGGCGAAAAATGGAATTAAGACATTAATTGGAAAATTAATGTGTAGAAATGGTCATAAGTTAATTATGGATTAATTTGAATTCATGAATAGGTGCGTGTATATATATATATATATATATATATATATGGGCAGTTAATGTAAACATGAATAGAAGTTTATTAATTTGCTGAGTGTTTGCTGAGTCAATAAGATAAACCCCATCTGGTCTGAATGGCTGCGGTTATTTCTAGGTTAAATCTAATGGCCTAAATGAATCCTAACATCTATAAATAAGTGGGTAGACTCTAACCCTAAATCACTTGAAAAATTGGAGAGCTACCGACATGCCGTTGCCATGGAGTTCAGCATAGCCATCACAAACTAAAGAAGAAGAAGGCCTAATCTACAAACTAAATCTACTCAAATCAAATCAAAAGCTCTCTCTCTTTCTATTTCTCTTCTTTAAAATTGTGAGTATGATGAATCTCACAATATTATTATAAAATAATTTGATTAAGTTTCATATCATGCTATGTTGCAAATTATGATATGCTATGTTGTAAATCTTATATATGTTGTAGATCTCATATTATCACATATGTTGAAATACTTATGTTATATGATAATGATGTCATGTTAAGTTGTGTTGAATCATACAAGTTGTAAAATCATGATGTTAGTATTTATGCGAATTGGATCATGTTTAAAGTTTATGTTTTTTTTATAATAGATCTTGATTATGGGAATTTGCCTATTGGGTTAGGTGTACCCATATACATGAATCTACAAATTAATTGGATCTTGAATATGGGAATTTGCCTATTAAGTTAGGTGTACCCATATACATGAATCTATGATTAAATGAATTTTGATTTTTGGGAATTTGCCTATTGAGTTAGGTGTACCCATATAAAACCATATTGTTAATGATGTTGATTCACACATGTCCTATACAAGTTTATGAAATTTGATCAAAATCATATTATGTGAATTATGAATAAGTTGACACCCTTAGATCCATGACATGTATAACCTTATGCAAGTTGTAATGTATGCAAGTTTTACCCCTTGTTATGATTTATTTAGTCACATATATATGTTGTTGTTGTGAATATTTTCTTTTATGCTATGAGTTAGACTAATAGGGTCTAGCATACATTTTGCGAATAAACGTTCAAACGTGGGGTAGGGGTAATATTAGGAAATTAATAAATTGGGGTGCAATTGATATGATTTCGCATGCCTTAAATGGATGTCCATAATTGAGTCAATTATGGACATTGTTAAATTTGGAATTAATTAATAATTCAAGTAGGGAATTATTAAAATTGGGGAAAGTGGATTATTAATAATAATCAATGCTTAGGACACGAGGTTGGACCCGTTTGTGACGTAAACCTGCCCGGACCCGCCCGGCAAATCCAGTAGTCACAAATGTCGGCCCAATGTGAGAGGTCCTAGGCCCAAACTAAAGCATAACAGTTGTAAAGACACGAGGTTAGACTCTTTTATGGTGTAAGACTGCCCGGACCCGCCCGGCAAATCCAGCTGCCATAAATGCCAGTCTAATGTGAGAGGTCTTTATGAGGTTATGGCCTTAATGAATTAAGAAATACTTAGCCAGATAATCATGTAAGGTGGGACATGGGGGTTAAGTAGGTGCCTTGGGTGGCATGAGGAATCTAGTGGTTGCCTTTAGAGGCATTTGAAATACGATTAGACTTAACCAAATACACATGTAAATGAACATGACTAAGTGGGTTAAGTGGATGGACTAATGGGACAAGCTTAGGTGGAATGCTTGTGGGAAATAATGGGGGCCCATTTCAACCAGTATCCCAAAACGTATCTTTGTGGGCTCGACCCAAGTCGAGGACGGGACATGCATACTGGGTTTGATTATAAGAGGCCAAAACAGGGAGCGGTGGCAACGCAAGTCCAACGGGTTTCATATGCATGTGTGGACCCGGGCTGGTAGGTAAGACGTTGTTGCATCGTGTAGGTATAAGCCGTGCATCTCCGTTATATCGGGTTGCCACTTTAGGGGAATGATACACCCCACTGTGGGGCCTGCATGGGTATCTACGAGTAGGGAGCCGATCGAAAAATGGAAAGTGGGGTACACCTAGTGGAGATAGGGGCAGGCGGCACCTATGTAGTCAGCTAGGAGTACGTAAAGCCATTAAGAAAGTTTCTAAGTGAAGCTAAGTGGAATCAATCTTTAGGGTGACTGGTGTGGTGCAGTATAGTGTTTATCCTTTAGTATTTAGGAGCGCCTATAACGTTTCCTTTAGCGATTGTCTATGTCCTTAATCTGCTCTTTCATAGACATTCCCTTGTTTTCCAGCTTATGCCTTAGTCCAGTTATTTTGATAATAGTATTGTAGAATTATCATACTCGCCAGACTTTATGTCTGACCCCCCTCTTTTTCATCTTTTTCTCCCTTCAGGTCCTCAGGTTGGGCCAAGTTCCAGTGGAGTCTGATTGGATTGCTTATCTCTTGGAAAGCTTGGACTGCTGAAGTAAAGTCCAGCTTGTTATCTTTCTTTTTAATGGCTATTTATGTAATGGGATCATGTACTTGTTTTATCAAGATAGATATTGTACTTGACTTTGATTATGGTGTTATGATGTAATCAAACATGTTTTGACTTCTGCTGCAATTAAAATAAAGTTTTTAAATTTCCAAGTACTATTTTATATCTGTCTTGTTGAAATTTTACTGTTCTATATTCACCTAAAACCTCCATAGAAGTTAATGCATTCCCTTTGTGAGTGACATTAATGGACGCGGGGTGTTACAGTTTGATTTATAAAACATTACCTTTAACAACAGCGTTACAATCATTGTTTAGAATTATAGAACACTTATTATAACAATAGCGTTACGATCGTTGTTTAGATTTACAAAACAGTTATTATAACGACAGCGTTAAAATTGCTATTTAGATTTACCAAAACATTTATTATAACGACAGCGTTTAAAATCGTTATTTAAAAATATTTGGTTTATTAAAATGCAACTTGTATTTTTTTATTTCAATAAATAAATTTATAAGTAAATAAATTTATAAGTAAATAAATAAATAATTAAATTATTAAATTTGATTCAAACGGAAAGTAAAATAACTACTTCCCTAAATTCGATATAATTGAATTTCAATAAATAACTCTCATTCGAATACTCTATATTCGATAAATATTCCGAACTTCGGAATTTATCTACCATTCCAGGTTGATTCAAATTTCAAATTCACTTTGGAGTTTATCCTTTCCAAATCATTAACAAATTCCTTTCTAGCCATTCCAATCAACAGAACGTAATCACACTATATTTTATATTCTGAATTTTGAACTAAAACGATTAACCATTTCCCTTTTCATTTAATTTCCAATATGGATTCATATTTCAAAACTAAATTCCTTTAGAGATAGTTCATTTGCAAAATATTCCCTTTAAACCGTTATTCACTTTGATCGTGAATATATTTCTTTTATATATAATCAAATCAATTTGATTTCGTACTTATAAATAATATCTTAAACCCAAATTCTAATCATAACTTCTATTCAGAATTTGCATACAAATCTCATTTTTTTATTCCAATCATTTAAAATCTCGTTTTGGATTTCCTTGATAATTTCGAAGTTTAAATCTAATTTTAAATACTGGTTTCAAAACCGATTTCCACTTCTCTATATAAATTCAAATTTGAATTTATATTCCAATGCACTTAATGATAATTATTCAATTAATTTATATTTTCATTAATAAACAACTTCTTGATTCATTCATTTGTACTAGTTTCCTATTTCAACTCTATTTAAAATTTATATTTCTATTTTGGAAATATTTTTTTCTTTTAAAGTCTCAAACTCCCTTTTTATCTTCAAAATATTCTACGGTATTTAAAATACCAAAATTCTAGGGCTAGGGTATTTCAAACACAACATGATCAATCACCGATCGAATATCACATCATAAATCATAATAAATAAATAAAACAATAAATAAAATATTGAAGAATCCAGTTGGATCCCTCTAACCTGTTTCCCTGCATCCGTAGATGTTAATCAACATCAATGATATTATTCCATATCAATATGAAATATCAGAACTAATAATCGACCAACGATGTATATCAACCATTTCAACCAGTTTTATCAACTATTCATCCAAACAACATCACAGTATAAAATAATTATAAATAAATTTAAATCTTGGGTTTGGCGAGTTTACTCACCTCGGTTTGCAGTTGACGACTCTGCTTTTTGTTTCATTTAAAATGAAACCGAAGTTTAGTTTTTCTACGAAATTTGGTAACTTTGTCTTTCGCGGCATTAGCTCTACAACGTCGGTCTTGACGTCACAGCTCCATCGTGACCAACTTCTTTGGATTGTAAATCCCATTTTCCAATCTATCAGTAAGCCACATTTTGCCATTAATTTGGAAATTAACGATTCCAACATTGTTTCGGTAGAAAAAGGTCCCGATCCCTCCAGTATTTAAGCACAAACCCAATCAAACAGCTTCCTTCATCCTCGCCTTTCACTGTGCCTTCAACTTCACACCGGACATCCCCTTCCATTGCGTCACCAGCCCTGTGTTCTTCTTCTATCCCCTATTCATGAAATAAATCCCCATTTGTCACCACTGAGTTTCCATACCTCGTCCACTTTGTGTCAGCAAAATTTCTCCCTTACTGAATACGCCTCCTCTACCAATTACAGTGAACTTCACGTTTTTTTTCTCTTTGTTCAATAAGAGATCAACAAACATGTTCAACCTTTCCTCCTGTCATCTGTTTGTGCTCAAAGTATCAACTGCTCCTTCTCATATTCGACAACCTGACTCCTTTCTCCCAGAACCCACGATCACGCAAGCTTCCAACTTACCCCCCGTACATTTGTTAAAAACATTTGAACTTTCACTAATTATTAATTTAAACTAATTACCTCCTCTAACCCACAGATTAGCTTCCCCTTAATTCTTCTCCTTTTTCGAGCTACTACTGTAAACACCAGCACCATTATCTTTTCCCATGTGAACAGTGAACTGCTTCATGCCAGCTCAAAACCCCATGCTGTTGAGACTTCACCAACGCCATAATATGAACCTTCTTCTCTGCTTCGAATAGTACTCTATCAAATTCACAGCTATGGCCACATATACTATCTACCATTCTCCTTCTCCCTCATCTCGCACACACCCAGGCAACCCCGGCCGAAGCTGCTGTTCCTTGCTACAGTAACGAAGAAAAACCCGGCTCCAGTCCCACTGTTGATAACCTTATCTTCATACTGCTTCTACAGTAACAACATCAAACAAACCCTTCCCTAATGCGAATCCTGGAACTAGTGACCACTCCGCCACTGCCGACCCTCCGGCTACCATGCTGATCCTCCACCGGTCACGGCGAGGAACACCATCACCACCCAAAGCTCGGCCTCACATCCACCTCCCATCGCCGATAGACTGACCCCACCCAAGTCCAATCACTCCACCAGAATTCGAAGGAACGAGTTTTCCGTTTATCTCCATATACTTGTCGTACTGTCGTGAATTTGGGGTCACGAAATTTCCATCGAGCTGCATAAAAATCACAGGAGGTTGATGCTCGTTGGCTTGTGAATCCAATCATATTTGTTTCGTGAATTTAAGTGTAGGATTTAATTTGTCTTCGATTTTTAAAGAGGAGAAAATTACGTTTGTTTTATTTTGTCTTGGTTTTTGCTGAAGAGAAAGAAATGAAAAGAGAAGGACTTGATTGGTTTATAAAGGAATTTGAGTAGTGTAGCAGTCAGGGTTTCGAGATCACTTGGCATACACAACTACAACCCCTTAGAGAATACGGTTATGAAATGTTTGGCTAGCACGGAATCAAGATGGCTTGATGCCCACGAAGTCAAGGCTTGGGGGTACGGGTTTGGGAAAACTTGGAGCGCACACTTTTGTTTCTGTTAGTGACCAGCTTAGTAAAACTAATAGTTTATTATATTATTTTTCTGTTGTAAACCAGTATTTGTTTAGCCTCAGTGTTCATTACAAACTTACCCATTAAAGAAAGATTTCCCAATTTCTATTCATGTATATTCAGGTACAGGTTGATTGTTATGTTGGGTACATAAGGTTTTCGTTCATGTCCAAACTGCTATGGACAGAAATAAGAGTACGGTCGTGTCCAGCGAGGTACCACGATCCCCAAAATATAATAATATCGGTAGTTTAACTTATATTATGAAACCCCAAAATATTGATATAGGGTGCAAAATACTCCAAGTAAAAAGTTGCGTATTTAATTAATTAAAAATTACGGTAAAATTCTAAAAATTAAATTATAACTACGCCTCAAAAGAACCATGTCCAAATTCGTAACCAATATTTAAATATATTTAAATAACTGTTATGGCATATATACGACTCCACAGCGACTTTCTGAAAATTTGATTTGGACATAACTTTTTATTCCCGCTATGAAATCTGGATTTTTCACATTCGTTGGAAAGATATTTTCAAACAGATTCAAATATTTCTTGTTTCGCTAAAATCCGATTTATTTCGAATCCTTTACATTCATTTGAAATTTGAAATCGAATATTCAAACTACCGCGCCATTTTAAACTCATTTTAAATTATATTATAAATTATACGTTTATATATCGTTTTATTAAATAAATTCCTTATAAATTTCTATATCTAATTCAAATAAAATATTTAAACAATTTAAATATTCAGAATTCAACGGCTAAAAATCCGGGTCGTTACACCAACCCTTCATCCATTCACTTTCTTTGGTTATAAATAAAATTAAAATTCCTAACCTATTCTGTAATGACCCGGGTTTTTCACTCAATCTTAAATTTCGTATTTTTTTTAATAGGAATATTTATGAGCAAACACAAAATTTAACCAAATATTTGAATCCAACCTAGAGAAAACTTGTTTTCTTTAATATTTTATAATGAAAAGAAAATTTCATTTTTTTTTAAAGACAAGTTGACATAGCATGTTAACCAAAAATCATGATTTTTCAGAAAAAACACTTGTTTATCTTTCAAAAAGACCTTAAATCATTATCTAGCAAAATTCACGTGTAAGAAACATAATTAAAGTATATCCAAACATGATGTAAACATTCCATTTGGTACTAGAATCTCATATACATGAAATATTTAATGACCTAGATTTGAAATATTGCATTTTGTCAAATCCGTTCAAATTCATGTAAGCATAAGGAGGATTTTTTTTTGCATATATTTATGCATTCAAAATAAATCTCAAGTATTGTCAAATTGTCTTGTAAAATCATGTTGCTACCATCATCTACATATACCTATGATGTCTACCAAAATCTCATGAAAACCCTTTTGCATGTTGCATAAAAATGAGAGCATGTAGTGTAAAAATTCTCTATCACTTCATGAGATCATTTCATCATGCTAAGATTTCCAACCAAGGATCTTGTGCACGACATGATCATTTTGGAGCCAAGGTAATTTCAGTTTTCTCTTTCCTTTTCTTTCTTTTCAAAGGGATTTCTGAAATCTTCTTCTTGTTGCATTCTCCAAAACTATAACTAACTTGTCAAATTAACACCATGCAGCAAAAGATTGATGAAATCATATACATGCACCATTAGTTTGTGTACAAGGGCTGAAGTCGAATCATGGATAATGCTAAGGATTTTCCATGTGTTTTCATCGCACAAAAATGAATTTTTCTTGTACCATATTTCTGAAATTCTTTTGTGATCTTGTTCAAATCAAATTGCATGCATGTTTGACTGTAATGGATTAATAAGTATGGATTGATGTGTGAACACCATCAAGTAATTTTGATTTAAATGTATGTTAAGGGATAAGTGACTGTTATAGAAGCAGGGTCTGTTTAATTTGAATGCATGTTTGTATAGTTGGGAAAATAATGTTCATAAGGTAATAGAATGAAGAGAAGATACCTGATCTTGCAAATTAACCTGTGCATGTGTCGAATATGAGTTCGTAGGAGGATTAGCTAATGAAAGATCACCTCGGTCATGTTTAAATGGGTAGAGCAGTGAAGCTATAACAACTCTCTGTCCTAAGAACCCAAATCGATTTTTCAAACTGAATTAAACCAAGTTGTGAATCCTTAAACGTGTTCATACAATCAAGTAATGATTTTTAGAACAAAATTTATGATTTTTAGAAGTGAAAGTCATAAGAAAAGAAGGGTTGGTCGAAATAGGGGTTTGGGTGAACCACCGTCGACTTAGGGAACTAGAGATGGTGGCGCTGGGCAGGAAGAAGGGGTAGAAGGAGGAGACGCCAGAAAAAAATACAACTTTAAATTTAAATGAACAATATTTTTAAAATCGACGAGAATAGGTTTTAAATTCTGTGTTTGGGTTCACGGGTTTGCACTAGCTTTTCTCGCCGTCGGGGAAGCAGATGAGGTGCGGACCAGGGGGATTACGTGCGCCCGTGTCAAGCGTCGACGGGGTCCAACACTAATGGCACTCGATGGTCGGTGGAAGAAAGGGAGGGGGTTTTTCCCGAGTTGATGTGTTTCGCTGGAGCAAAATGGCACAGCCATTTTTCTGTTCAAGGCGGGGAGGGATGATCGGCTGGTCGTGGAAGGGTCCAGCGGTGATGAGAGGGTTGTGGCGTCGATCGCCCGCCGTCCAGGTGGTTCCACGTGGTTGTGCATGTGCACAGCTATGGCGGGTAAATGAAGGAAGTGCCAAGCTATGTTGGCACTGTGTTTTCCCATGGTTGGCAAGTGATTTTGCAATGCACAATGTAAGGGTGGTAGTGCCAAGATAACAGTACCCGAAAATGTGGTACTTTAGGGTTGCATGGAGTCTTTAGGGATCAGCACATGATTTTAAGGTCTGGTACTTTGGTTAGGATAGTCTTCCAAGGTCAGTACCAATGCAAGTGTGGTATTTTAGAAATACAAGGGAACGGGGGAAGTTCCTGTGTGCGCAACACGGGGTTTTTAACCCTGGCACCTGAAATTTGCTACTTCACTGCTTTGGGGTTAAGAACCATGTTTTTTTAATATTTCAAAGTGTAAATCAGTTTCAAATTTAATTCTTGTTTAAATTATAATAGTAAATAAACATTTTTAATAATATCTTATTTTATTTATTTTGTAAGGAGGAAGTGAATCAGGATATGAATAAGATTTGAAACAAATGTTTAAACAAATATTTGTCAAAAATACAAAATTTGGTTTTGGAAATTTAAATTGAGTTTAAATAAGAATTTAGTATTTAGATTCTTGTCTGTTAATTCCACATACAAGAAGCCAGTCAAGTATAACACGTAGATTTACAAAACCAATCCTGTAAATCAAATTTGATCGTACCAGATTAATATTTTCAAATGTATTATTCGTCGATCTTTTCAAAGAGACCGAAACCAAGTTTTCACTTTGAATTGATTTTCCGCCGTACGCCAAGATCTTAAAAGTTGAAGTCGACATTGTGCAAGGACTATTTTTAAATAGTATTTTCGGTTTGTTCAAACCCAGAACAACTTGTATGGACGAGTGTCCGACAAAGTAATTCCAACTGGTCACGTACGTTGATCTTTTCAAACGTAATTGTATAGTGGCAGAGGAATTCGTTTCTCTCGCCATACACCTATAATCTATTTTTGAGAAAGTCAATTATTGATCAGGAGGTCTGGACGATGTGGCACTCAAGGAAATAAACAAGTGTTGATGACGTAAGTCTAGCCTCAAGCCTCACACCCAGGAAATGACAAAAATCGGGCAGGCAGCATGGCTATGTGGGTCGCTCCCATTAGGGTGTAGAATCACCTATCTAGAGAAATTCCTAATTGTTTCTTATCTATCGATTCTGCCCATTCGAGGATGGTTGCCGTACACAACCACCGGTGATATACACTCGATACACTCAAGAGAAATGAGTGGTCGGTCATGTGAGGGCCGGGTTGCAAGACGTTCTTGTTGAACCCAGGTGTATTGGCCTCTAGAGATACATCAGCGGAAGGTGGCCCCATACCTTGTCATGGTTGGAAATCCAATTTCCATAAGCGCCAGGCGATTTTTATTTGTATACTATATCGGAGAATGTGAGATGCAAGCATTTTCCTAGATTCTTAATTAATTGTGAAACAAATAGACATTATTATAATACCTGGTTTTAAAAGTATACAAAGTGATTTTTGATCTCATAAGGTAAAAACCCGTTCCGTATTTACGGCGTGGTCTTATGAGATGCTTTCTCAAACTGTTTTAACTGTTTACTCATACCAGTCCCCTGACTGACCCGGAGTTTATTTTTCTGTGTTTTCCCTTAAACTCTTGGGTATTCATAACGTTTCTTATGAATAGACAAGTGAATCAGGATCAATGAGACTATGAAGCTGGAATGAAGATTTTGCTGTGTGCTGGTCCATCTATCTACTGTATAATTAAGTCCGTTAGTTATTCATCCTTGATATGTATAATTACTGATGTACTATGAACGGGTTGTATCACTAGACATATGATGCTTTAATGTAAAATATTATGCAGTGTAATATTATGAAGTATTATCTTTTATGAAAAATTCCGCTGTGAGATTCTGATGTTCTGTGTTTTATCTTCTATCTATTCTTATTTCTCATTAATGGCACAACTTGAGATGTGTTCAAAAGTTGGGTCGTTACAGTTGGTATCAGAGCTTAGGTTTTAGATTACCTAGGCTTTAGGTGACTATGAGAGAGCGTATTTTTATATCCAATTTAAAATGAACCAAACACAACTTGGATGCTATAACCAGGTCAGTTATACCCTATCAAGTCCTGTTTGACAACCTGTTATATATAGGTGATCAAAATGGGTACCCGTGCACGAAGAGGTCGAGCTAGGGGATCTTCCACAGTCACTGGTCGTACTGCTGGATCCCAAGACCAAGGAGAGACAATAGAAGAAGTTGCACAAGTTCAACAGGATAAGAGCTTTGCGACTATTTGTAAGGAGTATACGACTCTGGGAGGAAAGGTTTTCAAAGGAACTGAGTCTTTTACCGAAGTCCAAGCCTGGATGAGGTCTTGTGAAAGAATTTTCAAAGGGTTAAAGTTGAATGACGATCAGAAGCGTCTTTTGGCATCATGGCAACTTCAAGAAGCTGCTGTGACTTGGTGGGACGCTCAAACTACTAATGTTCTTGAAGAAAATTTTACTTGGGATAAGTTCAAGGAAGCATTTGAAGCTCAGTTTTTGCCTGCTGCTGGAAAGACGAGGATGTATAGAGATTTTATCGATCTCAAGCAGGGAAATATGAAAGTATCAGAATATGAGAACAAATTCAACTCGCTCTCTTGTTTCGGGCCTGAACTGATTAACACTTCGCTTAAGAAGAATGAGATGTTCATAGCAGGGTTGAAAGATGGCCTACAAGTTCAGATGATTGGTCATCTAAAATTTCCATTCGTTGATCTAGTGGATATGGTTGTTCGTTATGAAGCACTGGAAAATAAGAAGCCAGTTGCTAAAGCTGTACAAACAGGAGGGACTAGTGGAGAGAATCCAAATAAGAGGAAGTTCAATCCAAACTGGAACAACAACAACAAAGGTGTACCTAAGATGGGAGAAAAAGCTAAGGAAAGGTTCAAAGACACCAAATGTCATAACTGCTTGTAGAAAGGACACATTGCCAAATTCTGCACCAAACCAGCAGCAAAGAAGCCACAGCAAAACCAGCAACAACAACCACCTCAGCAACAGCAGCAGAAACAGCAGCAAGGCCCTGGACATGCAATGGTGATGAAGAATCTGTGCTTCAATTGTCATCAGCCCGGGCACTTGGTTAAAGACTGTCCACTCATGAAGAGGGCACAGCAACCAAAGGTGTATGCTATCAAAAGCGAACCATCAACTTCCCAAGATGTGAAAGGCAAGGGAGTTCTCGAAGGTACTTTTGATTTAAAATGCATTGGTATTCGTGTTTTATTTGACACTGGTGCCTCAAATAGTTTCATTTCCTCTGGCACAGTGGGAAAATTCCATTTTTCCCCAAAAATTTCCCCAAACCCAATTTGCATAACTAATCCTATCGGCGGGAAAACTGAGTTAAAAATGTATTGCGATAATGTGGCGCTTTCGTACCTTTCTCATTCTTTTTCCTTCGATTTCTACGTTTTGGATTTCAAAGGATTTAATTTTATACTTGGAATAGACTGGTTAAGTAAATTCCAAGCTGAGATTAAATGCGATAAGGAGATCGTGACTTTGATAACAAATATTGGGAGCAAAGCTAGGATACCATGTGGAAAACCCGGTATTCATATGTGTAGTTTCCTATACGCTTTAGAGGCACCACAAGAGAATTTGGAGACGTTAGAAGTGGTTAGAGATTTTTCAGATGTATTTGAAGAAGTTAAGAGTTTACCCCCACTCCGTGAGATAGAGTTTCGCATCGATCTGATTCCAGGAGCCAGACCCATCGTTCATCCAAAAAGACGAATGGCACCAAAGGAAGTGGTGGAACTTGAGAAACAAACCCAAGATTTACTGACCAGAGGATTGATCAGGCCAAGTTTTTCAAGTTGGGGTTCAGCTGTAGTTTTTGTGGCTAAGTCTGATGGATCACTAAGGCTGTGTGTCGACTACAGGGAGTTAAAAAAAGTGACCATCAGGAATAAGTATCCTTTGCCGCGGATTGACGATCTTTTTGATCAGTTAAATGGAGCTACGGTGTGTGACGGCAAGGAATTTCGCTCGGTCCGAACCAGTCGCTAAACCGACCCAGACCGTTCGAAATGCCCTATCGTTTGAGAACACGACAAAATAGAACGCATATAAAAGAACATTTCACTGTATATTACAACAATGCATCAGATTACAAGAATATACAGAGTATAAAAGAATATTACACAGAAATATCAGAGATTTAAATTACATTTAAATACATAGCAGCGGAAAATAATACAATACACAACTAGAAGAGATATACGGATACAAAGCTTTCCGGATATCGTTCCAGCTGTAAACCAGGATCCTGTGAATATAAATCTGCAAAACCAAAACTACTAGCTGCCCGTGTCAAAATAAGGGCACCCAGAGTTTAGGTTAAAACAATAAACTCCAGGTCAGTCATGTGACTGGTGTGAGAACTAAAACAGTTATAAATCTTTATTTCCAAAGCTGGGTAAAACAAGGGACCACGCCGTATAACACGGAACGGGTTTCCTCCCAAGAATACCAGTGCATAAAACAAACAGCGCAATGCTAAATAAAGAAAAATGAAACTGTTATAAGACCCAGGTCCTATCACACAATGCAAACGCAAGCCGGGGGATAGGGTTTTCTCTTATAACAGCCAAAGAATGCTTGATACGTTTAAAACAAATCATTTGATACTATTATAAGTGCGTAGTGTATAAAACAACTTCAAATCATAAGTATCAATCATAGGCGGCATGGGTACCATATATCATGTCGCCATATATAGGTTTACAAATAAAACCGCAAATGTCACGTATTTGGAAATTGGATTTCCGTCTATGAACCGAGGCTAGGGGCAAGATCCTCAACCGATTCGAGACGCTCTAGCCCGTGTCTCAGGATCAGAGCTCGAGTGACCCTTGGAGCGACAGGGCCGGTCCACCGATGTGGATTAAAATGCCTGAACACTGCGTTTCCCCACCCTTTGGGGTGTCAATGAGCCAACAAATGACTCCATCGGTTCGAGAACGACCGATCAATCCGAGGCGCCTCGCAACAGCAACAACCACATAAGTCAAACTCGTCAGGGCGTGTAAAACCACTGACGCCACTTTTTATCTAGAAGGAAACGCATGCCCTCCCTGAGGTCCGTCTCCCGTTTTTGGTTCATACCTGGTGTGAAACACGCGAGGTAAACGTTACACAAAGCTACGCCACAAAGGCCGTGCTTTGATCATCACCACAAGACTTTGCTTTTCAACAGAAGCCTTGATCATTTGCATCTTAGCATGCCACACAGGCAAACCATCCTATGCAACCGATATCAGTCACACAGAATGAAATCCGATGTCAGACACACAGTCCATTTACAAGTCCGTTCTGGGTCTGAACGAAACCGGAGGCACCTAGTACCCCGCATATCCATCGATCTCCAAGTACGTCTGAACGATCACTAACTGTTTCCATCTTCTTGGGTGTACAGCCCAATCAAGATCATCAGTAATTACCCAAACGACGTGAAGACCTCCGGTCTTCGACCATCGTCTTCATCTTCGACTTATCGTCGTATCAGTTATTCAGAATGGGATAAACCCGGTCTTTCCGAATAACTCGCGTATATATTATAAAAGTGTTACACAAACACAACATACGCCTCATTCCAATTCATTAGTCACTAACCGTAAATTAATCAAGAGAATAATTCCCCAAATATTAACCCCGAAGGCCGAAACCAACATCAGATTAATATCCAGAAAACCATTCTGCTTGGCTAACCGCCAGTTAGTTTCTAAATTTCACATTCAAATCTAATTAAAGATTTAACTATCGCCTGGAGCAAAACTGGTGATACTCCATTCTCGATCTTTTCAATCTAATTAAAGATTCATTAAAACTCCACTTAGTTTTAATCTATGACTGGGTTAAAGAATCAGTGTCATTTAAAACACGGTTCACGATAAACCCAAAGTCACATCCCATTAATTATCGGGTTAAAGAACAAGTGTTATTTAAAACACTGTTCACGATAAACCCAAAAATCAATATCCATTCAATTCCAATTAAATATTATTTAATTGGTACACTTCATTAAATCTAAATCAAAAGATTTAATCTTTTCTCAACTGGGTTCAAGAACAGTGTTAGTGAAGACACCATTCACGACAAACCCAAATCACATTCGATAATTATCGGGTTAAAGAACAAGTGTTATTTAAAACACTGTTCACGATAAACCCAAAAATCAATATCAATTCAATTCCAATTAAATATCATTTAATTGGTACACTTCATTAAATCTAAATAAAAAGATTTAATCTTTTCTCAACTGGGTTCAAGAACAGTGTTAGTGAAGACACCATTCACGACAAACCCAAATCACATTCGATATTCAATACAAGGCTCTGAATAGAAAATATATCGGCTTATATTCAATATCGAATTCTACGACTAACAAATGTCGTATTGGAAATAACGATACAAATATATATCTTTCAAATTTCCATAACAACACCTGTAATATCACGAATTCCAACATCGAAATATCCCGAAGACAATTTCGATTCAAATCCACTCCAATGCAATCATTGGAAATTTTGGTTATTTCCAAAACCATTTCAAATTCAATTTATTTATTTAAAAATAAATAGAATTATAATTCTAGTTCAAACTAGTTCATTTCGATAAAAATCTATTTTTATCTTTTCAAATATGGAGTTTTTCATCCCAAATCTTCACAAATCATTTCTTATGATTTTACACAAATTATTGCTATTTTTAATAATTTTATCGAGGCCCGTACAGTCGATTTCCATCAACGGCCATCGAACTGCACTTACAGCGACCTTTTTCGAATTTGATTTGGACATAATTCCAAATCCAACCGTTAGATTTCAAATTTCTAATATTCGTTAGAAAGCTCTTTTCGATACGAACCCAACGGTTCCGGTTTTAGGAGAATCCGACGGTCGGATCTCCCGTAATGTCCGTTTGAAATAAATGGTCGAAATTCGCGAACTGCCGCGGCGCGGCGCGTTCTATTCAGGCCATTATATTATATATATAATATATATATAATATATTTCGTCGATTTCTATTTAAAACGAATTATATAAATAGTTTTAAATTCGATTCAAAAGCAATTTCAACTTCCGTTTCAATTCAAATCAAAATTGAATTCTTCTCTATAAATTCGTTTCAAAACTCATTTCTATTCAATTCAAATTTCAATTCAATTTGAATTCATTTCAATTCACTTTCAATTCAATTCGAATTCGTTTTCAATTCAATTCATTTCGAAATCGTTTTCAATTCAATTCATTTCGAAATCGTTTTCAATTCAATTCATTTCGAAATCGTTTTCAATTCAATTCATTTCGAAATCGTTTTCTAAAATCGATATAAATATCGTTCACGTCAAAATGGCGTCAATCTAATCAACACGGCTTCATATATTCCTTTATTTTCAAATATTCTATTTCAAATATTTCTTTTTAAAACTGGAATGAGGCCCAATCAATTACCATATAAAATTAATTATATGGATTTTCATACAACACATGTATATAATAGCATTGAAAAATAATCAACCATCAACCAAAGTGCACTACACTGTATAAGCATCAAATATAGATATTCAACGCTTATAACAGCCTGTCAATCAATCGATCGACATATTTAATCAATCAGGATGAGTGAACTGCATATTTCATCCTAACACCCGTGTGGGGTTTCAAACAATCAAACACAGATTTTATTTGTGCAGTTGGGCGATGTATGAAATTTATCGACCCAATCAATATCATTCAAATAAGTGTACATAAACAAACCATCTGGTTTGTAAATGAATATTTATTTATTCACTTCACTATTTTCATATTCACGTTAAAAATTATATTTTTAACGATAAAACATTTTATTTCAACCTATGAATTTCTATTCAATTCATTTATTCAATAAAATGATATTTTTATTTTTCTAACATGTCTTAGAAAATTTCGGCGGCATAACGGCACGATACTAGAAACGGGACGAGGCCTAGCCTTATCCCCGGTCTAGTGAAGGCCCACGCCATTCACATATCAATCAAATCCATTCATCTCACCAAACAATTTAATTTCAATCAAATAATCTAACCAACTACACAACCAATCAAACAAGTCCATGGTCTGTGGACGATTGTGTCGGGTGCTACTAAGCACCGTCTGCATCCTAGTATATATATATATATAACTAGAAAAATAAATTGAAAGGTGAGAAATTCTCACCTATAGCTATCCAGCTCCACGGCTCTTCATTTGCAGAAGTCTTCCTCGTTATCGCCTCTTCGTCATCTTCGTTGCCCGTAGTCACTATATATATAAAAATCGAATTTTTACTTCAAAGTTCAATATATAAAAATCGAATTTTTATTTCGCTATTCAATATATAAAAATCGAATTTTTAGTTCGCTATTCAATATATAAAAATCGAATTTTTATTTCGCTATTCAATATATAAAAATCGAATTTTTATTTCGCTATTCAATATATAAAAATCGAATTTTTATTTCGCTATTCAATATATAAAAATCGAATTTTTATTTCAAAGTTTAAATCTTTTCTTTTACTTTTCAAAATTCAAATCTTTTTCCTATTAAAACAAAAATCAGTTTTCAAACTTTAAAATAAAAATCAGTTTTCAAACTTTAAAATAAAAATCAGTTTTCAAACTTTAAAATAAAAATCAGTTTTATCCTTATAAAAAAAAACAGTGTTAGTCCTTATTTTAATTTTACTAAACTAATTTCCTTATTTTACTTACATACATAAACAACTGAGAAGAAAAGGATTCAGTAAAAATAAATAAAGAAAGAAAAAGAAGAAGACTTACATTACCGAGAGGAGAGGGGGGGGTTTACTGCTGTTTGTCGGAGGGTGGCGTCGGCGTCAGAAGGAGGTGGCGGTGCGGCAGCTGCTCGCGACGGAGGTGGTGGAGGTCTTTGCGTTCGGTTGGAAGAGGAGATGAGGGAGCGGAGCCGGTGGAGGATTAAGGGGAGGGGGTGTCGCGTCCTACTGACGGAGGGGGTGCGAGGGGGGGGGTGGGCTGTGGGCGGCGCCACCTGGGATCGGCGGCGATGGGATTCCGTCGTCCTCCCCCTTTCTCTTTTTTTTTTTTTATACTGAATCGATTCTTTTGAAAGAAGGGGGGGGGGGCCTCGGGTTAAAGGGGAAAAGAAGATTTTTTTTTTTTTTTTTTTTTTTTTTTTTTTTTTCATTTTCAAAAATGGTTGACTTTTGTTTTGAACTCAAAACGCGACCCTCCGACTGTCGTCCCTAGCATTTTACCCCCATTCCGAACACAATGGGATATGCATCGTAAGCTGATTCGAACGTTACAATCAGTTTTCGTTAGATTTACATTTAAATCACTATATTGAATTTTAAACGTACATTTCAAATTACCGGGGTCGCATACTAACTAGAAAAATTCCAGAAAAATATTTTCTAGCTTCGTATTGACGATACGGTCCTAACAAAACTAGTTTCGTCGAATTCTGAGGCCGTTTGAAAAATGGCCAATTTCCAGTCGATTAAAATCAACGGAAACTGGTCAAACGCGTTTTCCTTTGCCACGCTCACATATTGATTCTAAAAATTACGAAATTTGAAACCTAGCAATAACTTCACATCCCGGACCCAACAAAACTGGTTTCGTCGAAATCCGATGTCATTTGCAAAATGTCCATTTTTAAGGGCCTGAATTCCATAGCGACTATTCAGAATTTTCAACTGGACATATCTTTTGATTCCCGCTATGAAATCTTGATTATTCAGATTCGTTGGAAAGATATTATCAATTAGATTCCATTATTTTTGGTTTCACTAAAATCCGGATTGTTTTGCACCCGGTACATTCAATTGAAGTTTGAAATCGAATTATCGAACTACCGCGCCATTTTCAATTCTATTTATAATTATATATAAATATTTATATTCTAACGACGACGTATATAATATATACGTCGAGTTCTATTCAAAATAAATTTCTCGTCGATATTATTTAAAATAATTCATTTTAAATAATCGAAATTCGCTAAAATCGCCAAAATAAAATTTTTAAACTGGCCCAGATTTTCGGGTTGTTACAATCTCCCCCACTTAAAACTTTTCGTCCCCGAAAAGGAACAAAGTCGAAAGTGGTTTGATTATTCAGCTCTACGCTCGATCTGGCTTTCATTCTCCAACTTTTTAGTTTCTGAGAATTTTCAAAATTTCAAAAATTTGGCTAACTCCCTAAATTTTCGAAAAATTTCGCCATAACCTCCCCTGCACCGGGAGCATCGGGGAATTTCAAATAGCTTCCCCGGTCCTTCAGATCTCAAAAAGAAAAAGAAAAAGCCAAGCGGCTAGCCAATAGGCTCACAAAATCATCATCACCCAAACAAAACAGGAAATTATGTAGTAAACATGTACCTATTTGTCGGGCAAACAAATTTTATTCTCTGCTCTAGCCTCCTTGCTATGACCTGTTCAATGATATATATGTATATGCAAGCAAATGCAACCAATTTTCAATATAATCCAATATTTGATTCAATTAGGCTAATTGGTTAAAAATTAGCAAACAAATAAACAAACAACACAAACATCAATCAATTAGTGAATTAGAGTTTCAAATTCATAATTTTGATATATAGTCAAAAATCAGATTTTTGATGCCAAATCATAACAATAGGCCCTATCTAATTTTGGTTCTCACACCAGTCTAATGGAAATATATAGATATCACACCTTCGAAACAAGAATATAAATACTGATGATGTGGCCACATCATCAGAATTATCCCCGAGTGTCTAGAATGTGACTCTATATCTATCCGGTATATTAAAACTTTGAATATACGTTTGCAAGGCGTATATGCAAATTCTTTATATACTGGACTGTCCAAATCAATATAAATAAATAATCAACTACGAATAATTGATTTAAATTTTCAAACCAAAATTTGTTTTCACCTTAAAAATATACTCTTCACACTCGTTCTAGGATACTACTGATCCTATCTCTAACGAGTCATTCTAATTGGATATTACTAATCCAATATCTGATGAATTCTTTCGTATGGTTCTAATGTGCCTTGTTCTCTGAGCTTTGTAAACCAAAGCTCTGATACCAACTGTGACGGCAAGGAATTTCGCTCGGTCCGAACCAGTCGCTAAACCGACCCAGACCGTTCGAAATGCCCTATCGTTTGAGAACACGACAAAATAGAACGCATATAAAAGAACATTTCACTGTATATTACAACAATGCATCAGATTACAAGAATATACAGAGTATAAAAGAATATTACACAGAAATATCAGAGATTTAAATTACATTTAAATACATAGCAGCGGAAAATAATACAATACACAACTAGAAGAGATATACGGATACAAAGCTTTCCGGATATCGTTCCAGCTGTAAACCAGGATCCTGTGAATATAAATCTGCAAAACCAAAACTACTAGCTGCCCGTGTCAAAATAAGGGCACCCAGAGTTTAGGTTAAAACAATAAACTCCAGGTCAGTCATGTGACTGGTGTGAGAACTAAAACAGTTATAAATCTTTATTTCCAAAGCTGGGTAAAACAAGGGACCACGCCGTATAACACGGAACGGGTTTCCTCCCAAGAATACCAGTGCATAAAACAAACAGCGCAATGCTAAATAAAGAAAAATGAAACTGTTATAAGACCCAGGTCCTATCACACAATGCAAACGCAAGCCGGGGGATAGGGTTTTCTCTTATAACAGCCAAAGAATGCTTGATACGTTTAAAACAAATCATTTGATACTATTATAAGTGCGTAGTGTATAAAACAACTTCAAATCATAAGTATCAATCATAGGCGGCATGGGTACCATATATCATGTCGCCATATATAGGTTTACAAATAAAACCGCAAATGTCACGTATTTGGAAATTGGATTTCCGTCTATGAACCGAGGCTAGGGGCAAGATCCTCAACCGATTCGAGACGCTCTAGCCCGTGTCTCAGGATCAGAGCTCGAGTGACCCTTGGAGCGACAGGGCCGGTCCACCGATGTGGATTAAAATGCCTGAACACTGCGTTTCCCCACCCTTTGGGGTGTCAATGAGCCAACAAATGACTCCATCGGTTCGAGAACGACCGATCAATCCGAGGCGCCTCGCAACAGCAACAACCACATAAGTCAAACTCGTCAGGGCGTGTAAAACCACTGACGCCACTTTTTATCTAGAAGGAAACGCATGCCCTCCCTGAGGTCCGTCTCCCGTTTTTGGTTCATACCTGGTGTGAAACACGCGAGGTAAACGTTACACAAAGCTACGCCACAAAGGCCGTGCTTTGATCATCACCACAAGACTTTGCTTTTCAACAGAAGCCTTGATCATTTGCATCTTAGCATGCCACACAGGCAAACCATCCTATGCAACCGATATCAGTCACACAGAATGAAATCCGATGTCAGACACACAGTCCATTTACAAGTCCGTTCTGGGTCTGAACGAAACCGGAGGCACCTAGTACCCCGCATATCCATCGATCTCCAAGTACGTCTGAACGATCACTAACTGTTTCCATCTTCTTGGGTGTACAGCCCAATCAAGATCATCAGTAATTACCCAAACGACGTGAAGACCTCCGGTCTTCGACCATCGTCTTCATCTTCGACTTATCGTCGTATCAGTTATTCAGAATGGGATAAACCCGGTCTTTCCGAATAACTCGCGTATATATTATAAAAGTGTTACACAAACACAACATACGCCTCATTCCAATTCATTAGTCACTAACCGTAAATTAATCAAGAGAATAATTCCCCAAATATTAACCCCGAAGGCCGAAACCAACATCAGATTAATATCCAGAAAACCATTCTGCTTGGCTAACCGCCAGTTAGTTTCTAAATTTCACATTCAAATCTAATTAAAGATTTAACTATCGCCTGGAGCAAAACTGGTGATACTCCATTCTCGATCTTTTCAATCTAATTAAAGATTCATTAAAACTCCACTTAGTTTTAATCTATGACTGGGTTAAAGAATCAGTGTCATTTAAAACACGGTTCACGATAAACCCAAAGTCACATCCCATTAATTATCGGGTTAAAGAACAAGTGTTATTTAAAACACTGTTCACGATAAACCCAAAAATCAATATCCATTCAATTCCAATTAAATATTATTTAATTGGTACACTTCATTAAATCTAAATCAAAAGATTTAATCTTTTCTCAACTGGGTTCAAGAACAGTGTTAGTGAAGACACCATTCACGACAAACCCAAATCACATTCGATAATTATCGGGTTAAAGAACAAGTGTTATTTAAAACACTGTTCACGATAAACCCAAAAATCAATATCAATTC
The DNA here is from genome assembly GCA_030737875.1 of Allium sativum. NCBI lineage: Eukaryota > Viridiplantae > Streptophyta > Magnoliopsida > Asparagales > Amaryllidaceae > Allium > Allium sativum. Next base: position 231,385,721 of record CM060911.1, read on the forward strand.
AATTCCAATTAAATATCATTTAATTGGTACACTTCATTAAATCTAAATAAAAAGATTTAATCTTTTCTCAACTGGGTTCAAGAACAGTGTTAGTGAAGACACCATTCACGACAAACCCAAATCACATTCGATATTCAATACAAGGCTCTGAATAGAAAATATATCGGCTTATATTCAATATCGAATTCTACGACTAACAAATGTCGTATTGGAAATAACGATACAAATATATATCTTTCAAATTTCCATAACAACACCTGTAATATCACGAATTCCAACATCGAAATATCCCGAAGACAATTTCGATTCAAATCCACTCCAATGCAATCATTGGAAATTTTGGTTATTTCCAAAACCATTTCAAATTCAATTTATTTATTTAAAAATAAATAGAATTATAATTCTAGTTCAAACTAGTTCATTTCGATAAAAATCTATTTTTATCTTTTCAAATATGGAGTTTTTCATCCCAAATCTTCACAAATCATTTCTTATGATTTTACACAAATTATTGCTATTTTTAATAATTTTATCGAGGCCCGTACAGTCGATTTCCATCAACGGCCATCGAACTGCACTTACAGCGACCTTTTTCGAATTTGATTTGGACATAATTCCAAATCCAACCGTTAGATTTCAAATTTCTAATATTCGTTAGAAAGCTCTTTTCGATACGAACCCAACGGTTCCGGTTTTAGGAGAATCCGACGGTCGGATCTCCCGTAATGTCCGTTTGAAATAAATGGTCGAAATTCGCGAACTGCCGCGGCGCGGCGCGTTCTATTCAGGCCATTATATTATATATATAATATATATATAATATATTTCGTCGATTTCTATTTAAAACGAATTATATAAATAGTTTTAAATTCGATTCAAAAGCAATTTCAACTTCCGTTTCAATTCAAATCAAAATTGAATTCTTCTCTATAAATTCGTTTCAAAACTCATTTCTATTCAATTCAAATTTCAATTCAATTTGAATTCATTTCAATTCACTTTCAATTCAATTCGAATTCGTTTTCAATTCAATTCATTTCGAAATCGTTTTCAATTCAATTCATTTCGAAATCGTTTTCAATTCAATTCATTTCGAAATCGTTTTCAATTCAATTCATTTCGAAATCGTTTTCTAAAATCGATATAAATATCGTTCACGTCAAAATGGCGTCAATCTAATCAACACGGCTTCATATATTCCTTTATTTTCAAATATTCTATTTCAAATATTTCTTTTTAAAACTGGAATGAGGCCCAATCAATTACCATATAAAATTAATTATATGGATTTTCATACAACACATGTATATAATAGCATTGAAAAATAATCAACCATCAACCAAAGTGCACTACACTGTATAAGCATCAAATATAGATATTCAACGCTTATAACAGCCTGTCAATCAATCGATCGACATATTTAATCAATCAGGATGAGTGAACTGCATATTTCATCCTAACACCCGTGTGGGGTTTCAAACAATCAAACACAGATTTTATTTGTGCAGTTGGGCGATGTATGAAATTTATCGACCCAATCAATATCATTCAAATAAGTGTACATAAACAAACCATCTGGTTTGTAAATGAATATTTATTTATTCACTTCACTATTTTCATATTCACGTTAAAAATTATATTTTTAACGATAAAACATTTTATTTCAACCTATGAATTTCTATTCAATTCATTTATTCAATAAAATGATATTTTTATTTTTCTAACATGTCTTAGAAAATTTCGGCGGCATAACGGCACGATACTAGAAACGGGACGAGGCCTAGCCTTATCCCCGGTCTAGTGAAGGCCCACGCCATTCACATATCAATCAAATCCATTCATCTCACCAAACAATTTAATTTCAATCAAATAATCTAACCAACTACACAACCAATCAAACAAGTCCATGGTCTGTGGACGATTGTGTCGGGTGCTACTAAGCACCGTCTGCATCCTAGTATATATATATATATAACTAGAAAAATAAATTGAAAGGTGAGAAATTCTCACCTATAGCTATCCAGCTCCACGGCTCTTCATTTGCAGAAGTCTTCCTCGTTATCGCCTCTTCGTCATCTTCGTTGCCCGTAGTCACTATATATATAAAAATCGAATTTTTACTTCAAAGTTCAATATATAAAAATCGAATTTTTATTTCGCTATTCAATATATAAAAATCGAATTTTTAGTTCGCTATTCAATATATAAAAATCGAATTTTTATTTCGCTATTCAATATATAAAAATCGAATTTTTATTTCGCTATTCAATATATAAAAATCGAATTTTTATTTCGCTATTCAATATATAAAAATCGAATTTTTATTTCAAAGTTTAAATCTTTTCTTTTACTTTTCAAAATTCAAATCTTTTTCCTATTAAAACAAAAATCAGTTTTCAAACTTTAAAATAAAAATCAGTTTTCAAACTTTAAAATAAAAATCAGTTTTCAAACTTTAAAATAAAAATCAGTTTTATCCTTATAAAAAAAAACAGTGTTAGTCCTTATTTTAATTTTACTAAACTAATTTCCTTATTTTACTTACATACATAAACAACTGAGAAGAAAAGGATTCAGTAAAAATAAATAAAGAAAGAAAAAGAAGAAGACTTACATTACCGAGAGGAGAGGGGGGGTTTACTGCTGTTTGTCGGAGGGTGGCGTCGGCGTCAGAAGGAGGTGGCGGTGCGGCAGCTGCTCGCGACGGAGGTGGTGGAGGTCTTTGCGTTCGGTTGGAAGAGGAGATGAGGGAGCGGAGCCGGTGGAGGATTAAGGGGAGGGGGTGTCGCGTCCTACTGACGGAGGGGGTGCGAGGGGGGGGGTGGGCTGTGGGCGGCGCCACCTGGGATCGGCGGCGATGGGATTCCGTCGTCCTCCCCCTTTCTCTTTTTTTTTTTTTATACTGAATCGATTCTTTTGAAAGAAGGGGGGGGGGGCCTCGGGTTAAAGGGGAAAAGAAGATTTTTTTTTTTTTTTTTTTTTTTTTTTTTTTTTTTTCATTTTCAAAAATGGTTGACTTTTGTTTTGAACTCAAAACGCGACCCTCCGACTGTCGTCCCTAGCATTTTACCCCCATTCCGAACACAATGGGATATGCATCGTAAGCTGATTCGAACGTTACAATCAGTTTTCGTTAGATTTACATTTAAATCACTATATTGAATTTTAAACGTACATTTCAAATTACCGGGGTCGCATACTAACTAGAAAAATTCCAGAAAAATATTTTCTAGCTTCGTATTGACGATACGGTCCTAACAAAACTAGTTTCGTCGAATTCTGAGGCCGTTTGAAAAATGGCCAATTTCCAGTCGATTAAAATCAACGGAAACTGGTCAAACGCGTTTTCCTTTGCCACGCTCACATATTGATTCTAAAAATTACGAAATTTGAAACCTAGCAATAACTTCACATCCCGGACCCAACAAAACTGGTTTCGTCGAAATCCGATGTCATTTGCAAAATGTCCATTTTTAAGGGCCTGAATTCCATAGCGACTATTCAGAATTTTCAACTGGACATATCTTTTGATTCCCGCTATGAAATCTTGATTATTCAGATTCGTTGGAAAGATATTATCAATTAGATTCCATTATTTTTGGTTTCACTAAAATCCGGATTGTTTTGCACCCGGTACATTCAATTGAAGTTTGAAATCGAATTATCGAACTACCGCGCCATTTTCAATTCTATTTATAATTATATATAAATATTTATATTCTAACGACGACGTATATAATATATACGTCGAGTTCTATTCAAAATAAATTTCTCGTCGATATTATTTAAAATAATTCATTTTAAATAATCGAAATTCGCTAAAATCGCCAAAATAAAATTTTTAAACTGGCCCAGATTTTCGGGTTGTTACACGGTGTTTTCTCAAATGGATCTTGCTACAGGATTCCATCAGTTAAGGATCGCCGAAGATAGTATTCCTTTAACTGCTTTCAGAGGACCGGATTTCTTTTATGAATGGTTAGTTATGCCATTCGGTTTAACCAATGCACCTGAATACTTTGTGGACCTGATGAATCGTGTCTTTCGGAAGATTCTGAATAAGTTCGTTTTGGTTTTCATTGACGATATCTTAATCTTCTCAAAGACAGAAGAAGAACACCGATATCATCTTAAGGTAGTATTGGAGACTTTGAGGACGAATGTTTTGAAGGCGAAGTTTTCTAAGTGTCATTTCTGGCAGTATGAAGTGAGATTCTTGGGGCACATCGTAAATGGAGATGGTATTTCTGTAGAACCGATCAAGGTTGAGACAGTACAGCAATGGAAACAGCCCAGGACACCAACGGAGGTCCGTAGTTTCTTGGGATTAGCCGGATATTATTATTCCAAGATCTCTTCTCATCTGACTAAGCTGACTAAGAAGGGTGAAAAATTTATATGTACTCCAAAGTGTGAAGAATCATTCAAGAAGTCGAAGAAGAAGTTGACAGAAGCACCAGTTCTGGCTGTTCCCGATGAGAAAAAGTAAATTTGAGGTTTATACTGATGCTTGTGGAGTAGGACTCGGTGCAGTACTAATGCAGAATGGACGTGTGGTTGCATATGCTAGTAGGCAATTAAAGATTCATGAAAAGAATTATGCTACACACGATCTAGAGTTGTTGGAGGTTGTTTTCGCATTAAAAATGTGGAGGCATTACCTGTTAGGAGGTAAGTTCGAGCTTTTCACAGATCATAAACCACTTAAATATCTGTTTTCTCAAAAAGATCTAAACTTGAGGCAACAGAGATGGTTGGAATTTCTTGCGTCTTATGATTTGGATATTATCTATACGCCAGGAAAAGCAAATGTCGTAGCAGGCGCTCTAAGCAGAAATGCGATCTTATCTCTTCTAGAAGCTACCCCAGCACTTCAAGAAAGGATCATGGCGAATCAACGAAGGGATGAGAATCTGGAAAAATTGATCCAAGGAGTAATAAAAGGAGGTGAGTCAGATTTTAAATTGGATGGTCTAGGTATCCTCAGGATCAATGGGAGACTGTGTGTTCCAAATGTGGATGGACTAAGGCAAGAAGTTTTGGCAGAATGCCATAAATCAAAGCTGAGCATTCATCCAGGAATACACAAGATGTATAGGGTTATGAGACGAGTATTTTGGTGGCCTGGAATGAAGGGAGATATTATAGCTTATGTGAATCAGTGTCTATGCTGCCAGCAGGTAAAAGGTGATAACCAGAAGACAGCAGGGCTATTGAAACCTTTGGAGATTCCTACCGGAAAGTGGGAAATGATATCAATGGATTTCGTCGATGGTTTGCCCAAGACCAGGAAGGGGTACGAAGGAGTTTGGGTGATAGTTGATCGACTGACAAAGAGTGCACACTTCATTCCAGTAAAACCAACTCGGACTGTAGCTTCGTTGGCCGAGAGTTTTATAAGGGAGATTGTGCGATTACATGGAGTCCCGGTGAGTATTATAAGTGATAGATATCCTATTTTTACCAGCAAATTCTGGGAGGCACTCCAAACAACTTTGGGAACCAAGCTGAATTTAAGTACTGCTTATCATCCCCAAGCGGATGGCCAGACAGAAAGGGTAAACATGATTTTGGAAGATCTGTTGAGAGCGTGTATTCTGGAATTTGGAGGATCGTGGGAGGATCACCTACATCTAGTGGAATTCTCCTACAATAACAGCTATCAGGGGAGTATAGGCATGGCACCATATGAAGCTCTCTATGGAAAACCGTGCAGGTCACCGACTTGTTGGGTAGAATCCGGAAATAAGCTGGTTCTCGGCCCAGATATGATTCGAGAAGCAACTGAGAAGGTTGAGTTAGTTAAAAGACGAATGAAGGAAGCCCAGGATCGATAGAAAAGCTATGCCGACCACAGACGAAGGGATCTGAATTTTTCTGTTGGAGATTTTGTGTTTGTGAAGATTTCACCGATCAAGGGAACAATCAGATTTGGAAAGACAGGGAAGTTAGCCCCACGATATGTAGGACCTTTCCGTGTTCTTGAGAAGGTTGGATCTCTTGCTTATCGGGTGGAATTACCAGGAAGGATGGATGGAATTCATAATGTTTTCCATGTGTCTCATCTTCGCAAGTGTGTGCACGATCCGTCTTCGATTCTAGAACCATCGGTTCAAGAAGATTTGGATATTGAACCAAACTTGACGGTAGTAAGATATCCGGTCTATGTAGTAGACAAGGAAGAGAAGCAACTCCGGGGTAAGGTCGTGAAACTGCTCAAGATACAATGGAGCGAAAACCCATATGACTGTACGTGGGAGACGGAGAAGCATATCAAGGAGTTTTATCCGGATTTGGTGGGGGACTAGATGTTTATGTATGATTTTGGATGTATGATATGTATGGTGGTATTGTATGACTTGTATGGCTTGTAGGGATGTACCTTTTGACTGGAAATGGAATTTTTGGGTTTTTATTGATATGGATTGTAGATGTTATGAGGATTCAGCATTCATAGGACTTATGAACTCTTTCAGTTTACTATCACTTGTACTGAAATCTGTCTTTGTTTCATTTCCAAATGTCGCCAGTATTTAAAAGAACAGCTAGGAAGAGGATGACCCCACTCCAGAGGCTGCGGATGTACACTAGTATTAGTATCTAGGAGCTGACAGGTTCCCAGGATCATGTGGATGAGGGGAGGTATGTCAACTCTGAGGAGTCAGGCATTTACCAGAAGGGGCCCTCGTATGATGAAGACAGTAGTAGAGACATACCACAGGAGGCGGACCAGGACGATGAGGACCATCAGGGAGGATATTACATAGGTAAGGGAGCAGGTGATGGTGATGATAGTGATGATAGTGGTGATAGTGATGATGAGGGTAATGATGGCGATGACAGGGATGATATGGATGATAGTGAGCCTGAGGAGGAGGACTCAGACGAGGATGATCCTGTGGAGGACGACCCTGAGGATGAGCCGATAGAGGAGGACCCAGAGGAGGATCCAGACCAGGAGCCAGAGGAGGATCCGGACCAGGAGCTGGAGGAGGATTTGCCACTGGAGGATATTCCACTAGCACAGCCTCAGCCTGAGGAGGCTACCCACTCGCACAGCCAGAGATGGAGCCATGGGTTCAGGCACCACCACCTCCTATGGACGGACAGTTGTTTGCACTATTAGAGCAGTTGGCTCAGGAGATGTCAGAGTATCTGGCAAATGGAGGACAGATGGGGCCACAGATGGATCATGATATGGGGATCCCCATAGATGATGATATGGATTTTGCTTACCCAGATATGATGTTACATCCGCCTTCGCCTATTGAGGTCATAGAGCTATCCGACGACGATATTCTGAAGGAGGTTGAGGAGCCGATAGAGGTGATCGAGATATCCGATAGTGAGGAGGTGATTAGTATCTCAGATAGCGAAGACGTGATCTGTATTTCTGATGACGTGGAAGTTGTTACTATCTCAGATGATGGTGAGATGATAGTTATTTCTGATGATGAGGACATCATCGAGATTAGCAGTGGGTCCGAGTAGGCAGACAGTTTGGATGGTATTGTACATAGTAGTAGTAGTATGACATGCATGTACATTATAATAGTACTTGTATTTTGCTGTAGTCTATAACTCGATATTAGTCGAGTATAGTACGTATATTTTGCTGTAGACCGTCTGACATATGGTAAGATATATATGACTTTTTGTTTATCTTCTGTTTACAATTTCGAGGAATTTTTTTTATAAAGGGGTTGGATTGTAATGACCCGGGTTTTTCACTCAATCTTAAATTTCGTTTTTTTTTTAATAGGAGTATTAATGAGAAACACAAAATTTAACCAAATATTTGAATCCAACCTAGAGAAAACTTGTTTTCTTTAATATTTTATAATGAAAAGAAAATTTCATTTTTTTTTAAAGACAAGTTGACATAGCATGTTAACCAAAAATCATGATTTTTCAGAAAAAACACTTGTTTATCTTTCAAAAAGACCTTAAATCATTATCTAGCAAAATTCATGTGTAAGAAACATAATTAAAGTATATCCAAACATGATGTAAACATTCCATTTGGTACTAGAATCTCATATACATGAAATATTTAATGACTTAGATTTGAAATATTGCATTTTGTCAAATCCGTTCAAATTCATGTAAGCATAAGGAGGATTTTTTTGCATATATTTATGCATTCAAAATAAATCTCAAGTATTGTCAAATTGTCTTGTAAAATCATGTTGCTACCATCATCTACATATACCTATGATGTCTACCAAAATCTCATGAAAACCCTTTTGCATGTTGCATAAAAATGAGAGCATGTAGTGTAAAAATTCTCTATCACTTCATGAGATCATTTCATCATGCTAAGATTTCCAACCAAGGATCTTGTGCACGACATGATCATTTTGGAGCCAAGGTAATTTCAGTTTTGTCTTTTCTTTTCTTTCTTTTCAAAGGGATTTCTGAAATCTTCTTCTTGTTGCATTCTCCAAAACTATAGCTAACTTGTCAAATTAGCACCATGCAGCAAAAGATTGATGAAATCATATACATGCACCATTATTTTGTGTACAAGGGCTGAAGTCGAATCGTGGATAATGCTAAGGATTTTCCATGTGTTTTCATCGCACAAAAATGAATTTTTCTTGTACCATATTTCAGATTTTGGTTACACTTGCAAGGCAAGTTGCTATTTAAAGATATTTGCTTATAAAATCTAAATTTGTCATGTGGAAAATAAGTTGGAAAGCTCAGAAAATCTGAGTGTATTCGGTACAAAATAGATTACATATTTTATTTAACCAAGAAGTGAAAAGGTAGAGAGAAGAGGAATGTACAGAAGAAATTAATGCAAAGGGTTTTGTAAGCTAATAGGAAGGGGGAAATGTTGTATAGGATATAGGTATATTTCAGGTATAAGGTAGCCCGAATACACCATGTGAAAGTGTGAGGAAATATGTAGATATTGTAAGAGAAATTGAGTTTCCAGAATCGGTTTTCATTTGTCACAAATAAAATGCTGCTGAAGCATTAAATGCACCCATTTCTATATTATTTCTTACTACTATAAATAGACCCTTCACGCACACATTCTTCTCACACAAAACTCACAGCAAATTCCAAGTTTTATCAGAGGAAAAGAAAAAGTTTTTAGGAGGCTTTAAGGTGAGTTAAAAAACAGTAGTTCAATTTCTGTTTTCACACTTCAGTTTTGATGTTCTACCTTGAAGTATTCTGAAATTATTTTGTGATCTTGTTCAAATCAAATTGCATGCATGTTTGACTGTCATGGATTAATAAGTATGGATTGATGTGTGAACACCATCAAGTAATTTTGATTTAAATGTATGTTAAGGGATAAGTGACTGTTATAGAAGCAGGGTCTGTTTAATTTGAATGCATGTTTGTATAGTTGGGAAAATAATGTTCATAAGGTAATAGAGTGAAGAGAAGATACTTGATCTTGCAAATTAACCTGTGCATGTGTCGAATATGAGTTCGTAGGAGGATTAGCTAATGAAAGATCACCTCGGTCATGTTTAAATGGGTACAACAGTGAAGCTTTAACAGCTCTCTGTCCCAAGAACCCAAATCGATTTTTCAAACTGAATTAAACCAAGTTGTGAATCCTTAAACGTGTTCATACAATCAAGTAATGATTTTTAGAACAAAATTTATGATTTTTAGAAGTGAAAGTCATAAGAAAAGAAGGGTTGGTCGAAATAGGGGTTTGGGTGAACCACCGTCGACTTAGGGAACTAGAGATGGTGGCGCTGGGCAGGAAGAAGGGGTTGAAGGAGGAGACGCCAGAAAAAAATACAACTTTAAATTTAAATGAACAATATTTTTAAAATCGACGAGAATAGGTTTTAAATTCTGTGTTTGGGTTCACGGGTTTGCACCAGCTTTTCTCGCCGTCGGGGAAGCAGATGAGGTGCGGACCAGGGGGATTACGTGCGCCCGTGTCAGGCGTCGACGGGGTCCAACACTGATGGCACTCGATGGTCGGTGGAAGAAAGGGAGGGGGTTTTTCCTGAGTTGATGTGTTTCGCTGGAGCAAAATGGCACAGCCATTTTTCTGTTCAAGGCGGGGAGGGATGATCGGCTGGTCGTGGAAGGGTCCAGCGGTGATGAGAGGGTTGTGGCGTCGATCGCCCGCCGTCCAGGTGGTTCCACGTGGTTGTGCATGTGCACAGCTATGGCGGGTAAATGAAGGAAGTGCCAAGCTATGTTGGCACTGTGTTTTCCCATGGTTGGCAAGTGATTTTGCAATGCACAATGTAAGGGTGGTAGTGCCAAGATAACAGTACCCGAAAATGTGGTACTTTAGGGTTGCATGGAGTCTTTAATGATCAGCACATGATTTTGAGGTCTGGTACTTTGGTCAGGATAGTCTTCCAAGGTCAGTACCAATGCAAGTGTGGTATTTTAGAAATACAAGGGAACGGGGGAAGTTCCTGTGTGCGCAGCACGGGGCTTTTAACCCTGGCACCTGAAATTTGCTACTTCACTGCTTTGGGGTTAAGAACCATGTTTTTTTAATATTTCAAAATGTAAATTAGTTTCAAATTTAATTCTTGTTTAAATTATAATAGTAAATAAACATTTTTAATAATATCTTATTTTATTTATTTTGTAAGGAGGAAGTGAATCAGGATATGAATAAGATTTGAAACAAATGTTTAAACAAATATTTGTCAAAAATACAAAATTTGGTTTTGGAAATTTAAATTGAGTTTAAATAAGAATTTAGTATTTAGATTCTTGTCTGTTAATTCCACATACAAGAAGCCAGTCAAGTATAACACGTAGATTTACGAAACCAGTCCTGTAAATCAAATTTGATCGTACCAGATTAATATTTTCAAATGTATTATTCGTCGATCTTTTCAAAGAGACCGAAACCAAGTTTTCACTTTGAATTGATTTTCCGCCGTACGCCAAGATCTTAAAAGTTGAAGTCAGCATTGTGCAAGGACTATTTTTAAATAGTATTTTCGGTTTGTTCAAACCCAGAACAACTTGTATGGACGAGTGTCCGACAAAGTAATTCCAACTGGTCACGTACGTTGATCTTTTCAAACGTAATTGTATAGTGGCAGAGGAATTCGTTTCTCTCGCCGTACACCTATAATCTATTTTTGAGAAAGTCAATTAGTGATCAGGAGGTCTGGACGATGTGGCACTCAAGGAAATAAACAAGTGTTGATGACGTAAGTCTAGCCTCAAGCCTCACACCTAGGAAATGACAAAAATCGGGCAGGCAGCATGGCTATGTGGGTCGCTCCCATTAGGGTGTAGAATCACCTATCTAGAGAAATTCCTAATTGTTTCTTATCTATCGATTCTGCCCATTCGGGGATGGTTGCCGTACACAACCATCGGTGATATACACTCGATACACTCAAGAGAAATGAGTGGTCGGTCATGTGAGGGCCTGGTTGCAAGACGTTCTTGTTGAACCCAGGTGTATTGGCCTCTAGAGATACATCAGCGGAAGGTGGCCCCATACCTTGTCATGGTTGGAAATCCAATTTCCATAAGCGCCAGGCAATTTTTATTTGTATACTATATCGGAGAATGTGAGATGCAAGCATTTTCCTAGATTCTTAATTAATTGTGAAACAAATTGACATTATTATAATACCTGGTTTTAAAAGTATACAAAGTGATTTTTGATCTCATAAGGTAAAAACCCGTTCCGTATTTACGGCGTGGTCTTATGAGATGCTTTCTCAAACAGTTTTAACTGTTTACTCATACCAGTCCCCTGACTGACCCGGAGTTTATTTTTCTGTGTTTTCCCTTAAACTCTTGGGTATTCATAACGTTTGTTATGAATAGACAAGTGAATCAGGATCAATGAGACTATGAAGCTGGAATGAAGATTTTGCTTTGTGCTGGTCCATCTATCTACTGTATAATTAAGTCCGTTAGTTATTCATCCTTGATATGTATAATTACTGATGTACTATGAACGGGTTGTATCACTAGACATATGATGCTTTAATGTAAAATATTCTGCAGTGTAATATTATGAAGTATTATCTTTTGTGAAAAATTCCGCTGTGAGATTCTGATGTTCTGTGTTTTATCTTCTATCTATTCTTATTTCTCATTAATGGCACAACTTGAGATGTGTTCAAAAGTTGGGTCGTTACATAATCCTCCTCTTAACCCTAATTCATTTCATAACCTCCACCTCCATCTTTCATGGATGGCCAAAAACGCTCTCCTTTTCCCCCTCAAATCTCTTTCAATCCATTCCTCGATTTGCAAATCGTTCAGCGACAAACATGAAGAACTCAATAAGCTTTAATCATTCAACGATGGGGATTCATTTTTCTTTGCCTGAATTGCGTGAAATCAAGACATGAAAGGAGCCAGTTTGGAGTGATTTTCTGGGCGGCACGGTGGTGCGAGATGCACCTAGTGGCTCGCGCGAGGGAAGGGATTTGAAGTCAAGGTTGGGTTCAATTTGTTCTAGGTTACAACAACGAAAAAGTCGTCTGATTTAATTAAATGGTAACTAGTGTTAATCAAGAAAATAATTATAATTATTGTGAAACTTTATAAAATCAATATCTATTTCATATGACCTCAAAAATACGCAAATTCAGTTGCGATGGAATTGTAAAATCAAGATCTACATGATGGAATCAATTTGGTCAAATTCAAAGCAAGTTACAAATTTGGTGAAATTAAACGTTCAGTTTAATTTAAAGGAAACAATCATTATTTAATCGATTTCAGTAACCAATCAAGGTGAGAAATTCTAATCTTTTTATTATATAATCTTTTTATTATATAATTAAAGTTTATTAATCATGATTGTAGTATTACTCCTACGCTGTAATATTCTGCTGATTGTCATACGTGATTTGATCTGTGATTGGTGTGTTCTGTAGAGCTATTAAAAATATACATTTGTGTTAATTAGAGAATTGGATCAAACAAAATCATCATTTTGTTTATTAGATTTGTTGATTCAAAATTAACAATTGTGTTAATTAGAAAATAGTTAAACAAAATCATCATTTTGTTTATTAGATTTGTTGATTCAAAATTAACAATTGTGTTAATTAGAAAATAGTTAAACAAAATCATCATTTTGTTTATTAGATTTGTTGATTCAAAATTAACAATTGTGTTAATTAGAAAATAGTTAAACAAATCATCATTTTGTTTATTAGGTTTGTTGAAACAAAAATTAACACCTTTGTTAATTAGAATTGGTTTAAACAAAAATTATCACTTTTGTTTAATAGTTTAGTTGAAACAAAAATTATCACTTTTGTTTAATAGTTTAGTTGAAACAAAAATTAACACTTTTGTTTAATAGTTTAGTTGAAACAAAAATACATATTTTTGTCAAATAAAAAGGTTGAAACAAAAATGCATATTTTTGTCAATTAAAAAGGTTGAAACAAAAATGCACATTTTTGTCCAATATAAAGGTTAAAACAAAAATGCATAGTTTTGTCAATTAATAAGGTTGAAACAAAAATGCATAGTTTTGTCAATTAAAAAGGCTGAAACAATAACGCATAGTTTTGTCAATTGAAAAGGTTGAAACAAAATTGCATTGTTTTGTCAATTAAAAAGAGTGAAACAAAAATTAACATTTTTGTTAATAAGAAAAGAGTGAAAACAAAAATTAACATTTTTGTTAGTAAGAAAAAGACTAGAATTTAAAAGACATATTTTTATTGTCATTTTAGTTACAATAAAAAGAGTAAAATTAAAAAACATATTTTTATTGTCATTATAGTTACAATAAAAAGAGTAGATTTAAATTACATATTTTTATTGTCGTTTTAGTTGCAATAGAAGGATTGGTTATTAAAGAACATCTTTTTACCATAATTTTGTTGCAATAAAAGATTAGTTAAAACAAAAATACTCATTTTTGTTAAAAAGATTAGTTGAAACAAAAAATTACAATTTTGTTAAATAAGATTTGAGTTAAACAAGAAAATTTCATTTTTTGTTGGAATAGAATTGTCAACAAAAATGAAAATGTCATTTTAATCAGTTTGTTGAAATAGAATAGTCAACAAAGTGAAATTATCATTTTTTTAGTTCTTTTTGTTGAACTATAATTGTCAACAAAAATGAATGTATCACTTTTTAGGCATTTTGTTGAAATAGAATGTGTATGTTAACATAAGAATCATTTTTATCGTTACAACATACATTAGAATTTGTATGTTAACATAAGAATCATTTTTATCGTCACAACATACATTAGAATTTGTATGTTAAATAAAGAATCATTTTTATTATCACAAATAAAGAATTATTTTTATTTCAACATACATTGGAATTGATATGTTAATGAAAGAATTAATTTCATTGTCAAAATATGCATTGAAACTATATACAAATAAAATATTCCTTTTTATTTGTTAAAGTTAAAAATAGAAATACAAATAAAAATTAGCTTTTTATTTGTCATTAGCTCAATTGTCATGTAAATCAAATATATTTTATTTGACACTATGAACATGTAGATATGATATGCAAATAAAACATTCTTTTGTTTGGCATGTTAAACACATTAGTGGAATCGTCGAGTGGTTTATATTTATATATAATTTTATATATAAATATAAATTAGAATTAATCGAATCGCGCGCGGTAGTTCATGTTTTGGGATCGTAACTTTAAATGATTATACCGAAAGATCCGACCGTCGGATTTTCCCAAAACTGGAACCGTTAGGACTGCTTTGGGAAGATATTTCCAACAATATAAATTTTTTTAAAACCAACGGTTAGATTTTGAAAAAAGTGTAAATCAAATTATGATAAAAACAGCGCCTGGGCCGCCTATTGACTCGAAGCGTCGTTAAATTAAATTGAGCTATTTTTATACAAATAAAAATAGCGATAAATCGTTATAAAGTAATATTAACGATACAAAATGGTTTTAAATTATATATGCGAGAATTATTTGAAAAGACCGAGTTCAATCTCATTTCAAATATTTATACGACGATTTAAATCGAAGATATTAAAGACGGTGATTGAAGACCGGTGATCTTCACATCGAATGGACGGTACTATAACAACTTGGAAAATCAGAACCAATTTAAAATTTTTATTTTAGCAATTTTAATGAATTTTGGATATTTAAAATGATTTATTTTAAATAATAATGGCTAGAAATTTATTTTGAACAGAACTAGAACGTAGAATCGAAACTAGAATATAAATATTTATTTTAATTATAAATGGAATTGGAAATGGCGCGGTAGTTTGAAAATTCAATTTCAAACTTCAAATGATTGTACAAGATTCAAAATAAACCAGATTTTAGTGAAACCAAAAATATTTGAATCTATTTGAAAATATCTTTCCAACGAATCCGAAAAATTGAAATTTCATAGCGGGAATAAAAAGTTACGTCCAGTTGAAAATTCAGAATAGTCACTATGAAAATATAGCCCTTAAAAATGGAAATTTTGCAAACGACCTCTGTTTTCAATAAAACCACTTTTGTTGGATACGGGATGTCAAGTTATTGTCAGGGTCCAATTTTCATAATTATTGGAATCAATATGTGAGTGTGGTAAATGAAAATGTGTTTTTCGATAGTTTCAGTCAAGGGTGCGTTTTTTACAGGTCCCTATTAAGGTTTTAAATTAGGCTCACATCCGGTCATAAACTTAATGTAAATTTAGTCCCTATTTTTCGAAAATCAACTAAAATTTTTAAAAAAATACGTATATTCGTAATTAATTAAAACAATTAATCGTGAAAAAAATCAGATCGAAAAAACATCAAAAGCAACGTCAAATCAAAAATTACACAAAAACAACGAAATGTAGTAAAATGCATCAAAAGATGCATATAGTCCAATTAGTTGCATAAATGTATGCATTTATTCCAATTCTGCGTCAAAACTGCAGTATAAACGCAGACATGTATGCACATATTTTAAATACATGCAACTTTTCATGCATTTATTTAACAACTGCATACATATGTGCTGTTCGTTCACTTTTGCATATATTTTCACATATATGCACACATATATGCAGTTATACAGAAAAACTGCATATATGTATGTAGTTATTCAAGAGGCGTGCGTAAAAATGTGCATGCGTATTCAAATAGTTGCATATATGTATGCAACTATTTGCAATAGTTGCATACATATATGCAACTATGTTTTTCTTTGCGTGGACTTCTGGGATTATTTCCAGATTTTAGATTTTTTTTTTAATCAGTGGCGCATTATTTTTTGGCAGAATTTGAAGAAGGCGGAAGTAAACAAACCTGGAAGGCGGAAGTCCCTGAAATGAAGGAGGCGCAAGAGAAAATAGAGGGCGGGTTTACAAAAGAAACATGACAGGGATGTGGCGTCTATTTTAATAAGTTTTAGGGACCTGAGCCTTATTTTCACTTCAGTCAATTTGGATCGACCAGAAAATGACCATTTTTCAAACGGTCTTCAAATTGGACGAAATTAATTTTGTTAGGACCGTATCGTCAATACAAAGCTAGAAATATTTTTTTAGGGGAATTTTTAGAGTTAGTGTGTGGCCACAGTAAATTGAAATGTACATTAAATTCTATATATATATATTGATTTATGTTTTAATTTAAGTGAAAACGAATTGAAACAGTTGAATTAGCTTACAATACATATCCCATTGCGTTCGAAATGGGGGTATTTAATTAGGGGTGACAGTCGTTGGGATTCGTTTTGAGTTCATGGTGTTAAACAACTAATTGATGA
Source organism: Allium sativum (assembly GCA_030737875.1). Classification (NCBI taxonomy): domain Eukaryota; kingdom Viridiplantae; phylum Streptophyta; class Magnoliopsida; order Asparagales; family Amaryllidaceae; genus Allium; species Allium sativum. The sequence goes on from CM060911.1 coordinate 231,402,422, forward strand.
ATTAAAATATTATTAAATTATAAAATTATATAAACCTAACACTAGAAACTAAACGGTAAAACCTTCACATTTCTTTCCCCATGGTCAACCCTTCTATAAACCCGCACCCCCTCCCCAATTTCAAACCTCTGTCGCCTCCCTCTCAGTGTCGCCGCCACCCACCCACGGCGTTGCGCCTCCCCTCCGTCCAACCCCCTCGCCTCTGACCTCCCTCCTCTCTCTTCTCTTTCCTTTCCCTTCACGTGAAGCCCTACTCCCTAAACCCTGCTGCTCCACCGTTTGTGACCCAAAACCACCGTGTCGGACCCCTAGCCCACCGCCGCAGTTCAGCTCCACCACCCCTCAGCCCTGCGCCGCTCCAGTCCACGCCCCCACAACTCCGACGCCCTTCATCTCCCTCTTTCCATTCCAAAACCCCCCAGTCCATTAGAAAACCCTAGTCGCGCCACCCTGGAGCCACCATTGACCAGTGCAGCACCACCCCGCTACCTCGACGTCGAGCCTCCCCTAAATTCCCTTTCTAAGTGTTTATTCTAATTTATTTTAAATAGTTAGTTCAATTTAAATCTCAGAATTTTTATATATAGATAAGGCAGTGTTTTTTTTAAAGAATAAAAAATAGGATTTTTATTCATATATAAAAATATGATCATTATTCCTATGAAAAAATTGATTTCTATTCATATAAAAAGCTTTGATTTTTGAAATATAAAAAGCTGTAATTTTTGAAATATAAAAAGCTATGATTTTGAATTATGAGAAAATATGATTTGTTTATGTACATATGGCGGTTTAAAAATTAGAAAAGTATGATTTTTAAAAATAAAAACAGGATTTGTATTAAAAATATGATTTTTATTTATAAAGACCGTCATTTAAAAATGTGATTTTTAATAGGTATGTAGCGTATTAAAAAAATAATTTTTAATATAAATTTCGTGAAATAGATTGCGTTGGAATCAAAATACCGAATCTGAGCGACAATAAAGAATGGCGGAGTGGAACCCAAAGGTGAGAACTCTCTCACTGAATTCTTTGTACAATTATTTATTTTATAACTACATATATGAATTGGTCCCCATCGTCCACAGACCATGGACGACTTGTTTGGTTGTGTGTTTGGATTGATTTGTTTGTGTGGATTTAGTTTGTGATGTGGAATGGAAAATGAAAATATTCATGTGTTAAATAAAATAAAATATTCATGTGTTGAAATAAAATAAATATTCATTTACAAATCAGACGATTTGTTTATATACACCCATTTTAATGATATGGATTAGGACGATAAATTTTACATGTCGCTCAACTACACAAATAAAATCTGTGTTTGTGGATTGAAACCCCGCATTGGTGTTTGGATGATATTTGACGTACACTAATCCCAACTGTTTAGTTGTTTGTCAATCGATGGGTTGACAGACTGTTGTAAGCGTTAAATATTTATATTTAATGCTTGTACAGTGTGATGCAATTTGGTTGATGGATGATTGTTGATTATGATTGTTATACACATGTGTTGTATGAAATCCATATAAATAACATTATATGGTGATTGACTGTGTCTGATTCCAGTTCAGAAAGAATGAATATTTTAAAATAAGAATATTTTAAAATAAGGAATATTTTAAAATAATATTCAGTAAATGATCAAAATCTGATTTTGATGTCCGATTTTGGATCGATACGAAAATATTGAAATATATATAGCCGTGTTGATTAGATATGCCCCATTTGGACGTGAACGATATTTATATCTATTTTATTCATTTTTATAATGAATATCGAAAAAGAATTGATTTCAAAATCAAATATTTTGAAAAGATCATCATTTATATATTAATGATATAGAATATTGAATTTTGATTTAAAAATTGAAAATGAAGTTGGAATCGTTTTTAAAACGAATTTAAAATGATTTATAAAATACGTTTTAAATGGGAATCGACGAAATATATATAATATATATATATATATTATATTATATATTTAATGGCCTGAATAGAACATGCCGCGCCGCGGCAGTTCGCGAATTTCGACCATTAACGTCGAATGGACATTATGGGAGATCCGACCGTCGGATTCTCCTAAAACTAGAACCGTTGGGTTCGTATCGAAAAGAGCTTTCTAACGAATACAAAGAAATTAGAAATCTAATGGTTGGACTTGGAATTATGTCCAAATCAAATTTGGAAAAGGTCGTTGTAAGTGCAGTTCGATGGCCGTTTATGAAAGTTGACTGCACGGGCCTTAATAAAATTATTAAATATATCAATAATTTGTGTAAAATCAGAATAAATGATTTGGAAAGAATTGGGATTAAAAATCCCATATTTGAAAAGATAAAAATATATTTTCATAGAAATGAACTAGTTATGGACTAGAATTATAATCCTGTATTTTTAAATAAATAAATTGGATTTGAAATGGTTTCAAAAATAACCAGAATTTCCAATATATGAATTTGAAAGGATTTGAATCGAAATTATCTTCGGAATATTTCGATATTGGATTCCGTGATTATACGGACATTGTGGAGGAATTTGGAAGATATATATATATCATTATTCCAATACGATATTTGTTGATTTTAGAATTTGATATTAAATATAAGCCGATATATTTTCTATTCAGAGCCTTGTATTTAATATCAAATTGGATTTTGGGTTTTTCGTGAATGGTATCTTTAATAATACTGTTCTTAAACCCAATGGAGTTAAGAAAATTAGAAACTAACTGGAGGTTAGCTAAGTTGAATGGTTTCCTGGGTATTGATCTGATGTTGGTTTCGGCCTTCGGGATTAATATTCAAGGAACCGATCTCTTACTAATTTACGGTTAGAGACTGATAGGAAGGGGTCTTCAATAATATTGTTATTAAACCTCGTGTGAAAAGAATAAATCTTTTAATTAAGATGTAGAGACGAATTACCATTTAATTAACATTTAATTGGATTGGAAATGGAATGTGAATTGGTTTTATTGTGAACTGTGTTTTAACGACATTCGTTCTTTAACCCGATTCACAGTGAAATATGATTTGGAATTTATAAATCTTTTAATTAAAGATTTACGGGAAATTTCCAAAGAAAAGTTTTCCAGTTTAATAAAATAAATTGAAATGGAATGGAATTCGATTCGGTAATAATCGAAGTGAACTTCTGTGGAGGAAGACTGTTACTATATATGGAATTTATGAGGCTTTGCCGTTATTCCATTTATATTATAGGTTAGATATGGAAGTTTATATCTTATATATATATATATATTGATTTGTTTTCCATGAAGATTCCATTATTAATGGAATGTGATTTTGGGTTTATCGTGAGCTGTGTTTTAAACGACATTAGCTCTTTTATCCAGTTAAAAATAAGATTAATTTCTTAACTTTGAATAATCATTAAGTAATGATTTTTGGAAATTAAAACTGAATTAGAGTTTTAATGAATCTTTAAATAGATTGAAAGGTGAATTTGATAACTAAAATAATCAAATTCAAGAAATGATTGAGAATGGAGTACCACCAGTTTTACTCCAGCAAACAGTTAAATCTTTAATTAGATTTGAACGTGAAATGGTAATTAATTTTACCGATAACACTATGGTGTTAGATATGAAGTATTACCAGTTTTACTTCATGGGATGAATAGGTTGGGATTGGGAAATTAAAAAAATGATTACTTCGGTAAGGTTCACTAATCTCGACTAGTTTGGATAAACCTTAATTTGGTTTGAATTGATATCCAAAGGAAGATTAAAGAATAATTTTAAAGAATTTATCTTTGATAAAATTAATGGGAACCTTTCCCAAAGTATAAGAATATTTGAATGAAAGAATATTCTGAATTGGAATGAGGCGTATGTTGTGTTTGTGTAGCATTGGTTTATTATATACGCGAGTTATTTGGAAAGATCGGGTTTATCCCATTCTGAATAACTGAATCGGCGATGAGTCGACGATGAAGACAGTGGTTGAAGACCGGAGTTCTTCACATCGTTTGATGATTACTGATGTCTTGATTGGGCTGTACACCCAAGACGAGGTAATAAGTGGTGATCGTCCAGACGTACTTGGAGATCGACCAGTGATCGTCGCTAATCTATGAATCAGAAAAGCGGGACATTTAAATTAAATACTGCAAGCGTACAGGTGTGTAGCATACAGGTCGAACACAGGGAGGTAGATTAAAATCAAATTATTTATTTAATCTCTTGGGCGAGTTAGACGAAGCTTGGAGATTTTGTTGAAATAAAAACAAATTGAAATTGCGAACTTAGGATTATCGTTGAATCTAATCAACAATTAATCACTAAAGAAAGTAAATTGCAAAACAAGAACAACAATGCAGAAAATAAAAGTGCAGAATAATAAGAACAACAAAAGGTAAATTAGGATTGTCGTTGAAACTAATCAAACGACTAATCACTAAAAAAATGTAAAATACAATTGGTGTTCTTCCAAAACTAATTGTGAAGACAACACCGATTGCTAAGAAAAAGGAAAATGCAGAAATAGTAAAAAAGAAGAAGAACTTTTATTAATGGAGAAGAGAATACAGAAAAATGGAGATGATTGTTACAATGGGTATACATGTGCTTATATAGGTGAACTGAAAAGCCCTAATCCTCTAATGGGCCATGACTCAACCTCTTAAAAATAATATATTCACAAATAAAAGAGATAAGATAAACTTGAAATATTCCATGCAGCTTTCCTCTTTTGATTGGTCATGTGGCAAGTTGATTGGCATTTTCCAAGAGATTTGAGGTTGATTGGTAAATTGATTGGCATCATGATAGGCATATATCTAATCAAATCTTCATCTTTATGGAGAGTAAAAATGAAAGATTCCCTTTGATTTATCTACGAAGAATACTTCCAATTCTTGAAATATTTATTAGTGTATATCATATATTCATACATATGAATATATATATATATACACCATAAATCACTAATCCATAAATTCTTCAAAGCAAGGGAGGCAGTGTGAACGCGTTCCATTCTTCAGCAAAAAGAGAGTTTGATGGGAATCGAACCCAGCTCTTTCTATACAGATAGATTTCCATGCCTTAACCAATGTGCTACGGCTTCCTTTGTGATTGAAAACTTGTTGAGATGGGAAAGTAGCTTCTTTTTCTTATCAGTGGTCTTTTATTTAATGAAGGAGACAATTAATCAATGACCTGTAAAAACAGACAAAATACCCAAAGTAGCATTTATTTATATACAATAAAGATAAGATATAAGCATAAAAATAAACACATTTCTGTGCTAATCAAATACCCCCACACTTATCTTTTACTCGTCCTCGAGTAAAACAAGAAATGAAAAACTAAACTAGATAGGTCACACTTTCGTAGGAAACACGATTGCACTGAGCGTATGCAACAAGCCGTTAAACCTCTAGGTGTCCCTAGTAGGACGAGTGGTGTCTCGTGAGGGTTTTCAGCGGATACCACCCACAAAATCCAAATGCAGTATGCTATGATTCTAATGAAACTACATGAATGCAATGGACATATGCAAAATAAAAACAAAAAATGAAAACAAGACTTGTTTCAGGAAAGTGGTACAACAAATTAAGTTAACAATTTCTAGTCAGTTGATTTTATTTTAGATACCTCAACTTGTCACAAATTTTCAATATAAATCAAGTTTTCAAATGTTAAATTCCAGTTTGTCCAGCTGGTTCAGTCGATAACATAGTGCAGCCATGAAATAAATTCTTAGTTTGCTTGGCAAAGTTTGTAAAGTGGTATTCTAATTTTCTCATGTATGGCTAGTCAAATCAATAAGGTCAAGAAGTGTTTGGGCATCATCGCTTATTCTTTATTCTATAAAATTTTAAAATTTATGATTAAGTACATACACCTAACTTAGAAGACCAAGGTTTACCACCCATGCACTGCCTCGCGGACTAACGGAGAGTGGGTAAAGAGCTTGGCGGATTGTGCAGGCCGACTTTGACTTTGTCAACAACGTATCGGTAATCCTTAGGTGTCCAATCTCATAAAGTGAGACCAAGATATTCCAATGCTGACTTTGTCAACAACATGTCAGATAGAGCTTGGCGGGTTTGCACACCAACGCTTGATATACAAGCAATGTTGGATACCCTTGGATTACTATTATTATTATTGAAATTATAAGCACAAAAGAGAGTTACGCGAATTCAACTTAACACAACTTAGTTTTAAAGATTCGAAAAGCCAATATAAGTATTTTAAGTCCTCCACTTATTTAAACAAAGTCTACAATATAGAATAGATTTCATGGCCATCACCTAAGAATCTCCCTATGTACCGGTTACACTATTATCCCTCAAAAATTAAACTTTTCATTATATTTCTTATTCGATCTAAGTTGAGAGAAAAAAATACTATCAACTGACTAATAATTGTTAACTTATTTTGTTGCATCAAACTAAAATGAGTCATGTTTCAAAAAAAAATGGCATGTTAGTACAGTCTAAAATGCATGATGTTCCTATTTAAATGGCTGAAAATGAAAAGAAAGAAAAATGGAGAATGAATGAAATGCAGACTCCCCCCACACTAGAACTAAACAGTGTCCACACTGTGAACGTTTCCTAAATTTGAAAGATCGTACCCAAAGGTGAATGAGATGCAAAATTATTTGAAGAATGAAATGCAGTCTAGCCACTATATGTGAATGCCAATCATAAACAAAATGAAATCTATAACGGTGATGAGTGTTATGTGAAAAATGATATTTTCTTTTTCCCCTACACTTGCCTCTATCGAACATGATGTATGATGATTTCCTATCTGGTTTTTTAGGTACAAGAGGCATGTCAATAAATTCCGAAATCAAAATATTTCTTATGAAAATGTTGTCGTGCCAATGATTTATATAATTAAGATGCAGATTATCCCGTAAAATTTTCTCAGGTTTTTCTTCTTGGTCCTCGGTAAGATCAGAGGCCAAGATTATGGGAGAATTTTTCGAAAAGTCCAAGTGATCATACTCAAAGTCTTGTGGCAGGGGTTTGAGGTCTAACTTAGGAAGGTCGTGTATGACATTAGTCAATGTTCCTTGGTTAGATTCAGATGACATAGGTTTTGGGTCAAGAAGTTCATTTAATTCAGAAATGTATTCGAGCTCATCAAAATCAGAGTTGAAATGGTTAAAACACATTTTCAAGGCTTCAGAAGTGACAATAAAAGTTTCATCAATTATGGTCTGAATCGTGCTAATTTTATCAATCTCCAAATCCCTAGAAGAATTGTGGTGGCTAAGACTTTTCTCAATCATCGTTATTAAATTTGGAAAATACAAAACTTAAATTTGACACATGTAGTTATTATTACAAAATAAATAACGTACTCAAATATATTTTATTAGTTGATAATCTCGATTTGAAGGGGAAGAGGGTCTTATGGCCGTTCACGTATAGTATAAATACTAAGGGATACGACCAATGTTTTACGGGTAGTATGCAACCTCTTTTGCTAGAAGTTCAATAAATTGAACAAATATATATCCGCGATCAAACCGTTGAGACAATCAATTTCATAAAATACACTCTAGTAGTTAAATATTTTGAAAATCAAATCAGATTTTATTCTTGAAAAGCGATAAGAGTGATGCTTATAATTATGGAAATTCGTTCCTCACCAAATCAATGTAGAAATTTCAGGCAACACAACAGTCACACAAGAATAATTACAAAAATAAAAATTGTACAAGCAAGCCGCTGCCCCTGCAGAATTTTTTTACAAGCAATGTCTATATTTTTCTTTGCAGCAGAGCACTATTTGCAATTTCTTTTGATTTCTGAAATCTTGATTTGTTGCTTGAACTCCAGTCACCTTGTCCTTAGTTCGAAACTCTTTTTTTTTTGAATGAATTGAATAACAAAAAAAGCACAAGAAAAAGAAAAAGGAATTAATAAAAAAGCTAACTTTTTGGAAAAGATGGTGCTGAAGTGTTGATTGAAAAAAAAACTGTGGTTAAATGAGATTATGTGAGAGGGAGGGGTATTTGATCAGAGGGAAGAAATGAAGCAGGGAAAAATAATTGAAAAAAAAGAATCTTTTTATGACCTACCTTTTTTTATTATTGTTGAAAGAGTGGACAAATAGGAAAGAAACAAATGACAAAAAAAAATGGGAAGAGAGATTTCAGGAAAGAAAGAGAATTGTAAAGGACGAAAGGAAAGTAATTGTAAAAGATTTGGAAAAGAAATTGAGAAGGAAAAGCAAAAAAAGAGAAGACAAAAACAGAAAGAATTTTTTTCTTTTGTTTATTGTTGTAAAATTACAAGAGACAGAAAAAAATGAAAAAGGAAAAACTTGAAAAGGGAAAGAAATAAATGGAGAAAGGAAAGAAAATTAATTACAGGGCAGAGAAGAGAAATTTATATAAGGAATTTTTTTCTTCGGCAAATTGTAAAAGAAGAAAGGATGCGAGATATTAGTAAGAGGGGAAACAAACGAAAGAAAGAAGTTGAAAACAGGGAAGAAATAAAAGAAAAATGGCAAGATATTTTTTTTTGAACTTGTAAAAGAAGAATGAGAAGTAATTGTATTGAAAATTGGAAAGGAGGAATAAAGAGGAAAGAAATCAAAAGTGGATTTTTTTTTGAAAAGAAAGGAAATTTGTAAGAGAAGAAAAGAAATCAAATGTATTGAGAACAAGAAAGACAAAAGAAGAAAGGAAATTTTTTTGCAAAAGAGGAATCTTTTTTTTTTGAAATTTGTAAAAAGAAAAAGAATGTAGATGATTGGAAAGAAAGTGGAAAGATGGAAAGAATAAAGGAAAATTGAAAGTTGTTTTTTTTAATGAAGGAGAGAGCCGGAAAGAAATAAATGAAAAAATGGAAAGAGAGATTGTAGGAGTTGAATGAGAAATGCAATTGGAAAGAAATAAAAAAAAGAATGCAAGTTTTTTTTATGAAAATTTGAACAAGAAGAAAGGGAAAGAAATGAATGGTAAAAACCCAAACAAAAAAGGAAAAAAAATTAAAAGAGGAAGGAAATAAGAGAAAAAAGCAAGGTTTTTTGAGTAAAGAGGAAGGGTAGAAGAAATTGAGGAAAGAAATAAAAGAAAACAAAAACAAGAAAGAAATCAAAGTAGGTAGAGAAGAAATTGGAAAAGTTTTTTTTTTTTATAGAAAGTTGTAGAGAAAAGATGGAAACAAATAAAAAGAAAAGGAAAGGGAAAAGAAAAATGTGAAAATCAGCAAGGTGGTAGAAAGATGGAAAGAAATTGAAGAAAAAATAGCAACTTTCTTTTTTTGTATATATTTTTTTTCTTCTTGAAGGAATTAGATTGGAAGAAATGCAAAATAAAAAAAGGAAAGAAATAAATGAAAAAAGAAGGAAAATTAAAAGAAAAAGCAGCAAGATTTTTTTCCTTGTCTTAGAGATTATGATATCAATATGTGATACACAATCAACTAATCAAGATTTTTATCTATATTTATCTACAAGAAAACAATCGGAAAATAAAAGAAAATTTGGCAAGATTTTTTTTTTTACAAAATCAAACAAAAAGAAAAAAAACTTACACGAATCAGAAATTAAATAAATAAAAAAAATTCAATTGTTACCTCCCCGGCAACGGCGCCAAAAACTTGATCGTCGCTAATCTATGAATCAGAAAAGCGCGACATTTAAATTAAATACTGCAAGCGTACAGGTGTGTAGCATACAGGTCAAACACAGGGAGGTAGATTAGAATCAAATTATTTATTTAATCTCTTGGGCGAGTTAGACGAAGCCTGGAGATTTTGTTGAAATAAAAACAAATTGAAATTGCGAACTTAGGATTATCGTCGAATCTAATCAACAATTAATCACTAAAGAAAGTAAATTGCAAAACAAGAACAACAATGCATAAAATAAAAGTGCAGAATAAGAAGAACAACAAAAAGTAAATTAGGATTGTCATTGAAACTAATCAAACGACTAATCACTAAAAAAAATGTAAAATACAATTGGTGTTCTTCCAAAACTAATTGTGAAGACAACACCGATTGCTAAGAAAAAGAAAAATGCAGAAATAGTAAAAAAGAAGAAGAACTTTTATTAATGGAGAAGAGAATACAGAAAATGGAGATGATTGTTACAATGGGTATACATGTGCTTATATAGGTGAACTGAAAAACCCTAATCCTCTAATGGGCCATGACTCAACCTCTTGAAAATAATATATTCACAAATAAAAAAGATAAGATAAACTTGAAATATTCCATGCAGCTTTCCTCTTTTGATTGGTCATGTGGCAAGTTGATTGGCATTTTCCAAGAGATTTGAGGTTGATTGGTAAATTGATTGGCATCATGATAGGCATCTATCTAATCAAATCGTCATCTTTATGGAGAGTAAAAATGAAAGATTCCCTTTGATTTATCTATGAAGAATACTTCCAATTCTTGAAATATTTATTAGTGTATATCATATATTCATACATATGAATATATATATACACCATAAATCACTAATCCATAAATTCTTCAAAGCAAGGGAGGCAGTGTGAACGCGTTCTATTCTTCAGCAAAAAGAGAGTTTGCTGGGAATCGAACCCAGGTCTTTCTGTACAGAGTTCCATGCCTTAACCAATGTGCTACGGCTTTCTTTGTGATTGAAAACTTGTTGAGATGGGAAAGTAGCTTCTTTTTCTTATCAGTGGTCTTTTATTTAATGAAGGAGACAATTAATCAATGACCTGTAAAAACACACAAAATGCCCAAAGTAGCATTTATTTATATACAATAAAGATAAGATATAAGCATAAAAATAAACACAATTCTGTGCTAATCAACCAGATATGCGAGGACCTCTCTCCTGTATTGGACATACGGGACAAGGAATAAGGTGCCTTCCGTTTCGTTCAGACCCAGAACGAACTTGTAAATGGATGTGTGTCTGACATTGGATTTCATTCTATGTGATTGATAGACATCGGTTGCATAGCGTGAATTGCCTGTGTGGCATGCTGAGATGCAAATGATCAAGGCTTCTATTGAAAAGCATAGCCTTGTGGTTGATGATCAAAGCACGACTTTAATATAGCGTATCTTTGTGTATAGCGTTAATTAGCGAGCCTCAAACCTCGGTGTAAACCAGAAACGGGAGAGGACATCAGGGAGGACATGCGTTTCTTTCTATCTAGGAGTGGTGTCTGGGTTTTGCACGCCCATATATTTTACTTATGTGGATGATGGATAGCGAGGCGCCTCGGTTATATCGGTCACTACGGGGCCGATGGATGGTTTGGTCGGGATATGACAATTTTACGCCCCATAGGGCGGGGAAACGCATTGTTCAGGCATTTTAATCCACTTCGTGTGGACCGGCCCTGACGATCCAAGGCTTGTCTGCACGCTTGCATGAGGCTTGGGCTAGGGAGTCTCAAAGCGGTAAGGACAATCCCTTGCCTTGGTTCACAAATGGAAATCCAACTTCCAATACAACATTTTGTGGTTTTGATTGTAGAGCCTAGTATGGCGACATAGTGGGATGGGGCACTCATGCCGTCTATGATTGATACATTTATATTTGAAATTGTTTCAACACTATACACTTATTATAGTATTAGTAAAATATGAAATTTCACGTACCAAGCATTTTTTGCTACTATAAGGTAAAAACTCTATCCTCCGGCTTGCATTGCATTGTGTGATTGGACCTGAGTCTTATAATAGCTTCATTGTTCTTTATTTAGCATTGCGCTGTTTGTTTTATGCACTGGTATTCTTGGGGGTAAACCCGTTCCGTGTTGTACGGCGTGGTCCCTTGATTTACCTAACTTTAAAATACAATTAATAACCGTTTTAGTTCTCACACCAGTCACATGACTGATGTGGAGTTTATTTTTTTAACCTAAACTCTGGGTGCCCTATTTTCCACACGGGCAACTAGTAGTTTTGGTTTTGCAGATTTATATTCACAGGATCCTGATTTACATCTGGAATGATATTCGAAAAGCTCTGTATCTGTGTATCTCTTTCAGTTGTGTTTTGTATTAATTTCCGTTGCATTGTAAATTTGTAAATCTCTGATATTTATCAAATGTATATTATTTGTTTATACTCTGTATATTCTTGTAGTCTGATGTAAATTGTTGTAATAAGCAATGAAATGTTCTGATGATTTGTCGTGTTCTCAACTCAATCCGGGCTTTCCTTCACGGGGAAGTTCGGGTTGCTTCATTTTTTATCGGAGATTTGGTTTACAGAGCACGATAACAAGACACATTAGAACCAAACAAAAGAATTCATCAGAGATTGGATTAGTAATATCCAATAAGAATGACTCGTTAGAGATTGGATCAGTAGTATCCTATAATGAGTCAAAAGAGTGTTATTTTAAAATAAAAATGAGAACAAATTTTGTTTTGAAAATTTAAATCTAATTATACATTTTTGAATATTTATTTTAAATTGATTTGGACAATCGAGTATATGGAGATTTTGAATATACGCGTAATTAACGTGTATTCGAAGCCTCAAACATATCGGATAGACATTGAATCACACTCTAGTCGCCCGGAGACGATCCTGATGATTACTATAGTATCATCAGTATTTGTGTTAGAGTTTCGAAAGTGGGATGTTTATATATTTCCATTGGACTGGTGTGAGAACCAAAACTAGATAGGGTTTATAATTGGGAATTGGCATCAAAAACATGATTTTTGTATATATATCTGAAGTTATGTGTTTGAAAAGATAATCACTAATTAATTGCTGATTGTGTTGTTTGATTAACTAAAATTTTGAACCATTAAGCCAAATTGAATCAAATTTTGAGCTTAATTGAAAATTGTTTGGAATTGCATGCATATACATGTATATACATTGAACAACTCATAACAGGGAAGCTAAGCAGAGGAATAAAATTGTATGCCAACAAATAGGTACATGTTTACTAATTTATTGGGTTTGGATGATTTTATGAGCCGATTAGCTAGCCGCTTGGCTTTTTCTTTTCCTTTTTGGGATGAGAGGGCCTTTGTGGCGGTTGGGGGATTTTCCCGATGCTCCCCGTACAAAGGAGGTTATGGCGAAAGTTTTCGAAAATTTAGGGTGTTTGCCAAATTTTTGAAAAATTAGAGATTCTTAGAAACTGAAAAGTTGAAGAATGGATGGAAGAATGAAAGTTGAGTTGATTAGTAAAACAACTTTCAGCTCCGTTCCTTTTCGAGGATGAAAAGATTTTAAGTGGGGGAGATTGTAACTACCCGGAAAATCAGAACCAATTTAAAAAATTTATTTTGGCAATTTTAATGAATGTTCGATATTTAAAATGATTTATTTTAAATAATAAAGACTAAAATTTATTTTGAACAGAATTAGAATGTATATATTTATTTGAATCGAAATTAGAATATAAATATTTATTTTAATTATAAAAGGAATTGGAAATGGCGCAGTAGTTTGAAAATTCGATTTCAAACTTCAAATGAATGTACAAGATTCAAAATAAACCGGATTTTAGTGAAACCATAAATATTTGAATCTATTTGAAAATATCTTTCCAACGAATCCGAAAAATTGAAATTTCATAGCAGGAATAAAAAGTTAAGCCTATTTGAAAATTCAGAATAGTCGCTTTGAAAATATAGCCCTTAAAAATGGAAATTTTGCAAACGACCTCCGTTTTCGAGAAACCACTTTTGTTGGATCCGAGATGTCAAGTTATTGCTAGGTTCCAATTTTCATAATTATTGGAATCAATATGCGAGCGTGGCAAAAAAAAAAGTATTTTGACAGTTTCAGTCAATTTGGATCGACCAGAAAATGGCCATTTTTCAAACGGTCTTCAAATTTGACGAAATTGGTTTTGTTAGGACCGTATCGTTAATATGAAGCTAGAAATATATTTTTTTGGGAATTTTTAGAGTTTGTATGTGGCCATAGTAAATTGAAATGTACGTTAAATTATATATATTGATTTATATTTTAATTTAAGTGAAAATGGATCGAAACAGCTGAATTAGCTTACGATACATGTCCCATTGCGTTCAGAATGTGGGTATTTAGTTAGCAGTGACGGTCGTTGGGATTCGTTTTGAGTTCGTGGTGTTAAACAACTAATTGATGAATTAAAATATTAATAAAATATAAAATTATATAAACCTAACCCTAGAAACTAAACGGTCAAACCTTTACATTTCTTTCCCCGTGGTCAACCCTTCTGAAAACCTGCGCCCCCCTCCCAATTTCAAACCTCTGTCGCCTCCCTCTCAGCGTCGCCGCCACCCACCCACGGCGTCGTGCCTCCCCTCCGTCCAACCCCCTCGCCTCTGACCTCCCTCCTCTCTCTTCTCTCTCCTTTCCCTTCTCGTGAAGCCCTACCCCCTAAACCCCGCTGCTCCACCGTCTGTGACCCAAAACCGCCGTGCCAGACCCCTAGCCCACCGCCATAGGTCAACTCCATCACCCTCAGCCCTGCGCCGCTCCAGTCCACACCCCCGCAGCTCCGACGCCCTCCATCTCTCCCTCTTTCCATTCCAAAACCCCCCAGTCGATCAGAAAACCCTAGCCGTGCCACCCTGGAGCCACCACTGACCAGTGCAGCACCACCCCGCTACCTCAACGCCGAGCCTCCCCTAAATTCCCTTTCTAAGTGTTTATTTTAAATAGTTAGTTTAATTTAAATCTCAGATTTTTTATATATAGATAAGGCAATGTTTTTTTTAAGAATAAAAAATAGGATTTTTATTCATATATAAAAATATGATCATTATTCCTATGAAAAAATGATTTCTATTCATATAAAAAGCTTTGATTTTTGAAATATTAAAAGCTATAATTTTTGAAATATAAAAATCTATGATTTTAAATTATGAGAAAATATGATTTGTTTATGCACGTGTGGCGGTTTAAAAATAAAAAGTATGATTTTAAAAAAAAAAATAGGAATTGTATTAAAAATGTGATTTTTATTTATAAAGACCGTCGTTTAAAAATGTGATTTTTAATAAGTATGTATCATATTAAAAATATAGTTTTTAATATAAATTTCGTGAAACAGATTGCGTTGGAATCAAAATAGCGAATCTGAGCGACAATAAATAATGGTAGAATGGAACCCAAAGGTGAGAACTCTCTCACTGAATTCTTTGTACAGTTATTTATTTTATAACTGCATATATGAATTGCTCCCCGTCGTCCACAGACCATGGACGACTTGTCTGGTTGTGTGTTTGGATTGATTTGTTTGTGTGGATTTGGTTTGTGATGTAGAATGGAAAATGAAAATATTCATGTGTCGAATAAAACAAAATATTCATGTGTTGAAATAAAATAAATATTCATTTACAAATCAGACGATTTGTTTATGTACACCCATTTGACTGATAAGGATTGGGACGATAAATTTTACAGGTCACCCAACTGCACAAATAAAATCTGTGTTTGTGGATTGAAACCCCACACGGGTGTTGGGATGATATTTGACATACACTAGTCCCAACTGTTTAGTTGTATGTCAATCGATGGGTTGACAGACTGTTGTAAGCGTTAAATATTTATATTTAATGCTTGTACAGTGTGATGCACTTGGGATGATGGATGATTGTTGATTATGGTTATTATACACATGTGTTGTATGAAATCCATATAAATAACATTATGTGGTAATTGATTGTGTCTGATTCCAGTTCAGAAAGAATGAATATTTTAAAATAAGGAATATTTTAAAATAATATTCAGTAAATGATTAAAATCTGATTTTGATGTCCGATTTTGGATCAATAGGAAAATATTGAAATATATATAACTGTGTTGATTGGATATGCGTCATTTGGATGTGAATGATATTTATATCGATTTTATTCATTTTTATAATGAATATCGAAAAAAGAATTGATTTCAAAATCAAATAATTTGAAAATATCATCATTTATATGTTAATGATATAAAATATTCAATTTTGATTTAAAAATTGAAAGTGAAGTTGGAATCGTTTTTAAAACAAATTTAAAACGATTTATAAAATATGTTTTAAATGGGAATCATGAAATATTATATATATATATATATATATATATATATATATATATATTTAATCGCCTGAATAGAACCTGCCGCACCGCGGCAGCTCGCGAATTTCGACCATTAACTTCGAATGGACATTACGGGAGATTCAACCATCGGATTCTCCTAAAACCGGAGTTGTTCGGTTCATACGGAAAAGAGCTTTCTAATGAATACAAGAGATTAGAAATCTAACAGTTGGATTTGGAATTATGTCCAAATCAAATTTGGAAAAGGTCGCTGTAAGTGCAGTTCGATGGCCGTTTATGGAAATCGACTGTATGGACCTTGATAAAATTATTAAAAATATCAATAATTTGTGTAAAATCATAATAAATGATTTGGAAAGAATTGGTGTGAAAAATCCCATATTTGATAACATAAAAATATATTTTTATCGAAATGAACTAGTTATGAACTAGAATTATAATCCAGTATTTTTAAATAAATAAATTGGATTTGAAATGGTTTTAAGAATAACCAGAATTTCCAAAATATGAATTGGAGTGGATTTGAATTGAAATTATCTTCGGAATATTTCGATATTGGATTCCGTGATTATACAGACATTATGGAGGAATTTGGAAGATATATATATCGTTATTCCAATACGATATTTTTTTATTTTAAAATTTGATGTTGAATATAAGCCGACATATTTTCTATTCAGAGCCTTGTATTTAATATCAAATTGGATTTTGGGTTTGTCGTGAATGGTATCTTTAATAATACTATTCTTAAACCCAATGGAGTTAAGAAAATTAGAAACTAACTGGAGGTTAGCTAAGTTAAATGGTTTCCTAGGTATTGATCTGCTGTTGGTTTCGGCCTTCGGGATTAATACTCAGAGAATTGTTCTCTTACTAATTTACGGTTAGAGACTGATAGGAAGGGGGTCTTCAGTACCACTGTTCTTAAACCCCGTGTGAAAGAATAAATCTTTTAATTAAGATGTAGAGAAGAATTACCAATTAATTAACATTTAATTGGATTGGAAATGGAATGTGGATTGGGTTTATTGTGAACTACATTTTAACGATATTCGTTCTTTAACCCGATTCACAGTGAAATATGATTTGGAATTTATAAATCTTTTAATTAAAGATTTAGTTGAAATTTCCAAAGAAAAGTTTTCCAGTTTAATAAAATAAATTGGAATGGAATGGAATTCGATTCGGTAATAATCGAAGTGAACTTATGTGGAGGAAGACTGTTACTATATATGGAATTTAAGAGGCTTTGCTGTTATTCAATTTATATTATAGGTTGGATATGGAAGTTTATATCGATTTTATATATATAGAGGGATTTGTTTTCCATGAAGATTCCATTATTAATGGAATGTGATTTTGGATTTATCGTGAGTTGTGTTTTAAATGACATTAGCTCTTTAACCTAGTTAAAAATAAAATTAATTTCTTAACTTCGAATAATCATTAAGTAATGATTTTTGGAAATTAAAACTGAATTAGAGTTTTAATGAATCTTTAAATATATTGAAAGGTGAATTTGAAAATTAAAATGATCAAATTCAATAAATGATCGAGAATGGAGTACCACCAGTTTTACTCCAGGCGATAGTTAAATCTTTAATTAGATTTGAACGTGAAATGGTAATTAATTTTACCGATAGCACTGTGGTGTTAGATATGAAGTATTACCAGTTTTACTTCATTGGATGAATAGGTTGGGATTGGGAAATTAAACAAATGATTACTTCGGTAAGGTTCGCTAATCCCTAAGAGTTTGGATAAACCTTAATTTGGTTTGAATTGATATTCAAAGGAAGATTAAAGAATAAATTTAAAGAATTTATCTTTGATAAAATCAATGGGAACCTTTCACAAAGTATAAGAATACTTGAATGAAAGAATATTCTGAATTGGAATGAGGCGTATGTTGTGTTTGTTTAGCACTTGTTTATTATATATGCGGGTTATTCGGAAAGACCGGGCTTATCCCATTCTGAATAACTGAATCGGCGATGAGTCGACGATGAAAATGGTGGTTGAAGACCGGAGTACTTCACATCATTTGGATGATTACTAATGTCTTGATTGGGCTGTACACCCAAGACAAGGTAATAAGTGGTGATCGTCCAGACGTACTTGGAGATCGACCGGATATGCCAGGACCTCTCTCCTGTATTGGATATACGGTATGAGGAATAAGGTGCCTCCGGTTTCGTTCAAACCCAGAACGAACTTGTAAATGGATGTGTGTCTGACATTGGATTTCATTCTATGTGATTGACAGACATCGGTTGCATAGCGTGAATTGCCTGTGTGGCATGCTGAGATGCAAATGATCAAGGCTTCTGTTGAAAAGCAGAGTCTTGTGGTTGATGATCAAAGCACGACTTTAATATAGCGCAGCTTTGTGTATAGCATTAATTCGTGAGCCTCACACCCCGATGTGAACCAGAAACGGGAGAGGACATCAGGGAGGACATGCGTTTCATTCTAGCTAGGAGTGGTGTCTGGGTTTTGCACGCCCAGATGTTTTACTTATATGGATGATGGATAGCGAGGCGCCTCGGTTATATTGTTCACTAGGGGGCCGATGGATGGTTTGGTCGGGATATGACCAGTTTACGCCCCATAGGGTAGGGAAACGCATTGTTCAGGCATTTTAATCCACTTCATTTGGACCGGCCCTGACGATCCAAGTCTTGTCTGCGCGCTTGCCTGAGGCTCGGGCTAGAGAGTCTCGAAGCGGTAAGGACGATCCCTTGCCATGGTCCACAAATGGAAATCCTACTTCCAATACGACATTTTGCGGTTTTGATTGTAGATCCTAGTATGGCGACATAGTGGGATGGGGCACTCATGCCGTCTATGATTGATACATTTATATTTGAAATTGTTTTGACACTATACACTTATAGTAATAGTAAAATATGAAATTTCACGTACCAAGCATTTTTGGCTATTATAAAGTAAATACTCTATAATCCGGCTTGCGTTGCATTGTGTGATGGGACCTGAGTCTTATAATAGCTTCATTGTACTTTTTTTAGCATTGCGCTGTTTGTTTTATGCACTGGTATTATTGGGGATAAACCCGTTTCGTGTTGTACGGCGTGGTCTCTTGATTTACCTAACTTTAAAATAAAATTAATAACCGTTTTAGTTCTCACACCGGTCACATGACTGACCTGGAGTTTGTTGTTTTAACCTAAACTCTGGGTGCCCCTATTTTCCACACGGGCAGCTAGTAGTTTTGGTTTTGCAGATTTATATTCACAGGATCCTGATTTACAGCTGGAATGATATTCGGAAAGCTCTGTATCCGTGTATCTCTTTCAGTTGTGTTTTGTATTATTTTCCACTGCATTGTAAATTTGTAAATCTCTGATATTTATCAAATGTATATTATTTGTTCATACTCTGTATATTCTTGTACGCTGATGTAAATTGTCGTAATAAGCAATGAAATGTTCTGTCGTTTGTGTTCTGATTTGTCGTGTTCTCAACTCAATCCGGGCTTTCCTTCACGGGGAAGTTCGGGTCGCTTTTTAACCTAAACTCTAGGTTCCCCTATTTTCCACACGGGCAGCAAGTAGTTTTGGTTTTGCAGATTTATATTCACAGGATCCTGGTTTACAACTGGAATGATATTCGGAAAGCTCTGTATCCATATATTCCTTTCAGTTGTGTTCTGTATTATTTTCCGCTGCATTGTAATTTATAAATCTCGGATATTTTTCTAACGTATAATATTTATTCATACTCTGTATATTCTTGTACTCTGATGTAAATTGTTGTAATAAGCAATGAAATGTTCTTTTGTTTGTGTGCTGATTCGTCTTGTCCTCAAAGCAATCTGAGCTTTCCTCTACGGGGAAGTTCGGGTCGTCACAGATTGCTACTGATGCCTGGCATTAGGTCGCTCCTAGGAAAGGGTTAAAGTGGTAGTTGTCCGGACTTACTTGTTGATTGTTTAGATAAGCGGGCACCTCTCTTCCATATTGGACATACGGAACGAGGAATAAGGTGTTTCCGGTTTCGTTCAGACCCAAAAGGGACTTGTAAATGGATGTGTGTCTGACGTTGAATTTCATTTTATGTGAATTGATTTCTATTTAATACATATCTGTTTGGTGGTGGAGAATTTATTCTCTTTCTTAACACCCTTCTCTGAAACGCACGAGCTCAGAGGTTGTATATTGATAGCTATTGATCGCATGGTGTGGATTGTCAATGTGGCATGTCAAGATGCAAATGATCGAGGCTTTTGTTGAAAAGCAGAAGTAACAACCCGTAATATTAAAATTAAAAAAATTTAAGGACACTTAATTTTTAGAAGAAGAATTAAGTGAAACGGGTTACGCCATTGCGTTCGTCTAGGAATTCTGCTTGAGATAAAGCCCGAGTTTGCATAAATCGGGCTCCGTATGAAGAAGTTATGGAGCTCAGATGATTTCATATTTAAACAGAAATTAAATTAAAATAATAATTAGTAAGCTAAAACCTATTCGAATTTCAAAACAGCAGAATTGGGCTGAGCGGGGAATTTCACGCTCAGGGGTGTCGTCCCCCCTATAGGGGTGTCGACATAGGTGTCGACCCCCTATAGGGGAGTCGACCCCTATCGGCCAGGTTGAGCTGACGTGTTCGGGTGACGATTTTTCTGATTTTAGGGCTTATGTGGCTTCATTTGGTTGGCTGAGTGATGTGTCATTGTGAAATGGATGGTTTAGATTGATCCTAAACTAATCTATGGGATCTAATTAATCCTACACATCTATATAAACACCCATAAACCTAAACCCTAATCTAAACTAAATTCATTCATAAGCCGCCATGCTGCTGCATTCTAAACTAAGCTAGTCTCTTCTCCAACGAATTAAAGCTAAGGAATTGTGAAAGAGAACGGTTACAGCAACAAACACTTAATCTATTCTTTCTTCTACCACAGTGAGTTCTAGTCACTTTTAGGTTTAAATAGATAAATGTGAATTGTTGTAGACTACGAATTGGGTATATGCTGTAAATCATTAACTTATGCAAGCATACTATGTAATTTTCCCTAGATCTAATATATGGACATTCTATTATGTTTCCTATGTAAATCTTGAATTACAATTATATTGTGGTACATGTGAACTTGTTAATACAGATCTAACTTTCTAGATATGATTGGGGTGATTCGATATGACGTTATATGAACGTTGATTTGTAACCATGTTAGGATGATAGTACATCCATTAATTTGACATTACTTGGATCTAGACTTTGGTGTTAATCAACTTTCACTTGTTATATTATGATACCTTGGTATATGTGGTAAACTTGACATGTGAATCTAAACTTGTTATTATGCCACCCTGTCTGTGCTAGATTTAGGTAATTGGACACCTAACATTGAATCTATATCTCATTATTCTTGCCTAAACACAAGTTATTAATTTGATGTCCACTTTATTATGATAATTATCACATGTCCATTAACTTAGTTACTATGCCAGTTATGTTAATATTTATGCCAAAACATGTTGAACTGTCACCCTTATCATGTTCCCTTTTATTGTTATGACGAGGCTACTTTATAGCCTCGATGACGCTAAAATACATGCAATCACGTTAGTTAGGAAACGGGGGAAAAAGGGGATTTATAATTGGCATAATTTGTATAATGTTTTATATAAGTTGGACATATAATTCAAATAGGGAAACATAGTAATAATCACCTATAATAACATAGGAAAATTTGGATAAAAATGGCATAATTTGAATATGACCATTTATGTATATGTAATTCAAATTATTGTTGCAAAATAGGTATTGACACCTATAAAAGGAAAGGATTAATTAATTGGTAAATTAATTAAAAATGGCATAATTTGAATATGAACATTTATGGACATGTAATTCAAATTATTGGGCAAAATATGTAATTACACCCAAAAAGGGAAAGGTTTAATTAATTGATTAATTAATTAAAAATGGAATGTTTAGTAATTACAATTAGGAATTGTAATTGTACTTATGACACAAGGTTAGGTTACATTAGTGGTGGAAGTCTGCCCGGACCCGACCGACATATTCAGCAGACACTCTTGTTGAACCTAATGTGGGAGGTCTAAGTACGCAAATACGAATCGGGCTAAGACACGAGGTTAGGCCCAACTGTGGAATAAGACTGCCTGGACCCGACCGGCATATCCAGTATCCACATGTTGTAGGCCTAATGTGGGAGGTCTAGCCCATTATAAACCATAAATGGATATGGTAATGAATCAGACTACTTAACCTAATCTAATCCATAAGGGATTGTATGAATATGAACTAAAGATAGGATTAAGTAAAACATGCTGGGATCAGTGGGAGGGTTAAGTACATCTTGGGTAGGTGGGTAATATTAATATGCAGGCCCAAAAACTTAACCGTTAAATAAACATGCTTGAATCAGTAGGAGAGTTAAGTACATCTTGGGTTGGTGGATAATATTTGTATATATATATGGCCACAAACTTAACCTGTCGGGGTTATGTAATTAAAGACATCATTAGGTAAACATAACCATTGGAAAACCTAGTAGTGGGGATGCAAGACAAACGGGAGAGCTTGCACCATCTTTTGTGGGACCCTTTTCAGTTAGTAACCCTTAAATAAGTATCAAACGGGTGCTCCAAACTAGGTCGGAGTGGGGCACGCTTACTGAGCTGATTGTAAGAGATCCAAACGTGGAGGCCGTGTTGACGGCATGTTTCAACGGGGTCATGTGCATGCATGACTCCGCCTGTTGGGGAAGATAAGATGCTGTGACATCAGTAGACATGGTTGTGCACATCCGGAAAGTGAAGGGTTGCTACTTTAGGGAGTGATACACCCTACTGTGGGGCCAGCACATGGTATCTACAGAATAGGGAGCCGATCGATTAGGGGTAGTAAATAGGGTACATCTAGTTCTGTCTGTTTATGTGGGGTACCTATGTTTCTGTCTGGGCTAACACCCGTTATTTCTGTTTAGGTACCAGTTCTGTTTGGGTTAAAACCCGTTACTAGAGCACACCTAAAACTACCATTATGTTTCTGGTGGGATCATCCTGTTTTGTTAAGTAATTGGGGAATATGTAATCCTATTACATATCTGTTATACTAGTATTGGTGCAGAGCAAGGAAAGTATTAAGAAGCGCTATCTATTATATCCTGTTGTCCTATTTACCTTGTTATACCTGCCATTTATGTATTGATCTCTCTTATCCACTTTACGCCTGTCATGTTCACCTTTATTTATTTACTGGCTAAAAGTAACTAGACTCGCCAGACTTTATGTCTGACCCCTTTGTTTCTCCCTCCCTCTTCCATTTCCTCCCTCTAGGTTCTCTGGGAGGAAACACCCAGGCTTAGTCAGGACTTGGATATTATCTTGTTGGAAGCTACTTCTGGAGTATGGCTCAAGTCTTTGTCTCTACTAAGGCTTACTCTTTTTATTGGGGAATAATGTTTTCTTTTAATTCCTATGTACTCTGATTATGCAAGACAGAATTATTTTATTGTAATGGTTTTATGAGTTACGGTATTATGAACCACGGGATTATGATTTATGTCTGAAATAAAATTTTTGAAATTTTCGCTGCTATCTTTATTTATATCTGTCTTTTAATTATTCTATGTCTGTTTACCTACAATGCTTCACAGAACTTAGTGCATTCCCTTAGTGTGTGACATTAACAGATGTGGGGCGTTACACTTAGTATTAGAGCTGAAGATTACTAGATTAGATAAAAATTTTCAAAAATTATTTTTCAAAAAGGTTTTGAAAGAAAGTATTTTCGAAAAGAAAAGACTGTTTTGAAAATATTCCCCCAAGAAGCCATATGTAGTATCCTTTGGTCCTTTATCTAAATTTCTTCCTTTTCCTTTTTTTCAACATGTCTGGGGATCTAAACATCCCTTATATCCTAGAGGGCGTCACTATACCCGGATGATTCCGTAGGTATTTGGAGGCCACGTCGCCTACTGAAGGCCAAAGAGACGTTCCTCCCCCAGCTGCGCCAATCATTCCTCCTCCTCCCCCTCCAAGAGCAGATAACTTCGCCAAGATCTGCAAAGACTTCCGTGCTATGGGAGAGAAACCATTCCATGGGAATGAGACATTCGTTGAAGCTCAAAATTGGCTCAAGGAGACCGAGGACTTGTTTTTAATCTTTGAAGTAGAAGATAGGAGGAAGATTCAGTTAGCTGCTTGGCTGTTAAAGAACGAAGCCTCCTTTTAGTGGGAAGTCACCCAAGCTGGACGTCCGGTGGAAACTTAAGGAGATTTTAGACACAGATTCGAAATGAAATTCCTTTCCCAAGCTGAGAGAAGCATTCAGATGGAGAGGTTCTTATCTCTCAAACAAGAAAATTTGACGTTGAAGGAATATGTGAACAAGTTCAACCAGCTGGCAAGGTTCGGTCTAGAGTTGGTGGATACGCCGCACAAAAAGGCTTTGCGGTTTGCCAAAAAGCTGAATGAGCCTATGCATAAGCTGGCAATGTCCCATATCCCAATAGGAGCCACTTTTGAAAAACTTGTTGATATGGCCTTAACGCATGAGGAAGGCAAGGGAGAAAAGAAGGAAGTAAAGGCGGAGGAAGCAACGCAAAATGAGAAGGTGCGGCCCAAGAAGGGACAACAGCAGAAGAAAGGCGAAAAGGATGACAAGGTTAAAGATAAGAGGAAGTGCCATAGTTGTGGGCGAGAGGGTCACTTAGCCAAGGACTGTAGGAAAAGGAAGAATGCTTGCTTCACTTGTGGAGAGGTCGGACATCTTATTAAGGATTGCCCGAAGAAACAGGGACAAGGTCAAAGGGTAGGAACTTCTGGAGGGCAGGTGCACGCTCTCGTGATCAGTGCTCCTGAAAGAGGTAGAAAAATTTTCGTAGAAAGATTAGTTTCTCTTTCAAATCATCCAGTTAGGGCACATTTTAATTCTGATGCTTCACACTCATTTATATCTAGTTCTGTTGTTGAATCTCAGCACTTAGTTACTAGTATGGTAGTGGATCCCGTAGTTGTCTGAAACCCCATTCGTGAGTCGGCTCATTTATCTATGATTTGTAGGGATTTGAGAATATCTGTATTAGGCGTCAAATTTGAATGCGATTCATATGTACTCGGGTTTATGGGCTATGGGTTGATTCTAGGGATTGGTTGGTTTACCACATATGGTGCCATTCTGGGTGGTGAGAGGAGGGTCGTCAAGCACCCTCGAAATTTCTTGTGACCCATAAGGGTCTATCATGCTTAGTATCCTAGAGTGTCCTGAGGCATCTATCGATGATCTACGATCGGTACCAGAAGTCCATGAGTATCCTTATGTCTTAGACGAGGTTCTGGGATTACCCCCGAGGCGCGAGATTGATTTCCGTATATACCTGGTAGACAATGCAAAGCCAGTTGCATTACCTGTGCGCCATATGGATCCTAAAAGAAAAGAGGGAACTTGATAAGCAAGTGGTGGGGCTACTTGAGAAGAGGTTTGATAGGTGAATCATATCAGGATGGGAAACCTATTAAAGGCAGTCCTTGAGGAAGCCCATCATTCCAAGGTGACTATTCATCCAAGTGGCGATAAAATGTATAGAGTTCGAGGTAGTGGGGCCAAACTTGCGAAAGGAAGTGAAAATAAAGAAGGAAGCGATGATTGGATGAGTTCCGACTTGCATACTTGGATCGGAGGTTAAGAAGCTACGCAAATGAGAAGTCAAGTTAGTGTAGGTCCAGTGGAATCAAGAACATGCAACTTAGAAGATCAAAGACAAGATTTTTACACTTCGTACCCTTTCCTTTTCAAGGGAATGTTCTTAACTTCTCTTCCAAAATCTTTTATTCGCATTTGCTTCTATCATCTGAGTATATCCTATCAATCGAATCTTCGACTTTAGGTAGAAAATCCCATGATTGTAAACATGTGTTTGAGACATGTTATGTTTGATGGATGCAAGTAGATGCAAGTGTTTGCTAGTGGTTTCCTGTGGACGCATACACACACATTAGGCACTAGATCGGCTCAATCACTCTCATACTGCATATGGATGTGTGTGCATTTTCTTTTCTTTTATGGAAGGAAATGGATGAACTAGCATATGGGTGTTTCATTTGGACGAATGAGTGTGCACACATATAGAACTTATATGTATCATTAGGATTCCTTTGCATACATGTTGGACTCATGGCACTGACATAATTTGCATTAAGGAGGTCAACTGAATCCGTAGACCACCTGATTTTGCATTTGATAAGGAACATATACACACACTTTTTGCATATGTTCATATGACGTTAGAAATCTTTTAAGGACAATGGATGCCTGTGATTGATGGTTGAGTAGATGGATGATTGGATGGTAGGATATACATTCTTCTTGACTTGAAGATTTCAGGGACGAAATCCTTTAAGAAGGGAAGAATGTAACATCCCGTAATTTTAAGATATTAAAATTAACAAATTTAAGCACAATTAATTTTTAGAAGAAGAATTAAGTGAAACGGGTTACGCCATTGCGTTCGTCTAGGAATTCTACTTGAGATAGAGCCCGAGTTTGCATAAATCGGGCTCCGTATGAAGAAGTTATGGAGCTCAGAAGATTTCATGTTTAAACAGAAATTAAATTAAAATAATAATTAATAAGCTAAAACCTATTCGAATTTCAAAACAGCAGAATTGGGTTGAGCGGGAAATTTCCCGCTCAGGGGGGTCGACCCCCCTATAGGGGTATCGACATAGGTGTCGACCCCCTATAGGGGAGTCGACCCCTGTCGGCCAGGTTGGGCTGACGTGTTCGGGTGACGATTTTTCTGATTTTAGGGCTTATGTGGCTTCATTTGGTTGGCTGACTGATGTGTCATTGTGAAATGGATGGTTTAGATTGATCCTAAACTAATCTAAGGGCTCTAATTAATCCTACACATCTATATAAACACCCATAAACCTAAACCCTAATCTAAACTAAATTCATTCATAAGCCGCCATGCTGCTGCATCCTAAACTAAGCTAGTCTCTTCTCCAACGAATTAAAGCTTAGGAATTGTGAAAGAGGAGAACGGTTCAAGAACAACAATAAATGCTTAATCTATTCTTTCTTCTACCACAGTGAGTTCTAGTCACTTTTAGGTTTAAATAGATAAATGTGAATTGTGGTAGACTATGAATTGGGTATATGCTCTAAATCATGAACTTATGCAAGCATACTATGTCATTTTCCCTAGATCTAATATATGGACATTCTACTATGTTTCCTATGTGAATCTTGAATTACAATTATATTGCGGTACATGTGAACTTGTTAATACAGATCTAACTTTCTAGATCTGATTGCGGTGATTCGATATGATGTTCATATGAACATTGATTTGTAACCATGTTAGGATGATAGTACATCCATTAATTTGACATTACTTGGATCTAGACTTTGGTGTTAATCACCTTTCACTTGTTATATTATGATACCTTGGTATATGTGGTAAACTTGACATGTGAATCTAAACTTGTTATTATGCCACCCTGTCTGTGCTAGATTTAGGTAATTGGACACCTAATATTGAATCTAGATCTCATTATGCTTGCCTAAACACAAGTTATTAATTTGATGTCCACTTTATTATGATAATTATCACATGTCCATTAACTTAGTTACTATGCCAATTATGTTAATATTTATGCCAAAACATGTTGAACTGTCACCCTTATCATGTTCCCTTTTATTGTTATGACGAGACTACTTCGTAGCCTCGATGACGCCAAAATACATGCGATCACGTTAGTTAGGAAACAGGGAAAAAAGGGGATTTATAATTGGCATAATTTGTATAATGTTTTATATAAGTTGAACATATAATTCAAATAGGGAAACATAGTAATAATCACCTATAATGACGTTGGAAAATTTGGATAAAAATGGCACTATTTGAATATGATCATTTATGGATATGTAATTCAAATTATTGTTGTGAAATAGGTATTGGCACCTATAAAAGGAAAGGATTAATTAATTGGTAAATTAATTAAAAATGACATAATTTGAATATGAACATTTATGGACATGTAATTCAAATTATTGGGAAAAATATGTATTGACACCCAAAAAGGGAAAAGTTTAATTAATTGATTAATTAATTAAAAATGGAATGTTTAGAATTTACAATTAGGAATTGTAATTGTACTTATGACACGAGGTTAGGTTACATTAGTGGTGGAAGTCTGCTCGGACCCGACCGGCATATCCAGTAGCCACTAATGTTGAACCTAAGAGGTCTAAGTACATGAATACGAATCGGGCTAAGAAACGAGGTTAGGCCCAACTGTGGAATAAGACTGCCCGCACCCGACCGGCATATCCAGCATCCACATGTTGTATGCCTAATGTGGGAGGTCTAGCCCATTATAAACCATAAATGGACATGGTAATGAATTAGACTACTTAACCTAATCTAATCCATAAGGGATGGTATGAATATGAACTAAAGATAGGGTTAAGTAAAACATGCTTGGATCAGTGGGAGGGTTAAGTACATCTTCGGTATGTGGGTAATATTTGTATATATAGGCCCACAAACTTAACCTATCGGGGTTATGTAATTAAAGACATCGTTAGGTAAACATAACCAGTGGGAAACCTAGTAGTGGGGATGCAAGACAAAGAGGAGAGCTTGCACCATTTGTGTGGGACCCATTTCAGTCAGTAACCCTTAAATAGGTATCAAACGGGTACTCCGAACTAGGTCGGAGTGGGGCACGCTTACAGAGCTAATTATAAGAGATCCAAACGTGGAGGCGGTGTTGACGGCGCGTTCCAACCGGGTCATGTGCGTGCATGACTCCGCCTGCTGGGGAAGATAAGACGCTGTGACATCAGTAGATATGGTTGTGCACATCCGGAAAGTGAAGGGTTGCCACTTTAGGGAGTGATACACCTTACTGTGGGGCCAGCGCAGGGTATCTACAGAATAGGGAGCCAATCGATTGGGGATAGTAAATAGGGTACATCTAGTCCTGTCTGTTTATGTGGGGTACCTGTGTTTCTGTCTGGGCAAACACCCGTTATTTCTGTTTAGGTACCAGTTCTGTTTGGGTTAAAACCCGTTACTAGAGTACACCTAAAACTACCATTATGTTTCTGTTGGGATCATCCTGTTTTTTTTAAGCAATTTGGGAATATGTAATCCTATTACATATCTGTTATACTAGTGTTGGGGCAGAGCAAGGAAAGTATTAAGAAGCGCTATCTATTCTATCTTGTTGTCTTGTTTACCTTGTTATGCCTACCATTTATGTATTGATCTCTCTTATCTACTTTATGCTTGTCATGTTCACCTTTATTTATTTACTGGCTAAAAGTAACAAGACTCGCCAGACTTTATGTCTGACCCTTTGTTTTTCCCTCTCTGTTCCGTTCCCCCCAGGTTCTCAGGGAGGAAACACCCAGGCTTAGTCAGGACTTGGATATTATCTTGTTGGAAGCTACTTCTGGAGTATGGCTCAAGTCTTTGTCTCTACTATGGCTTACTCTTTTTATTGGGCAATAATGTTTTCTTTTAATTCCTATGTACTCTGATTATGCAAGACAGAAGTATTTGTTGTAATGGTTTTATGAATTACGGTATTATAAACCACGGCATTATGATTTATGTCTGAAATAAAATTTTTGAAATTTCTGCTGCTATCTTTATTTATATATGTCTTGTAATTATTCTGTGTCTATTTACCTACAATGCTTCACAGAACTTAATGCATTCCCTTAGTGAGTGACATTAACGGACGTGGGGTGTTACAGCAGAGCCTTGTGGTTGATGATTAAAGCACGGCCTGTTTAGGCGTAGCTTTGTGTATAGTGCAACTTCGTGAGCCCCAGACGCCGGTATGAGTCAAAAATGGGATAAGGACCATAGGGAGTGCATGCGTTTCTTTCTAGCTAGAAGTGGTATCAGGGTTTTGCAAGCCCGGACATTTTACTTATGTGGATGACGGATTATGAGGCGCCTCGGTTATATTGGTCGATAGTGGCCAATTGATAGGTCCAATAGGACCGGGAAACGTATTGTTCAGGAATTGCCAATCCACTAAAGTATTTGTGGACCGGCCCTACCGCATCCAAGGGTTGCCCATAGGTGTGATCCTTAGGCATTTGCTAGAGTGTCTCGAATTGGAGAGGACGATCCCTAGCCTCAACTCATGATGGAAACCCAATTTCCAATATGACATTACGGTTTTGATTGTAAACCGATATATGGCGACATAGTAGGATGGGGTACTATGCCGTCTAGGATTGATACATATACTTTGAAGTATTTTAAGAATTGATTAAACACAAATAATAATAGTAAAATATTTTTTTCTACGTATCAAGCATGTTTGATCATTATAAGGTAAAACTCTATCCTCTAGTTTGCGTTGCATTGTGTGATGGGACTTGAGTCTTATAATGATTCCATTTTTCTAAAAAGCATTGCGTTGTTTTTGAATAAAAATTTATTTAATTTATGCACTGGCAATCCAATGGAGTAAACCCGTTCCGCGTTAGCGGCGTGGTCCTGTGATTAGCCATATTGTTAGATAAGTTAGGAAAGATTTCTCATACCAGTCCCACGACTGACTCGTAGTTTGTTTCACTTTGCTAACTCGGGTGCCCCCTTTTTCACACGGGCAGTCGAGTAGCCTATTTTGCAGATATATTGAGCAAGATTCTGGATCGAAGCTTAAAACTGTGTCCAGAGCATTGATGGCCTTCCGCTGCGTTGTATTAAAATTATTTTAAATTAATCTACCGCTGTTATATTATTTTTCGATGTACTCTGATATATTCTGTACTCTGATGTAACATTATTATGATGTAATAAAAAATCTTCTGTTATTTATTCTGATGTGTTGTATGCCCAAAGTTAGTGCATTCGAGAATTTCCAACTTTTGGATCAGACCTGTGTGGTTTATGGTCGATTCAAAAATCGGGGATTTTCGGGTCATTACAAATATCTTATAATTATACTCAATTTCCATTTAACTCTCCATTCAAATATTTACTCCATCGTTTTTCATTATCTATAATTGGGAAATTAATTCAACTTATTATTCGTAAAATAACATTACAAAATTCCTTGGAAACAATAACCAATGCTTATTCTCATGGAATAAACCTGTTTTAAAAATCAACTTTATATTTCTCTTTAACTCGAAAATATCGTTATATTTCCACGCAATCCTCTTTTTTTTCCTTAGCTTTGGAAACATTATTATATATCCCCAAATCTTTTTAATTTCCTTTACTTCGGAATCCTCATTATATATTTCCAAATCTTCATCAATAACTTCACGTTATTATTTCTCTAATCAAGATAATAATTTATCACTCCTCTTTACCATTACAACTAATATCATCTCAGATAATCCTGAAGTTGTTCTAGTTGGGGTATTTTAATTACCTCTCAGACGTAGATCAACAACATTATTATCTTAAGATAGATATGAGTTGTAATTTCAAAATTAGATATTTCACTTATCAAAACAAACCCATATAACTATTTTATTTAAAATATGATCATATAAAACCTACTTACTTTTGAAATACCCCTCTCGAATATAATCATTGTTCCTTAATTCATTTATTTAGAAATAACTTACTAAACGTCACTCTTTATACTTCCACTCCTTTAACAATTTGTTTCACAACACGGATTTGTTTCAAAAATCCTATTACTTACTCTTTTACCAAATTCACTTTTAACAAACCCTTTTTTAATCCATTCAACCATTTCCCGGTTTGAAAATCTTATTTTAAATCCCTATTTTACTTAATTTCATTATTAAATAATGTTAATTTAAAATTAACATTTTAACTCCTCGTCTCCTTTTATAAATTTCATATCTACCACTGGGGTTTAATATAAACCCTTTTATTTTCAACTCCCTTTTACTTAATTCAAATATTAAGTAAATAATTAATTTTAGCTATCGTATTTGCTTAAATTACTTTTATAACTTTGTTATAAAAACTCGGGTTTTAATATAAAACCCATTCATAACTCTTTTCACAATTCAATTCAATTCCATTTCAACTTCGATTACTTTTAAATGAATTTCAAATAAAAGTAATCTCCTAAATTATTATTAATTAAAATAATAATTTACTTTAATCATTAACTACTATAGAAGTAGTTAATTTATTTGTTAACTAAAATAAATAATACATCTCCTTTTTAAAATATTATTAAAATTTAAACAAATATTCGCTAAACCATTTCCTGCTTTAATTCAAAAACAAACTAATTAATAATCACTGTTACTTAAAATGGTTGACCTAGTCAACCCAAAACACAGTTATTTCATTAATTGATTCCAATTACTTCTTCCTTTAAATGAATTAAGAATATAATTAATTTAAATAAATTCCATTTTAATTATTTTCTTTAAAACAATTATCCCAAATCTTACCATTAGGTCCATTTCTACTCTCTTGCTTATAAATCTAATTAATATCAGAATTTACTTTATAAAATCAATTAATAATTAATTATAAATTTAAATAATAAATAATAATTATTTATTTCCATTTTATAATACTTTTATTCAAATAATAGATTTAAAAATTTATTCTCAGTTATAAAATAAATTTTATAACTTAATTTATATCGATTCGCCTAACGGTAAATCGATATTTATAAAATGATGTAATTTCAGGCCATATGCTACCAATTACTCAACCAGTATCACCCATTGGTTTAAATGAAATAAATGTCTAATTCAGATCAACGGTCAACAAAACAAATCAATCAATTAACCAAGTTAGTTCATATAATGATAATATAAGAATAAATAATATCTAATATAAATGAGAAATCCCGTTAGATCCCTCCAACCTGTTCTTCCCGGTATCCAAATCGGTTATCTCAAATTAGATCATTCAATTCCATTTAACTGATAATTTCTTATAACAGTAAACAACAACTATTTAACATCAACCAATTAACAAAACAATTCAAATAATTAAACACGTTTATTTTATAAGCGTGAGCAATAAGTAAGTTACCTCCATTGGATACAATTTTTAAGATAACGATTTGCTTTTCACTGAAATTAAACAGTGTTTAATTTCATTGGTTCAGTCAATATATGAATATTAAATTAACAAACAATCAACCATTAATAGCCATAACAATCATTAGCAATCTTAACACACAAATTAAAAAACCCGACTTATATAAAATATAAGTGGGGAGAACTGAGTGAGTTTAACTCACCTTGATTCGTTCGTTGAATGGTTCGGTAACAATTAAATTAAACATCTGTTTAATTTAACTAGTTTAAATTAACTGTAAATTCTAGCTGTCTCCTGCGCTATCCAGATCAGTTCCAAAATGTAGACATTATCAAGAGGATTCCAGTGTTTCTTGAATCGTCCAATTATGATAATATACGGGCAAGTTATAAATATTATAAATTAACAATTTTAGTTAAGTAATTAATTTCTAATTATAATTTAATCTTACTTTATTACATATAAAAAATTTGGCACTTCACTTTGGATCAAAAGAACATTCAGTGGACTTCTCT
Organism: Allium sativum; assembly: GCA_030737875.1. Taxonomy (NCBI): domain Eukaryota; kingdom Viridiplantae; phylum Streptophyta; class Magnoliopsida; order Asparagales; family Amaryllidaceae; genus Allium; species Allium sativum. Next base: position 231,435,972 of record CM060911.1, read on the forward strand.
TCTTGCCTGCATGTACTGTGCTTCCCTTTGTTCATTTAATTCCATGCACCATAATATAAATATAAAATTTATATTAACTAATTACAGTGTTAATCATATTAGTACCTGATTACGTTTGATTGCAAATGTGGCCGATAGTATTAAAAGTGCACAGGTCGATCTCTTATTGCTTGTTCCAGTTCTAATTTTGTTCCTCAGCAATGTATTCCATCATACACAAGGAAACTTCAATTCATGTTCAACATTTAAATTAATAAGAAATTTTCTTTTCTGAATTAAAATTCATTAAGTAAATTATTTAATTACCTTCGTACCTATAGTGGCTCAATTATTGTCTTCATTTCACACTATCCTTCCTGTGTTTTTTTACCAGTTTTGCTTCCTGCATCGTCCAGAATATATTTAAATTAACAAACACTGCTACAAAACAAGCCTGTTGCATCGCTTCTGTTGCATCAGTTCTGCAAACAACTGATGCGAATAGCATCAATTGAGTCAGTTCCCCCTTAACTTTCGAAGCAATTGGTATTGATGAAGCGTTAAAAGCATTACAAATGTAATTAGCATCGGTTCTGCATCGTTTTTGAAGCAAATGAGCAGAAGCAAATGGTTTTGGTTGCATCAGCAGTGTTAAAAACTGATGCAACTATATTGATTTGCATCAGTTTCATTTTCTTGATGCAAATAGGTTAAAGCAAGTGAACCTAAAATAAAAAAATTATAGGATCAAATGGGTTCCTTTTAACACGAACCCGTACCTCATGTTGTTTCCCTTGTTTTCTCCAACGCGCTTCTTTTTCTTTCTTTCGCGGCAGTACAAGGACCAAAAATTAAAATAAAAAACGAAAAGAAGAAAGACGAGCACCAGTCCTCTTACAGTTCGATTCAGATTTTACTATTATCGAATTGGATTCTGATTGCAGATTTCAACATTGCCCTCTTTCAGGTATTTTCTGTTTTGTCAATTTCGATCCGCCTTTAGTATTTTAATTTCAATTCGATTTCATGCCTTCTTCTGAGTACTGGGAGGCCTAAGTTGCCGTTGCCAGTTATCACTTTGTAATATTCGATTATGATGTTTTCCCTGGATCAATGTTTAATTAGTCCTTCCTTGCTCATGTAATAAGAAAACCAAATCTTATTTAGGATTCTTCCAGCATGATTGGATTTAAAAATCGTGGAGTATAACTCTAATTCAAATTCTGCTTTTTAAATAATTGGTGGGTAAGATATTAGATACATGAACACACACCACATAATCATGTATTTATGGTATTTTGAGTATTCGTTGGCAAATCAAGACATCCCAGTAGGAGTAGCAAGTGAATGCCAGTACTTGTTGCTGCCTCAATTCATTTACACATTTTGTGTGTGTGTGTATAATACTATATATGTTCTTCGTGTGAATTAGTATGTTTAATGTTAAAAATGTTCAAATGAGTTTTTTTGAATTTGCCTATCCTGGTGATATAGCAGCAGCCTCGTCAACTGTTTGGCTGCAAATTTGGTCATTATATACAACTTCAACTGTGATAATGTTCTTGTGAACTTCTGATTACAACAGTCCACTTGAAATATCAAACATAAACTAAAAGCTACATATCTCTTAAGTTTATTTTATACCGTGTTCATTCTTTTACACATGTATACACACTAGGTTATAGGAGATTAATTTCAAAATTTGCTTTAGACATGACTAATGTCCTTGACTTAATGCATGCATGAAGGATCCAACATGCTTGAGTTGCTGGTGTGCACACACATACTTACGTGATGGCCCTTCTTGACTGTTATTAATTAGTTGGAAATTTAGAGATTGCTGATGGTCCATTTTGGGATTTCTGATTGTCCATTTTGGGTTTATTTTCATGGAAGAGTAGCATTTTTCATATGTAATGATATTATTCATGTAAAATGAACAAATGCTATTCTACAAATTGATGAAAATCTAGGAACATTTTTTCAAATAATTGACTCTATTCAATACAAATTTTATAAATAGATTTGATTTTTGCTAGGTCAGAATATGAATTTAGTAATTTAAAGTAGCACATAACAAATTTGGATGTTTATGTTATAATGATGAGTTTGTTCTTGTCCACATTCAGAGGCCCATGTACGTTTATTTATTTATTATTATTTCAAAATTGTTGTGCATATATGATTTTGTCCACTAATTTCTTCTTGTACATTATAAACATGTACGGACTTGGTGGATCAGATGTATTTCAGTATTGAGTTTTGAAATGAGCCTTAAGTGCAATCGGTTTCATCCACCCCACTCCCTTCCTTTTTATTCTTTTTAAATAAGTAAGTTTATGTCATAAAATTGACCTTATATTAATTTGACTTTGCAGTACTAGCTGTAAGGTTGTCTCATCCATATATTACACACACAAAAAATAGATGTAAAATTTGTCATGTAACACTGAGAAACGTTGTGTTGTGTGCTGTGAATGCAATTTATTGTAACAATAGATGTATATTTGTGGTTAAATATTATGATTTACTTATATTGATAATAGTATTTTTGTACAGAGTTTTCTTTCCTCATGACTTAGATACACCATACATATTACTTCATATGTTTTCTCCTACTTATATTTTTGTGGTTAAATACAAGGCAGATCCGGCCCTACTTGAGATTGTCCTTCACTTCATATGTTTTCTCCTACCCGAACTTGATGAGAATAAGCGTATTGTCACTTTGGCCTGTAGGCAAAGCGCAAGTATGGATGTAATAGCATATAAGTTATTGATCCTAAGATTGAGGAGGTTGACTAAGTGTGTTTGTTACGTTGGTGTTTTGTTTTTATGCATTTTCGGTTTGTTTCCTTTAGTTTTTCTTGCTTAGGTGTTGGCTGTTGTGGATTTGAGGGTTAAGCTTTGAAAAATAATTTGGATTTAGTTGAATGCACATGAAAAACTGTGTTAAGGTTGAATTTGTCTTTGTTTTGATTTTCTATCATAAACAGTAAAATAATCCTGTGGAATAAAATGATTCTGATTTCTCAGCAGTTAAATCATTGTTTATAACAATTACTTACTATTTATCTGGAATTATCTTGGTCCCTGGTTTTCTAAAATATAATAATACCAGTTGTACATCTGGATTGGTAGTCCAATATACACAAATGCTTGCATAATTACCATTTCTGCTCTTAATGATATATTTACATTGTCATGTATATAAATCCAAATGCTATAGAATTTTCTGTGGTGACTTATGTTTAGGTTCGCATGTTGGCACTGCAGCTGTGGATGTGATTATAGTTACTGCTAATCATTTTTTTTGGCAAGTTATATTTTTATTCAATATCCATATATTTTAAGACCTTAATCTGTTTTTTTGGTTTATAAATATGTAACCAGATTCTCAAGGTTCCAGAGTGTGGGTAATCTGACTCTGCATTTTCCTGAAAACTTTGGTGGAAATACTACTAAGATATTTTACATTGGCTTACATGGGGAAGCAACTCAGGTATTGATGCTCTTAATTTTCCCTTCATATGCGCTCTTTTGGTGTTTTTTCATTTGCTATGTTACCTTGAGCTTAAAGCTCTAGGAAACATGATTAACTGGTACATGTTTCATTTTTTTACTTGACCTTGATTTCCTTGGATTGCACTGCTTCAACATAAGTCTAGTTAAGATATCCTTCTGTGTTAAGTAAATAAACTGAAAGAGCATGTATCTATAATTGTGATATTATTTCTATTTCTAATAAAAATGATATTATTGCACAGTTAAAGAGGGATATAGTAGCCAAGATTGTTTATGAAGTCCTGCCAAATCCCTCAGATCACAAGTAATTCTTTTCCAAAATAAGCAATTTATTTCTCTATATGAAATAATGATCCTTCATTTTATTTTCAGTAGTGTAAACTTTTTTTGAATTTTTGCTGCACAGAACTCCAACCGATGTTGCTGGTGGATTTTCTCATGTGGAGTAGAGAAAAACATGTGTTTGCTTTTTGAATTAAAAAAAGGTACTAAAGATATGTTCTGCCAATCTGGGGTATTAGGTTGCGGTTGGTCTGCCATTTTTAATTTGGATTTTCATTTACAAAAGTGTGTACAATTCATGTATATGGTGGAAAACGATCAATTTCAAAAATGAAGTTAACATGCAAAATAGAGTACATTTAAATTTAATTTTATATGTTTAGGAAAATGATAAAACTCAAGAAAAATGCCGTCCTTCGTCTCCTTAAATTATATATACCATTCAATTAACTTAACACGTTTGCTGAAAGATTTTGATCCGATAGCTTCGAAATTTCGGTGTACGATTGATACCTTATGCCATGATAAAAAAATACAAAATGAAGCATGTGGAAAATTAGGCACACACCCTTATTTTTTTAACATATTCCACTTCGCTCTCTCTAACAAGTTACAAAGAACGCTCATATTATCATTTCAGCGAAAATTTGCAGTTGATATCGTAAGCAGATGCGGTAATTACTGCAAAATTTTGCACTTTTTAGTCCAAGTATTTGTTTTTCACTGTTCATATATTTGCAAATTTTTCCCCTGCAAATATTCGCAACTAAAACTGCATTACAATTTTAAGTACAAATGTTTATAGAGAAAATTGCATTACTTTTATGGAAATAATTTCATGGGTAATTCGTAAGACTTATTTTTTAGAAGGGGAGGAAGTGTATTTTGAAACTTACACATAAGGGTGTTTGATAAAATTTTGATTACTTACTGAAGAAACTTATTGACACCATCTGACATACATTGAGGTATCCTAAATTTGTAAAGTATTTATATAGAAATCTACAATTAATTATAGAAATTAATCGCTAAAATGTGTTAATTTTGTATTTTTATTAAATACTTGTTGAAATTCTGAAATTAAGGCCTTCCTTGAAACTTACAAAATAACCGAAGTAGGTCAAAATTTCAAAATGTTAGACGGAAATCGATGTAGAAACCTATGTCTCAAACCATCATTTAAATCAATTTCATGAGTCTCTATAATGAATCATCAATTGAGCTTGGCTCCCATGTAATTTACTGTTCTTGTTACTTTTGGTCGTAAGCACTTATCTGATTCTACTTTATTTTGTAGCATTCTTTTGACAAACATTCAACAACTTCATATAATTTAATCATCTTCGTAATTAACTTAACCAATCATTCATCATCATATATATATATATCATTGAATTAACTTAACACAGTTTTTCTTATTTAAAAGTCTAATGCGCTTTTTTTGCCAATTTATATTAAGTGTATCTATTTGAATGCACATGAACGTGATAACAATGTCACTAATGGTCCCTAATTCAAATGTAACAAACAACGACTTGAATCTAACTTGGGGCTAAGATAGCAGCAAACTTCTTTTATTACAGTAGCTATAATGTTGAAAATGAAAGTGTTGTCTTGGTCAGTACTGGATTAAAAAATATCACTTGCCTTGAGGGAAATATTAGAATTTATCTGAAACAAGGGATGCTTAGAGTGGTCTTCCCTGTGTCGAATCTAATTATATCTCATGTGATCTGTTTTAGATCAAATCCTTCTTTTAAACAAAACATACGATGTTTTTTATTTATTTTATAAAACCAAATAGATTAAGGATACATAATTTTATTTTAGGGCTTAATTATTTTGGTTTCGTCTATGTTGTAATATTGGTCGCCAAGCACATTAGGTTATTGTTTTTTTTTTATTATAAATGCCTAGGTGATTTCTTAATAAATTTTGTGCATCATGTGTCTTTGACCTTCGCTGGTTTGACCAAAAAGAATATTACCTTATTAACAAGGGAAAGTTATGCATCTTGTGCCTTTGACCTTTGCTTGTTTTTCCAGTGCTCTTTTCATCGTACTGTGTCTAAAGTCATAGATTCTCCCTTCTAAAATTGCTTCTTTTTTGCTGTTACTAATAGTAGTAGCAGAGTCAGATTCCATATTGTTCAAGTTCGCTAACGGTGTGTCCTCGTTGATAATAATCTCGTTAGTAATGGAGATTTCTTTGGTATGTGGTCTCGTTAGGTGGTAGTTTGCACGAGCATAATTAACATCCGAAGGAGTTTTCCAGTTACTGGAAACTGGTGTCTTCTTTTGAGATACTAGTGTTGTAGCATCAGCGATGTTATTCGTATGTTGCGATGATGATGAAACCGATTGTATTTTTTGAATGTTCGAAATATTCGGAATTTGGGCTAATGATGAAAAATATTTGAAAATCTTTTGGCTGTTAAGGATGAAAAATTCAGTTTTCTCATTGGTGGAACCTGACTCCGCCATTGTTGTTATCATGTGCAGGAAGTTTGCAAATTGCAGTTTTGTAGACCCGCTGAAAAATATCCATGATAGTTCCAGGAATAAGGAATGAGAATTGGCTAATAGAGTCGTATAGAGTGTATTTCCCTGCATAAAATAAATTAAATCATGTACCTAAACCATCCATACGTCATCTCACACATGCAGATTATATGCAAGAACACTGATGTTCTGTAGTTGGAATTTGTTTTATCAAAATTGGTAAGGTTGAATTCAACTAAATAAGCAAAGAAAGAGTTCCCAACCTGAAGAAGATAGTTGCAGGCAAACTGCTTCTTAGTTGAGGTTCCTAGCCCTTTAAGAGAGTTATTAAAATATAATTCATCAACTATGGTAACTTGAAGTTGACTAAGTTTCTTAATTCCATTCTGCTTCATATTGGCATATATGACTGGGTGTAAATGAGGAATACTTATGAAAAACTTGATCACATGAGAAATACTTATTAAAACCACTGCAAATTTAAGTCATTTGTGGAAAAAGAGGAATGATAAAGTTTCTAGGACTAAGAAACTTAACTTTATGCATGAGTTTAAGTTGATTGAAGAAGGCTATATCATTTGGCATCGAAGGGATATTAAAGATAAAGGAGCCTATAACAACAGCATATTGTTAAATCCAATAGGAACCATTTAGATTAGACTCAAAAACATGAAACAAATTTGGGGGGTGTCCAAGTTGTGCACACACGAAATGTATATGATAAACTGATAGCTTTTTAGCTTATTGTAATCAGGTTAAATACAGATAAAAATTTGCTGCATATTTGGTTTGTCATTTTTTGGGTGTTTTATGTTTTGATTTTATTAAAACATTTTATCTGTATCTGGTCTGCCAACTATTGATGCATTTTTATCAAAATGGACTTAACATGTGAAACACAAAGGTTTTACCTATTTGATTTTTAATAATAAATAAATTTAAACGAGGAAAATGATCTAAAAATATGAAAAACATATTAGAAGAGGGGGGGATAGTCTAGAAAGATGAAAGTGTTGTCTTGGTCAAACTGCAGTTTTTTGTTTTGATATTGAGAGATAGGTGGTGGAGGAAGGTGTTTGGGTAGATGTTTGTAATGCAGGAGTTTTCAGTTGCAGATTTGGATGGTTTTTCCTTTGTGTATGATGCAGCAAGGTGATGCAAGTTGATTTGTTTCACAAAAGCGTCGCAGGTTTATTAAAGGGAGGAATGATGGAATTTGTGTTTTGTTGAGTATTGGGAGAAGAAAGTGATTCATAGGTGATGGTGGTTGTTCATGCTAGGGTGTAGTTATTGATTTGCTGGTGTCATTGGTAGTTGGATTGCATGGTAGAAGGATATGATGAATGCAACAGTTTGATGGTGTTACTAATTGTAGTTCGATTTAGGGGTTTGCGGCAATGTTGATGGCAAGGTAGTTGCTGTGTTGCTCAGATAGTTTGGTTGTTGATTAGATGTGAAGTTGTGTGAAGTTTAGATAGTGGTATACCGGTGAAAATGAACTTGCCGAGGATGTTGAGAGGGAGGGGATTGAGGTTGGAAGTGGATGGGCAGAAGATGTGCGTGTGAAGTTTTTTTGGCTGAGGAACAGTGATGCAAGGAAAACATAACAAAAAGAAAAGCAGTTTGTAATGGAAGGAAAACAAGATGTTGTAGCTCAAGTTTTAATGCAATTTTTTTCTTTCTTTCAAAACAGAATGTGATGTGTTTGTAAAAAAATTTAAAATATGCAATATGTAAAGTAGAAATAATGTAATGTAAAAAATAGGGAAATGAATTTGAGCAATGACAGAGCTATTGAATGATGAAGAAGAAGAATGTAAGCTGGAATGCACTATTCAATTTGGATCACAGAATGTAAAAGCTAAGAAGTAACAGTAACCAGCAAAAATGAGTAACGCTAAGAACAGAAGAAACAAAAGGAGCAAAAACAAAGCACAAATGCAATATGTTTGATTCACTGTCATTTATAAATTCAAAAGTAGTTACCAGCTATTCACAAGGGAGAACATGTTCTTTATTTTCAAATGTGAAAATGCAGATGATTGTGAAAGAATATTAGCATCTAGTCTTTATTTTTATAACAAAAAAACTAATCTTCATGAAGAAGTGATAACCGGGTATGTGATTATCTCGAGAATTTCTTCATTCCATACCAATATGGATTCGTCTCCTCAATTTGAATTTAGATTTCTAGTCAACGGTGACAATCAGCAGAATAGCTTCAATTCTTGGTCACCCTGTGAAATTATAGAATATTACTAAGGATCTAGTTCGTGTTTCTTGTGTTAGGATATTGGTGGAAGCGGACATTAATTTTAATTTTCCTAAGGAGGTTCCGATTCAATGTTACAATGGCAATATTATATGGAAAAAAGTATCTTATGAATGAATTCCACCAGCACGCTATAATTGTAAAAAAAATTGGTCATTTTAATGTCTTCTGGAAGTCTACTAAGGTATGGGTTCCAAAAGAAAATTCAAATATGGAAATGGGATGGACATTGAAGAAACACTGAAAATCCTGTCTTGGTCAAACTGTTTTATTACAGTAAATGAAAGTGTTGTCTTGGTCAGTGAATGAAAGCGTTGTCTTGGTTTCGTTTGTAATGTAATATTGGTCGCCAAAGCACATTAGGTGATTATTTTTTATTTTATCATAAATGCCTAGGTGATTTGTTAATAAATTTGTTATAGAAAGTTGTCACCCTACTGTCAGAAAATATTTATCTGTTTTAGTGGAAATAAAGCTAACCAAAAAGAATATTATTACCTTATTAACAAGGGAAAGTTATGCATCATTGCCTTTGGCCTTTGCTAGTTTACCCAAAGATAAGCAGTTTACACGTTATTAACGATTTCCACTGGTTGTTTGATGTGTGCTTAATTGTAATCACCATTTTTATAGTAATTTTTGTATGACTATATTTCTTATTGATTCAAAATGGACTACTAGAAACATATGAACCTATGCAAATGAAAAAAGTATTATACAAAAGATTATCATTTGCATGCATAGTCAGGTTTCCTATCATTTAGAAATGAAAGACTTGCTAATAGTCCAAGTTGTTTATACCGTGTTTTCAATTGCAGGCATAGTCCAATTAGAAAAAAAAACTACACAACAGCTTAATACTTAATAGTATTATTACTCTTATAAGACAATATACTGTCTACTATACTTGTTAATATAAGGTGATCTTAAAAGTATAATATACATACAAGGAAAGAAGTAGAAAAGAACATATATTTTACACGAATGAGCAAGCACGTACCGCTGATAGACTGGATTTTAACGATTTCCACCAATTGTTTGATGTGTGCTTAATTGTCAACGGTGGGCATTCTAATATCAATAAAATATTTTTCACAAAGCCTTTACTAACGAGAGGATTTGAAATGATATTAATAAAGTGATTAGGTAAAGTATGATCACAATACAGATTAATAATTTTTTTATACTGATGTTAACTATTTGTTTGTGTTGCAACTTACAAGTACAGTATTTTTTCTCCAATACTATGACTTATTTAATCAATACTACTAGGATCATATTTAATCAAATATATAAGTAGGATCATAGGGCTTTTTTTCCCAAGAAGATGGATATGTTATTCATATGCCATTATTTGCCTAGTACAATATGTTTCTATTGACTGCATAGTTTTTGCACCAATTATTTTTTCTAGTCACTAGTGATACAGAAGTGAACTTACTTGCAAATGATATGTTATTCATATGCCATTAGCTGAAAGTTGGTCGGTGGGTACAGTCATGAGCTTACTTGCAAATGGTTTGTACGATCATTGCTCCATAGAGTATCTGTTGTGTACTTAACCTGGGCATTTGATTAATATTGTTTTGATGTGCTTTTGATTGTGGTTAGATTGCAGCTGTTCTGATGTGCTTGTGATTAATATTGTTTTGATGTGCTTTTGATTGTGGTCAGATTGCAGCTGTTCTGATGTGCTTTTGATTAATACTGTGCTTTTTTTGTTTCATTAACTCACTATTAAATTATTTTGTGATATTGCCAATGTCCGCAGCAATATGAAGCAACAGATTATGTATATTATGTGATTAGGTATATGCTTGACATAGTAAAACACCACAATCAAAGCATCGATTTACAAAAGGTATACTTTAATTTATTTCATTCGCCTATCTATTATATGTTATTTACGACGTTTAAAACAGTACTACTCTTATAAATTGCAGGATTTTGCACAACATGGTTCTTATGGTCGACAAGAGATAGACAAAGTTCGGGATTGCTTAGCGACTTATATCATGCATAATTGGATGTAGTTATGTTAGTCTTTTGTTATGCATGTTGTCTTTAGTTTTATGATTAGAGTATGTATTTTTTTTTTTGGTTGTACACATGAACTATGTTGATTGATAATACAATTATATTTTTTTTGTTTCATCAGATTGGTGGTATTAATGCATCTATAAAATTTTAAATTATATTTAATTTTGCTTTAGGTTTAAATTTTTTAAATAGTCGATCTTTTTTTTACTTCACTTAATTTGCACCAGTTGTAATGGCATAGGCAACTGATGCAATACACTAAAGGTCGTAACAAATGTCATATTTGCATCTGTTCATTAGCATCAGTTGTTTTAAAACTTCGATGCAATAGACCAAGGCTTCAAAAGCAAATGTAAACATTTGCATCTGCTTTATAGCATCAGTTGTATTAAACAACTGATGCAAGTGATCGTCATTTGCATCAGTTCTTTAACTGATGCAACAGAAATTTGTCTGTTGCATCATCTTCACTTGTATCAGTTCAACAACTGATGTAACAGGGGTTTAACAACTGATGCAAATGCCCTGTTTTGTAGTAGTGAAACTAAATAATCATTTTTAAATTAAATAATTGATTTCCTTTAATTTGAGATAAACTAAAATTAGGCAAATAATCAATGGGTTGAATTTCCGTTAGTTTTCAAATACACAGCTTCGTTCCTCATATTCGTTTCAGCACCCTTCAAGTTTCCTGAACCATGTAAAATGTTTGAAGTCCAAGATTTAATTAAACTATAAATTTTTCCTTAATACCATATTAGTTTAAACATAATTACTTTTAATTAGAATTACAGGCCGACGTTTCCCCTTTGCTTCCTTCGTTCTGGCTTTAGACCAAACAAATCCACTCTCAATCGAAAGTCCAACAACCGCACTCCCTTCTGACCTCTCGGAGCATCATCAAAGGCCACTGGTCGGTGCGCGCCACCACTCATCGATGATCAGATGTCAATCTACCCATACCAGAACACACGCCATTCTGCCACCATCCTTCGTTCTCAGTAGCTCGCGACCCCATGCCGCTGACCACCGGATATTCCCACTCGAACCCCATGGCTTCAAGCCATGATTCCGGCTTTCACGACCACCTGATTCAAATCGCCACCGTCCAGAAGTGAGATCTCGCTGAGACGAAGCCATTTGTTGTTGGATATTTTATGTATTTGTGTGAGGATTGATCGATCTTTGCGGAAGAATTCAAGATCAATTTATGCGTATGTTTTAGTTTGTGGCGGTTCCCAAATTCTTTGACCACGCAGTAGGTAATGGACCGAAAATTTAGGGCTACACACCCCTTTATATAGACCATGGACTAATATTTTATTATAAATTGAACTTCACTATGAAGTATGTTTCAAAACCAGCACGCATTATGTCCAATCGAGATGAAAACGCCTAATCCTAGCATAAAAAAATATTCTGGACCCGATGGGTCAGGTTTCGTCGAATTCCGATGCCGTTTGTGAAATGTCCTTTATAATTATCGATGAAAAATAATGCGTTTAAAATTCCTATAATTACAGAAAAAGTCCGATAAATTTGAAACCTTGACATTTTACTAGACCTCTTCCTTATGGATCCAATGAAATTTGTTTCGTTAAATTTGGAGTTCGTTAGGACAATCGTTTATTCATTAAAAGTTACCCCTGTCTAAATAACATAACCGATTAAATAAAAACAGAGACATTTTTGGCTACCAAAGTCACATACGACATCCGTTTGCCATGAAATTTTATTTTCTTACAATAATTTAATGATGCGGTTCCAATGAAACTAATTTCATCGAAAACTGAGACGGTTTGCAAAAACGGCTATTTTTAACGCTCAAATAACATCGAATAATATATTATTTAATTTCCAAATTAATTCAAATAAATCATAGTAAATTATTTTTATCATATATATCCAAACAGAATATATATACAATTCTAAATATAATTTTCACAAATCAATATCATCAATTTTGAGTCAAACGATTAAAGTTTCCTTTTAAATATATTAAATAAACGTTATATTTTAATAACTATTTCCATAGCGACTATTTTAAAATTTGATTTAGACATAACTAACAAAATATAATACTAAATCTGGATTTTTCTCTTCCATATGAAAATTATTGCCAACAAGATCCAAACGTTTCTTATTTCACAGAATTCCGACTTATATTGGATCCTATATATTCAATTAAAGTTCAAAACTCCATATTATGAGCTGCCGCACCATTTCGAGCTCGTTTTATATTATATATAAATTAACGTTCAAATTTCACTACATAAACGAATATATATATTTTATATCCATTTAAATTCCAAATAAATATTTAAAATACTAAATTAAATTAAATATTTGACTACTAAAAATACGGGACTTTACAATCATAAGGTAAAAACCGTCTGTATTTATGTGTGGATTTGGTCTTACGATTTTCCTTTTCTTTCAAAAAGATTTTTACTTTAAAATCAAGTTGGATGATACCTTTAAACTTAGTGTGTTTTTTCTCACTCTGGTTCACCAGACTGACCCGGTGTTTGTAATGCTCTGTTAGATCGTACAAGTTAGGTTATCGGATGCTATGAGGAGACAAGCTAGATAGGTTCAGACGTTTGATATGACATAATTTTTTCGATGTGTTATTGTGTATAAGTATAGGTTATATAACTATCCAGATGTGTTGATGTACTCTAATGATTGTAAGTATTTTTAAAATCTCTTAGTAAATATTTATTCTATATTATATTATGTTCTGCTGCGATGTGAGACTATGTGTTGTGTCGGTTCTTCTTCATCTTATATTCTAACATTTCTATCTTTCTCGTCTCACCCTCTAACTTCTTTCTAATAATTATCTGTGTTCAATACTTGGGTTCTAGTAGGTGATACAGGATTTGTGTATTATTGTCGGAATTCGGGAATCGAATTTTTCAGGTCGTTACAGTGGTGTCAGAGATGGTTAGGATAACGTGATAGGCGGTTCTCGCTTGGCTGTTTGGGGGTGAGCAGGAGACTCTTACCCCTACACATCCCAATAGGAAATGATGGGTTGGTTGTTGTGTGCGAAAGTTCCAAGGCTGGAAGTAAAATCAGTTCTGAGGTATCTCAGTAGTGCCACGCTGGGAGATTAACCCAATGGTCGATGGTTGCAAAGCCTAGACCCACTATAGTGGTGAGAACACTATAACGAACAAGGATTTTCGACTCAGAAAATTGACACAAAAACACCATGCCAAACATTCAAGCATTGAAAACACAAGAACGTTATTAGAAAGAAGTTAGAGGGTGAGATAAGAAAGAAAGAAATATTAGAATAGAAGAAACAAAAAAGAAGAAAACACATCAGAATCAGAATCTCACATCGCAGCAGAACAAATATAATATAGAAATAAATCTTTATTGATAGCTTTGAAAATACTTACAATCATCAGAGTACATCTACACATCTGGAAAGTTATAATAATCTGTCCTCAAATACAACACACAACAGAATAATATAATATCTGAAACACCCCACCTCCATTAAGGTCACTCACAAAGGGAATGCATTAACTTTGGTGAAGCATTTTAGGCAAAAGACACAGATAATTTACAAGACAAACATATAAGCAGCGGAAAACTGAAATTATTTATTAAATGGTGTGGTTCAGTTAAAACATTACAAGCATTGTCTCAAAATCCAACTTCTAAATTATTACAACAAAACATCTGTCTTGATTTAAATATCCAAGTACATAAAGAAACATAAAACAGAAGTAAACAACATAAATCCCCAATAAAAGTGTAACCACAGCCATAGCCCAAGAAAAGAGAATCCAAGCAATGCATCTACTCTCTTCAAGCTTGAAAAGGTCTGCACTAAGCAGAAGTATTCCCTCCCTGCGGACCTGGGGGAGGGGGGGGACGGAAGAAAAAGGCGAAAGAAAACGGGTCAGACATAAGTCTGGTAAGTCCAGTGATTATTCAGCATGTAAACAGGTAAAAGGATCATGACATGAATAAACTGAACATAGGACAATACCATAGAAATAAGATAACATAAGATAAGATAAACTGAATGTACTATCACACTCATTTCTATTTCTCTGCACCTACTACAAATGTTACAACTACCATCATGTGTTCATAACAAAGTGATCCCTTTCCCAACCGGCTTCTACTCGCATGCATTTGCTACTTGTGTCATTTGGCCCCGCTGGATTGTAGATACCTGTGCTGGTCCCACCATGGGGTGTATCAATTCCTATGGTAGCAACCCGACACAAATTCAAGATGCACAGTGTATACTACTGATGCCCAGTGCCTGCTTTTCCACTCCGGAGTACGTGCGCGCCCATACTCCATCGGAACTACACTGCTGCACCGCCTGCCGCTATTTTGACCGCTTATAATCAGCCCAGTAATCGTGCCCCACCCTACCTAGTTCAGGGTACCATGATACATCTATGTGGGTTACTGCTGAAATGGGTCCCCGTTACTAAGGTTTCCTTATCAACATGTTATAATGGTTAAGTGTTCTCCATTTTACCTGACCCCACCCATCTATTTGATTAACATGGTTAAGTGTTGCCTTAATTAACTTAACCCTACCATTCTTAGCCTGTCTATTCCTTAGCTTTAATTCATTCATTAAAGCACCAACCTCTCACATTAGATATGTATTGTTGCGGTCGCTGGATGTGCCGGGCGGTTCCGGGCAGTCTTACAACGCAACTCAATCTAACCTCGGGTTTTTCAGGCTTAATACGCTGACCTCTCACATTAGATCTATATTGTTGCGGTCGCTGAATGTGCTAGCGGTTCCGGGCAGTCTGACACCGCAACTCAATCTAACCTCGGGTTAGGCATATTCATCTTTTAATTAATTTACATATTTACCATTCATGTTTATATGTAAATTATCCACAAGTGTTGTCAAATCAAGTCATGTCCCATTTACCCTCTAAGTTATGTCCAAATAATGCCATTTCATGCTACTAATCATTTACATGATTATGAGCCAATCTAGGCCAATAGCATGTAATTTAATATTTTTCCCCCAACGTCTCCCCCGTTATTCGTTCGCACAATTCATATAGAACGTTAGGCTCGCAAATTAGCCTAATTCATAAACAAAAAGGAAAAAAGAAAAGGGACATGTAACATTCCAATAAGCATAAAACAATACAGACCAATATGTGTAATAAAAATTCGGCATAGAACGACATAAACTTAATTAAGCATATAAACGTGATCTTGCATTTAAATTAGCTCCAATTGACATGCAAACTAGCATAAGCCTAATTGTATAAACATGAACTTATATAGATCTTAAACATAGGTACTATCTTGGATCTAAACATATAACATGTATGAACATAACTTAGCATGTAACTTACATACATAAAAGAACCACAAATTTAATACAATATGATAGGTTCAATGGTATCAGTACCAATAGTCTCACAGGCATGATTGGTTTTACTATGTCAGTCACAACAGTCCAATAGCATGATAGGTTTTACTATGTCAGTCACAACAGTCCAATAGGCATGATAGGTTTTACTATGTCAGTCACAACAGTCCAATAGGCATAAGCAATTCAGAATTGACAAAAGGATAGGCATGAATAGAGTTAGGCATAGTTCTAGATCCAGTTATTACAGTCATGTTTTCTTATTAGGTGTACACATATAAACAGTAACTGTACTTACAGAAAAAGGACGGATCTTGATTTTTGGGATCTGATTTTTGAATTTGAAAAGCTATCCTTTGATGTAGACGTTTGATTCTCTAGTTCTTCTAATTGATTCCTAGTTTGAATTTGATTCTCTAGTTTGGGGTAGATGGATGAAGGCTAGGCCAGTTTATAGACGAACAGCATGACAGCTTCATAGAATGAGTTCTAGGGTTGAGGTTTGGAGTGATTATATAGAAGTCTAGGTTCAATTCTAGCCTTTAGATTAGTCTAGGAGAAATCAGAGCCATCAAACCAAAGAGACGTGTCATCCAGCCAACCGTAGCATGACACATACGCCCTAATACCTCAGAAATCAGTCATTGGCCAATCAGAGAAGGCCACATCAGCACAGAGCTGTAAAAATTCGTCACAGGAGTTGGATCAGGGAGGGGTCGACTCCCTATAGGGGAGAGTCGACACCTATGTCGACTCCCCTATAGGGGGGTCGACACCTATGTCGACCCCCCTAGGGGGGTCGGCACACTGAGCGGGAAATTTCCCGCTCAGCCGATTTTGAATTTTGAACTGTTTTTATTATATATATTTATTTATATTTATTTTCTACTTGAACTTGAAATCTTCTGAACTCCATAACGTCTTCATACAGAGTCTGATTCACGCAAACTCGAACTCTATCTCAAGCAGAATTCTGAGATGAACACAATGGCGTAACCCGTTTCCCTTAATTCCCACTTTTAAAATTAAGTATTCTTTAATTCGTTACTTTAATGTTCATAGAAAATTCGTGGGTGTTACATTCTCCCCTCCTTAAAGGATTTCGTCCCCGAAATATCTAAGTTAAGAAGAATGTATCCTAACATCCAACATCCATCTACTCAACCATCAATCACAGGCATCCATTGTCCTTAAAAAGATTTCTAATGCTTTCATGATCATATGCATAGTGTGTGTATATGTCCTTATGTAATGCAAAATCAGGCGGTCCACTGATTCAGTTGACCTCCTTGATGCGAATCATGTCTGTGCCATGAGTCCATTATGTATGCAATTATTCCTAATTATACTTTCTACATGAGTGCACAATTGTTCATACAAATGCAACGTCCACATGATAACACATCAAGTTCCAATCCACACATAAATACATATATGCATATGTAATATGAAAGTGACTGAGTCGATCTAGTACCTAGTGTATGTGTATATGCATCCACGAGCAACCACTAGCAACCAATTGCAACCATCAATCATAACATGTTTCAAATACATGTTTATATCCATTGGTTTCTACCTAGGGATCAAGACTAGGACCGAGGAGATATACTTAAAAGGATAGATATAAGCATGCATAAACTTTATGGAAAACAAGAGATCAAAGATGTACCCTCAAAAAGATAAGGGTAGGATGCGCGTATCTTGTCCTCAGTCTCCCAAGTCGCGTCTTCCTCTGCATCGCTCCATTGTACTTTAACTAGCTTGACTTCACGATTGCGTAGCCTTTTAACTTCTGTACCCAAGATACGAGTTGGAACTCTTCTCACCGTCGCTTCTCGCTCCACTTCTATTTCCTCTAGTATGCTTGGCTCCACAACTTCTGTCGACTCATGTAAGCACTTTCGTAGATGAGAGAGATGAAAAACATTATGAACTCCAGCCAATCTTTCGGGAAACTCTACTTTATAAGCCATCTTCCCAATCCTTTCAACGATAGGAAATGGACCTACAAATCTTGGTGCAAATTTTCCTCCAGACCCAAAGCGAACGACATTCCTCAAAGGAGATACTTTAAGGAAAACCCTGTCTCCAACCTCAAACTCAAGGTCGGTCCTTCTTTTATCAACGTAGGACTTCTGTCTAACTTGTGCAGTCGTCATTCGTCTTCATATCAAGTCCACCTTCTCTGAAGTTTCTCTGATCATGTCAGGCCCAAGTACGAGCTTGTCTGTAGACTCCCACCAACAAGTTGGTGATCGGCATGGTCTTCCATATAAAGCCTCGAAAGGTGCCATGCCTATGGTGGCTTGGTAGCTATTGTTGTAGGCGAACTCCAACAAAGGAAGATGATCCTCCCATGTTCCCCCAAAATCAAGAATGCACAATCTCAAGAGATCATCTAATACTCTGTTCACCCTTTCCGTCTGACTATCGGTTTGAGGGTGATAGGCAGTGCTTAAGCATAGTTGTGTGCCTACAGCCTCTTGCAAACTCTTCCAAAACTCGCTTGTCAAGATAGGATCTCGATCACTTACTATGCTAGAGGGTATTCCATGCAGTCGAACCACCTCTTTAAGATAAATGGATGCTAACGATGAGGCAGACCTCCTACTTTTAACATGTATAAAGTGAGTGCTTTTAGTGAGCCTGTCCATTATTACCCAAATACTGGTATTGCCCCTTCTTGACCTAGGCAACCCATCAAAAATGTCCATCGAAATACTATCCCATTTCCACTGTGGGACCTCCAGAGGATGAAGCAGGCCACTAGGCTTCTTCTGTTCTGCCTTGACTTGCTGGCATATCAAGCATTTAGAGACAAACTCAGCTACATCCTTCTTCATGCCATTCTAGAAGAAAACCCTTTTTATGTCTTTATACATCTTGTCCCCACCTGGATGTATGGTCAACTTAGAATGGTGTGGGACGCATAGTCTTCCATCGCGTCTCAACCAACCCTTGTCATTGATAGATTATCTATTGAGGTGACTAGAAGTCCCACCTCTAATTAGCTTATCTATCACATCAACTGGCTGAGGGTCTTTACGTTGCACGCTTCCTATTGAGTCCAAAAGAGTAGGTCGCACCTCTAGTGATGCTAACAAACCAGGTACAAATTCAGAGGAAGGTCTAAAGTTAAAGTTTGCTATGTACTCCAAGCTTTTCCTTTCTACAAAGAGGGGACTCAAGGTCATCTTTTTCCTACTCAAGGCATCTGCTACAACATTGCCCTTGCCAGGGGTATAAACAATCTCAAAATCGTATGAGGCAAGAAATTCCATCCACCTTTGTTGCCTTAAGTTAAGATCTTTCTGTGAGAAAAGGTACTTTAACGATTTATGGTCAGTAAACAATTCAAACCTTTCTCCTAGTAGGTAATGACGCCATGACTTAAGAGCGAAAACAATGGCAGCTAGTTCTAAATCATGAGTTGGGTAGTTCTTCTCATGTACCTTCAACTGCCTTCCTCCATAACAAACTACTTTGCCCTTTTGCATCAAGACAGCGCCCAATCCTGTTCTGCGTGCGTCTGTATATATACAGTAAACATCTTACTCCCATCAGGCAATGTCAGAACTGGGGCTGTTGTTAGAGCTCTTTCAATCGTTGGAAAGCAATATTGCAATCCAAATCCCAAGCAAAAGTTAGGTTCTTCTTCGTCAACCTAGTAAATGAGGCTGAGATCTTCGTGAAGTCCTTAATGAACTTTCTGTAAAAGCCCGCTAGCCCGAGAAAACTTCGTACTTCGGTTGCATTCTCGGGGATCATCCAATCTTGCAACACAACTACTTTTGCGGGATCCACAGCTATCCCCTCTTTGGACACCACATGTCCAAGAAACTTTAATTCTTCTCTCCAAAAATGGCATTTGGAGAATTTTGCTTTCAGCTGGTGTGCACGAAGAGTATCCATAACTTCCCTTAAATGCAGAGCATGTTCTTCCTCACTTTTTGAGAAAATCAAAATGTCGTCCGCGAAGACCACTACAAATTTATTAAGGAACACTCTGAATACCCTACTCATCAAGTCTACGAAGTAGGCAGGTGCGTTTGTCAAGCCAAAAGGCATGACAAGCCATTCGAAGAAACCATCCGGAGTCCTGAACGCAGCCTTATCTATGCTGTCCTTAGCCACTCTTAGCTGATGAAATCCGGTGGCCAGATCCAGTTGGGAGAAAACTGAGGCACCTACGAGTTGGTCAAACAAGTCATCTATTCTAGGAAGTGGATGCCTATTCTTCTTGGTCAGCTTGTTTAGCTCCCTATAGTCCATGCATAGGCGAAGTGAACCATCTGCTTTGGTTTCAAACACCATTGGAGCACCCCATTCAGAAATACTCCGCCTTATGAACCCCTTTTCAAGCAACTCTTTAACTTGCTTGCTGAGCTCTTTCCTTTCCCTTGGAGCGAAGTGTCTAATGGGTAAAGCAACAGGTTTTGCATTATCAACAAGGTATATGCGGAAGTCTATCTCTCACTTTGGAGGTAAACATTTCACCTCTTCAAAGACATTCGAGTATTCACGGACTATTCTAACAGATTGCAAGTTTTCAACAGACGCATCAAGAGATTCTAGATAGCTAAGCATGACAGAATTCATGGGATTACAAGAGATTTCGAGAGTGTTACCGAGGCGAGTCATAAGTCTAACCACTCTATTTTCACAATCGAGGATGGCACCATTACTGGATAACCAATCCATGCCTAAAATCAACCGATAGCCCGTAAAGCCCAAAACATAAGCATTACATCTAAACCCAACGCTTAGTATAGAAATTTCCAAATCCAAACAAATCATTGACAAGTAAGCCGAACCCCTTATTGGATTTGAAACAACCATGGGATCCTCTACTATACTAGTATCTAGGTGCAGAGATTCAACTAAAGCAGTAGATATAAAAGAGTGCGATGTGATAGAATCAAAAAGAGTACGAACTGGATGATCAGAAAGATAAACTAAACTCTCAACAGAAATATTTCTACCTCTTTCTTGCGGAGGTGCAATGAGAGCGTTAACCTGCGCTCCAGAAGTGGATCCAGTCCTCTACCCTTGCCCTTGACTTTTTGGGAAATCCTTAGCCATATGTCCTGTCTCGCCGCATTGAAAGCAGCCACCCATCTTCTTCTTCTTCCTACAGTCTTTAATTAAATGTCCAGGTTTGCCACAAAATTTGCACTTCCTCTTTTCATGGGGTTTGTTATTCTTCCCGCCTTTCTTGGGATCCGTCTTCTTATTCTGCGATCCCTCCACTTTCTTGTCCAGAGGTTCTTCCACCTTTGCCTCTTTCTTGTCATTCTTGTCTTCCTCCTGTAACAGTTCCGTGTCCACCAGTCTCTCAAAAGTCGCACCCACATGTATATGGGACATAGCTAGGCTGTGTAGTGGCTCATTCAACCCTTTAACGAATCGGAGAGCCTTTTTATATGGAGTGTTTACTAACTTCAGTCCGAACCTAGCTAACTGGTTGAATTGGTTGACTTATTCCCTAACCGATAGGCTTCCCTTTTGAGTGCTAAGAAATTCTAAATCTGCAGGCTTCGTTAAACTTGCGAGAGGAACTTCATTTCAAATCTCATTCTGAAATCCTCCCAAGTTTCAACTGGTCTCTCAGCATTAGTAACTTCCCACCAGTAAGAGACCTCGTCCTTAAATAACCATACAGCCAATTGTATCTTCTGCCTATCGTCGATTTCGAAGATAACAAACAAATCATCCATTTCCTTGAGCCAGTTTCTTGCTTCCACAAATGACTCAGTCCCATTAAAGTTCTTTCCACCCATGGCTCGAAAGTCTCTACATATCTTCGAGAAAGCATTCACACGAGGAGGAGGAGTAGGAACAGCTGCAACTGGGGGAGGAGGAACGTCTGCTGGGCCTGCGTCATTAGCCCTAGCCTCCAAGTACCTTCTGAACCAACCAGGTACCGGTATGCCCTCAGGAATATTAAGATCCCCAGACATGCTGAAACGAAAAGAAAAGGTTCAAAACAAAGGATAGAAAGATAGTGCAGATCGCTTTTGGGGATTATGCCTTTATAATAAAACAACACTTTTCTTGAAAATGCTTCTTTAAACTTTTTTTTGAAAAATAGTTTTCAAAACTTTTATCTGATCTGGTAAACCTTTGCTCTAATACCAAGTGAAACACCCCACCTCCGTTAAGGTCACTCACAAAGGGAATGCATTAACTTTGGTGAAGCATTTTAGGTAAAAGACACAGATAATTTACAAGACAGACATATAACCAGCGGAAAACTGAAATTATTTATTAAATGGCGTGGTTCAGTTAAAACATCACAAGCTCTCAAAACCCAACTTCTAAATTATTACAAAAAAACATCTATCTTGATTTAAATCTCCAAGTACATAAAGAAACATAAAACAAAAGTAAAGCAGCATAAATCCCCAATAAAAGTGTAACCACAGCCATAACCAAAGAAAAGAGAATCCAAGCAATACATCTACTCTCTTTAAGCTTGAAAAGGTTTGCACTAAGCTGAAGTATTCCCTCCCTGCGGACCGAGGGGGGAACGAAAGAAAAGAAGGCGGAAGAAAACGGGTCAGACATAAGTCTGGTAAGTCCAGTGATTATTCAGCATGTAAATAGGTAAAACGATCATGACATGAATAAACTGAACATAGGACAATACCACAGAAATAGGATAACATAAGATAAGATAAACTGAATGTACTATCGCACTCATTTCTATTTCTCTGCACCTACTATGAATGTTTCAACTACCATCGTGTGTTCATAACAAAGTAATCCCTTTCCCGATCGACTTCTACTCGCATGCATTTGCTACTTGTGTCATTCGGCCCCGCTCAATTGTAGATACCTGTGCTGGTCCCACCATGGGGTGTATCAATTCCTATGGTGGCAACCCGACACAAATTCAAGATGCACAGTGTATACTACTGATGCCCAGTGCCTGCTTTTCCACTCCGGAGTACGTGCATGCCCATACTCCATCAGAACTACAATGCTGCACCCCCTGCCGCTATTTTGACTGCTTATAATCAGCCCAATAATCATGCCCCACCCTGCCTAGTTCAGGGTACCATGATACATCTATGTGAGTTAATGCTGAAATGGGTCCCCGTTACTAGGGTTTCCTAATCAAAATGTTATAACTCTTAAGTGTTCTCCATTTTACCTAACCCCACCCATCTGTTTGATTAACATGTTCTGTTGGTTAAGTGTTGCCTTAATTAACTTAACCCTACCATTCTTAGCATGTTTGTTCCTTAGCTTTAATTCATTCATTAAAGCACCAACCTCTCACATTAGATATGTATTGTTGCAGTCGTTGGATGTGTCGGACGGTTCCAGACAGTCTTACACCGCAACTCAATATAACCTCGGGTTTTTCGGGCTTAATGCGCTAACCTCTCACATTAGATCTATATTGTTGCAGTCGCTGGATGTTCCGGGCGGTTCCGGACAGTATTACCCCGCAACTCAATCTAACCTCGGGTTAATCATATTCATCTTTTAATTAATTTACATATTTACCATTCATGTTTATATGTAAATTATCCACAAGTGTCGTCAAATCAAGTCATGTCCCATTTACCCTCTAAATTATGTCTAAATTATGCCATTTCATGCTACTAATCATTTACATGATTATGAACCAATCTATGCCAATAGCATGTAATTTAATATTTTTCCCCCAATGCCTCCCCCGTTATTCGTTCGCACAATTCACATAGAACGTTAGGCTCGCAAATTAGCCTAACTCATAAACAAAAAGTGAAAAAGAAAAGGGACATGTAACATTCCAACAGGCATAAAACAATGTAGATCAATATGTGTAATATAAATTCGACATAGAACGACATAAACTTTACTAAGCATATAAACGTGATCTTGCATTTAAATTAGATCCAATTGACATGCGAACTAGCATAAGTCTAATTGTATAAACATGAAATTATATTGATCTTAAACATGGGTACTAGCTTGGATCTAAACATATAACATGTATGAACATAACTTAGCATGTAACTTACATACATAAAAGAACCTCAAATTTAATACAACATGATAGGTTCAATGGTATCAGTCCCAATAGCCTTATAGGCATGATAGGTTTTACTATGTCAGTCACAACAGTCCAATAGGCATGATAGGTTTTACTATGTCAGTTACAATAGTCCAATAGGCATGATAGGTTTTACTATGTCAGTCACAACAGTCCAATAAGCATAAGCAATTCAGAATTGACAAAAGGATAGACACGAATAGAGTTAGGTATAGTTCTAGATCCAGTTATTACAGTCATGTTTTCTTATTAGATGCTCACATCTAAACAATAACTGTACTTATAGAAAAAGGAAGGATCTTGATTTCTGGGATCTGATTTCTGAATTTGAAAAACTATCCTTTGATGTAAACATTTGATTCTCTAGTTCTTCTAATTGATTCCTAGTTTGAATTTGATTCTCTAGTTTGGGGTAGATGGATGGAGGCTAGGCCAGTTTGTAGACGAACAGCATGACGACTTCATAGAATGAGTTCTAGGGTTGAGGTTTGGGGTGATTATATAGAAGTTTAGATTCGATTCTAGCCTTTAGATTAGTCTAGGAGAAATCAGAGCCATCAAACCAAAGAGATGTGTCATCCAGCCAACCGTAGCATGACACATATTCCCCAATACCTCTGAAATCAGTCATTGGCCAATCAGGTAAGGCCACATCAGCACAGGGCTGTAAAAATTCGTCAAAGGAGCTGGATCTAGGAGGGGTCGACACCTATGTCGACTCCCCCTGGGGGGGTCGACACCCTAAGTGGGAAGTTTCCCGCTCAGCCGATTTTGAATTTTTAACTATTTTTATTATATATATTTATTTATATTTATTTTCTGCTTAAACTTGAAATCTTCTGAACTCCATAACTTCTTCGTACGGAGTCCGATTCACGCAAACTCGGACTCTATCTCAAGCAGAATTCCGAGACGGACACAATGGCGTTACACGTTTCCCTTAATTTCCACTTTTAAAATCAAGTATTCTTTAATTCGTTACTTTAATATTCACAGAAAATACGGGGTGTTACAATATCATACATCTGAACTCCTCCGGCTCGTTTCTTCATAGTATCCTAACCTAAACCTATAAAACCCGGTCTAACCCGAGCATTACAAATGCCAGATTAGTCTGGTAAACCAGAGTGAGAAAAACACACTAAGTTTAAAGGTATCACACAACTTGATTTTTAAAGTCAAAATCTTTTCGAAAGAAAAAGATAATCGTAAGACCAAATTCACACATAAATACGGACAGTTTTTACCTTACGATAACCCAAATCGTTTTTGAAATCAATATCTTTTCTAATATTATAATATATCTAAATACAAATAAATATCGATCTAGCAAAATGCTTGCATCTCACGCTCTGTATACATAGTATACAATCAAAACTGCGGGCACTTATTGGAGAATGGATTTCCTGGCAAGGTATGGGACCACCTTCCTGACAATGTACCTCTGGAGATGAACACATTGGGATTCAACAAGAACATCTTGCAACCCAGGCTAAACATAACCGGCCCCTCACTTCGTTTAAGAGTACCGAATATATCATCACCACGGTTAGGGGCCATCCAATCGAACCTATAGCATACATACATAAATAAAAGGGACAATCGGAGGCATTTGATTTCTCCAAACCAGGTAATGATATACAATTTTGATGGATGCGACCCACATAGCCACGCGACCTACCTAATTTTGTGCCATATCCCGGTTGAAGAGGATAGAGTTTAAGCTTATCCATCAGAACAACACATCTCCATCCACTTTGAATGCAACATTGACAGATCCGCTGGATACCACTAATTGACGTCCACCGAAATATTCTGCGTATCTAACTAAGAGAAGGTATACAGCCTTCCCCACCATCAACAAAAATATGTATGAAGAAACCAACGTACGTGATCCCTTTGGCGATAATTTGTCAGACACTCGTCCATACGAGTCATCTAGGAACAGGATGAACTTAAGCACCCTCCTACCACATCCTATGTAGGTATTACCCAAGGATCAGTAGCGAGTAGTCCTTGCAATCCGAAGATTTCACTCACGACGGTCACTGCCGAAATATCTCTGTCCGCTAAACCAGAGAAATTCAACAAGTAATTCTTCCGTTTATGAAGATCAACGGTCCTCAATGTTGCATCTTTAATCAACATCTTCCACGTATTTGCTGGTCGGAATGGTTTGCGAATATAATTCCGATCCCAGTCTTTCCGTACCAATAATCGTATTGGCCATAATTGATAGTCAGTTATTTAACTATCAAATGAACAATTATGAAAATAAAATGATTTCACTGATTCAGTATCGGCATTACATGGCTTTTTAATTAAAAATCTGTTAATTATATTCTTTAAATCTTCGAGTTTATCTTTTACTTCTTATTATAAATAAGAATATTCTTCAAAATCATTGCATTCACTCATAAACATTTTCGAATACAACTTTTAATATCATTTACGGAAATCATATCTTATGTTTCCCTCAATTTCTCTCATTTATAAACTAATATCATTCCTAGATATTTGTGAAGTCGTTCAAGTTAGGGTATTTTATTTACCTCTCAGACCATAACCAACAACATTCATATATTTAGAATAGAAAGAAGTTTATTAACCACACGTTTTCCTTTGAAAACCTTATTTAAATCTCAACAATGTTTACTTAATTAATTATTAAGTAAACTATTATTATACTTCTCTATTAATCTTTGATAATCCTTTATAATGTTATACTCGAGCTTCGATTCCATTATAAATAGAATATTTTATAAAATTTCTCCAACATCTTTTTTATAACAACTCTTCAACTTGTTTGCAACAACAATACTATATTTGTTTTTTACATCATGTATAACTATCTTTAAAAAAATCTAATATAAATATCTTTACAAATCTTATATATCTTTGTAAATCTTACATTAATATCTTTTACAATTCTGATAATTGTCATCTCGTACGAATCCTTATATCTATTTTTATCAAAACAATTCAACTTATCATCTGTAACAAACATTACAGATTGCATTTAAAAACTTTTTCGTTTCTTTATTTATACCCTTTTTCAAATCATTCCGACAACTTATGCATTGTCTAAAATCACATAGAGATTTTTTTAACGATCTTCAGTTTATAAATCAAATAGTTCAATTTATTATTTGTAACAATTGTTACAAAATTCATTTTTCTAAACTCTTACTTCATTAACAAATTCCATTTGTAAATTATTATTGACAACTAATATGTCGATTTCATTTCTAAACTCTTAACTTCCATTTCCAAAATCATTTGTAAATCGTTTACGATAATTTATATTCGTTGCCATTTACAAAACCTTTCACTTAGCTTATACTCCCGCCTTTGATTAACATTCCAAACTTCAGAACATAACATTCTGAACTTCAGAACATAACATTCCGAACTTTGGAATAATTTCAACTCCGCTTAACATTCCGAACTTCGGAATATCACATTCCGAACGTTGGAATAAATCTCACTAAGCCATTTCATACCATTTTCCATTTTCTAAAATTCTTTTTTCCAACTTTAAATATTTGATTTAAGCTATCAGATTCGCTAAAATTTCCTTTTATAACTTCGTTATAAAAACTCAGGTTTAATATAAAACCCGTTCATAAACACCTTTAACATTTCGATTAGATTCAAGTCAACTTCGATCACTTTTAAATGAATTTCAGTTAAAAAGTAATCTCCTAAATTGTAACACCTAGTAATTCTATTAATATTAATATTCACAAATCAAAGAATAACTAATCTCATACGTGAGATTTGTGGGAAACGGGTTGCGCCATTGTGTTCGTCTCGGAATTCTGGTCGAAATAGAGTCCGAGTTTGCGTGAATTGGACTTTGTATGAAGAAGTTATGGCCATAGGAAGTTTCTGAAAATTCAAAACAGCTCGCAGAAAATTTAAAATTCAAACTGAAAGTGCAGAAGCGGGCTGGGCGGGAAAATTCCCGCCCAGGCAGGTCGACTGGGGAGTCGACACTAGTGTCGACCTCCCCCCTCCCCCCAGGTCGACTATAGTGTCGACCTGGGTGTCGACTTGGTCAGTCAGCTAGGGTTTTGACTGAGCCCAATTCTGAGCTGCTGATGTGTCTTTAGGGCTGAGTTGGCAAATTAAACGGTTCAGGTTAGTTCTGAGTTGATCCGACGGTCTAAATAAACCCTAAACTCTATAAATACCTAGGTAGTCTCTCACCCTAATCCATATGAAAAATAGAATAGCTACCTTCATACCGCCGCCATGGAACTCAGTCTAGCCGCCAACTAAGAAGGAAGAAAAGCTAATCAAAACCTAATTCTACTCAACTCTAAAGCAAATCAAGACTCTCTTTTCTCGAGTATGATGATCTTAACAAGATTATTATTATTTTAATTAGGTTAAGTCATGAATGGATTATATGAGTAGATGATGTGAATTGTCACATATGTTGTTGTAAATCTTATGCTATCATGTATGTTATAAATCCTATGCTATGTGGTGATGATATCCTATATGTTGTAAATCATGCTATGATGATGTTATGTATGTTGATTGTTTCTATGCTAAGTTGTGATGAATCATACATGTTAAAAAGCCATGATGTTACTATCTATGCTAATTAGTTCATGTTAATCAAATCATGATGTTGATATTATTTGGGCTATGTTGATCTATATGACAAGTCACATATGCAAGTTTAGGTTGATTAGCAAAAGTTATGAACATATGCCATGACACCTAGAATTATGCTATGACATATGTGAAATTCTATGCTAGTTCACACCATCATTATGTTGCCTAAAACCCCATATGCAAGTTTGTACATAAATTTGGGTTATGATCATATCATGTAAATTGTGACATTTAACAAGTTGACACCTTTAGATCCTTAACATGTGTAGTTTATGCAAGTTTCACCCCTATTATGATTGGATTATTTTATTTGGCTATATGTTGTGATAATTTATCTTTGTGCTATGAGTTAGACTATTCGAGTCTAACGTATATTCTGAGTTGAATAAGCGAACGTATAAACGTGGGGTAGGGGTAATATTAAGGATTTAATATAAAGAAGTTGGGGTGCAATTGATATGATTTTGCATGCCATGAGTGGATGACCATAATTGAGTCAATTATGGACATCAATAAAAGTGGACTTAATTAATAATTTGAATAGGGAATTATTAAAACTAGGGTAAAAGATTATAAGTGATAATCAATGCTTAGAACACGAGGTTGGACTTGTTTGTGACGTAAACCTGCCCGGACCCGCCCGGCAAATCCAATGGTCACAAATGTCATCCCAATGTGAGAGGTCCTAGGCCTAAACTAAAGCATAACAGTTGTAAAGACACGAGGTTAGACTCTTTTATGGTGTAAGACTGCCCGGACCCGCCCGGCAAATCCAGCTGCCATAAATTCCAGTCTAATGTGAGAGGTCTTTATGAGGTTATGGCCTGAAAGAATTAAGAAATACTTAACCAGATAAACATTTAAAGTGGGACATGGGGGTTAAGTAGGTGCCTTGGGTGGCATGAGGAATCTAGTGGGTGCCCTTAGTGGCATGTGAAATACCATTAGTAAGACTTAACCAAACACACATGTAAATGAACATGACTAAGAGGGTTAAGTGGGATATAATAGTGGTGACAAGCTTAGGTGGGTAGCTTGTGGGTGCCCATTTCAACCAGTATCCCAAACGTGTCTTTGTGGGCTCGACCCAAGTCGAGGACGGGACACGCATGCTGGGCTTGACTATAAGAGGCTAAAACGGGGAGCGGTGGCAACGCAAGTCCAACGGGTTTCATATGTGCGTGTGGACCCGGGCTGGTAGGTAAGACGTTGTTGCATCGTGTAGGTATAAGCCGTGCATTCTCAAGTTGTATCGGGCTGCCACTTTAGGGGAGTGATACACCCCACTGTGGGGCTAGCACGGGTATCTACGAGTAGGGAGCCGATCGAAAGTGGGTTTTGGGGTACACCTAGTGGAGATAGGGGCAGACGGCACTTATGTAGTCAGCTAAGGGTACGTAAGGCTATTTATATAGTTTCTGTGTGAAGCAAGTGGGATCAACCTTTAGGGTGACTGGTGCGGTGCAGTGTATTAATGTGCGATGCAGTGTAGAAATTATTCGTTAGTAATTAGGTGTACCTTTACCGTTATCTTCAACGTTACATTTAACGTTATCATTATCTGCTTTTCCATACCCAATAGTTCATAGACATTTACTTGTCTTCCAGCTTATGCCTTGGTCTAGTTATTTTGATAATAGTATTGTTAGAATTGTCATACTCGCCAGACTTTATGTCTGACCCCTTCCATTTCTATCCTTTTTCCCCCTCCAGGTCCTCAGGTTGGACCCAGCTCTAGTGGAGTTTGATTGGATTGCTTTATCTCTCTTGGAAAGCTTGGACCGTTGAAGTAAAGTCCAGCTTGTTATCTTCTTTAATGGCTATTTGTGTAATGGGATTATGTATTTTGTTTATCAAGATGGATATTGTACTTGACTCCGATTTATGGTTTTATGATGTAATAAACATGTTTAATTTCCGCTGCAATAAAATGAGGTTTTAGATTTCCAAGTACTACTTATTATCTATCTTGTTGTAATTTTTTCTGTTCTATATTCACTTAAAACCTCCATGGAAGTTAATGCATTCCCTTTGTGAGTGACATTAATGGACGTGGGGTGTTACACGTGGTATTAGAGCTTAAGGTTACCAGAACAGATAAAATTTTTAGAAAAACTATTTTTCTAAAGTATTTTTGGAAGAAGTGCTTTCAAAAACATGTTTTAATGAGTATTTTGAAGAGGAAAGTTTTTTTTAAGAAAAAACATAATCCCCAATAGCCATATCTTTATCTTTCGAACTCTCCATTTTGAATCTTTCCTTTTTCGTTTCAGCATGGCTGAAGATCTTAACCTTCCGGACGGTGTAACGATACCAGGATGGTATAGGAGGTTATTAGAGGCTAGGGCCACCGCAGGTTCGGCCATTGTTCCTCCACCACCAGTTGCACCCGTTCCTCCTCCTCCTCCTCGCGTAGATACTTTTGCAAAGACGTGCAAGGAATTTAAGGCTATGGGTGGAAAACCTTTTCAAGGGTCAGAAACGTTTGTGGAAGCTAGAGATTGGCTTAGGGAGGTGGAAGAATTTCTAGAAATCTTTGAAGTAGAAGAAGGGAGGAGAGTTAAATTAGCGGCTTGGTTAATGAAGGGAGAGGCCTCGTTCTGGTGGGAGGTCACTAATGGGGAGCGTCCTGTTGATTCTTGGGCAGATTTCAGACGTAGATTTGGGGCGAAGTTTCTCTCAAGGGCAGAAGAGAATCTATATATGGAAAGGTTCTTGACATTAAAGCAAGGAAGCTCATCAGTGAAAGAATATGTCAACAAATTTAATCAGTTAGCAAGGTTTGGCTTAGACTTAGTGAACACGCCGGAGAAGAAGGCACTGAGGTTCGTTAATGGATTGAATGAACCGTTGCAAGGGTTGGCTATGACCCACATCCCTATGGGGGCCACCTTTGAGAAGCTAGTAGACATGGCACTCATGCACGAGGAGAAAGGCGCTAAAGCTGATAAGGCACCCGAGAAGAAAGGGGATCAGAAGAAACCACAACAGCAAAACAAGAAGGGTGGTAAGGACAATAATGGCAAGGGAAAGAAGAAATGCTTTAACTGTGGGACACCAGGCCATCTCAGCAAGGATTGCCGAAAGAAAAAGAAGACTGGCTGTTTTCACTGTGGCGAAGCGGGACATCTAGTGAAGGACTGCCCAAAGAAGGGGCAGAGGGCAGGGACTACCTCGGGAGGACAGGTGCAGGCTCTTATGGCACCAGGGCAGGCAAGGGGACAAGTTCAGGCTCTCGCGGTCCCACCGCTGCAAGAACGATGTAGAACCATTTCTGTTGAAAGCTTAGTTTTTCTGTTTGATCATCCTGTCCGTACCTTATTCGATTCGGGCGCATCGCATTCATTTATCTCTACGTCATTAGTTGAATCACTGCACTTAAACACCAGTTTAGTAGAGGATCCCTTAGTTGTTTCGAATCCAATTGGGGGCTCAGCTTATTTGTCCATGATGTGTTTGGATTTGAAAATTTCTATTCTTAGCGTTGAGTTTAGATGTGATGCTTATGTGTTAGGCTTCACGGGCTATGGGCTAATTTTAGGAATGGATTGGTTATCCAGAAATGGGGCCGTTCTTGACTGTGAAAGGAGAGTAGTTAGGCTCGTGACTCGCCTTGGTAACGCTCTCGAAATCTTTTGTAATCCCATAAATTCCATTATGCTAAGTTATTTAGAATCGCTTGACGTGTCTGAGGAAAATCTACAATCTGTTAGAGTGGTCCGAGAATACTTGGATGTGTTTGAGGAGGTGAAGGGCTTGCCTCCGAAGCGGGAGATAGATTTTCGAATATATCTTGTGGATAATGTGAAACCAGTATCTTTGCCAGTACGCCACATGGCTCCACGTGAAAGGAGGGAACTCGATAAGCAAGTGAAGGAGTTGCTTGAGAAGGGGTTCATAAGACGAAGTATATCAGAGTGGGGTGCTCCAGTAGTATTTGCCACGAAGGCGGATGGGTCCCTTAGACTTTGTGTGGACTATAGAGAACTTAATAAGCTTACTAAGAAGAACAGACACCCACTGCCGAGGATTGACGATCTCTTCGATCAGTTAGTTGGCGCCTCAGTGTTTTCGCAGTTGGACTTAGCCACTGGTTTCCATCAGCTGAGAGTGGCTGAGGATAGCATTGACAAGACTGCCTTTAGGACTCCAGATGATTTCTATGAATGGCTAGTGATGCCCTTCGGTTTGACAAATGCCCCCGCATACTTTGTTGATTTGATGAGTAGGGTGTTTAGGGAGTACCTTAACAAATTCGTGATAGTCTTTGTAGACAACATCCTGATCTTTTCTAAGGATGAAGAAGAGTATGCCCTACATCTTAGGGAAGTGTTGGAGACCCTACAAGCGCATAACCTTAAGGCTAAATTTTCTAAGTGTCACTTCTGGAGGAAGGAAGTACGATTCCTAGGGCACGTGGTTTCCAAGGAAGGGATAGCCGTGGATCCCGCGAAGGTGGTGGCCATCCAAGATTGGAAGGTCCCTAAAAATGCTGCCGAAGTGAGAAGTTTCTTGGCGTTGGCTGGCTACTATAGGAAGTTTATCAAAGACTTCGCAAAGATATCAGCTCCATTGACACGCTTGACGAAGAAGAACCTAGTTTTCACATGGGACGTAGATTGTGATGATGCGTTCCAACGATTGAAGAGAGCTTTGACTTCAGCCCCAGTCTTAGTGCTGCCAGACGGGAGTAAGCCATTTACCGTTTATACTGACGCTTGTGGGACAGGACTAGGCGCAGTCTTAATGCAAGAGGGCTAGGTAATAGCCTATGGTGGAAGGCAGTTGAGAGCGCATGAGAAAAATTACCCTACACATGACCTAGAGTTGGCCACTATTGTTTTCGCGCTCAAGTCTTGGCGTCATTATCTTCTTGGCGAGAGATTCGAATCATTCACTGACCACAAATCGCTAAAATACTTATTCTCTTAGAAGGACTTGAACTTAAGGCAGGAAAGGTGGATGAGTTCTTAGCATCCTACGACTTCGAGATAGCATATACCCCTGGCAAGGGTAACGTGGTGGCAGATGCCTTAAGTAGAAAAAGATTATCCTTAAGTCCTTTGTTGGTTGAGCGGCGAAGCTTAGAATTCATTTCGATGTTTGACTTTAGACCTTCCATTGACTTTGTACCCGGTTTGCTAGCATCCTTGGAGGTCAGACCTACGCTTTTGGGACGGATTGGCGAGGCACAGCGAGACGACCTGCAGTTGGTTGAGTTAGTAGAAAAGCTCAAAGGAGGGGAGTCATCAAGCCATCTCCGTAGGTATACCCTAGATGATAAGGGTTGGTTACATAGGGACGGTAGACTTTGTGTACCAAAAGACGATGACCTAAGGAAGACTATTCTTGACGAAGCGCATCATTCGAAGATGACCATTCATCCCGGCGAGGACAAGATGTACAAAGATATGAAGCGAGTTTACTTTTGGGCCGGCATGAAGAAAGATGTGGCCGAGTATGTCGCTAGATGCTTGGTGTGCCAACAAGTAAAAGCGGAGCAAAAGAAACCCGGTGGGTTGCTTCACCCATTGGAGGTTCCACTATGGAAGTGGGAAAGTGTCTCGATGGACTTTGTGGATGGATTACCACGATCAAGGAAGGATTATACGGGAATTTGGGTTATAGTAGATAGACTTACTAAAAGCGCCCATTTCATTCCCGTGAAGAGTAAGAGGACTGCTCCATGGTTAGCTTCTGTATACGTCCGAGAAATAGTTCGTTTGCACGGTGTTCCTTCTAGCATAGTGAGCGACCGCGATCCTATTTTCACTACCGAATTTTGGAGAAGCTTACAAGAGGCGGTAGGGACTCGGTTATGTTTGAGCATCGCATATCATCCTCAGACGGACGGTCGTGTCGTTCACCTACATGTGGGTGGGAATCTACGGATAAGATCTTACTTGGGCCCGATATGATTAGGGAGACTTCGGAGAAGATCGACTTGATTCGAAGGAGGATGAAAGCAACGCAAGATAGGCAGAAATCTTATGCGGATAAGAGGAGGACATATCTCGAGTTTGAAGTTGGGGACATGGTCTTTATCAAAGTGTCTTCATTACGAAACGTCGTTCGATTTGGGTCCGTTGGGAAGTTAGCACCAAGGTTCGTAGGGCCGTTTCCTATTAAGGAGAAGATTGGACGGATGGCGTATAGAGTGGAGTTGCCTGAGAGACTTAGTGGTGTACACGACGTATTCCATGTGTCACATTTGAGGAAGTGCTTGCACGAGACCGCGGAAGTGGTAGAGCCGAACTTGCTTAGAGAGGTGGAGATCGAGCGTGATGCGACGAGCTCCTACGCGCATTCTTGGGTCAGAGATCAAGAAGCTGAGGAATCGAGAGGTCAGACTAGTCAAAGTACAATGGGGAGATGATGATAGCAACTCTACTAGGGAGACAGAAGAGAAGATGCGTTCACGATACCCTTTTCTTTTTGAGGGTATGTCCTTTAATTTCTCCTTTATCGCTTATCTTGTACTTATCTTACCTTTAGAGTATCCTCTCGCTAGTATTGTTGACCTTTAGTTAGGATAATCCTATGGTTGAAACATGTGTTTGAGACATGTTATGTATGATGGATGCAAAGTGGATGCAAGTGTTTGCTAGTGGTTGCTCGTGGACGCATATACACACACTATTAGGCACTAGATCGGCTCAGTCACTTCATACTGCATATTGCATATAAATGGTTGTATTTAGTAAAATGGATGCATGATGACTGTATTATCATATGGATACTGCATTCGGATGATGATTGTGCACGCATATAGAGATAATATGTAGCATTAGGGAACTTTTGCATACATAATGGACGCATGGTACTATCATGATTTGCATTAAGGAGGTCAACTGAATCAGTGGACCGCCTGATTTTGCATTAGATATGGACATATACACACACTGTGCATTTAAACATGAAAGCATTAGAAGTCTATAAGGACAATGGATGCCTGTGATTGATGGTTGAGTAGATGGACGATTGGATGTTAGGATATACATTCTTCTTAATTTGAAGATTGCGAGGTCAAAATTCTTTAAGGAGGGGAGAATGTAACACCCCGTAATTCTATTAATATTAATATTCACAAATTAAAGAATAACCAATCTCAGACATGAGAATTGTGGGAAACGAGTTGCGCCATTGTGTTCATCTCAGAATTCTGGTCGAAATAGAGTCCGAGTTTGCATGAATTGGACTTCGTATGAAGAAGTTACGGCCATCGGAAGTTTCTGAAAATTCAAAACAGCTCACAGGAAATTTAAAATTCAAACTGAAATTGCAGAAGCGGGCTGGGCGGGAAAATTCCCGCCCAGGCAGGTCGACTGGGGAGTCGACACTAGTGTCGACCTACCCCCCCCCCAGGTCGACTATAGTGTTGACCTGGGTGTCGACCTAGTCATTCGGCTAGGGTTTTGACTGAGCCCAATTCTGAGCTGCTGATGTGTCTTTAGGGGTGAGTTGGCAAATTAAACGGTTCAGGTTAGTTCTGAGTTGATCTGACGGTCTAAATAAACCCTAAACTCTATAAATACCTAGGTAGTCTCTCACCCTAATTCATATGAAAAATAGAATAGCTACCGTCATATCGCCGCCATGGAACTTAGTCTAGCCGCCACCAACTAAGAAGGAAGAAAAGCTAATCAAAACCTAATTCTACTCAACTCTAAAGCAAATCAAGACTCTCTTTTCTCGAGTATGATGATCTTAACAAGATTATTACTATTTTAATTAGGTTAAGTCATGAATGGATTATGAGTAGATGATGTGAATTGTCACATATGTTGTTCTAAATCTTATGCTATCATGTATGTTATAAATCCTATGCTATGTGGTGATGATATCCTATATGTTGTAAATCATGCTATGATGATGTTATGTATGTTGATAGTTTCTATGCTAAGTTGTGATGAATCATACATGTTAAAAATCCATGATGTTACTATCTATGCTAATTAGTTCATGTTAATCAAATCATGATGTTGATATTATTTGGGCTATGTTGATCTATATGACAAGTCACATATGCAAGTTTAGGTTGATTAGCAAAAGTTATGAACATATGCCATGACATCTATTATGACACCTAGAATTATGCTATGACATATGTGGAATTCTATGCTAGTTCACACCATCATTATGTTGCCTAAAACCCCATATGCAAGTTTGTACATAAATTT
The DNA here is from genome assembly GCA_030737875.1 of Allium sativum. Classification (NCBI taxonomy): domain Eukaryota; kingdom Viridiplantae; phylum Streptophyta; class Magnoliopsida; order Asparagales; family Amaryllidaceae; genus Allium; species Allium sativum. The sequence goes on from CM060911.1 coordinate 231,472,813, forward strand.
GGGTTATGATCATATCATGTAAATTGTGACATTTAACAAGTTGACACCCTTAGATCCTTAACATGTGTAGTTTATGCAAGTTTCACCCCTATTATGATTGGATTATTTTATTTGGCTATATGTTGTGATAATTTATCTTTGTGCTATGAGTTAGACTATTCGAGTCTAACGTATATTCTGAGTTGAATAAGCGAACGTATAAACGTGGGGTAGGGGTAATATTAAGGATTTAATATAAAGAAGTTGGGGTGCAATTGATATGATTTTGCATGCCATGAGTGGATGACCATAATTGAGTCAATTATGGACATCAATAAAAGTGGACTTAATTAATAATTTGAATAGGGAATTATTAAAACTGGGGTAAAAGATTATAAGTGATAATCAATGCTTAGGACACGAGGTTGGACTCGTTTGTGACGTAAACCTGCTCGGACCCGCCCGGCAAATCCCGTGGTCACAAATGTCAGCCCAATGTGAGATGTCCTAGGCCTAAACTAAAGCATAACAGTTGTAAAGACATGAGGTTAGACTCTTTTATGGTGTAAGACTGCCCGGACCCGCTCGGCAAATCTAGCTGCAATAAATGCCAGTCTAATGTGAGAGGTCTTTATGAGGTTATGGCCTGAATGAATTAAGAAATACTTAACCAGATAAACATGTAAAGTGGGACATGGGGGTTAAGTAGGTGCCTTGGGTGGCATGAGGAATATAGTGGGTGCCCTTAGTGGCATGTGAAATACGATTAGTAAGACTTAACCAAACACACATGTAAATGAACATGACTAAGAGGGTTAAGTGGGATATACTAGTGGTGACAAGCTTAGGTGGGTAGCTTGTGGGGACCCATTTCAACCAGTATCCCAAACGTGTCTTTGTGGGCTCGACCCAAGTCGAGGACGGGACACGCATGCTGGGCTTGACTATAAGAGGCCAAAACGGGGAGCGGTGGCAACGCAAGTCCAACGGGTTTCATATGCGTGTGTGGACCTGGGTTGGTAGGTATGACGTTGTTGCATCGTGTAGGTATAAGCCGTGCATTCTCAAGTTGTATCGGGTTGCCACTTTAGGGGAGTGATACACCCCACTGTGGGGCCAGCACGGGTATCTACGAGTAGGGAGCCGATCGAAAGTGGGTAGTGGGGTACACCTAGTGGAGATAGGGGCAGACGGCACCTATGTAGTCAGCTAGGGGTACGTAAGGCTATTTATATAGTTTCTGTGTGAAGCAAGTGGGATCAACCTTTAGGGTGACTGGTGCGGTGCAGTGTGGAAATTATTCGTTAGTAATTAGGTGTGCCTTTACCGTTATCTTCAACGTTACCTTTAACGTTATCTTTATCTGCATTTCCACACCCAATAGTTCATAGACATTTACTTGTCTTCCAGCTTATGCCTTGGTCTAGTTATTTTGATAATAGTATTGTTAGAATTGTCATACTCGCCGGACTTTATGTCTGACCCCCTCCATTTCTATCCTTTTTCCCCCTCCAGGTCCTCAGGTTGGACCCAGCTCTAGTGGAGTTTGATTGGATTGCTTTATCTCTCTTGGAAAGCTTGGACCGTTGAAGTAAAGTCCAGCTTGTTATCTTCTTTAATGGCTATTTGTGTAATGGCATTTTGTATTTTGTTTATCAAGATGGATATTGTACTTGACTCCGATTTATGGTTTTATGATGTAATAAACATGTTTAATTTCCGCTGCAATAAAATGAGGTTTTAGATTTCAAAGTACTACTTATTATCTGTCTTGTTGTAATTTTTCTGTTCTATATTCACTTAAAACCTCCATGGAAGTTAATGCATTCCCTTTGTGAGTGACATTAATGGACGTGGGGTGTTACATAAATTATTATTAATTAACATAATTTACTTTAATCATTAACTACAGTAGTAGTAGTTAACTTCTTAATTAACTAAAATAAATAGTAAATTCCCTTTTAAAATCTTATTAAAATTAAAACAAATATTTGTTAAACTATTTCATCGGATTAATTCAAAACAAATAATTTAATAATTATTCTCGGTTAAAACAGTTGACTTAGTCAACTCAAAACATGATTAATTCGTTAACCAATTTAAATTGGTCCTTCCTTTAAATTAATTAATAATATAATTAATTTAAATAATTCCATTAAATTTTTTTAAAAAACAATTATCCAATTCTTAACCGTTAGGTTAATTTTCCGCTAATTTGCTTATAAATCTTCTTAACATAAGAATTTACTTTATAAAATCAATTAATAATTAAATAAACTTATTTAATAAATAATATATATTTATTTTCTTTTAACAAACTTTTATTCAAAATAATAAATTTAAAAATCTATCTTCAGTTATAAAATAAATTTTATAACTTCACTCTATCAATTTACCTGACGGTAAATCAATATATATAAAATAATTGATTTATAGGCCATATACTGCCAATTACTAAACCAATATTACCCATTGGTTTAAACAAAACAAATGTTGAATTTCAGGTCAACGGTCAACAATCAAATCGATCATCTCATCAAAACAGTTCATACTGATAATATGAAAATAAATATCGTTAAATAAATTTGAGGAATCCCGTTGGATCCCTCCAACCTGTTCTTCTCTGCATCAAAATAGATTATCTCACATAAATTCATTCAATTCAATTTAACTGATTATTTCTATAACAGTAAATAACGACTATTTAACATCAACCAATTAACAAAACAATTCAAACAATTTAACATGATTATTTTATAAACGTGACCAACTAGGTGAGTTACCTCCATTGGTTCCAATTGTTAAAATAATGAGTTGGTTTTCCACAGAAATTAAATACCATTTAATTTCATTTGTTCAATCAATATATGAATATAAAATTAACAAACAGTCAACCATTAGCAGTCATAACACACAATTTATAAAACACGACTTATATAAAATATAAGTGGGAAGAACTGAGTGAGTTTAACTCACCTTGAGTTGATACCGTCGTTTAAATGGTTGGTTTTAATTAAATTAAATGAGTGTTTAATTTAATTAAAAACTCCTGTTGATTCCAATTGCATCCAAATTTATTCCATATTGTAGTGTTCAACAATACGGTCACAACGCTTCTTGTTTGGCACAATTCTAATAAGACAGGCACAAGATATAAATACATTAGCACTTGATTTTAAATTAACTAATTAATTTTCTAATTAATATATTTAATAACTTAAGTACTTTTTATTTAACCACATGGTTGAGGAAATTTAACACTGCCGTTGAGTTCTCTTGTAATTTCCATCCCCTTGTCCTTGCATCATTCCCAAACGAGCTGATATTAGCAATACGTTTTTAATTTTAGATAATAAAATTACTTTAATTGCTAACTAAATTAGTCAATTACTTGGTTCTAAAAAAAATCGCTGAGACAAAACCTGACTGCTGGCTTTTGGCGCCAGAACATTTAAATTTCACATTTTTCCAACTTGCATTCCTTGCTCCACGTTTCCAAGGATTTCCCCTACCTCCCCCCCACCCCCCCCCCCCGTTTCATTCTGCTTTGCCTTCGTGACTCGTGTTTTGTTCCCTCTTTCATTTCCTGTTTCAAAATGCCTATGCCTTAACACACATCATTTCCCCTCCAATATCATCAGCAGCGCCGCCACACTTCGACTTGAGCATTATCAGAGTACACCGAGATCTGCGCCTTACCCTCGCCTTTGTACGCCACAAACCCCAGCCTGCTCGGCACTACCTTCTACCCAAAAAAACCCCAAATGGTTGCGACTTCAAAACGAGATCCAGGCCACCACAAAGCTTTAGAAAGCATCACCACTGTCCACTTCGTCGACCTGGCTGACCTCCGTCTTTTTCTTGTTATAAGTTTTTGATTTTGAGTGGCGGATTGGGAGAAAGATTGGTAAGAAGTAAGGGAGTTTTCTGATTGTTGAAATTAGACGGACGGCTACAGGCGTTCACCACGGAATTTACTTTGATGCGAGAAATAGGGTTTAGGGAAATATATATGGTGAGATGAAAATATTAATATTATATTATATATGAAAATTGCAAGTGAAGTATCGGATCAAAACACTCACATACGATGTCCAGTCGAGATGAAACTCCTAATCCTGGCATAAAAAAATATTCCGGACCCAATGGGACATGTTTCGTCGAATTCCGAGATTGTTTGCGAAAAGTCCTTTATAAATTACAGGCTGAAAATCATGCGTTTAAATTACCCACGATCACTAAATAAATCAAATCAACTTGACACATTGAAATCCTACTAGACATCTTCCTTATAGATCCATCAAAATTTGTTTCGTTAAAATAGGTGATCGTTTGGCTAGTCGTTTATTCCTTTAAAGTTACCCTGTCAAATATTATAAACGATTGAATAAAAACAGAGACGTTTATCATTGCCATGATGAAACGGTAAGTCCGATTAAAATCGTAATCTTATAATAATTAATTAACATGAATCCAATGGCACAAGTTTCGTTGCATTCCGAGACTATTTCCTGCTACGCTATTTTTATACGCCAAACAATGTTATTTTAGATACCAAAATACCTGATGTCCAAAAAATAACAAAATACCTATCTATCCTGACTCTAAACGTCGATACAAACTAAACATAATTGGTTTCGTGGCTTAATTAGATCGTCTGCTCAATTTATACACAATACCCCTCTGTTAAATTAATTTAATTTAATTACGAGTTATAGAAAATGATTGGGCATTTACGGCTGCCGTTATCACATACGACATCGGTTTGCCACAAAATTTAATACTATACAATAATTTAACGTTACAATTCCAATGAAACTAATTTCGTTGAAAACAGACTCTGTTTGCAAAATGGTCACTTTTAAGGCTTATAATAATATCGATTAAAATATTATAAAAATCCAAAATAATCAAATAAGATAATAATAAATTATTATTATCATATATACCCAACTGGAAGTATCATATTGCTTCAAATATAAATTATACAACTTAATATTATCATTTTCGAGCTAAATGGTATCTAACTATATATTAAAACCCTTATAAATTAATTAATAAACATTATATTTTAATAATGATTTCCATAGCGACTATTTTAAAATTTGAATTGGGCATAACTAACAATCTATAACATGAAATCTAGATTTTTCTCTTCCATATGAAAATTATAATCAATAAAATTCAAACGTTTCTTGTTTCACAGAGTTTCGACTTAACACAGATTCCGTGTATTCAACTGAAATTGAAAACTCAATATTATGGACTACCACGCCATTTCGAGATCGATTTAAATTATATATAAATTATAACGTTCAAACTTCAATTTAATATTGAACTCAATATTAAAATCCATTAATATTCCAAATATAACATTTAAGATAATAAATTAAATTAAATATTTGACTACCAAAAATACAGTACATTACATTCTTTCCCCCTTAATAAAATTTCGTCCTCGAAATTACTAAGGTTGGAAAAATGTTACTAGAATAATAAAGATTATTTATATGTAAACACTCAACTCAATCTAGGACATTACTAACCCCGTCTCTATCGAGTTATGCCACAGAGCCAAGGTTATTATTAAACCAATAGTTCTGATACCACTGTGACATACTGATTTTCCCGTACCCTTTGAGTTGACAATCACCACTTAAGTCCAACCCAAATTGCACCGAAAAGCAGATAGTTATTAGAAAGAAATTAGAAGGTGAGATAAGAAAGAAAGAAATATTAGAATAGAGGAAGAAGAAGAAACATCACAACACAGAGTCTCACATCGCAGCGGAACAAAATATAATATAGAAATAGTTCTTTATTAAGAGCGTGAAAATATACCTACAATCACCAGAGTACATCACACATCTGGACAGTTTTAATAATCTGTCCTCATATACAACACATAACAAAATAACAATTAGATATCATACGTCTGGACTCCTCCAGCTTGTCACTTCACTGCATCCGATAACCTGAACCTGTACAACACGGTATAACCTGAGCATTACAAACGCCGGATCAATCTGGTGAACCAAAGTGAGAAAAACTCGCTAAGTTTATGGGTAACATCCAACTTGATTTTAAAGTTAAAACAATTTCAAAAGAAAGGATAATCGTAAGACCAAGTCCACACATAAATACAGACGGTTTTTACCTTACAATAACCCAAAATATTTTTGAAATCAAGTATATAACAATTTAGCAAAACGCTTGCATATTGTAACACCTCACGTCCGTTAAGGTCACTCACAAAGGGAATGCCTTAACTTTGATGGAGCATTTTAGTAAACAGAACAGAATATTACAAGACAGATTTAAAAACAATACTTGAAAAAAAACTTTATAACTTTATTTCAGCGGACAGAAATCAGTTTGGTTACAACTTTACCAAAAACTCAAGTTCATATATATCAGCGTTGTTCAAAAGCCATCAGAGTACAAAACTTTAAGATTATAATCCCCACCGAAGATGCCAGAAAAAGACAAGCCATACTTTAAGCACTCCAAGCAGGAAGAAAGATCCGGATCAAGCTAGAGTATTCCCTCCTTGAAAACCAGGGGGGAACGGAAGAAAAGAGGCGAAACAACAAGGGTCAGACATAAAGTCTGGCAAGTCCAGTGACTTTCAGTTATGAACAGATAATAATGTCATGGCATGCAAATAAAACTGGATGAGAGATAACAGGAAACAGGAATAACAGATATACTTAGGTTAAACAGAAGAAATAGGATGATATTACTTTTCATTTCTCTGCACTAATACTAGTATAACAGGATTAGGTGTTACCCTAATGTCTAAACAGAAACAGAAACAGAAACAGAATAATGGGCCTTTACCACCCTAACAGAAGGTACAGAAACATAATGCTAATAATGGGCCTTTACCATCCGAACAGAAAGTACAGAAACAGAATGCTAGTAATGGGCCTTTACCACCCGAACAGAGACAGAAACGGAAACGGAATAATCCCTACGGAAACAGAATGTTAGAATTAGGTGTACACTAGTAAATGGGCCTTTACCACCCCAACAGACGGTACCACGCAGAAACAGACAGGTGTTACCACCCAACAGAAAAAGACGGTACCCCACAGAACAGACAGAACTAAGTGTACCCTAAATCCTACCCCACGCGATCAGCTCCCTAATACATAAATACCCTATGCCAGCCCCACAAAAGGGTGTATCATTCCCTAAAGTGGCAACCTTTGAATGACACAAACCTATTTATAGATGTCACGGCGTCTTACATCCTCAAAGGCAGACCGGGATCCATGCACGCACATGACCCGGTTGGAACGCACCATCAACACCCCTCGCCATTATCAGAATGAACGGCTTATGATTAGTTCAGTAAGCGTGCCCGGACCCTATCTACTGTTGGGTCAAAGTTTTGATACCAGAAAGGGTTACTGACTAATATGGGTCCCAAACAACAGATGACACAAGTAATTTCCCTCCTAACCTTGTGTCCCCAGACCAACAGATTTTAGATTAACTTGTTTACAAGTTCAGGCATACAGAGTTCAAGTCAACTAGTTCACAGATCAGAAAATCAAGTTAAAAAGTTTTCAGACTAACGGATCAGATGTACAGATTTAACAGACTTACATATTGTCTAACTTTGTATTGGGCCTACAGATTCACGAAACGGGTTTGTTAAATTCATCAGTCCAGATGGTTTAACCCTATCCACCCAACACGTTTTAGACATCATATTTATCTCAGATTTGCATTAATTAAATATTAATGCACAGACCTCTCACATTAGGTCGGTAGCTTGTGGCCGCTGGATATGCCGGGCGGTTCCGGGCAGATTTCTGCCACAAGCCAGACCTAACCTCGTATCTAAGCATATTTTAGTTATGCCTACGACCTCTCACATTAGACTGACAGTTTGCGGTCTCTGGTTAAGCCGGTTGGTTTCGGGCAGGCTTCTACCGCAAACGGAGTCTAACCTCGTGTCATAGCCACTTTATTCCATTACAGAAAATATCAGACTAATTATGTCCATTTAGCAGATTTAACTTCTTTACGAGTTACGGCAGATTATCCAAAGTTCTATTAACATGTTTTGCTCAATTTTAGATCGAGCCTCCAAATTACAATTATTCAGCTTGCAACAGATTAAGCAATTCAACAGATTTAGCAGATAACAGATCTAGCAGATTAGGCAATATAACAGATCTAGCAGATCAGGCAATATAACAGATTTTAAACATTCCTTAAAGTTTCATTGACATATCTTGCCAATTATAAATTATGTCTAAATTCACATGCCTAAATCATGGTCATGATTCATAATATAACATATGCCCAAATTTTAGCATGGTACAGAATATTCCCCAAAAACCCCAATCAAGGTTCACATATAAGTTATGCCAAATATAGCCATTGATTTCAATGCATGTCACATATCCAAAAATCCCCATTTAGGTGTATTCACACTTAACAGTCATCAAATCTTAATATAGATTTTTACACCTAAGTCATGTGCAAATTAATTCTCCTACTTCCCAATGACAGACTATCAGATTTAATATGCCCAGGTCTAGATCTTAAATTTTCAACATATGTTCTTTATGTTCTAAATCACAATAATCCTCTTCTTTCAAGTCATAAACCGTCTTATGCAATATGCCTCAAACTTATGTCCTGAAATACAACATGCGTTGTGTCCTCAAATCAGTTACAAATCAATTATGCCTAAATATGCCTCATTCAATATTCTTCCCAAATTTAGCGTTTATGCGTTCATCTCTTATGAGATTTGGCTCAGGCTCATGGTAGCTTGGCTATCAATCAAAAAGAAAGAAAGGAGGTAGAAATACAGAACAAACAGGCTAATAACAATAAAACAGAGGAACATATCTGATAAATAGAAAAAGGGCCTAATCTCAGATTCAGAATCATTATCGTGCTAGGATCATAATTAAATTTCATATCGGAAAATAACTGCACTTGCCTTTCATGGCTAAAGAAAAGGATTATAAATCAAATTTGATGCAGAAACGCTGATTAATCTTCTTTGATTGTTGTTGCAGCTCTAAACTTTAATTTGAATTGTGAATGAACACTTGAGATTAGATTTAGAGGCGGTGGCTAGGGTTTAAGAGAGAGTTTGGTAGCATAATGGTGTCATAGACAATATTTTATGAATTTGGGTTAGGTTAATCACATATTTATAGGTGTAGAGAGTGTTTCAGAACCATTAGATCACCCTAGAAGCCATCAGGTTCGTCCAGCACATCAAAAATCGTCATTAGAACTCTCTATAACCCTGTGCAGGTTTCTGGCTTGACATGGGCGCACTTGCCAAGTGCGCTAGTGTATTTTTGTGCTAGCGCACTTCACAAGTGCGCCAGTGCATTTCTGGCCTGTTTCCAGTTTTTCTGCCTAACTTCGTTTGTCCATATCTCCTTCATACGGTATCCGTTTTACGCAAACTCAGACTCTATCTCAAGCAGAATTCCGAGACAACGCAATGGCGCAACCTGTTTCCTCTAATTCTTCTGTTATAATTTAATTATTCTCAGATTTGTTATTCTTATGTTCACAGAAAATACGGGGTGTTACATTCTCCCCTCCTTAAAGGATTTCGTCCCCGAAAACTTCAAGTTAAGAAGAATGTGTCCTACCATCCAATCACCCATCTACTCAACCATCATCCACAAGCATCCATTGTCCTTAGAAACTTCTAATGTTGTATGAACATATGCAAAAGTGTGTGTATATGTTTCTTATCTAATGCAAAGATCAGGCGGTCTACTGATTCAGTTGACCTCCTTAATGCGAATTATGTCAGTGCCATGAGTCCAACATGTATGCAATTTTCCTATTTGATACATATCATTTCTATATGAGTGCACAACCATTCATTCATATGCAACATCCATGTGCTAACTCAACCATTTTGCACTCATAAGGATTAAAAAAAATTCTCACACATCCATATGCAGTATGAGAGTGTTTTTGAGCCGATCTAGTGCCTAGTGTGTGTGTATATGCATCCACTTGCAACCATCAAACATAACATGTCTCAAACACATGTTTACACCCAATAGTTTCTACCTAAAGGTCGAAGACTCGATCGATAGGATACAGCCGAGTGATAGAAGTAAGTACAACTAAAACAAAAGCTCTGTTCCCATTAGACATCGGTTAAGAGAATAGTTCCCTAAGTCTCAACCCCGAAGACCGAAATCGACATCAGATTGACACTCAGAGAATTACTCCCATTAAACAATGTCCAAGCTGGAAATCTACTCCACGCTTCGAGTAAAAACCTCTATCCTTTACAAACATAATCGGATACTTACAGACTACTGGTACAGATCAGATTATCAAATGATTTTTAGGAAACTAAGCTTGAGAAAGCCTAACCATATCCAAAAAAACCCGAAATGTATGCGTCACAGTCATCTTAACGCCTAACACAGATGCCCTCAAAAACCAACCTATCACAAACATATGAGTCGTCACCCTTATGGGTTTTGAGACTACAGCGGAATCAGAAACAAGACTAGTATTAAAGTGCAGAGACTTAACTACAGAATCAAAATGCTAGAATCAGAAAGAGTTCTTCTTACTAATCAGATAAGGAAGTTAAACCTTCTCAGAAATTTTCCTACCTCAAAGGTACCAACAAGTCCTCCCCTTCCTTCTAGTTTTGATAACCGTCTCAGTCCCATGAAGCGATTTTCCACCCACCGTACGGAAGTTCTTACGTATCTTAGAAAAAAGCATCTATACGCGGAAGAAGAGATTAAAAAGGGAAAGAGGAAAGGATTCGAAACAAAGAATCGGAAGAAAGATATCTGGCTTTTGGGGATTATGTTTTTCAAAATAAACTTTACTTTTGAAAATACTTCCTTTTAAAACCTTTTTGAAAATAGTTTTCAAAAACTTCTATCTAATCTGGTAACCTTCAGCTCTTATACCAAGTGTAACACCCCACATCCATTAAGGTCACTCACAAAGGGAATGACTTAACTTTGATGGAGCATTTTAGTAAACAGAACAGAATATTACAAGACAGATATAAAAATAATACTTGAAAAAAACTTTATAACTTTATTTCAGCGGACAGAAATCAGTTTGATTACAACTTTACCAAAAACTCAAGTTCATATATATCAGCCTTGTTCAAAAGCCATCAGAGTACAAAACTTTAAAATCATAATCCCCACCGAAGATGCCAAAAAAAGACAAGCCGTACTTTAAGCACTTCAAGCACTCCAAGCAGGAAGAAAGATCCGGATCAAGCCAGAGTATTCCCTCCTTGAAAACCTGGGGGGAACGGAAGAAAAGAGGCGAAACAACAAGGGTCAGACATAAAGTCTGGCAAGTCCAGTGACTTTCAGTTATGAACAGATAATAATGTCATGGCATGCAAATAAAACTGGATGAGAGATAACAGGAAACAGGAATAATAGATATACTTAGGTTAAACAGAAGAAACAGGATGATATTACTTTTCACTTCTCTGCACTAATACTAGTATAACAGGATTAGGTGTTACCCTAATGTCTAAACAGAAACAGAAATAGAATAATGGGCCTTTACCACCCTAACAGAAGGTACAGAAACATAATGCTAATAATGGGCCTTTACCACCCGAACAGAAAGTACAGAAACAGAATGCTAGTAATGGGCCTTTACCACCCGAACAGAGACAGAAATGGAAATGGAATAATCCCTACGGAAACAGAATGTTAGAATTAGGTGTACACTAGTAAATGGGCCTTTACCACCCCAACAGACGGTACCACGCAGAAACAGACAAGTGTTACCACCCAACAGAAACAGATGGTACCCCACAGAACAGACAGAACTAAGTGTACCCTAAATCCTACCCCACACGATCGGCTCCCTAATACATAAATACCCTATGCCTGCCCCGCAAAAGGGTGTATCATTCCCTAAAGTGGCAACCTTTGAATGACACAGACCTATTTATAGATGTCACGCCGTCTTACATCCTCAGAGGCAGACCGGGATCCATGCACGCACATGACCCGGTTGGAACGCACCATCAACACCCCTCGCCATTATCAGAATGAACCGCTTATAATTAGTTCAGTATGCGTGCCCGGACCTTATCTACTGTTGGGTCAAAGTTTTGATACCAGAAAGGGTTACTGACTAATATGGTTCCCAAACAACAGATGACACAAGTAATTTCCCTCCTAACCTTGTGTCCCCAGACTAACAGATTTCAGATTAACTTGTTTACAAGTTCAGACATACAGAGTTCAAGTCAACTAGTTCACAGATCAGAAAATCAAGTTAACAAGTTTTCAGACTAATGGATCAGATGTACAGATTTAACAACTTACAGATTGTCTAACTTTTTATTGGGCCTACAGATTCACGAAACGGGTTTGTTAAATTCATCAGTCCAAATGGTTTAACCCTATCCACCCAACACGTTTTAGACATCATATTTATCTCAGATTTGCATTAATTAAATATTAATGCACAGACCTCTCACATTAGGTCGGTAGCTTGTGGCCGCTGGATATGCCGGGCGGTTCCGGGCAGACTTCTTCCACAAGCTAGACCTAACCTCATGTCTAAGCATATTTTAGTTATGCCTACGACCTCTCGCATTAGACTGACAGTTTGCGGTTGCTGGTTAAGCAGGTTGGTTTCCGGCAGGCTTCTACCACAAACGGTGTCTAACCTCGTGTCATAGCCACTTTATTCCATTACAGAAAATATCAGACTAATTATGTCCATTTAGCAGATTTAACTTCTTTACAAGTTACGGCAGATTATCCAAAGTTCTATTAACATGTTTTGCTCAATTTTAAATCGAGCCTCCAAATTACAATTATTCAGCTTTCAACTGATTAAGCAATTCAGCAGATTTAGCAGATAACAGATCTAGCAGATTAGGCAATATAACAGATCTAGCAGATTAGGCAATATAATAGGTCTAGCAGATTAGGCAATATAACAGATCTAGCAGATAACAGATTTTAAACATTCCTTAAAGTTTCATTGACATATCTTGCCAATTATAAATTATGTCTAAATTCACATGCCTAAATCATGGTCATGATTCATAATATAACATATGCCCAAATTTTAGCATGGTACAGAATATTCCCAAAAAACCCCAATCATGGTTCACATATAAGTTATGCCAAATATAGCCATTGATTTCAATGCATGTCACATATCCAAAAATCCCCATTTAGGTGTATTCACACTTAATAGTCATCAAATCTTAATATAGATTTTTACACCTAAGTCATGTGCAAATTAATTCTCCTACTTCCCAATGACAGACTATCAGATTTAATATGCCCAGGTCTAGATCTTAAAATTTCAACATATGTTCTTTATGTTCTAAATCACAATAATCCTCTTCTTCCAAGTCATAAATCGTCTTATGCAATATGCCTCAAACTTATGTCCTGAAATACAACATGCGTTGTGTCCTCAAATCAGTTACAAATCAATTACGCCTAAATATGCCTCATTCAATATTCTTCCCAAATTTAGCGTTTATGCGTTCATCTCTTATGAGATTTGGCTCAGGCTCGTGGTAGCCTGGCTATCAATCAAAAAGAAAGAAAGGAGGAAGAAATACAGAACAAACAGGATAATAACAATAGAACAGAGGAATAGATCTGATAAATAGGAAAAGGGCCTAATCTCAGATTCAGAATCCTTATCGTGCTAGGATCATAATTGAATTTCATATCGGAAAATAACTGCACTTGCCTTTCATGGCTAAAGAAAAGGATTATAAATCAAATTTGATGCAGAAACGCTGATTAATCTTCTTCGATTGTTGTTGCAGCTCTAAACTTTAATTTGAATTGTGAATGAACACTTGAGATTAGATTTAGAGGCGGCGGCTAGGGTTTAATAGAGAGTTTGGTAGCATAATGGTGTCATAGACAATATTTTATGAATTAGGGTTAGGTTAATCACATATTTATAGGTGTAGAGAGTGTTTCAGAACCATTAGATCACCCTAGAAGCCATCAGGTCCGTCCAGCACATCAAAAATCGTCATTAGAACTCTCTAGAACCCTGTGCAGGTTTCTGGCTTGACATGGGCGCACTTCCCAAGTGTGCCAGTGTATTTTTGTGCTGGCGCACTTCACAAGTGCGCCAGTGCATTTCTGGCCTGTTTCCGGTTTTTCTGCCTAACTTCGTTCGTCCATATCTCCTTCATACGCTATCCGTTTTACGCAAACTCGGACTCTATCTCAAGCAGAATTCCGAGACGAACGCAATGGCGCAACCCGTTCCCTCTAATTCTTCTGTTATAATTTAATTATTCTCATATGTGTTATTCTTATGTTCAAAGAAAATACAGGGTGTTACACATATCATGCTCTACTAGTATACCATCAGAACCGCGGGCTCTTATTGGAGAATAAATTTCCTGGTAAGGTATGGTACCACCTTCCGACAATGTACCTCTGGAGATGAATACATTGGGGTTCAACAAGAACATCTTGCAACCCGGCTAAATATGACTGACCCCCGATCGTGCTAATGATATATTCTGTACTCTCAAAGATTCTTCTCATTTCGGTTACGTTGGAAATTGCATTATATAAAGAAGAGTAGTGATGAATTAAGATTCAACCAGCCCCTTTTTATCTAAAAGTAATTAGCTATAAAATGTTGATTAAGGAATTAATTTATCATTAAAAATTTATTAACCTTTAAACGTTAATAACTAATTTATATGTTATCAGAATACAACTAAACAAGTTGCAACGGGGTCGTCTTAGTAATCAAAACATTATGGAATGAATTTGGACAATGCTGGAATAAACTAGAATTTTCAGTTAAATTAAATTCTTGTTTAATTTAACTGAAAACCAAAACGATTAAGCGACAAACGAAATCAAGGTGAGTTAAACTCACTCAGTTCTTCCCACTTATAATTTATATATGTCGGGTTTTTATAATTATGTGTTATGGTTGCTAATGGTTGGCTGTTTGTTAGATATATATATTCATATGTTGATTGAACCCATGAAATTAAACGTTTTTTAATTTTAGTAAAATACCAAATCGTTATTTTAACAATTGGACCCAATGAAGGTAACTTACCTTGTTGGTCACGTTTACAAAATAAATGTGTTAAATTGTTTGAATTGCTTTGTTAATTGGGTGATGTTAAATAATCGTTATTTACTATTATATAGAAATAATCAGTTAAACTGAATTGAATGATATTATTTGAGATAACCTATTTGGATACGGGGAAGAACAGGTTGGAGGGATCCGACTGGATACCTCAAATATATTAAATGTTAATTATACCCATATTATCATCATATGGACTGTTCTGATTGGATGATTGATTTGATTGTTGACCGTTGACCTGAAATTCAATATTTGATTTGTTTAAACCAATGGGTAATATTGGTTGAGTAATTGGCAGTATATGGCCTATAAACCAATCGTTTTATAAATATTGATTTACCATCAGGTGATTCGATAGAACTGAAGTTAAAAATTTATTTTATAACTGGAGATAGATTTTTAAAATATATTATTTCAAATAAAAATTTATTAAAAGGAAATAAATATATATTATTTATTATTTAAGTTTATAATTAATTATTAAATGGTTTATAAAGTAAATTTCTGATGTTAATCGGATTTATAAGCTAATGAGCAGAAATTAACCTAACGGTTAAGAGTTTGATAATTGTTTGTTTTAAGAAACAATTAAAATGGAATTATTTAAATTAATTATATCATTAATTAATTTAAAGTGAGAACTAATTGGAATCGGTTAGCAAAATAACTGTGTTTTGAGTTGACTAAGTCAACGGTTTTAAATAAGATTGATTATTGATTAATTTGTTTTCATTTAATCTAATGAAAGAGCTTAATGCATATTTATTTTCAATTATTAACAAGATTTTAAAAAGAGCATTTATTATTTATTTTAGTTAATAAATGAGTAAACGACTTCTACATTAATTAATGATTGAAGTATAATTACAATGAAATCTAATTAAATTGCGAAAGAAATTTGCGAACGACTTTATATGAAAACCCGAGTTTTTAAACAAAGTTATAAAAGGTATTTTAAGAGAATATGATAGTTTAAAATAAATTTTTACTTAATATTTAAATTAAGTAAAGAAAATAAAGATAAAAGGGGCTTTATGTTGAACCTGAGAGTTATAAACAAGGTTTATAAAAAGAGATGTGAAGTTAAAGCATTAGTTTTAAATTAACGTTATTAAATAATGGAATTGAGAAAAATGAATGGTATTGAAATGAGATTTTCAAAAAGGAATGATTAAAAGGGATTGTAATTGAATTTGATAAAGGATTTAGTAATGGGAAATTTTAACGCGTGATTTTTAGCCTATGATTTATAAAGGACTTTTCACAAACGACCTCAAAATTTGACGAAACCTATCCCATCGGTTCGAAATATTTTTCCATGCTAGAATTAGGAGTTTCATCTCGATTTGAAATCGTGTGTGACTGTTTTGGAGTGTTACTTCAGGGTGAAGTTACGTTTAATATTAAATTATTCTTTCCTATACCCTATAAGTACACAACGCGGTCAACAACCCTAAAAATTATTCTCGTGTGGTCAATGCGCACGGATACAACACCTCCACCATTTTAACGATCAACAATATCCAAACGTTTCTACCTCGCAATCTCCAAATCCGTGCTTTAATTAAAGAATTCTTCAACTGTAATTATGTCAAGCTCGATGAGAGCTAGGCGTTCAATGGTCACGATCTGATTCTGATAATCGTAGCAGCCGGAATCGGCGCCTGAAGTAACAGTGTTTGAAAGCAGATTGCTGGCGCAGGATGGAGTTACGAATCTCGAGATTTATTGCACATGTAGTAGGGCCTGAGGTGCATAGCCAGGCGGGCTCAGATCGTGGGTTAGTCATCCATAGGGAGGCACGAGGTGAGGACTTTCTTGGCAGTGTGGTTGAGGACTGGAAAGACGCAACAGTTATAAAGAAGGAAGAAACGAAGCATATCAGCTCTTATTACCTTGTAACGTAATTAACATATACATAAGAGATTAATAATTTACTATCTAATTAAATTAGTGTCGATCGAATACAGTGGTCTGTAACGACCTGAAGACTTCTTCTTCCAAACGCTGATAATAATACACAAATCTTGCATCACTTGCCAGAACCTATCGAAAAAATTAGAAAGTTAGTAGAAATAAATTAGAGGGTGAGGTAAGAAATAAAGAAATATCAGAATAGAAGAAGAAGAACCAACACATCACAGAGTCTCACGCCGCAACGGAAAAAAATATAATACATAAATAAATCTTTATTGAGAGCTTGAAATAGAAACTTACAATCATTAGAGTACATCAAACATCTGGATAGTTATAATAACCTCCCCTCATATACAATAACACAACGGAATAATACTATACAATATCATACGTCCGTACTCTTCCAGCTCGTCTCTGCACATCACTTGATAACCTGAACATATAAAACTTGGTTTAACCCGAGCATTTCAAACACCGGATCAGTCTGGTGAACCAGAGTGAGAAAAACACACTAAGTTTAAAGGTAACACACAACTTGATTTTAAAGTCAAAATCTTTTTAAAAGAAAAGGATAATTGTAAGACCAAATTCACACATAAATACAAACAGTTTTTACCTTACAAAAAACTAAAATGTTTTTTAAATTAATATCTTTTCTGATATTATAATTGTAACGACCCGTATTCTACGCATCATAGGATCGTAGAATATTTCTTTCTTTCACGTACGAAGTCGTGTAGTCATGCAACTTTGGGAGACGACTATTGGGGTCATTTCCCATGTTCATGATTTTTCCCGATTTTTTTAAATGACCATTTTACCCCTAGATGGTACTGTTTTGGCCATAATTTTTGACTGGAAAGGAATTTTGACCTGAAACCCCTTCCATTGGCTCCGGATGATGGTTTCTCTTTCCGTAGAGTGGTCATAATAGCCAAACGGACTTACCATTTGGGAGATATGGCTGAATGAAGATTTAGAGGGTTAATTTTAGCTAATTGGGCTTAACCGGGTGATTAGCAGCTAGGCCTAGAGGGGAATTTCGGGTTTAGAGGCATAGGAGGGCTGATTAGGGTTAGGAAATCACATTCATTTCAGTTTTGAGCCGCCACAAACCTTCTTGAGATCCTAGTAATGGCTTCCATCCTCTAAAACCACTCCAAAACACATTTTTAGTGAAGATTAATCCTAAACTGCATCAAATCAGGGCCAAATAGCAACAGAGCAAGGTTGGAGCTGCTGCTATACATAGGAATTTGACCCAAACAGAGAGTATTTCAGATTTGGTGTTTTATTTTGTGGCCAAGGTGAGTGATTAGCATCGTTTTGGCACTAATTTTAGTTAATTAAGGGTAATTAGTGAAGATTAGCGAATTTATACACTAATAAATTCTGGAAAAATGTTTAGAAATTCTTAAATAATATTTTATGCCTCTGTTAGAAATTTGGTTTGATTTGGTTAAGTTTTGTTAACTCTACGATTAGTTTTACTTAAACATGCTTAAGGGAAAAATGGGATTTTGGGTATATTTGATCCATTTTGACCTGTAAATTCATTGTTTTTGAGTTTGTGGTTAGTTGGTTATGTTGCTATGACTGTTTGGGATGATTTGTGATTGATTAGTATAGTTAGATTTGTCGAAAACGTCGTCGAATGGCGTAAACAAGTTGCTGGAAAAAGTTGCAGAATGTTGTGCAGGGTTTCGGATCAGATCGGATATGGGCTCGGATCGGATTGGAGACCTGGGCAAGGAACCCGACCCGAACTGGAATCTGGCACAAACGAGGCTAGGCAAAAAGGAAGGCCATGTTGGTTAAGCTGGGGATCGGATCGACTTGGAGACGAAGAGCTCGGATCGGAACTTAACACTTGGGAGAACTGGCAAGAGGGAAGGCCACGCGGATCAGATGGTGAAGGAAGGATCGGATCGGAGCACGTGGAGAACGAGGGAGCAGATTGGAGCGGAAGCACGAACTGGAAGGGAGATGGCACCCGACCCGACCCGGAGGAGGACACCCGACCCGACCCGAAGTGGAGTACCCGACCCGAACCGATGCGACGCTGTGGACCCGAACCGAACCGCTACAGGAGAAGACTACTAACCGACCCGAAGCAGAGGAACCGACCCGAACCAATGGCTAGAAGGAGAACCCGACCCGCCCCAGTATTGACCAATAACCCGAGATGCAAAGGTAGTCCAATATGGGAAGTTAGAGCTCAGGATCCAGTTGGGAACCGATGAGTTCACTTCATGATTGGGCTTTGCTGCGGGACGTGTGCCAAGGGGCAGTCGATGTTTATGACTTTGGATCACTATGTATGGGAAGTATGTGAACGGATTCAGGGCTGAAATGGCCTAGGTACGACTAAAGGGCTATAAACCAATGAAGTGGGGTCATTTGTAAAGATTTGGTCATGACTCCATGTGGTAAGCTTGGTAGTAGCGGTAGTTGTACAAGTCGAACTCCGTCACTACTTCGACGGGTCTAGTGATTGACAGTGGTGGACATCGTATGCTTTACGCACTGAGTGAGAGATGTGCGGATGGTTGTTATGGATGATTTGTTTGCTATCATTATGACATGCACACCCCACCCTCGTATACTTTACACTACCTATTATGGCACCTTAGAGTATTGTACGGTATGTGGTACTAACTCTTTGGTTGCAGGTCCAGTTCAGGTATGGTTTAGTATACCTGTTATTGTTCTGTTTAGATGCTTATCGCTCATACCAAGCTTTATGTCTGACCCAGAGTTTTATGTCTCCTCTTATTACTCTGGGTGCTCACACGAGCAGACTAGAGACAGGTTAGCTGGTGATGCACGGGTAGATGATCCGGAGACGAGCAGGAGGCTTCCACGTAATATATATATATATATATATAGTACTCTCCCTGTGTTGTTGAAGATCACTGCTTGGGCATTGGTGGTGCATCTTCTACTTTAGCTCTCTTTTGTTTAGAGACAGTAAATTTGAAAAGTTGTAATAAGCTGTATTTGGATTTCCGCTGCTCTGATGTTGATGTTGATTTTAGTTATCAGCTTATGCACTGTCTCACCTGTTTTATGTCAAGTATGTTATTATTATTATATTTTACTCCATGCGCTGCGAGACATTCTACAGGTTCTTGATTAGTTCGTTCCCTTCTTTCCTTTCTTCTGACGACCGTCCCATGCTAGTCGGGCATGTGTACAGCGCACTTTCGGAAGAAATGCAGGCTGGTGCGGGGCGGGCCGTCACAATAATAGTGCCTAAATACAAATAAATATCAATCTAACAAAACGCTTGCATCTTACGCTCTACATACATAGTATCCAATCAAAACCACAGTCTCTTATTGGAGAATGGATTTCCATGGCAAGTTATGGGAAAATACCTTTCCGACAATGTAGCTTTAGAGATGAATACATTAGGGTTTAACAAGAACATCTTGCAACCCAGGCTAAACATGACCGACCCCTCACTTCGCTTGAGAGTACTGAATATATCATTACCACGATTGAGGGACAACCAACCAAACCAATAGCATACAAAAATAAAGGAGCAACCGAAGGCATTTAATTTCACCAGATCAGGTAATGATATACCCTTATGATGGGTGCGACCCACATAACCATGTGACCTACCTGATTTTTGCCATTTCCCGGTTGATGAGGCATGAGGTCATAATTATCTTTAAAATATCATATCATCATTCACCTTGAATGCCACATTGTCAGATCCGCCAGAAAATCACTAATTGACGTCAGTGTGCTCTTCTCCAACATCAACAAAAATACGTTTGAAGAAATAGACGTATGTGACTCCTTTGGAAATACTCCGTCTGACACTCGTCCATACAAGTCATCTAGGAAAAAGATGAACCAAGGCACCCTTCTACCACATCCTAAGAGTCAACCCATGGATCAGTAGCGAGTAGTTCGTTGCAATCCGTAAATTCTCAACCACAACTGAATCACGTCAGAATACCTCTGGTTACACTCCATAGAATATTTGACAGGTAATCCTTCCACTTATGAAGATCCACGGTCTTCAATTGCTCCATTTCCAGTCAGCATTTTCACGTATTTGTTGGTTCGAAATGGTTTTTAAATATAATTTCGATCCCGGTCTTTCCGTACCAACAATCGTATAGGTTAGATTTGATAGTCGATTATTTAACTAACAAATAAATAGTATGAAAATAAATTGAGTTCACTGATTCAGTACTCAACATTACTTGGCCTCTTTAATTAAAACAATTAACGATGTTAATTTAAAACTCTTTAAATATTTCGATATTACAAAAATAGCTTTTATTTCTTATTTAACATAAGATTAATTTCAAAATTGTTTCATTTTAATACTTAAAAGAATATCCTATTATCATATTCAGTTTCTATTCTATTATTTTCAAAATATTTTCTATATCACTACTCATTATCTATAATTGGGAAATCAATTCACATTATTACTCCTAAAACAACGTTACGAAATCTCCTTCGTTTCGTTACTCGAAAACACTAACCAACCTTTATTCTTTTAGAATAAACCCATCCCAAAACTCCACTTTTCATTTCCTTATATCTCAAAAATACCGTTACAGTTTCACCTAAATCTCTTTAATAACTCCCTTTACTTAGGAAAAATTATTATATATTTTTTCCCAAATCTTTCCATTTCCATTACCTTGGAAATTACATTATATATTCTCAAATCCTTTGATTAACATTGCGTTATTATTTCACATTGGAAATAATAAAGTATTCTTAACCTCTTTCCCATTACAAACTAATATTATCCTCATATAATTCTGAAGTCATTCAAGTTGTGGTATTTATTTACCTCTCAGACCTTGATCAACAACCGTCTTATCTTAAGATAGATATGAGTTATAATTCAAAAAACGATATTTATTTTAATATCAAACAAATCTCATTAAACAATTTTATTTAAACTATGGTTTAACTTATTATTACTTAATATGTTGATTAAGTAATTTCTTAATAAAAACCACTTCTTAACCTTGACTCTGTTCAAGAATCCATTTTATAACCCGAATTATTATTACCAAAGTCCATTACTAAACCCTTTACCATTTTCACTTACAAATTCCTTTTTATCATTCCCTTTTGAAAATCTCATTTTGATTCCATTCATTTCTCTTAGTTCCATTATTTGATAACATTAATTGAAATTAACGCTTTAACTTTACATATCTTTTTATAAACCTTGTTTATAAAGCTTAGGTTTAATATAAAACCTTTTTTCCAATATTTCCTTTACTTAATTCAGATATTAAGTAAACATTCATTTTAAGCTATCATATTCACTTAAAATCCCTTTTATAACTTTGTTATAAAAACTTGGATTTTTAATATAAAAACCGTTCATAGCGCCTTTCACAATTCAGTTAGATTTCATTTCAACTTCGATCACTTTTTAAATGAATTTCAAATAAAAAGTAATCTCCTAAATTATTATTAATTAAAATAATAATTTACTTCAATCATTAACTTAGTAGAAGTAGTTAACTTCTTAATTAACTAAAATAAATATTAAATTCCTTTTTAAAATCTTATTAAAATTAAAAAAAATTGTTTTTATATATGGCGTGAAACTCTGTTGAGTTTCGCTACCTTTTGCCTCAAAAAAAATTGTTAAATTTTTCATCGGATTAATTCAAAAACAAATTAATTAATAATCACTCTCACTTAAAATGGTTGACTTAGTCAAACCAAAACACAGTTATTTCGTTAACCAATTCCAATTAGTTCTCCCTTTAAATTAATTAATAATATAATTAATTAAATAATTCCATTTTAATTGTTTTCTTAAAAACAATTATCCAACTTTTAACCGTTAGGTTAATTTCTATGGCATTGCTTGTAAATATGGTTAACATTAGAAACTTTCTTTATAAGATCATTAAATAATTACTTAAAAACTTAAATAATAAATATTTATTTTCTTTTAATAAAGTTTTATTCAAAATAATAGT
Source organism: Allium sativum (assembly GCA_030737875.1). NCBI lineage: Eukaryota > Viridiplantae > Streptophyta > Magnoliopsida > Asparagales > Amaryllidaceae > Allium > Allium sativum. Next base: position 231,495,819 of record CM060911.1, read on the forward strand.
TTTGAAAATCTATCTACGGTTAGAAAATAAAAATTTTAACTTTAGTTCATCGATTCACCTGATGGTAAATCAATATTTAGAAAACGATTGATTTGCGTGTCATATACTGCCAATTATTCAACCATTATCACCTGCTGGTTTAAACAAAACAAATGTTGAATTTCAGGTCAACAGTCAACAACCAAATCAATTGTAACGACCAGTATTCTACGCATCGGAGGATCGTAGAATATTTATTTCACTCTCATACGAAGTCGTATGGTCGTGAAACTTTTGGGGAACGACAATTGGTGTCATTGCCCATGTTCACAATTTTTGCCGAATTTTAAATGACCATTTTGCCCTTGACATCTTGTTTTGCCTATAACTTTTGATTGGTAAGGAGTTTTGACCTGAAACCACTTCCATTGGATTCGGATGATGGTTTACCTTTACGTAGAGTGGTCACATTAATCAAACAGACTTACCATTTGGGAGATATGGCTGAAATAAGGTTTGAAGGTGGAAAAACAGTTTAATCGGGCTTAATAGGGTAATTATCAGCTAGGCCCATAACCCATTTCGGGATTAGGGTTATGGGAGGGCTGAAAGAGTTTGGTAAAACATTTCATTTCAATTTTCCAGCCGCCACTTACATCTCTTGAACCCTAGCAATGGCCTCCACCTTCTAAACTGACTCCTAATCACATTCTAATCCAGTATTTAGATAATCAACCACAAATCAAGGAAAATTAACATCAAATTGGAGGTAGAACCAATGTGTTGCATTGGAATTCAAACCAGATCAGAGATATTTTCAGATTTGAGATTTATTTGTGGCTAAGGTGAGTGATTTGCACTTTTATTCATTAATTACGGCTAATTAAGGGTGAGTGATAAGTAGCGAAATTATGCATCATAAATATCTGGAAAAATATGTAGAAATTCTAAAATACTATTTTATGCCTCTGTTAGAAATTTGGGTTAATTTGGATTAAGTTAGCTAATCCAATTGCTAGATATAGTTAAACATGATTAAGGGGAAAACATGGGTTTTGGGTATGTTTGATCCATATTAACATGTTAGATTGTTGTACTGGTGTTTGTGGTTGATCCTATATGTTATTACTATTGTTTGGAATTCTTCACGATTGTGTAATGACCCGAAAATCCGGTCCAATTTGAGCTGACCAAAAACACAAGTCCAACTCCAAATTAAACTGAAAATCAGGAAATTAATAGAAAGAAAACAGAAGGTGAGGAAAGATAAGATAGAAACATAGAATAGAAGAAGAAGAAGAACACAACATCAGAGTAACACGAACCTCAAAGCGGAACGAATAACATATAATAGATAACATATCCTTGAAATAAAATCAGTATATGTATACAATAACATTATCAGAGTACAACACTTACAACACAGCGGAAATAAACTATAGCTATATGATCCTGAAGCCTCCTGCTCCAGCTCTTCGAGTATTTGTAAATTCCTGACTACTTGACTGCCCGTACAAAATTGGGCACCCAAGAGTTTAGGGAAAACAAAACAAAATAAACTCCAGGTCAGTCATGGGACTGGTGTGAGTAAAACAGTTTAAAACAGTTCGAACAAGTAAACGATATCTCATAAGACCACGCCGTATAACGGAACGGGTTTTTCCCTTATGAGAATCCAAAATATCTTTATATCAAAAACCTTTTGATATTATAATAATGTCTATCAACCGCAATATAATAATCATCTAGCAGAAACGCGTTCATCTCACGTTCTACATATATAGTATACAATCAAAACCGCAAGCACGTATTGGGTAATGGATTCCCAACTATGACAATGTATGGAACCACCTTTCGCTAGTGTACCTCTATAAAGGAATACAATGGGTTCAACAAGAACATCTTGCAACCCGGCCACACATGACCGACCACTCATTTCGCTTGAGTGTATCGAATGTATATCACCAACGGTTGGGATCAGCAACCGTTTCCCGAATGGGACAGTATCGACAATAGATTTTTAGAAATAAATGAAACTCTAGATCAGGTGATTATACACCCTACTTCGGAGCGACCGACTTAGCTATGTTGCCTGCCCGATTTCTGTCATTTAACGGATGTGAGGCTTGAGGTTACGCTTTATCATCACATCAGATTCACTTCGAATGCCACATTGTCAGATCCATCGAAAATCACTAATTGACGTCTACAACAGTACATTACGTGTTAGCTAAAAGAAGTTTCCTTCTCCACTTCCTCTCTTGGTACGGTTGAAGAGATCAATGTACATGACCTTACTGGAAATACTCTGTCAGACATTCATCCATACAAGTCATCCAGGAACAGGATGAATCAAAGGCACTATTCAGTATATCCATCTTAGGCACTGTTATCTAAGATTTATACAACAGCCCTTGCACTTTACTCTGTCTTCAATTATCTTTGGCATATATGATTCGCCACGCTTATGCCAATACAGAGTGGTTCTTTGGATAATAATCCAACCAGTCTCTCCATATTAACAACGTTAAAATGGTCAAAACTTTGATAGTCGGTGAGTTAACCATCAAAGAAAAACAGGTGTGCAAACAACGATATCATTTCCAAAAGGAAATTCTATCAATCAATCATCAATCATATATATATATATATATATTCACATTTCCTTATTTTCTATGTTTAGAAAATATACGTTATTAACACTGGAAAACATTTCCATTGTTTATTTACATATCACTATTCTTTCATATCTATCAGACTCTAACTATAACTAATAAGAGAACAACTTCCTAAGTATAAACCCCGAAGGCCAAAACCAACATCAGATCGATACTCAGGAAACCATTCAACTTATTAATCTCTAGTCAGTTTTCCAATTTCTGTTTAACTCCTTTTGATTTAACTATATTTCGAATACTAATATTCGATAAACTCTATTTCGAATAACTTTATATTCGATTAACTCTAATCGGTTAATTCTAACTCGATTAATTCCTTTAATTTATTCCTTTTCTATTTGTTTACTTAACAAATAACTATTCCCTTTACAATTCTATTTATTTAACAAATAAATATTTCCTTTATCTTTTCTATTTGTAAATGGTTTACAAATATATCCCTTTCATCTCTATTTTAACATATTTATTCCCTGTAAATATTTCCTTTCCAATTCTATTTGTACATGGCTTACAAATATTTCCTTTTCGATTCTATTTATTTAATAAATAAATATCTCCTTTTATATTCTATTTATTTATTCTAACAAATAAATATTTCCTTTATTCTATTCTATTCCTTCGATTTTATAATTATTTTCTTTTTAAAAAAAATCCTTTTCCTTTTCTATATAAAATCCATCGATTTTATATAAATAATTCATTTTCAAAATACACTTTGAAAATCCCCTTTCCCATATCCAGTATTTCTTATGGTATTTAACATACCATATAACAACGATAAATATCGTCCAAACACACATAATCAACAACAGATTATATATCACATCATATATCACAATATATGAATCACAGTAAAATAAATGTTGAGGAATCCAGTTGGATTCCTCCAACCTGTTTCCCTGCATCACAGATGTTAAACAATATAGATAACATCACTATATGATATATTCTGTTAAACAGAATCAATATAGAAATTCAACTAACTGACTAGCAGTTCAATCAAACAGTCAACACACAGTCAATCAGCCAATATTTAACAGTTCTAAAAGTACAACATGAAATTATAACTGTTCAAAGTTAGTGAGATTTACTCACATTGGACGATCATCGTCAATAACGATAACCATCGCTCGATTTGATTCAGACGGACAATTTATTTTACAATAAATTGTAGCGAACTCGGATTCACTCCCAGTCAGTTCCATGGTGTAGCCACCGTGCATACAATCCCGTCGGACCTTGTTTCGTCTTATTCTGATATCGTATGATGAAGTTACGCATTATACAAGTTTGTATATACATTTGATTTAAAATAAATTCAATCCCTTTTAAATATAATGGGCTTAACCTTTTAAAATTCTCTCAGCCCATTTACCCAATCCCGGCCCATCTTCCCTGTGCGTGACCCAGCCCTCTCCACGTCCGCTATTCTTCTTCCCCAATTAAAAGCTGCGTCCTCCTCTCCAGTAAAACACCATAACCGAATACTTGAAGCCTTGCCAACCCTTCCTACTAACCATGAAACTCCACAAAAAATCATACAATCAAACGCCGCTTTCTCTTCTCCATCTACTCATAGTGATAATACCCAACTCGACATCTCCCAAAAGAAATGTGTTCGATCTTCCCTGTACTGCCATGGACGACATTTCAGGCCTCTCTTCATCCTCAACCGATCAACAAAAATGCAAACAGATTGTACCACACAACTTCTCTCGAAAATCTCTTTCCACGCATACCCACAACGTTCAACTCGGAGCTGCCATCTATGGTGCGACTTCTGGCCATCTTGCACCGTACAGTTCAAGTCGCGACATTACTGTATGTCGAATTCCACCAAAAACTACATACAAGTGCGAAATTACTTCACGAATTCTATTATCATACTGTTTTCGCAATTCGATCACTAAAATCTCTGAAACCCACAACCCTAACTCGCTGAAACAAAAATCAAAAGAACAAAACTGACGTCGAGTTCAACTAGAACCATACCCAGTTGAGGAGAGATGCTTGGTAAATCCAAATATATACATTTCCTAATTTATAGGAATTTCTAGGATTTTATTTTGATTTTCCCTTTAGATTTCTTTCTCACGGTTTGGTGTTGATGAAATAAACTGGCGGCCTGTTTTGAGTTTGACCAGAGAAGAGAGAATGTTAGGTTTAGAAGGGATAGTGTAGTATTTATAAGTTGAGGAAATTATTTTTATATTGATTTTTATTCAATCGTAACTTCCATTTGAAATTAAAAATCCCGTATGATCACATATGGTACCCAAAAATCACCAAACTGGACATACTGCTAGAGTTCGACATTACGGTCACAACGAAATTGGTTTCGTCGAATTCCGACTCCGTTTGCTCACACAGGGTATTTTTAACCGTCAAAATACTAACTGTTTTTCACTCTAAAAATCCGTACGACCACACAGTGACTCTAAAAATCACGAAATTGGAAATCTAACAACTATTTGACATTGCGGATCCAACAAAATTAGTTTCGTCGAATTTCGACTTCGTTTACAAAAGTGGCTATTTTTAAAGCCCTAAATAACCGTTTAAATATAAATATATAAATATATTTAAATATAATTAAATTAAATATAAATAAATTCATATTATCGTATATATTCATAGTGGAATACCATACGGCTCTAGAATATTCCTATATGAATTTCTTACTCGATATTCACTTCTGGGTCAACCCGATATTCTATTTATATTGAAATTCCTTTTTAAAATATAAATAATTCCTTTATAAATTATAAAGGAATTCCACAGCGACTTTTCTAAAATTTGATTTGGACATACATCAAAATCTACACGAAGAAATTCCAATTTTTCTCTTCCACTAGAAAGATATACTCCACCAGCTCCACACGTTTCTTGTTTCACAGAAATCCGACTTAAAACGAATCCTGTACATTCAGTTGAAGTTCGAATCGCCAAATTACGAACTGTAGCGCCATTTCGAGCTCGATTTTAATTATAATATAATTATACGTTCAAACTATCATTCAAATAATATATTCGTTATTCTAATTCAATTCTGAACTGAATTAAATATCACAGATGATGCAGTTCACACCATATTGCCATTTTAGCCAATTTTGATTATTTCAAAATCAACATATATTATTTTTAATTAAATATTCACCATTATTTAATTCCACGACCATTTAATCCTTTTAATCACCTTTTAAATAATTAAATAAATTAATAATTATACCGCTGAAAATGCGGGTCATTACAGATTGTTTAGCAATTTTAGAATAGTCGAAAACGCTGTCGTATGGCGTAAATAGCTCGTTGGAAAAGTTGCAGGAAATTGGTCAGACTCCTCCTCCCCCCGGGATTGTGAAGCACCCTTCATGAACCAGCACCCTGATCGTGAAGCACCCCCACCACGAGCCGAGCCACTCACCCACGAGCAGGGAAGCATCCATGAGCCGGTCTCCCGGAAGACCATGGGCCGAGCCACTGCATCTCTAGTGTAACACCCCACGTCCGTTAAGGTCACTCACAAAGGGAATGCCTTAACTTTGATGGAGCACTTTAGTAAATAGAAAAGAGTATTACAAGACAAATATAAAAATAATACTTGAAAAACTTTATAACTTTATTGCAGCAGACAGAAATCAGTTTGGTTACAACTTAACCAAAAACTCAAGTACATATATATCAGCCTTGTTCAAAAGCCATCAGAGTACAAAACTTTAAAATCATAATCCCCACCGAAGATGCCAGAAAAAGACAAGCCATACTTTAAGCACTTCAAGCACTCCAAGAAGGAAGAAAGATCCGGATCAAGCTAGAGTAGTCCCTCCTTGAAAACCTGGGGGGGGGGAACATAAGAAAAGAGGCGAAACAACAAGGGTCAGACATAAAGTCTGGCAAGTCTAGTGACTTTCAGTTATGAACAGATAATAATGTCATGGCATGCAAATAAAACTGGATGAGAGATAACAGGAAACAGGAATAACAGATATACTTAGGTTAAACAGAAGAAACATGATGATATTACTTTTCACTTCTGTGCACTAATACTAGTATAACAGGATTAGGTGTTACCCTAATGTCTAAACAGAAACAGAAACAGAATAATGGGCCTTTACCACCCTAACAGAAGGTACAAAAACATAATGCTAATAATGGGCCTATACCACCCGAACAGAAAGTACAGAAACAGAATGCTAGTAATGGGCCTTTACCACCCGAACAGAGACAGAAACGGAAACAGAATAATCCCTACGGAAACAGAATGTTAGAATCAGGTGTACACTAGTAAATGGGCCTTTACCACCCCAACAGACGGTACCACGCAGAAACAGACAGGTGTTACCACCCAACAGAAACAGACGGTACCCTAATGGAAACAGACAGAACTAAGTGTACCCTAAATCTACCCCAAGCAATCGACTCCCTAATACATAAATACCCTGTGCCAGCCCCACAAAAGGGTGTATCATTCCCTAAAGTGGCAACCTTTGAATGACACAGACCTATTTATAGATGTCACGGCGTCTTACATCCTCAGAGGCAGACCGGGATCCATGCACGCACATGACCCGGTTGGAACGCACCATCAACACCCCTCGCCATTATCAGAATGAACTGCTTATAATTAGTTCAGTAAGCATGCCCGTACCCTACCTTCTGTTGGGTCATAGTTTTGATACCAGAAATGGTTACTGACTAATATGGGTCCCACGCAACAGATGACACAAGTAATTACCCATCCTAACCTTGTGTCCCCAGACTAACAGATTTCAGATTAACTTGTTTACAAGTTTCAGACATACAGAGTTCAGATTTACTAGTTCACAGATTAGACAATCAAGTTAACAAGTTTTCAGACTAACGGATCAGATGTACAGATTTAACAGACTTACAGATTGTCTAACTTTGTATTTGGCCTACAGATTCACAAAACGGGTTTGTTAAATTCATCAGTCCAGTTGGTTTAACCCTATCCACCCAACACGTTTTAGACATCATATTTATCTCAGATTTGCATTTATTAAATATTAATGCACATACCTCTCACATTAGGTCGGTAGCTTGTGGCCGCTGGATATGTCGGTCGGTTCCAGGCAGACTTCTGCCACAAGCCAGACCTAACCTCGTGTCTAAGCATATTTTAGTTATGCCTACGACCTCTTACATTAGATTGACAGTTTGCGGTCGCTGGTTAAGCCGGTTGGTTCCGGGCAGGCTTCTACCGTAAACGGAGTCTAACCTCGTGTCATAGCCACTTTATTCCATTACTGAAAATATCAGACTAATTATGTACATTTAGCATATTTAACTTCTTTACAAGTTACGGCAGATTATCCAAAGTTCTATTAACATGTTTTGCTCAATTTTAGATCGAGCCTCCAAATTACAATTATTCAGCTTTCAACAGATTAAGCAATTCAACAGATTTAGCAGATAACAGATCTAGCTGATTAGGCAATATAACAGACCTAGCAGATTAGGCAATATAACAGATCTAGCAGATTAGGCAATATAACAGATCTAACAGATTAGGCAATATAACAGATTTTAAACATTCCTTAAAGTTTCATTGACATATCTTGCCAATTATAAATTATGTCTAAATTCACATGCCTAAATCATGGTCATGATTCATAATATAACATATGCCCAAATTTTAGCATGGTACAGCATATTCCCCAAAAACCCCAATCATGGTTCACATATAAGTTATGCCAAATATAGCCATTGATTTCAATGCATGTCACATATCCAAAAATCCCCATTTAGGTGTATTCACACTTGATAATCATCAAATCTTAATATAGATTTTTACACCTAAGTCATGTGCAAATTAATTCTCCTACTTCCAAATGATAGACTATCAGATTTAATATGCCCAGGTCTAGATCTTAAATTTACAACATATGTTCTTTATGTTCTAAATCACAATAATCCTCTTCTTCCAAGTCATAAATCATCTTATGCAATATGCCTCAAACTTATGTCCTGAAATACAACATGCGTTGTGTCCTCAAATCAGTTACAAATCAATTATGCCTAAATATGCCTCATTCAATATTCTTCCCAAATTTAGCGTTTATGAGTTCATCTCTTATGAGATTTGGCTTAGCCTTGTGGTAGCCTGGCTATCAAACAAAAAGAAAGAAAGGAGGAAGAAATACAGAACAAACAGAATAATAACAATACAACAGAGGAACAAATCTGATAAATAGAAAAAGGGCATAATCTCATATTCAGATTTATAATTATGTCAAGATCATGATTAAATTTCATATCGGAAAATAACTGTACTTGCCTTGGTTGGATTCTAGAAGAAGAGTTGCAGTTGTTCTATTTTAATCTAAATCAAAATTGGAAGAAGAAGAAGAAGCACAAGTCTTAGCTTAGGTTTCAGCAGAGCAGAGACGCCATTAATTTATTTTAATTAAGGTGGAGGCAGCATAACATTGCAATGGTTTGGTGTGGAGAGAAAGCTAGGTTTAGGGGTGTTTAAATAGGAGAATAGGGTGATTTAGAGCCTTTAGATCAGTCCAGAAGTCATCAGAACCACCCAGCTCGAAGACAGGTCATCCAGCTACTCAAAAGAAGACACGTCATCACAGAACACTCCAGAATTCTGTGTTGGATCGGTATGGGCGCACTTGGCACGTGCGCCAGTGTATTTTTGTACTGGCGCACTTCACAAGTGCGCCAGTGTATTCTGGCCTATTTCCGGTTTTTCTGCCTAACTTCGTTCGTCCATATCTTCTTCATACGGTATTCGTTTTACGCAAACTCGGACTCTATCTCAAGCAGAATTTTGAGACAAACGCAATGGCGCAACCCGTTCCCCTTAATTCTTCTCCTAAAAATTAAGTATACTTTAATTTGTTACTTATACGTTCATAGAAAATACGGGGTGTTACATTCTCCCCTCCTTAAAGGATTTCGTCCCCGAAATCTTCAAGTTAAGAAGAATGTGTCCTACCATCCAATCATCCATCTACTCAACCATCATCCACAAGCATCTATTTTCCTTAGAAAACTTCTAATGTTGTATGAACATATGCAAAAGTGTGTGTGTGTGTCTCTTATCTAATGCAAAGATCAGGCGGTCTACTGATTCAGTTGACCTCCTCAATGCGAACCATGTTGGTGCCATGAGTCCAATTATGTGTGCAAGAAATTCTATTTGATACACATCATTTCTATATGTGTGCATAACCAATCATCCAAATGCAACATCCATGTGATGAGTCAATCATTTTGCATCCACAAAAATTGAAAAATGCACACACATCCATATGCAGTATGAGAGTGTTTTTGAGCCGATCTAGTGCCTAGTGTGTATATGCATCCACGAAAAACAACTAGCAACCACTATCATCCACTTGCAACCATCAAACATAACATGTCTCAAACACATGTTTACACCCATTAGTTTCTACCTAAAGGTCGAAGAATCGATCGATAGGATACAGCTGAGTGATAGAAGCAAGTACGATTAAAACAAGAGCTTTGTTCCTATTAGACATCGGTTAAGAAAATAATTCCCTAAGTATCAACCCCGAAGACCGAAATCAACATCAGATTGACACCTAGTGAATTACTCCCATTAAAAAAATGCCAAATTGGAAATCTACTTCACGATTCGAGTAAAAACCCCTAACCTTTTCAGAAATATCCAGATACTTACAAACTACTGGTACAGATCAGATTATCAAATGATTTTTAGGAAACTAAGCTTGAGAAAGCCTAACCATATCCCAAAAAAACCCTGAAATGTATGCGTCACAGTCATCTTAATGCCTAACACATATGCCCTCAAAACCCAACCTATCACAAACATATGAGTCGTAACCCTTATGGGGTTTGAGACTATAGCGGGATCAGAAACAAGACTAGTATTAAAGTGCAGAGACTTAACTACAGAATCAAAATGCTAGAATCAGAAAGAGTTCTTCTTACTAATCAGATAAGGAAGTTAAACCTTCTCAGAAATTTTCCTACCTCAAAGGTACCAACAAGTCTTCCCCTTCCTTCTAGTTTTGATAACCGTCTCAGCCCCATGAAGCGATTTTCCGCCCACCGTACGGAAGTTCTTATGTATCTTAGAAAAAAGCATCTATACGCGGAAAAAGAGAATAAAAAGGGAAAGAGGAAGGGATTCGAAACAAAGAATCGGAAGAAAGATATCTGGCTTTTGGGGATTATGTTTTTCAAAATAAACTTTACTTTTGAAAATACTTCCTTTTAAAATCTTTTTGAAAATAGTTTTCAAAAACTTCTATCTAATCTGGTAACCTTCAGCTCTGATACCAAGTGTAACACCCCACGTCCGTTAAGGTCACTCACAAAGGGAGTGCCTTAACTTTGATGGAGCATTTTAGTAAATAGAACAGAGTATTACAAGACAGATATAAAAATAATACTTGAAAAACTTTATAACTTTATTGCAGCGGACAGAAATCAGTTTGGTTACAACTTTACCAAAAACTCAAGTACATATATATCAGCCTTGTTCAAAAGCCATCAGAGTACAAAACTTTAAAATCATAATCCCCACCGAAGATGCCAGAAAAAGACAAGCCATACTTTAAGCACTCCAAGAAGGAAGAAAGATCCGGATCAAGCTAGAGTATTCCCTCCTTGAAAAACTAGGGGCGGGGGGGGGGGGGGTAGGGGGGAAGGGGAACGGAAGAAAAGAGGCAAAACAACAAGGGTCAGACATAAAGTCTGGCAAGTCCAGTGACTTTCAATTATGAACAGATAATAATGTCATGGCATGCAAATAAAACTGGATGAGAGATAACAGGAAACAGGAATAATAGATATACTTAGGTTAAACAGAAGAAACAGGATGATATTACTTTTCAGTTCTCTGCACTAATACTAGTATAACAGGATTAGGTGTTACCTTAATGTCTAAACAGAAACAGAATAATGGGCCATTACCACCCTAACAGAAGGTACAGAAACATAAAGCGAATAATGGGCCTTTACCACCCGAACAAAAAGTACAGAAACATAATGCTAGTAATGGGCCTTTACCACCCGAACAGAGACAGAAACGAAAACAGAATAATCCCTACGGAAACAGAATGTTAGAATTAGGTGTACACTAGTAAATGGACCTTTACCACCCCAACAAACGGTACCATGCAGAAACAGACAGGTGTTACCACCCAACAGAAATAGACGGTACCCCAACGGAAACAGACAGAACTAAGTGTACCCTAAATCTACCCCAAGCGATCGGCTCCCTAATACATAAATACCCTGTGTCAGCCCCACAAAAGGGTGTATCATTCCCTAAAGTGGCAACCTTTGAATGACACAAACCTACTTATAGATGTCATGGCGTCTTACATCCTCAGAGGCAGACTGGGATCCATGCACCCACATGACCCGGTTGGAACGCACCATCAACACCCCTCGCCATTATTAGAATGAACCGCTTATAATTAGTTCAGTAAGCGTGCCCGGACCCTACCTACTGTTGGGTCATAGTTTTGATACCAGAAAGGGTTAATGACTAATATGGGTCCCACACAACAGATGACACAAGTAATTACCCATCCTAACCTTGTGTCCCCAGACTAACAGATTTCAGATTAACTTGTTTACAAGTTTCAGACATAAAGAGTTCAGATTTACTAGTTCACAGATTAGACAATCAAGTTAACAAGTTTTCAGACTAATGGATCAGATGTACAGATTTAACAGACTTACAGATTGTCTAACTTTGTATTGGGCCTACAGATTCATGAAACGGGTTTGTTAAATTCATCAGTCCTGTTGGTTTAACCATATCCACCCAACACGTTTTAGACATCATATTTATCTCAGATTTTGCATTAATTAAATATTAATGCACAGACCTCTCACATTAGGTCGGTAGCTTGTGGCCGCTGGATATGTCGGGCGGTTCCGGGCAGACTTCTGCCACAAGCCAGACCTAACCTCGTGTCTAAGCATATTTTAGTTATTCCTACGACCTTTCACATTAGACTGACCGTTTGCGATCGCTGGTTAAGCCGGTTGGTTCCGGGCAGGCTTCTACCGAAAACAGAGTCTAACCTCGTGTCATAGCCACTTTATTCCATTACAGAAAATATCAGACTAATTATATCCATTTAGCAGATTTAACTTCTTTACAAGTTACGGCAGATTATCCAAAGTTCTATTAACATGTTTTGCTCAATTTTAGATCGAGCCTCCAAATTACAATTATTCAGCTTTCAATAGATTAAGCAATTCAACAGATCTAGCAGATTAGGCAATATAATAGATCTAACAGATTAGGCAATATAACAGATCTAGCCGATTAGGCAATATAACAGATCTAGTAGATTAGGCAATATAAAGATTTTAAACATTCCTTAAAGTTTCATTGACATATCTTGCCAATTATAAATTATGTCTAAATTCACATGCCTAAATCATGGTCATGATTCATAATATAACATATGCCCAAATTTTAGCATGGTACAGAATATTTCCTAAAACCCCCAATCATGGTTCACATATAAGTTATGCCAAATATTGCCATTGATTTCAATGCATGTCACATATCCAAAAATCCCCATTTAGGTGTATTCACACTAAATAATCATCAAATCTTAATATAGATTTTTACACCTAAGTCATGTGCAAATTAATTCTCCTACTTCCAAATGATAGACTATCAGATTTAATATGCCCAGGTCTAGATCTTAAATTTACAACATATGTTCTTTATGTTCTAAATCACAATAATCCTCTTCTTCCAAGTCATAAATCATCTTATGCAATTTCCCTCAAACTTATGTCCTGAAATATAACATGCATTGTGTCCTGAAATCAGTTACAAATCAATTATGCCTGAATATGCCTCATTCAATATTCTTCCCAAATTTAGCGTTTATGCATTCATCTCTTATGAGATTTGGCTTAGGCTCGTGGTAGCCTGGCTATCAAACAAAAAGAAAGAAAGGAGGAAGAAATACAAAACAAACAGAATAATAACAATACAACAGAGGAACAAATCTGATAAATAGAAAAAGGGCATAATCTCATATTCAGATTTATAATTATGTCAAGATCATGATTAAATTTCATATCGGAAAATAACTGTACTTGCCTTGGTTGGATTCTAGAAGAAGAGTTGCAGTTGTTCTATTTTAATCTAAATCAAAATTGGAAGAAGAAGAAGAAGCACAAGTCTTAGCTTAGGTTTCAGCAGAGAAGACACGCCATTAATTTATTTTAATTAAGGTGGAGGCAGCATAACATTGCAATGGTTTGGTGTGGAGAGAAAGCTAGGTTTAGGGGTGTTTAAATAGGAGAATAGGGTGATTTAGAGCCTTCAGATCAGTCCAGAAGTCATCAGAACCACCCAGCTCGAAGACAGGTCATCCAACCACTCAAAAGAAGACACGTCATCACAGAATACTCCAGAATTCTATGCTGGATCATATGGGCGCACTTGGAAGGTGCGCCAGTGTATTTTTGTACTGGCGCACTTCACAAGTGCGCCAGTGTATTCTGGCATGTTTCCGGTTTTACTGCCTGAATTCGTTCGTCCATATCTTCTTCATACGTTATCCATTTTACGCAAACTCGGACTCTATCTCAAGCAAAATTTCGAGACGAATGCAATGGCGCAACCTGTTTCCCTTAATTCTTCTCCTAAAAATTAAGTATACTTTAATTTGTTACTTATACGTTCACATAAAATACGGGGTGTTACATCTAGTGCACTCCGAACTACGAATCGATGCATCTTGAACCAAGGAAGCTGACCACGAGCCGCTGTTCACGAACCGACCCGAGCAGGGTCATGAGCCAGATGGGAGACACACGAACCGGAGCATGACCATGATCCTTGATCCGCTTGTGTATCACGAACCAAATGAAAACTGAAGTGTGAGACGGAGAAGACTAAAACCCGAGATGCATAGGAAGTCCAAATGGGAGGTTATTACTCCGGACCCAGATGGGAATCAACGAGTTAACTTCATGAGCTGTGCTTTGTTGCGGGACGTGTGCAAAGGGGTTATCGATATCTATAGATTTGGTTCACCACTGACACCGAGAGACGGATTAGTGGCTATGGGTCAATGCAATGGGGTCATTAAGACTTCCAAGGGAAAAGTGATCGTAGCAAGGCTATGGATCAGCGCAATGGGACCGTTAGGACTTCCAAGGGTAAGGTGATCGTAGAAAAGGATTAGTGGCTCTGGACCAGCGCAATGGGATCGTTAAGACTCCCAAGGGCAAAGTGGTCGTAGCAAAGGATTTGGTGATCAAAGTGGTGGATATCGTATGCTTTACGCACTGAGTGAGAGATGTGAGGATGATTGCTATGTTCGATGTTTGCTATCACCACGACATGCACACTCCCATTTTACACTTTTTGTTAGTGTTACCTTAGAGTATTGTACATCTTGTTGTGATAACTCTTTGGTTGCAGGTCCAGGTATGATTTTTTATACCTGTTATTGTTCTGTTTTGCTGCTATCGCTTATACCAGACTTTTGTCTGACCTGGAGTTTTATGTCTCTTCTTATTACTCTGGGTGCTCCTAAACGAGCAAACTAGAGACAAGTTAGGTGGTATGCATGAGTAGCTGTTTGGAGACGAGCAGGAGGCTTCTACGTACTATTTGCATATATTCTCCCTGTGTTGTTGCTGGTCACTACTTTGGGCATTAGTAGTGTACCTTTCTATTTTTATTTAGAGATAGTATTTTGAAGTTGTAATATTGGTTTGGATCATAAGCTGTATTTTGGATTCCGCTGCTATGATGGTTTAGTTTTCAGCTTACGCACTGTCTCACCTGCTTTATGTCAAGTTATGTTATAAGCGTTGTGATATATACTATAGGTTCTTTAGTAGTTCATCATTTCAAACCCTTTTCTTTTGACGACCGTCCCGTGCTAGTTAGACATCAGTACAACGCATTTCTATGGAAATATCGGCTAGCGCGGGGAGGGCCATCACACTTGGTATCAAAGCCTAGGTTGCGTAGTTAACCTAGGGAAAGACATCAGGGAGAGATAGTATACGTATATGAGAGCGCATATTTGTGATATTTTGGTTTTCCAAAGCTATATATATATACACTATTAGTATATCTAAGGATGAAGTCGCACTGCATGGGCACCACTAAGGAGATGGTTAATCGTTTTCTCTTACAGATTGGACGATGATCCAATATACGAGGAGTACGGGTTCAGGGGCCAATAATAGGAATGCCCCTGATATGGGGACGATGTTTACTACCTTCATGCGAGAGATGCTTAGGTATGTTCAGGGAGTAGTTCCTAATGCTGCTAAAGGCTGCGGTGCAGGCGCCTAGAGCCGATTTTGCCAAGCTTAACAAGGATTATACCAGCCTTGGAGGGAAGCCGTTCCACGGAACGAAATCAGCTACGGATGTTAAAGATTGGCTTGATAGTTGTGAGCGCATCTTCGAGAATTTAGGAATCGATGATGCAATGAAAAGAAAGTTAGCATTGCGTCAACTTCAAGGACGGGCTGTGAATTGGTGGAATGCTATTAAAGCAGCTACACCTGAGGATCAAGTTACTTGGAATCAATTTAAGACCCGTTTCAGTGACAAGTCTATTCCTTCTTCTCAGAAATCAGAATTGTTCAGGAAGTTTTTGGAATTTAAGCAGAATGGTAGGTCAGTCTCGGAATATATTGTCGAGTTCGATACTTTATCGAAATATGGATTATCTCTCATCGACACTGCCGAGAAGAAGAATGAGAAGTTCATAACTGGCCTAGATGAGTACTTGGGAGAAATACTCATAAACCATATCGATGAGACATTTGAATCTATTGTAGGGAAGGCATTGAGATCTGAGAGCCTTTATCTAAGTCAAAAACCGAGGTTGTTGTTACATCTGCAGGGGAGCCAAAGCCGCAGGCAAGCAGTGGAGGAAAGAATAATTCGCAGAATAAGAGGAAGCAGAACCAAGCTAAGGATGGTCAGAAGAAGAATAAGAAAGATGTTGAGTGCTATAGCTGTGGTAAGAAGGGCCACTATGCCAAAGATTATCGAGCAAAGCCAGCGGACAGGAAGTGCTTCAATTGCGGCCAAGTGGGACATCATAAGGATAAGTGTCCACAATCCCCTAAAGAGAAGCAAATTGTGAAAGCATATGCTATCAACGCTGTTCCTTCTTCGTCGAATGCCCCAGCTGCAGCGCAGAAAGGAAAGTGTGTCGTTATCCAAGGTATGCTTTCCATTTATGATGTTCCTGTTCGAGTATTGTTTGATACCGGGGCTTCCCATTCCTTCATATCTAGTGACCTAGTAGATAGGTTGGGATTGGAACCCGAGATTATCGATAGACCTTTAGTTGTGACGAACCCGATCAGTGGTTCGACTAGCCTTAGTATGATTTGTCGTAATTTGGTCTTATCGAGTCATCGATGCATGTTTGTTTGTGATTGCTTTGTTTTGGACTTTACTGGGTTTGGCATTATTTTGGGAGTCAATTGGCTCCAAAGGTATGGGGTGGTGGTAGACTGTGAGTGGTCTTCGGTGACCATTAGAACGAATGATGGGAGGAGGGTACTGTTTGGTGGCCTACCTAATGATGGGGTGATGGCTAGTTTACTAAATTCACTAGACATCCCGTATGATGAGTTGTCAGTTGTTCCTATTGCTGGCGAGTATCCGTACATCTTCAGGGAAGTGACCGGACTTCCACCACACCGAGAGATTGAGTTTCGGATTGATTTAGTAAAAGATGCCAGACCTATAGTGATGCCACTTTGTCGTATGGCTCCAAGGGAGCAGCGAGAGCTCAAAGTACAAGTTGGTGATCTTTTGAAGAAGGGATTTATCCAAAGAAGTGTTTCTGAGTGGGGAGCACCAGTTGTATTTGCTACTAAGGTGGATGGTTCCCTTTGTTTATGTGTAGACTACTGCGAGTTGAACAAGGTGACGAGGAGGAATAAGTATCCTCTTCCGCAGATAGACGATTTGCTTGATCAGCTGAATGGAGCAAGAGTGTTCTCCCAGTTAGATCTCGCGATAAGATTTCATCAGCTCCGTGTAGCAGCTGAGAGCATACCTAAAACGGCTTTCGGACGCCGTCTGGTTTTTATGAGTGGTTGGTCATGCCATTCGGGTTGATCAATGCACCAACATATTTTGTGGATCTTATGAATATGGTATTCAGGGATCAATTGAATAAGTTTGTTCTTATGTTCGTGGACGAAATCTTAGTTTATTCGAGGATGGAGGAAGAACACAAGGAATATTTGAGGACAATGATGGAGGTGTTGAGTAAACACCAAGTGAAAGTGAAATTTTCTAAATGTCACTTCTGGAGGAGGGAAATGAGGTTCTTAGGCCATGTTGTTTCAGAAAATGGTGTTGTCGTGGATCCTGTGAAGGTGCACTACAACAAAACGACCATATTACAACGCTGGAACACCGTTGTAATAGACATTTTACAACGGTGGGCTAACCGTCGTGTATTAAGAAGTTGTAATAGACTGAAATCTATTACAACTTTTCTGCACCGTTGCAACACCGTTGTAATATGTATATTTTACAACTTTTTCCCACCGTTGTAATAAAATTTATTACAACATTTATGCACCGTTGTTGTTGTAATTTTTACAACTATTTATAACCGTTGTGATATATTTTATTACAACTTTTATTTTACAGTTGTAATATATCCACAAATTATATATATAAGAATTTATATATAATTTATATGTGCAACAATAAATAGATAAATAACATAAGAAATAGATGTAAGTTTAAAAGCATCATAATCCATTCATTGATAAAAATCCCAACTTTATATCTAGATTACAAACTATAAATCATACACCACACAAAAATTTATAAAATTACAACTGTCTTCCTCATTTGCCTCTGAAAATCTTTAACCCAATTACAAAGCTCATTTGCCTCTGAAATGTATTTGTCCTCCACCTAATGCTATCCTCATATCTTCTATTCGCATCAAAAATTGCCTCTAAAATCTACAAAGCTCATTTGCCTCTGAAACCTATAAAACCTACAAAGATGAATTATACATACAAATAAATATCTTGGTATTTTTATTCAACAAGAATCAAAGCCAAAAAAGGGAAAACTATAGAAGAATCAACAAAAGTTCTTAACAATGGCAACATATTGGAAAATGGTAGCAGTAAGAAGATAAGAGAATGTTCCATCCTTGCTAAAATATATATAAAAAAATGCATCAAAATTTGATGAAAGAAATGCTAAAATATACCATGCTTACTCAGATCTAAGACACAATGCATCAAACATTAACATCAGCAAAGTCTGCGTGATACCTGCAGCTTCCTTTATAATTAGACAAAACTTTAATGGTACTATATTACTAGTAAAGACAAGTTTATACAATGATTGTTTGGAACATCCTTGGATCTCAAATTGTGCTTACCTTAATAATAACAAGGTCATATGTGTTCTTCCTCCAAGTATTTATATGAGCGACCCTACAGTTAAATAATAAAACGGTGAATAAAAGCCAACAAGAGAGACCAATATAATAATGAATTAAAATGAAAGACATGGTTATACTTCCATTCGGCAGCTTAGCCACAATTTGATTGAAAGATCTTACCCTCATGTAAAAAACAATGAATAACAAACTTGAAATCTCTTCAAACAAACAGAAAGTCACTTCCCGAGGTCTAACTTCCACCAGTTATGCAGAGCATTTAGTACTCGAAGGAAAAAAAATTACACCTAAAATTGTTTAATCAGCCATTTAGTCTGTAGATTATGGAGGTAGATATACTACTAATGATGGTCCCGATGCTTACACTATTGAACTTCCAAATATGTTCCAAATGTACAAATGATTAACCATACCCTAAGGCGCTAACGATATCCAAAGGCACAGAGAATCATTGAATTCACAGACTGCCAACATGCAAAGGTGCTTATTCTAAACTACAAAAATTATTTCCCCATTAAACATTAATTGACACTTTTTGCTTGTATGTCAGAAGGATGCTTTCGATTACCTACTGAATATCAATGCACGTAATAATCAACAAATCTCTGACAGGTCTGACAGAACCACCTCTCACCCCCTATAAAACATCCCTCTAAAGAAGATTGGCCATAACTGATGATTGACCTCAATCTGCAACATAGTGTCAACAGATTGTACATAACAACAATTAGAGTGTTAATTTCAATGTAAAAAGCATATAAACATAAAATATGCTACAAAAAAGAGTAGCAGAAGTAGGCTGACATTAGAGGAATGCGAAGTCAATCAAAACCAAGGTCGTAAGGAGGACAGATGCTAGGCAGAAAGCATGAACAAATGATTAATCGCCTAGATGAGCAATAATTGGTAACCAGAATAGACATTTCTGATACCTGCATCCAAACCAGACGTTTTCATGAAAACTCATAAAGGATTCACATCATCGAACTACACTAAATCAAAACCAAACCCAATTAGACAAAACTTGACAGCAAAATACCCGAAACCCAAAACTTACACAGCTCATCGTCGACTTTGACCTCGGTGGAACCATTCGTGCTGCATTCGATCTACAAATACGGTGTGTTCATTGATTTGATTCACTGCCAGTCTAGGTAAAATAGGTGAAGCGATTTCGGTTTGAAAAGGAGAAGCTAATTTAGCGACTTCGGTTTGTAAAATAGGATAAGCGATTTCGGCGCAGGTACCGACTCTTTGATCAAATCGCGATAATTAGGATGAGGAGGAGCGAATTTTCTGCAGCCAATACGGATTTGAGGTTAGGGTTAGAAAGAGGAGATTTCAATAGCCTGGAGAGGATGAGATGGGAATTAGCTTTGAAATCTGTTCGTGGAGCTAATGATTAAAATATTGGGTTGTGCAAAACTTTCGCTACATAGCGCCCAATATTTCATTTTGGAGCCAAATATTTCGCTCTGGAGCCAAAACTTAGCTAGGAGCCAAAACAATTTTTGTATACATCAAAGAAAAGTAAAACAAAAGAGAGTATATAGAAGCGTATCAAGTTAATAAATATTATACATGTTCCAACGGATGTCCGTTCCAGTGCATGCTGCAATGTAGTTACTAAATTATATTTCTAAAATTTGATTCCTTTTATGAATTTTCAAAAATATTAAATATTTTTGAAAAAATTAAGTTTATTTAATTCTATTGAAAATATAAAATTTCATTTCTAAATTTTATGAATATTTTCAAATTAATTTTATGAAGTTCCAAAATTTTAAATTTTTAAATATTAAACACCGAATATAATTATTAAATATATTAATTAATAAATATTGTTTACTATTATTTTAGAATATTAATTAAAATTTCTATTATTACGTGAAATATTGAATATTTTACAAAATTCTAATTTTATACAAAAAAATTTGCAACTGATAAGAAATAAAATCTGTTGAATATTATCGTCTATTACAACTGTTAGAAAATAAATGTTGTAAAAGGAATCTACTAGGATTATTTTCAAAGGCATGACCTATTCACAAACTAATAACTTATTATTAACTATTTAACTATACTAATAAATTATTATCTAATATACTAGTTATTAATATTAATTATTTAATAGAAATTATTAATATTATTAATTATTATTATTATACTAATTACTAATTATAAAATGTTAATTGTTAAAACTGTCACTTATTACAACAGTAAGAGTGAAAAGTTGTAATAGGCATTTATTACAACAGTCACAATAAAAAGGTTGTTAGAATTATGTTTATTACAACTTTAGTGAATTGACTGTTGTAAAAAACATTTATTACAACTGTGCATTTTCCACCGTTGTAAAATTAAAGTTGTAATATGATATTTTTGTTGTAGTGGTGGCTATGGTGCAAGATTGGTCTACGCTCAAGAATGCAATAGACATAAGAAGTTTCTTGGGTTAGCTGAATACTATCGTAAGTTTATCGAAGACTTCTCTAAGATAGCAGCACCGTTAACTCAGTTGACCAAGAAGAATCAAGCTTTTGCTTGGGATAAAAGGTATGAGAATGCATTTAAGGGTCTAAAGGAAAAGTTGTGAGAATGCATTTAAGGGTCTAAAGGAAAAGTTGACGTGTGCACCAGTGTTAGTTATTCCTAAGGGGAATGAAGAGATGACGGTATACACGGATGCTTGTGGTATCGGACTAGGTGTTGTACTAATGCAAGGAGGTAGGGTTGTAGCTTACGTTAGCCGGAAACTGAAACCGCATGAAAACAGATACCCTACCCATGAGTTAGAATTGGCAACCATCGTGTTCGCGTTGAAAATGTGGAGACATTATCTCTTGGGAGAAAGATTCGAGTTGTTTACCGATCATAAGTCATTAAAGTACCTTTTCTCTCAAAAGGATTAAAATTTTCGTCAGCAAAGATGGTTAAAATTCTTGGCTTCATATGATTTCAATATCGCATACACACCTGGAAAGGGCAATGCGGTAGCTGATGCGTTGAGTAGGAGACATGCCAATTTAGGGGCTATGTTTCTGGAATGGAAGCAACTGGAGTATATCGCAAGATATGATTTCAGACCTAAGTGTGAATTGGATCCAGAAATGTTAGCAAGTTTGACGATCAGACTGCTTTGATTGAGCGGATTGGCTCCGGTCAGAGAGATGATCCTAATCTATTGGAAATCATCTCCAAGGTAGAGATGGGTATCAACAGCGAGAAAATGAACAAGTATGGTCTTGATTAAGAGGGATGGCTTCGAAAGAATGGGAGACTAGTTGTACCCAATGTTAATGGGTTGAGAGATGAAGTGCTTAGAGAGTGTCATCACTCGAAACTGACTATACATCCCAGTAGTAACAAAATGTACTGAGACATGAAGCAGACCTACTACTGGGAAGGGATAAGAGAGACGTTGGGAAGTTTATATCCAAGTGCATGAACTGCCAGCTAGTTAAAGCCACGCAAAAGAAGCCTAGTGGTTTGTTACAACCGTTGGAAATTCCCGAATGGAAATGGGAACAAGTCTCAATGGATTTCATTGATGGTTTACCAAGGGCTAGATTAGGTCATGATAGTATTTGGGAGATTGTTGATCGATCAACCAAAAGTGCAAGGTTTATACCGGTCAAGTCGAATAGAACATCAACTAAGATAGCAGAACTGTATATGAAGTGGGTAGTGAGATTTCATAGAGTATAAAGGTATTGTGAGTGACCGAGATCCATTATTTACTATTGGGTTTTGGAAGAGCTTACAAGAGGCTTTAGGGTCAGAATTACATCTCAGTACCGCGTACCATCCTCAAACCGACGGTCAAATAGAGAGAGTGAATCATGTATTAGAGGATCTCTTAAGGGCTTGTATATTGGATTTTGGAGGATCATGGGATGACATGTGCATCTGGTTGAATTCGCATATAATAATAGTTATCAATCCGGTATTGGTATGGCTCCATTTGAAGCTTTGCATGGAATACCTTGCAACTCACCATCATGTTGGTTGGAGACTGGTGAGAAATTTGTGCTTGGGCTGGATGTAATAAGAGAAACTTCAGATAAGATCAAGGTTATCCAACAACGAATGAAGGCTGCCCAAGATAGGCAGAAAAGTTATGCTGATAAAAGACGAGGAGAATTGAAATTCTCCGTTGGCGACCTGGTATTCGTCAAGATCTCTCCATTAAAGAGTGTGATTCGTTTTGGCCAGAGAGGCAAGTTGGCACCAAGGTTTGTTAGTCCATTTCCAGTTCTCGAGCAAGTGGGGAATTTAGCGTATAAAGTTGGATTACCAGACAAGATGGCGGGAATGCACAACGTATTTCATGTTTCCCAGTTAAGGAAGTTCGTGCACGACCCTGATACGACTATTTCACCGGACCAGTTAGATGATATCGAGGTAGAACCCGAGACAGTTGGGAGCCACAGAACGATTCATATTGTCAGACATGATACAAAACAACTTCGGAGGAAGACGGTGGAACTAGTCAAAGTCCAGTGGGGCGATAATGAGAATGACTGTACTGGGGAAACAGAGGAGAGCATAAGGAAGTCATATCCAGAACTCTTTGCTTGGTAAGATTTTAGTCGCGATATGGTTATTCCCTTGTTAGTAAACCGCATGCTAGGATAGGCTTGTTGTGTTGTTATGTATGTTTGATTGTTAGTAATTGGTTGATAGGCATGCATGATACCTTTGTATGTTTCTTGGTTAAGGAATTTTGAGGGCGAAATTTCTTAAGGGAGGGGAGAGTGTAACGACCCGCATTCTACGCATCAGAAGATCATAGAATATTATTTCATTCTCATACGAAGTCGTATGGTCGTGTAACTTTGGGGAATGACTATTTGGGTCATTTCTCATGTTCACGATTTTTTTTGAATTTTAAATGACCGTTTTGCCCCTGGTGAATCTTGTTTCGCTTATAACTTTTGATTGGTAAGGAGTTTTGACCTGAAACCACTCCCATTTGATTTAGATGATGGTTTACCTTTCCGTAGAGTGGTCACATCAAACAAACAAACTTACCGTCTAGGAGATATGGCTGAAATAAGGTTTGAAGATGGAAAAACAACTTAACCGGGCTTAATTGGGTAATTAACAGCTAGGCCCATAACCCATTTCAGGATTAGGGTTATAGGAGGGCTGAAAGGGTTTGGAAAAACATTTCATTTCAGTTTTCCAGCCTCCACTTACATCTCATGAACCCTAGCAATGGCCTCCACCTTCTAAACTACCTCCTAATCACATTCTAATCCAATAGTAAGCTAATCAACATCAAATCAAGGTAAATTAACATCAAATTGGAGGTAAAGCCACTGTGCTGCATTGGGATTTGAACCAAATCAGAGATATTTTCAGATCTGAGATTTATTTGTGGCTAAGGTGAGTGATTTGCACTTTTGTTCACTAATTACGGCTATTAAGGGTGATTAGTGATAATTAGTGAAATTATGCATCATAAAAATTTGGAAAATAAGTAGAAATTCTAAAATATTATTTTATACCTCTGTTATAAATTTGGGTTAATTTGGACTAAGTTAGCTAATCCTATTGCTAGATATAGGTAAACATGATTAAGGGGAAAACATGAGTTTTGGGTATATTTGATCCATATTAACAATGTTAAATTATTGTTTTGGTGTTTGTGGTTGATCCTATATGTTACTACTATTGTTTGGAATGCTTAATGATTGTTTAGCAATATTATAATGGTCTAAAACGTCGTCATATGGCGTAAGTAGCTCGCTGGAAAAGTTGCAGGAAATTGGTCAGACCTCGTCCGGATCGTGAAGCACCCTTCATGAACCGACACCCCGATCGTGAAGCACCCCCGCAACGACCCGAGCCGCTCACCCACAAGCAGGGAAGCATCCACGAGC
The DNA here is from genome assembly GCA_030737875.1 of Allium sativum. Lineage (NCBI taxonomy): Eukaryota > Viridiplantae > Streptophyta > Magnoliopsida > Asparagales > Amaryllidaceae > Allium > Allium sativum. The sequence continues at coordinate 231,520,800 of CM060911.1, forward strand.
CGATCGCCCTGAAGACCACGAGCCGAGCCATTGCATCTCGAGTGCACTCCAAACCATGAACCGATGCATCACGAACCAAAGAAGCTGGCCACGAGCCACCAGTCACGAACCGGCCCGAGCAGGGTCACGAGCTGGATGGGAGACACACGAACCGAAGCATGACCATGAACCGCGAGCCGCTTGTGTGTCACGAAACGAATGAAAATTGAAGTGCGAACTGGAGAAGCCTAAATCCCGAGATGTAAAGGAAGTCCAAATGGGAGGTTGTTACTCCGGATCTAGACGGGAACCAATGAGTTAACTTCATGAGTTGGGCTTTGTTGCGGGACGTGTGCAAAGGGGTTATCGATATCTATAGCTTTGGTTCACCAATGACACTGAGAGACGGATTAGTGGCTATGGATCAACGCAACGGGGTCACTAAGACTTCCAAAGGTAGAGTGATCGTAGAAAGGCTATGGATCAGCACAATGGGATCGTTAGGACCCCCAAGGGTAAGGTGGTCGTAGCAAAGGATTAGTAGCTATGGACTAATGCAATAGGACCGTTAAGACTCCCAAGGGCAAAGTGGTCATAGCAAAGGATTTGGTGATTAAAGTGGTGGATATCGTATGCTTTATGCACTAAGTGAGAGATGCGAGGATGATTGCTATGTTTGATGTTTGCTATCACCACGACATGCACACTCCCATTTTACACTTTTTGTTAGTGTTACCTTAGAGTATTGTACATCTTGTTGTGATAACTCTTTGGTTGCAGGTTCAGGTATGATTTTTTATACCTGTTATTGTTCTGTTTTGCTGCTATCGCTTATACCAGACTTTTGTCTGACCTGGAGTTTTATGTCTCTTCTTATTACTTTGGGTGCTCCTAAACGAGCAGACTAGAGACAAGATAGGTGGTATGCACGAGTAGTTGTCCGGAGACGAGCATGAGGCTTCCACGTACTATTTGCATATATTCTTCCTCTGTTATTGGTCACTACTTTGGGCATTAGTAGTGTACCTATCTGTTTTGCTTTAGAGACAGTATTTTTAAGTTGTAATAATGGTTTGGACCATAAGCTGTATTTTGGATTCCGCTGCTATGATGGTTTAGTTTTTAGCTTATGCACTATCTCGCCTGCTTTATGTCAAGTTATGTTATAATTATATTTTATTCCATGCGCTGTGAGATATACTACAGGTTCTTTGATAGTTCATTATTTCAAACCTTTTCTTTTGACGACCATCCCGTGCTAGTTAGACATCAGTACAATGCATTTCTATGGAAATGTCGGTTGGCGCGGGGCATGCCATCACATTAATCGTCCAATCAGAAAAGTTTATATGATGATAATATGAGAATAATTAACATCTAATATATTTAAGGAATCCATTTTGATCCATCCAACATGTTCTTCCCTACATTCACATAGATTATTCTAGATAATATTTTTCAATTTAGTTTAACTGATAATTTCAATAACAGTAAATAACGACTATTTAGCATCACCCAATTAACAAAACAATTCAAACAATCAAACACATTTATTTAATGAACATGACCAACAAGGTAAGTTACCTCCATTGGGTCCAATCGTTAAAATGAGGATTTGGTTTTTCACTGAAACTAAACAACGTTTAATTTCATTGGTTCAATCAATATATGGATATATAATTAGCAAACAATCAATCATTAGCAACGATAGCACACAAATTATAAAACCCGGCTTATATAAAATATAATTAAGAAAAACCGAGTGAGTTTAACTCACCTTGAGTTTCCATTCATTTTCAAAACGGTTTGCTTTAATTGAATTAGATAGGTGTTTAATTTTAATTAAAATTTCTAATAGCTGCCAACTCTGGCCAAATCAATTCCATGATGAAGCGTTTGTCGGTACAGTTACATCGTCACTTGTTTCATCCCATTCTGTTACTATATGACATAGATATAAATTTAATCCAGTATTCACTTCATTTAAATAATATTAATAATAATTTAATAATTATTACTAATTACTTCTTAACATTTATTAACCCTAGTTTAGGAACATCTGAGTTATTGAAGTACTAACATGGGTATGGAATTGGCACGTCTTACGTGAACAATAACGTATAGACTGCGTAATGCTATAACTTGATATATATTACTAACTGAATATTTAATTACGTTTAAACTAACTTGATTAGGCCCAACTGAAATCACCCAGGCCACGCAACAGTTCAGTTTGGCACATTATAAACATATATAATTAATCTACCCCTTTTACTTACATTAATGTAACCCAGATAGGCTCGTGTAAAAAGCTCCAGACCCGATTACTATACACTTCTTGCTAAAGAAATGGATTAGGCACCTTTGTGGTTACAGTTCCTCGTCTCCAACTCTTGACTGTATATATATATATTGAACTCTTCACTATTCCTTCATTGCCCTTGTTCATGAATAATGCTCTTCGTTCAAACTTAGTCCAATACTCCCTTCTTCATTCCCTTTTGCTTCAACACAGACAAATGCATGTCCTCCGCCATCACTCACCATGGCCAACCCCTATCCACCAGAACATCATCTACGACTGGCGACAGTGCCTCAAGCTCCTCCAATGTCGACCCATCTCTACATTTCTCCCATGCACGTTTACTGCTCCTTCGCCAACACAAAACCCACGCTGAGCTTTGAAACAACAGCATACTGCCTTGCCACTACTCCGCATATCTTCAACCGCCCACACTCTTCTGGACGCCTGAAGCCCATCGAACCCCTACCATTCGATCGACCCTGACAAATACTACCACGCCGTTGAGGAGGTAGTTTTATTCACAAGTGGAGTTTCAACTTTATTAATGAATGAAAGCCCTGTTTCGTACTTTGGAAATAAAATGTATAGAGCATGCTTTTGTTTCGCTTAATTATCATATGATAGAGGTTAGAAGAAAAGAAGTCTATTTATAGGAGAAAAATACGTGGGGGGCACGTTTTAGGGAGTAAAAGGTAGGTTCACGTGTTGTTTAGGGTAGTTGTTTACGTTTTTACTTAAACGTGAAGTTGCAGGGTATACAATATTTGATGGTACAAGCGCGTGTTTTCTGGTTTGTGACAGGGTATGCTTTTAATCTAGGGGTAGCTGTATGCGTGAAATACGGTTTGCAGCAATTTGATGGTTTAGGGAGGAGTTTGTATGCATATTACTTTGGAAAGAAGACATAGGATATGAAGGAATTAATATTATTTACTATAACTAGAAGTTAGTTGCGGAGTATCGTGAACCACTACGTATGATGTCCAGTCGAGACGAAACTTCTAATCTTGGCATTAAAAAATTCCGAACCCGATGGGACAGGTTTCGTCAAATTCCGAGGTCGTTTGTAAAAAGTCCTTTATAAATCACTAGCGAAAAATGACATGTTTAAATTTCCTATTATCACCAAATAAATCCAATCAACTTGAAACTTCGAAATCCTACTAGACCATTTCCTTATGGATCCAATAAATTTTATTTCGTTAAAATTGGAGTTTGTTTGGCTAGTCATTTATTCCTTTAAAGTTACCCTTATCTAAAGATATAAACGATTACATAAAAACAAGGGCGTTTGACACTACTACGATCAAACGGTAAGTCCAATTGGCATGAAAATTGAAATCTTATAATAATTAATTAATAATCCAATGGCACAAGTTTCGTTGCACTCCGAGACTGTTTCCCGGTACACTATTTTTATATGTCAAACAACGCTATTTTGGACACCAAAATACCTGATGTCTAAAAATAACAAACTACCAGCCTATTCCAACTCTAAACGTCGATACAAACTCAAAGGATTTGGTTTTGTGGCTTAATTCGATCTTCTGCTCAAGCTATACACAAATGCCTCTCTATTAAATTAAATTAATTTAATTACGCGCTACAGAAAATGACTTGGTGTTTACGGCTGCCGTTGTCACATACGACATCGGTTTGCCATGAAATTTAATACCATACAATAATTTAACGTTACAATTCCAATGAAGCTAATTTCATCGAAAACTGAGCACGTTTGTAAAATGGTCATTTTAAGGCTCATATAATATAATAAAATATTATATAAATTCCAAAATAATCGAATTAAATAATTAGAAATTATCATTATCAGAAATATCCAAATAAATTCGTTATATGGTTTCAAATATAAACAGTACTTAATATCATCAATTTCGAGTTAAAATCGTACCGAAATTATGTTAAAACCCTTTTTAAACGTTATATTTTAATAACGATTTCCATAGCAACTATTTTAAAATTTGAATTTGACATAACTAACAATCTACGATATGAAATCTTGATTTTTCTCTTCCATATGAAAATTATAATCAACTGGATTCAAACGTTTCTTGTTTCACAGAATTCCGACTTAAAACGGATTCTGTGTATTCAGTTGAAGTTCAAAACTCAATATTACAAACTGCCGCACCATTTCGAGCTCATTTTAAATTATACATAAATTTAACGTTCAAAGTTCATTTTAATAAACGAATTAAATATTAAAATCCATTAATATTTCAAATATAATATTTAAATAATAAATTAAATTAAATATTTGACTACAAAAAATATGGGACATTACATTCTTCCCCCCTTAAAAGAATTTCGTCCCTGAAATTACTAAGGCGGAAAGAACGTTACAAACCCATTAACTTCTCTGAGACCCAATTTATTTTAAATCGAAAATTAATTCATATAATCAATATAAATTTTCAAAATTTTTCTAACAGTTCAAATTCCCAAAAAAATTCGGCAAAGTATTCCCTGTACGGAGTGACTTCTGCGATATCGCATAAACAAATAATATATATACATCGACCCACATGGTCGGAAAACAAAATTCAAAACCAAAAAACAAAATTTACATTTTCACGTAGGCGTACCTTATACAAGCGCTATTGAGCATACTTGCTCAATTTACGTGCAATCTATGCAATTAAAATCAATCCTCAAGCCATCTGGCACCTGTACTCAACTCAATCAGCGTATAAGTAATATATATATATATATATATGAAATTATTAAATAATATTTCATGAATCAACAAATTAACTACACCAATTCCAAAATCAAACATGAAGTATCACTTCATTTGCAAATACAGGTTTAAATCATTAATTTCAGTTCATATGCAGTTTCATTCTAGTTCATAATATTGGAATTCATTTCTCATGGTTTCCAATTCATTTAACATATTTTTAACCATGGATGAATATATTTCAAGCAATCTTACACACAATCAATAACAAATCAATAACCAATGCACAACCAACTCAATCAAATCAATTGAATTTACATTCAATTTCATATTTACTTTGGTTTATCATATTCGAACATTAATCGATTAATATTCGATCGATTTCTATTTACTATTATTCATTCAATTTCCAAATTCTAAACTAATTTTATTTAATTTCAAATCATTTCTTAATTTAATTTCACTTAACCAAGTTAAGTTCCAACCCAAATCCAATTAACTAATTGAATTTTCTAAGCAAATTCTGATTATTCAATCTCATATAAAAATTCTTTTTCACAAACTCTATACGTGAAATTTATTCTGGTTATATTAAACCATTCCAATTCATAATTCAATCTGAATTTTATTCAAATCAACCAACCACATCAAACACACCAATATCTTAATATTTAATAAAATTATTTATTTTCTATGCAAAAAAATATAAGTTGGGTAAAATTATTTCATTTGCCCTCTTTACAAAACTATATTGTATCCATTTCCAGTTCAATGCTTTTGAATACTTGAACCGATCAACCAACACAATACAAAACATTTGTACATAAAATTTACAAATACGCCCTCATATATACATAATCAACTCAATCTGGGGTATTAGAAACCCTATCTCTATCGAGTTATGCCACAGAGCCTACAAAACCATGCTCTGATACCACTATGACGACCTGAAGAATTTGACGTCCGAATTCCGACAATAATGCACAAATCCTGCATCACTTCCCAGAACCCAAATATCGAAAACACCAGAAAGTTAGTAGAAAGAAATTAGAGGGTGAGGTAGGAAAGAAAGAAATATCATAATAGAAGCAGAAGAAGAAAAAGAAGAACCAACACATCACAGAGTCTCACTTCGTAGCGAAACAAAATATAATATAGAAATAAATCTTTATTGAGAGCTTACAATTATTAGAGTACAACACACATCTGGACATTTATAATAACCTGCCCACATACACAATAACATAGTGGAATAATACTATGTAATATCATATGTCTGGACTGTTCCATCTCATTTCTCCACATCTTTTGGTAACCTAAACCTGTAAATCTTTGTCTAACCCGAGCATTACAAACGCTGGATCAGTCTGGTGAACTAGAGTGATGAAAACACACTAAGTTTAAAGTCATCACACAACTTCATTTTAAAGTCAAAATCATTTTAAAAGAAAAGGATAACCGTAAGACCAAATCCACACATAAATACGGACGGTTTTTACCTTACTATAACCCGAAATGTTATTGAAATCAATATCTTTTCTGATATTATAATAGTGTCTAAATACAAATAAATATCAATCTAGCAGAATGCTTGCATCTCAGGCTCTACATACATAGTATACAATCAAAACCGCATGCTCTAATTGGAGAATGGATTTCCATGGCAAGGTATGAGTAACCACATTTCCAACAATGTACCCCTGGAGATGAATACATTGGGGGTTCAACAAGAACATCTTGCAACCCAGGCTAAACATGACTGACCCCTTACTTCACTTGAGAGTATCGAATATATCATTATCACGGTTGGGGGCCAACCAACCGAATCTACAGCATACTAAAATAAAGGAACAACCGAAGGCATTTAATTTCACCAAATCAGGTAACGATGTACCCTTTTGATGGGTGCGACACACATAGCCATACGACCTACCCGATTTTTGTCATTTCTCGGTTGATGAGGCTTGAGGTCATAATTACCTTTAAAATATCATATCATCATTCCCCTTGAATGCCACATTGTCAGATCCGCCCGAAAATCACTAATTCATGTCCATAAAATATTTAGTTGTTATGTTATGAGAAGTGTGCTCTTCTCCTCCATCAACAAAAATACGTTTGAAGAAATCAACGTATGTGACTCCTTTGGAAATACTCTATCAGACACTTGTCCATACAAGTCATCCAGGAATAGGATGAACCGAAGGCACCCTCCTACCACATCCTAGGAGTCAACCCATGGATCAGTAGTGAGTAGTCCTTGCAATCCGTAAATTCTCAACCATAACTGAATAACGTCAGAACACCTATGGTTGCACTCCATAGAATATTCACCAGGTAATCCTTTCGCTTATTAAGATCCACGGTATTCAATTGCTCCATCTTCAGTCAGCATCTTCACGTATTTGTTGATTCGAAATGGTTATCGAATATAGATTCGATCCCGATGTTTCCATATCAACAATCGTATAGGTCAGATTTGATAGTCAGTTATTTAACTATCAAATAAATAGTGATGAAAACAAATTGAGTTTACTGATCCAATACTCAACATTACTTGGCCTCTTTAATTAAAAAATTAACGACGTTAATATAAAAATCTATAAATATTTTGGTATTACGAATATAGTTTTTATTTCTTATTTAACATAAGATTAATTTCAAAACTGTTTCATTTTAATACTTAGGAAATTATCATATTATCATATCCAGTTTCTGTTCTATTATCATTTTCAAAATATTTTCTATATCATTACTCATTATCTATAATTAGGAAATCAATTCATATTATTTCTCATAAAACAATGTTACGAAATCTCGTTTAATTCATTACTCGAAAACGCTAACCAACCTTTATTCTTTTAGAATAAACCCATCCCAAAACTCCACTTTTCATTTCCTTTTATCTCGAAAATACCGTTACAATTTCACCTAACTCTTTTTAATAACTCCCTTTACTTAGGAAAAATTATTATATATATTTTCCTGAATCTTCCCATTTCCATTACCTTGGAAATTGCATTATATATTCTCAAATCCTTCAATTAACATTGCGTTATTATTTCACATATGCAAATAATAAATTATTCTTAACCTCTTTTCCATTACAAACTAATATCATCCTTATATAATTCTGAAGTCGTTCAAGTTAGGGAATTTATTTACCTCTCGGACCTTGATCAACAACGGTCTTATCTTAAGATAGATATGAGGTGTAGTTCAAAAACCGATATTTATTCTAATATCAAACAAATCTTATTAAACTATTTTATTTAAACTATGGTTTATAAATCTTCTTACTTTTGAAAATATTATTTTTAAATATAACTTATTATTACTTAATATGTTGACTAAGTAATTTCTTAATAAAAATTACTTCTTAACCTATACTCTTTTAAAGAATCCATTTTATAACTCGAATTATTATTACTAAAGTCCATTACTAAATCCTTTACCAATTTCACTTACAAATTCCTTTTTATCATTCCTTTTTGAAAATCCCATTTCGATTCCACTCATTTGTCTCAATTCCATTATTCGAGAATATTAATTTAAAATTAACACTTTAACTTCACATTCTTTTTATAAACCTTGTTTATAAAACTTAGGTTTAATATAAAACCCCTTTTACCTTTATCTCCTTTACTTAATTCAAATATTAAGTAAACATTTATTTTAAGCTATCGTATTCGCTTAAAATCCCTTTTATAACTTTGTTATAAAAAATCGGGTTTTTAATATAAAAACCGTTCATAGCGCCTTTCACAATTCAATTAGATTTCACTTCAACTTCGATCGCTTTTTAAATGAATTTCAAATAAAAAGTAATCTCCTAAATTATTATTAATTAAAATAATAATTTACTTCAATCATTAACTTAGTAGAAGTAGTTAACTTCTTAATTAACTAAAATAAATATTAAATTCCTTTTTAAAATCTTATTAAAATTAAAACAAATATTTGTTAAATTATTTCATCAGATTAATTCAAAAACAAATTAATTAATAATCACTCTCACTTAAAATGGTTGACTTAGTCAAACCGAAACACAGTTATTTCGTTAACCAATTCTAGTTAGTTCTCCCTTTAAATTAATTAATAATATAATTAATTTAAATAATTCCATTTTAATTGTTTTCTTAAAAACAATTATCCAACTTTTAACCGTTAGGTTAATTTCTACGGCATTGCTTGTAAATCTGGTTAACATTAGAAACTTTCTTTATAAAATCATTTAATAATTACTTAAAAACTTAAATAATAAATAATAAATAATAAATATTTATTTTATTTTAATAAACTTTTATTGAAACTAATAGATTTAAAAATCTATCTCCAGTTATAAAATAAATTTTATAGCTTCAGCCTATCGATTCACCTGACGGTAAATCAATATTTAGAAAACGATTGATAAACATGCCATATACTGCCAATTACTCAACCAATATCACCCGCTGATTTGAACAAAAAAAATGTTGAATTCCAGGTCAACGGTCAATAACCAAATCAATCTTCCAATCAGAACAGTTCATATGATGATAATATGAGAATGATTAACATCTAATATATTTGAGGAATCCAGCTGGGTCCCTCCAACCTGTTCTTCCCTGCATCCGCATAGATTATTTTAGATAATATTATTCAGTTCAATTTAACTGATAACTTCAATAACAGTAAATAATGACTATTTAACATCACCCAATTAACAAAACAATCAAACAATTAAACACGTTTATTTAATAAACACAACCAACAAGGTAAGTTACCTCCATTGGATCCAATCGTTAAAATAACAATTTGGTTTTTCACTGAAATTAAACAACGTTTAATTTCATTGGTTCTGCCAATATATGAATATATAATTAGCAAACAATCAATCAATAACAATTATAACACATAAATTATAAACCCGACTTATATAAAATATAAGTGGGAAATACTGAGTGAGTTTAACTCACCTTGAGTTTCCATTCGTTGTCAAAAAGGTTTGTTTTAATTAAATTAACATGTGTTTAATTTAATTTTAATTTAATTAAAATTTCCGGTAGCTGCCAACTCTGACCAAATAAATTCCATGATGAAACGTTTGTCAGTACAGTTCCATCGTCGCTTGTTTCATCCCATTCTGTTACTATATGACATAAATATAAATTTAATCCATTATTCACTTTATTTAAATAATATTATTAATAATTTAATTATTATTACTAATCACTTCTTAACGTTTATTAACCCTTGTTTAGGCACATTTGAGTTATTGAAGTACTAAACATAGGTTGGAATTGGGACGTCTTACATGAACAATAACGTACAAACTGCGTTATGCTATAACTTAATATGTATTACTAACCGAATATTTAATTACATTTAAACTAACTTGATTAGGCCCAATTAAAATCACCAAGGCCACGCAATAGTTCAGTTTGGCACATTATAAATGTGACGGCCCGCCCCGCACCAACCGACATTTACTCCAAAGGTGCGCTGTACACATGTCCAGTTAGCACGGAACGGGTCGTGAGAAGGAAATGAACATACAAAGAACCTGTAGAATGTCTCACAGCGCATAGAATAAAATATAATAACAACATACTTGACATAAAACAGGGGAGACAGTGCATAAGCTGAAAATCAGAACTAAACATCATAGCAGCGGAAATCCAAAATACAGCTTATTACAACTTTCAAACTGTCTCAAAGCAAAAGTAAGATAAAGGAGGTACACTACTAATGCCCAAGTAGCGACTACCAACAGCACAGGGAGAATGTGTGTATATATATATCATACGTGGTAGCCTCCTGCCCGCCTCCGAATCATCTACTCGCGCATCACCAGCTAACCTGTCTCTAGTCTGCTCGTGTGAGCACCCAGAGTAATAAGAGGAGACATAAAACTCTGGGTCAGACATAAAGCCTGGTATGAGCGATAAGCATCTAAAGTGAACAATAACAGGTAGACTAAAACATACCTGAACCTGGACCTGCAACCAAAGAGTTAACACTACATACTGTACAACACTCTAAGGTACCATATCAAACAGTGTAAAGATACGGAGGTGGGGGAGGTGTGCATGTCATAATGATGGCAAACAATCAAACATAGCATCCATCCTCACATCTCTCACCAGTGCGTAAAGCATACGATATTCACCTCTTCGATCACCCAACATACCTTGCTACGATCACTCTGCCCCATGAAGTCATAAATGGCTTCACAGCACTGATAACGTAGCCACTAATCCTTTGCTATGTCCACTTGCCCCATGGAGTTATTCACCCCATCTACGCTGGCTCATAGCCTTACCAATCCTTACTATGTCCACTTGCCCCCATGGAGTTGTTCACCCCATCTGCGCTGGCTCATAGTCTTACTACGCATCACCTTGCCCCTCAGGTCGTAATGACCCTACTGCACTGATAACGTAGTCTTGCTACCATCACCTTGCCCCTCAGGTCATAATGACCCTACTGCACTGATAAGTAGCCATCCTTCATTTTTAGTGGTGAATCGAAGTTATGAACGTCGACAACTCCTTAGCACACGTCCCGCAGCAAAGTCCAACCATGAAGTGAACTCATTGGTTCCCAACTGGATCCTGAGCTCTAACTTCCATTTGGACTATCTTTGCATCTCGGGTTATTGGTCATCACCAGATCGGATCGGGTCGTAGCCTTCAGTTCATGGTGGTTCGGTTCGGAATCCAGTTTTCCCTCATCACCACGGTTCGGATCGAGTCACGTCATCAGCTCGTGGTCACCCATACGGATCGGGTCGTGGTCAACCTTTCGGATCGTGTCGTGGTCACCCATTCGGATCGGGTCGTGGTTACCCATTCGGATCGGGTCGTGGTTACCCATTCGGATCGGGTCGGGTGTATCTTCTCAGATCGTCAGCTCATGAGCTTTCTGAAGTGGACCGGGTCGTGCTCCTCCCTTCGGATCGTGGCGCCTCATCAATCTGGATCGGATCATGGAGAGGATTCGCGATCGGGGTAGCCATACAGATCGCTATCTTCGGGTCGGGTCACCCCTATGCCCACCGATCCGGTCCGGTTCGAGCAGATTTCTGCAGTTCTTCCAACGAACAGTTTACGCCCCTCGACGGCGTTTTCGACCATTCTAACTATTGAAATCAATCACAAAGCATTTCATACAGTTATACCAACATGTATAATCAACCACAAACATTAAAACATCAACATGATAGGTTAAAATGGATCAAACATACCCAAAACCCCATATTTCCCCTTAAGCATGTTTAGGTGAAACTAATGATAGGATTAGCAAAACTTAACCAAATTAAACCAAATTCATATCAGAGGTCTAAAACATCATTTAGGAATTTATAAACATTTTTCCTGAATTTATTAGTGTATAAATTCGCTAATTAACACTAATTACCCTTAACTAGCCATAATTAGTGTAAAACTATGCAAATCACTCACCTTAGCCACAAAATAAACTAAGATCTAAAATAAATCTCTGATTTGATGTGATTCTCTATGCTAAACAGCAGCTCCAATGTTGATTTGGTGTAGATCTTCCTTGATTAGGGGTTACTAAGCCAAATCCTTGACCAAAAGATGATTTGGAGGTGATTTAGAGGTTGGAGGTCATTTTTAGGGTTCCTTGGTGATAAGTGAAGGCTAGAAAACTGAAATGGAATGATCCTCTATCTCATTTCAGCCTCCCCATAACCCTAATCTCGAAATGGGTTATGGGCCTACTCACTAATCACCCGATTTGGCCCGGTTAAGCGGTTTTTCACCCTCCAAACCTTATTTCAGCCATATCTACCAAACGATAAATCCGTTTGGCTATTATGACCACTCTACGGAAAGGTAAACCATCAAACGAATCTAATGGAAGTGGTTTTAGGTCAAAATTCCTTTCCAATCAAAAGTTATGGCCAAAACAGTGCCAACTAGGGGCAAAATGGTCATTTAAAAATCGACAAAAATCATGGACCTGGGAAATGACTCCAATAGATGTTTCCCAAAGTTACATGACCATACAACTTCACATGGGAAAGAAATATTCTACGATCCTATGATGTGTAGAATACGGGTCGTTACACTCTCCCCCCCTTAAGAAATTTCGCCCCCGAAATTCCCTAATCAAAACACACACAAAGGTTCCCGCATGCCTATCAATCATAAAACAACCATCAAACATACAAAACAAGTAAAATAAGTCTATCCTAGCATGCGGAATAACTAAATCGCAAAGTAAATCTTACCAGGCAAAGAGTTTTGGATATGCCTTCCTAATGCTCTCCTCTGTTTCCCAAGTACAATCATTCTCGTCCTCGCCCCACTGAACCTTGACTAGCTTCACCGACTTCCTTCGAAGTTGCTTCGTATCGTGCCCCACAATACGAATCGGCTAGCGTTTCCCAACCGCCTCGGGTTCTACTTCGAAATCCTCTAACTGATCAGGTGAAATAGTCATATCTGAGTCGTGAACGAACTTCCTTAGTTAGGAAACATGAAATACATTGTGAACTCCCGCCATTTTCTCTGGTAAGCCAACTCTATATGCCAAATCCCCGACTAGTTCAAGAACAGGGAATGGGCCAACAAATCTTGGTGCCAACTTGCCTCTCCTGCCAAATCGTATCACGCTCTTCAACGGAGAGATCTTAACAAACACCAAGTCACTAACGGAGAATTTCAAGTCTCTTCTCCTCTTATCAGCATAACTCTTCTGCCTATCTTGGGCAGCTTTCATTCGTTGCCGAATGATCTTGATCTTATCGGAAGTTTCTCTCACCACATCTGGTCCAAGCACAAACTTCTCGCCAGTCTCTATCCAACATGATGGTGAGTTGCACGGTCTTCCGTACAAAGCTTCATATGGAGCCATACCGATACTGGATTGGTAGCTATTATTATATGCAAACTCTACTAGATGCAAATGGTCATCCCATGATCCACCAAAATCCAATATACAAGCTCTCAAGAGATCTTCCAATATACGATTCACCCTCTCTGTCTGACCGTCGGTCTGAGGATGATATGCGGTACTGAGTTGTAATCCTGACCCTAGAGCCTCTTGTAAGCTTTTCCAAAACCCACTAGTGAACAACGGGTCTCGGTCACTCACAATGCTTTTGGGTACTCCATGAAATCTCACTACCCATTTCATATACAATTCTGCCAACTTGGCTGCCGTTCTGGTCGATTTGACTGGTATAAATCTTGCACTTTTAGTCAATCGATCCACAATTACCCAAATGCTATCATATCCCGATCTAGTCCTTGGTAAATCATCGATGAAATCCATCGAGACTTGCTCCCATTTCCATTCGGGAATTTCTAATGGTTGTAACAACCCACTAGGCTTCTTTTGCTCGGCTTTAACTAGCTGGCAATTCATGCATTTGGATATAAACTTCCCAACGTCTCTTTTCATCCCTTCCCAGTAGTAAGTCTGTCTCATGTCTCGATACATCTTATTACCACCGGGATGTATAGTCAGTTTTGAGTGATGACATTCTCTAAGCACTTCATCTCTCAAATCATTCACGTTGGGCACAACTAGTCTTCCATTCTTCCGAAGCCATCCATCTCGATCAAGCCCATACACATTCATCTCCTCATCGATACCCATCTCTAACTTGGAGATGATTTCCAATAGATTAGGATCGTCCCTCTGACTAGAACCAATCCGCTCTATCAAAGTGGGTTTGATCGTCAAACTAGCTAGCATAACTGGATCCAATTCACACTTTGGTCTGAAATCAAACCCCGCGATATACTCCAGTTGCTTCCACTCAAGAAACATTGCCCCTAAGCTGGCATGTCTCCTACTCAAGGCATCGGCTACCGCATTACCCTTCCCAGGTGTGTATGCGATATCAAAATCATACGAAGCCAAGAACTCTAACCATCTCTGCTGTCGGAGATTCAGATCTTTCTGAGAGAAGAGATACTTTAACGATTTATGATCGGTAAACAACTCAAATCTTTCTCCCAAGAGATAGTGTCTCCACATCTTCAGCGCAAACACAATCGCTGCTAGTTCCAAATCATGGGTAGGATACTTCTTCTCATGCAGCTTTAGCTGTCGACTAGCATAAGCTACAACCCTACCTCCTTGCATCAATACAGCACCTAGTCCGGTACCACAAGCATCCGTGTATACCGTCATCTCTTCATTCCCTTTAGGAATGACTAACACTGGCGCACGCGTCTACTTCTCTTTTAGACTCTTGAAGGCATCCTCACACACTTCGTCCCAGACGAAGGACTGATTCTTCTTAGTCAACTGAGTCAACGGTGCTGCTATCTTGGAGAAATCCTGGATAAACTTACGATAATACCCAGCTAATCCCAAGAATCTTCTCACATCTGTTACATTCTTGGGTGTAGGCCAATCCTGTACCGTAGCCACCTTCGCAGGGTCCACGGCAATACCACTCTCTGAAACAACATGACCCAAGAATCTCACTTCCCTTCTCCAAAAATGACACTTAGAGAATTTCGCTTTCAATTGGTGTTTCCTCAACACCTCCATCATTGTCCTCAAGTGTCCCTTGTGTTCCTCCTCTGTCCTTGAGTAAACAAGGATATCATCCACGAACACAAGAACAAACTTATTCAACTGATCTCTGAATACTCGATTCATAGGATCCACAAAGTAGGCTGGTGCATTGGTCAACCCAAATGGCATGACCAATCACTCATAAAATCCAGACGGCGTCCTAAATGCCGTTTTCGGAACGCTCTCATCCGCTACTCGTAGTTGATGAAATCCTGTCGCGAGGTCCAACTGGGAGAACACTCTTGCTCCTTCCAGTTGATCAAACAAATCATCTATCCACGGTAGAGGATACTTATTCTTCCTCGTCACCTTATTCAACTCGCGATAGTCCACACACAAACGAAGGGAACCATCTGCCTTAGTGGCAAACACAACTGGTGCTCCCCACTAGGAGACACTCCTTCTAATAAATCCCTTCTTCAAAAGATTGCTGACTTGCACCCCGAGCTCTCGCTGCTCCCTTGGTGCCATACGACAAAGTGGCATCACTATAGGTCTGGCATCTTTCACTAAATCAATACGGAACTCAATCTCTCGGTGTGGTGGAAGCCTGGTCACCTCCTCGAAGACGTCCAGATACTGGCCAACCACGGGCACATCTGACAACTCATCCTGCGGGATGTCGAGGGAATTTACAAAACTAGCCATAACCCCATCACTAGGTAGACTACCAAACACTACCCTCCGCCCATCATCCACTCTCACTGTCACCAAAAAGCCCTCACAGTCTACCACCACCCCGTATCTTTGGAGCCAATCGACTCCCAATATAATGCCATACCCAGTAAATCCCAAAACAAAGCAATCACAAACAAACATACATCCATGACTCGATAAGACCAAATTCCTGCAAATCATACTAAGGCTAGTCGAACCAGCAATCGGGTTCGTCACAACCAATGGTCTACCGACTATCTCGGGTTCCAGTCCCAACCTATCTACCAGGTCACTAGATATGAAGGAACGGGAAGCCCCAGTATCAAACAAAACTCGAACTGGTACATCATAAATAGAAAGCATACCTTGAATAACAACATTCTTTCCTTTCTCCGCCGCAGTTGGAGCATTCGACGAAGAAGGAACAACATCAATAGCATATGCTTTCACAATCTGCTTCTCCTTAAGAGGTTGCGGACACTTACCCTTGAAATGTCCCACTTGACCACAGTTGAAGCACTTCTTATCCGCTGGCTTGGCCCGACAATCTTTAGCATAATGGCCCTTCTTACCACAGCTGAAGCACTCAACATCTTTCTTGCTCTTTTTCTGGCCACCTTTAGATTGGTCCTGCTTCCTCTTATTCTGAGAGTTATTCTTGCCTCCACCGCCTGCTTGCGGCTTTGGCTCTTCTGCAGATGTAGCCTCAGTCTTTGACTTAGGGTAAAGGCTCTCTGATCTCAAAGCTTTCCCCATGATCGATTCAAAAGTCTCATCGATGTGGTTGATAAGCCTTTCCCCCAAGTACCCATCCAAGCCAGTAATGAACTTCTCATTCTTCTTTTCAGGAGTATCGATAAGAGACAGTCCATACTTCGACAAAGTGTCGAACTCCGCAATATAGTCAGAAACTGCCCTTCCGTTCTTCTTGAGTTCCAAGAACCTCTTGAACAACACTGACTTCTGGGCAGCTGGAATGAACTTCTCGCTAAAGCGAGCCTTGAACTGATCCCAAGTAACCTGGTCCTCTGGAGTAGCTGTTCTAATGGCATTCCACCAATTCATCGCTCGCCCTTGCAGCTGACGAGACGCTAGCCTTCTCTTCATCGCATCCTCAAGACCCAAGTCATCGAAGATACGATCACAGCTATCCATCCAATCTTGAACATCTGTGGCCGACTCCGTTCTGTGGAACGACTTTCCACCAAGATTAGTGTAATCTTTGCACAACTTGGCGAAATCGACCCTAGGCGCCTGCACTACTGGGCCAACACCAACTCCGGGATTGGGAACTACCCCTTGCACTTCTCTAAGCATGTCTCTCATGAGGTTAGTAAACATTGCCCACATGTCAGCGGCATTCCCTTGGTTGGTCCCTCTACCAACACCCCTCGTATCTCGGCTCATCGTCAATCTGAAAAAGGGAAACGATTAACGACCCCATAGTGGTGCTAGTGCAGTGCGACTTCATCTTTATACTACTAATAGTATATATATACATAGCTTTTGAAAACCAAAATAATTACAAATACGCGCTCTCATATACGTACTAACTCTCCCTAGTGTCTTTCCCTAGGTTAACTACGCAACCTAGAGCTCTGATACCAAGTGTGACGGCCTGCCCCGCACCAACCGACATTTACTCCAAAGGTGCGCTGTACACATGTCCAGTTAGCACGGAACGGGTCGTGAGAAGGAAATGAACATACAAAGAACCTGTAGAATGTCTCACAGCGCATAGAACAAAATATAATAACAACATACTTGACATAAAATAGGAGAGACAGTGCATAAGCTGAAAATCAGAACTAAACATCATAGCAGCGGAAATCCAAAATACAGCTTATTACAACTTTCAAACTGTCTCAAAGCAAAAGTAAGATAAAGGAGGTACACTACTAATGCCCAAGTAGCGACCACCAACAGCACAGGGAGAATGTGTATATATATATCATACGTGGTAGCCTCCTGCCCGCCTCCGAATCAGCTACTCGCGCATCACCAGCTAACCTGTCTCTAGTCGGCTCGTGTGAGCACCCAGAGTAATAAGAGGAGACATAAAACTCTGGGTCAGACATAAAGCCTGGTATGAGCGATAAGCATCTAAAGTGAACAATAACAGGTAGACTAAAACATACCTGAACCTGGACCTGCAACCAAAGAGTTAACACTACATACTGTACAACACTCTAAGGTACCATATCAAACAGTGTAAAGATACGGAGGTGGGGGAGGTGTGCATGTCATAATGATGGCAAACAATCAAACATAGCATCCATCCTCACATCTCTCACTCAGTGCGTAAAGCATACGATATTCACCTCTTCGATCACCCAACATACCTTGCTACGATCACTCTGCCACATGAAGTCATAAATGGCTTCACTGCACTGATAACGTAGCCACTAATCCTTTGCTATGTCCACTTGCCCCATGGAGTTATTCACCCCATCTGCGCTGGCTCATAGCCTTACCAATCCTTACTATGTCCACTTGCCCCATGGAGCTGTTCACCCCATCTGCGCTGGCTCATAGTCTTACTACGCATCACCTTGCCCCTCAGGTCGTAATGACCCTACTGCACTGATAACGTAGTCTTGCTACCATCACCTTGCCCCTCAGGTCATAATGACCCTATTGCACTGATAAGTAGCCATCCTTCATTTTTAGTGGTGAATCGAAGTTATGAACGTCGACAACTCCTTAGCACACGTCCCGCAGCAAAGTCCAACTATGAAGTGAACTCATTGGTTCCCAACTGGATCCTGAGCTCTAACTTCCATTTGGACTACCTTTGCATCTCGGGTTATTGGTCATCACCAGATCAGATCGGGTCGTAGCCTTCAGTTCATGGTGGTTCGGTTCGGAATCCAGTTTTCCCTCATCACCACGGTTCGGATCGAGTCATGTCATCAATGCGTGGTCACCCATACGGATCGGGTCGTGGTCAACCTTTCGAATCGTGTCATGGTCACCCATTCGGATCGGGTCGTGGTTACCCATTCGGATCGGGTCGTGGTTACCCATTCGGATCGGGTCAGGTGTATCTTCCCAGATCGTCAGCTCATGAGCTTTCTGAAGTGGATCGGGTCGTGCTCCTCCCTTCGAATCGTGGCGCCTCATCAATCTGGATCGGATCGTGGAGAGGATTCGCGATCGGGGTGGCCATACGGATCGCTGTCTTCTGGTCGGGTCACCCCTATGCCCACTGATCCGGTCCGGTTCGGGCAGATTTCTGCAGTTCTTCCAGCGAACAGTTTACGCCCCTCGACGGCGTTTTCGACCATTCTAACTATTGAAATCAATCAAAAAGCATTTCATACAGTCATAGCAACATGCATAATCAACCACAAACATCAAAACATCAACATGATAGGTTAAAATGGATCAAACATACCCAAAACCCCATATTTCCCCTTAAGCATGTTTAGGTGAAACTAATGATAGGATTAGCAAAACTTAACCAAATTAACCCAAATTCATATCAGAGGTCTAAAACATCATTTAGGAATTTATAAACATTTTTCCCGAATTTATTAGTGTATAAATTCGCTAATTAACACTAGTTACCCTTAACTAGCCATAATTAGTGTAAAACTATGCAAATCACTCACCTTAGCCACAAAATAAACTAAGATCTGAAATAAATCTCTGATTTGATGTGATTCTCTATGCTAAACAGCAGCTCCAATGTTGATTTGGTGTAGATCTTCCTTGATTAGGGGTTGCTAAGCCAAATCCTTGACCAAAAGATGATTTGGAGGTGATTTAGAGGTTGGGGGCCATTTTTAGGGTTCCTTGGTGATAAGTGAAGGCTAGAAAACTGAAATGGAATGATCCTCTATCTCATTTCAGCCTCCCCATAACCCTAATCCCGAAATGGGTTATGGGCCTACTCACTAATCACCCGATTTGGCCCGGTTAAGCAGTTTTTCACCCTCCAAACCTTATTTCAGCCATATCTCCCAAACGGTAAATCCGTTTGGCTATTATGACCACTCTACGGAAAGGTAAACCATCAAACGAATCCAATGGAAGTGGTTTCAGGTCAAAATTCCTTTCCAATCAAAAGTTATGGCCAAAACAGTGCCAACTAGGGGCAAAATGGTCATTTAAAAATCGACAAAAATCATGGACATGGGAAATGACTCCAATAGATGTTTCCCAAAGTTACATGACCATACAACTTCACATGGGAAAGAAATATTCTATGATCCTATGATGTGTAGAATACGGGTCGTTACAATAAACATATATTGTTAATCTGCCTCATTCACTTACGTTACTTGTGTTATAATTTAGTTTGGCCTATATATAGAACAAGATATTTGAGGAAACTGACCTACTCACTCCCCAGAAGAATCAATCAATCCCCTTTTCCAGTTTTGGAATGAGGTATCTATAGGTAAAATTTGGTCCGGGTCGACATGCCATGTGGTGGCATCCTGAGTTTGGTCGGCCACATGTCACTCGATCGGGAAAATCATCTACCGGCGGCTGTACCTGATCTTCACACGAGGAATAGTTCTCCTCGATCTTCGTGGCATGCATGTAGCTCAATCCGTGTTTAGAGAAAATAACGTAGGTCAATAATGAAGTAGCCATGAGAATCGGGATTTACTGTGTAATGTGGGTTCAGGTCGGTATTTCTGGGGTTGACTTGTTTGACCAAAGTTGGTTTGATCCGACCGAACAGTCTCAAAAAGTTTGATCTAGGTTGTCTGATCCAAATGGTTTTAACCCAAAGAGAAGAAAGAGTGCTCTTATCCAAAGCTTTGTAAAATAAGTTCGAGCCGAACCAACCTTAGTCGACCCGAAGTATGAATCGATCCGGAAGTGAGGAGTATGTTTATTCCATGGATTCGAAAGTTTGGACATCTCCAACCAAGTGACTGAAGGTAGTAAGAGTTTATACTCAAATCCAGAGTGCTTTTCTTGATAAAATCCGGATTGTGACGGCCTTGCCTAAAGGCGGGTCAACACCTTGCTCCTAGAACATATCTTTCTTAGGAAAGGAAGATGTGTTCTGGATAATTTGAAGATCTTTAATCCATAGAAGTCCAATATATAGAAATACAGAAAGCCACAGTCACGTTGAATTGTATAAATAATAATAGAAAGCCATAAAACCTACAAAGAGATTTGGCAAACAAATGCGTCAAATCTTAACAATACTGCTTAACCCTTTTAAGCCTAAACCATGCTTGGACATTTGTTTTGTGTACAAACCGTACTCAAGAGATGATTGAATTGTCCTACCAAATCCTGGCAAGGTGATCCAAACCTTCAAGCATAAACCATACCTGGGAATCCAATCCGGTCATATGCTATACCTGGGGTATAATCCATATCCTGGGATCCAAACTGAGCATAAGTCGTACTCGAGTTTTGGGTGAGTTTCATCGTTAAATTCTGGTAAGATAGTCTGATTTTCCCAAGTATAATCCATACTTGGGAGTCCAATTTGAGTATAATGCATACTCACGTCAAAATAGAACTGCACTTGTCCTAGCTTGACAAGAAAGTCCATCCCTAGGCATAAACCATATATAGGGTTCTGAGATGTGTATAAGCCATACTCTGGTTGTGACCGAGAAACTTACCAAATCCTGACAAGATACTTATGTTTCCCAAATATAATCCATGCTTGAAAACAGGTTCTATTAATTCCAGAAATTATTACAGAACCAAACAAATCCTGATCGGTTTATCATTGAATCTAGAGCACGCCTTGGGACTACATCCTAATCCCGTACGTGTGTACTTCAGTTTAGCCATTTGTTGGTCGGATGGTTTATAGTCGAGAACATAGCATGTTAGAGGATTAAAGCCTAATCCCTGTACATGCTTGAGTCGACATAGCCATACAGAAATCTTAAAGCAACAAAGATACATATCTTATATCCTAAGAAATGTAGTAAATCCAAGATGGTCTAATCCAGATTAATTAATGATAATGCCGTGATTGTTTGACTCAGGATCCCTCCCATTCCGAGGAGCAAGGGGTAGCAATGCCTGTGGGGACGCCACAGATTTCTTTACATACTTGCGTAGCTCTCCGCGTCAATACCGTTCTTTGATGAGATCGCGCAAGTGTTAGCAGTCATCGGTGCCATGACCTGCCATATCATGAAACATGCAGTGCTTTCCTGACTCAAGTTCTTTCTAGGTTGGCTCCCTCTTGGGAGGCTTAGGAAAAGGGAGAGGTCCTCGCGGGCCGAGGTATATGCCCAGTAGAGAAGAATTAAGCTCTTTGTATTGGTCATACTTGGGTTTTCTCCAAAACCGCAAATTCTTGTCGCTCTTCTCCGGGGTCTTCCCTTTGCTTTTGTTCGGACCAGCCATGGATGGTCCTCTATCCTTTACCGAAAGTACATCAAGATTATCCATCTCGGTATAAGCATCATCTTACCGAAGGAACCTATCGATCTCAGAGTAAAAATCACCAAGATCTCGGGTGGGATCCGGTTGGAGGGTAGATTTGAAGCCTGTTTTATCTAAGATGCTGGCCATGGCCGCCATAAGTACCATAGATGGTTCTGGTCGGTCTACCAATGCCACCACTGCATTGAACCTTTCTAGGAAAGAGCGCATGGTTTCATATGACCGCTGCTTAACAGAAGTTTGGAAAATGACGCTTTTGGGCCAAGCTACGTGGATTCTGAATTGCTCGATGAAGCGGGTTACCTACATATTCCAGCTATTGATCGATTTGGACGTTTGCTACCAGAACCACATTACAACGATGTGAGTCAGGAAAAGTGGGAAGCACTTGGCGATGACGTTATCCGATGCTGATTATACTTCCATGTGGCGCATATAGCATATAAGATGTATAGTAGGATCTGTTCTTCCGTTGTATGGCTCTAGAATTGGAAGCTTGATGTTAGGCGGGTTGCGGGAATTCCTGATTTCCTGTGAGAAGGGGTTGTGGTGGACGTTATCCATGTCACGCTGAGAAGTGACGCCTCGGGTGAAGTCTTTGATAATGATGGGAATTTGATTCCCGTCCCCAAGAAGTTGTTGCCACGAATCTAATTCTGCACCGGTGGCTTCAGCGCGAAGCTCAACATATGTTGGAAGTATGTATTGCGCATTCAGGGTTGGTCTAGTTTTGTCCCCGAGAGATGGTGGGCGCCAGTCCCGAGCCTCCGCTGTTGGCTCCAGATTTTTCGAGGTTCTCGGGTAGGCACGTGTGGTGGGTCAAGACGGGCCTGGGTCGGTAGGTTTGCGCTGTCCTAGAATAGCATTTCCAGTTCTCTGCTCAGCGTTGCCCTCATTTAGGGAGATATTAGAGTGATCTACAATAGCATTTCCCTCCGTGGTATTGGGAGCTGATGTGTTATTGCACTGTAACATAACAACCCGTATTTTTGGAACCAAATTAAAAATTGAATTTAATATATTATAATGAATTTTGAAATAGAAAATGCTGAATTTGACTTGATAAAATTTGAGAATTATTTTAGAATTAGTTTTAATGTTTTGTTTGACTTAAAACAGGGTCAATAAAATTTTCAAATCAATTTAAAAACTCAGATTTTGAATATCAATATTTCAAAGCTATATTGATCGCCCATAAAAGGACCTTTGCTGAGACATTACATAATTCGATGAAACCACTTCCATCGGATCCAGAATGTCGAAACATGTTAGGATTTAAAGTTTCAAGTCCAATGGTGCTCGTATGTGGAAGAACGACATATAAACATATGTTGAAAATTTAGTCAGAATTCAATTTTAAGCTAGAAATAAGGCGACTTTTCAAACGGACCCGGAATCCGACAAAACTCCGCTCGTTGGAAGCGTAATTCCATAATGTAGCGAGACTTCAAATTTCATAATTTTTGAAGTTAACGTGTGGCCATGCAACTGAAACGAAGTTTGCATGGTGTAATTAATACATTGTCATAATACATCACTTCGTGAATAGTATCCAACCAACCAAAATTAGACAAATGATCCATTTCTCTTGCATATGTCTTCCTCTCATTTGTTTGGTCATTCAATGAGGTGATTTGGCCTCAATTAAGTTTAATTAACTTTAGTTGTCTTCCATTTACTAAATCACCATTTTCAAAGCATAAAAACTAGTTAATTGGCCCCCTCCTCCTACTTATTCCCCACACCACACCTCCCTAAATCCTTACCCACCGTACCTTCGCCTGAACAACCGCTGGCGCACCTCCCCAAGCGACTAACGCTGGTCCCCCCTCAACTCCTGCTTAAACTCCTTCATTCTCCTCTTTTGTGTGAAAGGTGCTACCGTTAAGCTCCTACACTAGTTCTACTACCTTTAGCAACCTCTTAGTGGATGCCCACACGCCATATGACACCTCCACAGCCACGCCCCATCAACTACGCATGCTCGACAGTGGAGACCTAGGACCCACAAGCCTCCAATACACTAAAAATCATGACTTTCCGCCTTTAAATTCAATCTAGAGTGTACACAAGCGTTGTCGAGAAGTTTCAAGTTGATCAGAGAAGAAAATGAGACATTTTTAAACCGTAGCGAGCGCGCAAAAATCCGATATTATAGTGTACTGTAGTTCGATGGCTGGGGTGAGAGCTTCTCACTCCAATTAGTATATTTGTGAAGTTTAATTATAGATAAACAGTTGATTAGTTAACCGTTTAGTGATGGAAGTTAATATGAAAATATTAAGTGAATTGAAAGTCAGAAATTGGTTAATTATGAAGTTAATACAACATTGAAATATTTGACAGTTAATTCATTAAACAGTAGCGAAAACTGTAGTTTTAATTTGTTTAATTGTCACAAATTGTTGTACGGTATATGGTAGCTCACATCACAGTTGTTTGCAAACCCGATGGATGAATTGTTGATTTGTTGTGTTGTGTTTTCGATGAGAATTTAATTTAATTAATAAGTCAAAATAATGTTAATATATTTATGGTAGTTGAAATTGGATTAAATATCCAGCTATATTTGTAACGGTGAATTTATTATCACTCGTTTAAGTGAAATAGGTTAGTTTGAAAATTAATTTGAATTGAATTGGATATGATTAAATTCATGAATCAACAGTAGATTTGAATTGATTATTTGTTGGGTGAAAACCCCAAAAGGGTCTCGGGGTGATATTCGATTTACGCATCTTCTTGTGTAGTTTTTAAAGATGTTATTTGGATGTGCGATGGTTGTTTACAACTATTGTTGGATGGATAAAATTTATATAAGTAAAATTATATGACGCTTGGTTGAATGTTATTCCAATCTAGAATAAATAAGAATATTTTAATATTATAATATTTACTGAAAAATCGAAATTCGATTTCGATGTCTGATTTTGAATAGATGCGTAGATACCGAAGTACCGATGAATATTCGTAACTGTAACGAATGATTTAGAAGTAAATTTAATATACTTTAGGCATATCAAAGTTAAAATGAATAACAACTTTTTAAAGTGAAGTTCAGTTAGGCCATATAGCAAATGCTTTAAAAGAAGTTTTCTTTTAAAAGTTTCTCGTTTATTTTTATAAAACTATAAGGAAAATTTAGACGTAAAATAATGACTTTTGAAAAATAGTATTATTTTACTTATTAAAATTGGCTAAATAGTGAAATGTGCGATTTTGATGATAAACGACTGAAATGAATTTTCAGAGATGATTATATATAATTTACATAATTAATAAAAATGGTTTGAAAGTGTTTTGTTTTATTTTTTAAAAATTTATAAATCGGTTCAGGCTTGAATAGAACGCGTTGCGCAGCGATAGTTCGCAATCGTCATCCCGTAACTTCAAATTAATGTAATGGGATATCCGACTGTCAGAGTCTCCCAAAACTGGAACCGTTGGGTTCATATCGAAATGATCTTTAAAATGAATATAAGAGGTTTAAAATTCAACGATTAGATTTTAAAATATATCCAAATCAGTTTTGGAAAAGGTCGCTTTGGATGAAGTTCGGTGGCCGAAATTGGAATATGAATGTAAAGGCCTAAATAAAATTATTAAAAATATGAATAAATTATGATAAATCATATTTAATGATTTGAAAAGAGTTGGGATAAAATATTTCAAGTCTTGTAAGAAAAGTGATGTTTTTATCAAAAAGAGTAGTTTGAAAACTAGAAGGAATAATCCAGCGATTTTTAAAATAATAAATTGGATTTGCTAACGATTTTGTTATAACTAGAATTTTCCAACTTACAAATTGGTAATGATTTGAATGGAAATATCTTCAGATATTTCGATATTGGATTTCCCGATTATACGGATATCGTTGAGGAATTTGGAAGACTGATATCGTTATTCCGAAACGATATCTGTTAGTTTTAGAATTTGGTATTGAATGTAAGTCGACATGATTTCCATTTAAGATCTTATATTTAATATCAAATTCGATTTCGGGTTTTTAGTGAATGGTATCTTAAATAATACTATTCTTGAACCCAGTTGTAAAAGGAATAAATCTTTTAATTAAGATTTAAGGTAGTTTTCCAGTTTAATTAATTAAATGAAAATTGAATAAAATTCAATTAATAATAATTGAGATAAGCTTCTGTGAAGGAAGGCATTTACAATTTATGGAATTTAAAAAAGGTTTTGTCGTTATTCCACTTATAGTATTAGTCGGATACAGAAACTTATATCGGTTATAAATTGTTCATACTTCTGTGAAGATTCCATAACAAATGGAGATTATTTTGGGTTTATTGTGAACTGTTCTTTTGAATGGATGTAACACCCCGTATTTTCTGAGAATATTAAAAGAACGAATTAAAGAATACTTAATTTTTAAAGTGAGAATTAAGGGAAATGGGATACGCCATTGCATTCGTCTTGGAATTCTGCTTGGAATAGAGTCCAAGTTTTTGTAAATCGGACTTCGTATGAGGAAGTTATGGCCCTTAGAAGTTTCAAGAATTTAAATAAAATAAAATAGCTCAGATTCAAATTCGAAATTCAAATCACACACCCGGGCTGGGCGGGAAATTTCCCGCCTAGGACCCAGGTCAACCAGTGAGTCGACCTAGGGGTCAAACTGGGTCACATAGGTCGACCAGGGGGTCGATCTGGGGGTCGACCTCCCCCCTATTTCCAGATCCGAGGACAGGTTCGTTTTTTTGCATTTGGACGCCCGTTCTGACCAGATTCGTTGATCCTTATGCTATATAAACACCCCTAAAGCTACAGTTTTCTCTACACAACTCCATTACGCCTATACTCTACCCTAATTCAAATCAAAAATAAATTAAAGACGTCCTTATGCTGCTCTAGTTCTTCAAGAAATCAAGTTTAGAATTCAAGTAGAGATTCAAAGGCTAATTCAACGACTTCAACAACTATTTTCTAAGAATCAAATCTAAATTAGAGAATCGATAATCTACGTCAAGGGATCGCTTTTCAGTTCCAGAAATCAGATCTCAGAATTCAAACCATTCTGCAATTTGTAAGTTCATATCATTTTCAGAAGTAAAATTCAATTGTGATTCTGACATTGTAATAAATCTGAATCTGAGATTATGCCTATTTCTATCTGTCTTTCTATTGGATCTTTCTCATTTGATATTATTATATCCATTCTTTGTCTCTACTTTCCTTCTTCCCTTTTTGTTTTTATAGCCAGGCTACTGCGAGCCTAAGCACAATCTCATAAGAGATGAACGTATGTTGGAAATAAAATTGGGCATAATATATGACTTGGACATGACCAGCGCTAAAATTAGGCATAATATACGATTTGGACATGACCAACGCAAAAATTGGGCATAATATATGATTTAAACATGACCAGCGCCAAAATTGGGAAAAAGTAATAAATTATGTATAATTGGTCATAACTGATTTGTAACTGATTTGAGGACATAAAATATTGTTTCTCCGCTTATTTCATGAATCTTGCGTTGAATCTCGAAATACGTACGTTACTAATGCGGGGGTAATTGGGTATAACATGAAATTGACATTTATTTGGCATAATTTGGAGCATGTATTATGGCATGACTGTTAAGATGCAATTCAGGGTAATTTGACATGAATTATGGAATATGTAATTTGACATATTGAACCTAGAATTGGCGTGAACGACAAAGTATGAAATTTGGCATGAGAAACCTAGTTTTGGGCATAAACTGTAAATTGGAATATTAAATTTAGCTTGGGCTTAACTATTGATTTGGGGCGCCAAACATAATGCATAGTGATTTTGGGCGTGACTATTATTGCAAATTTAGGAAAGATTGGGTATAACCAATTTTGATTAATAACTTGAAATTGGAATTTGTTGGGCATAACTTGGGAATTGGATCATGACTACTTTTGGTGAATTTGGGATAATTAGCATATAAAATCTAGACTTGGATATGTATGGTAAATATGCTAAAAGATAAACATGCCTAACCCGAGGTTAGATTGAGTTGTGGTGTAAAATTGCCCGGAACCGCCCGACACATCCAGTAACCACAACAACACCTATCTAATGTGAGAGGTTAGTGCATCATGCCCAAGAAATACCCGAGGTTAGATTGAGTTGTGGTGTAAAACTGCCCGGAACCGCCCGGCACATCCAGCAACAGCAACAACACATATCTAATGTGAGAGGTTGGTGCATTAATAAATCAGTTAATGCTAATACAACATGATGAAAACGTGGGGTTAAGTTAACAAGAAACACTTGACCAATATAACTTGATGGACGAACGGGGTTAAGTTGATAGGAAACACTTAACCAATCCAACATGATAAGTGAGGAGGGTCAAGAAGCACTTAACCAATATGACATGATGAATGGGTGGGTTAAGTTAACATGAATGGACAACACTTAACCAATATGGCATAATGTGCGGGAGGGTTAAGTACATATCAAGTTGGGTTTGTAATATTAGTAAATATAGGCCCACAACCTTAACCTTTAAATAAACATGCTTGAATCGGTGGGAGGGTTAAGTACATATCAAGTCGGGTGGGTAATATTAGTAAATATAGACCCACAAACTTAACCTTTAAGTAAACATGCTTGAATCGGTGGGATGGTTAAGTACATATCAAGTCGTTTGGGTAATATTAGTAAATATAGGCCCACAAACTTAACCTTTAAATAAACATGCTTGAATCGGTGGGAGGGTTAAGTACATATCGGGATGGTGGGGTAACATTAGTAAATATAGATCCACAAACTTAACCAGTAAGAAACCCTAGTAACGGGGACCCATTTAAGCAGTAACCCACATAGATGTATCATGGTACCTTGAACTAGGAAGGGTGGGGCACGATTACTGGGTTGATTATAAGCAGTCAAAACAACGACAGGGGTTACGTCAATGTAGGTTCTAACGGTTTACGAGCGTGCTCGTACTCCGAAGTGGGAAAAAGCAGGCACTGGGTACCAGTAGTTATACACTGTGCATCTTGAATTATGTTGGGTTGTTGTCATAAGGATTGATACACCTTATGGTGGGACCAGCGCAGGGTATCTCCACGTAAGAGAGGGCCGATTGACACAGACACAAGGAAAAATTAATACGAGTTAGGAGCCGATCGATAAGGTAGTAATGGTACATCTAACACATTCATGGCAATTAGGCATATTGAGGTGGAATCCTCATAATATATGTACACCTGAAGGCTACCACAATTGCGGGGATTGGGATCACGCTATCATATTATCATTTTATACAGATTACTAGTTGGGATACTAGTTAAGTGGTGCAGAGATATAAAAATCAGAATAACAAGGTAGTAGCGAAGCAGAGAAAGAGTAGAAGCGCATTCGGTTTATCTTGCCTTATCATATCTATACTAATCGTATGATATCTTGTTATCCTTGTTCTCACGGTATTGTCTTATATTCAGTTTATTCATGTCATGATGCTTTTGCCTGTTTATATGCTGAAAGTCACCGGAATTACCAAACTTATGTCTGACCTAATTTTGTTTCGCCTCTTTTCTTCCGTTTCCCCCTCCCCCCCAGGTTCAAAGGAAAGAAATATTACCACTTAGCTCAGTTTTCTTTCCAAGCTTGAAGATAGGCGATGTATTGCTTTGGACTCTCTCTTCCACTACTATGGCTGGTTCATGCTTTATTGGGGAATATCATTGTTATTTTTATGCTTCTTTTATATTTGGAAGTTTTTAAATCAAGACAGAAGTTCTACGTATTACTTTTAAGTATGATTGAGACAACAATTGTAAAACTTAACTGAACCACATTGTTTATAAAATGACTTTATTTTCCGCTGCTTTATTTGTCTGTCTTGTAATTTATCTGCATCTTTTACCTAAAATGCTCCACTGAAGTTAAGGCATTCCCTTTGTGAGTGACTTTAACGGAGGTGGGGTGTTTCAATGGAAGTTGTTCTTTAACCTAAGTAAAGACAAGATTAATTTCCAAAAGCTAAATAATCATTAAGTAATGATTTATGAGTTGAAAAGATATTACTAAATCTCATGAAATGAGTTCCGAGGAATGGATTAAATAATAAGTTTAAAGAGATAATCTTTGATAAAATTAATGGGAACCTTTCCCAGGGTAATGAATATTTGAATAAAAGAATATTCTGGATTGGAATGAGATGTGTACTATCTTTATGTATTTATCACATGATGTTGAAGATGCGCGAGTTATTCAGAAAGTTCGGGTTTAACACATTCCGAATAGCTGTTACGATGATTAAAAGTCAAAGATACGATGATGGTGGTTGAAGAACAGAGATCTTCACATCGTTCTGGGCTATTGCTAATGTATTGGTTAGGACGTACAACCGTGACGAGGTAATAAGTGGTGGTTGTCCAGACGTACTTGGAAATCGATAGGATGTGCGAGGACCTCTCTCATTTATTAGACATATAGGATGAGGAATATGGTGCCTCTGGTTTCGTTCAGACCCAGAACGGATTTGCAAATGGATTATGTGTCTGACATTGTGTTTTATGCTATATTAACGGATCTTTGCTAAATATATATCTGTTTGGTGGCGGAGAATTTATTCACTTGGCTTAACAGCCTTCTCTAAGACGTATGAGCTTAGAGGTTATATATTTGTAAATATTAGTCGTATGATATAAATTGACAATGTGGCATGCTAAGGTGCATGGATCAAAGCTTTTATTGAAAAGCAGTTCTTTGTGGATGATGATCAAAGCTCGACTTTAATATAGCTTAACTTTGTGTATAGTGTTAATTCGCGAGCTTCACACCCGGGTATGAGTCAAAAACAATATGAGGGACAGTAAGGAAGACTTGTGTTGCTTTCTAGCTAGAGGTGATGTCATGGTATGGAGCCCAGACATTTTACTTATGTGAATGATAGATTGCGAGGGCCTTCGGATATGGTCGACATACAGACCAAGGTTGACGTACTGACTAAGAGGTCCAATAGGACTGGAAAACATATTATTCGGGAATTACCAGTCCTCTAACGTAAGTGCGGACCACCCCTGCCGCTCCAAGTGTCGCATGCGTGTGGTCCTGGACATCTTGCTAGAGATGGTCCGAATTCAGTGAGGAGAGATCCCTTGCCTCAACTCATGATGGAAATCCAAATTCCAATATGCCCTTTTATGGTTTTAGTTGTATACTATAGCGACATAATAGGATGGGGTATAATGCCACATATGATTGATACTTTTATATTCGAAGTTGTTTTCTGCACCATGCACTTATAGTAATATCAAAAATATTTTTGTTTTAAAGCGTATCAAGCATATTTGGCTTTTATAAGGTAAAACTCTATCCTTCGGCTTGCGTTGCATTATGTGATGGAAGCTGAGTCTCATAATAGCCTCATTTCTCAAAAAACATTGCGTTTTTTAATTTCTAAACATATATTCATGTGGAATAAACCCGTTCCCTATTATATGGCGTGGTCCCATGATTTCCTAGTTTTTAAGTAAAATTTTAATAATTGTTTTATCTCTCATAATAGTCCAATGACTGACCTGGAGTTTATTGTTTTCACCTAAACTCTAGGCTCCCATATTTTCCACATGGGCAGTTAGTAGTTTTGGTTTTGCAGATATATATTTAACAGGATCCTGGTTTATGGCTGGGGCTATACTCTGGAAAACTTTGTATCCGTGTATTTCCTTCAGTTGTGTTAGTTGATATTCTTTCGTTGTACATTGTATTTATACGTTTTTTATTTCTGCTGCCTTGTTGTAATTTATTCTCTGATAATTTTATTTCCGCTATGTATATTATTATCTGCACTCTTTATTCTTGTACTCTGATGTATATTGTTGAAATAAAAATGAAAAAGTTCTATTGTTTAGCGTTCTGATGCGTCGTGTTCTCGTAACAATCTGCATTCTTGTTCGGTTTAGGCCGGTCGGGAATTTGGTTCGTGATAGGTAGTATCAAAGCTTTGGTTTACAAAGCTTGAGAACAAGACACATTAGAACCAAACGAAAGAACTCATCAGAGGTAGGATTAGTAATATACTATTAAAGAATACTCATTAGAGATAGGATTAGCTGTGTCCTAGAATGAGAAGTTCGCTAGAGATGGAATTAATAACGCCCTAGAATGAGTTGAGAGTTATATGTTTATAAGTAACATATTTATGTTTAGTATATATATAATTTGATTTTATTTCAGATATTATGTATATAAAGAAGATTTATGTTTTGATAACATATATGGATTTAAAATTTATTAATCAATTGATTGTTTGTGTGATGTTTGATTTTTTTTGTTTAGTCATTTAAGATGTGTGATTAAGATAACTTAAACGGAATCTTCGACGATTTTGGACAGTCGATGAATTCTGATATACCTTCAGGGTTAAATTCATAAAGGAGATATATTAATGATTTTGGACAGTGAATGTACATAGAACCACTAATTATTTATTTAAAATGTTTTGGTTTAAACTTATGTCCAAATTTAAAATCCTTTGTTTCGAATTTATAAAGAGGTAAGCCTGTAGCCGTTGGATAGCTAGGGGTTCTGTTTATTCTATCTTCCTCATCTTCTTATGATGGTAGTTCATCGTCCAACGATAGTGACAACTGTCCGATAGTTCGGATAACAGCTCTTTAGTTTCGACCTATTCTAGTAGTGTTCAGTTTACCCCTAATTATGGTAGTTATGGTGATCGTTTGACGGATGCTACCTCCACCTATGTGCCGCCTATGATTTTAGATGCTGATTCAGACCCTAGTTTAGTGGATTCGGCAGACTACGATGCTTGGATGTTGGAAGACGATGATGGATTTGTATTCGATCAATTCATATATGTAGTTATGGGAGACCAAGTTCCCATACCTCCTCCAGTAATAGAGGAGCCGTCACCTGCTGGGTTGTAGATAGTTCCAGATTATATCTCTTTGCCTGAGATAGACCTAGTATTTTATGATATGGGCCCTTAGTTTTTTGTACTGCCCCATCCTGAGATAGATGCCCTAATGTTGGAGCATATGATGATAAAGGGTTTCGCCCCGCCCATAGTACCAGAGGTTGATGCCATTTTAGAGGACCAACCACCTCAGGCATTGGAGATTGTTCCTGACTTTATACATGAGGTTGATATGATGATTACAGATTTTGCCAAGCCCACATTATACGAGGAGCCACTGTTTGGGACTTAGCCCCAGTGTTGCTTGATGAAGAAGAGCCATTAGTTGCTCCGATGTTAGTAGATGTTGATGAACCACTTGTAGCTTCCGTTGTACCTGGGATTATAGAGCCACAACTTACGTTAGAGTGTCCATAGCCTAAGGATATACCAACACATGATATAGCGAAACAACCAGTAGAGCTTGAGCAGGCTAAGGAAGAGGATAATGAGGATGCGGTAGTCATATACTTGTCAGACCATGATAGGTGTGATAACCAACCATACAACTTTTGGGTTGAGGACCATGTACCAGGAACTGGCCTGATATGCCTCTCGATTAGGATGATGAGTTTGCGCTGGAGGCTGAGGAGCTGACCTTATCCGGGCCTTCTGTGCAAAGCTCTAGCGTCTATAGTGATGGTAGTTGTGAGTTTGTATATATATGATATGTATGTGCTAGTCCTGTTTTGGTGTGACATAGGAACGTGGTGTGTATTTTGGATATGGTATATTTTGTGATGTAGGTCGCCACAAGTGCGTAGTTGTACTCGGGTGGGCATAGATATGGATAGTCTGGGACATATACATTATTTATACCTTAATTGGCACTACACACCAGGGTATACGTTGTGTCTATGATTATACTTAATCTTTTTTGTGGTAACTTTACTATGATATGATATATGACTTAATGGTAGATCTTTTTGTTATGACTTGATGAAATAAATTATATGCTTGGAATTTCTGCGATTTGACTGAATAACCTATATTGTAAACTAAGTAACATATGTTATGTGATATGACTACACTACATAGCATATACTGTGGACTACATAGCATAACCATATGGGCATGTAAGCGTTTGATGCTCACATATTGGGGATTGATTGTGGACAAAATAATTGTAGACAACGTATATTGTATACATATACGTACATACATACATACATACATACATATATATATATATATATATGTTGAACAGGTTATTGATTTAAAGCTAAGAAAAGGAATAAAATTACATGCTCGACAAGCAAGTACATATTTAGTATATTGATTCGGTTTGATGATTTTATGAGTCGTTGGGCAAGCCACTTGGCTTTTGGATTTTCTTTTGATTTATGAGAGCCTGTAGAGGCCATTTGTATTTTTCTAGATCAACCTGTACAGAGGAGGTTATGGCGAATTTTTTTGAAAAGTTAAGGCGTTATCCAAATTTCAGGAAAATTGGAAAGTTTTTAAAAACTAAAAGGTTGAAGAACTTGAATTAGGATGAAGGTTAAGTTGGCTAAGTAAACGACCTTCGATTCCATGTTCCGTATCGAGGATGAAAAGTTCTAAGTATGGGAGATTGTAACAGCTCGTATCTTTGGAACCAATTTATAAATTGAATTTAATCTATTTTAATGAATTTTGAAATAGGAAATGCTGATTTTGATTAGATAAAATTTAAGAATAATTTTAGATTTAGTTTTAATGTTTTTTTTGACTTAAAACAGGGTAAATATTTTTTAAATCAATTTAAATACACAGATTTTGAATATCGATATTTCAAAGCTATATTGATCGCCTGTAAATGGACCTTTGTTGAGACAGTCTCAGAATCCAACGAAACCACTTCCATTGGATCCGAAATGTCGAAACATGTCAGGATTTAAAGTTTCAAGTCCAACGGAGTTCGTATGTAGAAGAACGATATATAAACATATGTTGAAAATTCAATCAGAATTGCATTTAATCTAGAAATAAGGCCTTTTCAAATGGGCTCGGAATTTGATGAAACTTGGTCCGTTGGAAGAATAATTCCATAACGTAGCAAGATTTAAAATTTAGTAATTTTTGGAGTTAACGTGTGATCGTGTGACTGGAACAAAGTTTGCACGGTGTAATTAATACATTGTCAAAATACATCACTTCGCGAATATCGATCAACCATCCAAAATTAGACAAATGATCCCTCTGTCTTCCATGTGTCTTCCTCTCATTTGTTTGGTCATTCAATGAAGTGATCTAGCCTTAATTAAGTTTAATTGACTTAATTTACCTTCCATTTACTAAATCACGATTTCAAAGCTTAAAAACTAATTAATGGCCTCCCTCCTCCTACTTATTCCCCACATCGCCCCTCCCTTGGGCCCTACCCGTCGGACCTCTGCCTGAACACCCGCCGATGCCCCTCCCGAGGCAGCGCACGCTGGTCCCCTCACCCCTCTTGCTTAGACTCCATTCTCCTCTTTTATGTGAAAGGTGCTACCTTTAAGCTCCTAAACTAGTTCTACTGCCTTTAGCAACCTCTTAGTGGACCCCCCACATGCCACATGGCACCTCCACAGCCCCGCCACATCACGCTCGCACGATGGAAAGCAAATATCTGGGCTCAACAAACTTCCAATCCACAAAAATCGTGACTTTCCGCCTCTAAACACAAGCTAGAGTGTACACAAGCATTGCCGAGAAGTTTTAAGTTGATTGGAGAAGAAAGGACAAAAATTTTAAGCCGTAGTTAGCGCAGAAAGATCCGATATTGTAGTGTACTATAGGTCGATGGCTGGGGTGAGAGATTCTCACTCAAATAGTATATGTGTGAAATTTAGTTATAGATAAACAGTTGATTAGTTAAAAGTTTAGCGATAGAAGTTAATCTGAAGATATTAAGTGAATTTGAAGTTAGAAATTAGTTAATTA
Source organism: Allium sativum (assembly GCA_030737875.1). Taxonomy (NCBI): domain Eukaryota; kingdom Viridiplantae; phylum Streptophyta; class Magnoliopsida; order Asparagales; family Amaryllidaceae; genus Allium; species Allium sativum. The sequence goes on from CM060911.1 coordinate 231,557,203, forward strand.
TGAAGTTAATACGACATTGAAATATTTGACAGTTAATTCGTTAAACAGTAGCGAAAACTGTAGCTTTAATTTGTTTAATTGTCATAAATTGTTATACGGTATATGGTAGCTCACATCACAGTTGTTTGCAAACTCAATGGATGAATTGTTGTTTTGTTGTGTTATGTTTTGAATGTGAATTTAAGTTAATTAACAAGTTAAAATAATGTTAATATATTTATGGTAGTTGAAATTGGATTAAATATTCATTTATAATTTGAACGGTTGAATTTATTATCACTCGTTTAAGTGAAATAGGTTAGTTTGAACAATAATTTGAATTGAGTTGGATATTATTAAATTCATGAACCAGTAGTAGATTTGAGTTGTTTATTTGTTGGGTGAAAACCCCACATGGGTCTCGGGATGATATTTGATTTTCAAATCTCCCTTGTATGTAGTTTGTATGTTGATCGATAGATTGACAGACTGAAATAAGCATCAATTATTTGTCTGAAGTTTATATGGGTATAGGTGCACTCTGAATGTTATTTGGATGTGCGATAGTTGTTTGCAACTATTGTTGGATGGATAAAATTTATATACGTAAAATTATATGATGCTTGGTTGAATGTTATTCCAATCCGGAATAAATAAGAATATTATAATATTCAGTGAAAAATCGAAGTTTGATTTCGATGTCCGATTTTGGATGGAGGCGTAGAAATCGAAATATCGATGAATATTCGTAACTGTAACGAATGATTTAGAAATAAATTTAATATACTTTTGGCATATCAAAGTTTTTGATTTAAAATGAATTGTAACTTTCTAAAGTGAAATTTAGTTAGGCTATGTAGCAAACGTTTTAAAAGAAGTTTTCTTTCGAAAGTTTCTCGTTTATTTTTATAACGAATGTAAGGAAAATTTAGATGCAAAATAATGATTTTCAAAAAATAATATTATATTATTCATTAAACTAATATTAAAATTGGCTAAACAGTGAAATGTGAGATTTTGATGATAAACGACTGAAACGAATTTTCAAAGATGATTATATGTTATTTATATAATTAATAAAAAAGGTTTGAAATTGTTTCAATTTTTTTTGAAAATTTATAAATTGATGCGGGCTTGAATAGAATGCATCGCGTAGCGAAAGTTCGTGAACGTCAACCCGTAACTTCGAATTAACGTAACGGGAGATCCGACCTTCAGATTCTCCTAATACCATAACCGTTGGGTTCGTATCGAAAAGATCTTTAAAATGAATATAAGAGGTTTAAAATTCCATGGTTAGATTTTAAAATGTATCTAAATCAATTTTAGAAATATTCAGTTTAGTGGCCGAAATTGGAAGCATAATGTAAAGGCCTTAATAAAATTGTTAAAAATGTAAATAAATTACGATAAATCATAATTAATGATTTGAAAAGAGTTAGGATAAAATATTTCAAGTTTTGTAAGGAAAGTGATGTTTTTTTCACAAAAAAGTAGTTTGAAAGCTAGAAGGAATAATCCAGCGATTTTTTAAAATAATAAATTGGATTTGCGGACGATTTTGTTATAACCAGAAGTTTCCAACCTATAAATTGGAATGGATTTGAATGGAAATTATCTTCGGATATTTCGATATTGGATTCCGTGATTACACGGATATCGTTAAGAAATTTTGATGATGTTTATCTTGTTATTCCAAAATGATATCTGTTAGTTTTAGAATTTGGTATTGAATGTAAGTCAGCATGATTTCCATTTAAGATCCTATATTTAATATCAAATTTGATTTCGGGTTTGTAGTGAATGATATCTTAAATAATACTATTCTTGAACCCAATTGTAAAAGGAATAAATATTTTAATTAAGATATAAGGAAGTTTTCCAGTTTAGTTAATTAAATTAGAATTGAATGGAATTCGATTAATAATAATCGAGACAAGCTTCTGTGAAGGAAGGAATTTACTATTTATGGAATTTAAAAGGTTTTGTCGTTATTTCACTTATAGCATTAATCAGATACGGAAACTTATATTGATTATAAATTATTCAGACTTTCGTGAAGATTTCATATTAAATGGAGATGGTTTTGGGTTTGTTGTGAATGGTGCTTTTGAATGGCAATTGTACTTTAACCTAAGTAAAGACAGGATTAATGTCCAAAATCTAAATAATCATTAAATAATGATATGTGAGTCAAAAAGATATTACAAAATCTTTTGAAATGATTTTCGAGGAATGGATTGAACAATAAGTTTAAAGAGATAATCTTTGATAAATTAATGGGAACCTTTCCAGGGTAATGAATATTTGAATAAAAGAATATTCTAGATTGGAATGAGGTGTGTGCTATCTTTGTGTATTTATCACATGATATTAAAGATGCGCGAGTTATTCGGAAAGTCCGGGTTTAACCTATTCTGAATAGCTGTTACGACGATTAAAAGTCGAAAACATGAAGATGGTGGTTGAAGATCGGAGATCTTCACATTGCTCTGGGCTATTGTTGATGTCTCGGTTGGGCCGTACACCCAAGATGAGGTAATAAGTGGTGGTTGTCCAGACGTACTTGGAAATCGACCGGACATGCGAGGACCTCTTTCTTGTATTGGATATATGGGATAAGGAATAAGGTGCCTCTGGTTTCGTTCAGACCAGAACGGACTTGCAAATGGATTGTGTGTCTGACATTGTATTTTATGCTATATTAATTGATCTTTGCTAAATATATATCTGTTCGGTGGTGGAGAATTTATTCTCTTGGCTTAACACCCTTCTCTAAGACGTACGATCTTAGAGGTTATATATTTGTAGATATCATGTGTATGATATGGATTGACAATATGGCATGCTGAGGTGCATGGATCAAAGCTTTTATAGAAAAGCAGTGCTTTATGGATGATGATCAAAGCATAATTTTAATATAGCATAGCTTTGTGTATAGCGTTAATTTGCGAGTTTCACACCCAGGTATGAGTCAAAAACAGGATGAGGGACAGTAGGGAAGACGTGTTTCTTTCTAGCTAGAGGTTATGTCATGGTATGGAGCCCAGACATTTTACTTATGTAGATGATGGATTGCAAGGGCCTTCGGATATGGTTGACAAAAAGACCATGGTCAACGTACTGACCAAGAGGTCCATTAGGACCGAGAAATGTATCGTTCAGGAATTGCCAATCCGCTAACGTAATTGTGGACCTGCCCTGCTGCTCCAACAGTCGCATGCATGTGGTCCTGGACATATTGCTAGAGATGGTCTGAATTCAGTGAGGATAGATCTCTTGCCTCGGCTCATGATGGAAATCCAAATTCATATACGTGATTTTATAGTTTTAGTTGTATACGATGGCGACATAATAGGATGGGATATTATGCCACCTACGATTGATACATTTATATTCGAAGTTATTTTATGCACTATGCAGTTGTAATAATATCAAAAATATTTGGTTTAAAGCGTGTCAAACTTGTTTGGCTATTATAAGGTAAAACTCTATCCGTCAGCTTGCGTTGCATTGTGTGATGGGACCTGAGTCTTATAATAGCTTCATTTTTCAAAAAGCACTGCGTTTTTTAATTTCTAAACTAATATTCATGTGGAGTGAACATGTTCCATACCATACGGTGTGGTCCCATGATTTCCTTGTTTTTAAGTAAAGTTTTAATAATTGTTTTATCTCTCATACTAGTCCCATGACTGACCTAGAGTTTATTGTTTTCGCCTAAACTCTGGTTTCTCATATTTTCCACATGGGACAGCTAGTAGTTTGGTCTTGCAGATATATATTTAACAGGATCCTGGTTTATGGCTGGAGCTATATTCTAGAAAGCTTTGTATCCGTGTATCCGTGTATTTCCTTCAGTTGTGTTAGTTGATACTCTTCCGCTGTACATTGTATTTATACATTTTTATTTCCGCTGTTTTATTGTAATTTATTCTCTGATATTTTTATTTCTGCTATGTTTATTATTTTCCGCACTCTGTTATTCTTGTACTCTTATGTATACTGTTGTAATAGCAATGAAAAAGTTCTATTGTTCTGTGTTCCGATGCGTCATGTTCTCATAAAATCCGCATTTTTATTCGGTTTAGGCCCGTCGGGAATTTGGGTCGTAACTCGAACCGTCCTAGAATAGCATTTCCATTTCCCGGCTCAGCGTTGCCCCAATCCGGGGAGATATTAGAGTGATTACAGTAGAATTTCCCCCTGTGGTATTAGGAGCTAATGTGGTATTGCATTGTAGGAGGAACAAAGGGTGGTTTGCCCTCGGGTGTACTCGGGTTGATCTGCATAGGAGGCCGTGACAGAAGGTGCTTAAAACCAGTTTGCGGCAAGATGTCGGGTAGACCAAAGGTTGCACCGACCTGAGATTTGGTCGACCTAGAGGTTGGGTCGAACCGGATGGTGGCAGGATGGCAGATCGATTCGGAGGTTGGGTCGAACTGACCCGAAATTCTGCTGCTGCCCCGGCTTTGCCAGTTGCAAGGGGTGATGCTTGGTTACTCGACCTACTTTCCATCTGAGGAAAGAAATTTTCCATCATTTTGTATTGTTTTTTGAGGAGTTTATCTTGGTGTGCCATTTGCGCTTTGAGCTCTGCTAGAACTCCATCCATTTCATCTCCAGTCAAGTATTAAGCTAGGTCTCCATGGAGGAAAGCCTCCTGACTTGCCTCTCCTACTGTGCCTGTGTTGCCGGTGGCCTGAGCGTGCCAAGAAGTTCTATCCTTCTTCTGCTTCACCATTGTTCTTCAAAAAAATAGCTATCCAAATCGTCTCAAGCTAGAAATTGTTGAAGGTGTATGTTCCCCTTTCCTAGCACGCTAAAATGTTAATGTCAAAAGTTGGTCTTATGACAATCAACCCCTAAAGTGCATTATCCACACATAAATCACAGAAAAATAAAATAAATAATATGGAGCACACAATTTTTTTGTAGTGGTTCATCTTAATCCAAGCCTACGTCCACTTTATAATCTCTGTTTTATAATGTCGATTATAGGTTACAATAGTTTGATTGTAATATTGTAGAGAAAGAAACGATTTATACATATCGCCCTGTTTATAAAGCAAGCTATTTGAGGAAACTGACCTACTCACTCCCCAAAAGAATCGATCAATCCTCTTTCCGGTTTTGGAACGAGGTATCTATAGGAAAATTTTGGTCTGGGTTAGCATGCCACATGGCGACTATCCTGGGTTTGGGTCGACCACGTGTCCCCCGATCCGGAAAATCATCTACTGATGGCTGGGTCTGGTCTTCACACAAAGAATAGCTCTCATCGATCTTCATTGCATGCGTATAGCTTAATCCGTGTTTTGAGGAAATAAAGTAGGCCAGAGTTGACTAACGAAGTAGCCTTGAGAATCTGGCTTTACTGTGTAATGCAGGGTTCGGGTGGGTGTATTTGGGGTCGACTTATTTGACCCAAGTTGGTTCGATCCGACCGAATGGTCCCGAGAAGTTTGATCTTGGTTGTCCAATCTGAACGGTTTCAATCCAAAGAGAAGAAACAGTGCTCTCATCCAAAGCTTTGTAAAATAAGTTCGAGCCGAACCATCCTTAGTCGACCCGATATATAAATCGATCCAGAAGTAAGGAATATGTTAATTCCATGGCTTCGAAAGTTTGGACATCTCCAACAAAATGATTGAAGGTAGTAAGAGTTTATACTCGAATCCAGGGTGCTTTGCTTGATAAAATCCGGATTGTGACAACCTTGCCGAAAGGCGGGGTCAACAATAAATTTAAGATTTTAAATTATAACATAGTTTAATCTTAAAATTTAAATAATATATATTACTTAAATAAGTAAACTAATAAATCCTTTATTGTAGTATAAATATTATTTAGTTTTAAAATTATATAAACATATATTTTATAAAATATATATAAAAGCTTTAAAGAGAAGTTAAAAATTTAATGAAAACTTGATTTGTTAAATGATATAATTGAAAATATAATTTATCGAGTAAGATAAATGGATTTTGAATGTGAATTTAATTTAATGAACATGTTTATGAATTATGTATGATTATGGAACTTAATGAGGTGATTTGGATGTAGGTGATTTAATAAATGTTTTGAATCTAAATATAATTGAAAAAAATAAGAATTGATTAAATTTAAATTGAAAATTAATTTATAAAACTTTATTAAAAGGGCGATTTGAATGTAATTTGGATCATTAATAATAAAATTGAATAACCAAATTGAATACCATTTTGAAATGGATCGAGCTTAAAAATTTATCGATTTAAAGTAAATTTGCTGAATTTGAGTTAATGAAAAAGAACATTGGAAATACGGATTAGTAGTATAACATCCCAGAAATTTTGACAACTGGAATACGGAACAAATTAAAGACTTAAATATGAATATCAATTTATATTGATGCTTGAGTTAAAATCTAATACCTCGTTTGAGTTGAATTGAATTCCGAATGGGTGATGGAGGACCCAATATTTAGTATTGAATATTTGAATGAAATTTGATTGAAGAGTTTAAATGGTTAAAATTTAAATAAATAAAAATAAACGTTAATTAACATTAAATAGTTTAGAGAATTTTATTTGTTTGGATATACGGAAATCGGCTTGGACATGTGTGTATTTGCGTGTATACAGGAACTTAAAATTTAACGTCTCAAATTTTAAACGAACAAAGTTGCTATGTGAACAAATGGTGGACCGTTAAATAAATGAAAAATAAAATATTATCGTACACAAATGAAGTCAGATTACAACCAGAATAATTTTATTGGATTCAAAACGCGAAAGCGTAAGGGTACGTATAATTTTTGTCGCATTTAGAAATTTTGATTAGCGGTACGAAAGTAAAGTGGTACATATTATTCGGGGTAAAATATAATATTAAATTTAACAAATAAAACATTCCGCGTATGCTGCCTTCCCAAATATTACCGTTCCCAGTTAAAACATTTTCTTTACCTTGGCTCCCACGAAAACTTGGTACCCACGGATGCTGCTTGTATAAATCACGCTCTTTCCTCCAATTCATTCAGCAAGCGAAATCATGTTTCCCCTAATTCCTTCAGAAAACAAATAATGGCCGGAGCCACACTATTCCCACAAAATTCTCCAGCAATAATCGTTCTTCCCGAATTTAGTCTTTCCCTAAAATCAGCCCTTCTTCCTAAATCGAAATTCCCAAATCGCTCCTGCCCTGGATCGGTACCACCAAGCTCGAGTACTGCCTTCCGCTCCACCCAACTCATCAAAGCCTCCAAGTTACCACCTTTAGTTGTCTCTAGTTGAAGCCTTAGACCGTCATTGCCAAGCCCAAGCCTTCGCCTGCGTCTTCTTCTTGTTGTTGCGTTTAAGGTGAGTTATCTCACTCGCGATTAATTTTAAGTTCAAGTAGGTTTAAATTTGATTTTAAATTGGTATATAATAGTTAGTGGTTGTGCGCTTTGTTGTTTCTTGATTCGACTGCAAATGTTGACTGCTTGAATTTAAAATCCTTGAAATAAATATTTGTGTTTCCCCTTTCCTAGAGTTGCTCGTATGCGTGTTGGTTATTTATGTTAGTGCTGCAACATGAACCGTAGGCACTGTCATATGTCTATGCATATAAACTAGTTCTGGTTTTGATTAAAATTTACACTGTAAATATGCTGATAGTAGTTGTTGCACTTATTGCTCTATTAAAACTTGGAGCTACTTATTTATTGTGTGAAATATCTGAACTACATGGGAACCCTTGTAACCTAATTCACTGGGTTGAACTTGATATATATATATATATATATATATATTTATAGGGATTGGTACTTGTGTTTTCGATACCACTGGACAGTGATATATTTTGGGTCATGTGCATTTCGAAACTGATATTATTTATTTTTCCTTGAGTCCCTTGTTTGAATGCATAAAAATTCTCAGTGATTTAATAGTCAATCATTTTATGCGCCAAAGTTTCGCTAGAAAACACATATATGTTAATCCCTGGCAATACTCAACCAAAATGCTACTGAGTTTAAGTTGGCAATAGAAACTAGTATTGTTTTTTCCTGTTTTGGCATTGACTGTTGGAATGTCATGCACGCAAGTGTATGGGTATATATACCCTGATGATCTATTTAATGGTCCGTCTGCATAGTGAAATAAGATGAATGTTGAATGTTAAGATACCATTTCCCAATTTTCTTGCCCTGGCTATTATGTTCTACTCGTGTACTATACCATATCACACTTTATATTGGTAGATGTCTTATGAATAAGTTAAGACAGTTGGTTCCGTTGAGTTCTACTAGGAGATTCAATCAGCTTTTATATATTAAGTACATTTTCACTCCGTTCGTGACTGTTTAAGCTGAACCCATATTGAAATATCAGTATGCTTGCACTTGTACCCATATTGGAACTGGCAGTATACTGACTCAGTTGGCACCTTGAAACCATATTTGAACTGTTATTATGCTTGCATTTTGTACCCATATTTGAACTGTCAGTATTTCATACCATACTTTGGACATATCTCTTCAAGTATTTACGAGCTGTTACATTTGCACTTACTGCAAATCCATACTATGTTGCAGACTTAAATGTGTCAATATGTACCTTTATTACATACCATTCTTAGACATGTATTTTACATTGTTGATCTTGGGAACCATTTATAAACCAATTAAAAAGGGCTGTATGTTTAAAAAAAAACGGAATTACATACGTAAGTTTGCAGGTAAAATTAAACCAGGATAAATCATGGAATTTGAAACCCTCTTTTGTATTGTTGGACATCATTTTTGTATGCCAAAGTGCCATTTATTATCTTAAACATTTTGCTGTAAGAATCTGTATACATAACAGAAAGCTGCACCATAAGTTTGTCGAAGTACCCTTACGATCAGTATGCACTTAATGTTGGCACATTATATTCAGTCAGTATGCACTTAGTGTTGGCACATAGATGTTTAAACTAAAGTATATGTATTAATTTTACCTATGAAGCTTCATTTAACACACTGGCCTACACACTTGATTTAAGATTTAATAGATACTTATGTAATGTTGCACTTCTGGACATTTATTCCATGTTGATCACGCAACCTGTTGTTGCTATGTTACCTACACGGCTAAGTACTGCTCAAAGTTGGGAAACACACACTTGATTACATATTTCCTGTTGCATTTATTGTTGCTGTGGATTTAGTCGAAACTGAATATATGTGACCATTATGATTACACTGCATTACCATGGTCTGAAACTGAATCCATATATATATGCATTGATGCATATAGTGTTCCACCTTATTTATCTTGCATGTATACACCTGTATATGCTGAAACCTGTCATACGCCATTTGGTAAGGTGATACACTAATTGTTTGCAAAGGTTGATAGTCCATTATGAATACTTGAACACCATCTGTTTTTGCTTGGTTTGCAATGGATTTTTGGTTTCCCGAGTAACAAAATAAGGTTGTTGGGCCATTGAAATACACTGACCTGTTGCTATTTTGCTACCTTGTCTTGCTGTTTTATGCGCGCAACACTTATGAAATTTCCAAACACTTGTTATTTGTTTGGTTATGGGATGCTGGGGCAGTGCACACGTGTACTTGTACACGTGTGTACATGCAAGCTTCCATGACCGGTTGTCCCTGGAAATAAATTGGTTGGATTAACTATCATATATCAGTTTCTATCGAAATTAATTTACTTGAATTATGATTAATCCTGACTCGAGTGTTTTTATGTTTTTGCATGGGACGCTCGAGTCAGACCCTGAGCGTTACAGGTTTTAAAGATTTCGGCATAGGATTCGAAGATTGGCGAAGCTGGGGATTCGAAAGACGGCGTACTCTGAAGATTTTTAAATCAGTAAAGATTTTTCTTGTATTAAATTGTTCATTTTAAAATTCCGCTGTATATAAAAGTATTGTACTCAAAATTCTGATTTATAAAATACAAGATTTATTTTGTTGTTCAATATCGTGTCATTTATTTATTCTGTATTTTTTGTGTGTAAATTCTGGACGTTTTGAGGTGATTTATCTATCAATTTGAAGCGGTCAAAATGGCGGGACGTTACAAGTAGTTTAGATTGGACTGTCTTAAATTATTTGAAATTTGTATTATCTAATATAGAACTAAACTAAAGTTTTGTTATGTAAAGTTGATATTTATTTTATAACTATTTTAGCTTAATTATTTTAAATTATAAGATGGTACAAGCGCTGGGAAATGGCGTCCTCTTCTCCCCAAAAATTCAAATTCAGTCGAAGATTGATCTTCACTTCAATTCCAATTACAAATTGGCTATTCCTTCTAATTTAAGATCGTCTCAACAACATGCAAGTCGATTACACAATTCAATTCAATGTAGTTTCAGGAGTCCATATCTGGGTTCTAAACTAGTTTTTTCAGATTTAGTTCATAATGCTTAGGAAAGTTCTACTGCATTTAATTCTATACAATCTAAATCGTGGTTAAAAGATGTAACGGAGAATAAATCACATCGGAATGTTATTCAACTTAACTATTATGAGCTTTTAATCCAAGATAACCTCAAACTTGTTGTTATTAATGATAATCTAGTTAATAAGGCAAGGGAAAAATGGTTAAATTCTATTGTATTCTACGTTTATGGCAGCAAATCATATTACAATTGCTTGAAGGATTACATTGATATGAGTTGGGGGTTGAAAGGTAGTTATCAGCTGTTTTTGAGAGATAATGGGTTTTTTAATATGAAATATGAATTGGCTGAGGATTGTGATAGATTACTAGCATCTGGACCATATTTTATAATAAAAGACCGATCTTTATGAAAAAACGTTAACTTGAGTGAAATTAACATAGGAATTTCTCACTTTTATTCCAATTTGGATTAGATTACCTAACCTAGATTTAAATTTTTGGTCTACTGAAGCCATAAGTAGAGTAGCATCCATTTAAGACATCCTCTAAGATTGGACAATGTAACTAAGAGTTTATGTCACATTTATTATGCTAGAATACTTATTGAGATTAATGTAAACTTCGGTTTTCCAATGGTTGTTCCTATTCAGTACGATAATGGAGTTATTGTTTGGCAAAAGGTTTGTTATGAAGGGATTCCTTTTGCATGTTCTAATTGCAGAGTGTTTGGGCATTCTAATGTTGTATGTAAGTCAATTAGAGTTTGGATCCCTAAGAATAATACTAATAAAAATAGTGACATGGATGTGGATGATAATTTAGATAGTCAAGATAAGCATATGGATGGTATTATAGGGGAACTTAGCGTATTTCATAACGGTATTGTTGATAAAAATGATGTGGGTATTAATGATAACCATAACAAGTAGTTAAAGATACCAATAGATCCTGAAGATGAAAGTCATCCAAATGATGAAATGGTATTAGTTTAAAACAATAATGTTGGGAATTCTATTTCTTTAAGTGCACCTTCAAGTACTAATGTTCACATGCAAGATATTTGTGAGCAAACTAACAAGTTTTTAAATATGTTGAAAACTCTGAAGTGAAAAATGATGTTGATAGAAAGGTTAACATTGAGGAATGAAGTGGGTTTCAAAGTAGTGAAGAAGTAGCAAATAATGACACTTTAATGGAGGAATCAGATAGTTTTTCATATAGCTTTAAGAAAAGAAGAACTATTCAAATCTAGTAAATTCAAATGGGGAAGTGAGAGGATGAGTGATGAACCTTTGGTGGAGACCAATCTAGAGTGGGCCAAATTAATATCTAAAATTAAAATAAGATCTAAATCAAAAAAGGCTAAGGAAGAAGGGGGCAACCTTGGTGGAGTTATTAATGGAGGTATACCCAAAAAGTGAGATATTTTCCTATATTCTTTCTGTTTGCCGTTGTGTTTTATTTGTGGTGACCTGCTTCTTTTTTATGGATTTTATCATATGGTTTTTCATGCTGTTGAGGTTATACTATTTAGTTGCTATGCAGTTGGACTTTTTTCAGGTTCATTTTGTGGTTTTCTGGAATGTCCTTGATTCTGTAACTTATTTTCTGGTGAGAAGTTGTTTTAACATATTAGCTTTAGGTAATGCTTCTGGTTTCGGAACTTTTCTTTTATTCTTGGTGTTGGCTTCATAGTCTTTTTGGTGTTAATTTCTGTAATGTGTGGGTTTTTAATCAGTGTTATACTGCTGATTTTGACTTATGGATATCTGGTTTGTAACATCCCATATTTTTTGTAGTCAAATATTTAATTTATTTTAAATACTGAATTTGAATTTAAATGGGTTTATAATATGGAATTTGTTATTAAGAGCAAAGTTTGAATGTATATAAATTTATATTAAATTTAGAACGAACTCATAACATCACTGTAGTTCGTAATATAATGATTTGAACTTTAAATGAATATACAGGATCCGATATAAGTCAGAAATATGTGAAACAAGAAACGTTTGAATCTAGTTGATTATAATTTCCCTATGAAAGAGAAAAATCGAGATTTCATATTATAGAATGTTAGTTATGTCAAAATCAAATTTATAAATAGTCGCTATGGAAATCGTTAATAAACCATAATGTTTATTTAATATATTTAAAAAGAGTTTTTATATAATTTGGAAATCATTTTAACTCAAAAATGTTAACGTTGAGTTATAATTCCGTTGTGGTTTATTTTGAAGCTGTATAAGATTTCATTGGCAAATATATGATAATAATAATTTCTTATTATCAAATAGAATTTGTTTGGGATTTATTAATGTTTTATCGATATTATATAAGCCTTAGAAATAGCTATTTTTCAAACGATCTCCGTTAATGACGAAACGAATTTTATTGGAATACATATAGCTAATTATTGCTAGATTTCCAATTTAGAGCCAATCGGGTTTGTTTTGTGGGTGCACAAAATTTAAAAGTGAACCGATAAATAAATTGAAGATAAAATAACGCCGTTTTTGCAAACGAAGGTGGAATTCGACCAAATGAATTTCATTGGGACAGGATTTTCAAGATATAGAGGTATATCCAATTTCATTATATTTGGAGTTCATACATGTCCGTATGAATATTAGATGTTCAATGCAATCAATGGTATAATTAAATAACCTCACACGCCTAGTTGAAATAGCCTACCCTATGATAATCGAACGTATAGTTTAAACCCCAAGTTAAAGAAGAAGAAAAATGTAATGTCAACTCTTATAACCTACTGTGTCCCTTTCACTTGACTATTGCATGAAAAAAGAGTATAACGCATGGCCTACAGCTTGGAATTGAAAACTCTGGGCAGACCTACCTACGCTTAAGTACGCATGCACAAGGCAGCCTATATGTATTGAATATATACATGCCTACATCGTATATATACTTCCTACTTCTGCATGCTACCTCTTTCATCATTGTTTCCTGCTACTAACCTAAGTTGTACCTCAGTGAAAGACATGGTTCCTATCTTTCTTTTTTTCATCTTCTATAAATACATGCTATGCTATTTCTTTTTGTTGCTTTCATTTTCTTCCAACGAAAAAAGGAAACTTAAGATAGTGTTTGGTTTATTTTGAGTTTTTAGTTCAGCGTAAATTATGAAGTTACTACGATTTGAAGTATAGCTAAGGTGACATATCAAAGATGGAGGGAGTGACGGAGGGACAGCTGACGGAATAATTTGTTATCGTCCTTAAAATATGGAAAATAATAAAATGTTGTTTTCGGTCTTGTGTGTTGACTTCGTTTGGTAAAACGATTGTTTTTCATGATAATGTGTGTGTCCTTCATACTTTTGTGTGTGCAAAAACTCAAAACTAAAACTATAAATCAAATGCATACCAAGCTTCCCTTTCTTCCTGCCAATTTAGGATGTGCACCCTGTTTCTTTTACTTCCATCAATTGAAAACTTGAACTTTCATTTCTATGTGAAAAAGAGAAAACGTTGACCTTCCATTCACGGTTAAATCAAGTATTTCAAACGACCACCATCCTCCTCGATTTAACCCCTTCGATATCCTCCATGGGTGGCGCAACAACAATGACATGCAGAGTGAGTTTCATGGTGTAGACATGTTTTCTTTGGGAGAAGCTTACATGTACGTCAGTAGCAAGATATATTTATAAAAATAAAAATAAAAATAATAAATTAAAAGGAAAGTAAAAGTGTAACACCCCGTAATTGTGTTAACATTAACGAGGATAAATTAAAGAATAATTAATTTAATATTAAGAATTAAAGGAACTGATTAAGTCATTTCGCCCATCTCGAAATTCTGGTCAGGATAGACTGGTTTGCGTAAAACAGATAACGTATGACGAAGTTACGAACGATAGAAGTTTTTGGGTGTTCGGGCCTTTTTCTAGTGGATAGCGACCCATTACCCAATCCCTTTTAGGGCTGAGGTGGCAATTCGATTTCTGAAACCTAGCGGCTATAAAATCACCTCAATTCCATTGTTTTCTTCATAAAGAAACAATGGTGGCCAAACTCTGCTGGAGTGCAAATTAAGAAGGATCTGCTTTCTTTAATTGCCAGTTTTGCAAATCAGATTCTGAGATTCAAGTTTCAGTTTTCTCCTTCTATTCTTATAGATCCAATCCTTATGAGTATAGTTATTTTTAGGTTTAAATAAATAAAAGTGAATTATGAAAGACTACGATTTGGATCTATGCTATTATCATGTTTTATGTTATGACATGACAAATCTATTCTATGTTGTTATCATGTTTTATGTTATGACATGATAAATCTATCCTATGTATTATCATGTTTTATGTTATGACATAATAGATCTATTCAATGCTATTATCAAGTTTTATGTTATGACATGATAAATCTATTATATGCTATTATCATGTTTTATGTTATGACATGATAAATCTATTATATGCTATTATCATGTTTTATGTTATGACATGATAGATCTATTCTATGCTGTTATCATGTTTTATGTTATGGCATGACAAATCTATTCTATTCTATTATCATATCTTATGATAGATTTATTTGTTAGATCTAATTATCATGTGGACATTTTATGTAGATCTAAATCTTTAATTATGTTAGATCCATTTTATGTAGATCTAAATCTTTAATTATGTTAGATCTAATTATCATGTGGATATTTTATGTAGATCTAAATCTTTAGTTATGTTAGATCTATTTTGTGTAGATCTAAATCTTTAATTATGTCAGATCTAATTATCATGTGAATATTTTATGTAGATCTAAATCTTTAATTATGTTAGGTCTATTTTATGTAGATCTAAATTTTTAATTATGTTAGATCTAATTATCATGTGGATATTTTATGTAGATCTAAATCTTTAGTTATATTAGATCTATTTTATGTAGATCTAAATCTTTAATTATGTTAGATCTAATTATCATGTGGATATTTTATGTAGATCTAAATCTTTAATTATGTTAGATCTATTTTATGTGATCTAAATTGTCACCTTATGTTGTCATGTTAGATCTATTTTATGTGATCTAAATTGTCACCTTATGTTATCATGTTAGATCTATTTTGTGTGGTCTAAATTGTCACCTTGTGTTATCACGTTAGATCTATTTTATGTGATCTAAATTGTCACCTTATTTTGTCATGTTAGATCTATTTTATGTGACCTAAATTGTCACCTTATGTTATCATTTCATGTTAGATCTATTTTATGTGATCTAAATTGTCACCTTATGTTGTCATGTTAGATCTATTTTATGTGATCTAAATTGTCACCTCGTGTTAGATCTATTTCTTGAGATCTAAATTGTCGCCTTATGTTATCATTTTAGATCTGTCTTATGTGATCTAAATTATCACCTTATGTTATCATGTTAGATCTATTTTATGTGATCTAAATTATCACCTTGTCATGATGACAATTTCATGTCCGTGCCAGTATGTATGTTCACCTTATTATCATACTAGTTTATGTTTATGCCAAGATGATCATTTTAGTCACTTTCCCTATTATCGTTGATGACTAGGCTATTGTCTAGCCTAGGCATGCTGCCAATTTTGTGAGGGCGCTAGTTAAGGAACGGGGGAAAAAGGGTTAAAATGGCATAATTTGAATATGAACATTTTTGGACATGTAATTCAAAGTATTGGGTAAAATAGGTATTGACACTTATAAAAGGAAAGGCTTAATTAGTTTATTAATTAATTAAAAATGGATTGTTTAGTAATTACAATTAGGAATTGTAATTGTACTCATGACACTAGGTTAGGTTGCATTAGTGGTGGAAGTCTGCCCGGACCCGGCCGACATATCCAGCAGCCACCAATGTTGAACCTAATGTGGGAGGTCTAAGTACATAAATACGAATCGGGCTATGGCATAAGGTTAGGCCCAGCCGTGGAATAAGTCTGTCCGGACCCGACCAGCATATCCAGCATCCACATGTTGTAGGCCTAATGTGGAAGGTCTGGCCCATTATGAAACCATAAATGGACATGATAAAGAATTGGACTACTTAACCAAATCTAATCCATAGGGATTGTGTGAATTTAAACTTAAGTTGGGGTTAAGTAAACTTGATTAAGCAAAGAGGGTGGGTTAAGTAAATATGAGGGGTGGGTAATATTTTTATATATATATAGGCCCACAAACTTAACCCAGTAAGGTTATGTAATTAAAGACACCTAGTGGTATACATAACCGGTGGAAATAATAAAGTTATGTAATTAAAGACACCTTCTAGGGTAAGCATAACTTATAGAAATAAATAAGGCTATGTAATTAAAGACACCTAAGGGTATACATAGTCAGTGAAAACCTAGTGGGGGGACACAAGACAAGGGGGAGAGCTTGTATCATATTGTGTGGGACCCGTTTCAGCTAGTAACCTGGAGTTGGTATCAAGTATATACACCGAACTAGGTCGGAGAAGGGACGCGCTTACTGGACTGATTGTAATAGATCCAAACATAAAGGACGGTGTGGGTGGCGCAAACCGACCGGGCCATGTGCGTGCATGAGCCGGGAAGAGGGGGTTAAGACGACCGTGACACCAGTAGATATGGTTGTGCACATCTTGGGAAATGAAGGGTTGCTACTTTAGGAAGTGATACCTCCTACTGTGGGGCCAGCACAGGATATCTACGGGGTAGAGAGCCGATCGATTAGGGTAGTGGTTAGGGTACACTTGGATGTATGCCCTAAGTCTTGTGGTGGAAGGGATCATCTCATTCTGGTTATACTAGTAATAGTGTAGAGTTATCATTAGAAGTATATATATACCCTACCCTGTCTGGCTTGTAACACCTGCCATTTATGTAATGATCTCTCTTATCCACTTAATATGCCTATCATGTTACTTTTATTTATTTACTGGCTAAAAGTAACTAGACTCGCCAGACTTTATGTCTGACCCTTTTTGTTTCTCCTTCTTTCTTCCGTTCCCCCTAGGTTCTCAGGGAGGAAACGCTCAGGCTTGACCGCATTCTGCTAACTTTTGCTAGAGCTGCTGACATGTATAGCTCAATCTCCTATCCTTGTTGCTATGGCTATATTTTATTCTTGGGGAATTTTACTTCTTTTATGTACTCTGATATTTTTGAAGTACAAGACAGTAGCTTTTATGTTGTAATGGGTTTTAATGTTTTAGACAAGTGATGTTTTAGACCACGATATCTTATGATTAATAAAGTTGTTTTTTTATTCCACTGCAAAATTTTACATCTATCTTGTAATTTTCTATATCTGTTTACCAAAAACGCTTCACGAAACTTAATGCATTCCCTTTGTGAGT
The DNA here is from genome assembly GCA_030737875.1 of Allium sativum. NCBI lineage: Eukaryota > Viridiplantae > Streptophyta > Magnoliopsida > Asparagales > Amaryllidaceae > Allium > Allium sativum. Next base: position 231,574,874 of record CM060911.1, read on the forward strand.
GACATTAACGGACGTGGGGTGTCACACTTGGTATCAGAGCTAAAGGTTACTAGATTAGATAAAGTTTTGAAAATTATTTTTCAAAAAGGTTTAAAAGAAAGTATTTTAAAAAAGAAAGGTTTGTTTTGAAAAACATTCCCAAAAAGCCATATGTAATATCCTTCGATCCTTTGTCCAAATCTCTTCCTTTTTCTTTTCAGCATGTCTGGGGAACCAAACATTCCTAATATTCCAAAGGACGTTACGATACCCGGATGATTCCGTAGGTATCTGGAGGCGAAGGCCAAGGAAACGTTCCTCCCCAAACTGCACCAGTCATTCCTCCTCCTCCTCCTCCTCCTCCAAGAGCAGATAATTTCACTAAGATCTGCAAAGACTTCCGTGCTATGGGAGGGAAGCCATTCCATGGGAACGAGACATTCGTAGAGGCGCAAAATTGGCTCAAGGAGACCTAGGATTTGTTTGTAATCTTTGAAGTAGATGATAGAAGGATGATTCAGTTAGCTGCTTGGCTACTGAAAGACGAAGCCTCATTCTGGGTGGGAGGTTACCCAAGCTGGATGCGCGGTGGAAACTTGGGTAGACAAAGATTTGAAATGAAATTTCTTTCCCAAGACGAGAGAAGCATACAGATGGAGAGGTTCTTAGCACTCAAACAAGGGAACTTGACGGTGAAAGAGTATGTGAACAAATTCAACCAACTAGCAAGGTTCGGGTTTGAATTGGTGGATACGCCGCATAAGAAGGCTTTGCAGTTTGCTAAAGGGCTAAATGAACCCCCTTCATGTGTTAGCCATGTCCCATATCCCAATAGGAGCCACTTTTGACAATCTTGTTGATATGGCCCTAACGCATGAGGAAGACAAAGGAGAAAAGAAGGAAGGAAAGGCTGAGGAAGCAACGCAAAATGAGAAGGTGTGGCCCAAGAAGGGACAACAACAATAACAACAACAGAAGCAGAAGAAAGGTGAAAAGAATGACAAGGTTAAAGATAATAGGAAGTGCCATAGTTATGGGTGAGAGGGTCACTTAGCCAAGGACTACAGGAAAAGGAAGAATGCTTGTTTCGATTGTTGAGAGGTCGGGCATCATATTAAGGATTTTCCGAAGAAACAAGGTCAAAGGGCAGGAACCTCTGGACGGCAAGCGAATGCTCTCATGGCCAGTGCTCCAGATCCAGGTAGGAAAGTTTCTGTTGAAGGATTGATTCCTCTTTTCAGTCACCCCATTAGAACTCTTTTTGATTCTGGCACTTCACATTCATTTATATCTAGTTCTGTAGTTGAATCTCTGCACTTAAATACTAGTATGGTAGTGGATCCCGGTGTTATCTCAAACCCCATTAGTGGTTCGGCTCATTTGTCCATGATTTGTCGGAGTTTGGGAATATCTGTCTTATGCATCGAATTTGAGTGCGACGCATATGTGCTCGGGTTTATGGGCTATGGTTTGATTTTAGGGATGGATAGGCTAGCCATGTATGGTGCCATTCTGAATTGTGAGAGGAGGGTCGTTAGACTTCTGACTTGTCATGAGAGGGCCCTCGAGATTTCTTGTGACCCACAAAGGTCTGTCATTCTTAGTTTCCTAGAATATCTTGAGGCATCAATCGATGATCTGAGATCGGTACCAGTAGTCCATGAGTATCCTGGTGTCTTTGATGAGGTTCGGGGTTTACCACCGAGGCACGAGACTGATTTCCATATATATCTGGTGGACAATGCAAAGCCAGTTGCATTACCTGTGCACCATATGGCTCCTAAAAGAAAAGAGGGAACTTGATAAGCAAGTGGGGGAGATACTTGAGAAGTGGTTTGATAGGTGAATCATATCGGGATGGTAAACCTATTGAAGACAGTACTTGAGGAAGCCCATCATTCTAAGATGACTATTCATCCAAGCGGCGATAAAATATATAGAGTTCGAGGTAGTGGAGCCAAACTTGCTAAAGGAAGTGGAAGTAGAGAAGGAAGCAATGTTTGGATGAGTTTGGACTTGCATACTTGGATCATAGGTTAAGAAACTACGCAACAGAGTGGTTAGGTTAATAAAAGTGCAATAGGGAGAAGACAGCGAGCATGCGACTTGGGAGACTAAAGACAAAGATCACGCTTCATACCCTTTCCTTTTTGGGACTATGTCCTTAACTTCTTTTTTCCAAAGCTTTTATTCTCACTTTCTTCTATCATCTGAGTATATCCTATCGATCTAATCTTCGACCTTTAGGTCGGAAATCCCATGATTGTAAACATGTGTTTGAAACATGTAACACACCATAATTTTTAATATTAATGTTCACAAATTAAAGAATAACTAATCTCAGATGTGAGAATTAAGGGAAACGGGTTGGGCCATTGTGTTCGTCTCGGAATTCTGGTTGAGATAGAGTCCGAGTTTGCGTGAATTGGACTTTGTATGAAGAAGTTATGGCGATCGGAAGTTTCAGAAAATTAAAAACAGATTTCAAAAATTCAAATTTCGAACTCAGGGAGCCTAGGCGGGAAATTTCCCACCATGGGCCAGGTCGACCATAGGGTCGACCTGGGGGTCGACCTACCCTCACCAGGTCGACCATAGGGTCGACCTAACCCCTCCCTCCCCCCCCCCCCCCCCCACCCGGGCAGATTTGATTGATGACCTGTTTATGATTGTATGCTAAGTCATTAGGGTTTCTGATCTGCTCTGAATGGCTGGGGTTAATTCTGGGTTGATCGGACGACCTAAATTAATTTTAAACTCTATAAAAACACCTATAGACTCAAACCCTAAAATCAAATTAAAATTATAATCATGGCCTCCATGTCGTCACCTTGCAACCTTGAATAGTCGCCACCAATTAGAGAGGAAGAAAAGCTAATCAAATTCAATTCTATTCAATTCTAGTCTAAACCACAACAAATTGTCTTCTTCAAAGAAAAGCTAATTCAACTTCAGAACTCAAGACCTTCTTTGAGTTGTGAGTTCGATTTCTTTAATAAAATAATTAACAATTTAATTGGATTACGCTATGATGTAGATTATATGGTTATGTTGTGAATTATTGGCCGCATGTTATCATCTTTGTTGTAAATTCTATGATGTTATCATCTATGTTGTAAAGTTGTGATGTTATCATCTATGTTGTAATTGGGTTATGTATAATCAATTCATAATGATGCTAGTTTGGTTATGTTATTGGAACTAATTCATATGATAAATCATATGTATGTATGCAAGTTTAGGTGTTAATTAAGATATGAATCATATGCAAGTTAGGGAAAATTATATACAACCTTACATGTGTCATGACATCTATTTCATGTGTAAATTGGATTTAAAGTTAGGCTATAACATGTGTGAGTTATATGCTAGTATACAAAATTCTACATGCTAGTTTACATGTTTAGATGTAAGTTTACACCATCGTTATGTTGCATAAATCACATATGCAAGTATATATATGTTTGGGGTATGAATCATGTAATGTAAGTTTGTAGTTATTGCCTATGCAAGTTTACATCTTATGATTAGATCTATGACACATGGTTTATGCAATTTTGTGACTATTACCCAAACAAGTTTACACCTTTAGATTTAGATCTATAACATATGTAGTTTTATGCAAGTTTGTGACTTTGACCTATGCAAGTTTTAGATGTAGAACCTCATTCACACATGCAAGTTCACCCCTTATGTTTAGATCTAGTTTTATTTCTATGTATGTTGTGATGTTTTCTCTTTATTCCATAAGTTAGACTATTCGAGTCTAACGTATATTTTACGTTAATCGAACGAATGTACAACGTGGGGTAATGGGGTAATATTAAAAGATTTAATATTGAGAATTGGCATAAATGTCTTAAATGGCATAAAATAAATTTGTGATGATAATTGGTATGATTTTGCATACCATAAATAGATGGACATAATTGAGTCAATTATGGCCATAGTTAAATTTGGAATTGATTGATAATTTGAATAGGGAAATTAATTAAAATTGGGGGATAATTAATTTTGTGTAATTAATCATCTAAGACACGAGGTTAGGCTCTTTTGTGGTATAAGAATGCCCGGACCCGCCCGGCAAATCCAACTGCCACAAATGCCAGTCTAATGTGGGAGGTCTTAGGCATAAATTAAATGCGTAACAGTTGTAAAGACACGAGGTTAGGCTCGTTTATGGTGTAAGATTGCCCAGACCCGCCCGGCAAATCCAGCTGCCACAAATGTCAGTCTAATGTGGGAGGTCTTTACAAGGTTACGATGTTAATGAATTAAGAAACACTTAACCAGATAAACATGTAGTGGGACATGAGGGGGTTTAGTGGGTGACTTTGGTGGCATGTGAAATTAAGTGGGTGCCTTGGGTGGCATTCGAAATACGATTAGAAACACTTAACCAAAATTGAAACATGTAAGTGAACATGAATAAGAAATGTGTTAAGTGGGAAGTACTAGAGGGGACCAAGCTTAGGTGGATAGCTTGTGTCAAGTAATGGGGGCCCGTTTCAACCAGTAACCCATAAGTATCTTTGTGGGCTCGACCCAAGTCGAGGACGGGACACGAGTACTGGGCTTGACTGTAAGAGGCCAAAACGGGTTAGCGGTGGCAACGCAAGTCCAACGGGTTCATATGCGTGTTTGGGCCCGGGCTGGTAGGTAAGAGGTTGTTGCATCGTGTAGGCATAAGCCGTGCATTGTTGGTGGTATCGGGTTGCCACTTTGGGGAGTGATACACCCCACTGTGGGGCCAGCACGGGTATCTACGAGTTAGGGAGCCGATCGCATGGGGTAGTGGGTACACCTAGTGGAGATAGGGGCAGGTGGCACCTATGAAGGCAACTAGGGGTGCATGAAATTACCATTATCATTATTAAGTTCTATAGGTAGGATCAACCTTAGGGTGACTAGTGATGGTGCAGTATAATAATTATCTTATAGTGGTTTAGGTGCGCCTTTAACGTTATCTCTGTTCATCTTACTTCCTTGTTTACTCTGTCTTACCCAATTGTTCACAGTCATTTCCTTATTTTCCAACTTATGCCTTAGCCTAGTTATTTTGGTAATTATATTGTTAAAGTTATCGCACTCGCCAGACTTTATGTATGACCCCCTTTGTTTCCACCTCTTTTCTCCCTTCCCCCCCCCCCAGGTGCTCAGGGTGGAACTAGCACCAGTGGAGCTTGATTTTGGACAGCTGTATCTCTTGCTTTTAGAATTTGCTTGGATCGCTGAAGTAAAAATTCAGCCTATCTTATTTATGGCTATTTTGTGTTGGGGTTATGTCTTTCAATTTATGTACTTTGATTTAATCAAGATGGATATTATGTACTTTGACTCCGGTTTTTGATGATGTAATCAAACTTATGTGTTTACCGCTGCAATGAATAAAGTTTTAAATTTTTAAGTACCGTTTGTATATGTCTTGTTGTTAAGTTTCTGTTCTATACACACTTAAAACGCTCCATAGAAGTTAATGCATTCCCTTTGTGAGTGACATTAATGGACGTGGGGTGTTACACGTGGTATCAGAGCTGAAGGTTACCAGAACAAATATCAATTTTGAAAAATTATTTTTCAAAAACACTTTTATAAAGAAGTACCTTCAAAAGTATGTTTTAAGGAAAGTATTTTCAAGAGAAAAGCTTATTTTAGAAAGCATAAACCCAAGAGCCATATATCTTTCCTTCGGTCCTTTTGTATTATATTTTTTTTGTTTCAGCATGTCTGGAATTCCCGAGATACCCGAGGGAATACCGATACCAGGATGGTTTAGGAGGTATTTGGAGACTAGGGCCACTACCGCAGGTCCAGCAAATGCTCCTCCTCCTCCTCCTCGTGTCGATACTTTTGCAAAGATATGTAAGGACTTTCGGGCAATGGTTGGAAAACCTTTTCACGGGATGGAGACATTTGTTGAAGCTCGAAATTGGCTAAAGGAGGTGGAAGAATTGTTTGGGATCTTTGAAGTGGAAGATGGAAGAAAGGTCCAGTTAGCTGCCTGGCTAATGAAGAATGAGGCCTCGTTTTGGTGGGAGGTCACTAATGGAGAACGTCCAGTTGATACATGGCCAGATTTCAGGCGGAGGTTTGAGGCAAAGTTTCCCTCACGGGATGAAGAGAATTTATACATGGAAAGGTTTATGGCGCTGAAGCAAGGGAACCTATCAGTGAAAGAATATGTCAACAAATTCAATTAATTGGCGAGATTTGGCTTGGACTTGGTGAATACACCAGAAAAGAAGGCCCTGAGATTTGTTAAGGGTTTGAACGAGCCGCTTCATGGGTTAGATATGACCCACATCCCTATGGGGCTACCTTTGAAAGACTAGTTGACATGGCGCTTATGCATGAAGAGGAGAAGGGCGCCAATGCTAATAAGGCACCCGAGAAGAAAGGGGATCAAAAGAAACCGCAACAGCAACAATAGAACAAGAAAGGTGGTAAAGGCAACAATGGTAAGGGAAAGAAAAGATGCTTTAACTGTGGGACACCAGGCCATCTAAGCAAAGATTGTAGGAAGAAAAAGAAGACTGTTTGTTTCCACTGTGGCGAAGTGGGACATCTGATTAAGGACTGCCCAAGGAAAGGGCAGAGGGCAAAGTCTACCTCGGGAGGATAGGTGCAGGCTCTTATGGCACCAGGCCAGGCAAGGGGGCAAGTTCAGGCTCTCGTGGTCCCACCGCTGCAAGAACGAGGTAGAGCAATTTCCGTTGAAAGTTTAGTTTTTCTGTTTGATCATCTTGTCCATACTTTATTCGATTCTGGCGCATCACATTCGTTTATCTCTACATCATTAGTTGAAACACTGCACCTAAATACTAGTCTAGTTACAGATCCCTTTGTAGTCTCAAATCCTATTGGTGGTTCGGCTCATCTTTCTATGATCTGTCGGGATTTGAGAGTGTCTATCTTGGGCGTTGGGTTTGAATGCAATGCCTTTGTTCTTGGCTTCATGGGCTACGGCTTGATTCTAGGTATGGATTAGCTAACTAGATATGGGGCCATCCTAGATTGTGAAAGAAGGGTAGTTAGATTGTTGACTCGTTGTGGAAAGACCCTTGATATTTCTTGTGACCATAGAGGTCCAGTAATGCTTAGCTACCTAGAATCCCTTGACGCATCCAATGATGATTTACATTCTGTTCACATAGTCTGTGAATATGTTGATGGCTTCGATGAGGTGAGGGGTCTACCCCAAAACGCGAGATAGACTTTCGAATATATCTAGTAGATAATGCAAAGCTAGTTGCATTGCCAGTGCGCCATATGGCTTCAAGAGAGAGAACAGAACTCAGTAAGCAAGTGAAAGAATTGCTTGAGAAGGGGTTCATCAGACGTAATATATCGGAGTGGGGTGCTCCAATAGTATTTGCCACGAAGGCAGATAGGTCCCTTAGACTTTGTGTGGACTATAGAGAACTTAATAAGCTTACTAAGAAGAATAGGCACCCACTGCCGTGGATTGACGATCTCTTCGATCAGTAAGTTGGCGCCTCAGTGTTTTCGCAGTTGGACTTAGCCACGGGTTTCCATCGGTTGAGAGTGGCTGAGGATAGCATAGACAAGACTGCCTTTAGGACTCCAAACGGCTTCTTCGAGTGGCTTGTGATGCCCTTCGGTTTGACAAACGCCCCCGCATATTTTATTGACTTGATGAGTAGGGCGTTTAGGGAGTACCTTAATAAATTCGTGGTAGTCTTTGTGGATGACATCTTTATCTTTTCTAAGAGCAAGGAAGAGCATGTCCTACATCTTAGGGAAGTGTTGGAGACCCTTTGAGCGCATAGCCTTAAAGCTAAATTTTCTAAATGTCACTTTTGGAGGAAGGAAGTGCGATTCTTAGGGCACGTGGTTTCCAAAGAAGGGATAACTATGGATCCCGCAAAGGAAGTGGCCATCCAAGATTGGAAGGTTCCTAAAAATGCTACCGAGGTGAGGAGTTTCTTAGGGTTGGCTGGCTACTATAGGAAGTTTATCAAGGACTTCGCAAAAATATCAGCCCCATTAACACGCTTGACGAAGAAGGCCTAGTTTTCACATGGGACGTAGATTGTGATGATGCGTTCCAACGTTTAAAGAGAGCTTTGACCACAGCCCCAGTCTTAGTGTTGCCAGATGGGAGTAGGCCATTTACCATTTATATCGATGCTTGTGGGACAAGACTATGCGCAGTCTTAATGCAAGAGGGAAGGGTAATAGCCTATGGTGGAAGGCAGTTAAGAGTGCATGAGAAAAATTACCCTACACATGACCTAGAGTTGGCCGCTATTGTTTTCGCGCTTAAGTCTTGGCGCCATTATCTTCTTGGCGAGAGATTCGAATTGTTCACTGATTGACACTGAAAAGTGTTTATTTTATTACTCTTATGCTTTATCTTTTGTAAATAAATAAATGATACTTTGGTTACTTTTGTATGTTTTTACAGGATGTCAAGAAATGCCTCCTTCAATTCAAATCAAAGGCCAACTACAACAAAGAGCTACTTCCTCACATCAAATTCATTTCAACTGCAAAAGAAGCAGTAGCTCACTGGTAAAGGCATAGGAATTGGTGCTGAGAGACCTGAGTTCGAACCCCGTCAAGCTCACTTTTTGCCAAAGAAACGGAGCGCGTTCACACTGGCCCCTTTGCTTTGAGGAATATTTGGATAGTCTTATGTTATACACATACACATATTCATGTGTATGTATTTATAATGTGCACCAATTAACATCTCAGCAATAGCCATATTCTCATCATGGAAGTAAATTCAAATCATTCAATTTCAATTAGAAGAATTTCTGATTGAATTGTTGCCAAGAAGAAAAACCAATTTTGAAGATTTTATCTTATATTGCCTTTGGAGTCTGATAAGCGTCCTTGTTTGGAAGAGTTAATTAGATGCAATCTTCTATCAATCAAGCCACATGGGAAAATTGAAAGATATGGAAAATATTTACCATGATATGCCCAGATTTTCTCCAATCAGTTAATCAAGGAAGGCAAGAAATAGTCATGAATGAGGAGGGCCATTTATTCATAGACCTAGTTAGGGTTTTCCCATTCTCATCTATAAATATGTGATTGTAACCATTGTAAAAATCATCTCATAATTCTGTACTCTCTTTTAGTTTTAATAAAAAAAATTTGTTCTAGTTATTTACTTTTCTTTTAAAACAATTTGTGTATCTACACGATTAGATTCGGTAGAACACATATTGTTGTTGTCTTTGTTACTGCATACTAGTGTTCACTGTTTGATTAGTTTCAACAGCAACTCTACTTTTAATTCTCTGTTATTGTTCCAGTTATTATTTACTTTTGTTGTTTTTGCTAGTACTTGTTATTTTCTTTCCTGTTGTTGAATTTGATATACGTCTGATTAGATTCAGATTTGTAGCAGTTTCAATAACATTATTTCAACAACATTGAAAACAACCCCCAAAGCTCGTCTAACACGCCCAAGGAATTATCTAAATAATTTAATTTTAATCTACATCCCTGTGTTCGACATGTATGCTACACACCTGTACGCTTGCAGAATTTATTACAAATGTCACGCTTTTCTAATTCATAGACTAGCGTCGATCAAGTTTTTGGCGCCGTTGCCGGGGAGGTAACGTTAAATTTTATTATTTATTTAATTCTTATTTTGTTTTGTTTAGTAGAAGAAAAAAAAACTCTTGATTGGTAGATTGGATATTATTTATTGATATTTCAATCTCCAAAAACAAGAAAAAAAAAACCTTGCTAGTTTTTCTTTTATTTGTTTCCTTTTTTTTCCCTCAGTCTATTCCTTTTTACAAGTTCCTCTCTCTCTTCATTTAAAAAAAAAAAAACTTGCCACTTTTCTCTTATTTGTTTCCTCATTTCATTTTTTTATTCTGCCTGCTCTACCATATCTTTCCATCTTTTGAAAAAAAAACCATAAAAAGTTTCTTCTTTTGCAAAGTTTTTCTTTTTTTTTTCTCCTGCTTTATTACTTGCCTTCTATTTATCTTTTACTACTACACATATAAATCTCCACGCCACCATTACTTTCCCAATCAACCAAACTCATCTTCACAAATTCACGTTCACCCTTCCCTCACAGTACAATCCCTCTGCAAACCATCATTCTATTCCACCATCCCACCTGTTTCACCTCACGCATACATCCTTCTGCCATATAACACCCCTCTTCCTCCAACACAACATATCTCCAACGTCCCCTTCGTCCATACCCTCGCCATCTTCCAAATTCACCAAGTCAACCCGAAAGATACAAGCCAGCGAACGGAAATATCCCAAAACCCCATCAAACATCTAATCTTCCCTGCTCCGTCCACCCTCACAGTCCATACCTTCCAGCGACAAATCCGCACTGAATCGTCGGAAACCCAATTCGCAACCACCCAATTCCGAATTTGCAATCCAGATCCGAACGCTACCAATTCGAAATACCCAATTTCGATTCCATCTCGTGGGACTCGGTATTGATTTTCTGAAAAAATTGCCACGTGACTTCTTGGGTTTGTTTTCTGAAATAGAATAGGGCGTGGGATCTGCTGTTATTCGGTTTCATTATTTGTTTGTGGGTCTGGTTGTTTAGTTGGACACAAGAAGTTGGTTTCCAGATCTTTTGGGGGTCTGTTTTTTATTTTTATTTTCGTGCGAATAGAACTTACCGGGTTTGCATCATTTATATTTGGAAGAACGATTCGTTGCTTGATTTTGTTTGGGATTAGTACTTAGAAACCGTGGTGTGGCTTTAGTTGCTATTGAGTTGCAAGTGTTTGGTTTGATTTAGTCTAGTTTTTCCTTGTTCATTTTTATTTTTTTAGCCTAATTTAGTTCATTTATTTCTAGTTTTTTTTTTATTCTCTAGTTAGTCCTTGCGTTTGTTTCTTTTATTGCTTCTAAAAAAAAAAAACAAAGAAAAAAGGGAGAATTTTTCAAAAACAGGTACAGCCGAACCCGTGCCGCAGCGCAGTCAAGCAATTAATAGAAGGGGACAACAACAGAAAGCAGCGGACGATTCAGATGGGTTGGAGTGGTTGCACACCAAGTGGGGTGTGAACGCGCTAGCGCTTCCCAAATATCACTGGAGGACTGCCGATCAAGGTGAGAAATTTTTTAAACTCTACAGGTGCTCTGCTGCAAAAAGAAAAAAAAAATATCGACAATTGTTGTAAAATTTTCTGCAGGGGCAGCGGCTTTGAATGTACAATTTTTAATTTCTGCAATTGATTTGTGTGATTGTTGTTATTTCTGCAATTTTTATTCATTCTGTTAAGGGCAATACCCCAATTCACATAAGGTGAGGGATTTCATCACCCTTTCCTTAGCCCACAAATTGCAGTTCATTGTAGAATCTGACTAATAATAACGGTTAGACGTTGGACTTAAGGGAGTCACGGGCTCATCTAGGGCTTAATTGTATTTTGACAGCTGATTCATTTGGAACGAATTATTTCTTGGTGTCTAGACTACGGCAGAGAAATAACCGTTTATAAATATTACGGTGATTCGTAAATATTATATCGGTTGTTACTCTGAAGGTACTTAAACCTTCGGCTGCATTGCTAGGGTGATTCCTGGTGCACCGATAACTCCTGTCCGTTAACTGGCTGAGAAATCTTTTGATCTAAGTAATCAAACGTGTCACTTTATAATTTTGGGTTAGGAGCCAATAAGGACAGAAAACTTCATTGTAGCTAATTTCTGTGCTTGCATTTAACAACAATGAGTGAAAAAAGTGTTAGCCAACAAAATTCTCCTAGGGGTTCTCGAATCAACCAAAATTTTCCAACCGAATTGGATCAAAATCGAGTAAATCAAAACTTTCCAAACTTTGGGGATCAAAACCCAATAAATCAAAATTTTCAAAACCTCAATATCCAAATGGATAGACCCTTGTCTCTTCGTGATCGATGTTATCCTACTAGGACCGTTCAACCATCTGTCATTGTGTTCCCACCAGCTGAAGGAAACAATTTTGAGCTAAAACATTCTTTTATCCAAGGGGTACCAAAATTTACTGGGTCTAAAAATGCTTATGAATTTCTGAGTGAATTTGAATTGTATGCTTCCACAACAAAAATGCAACAACTATCTAACGAATCGATCAAGCTAAGGCTAATTCCATTTGCACTACTTGAAAGCGCTAAAAGATGGCTAAATTCTCTTCCACGACATTCCATAAGAAGTTGGGATGAATTTGTCACTGCATTCTTGAAAAAGTTTTTCCCTTTTCATAAAACTCTAAAAATCCGAACTGAGATAAATCAATTTTGTCAAAATGAGGGGGAAACTTTTTCAAAATATTTTGAGAGATTCAACCAACTACTGTATAGTTGTCCTCATCATGGAATTCTAAAAGACAACTTGTGTCAAATTGTAAATGAAGGGCTTAACTATCAATCTAAAACTCAACTAGAATCAATGTGTGGAGGAGATTTTATGTCTAAAACAGCCGATGAAGCTTGGCGGTTTTTAGAAGATTATTCTGAAAAGGACATGCAGTGGGAATCGATTCGAGTTCCCATTCGTACTTCTACTAGAGGAGTGCATGTTGTGGACCCAAGTCAAATTCCCTTAGAAAATCAAACTCCTCAAACCGGAGAAGGGTTACCCCACTACTACTCTCAAGACCAAGCCAATGCCATAGCTCAAAATAATCCGTACTCATCCACGTACAACCCTGGTTGGAGGAACCACCCAAATTTTTCTTGGTCGAACCCCAATAATTCGGCTAACCCATCTCACATGCAACCCTTTATTCCCAATCCGAATTACCAAGCTCCACCCCCCAATTCTCAAACCTCTCAAGCTGCACCTCAATCCAAACAACCGTATAGGCACCCCAATTTTCAATCATCGAACCAATCCTCTCAATCTTCTCAACCATCACAAGATATTGTTCGATTAGAAAAACAAATAAATAATCAAGACGCTAAAATCGACCAACTAATGCATATGATAAAGGAAATGGCGAAAAATAATGAGAAAGGAAAGTTGCCTAGTCAACCCGAAGTGAATCCAAAGTATAACCCTCGTGCTGTAAATTCTTGTGAGGACGAAAACCATAATCCAGTCAACGCTATTACAACCCTTCGATCTGGAAAGAGGATTGATAATAACGTGGACGACCCTGACGAACCTTCTAACTCGACCCCAATCCCTAATCTTGATGACCACCCATTGGCTTCGAATGCCAATTCTTCTAAACCTCAAGTTCCCTTAAATGTTGGCAATCCCAACAGTTCTTCTCCCAGCGTCGGCAAAACCGACCCACCTTCGAAAATTAATGTTGGCAATCCCAACATTTCATCTTCTACACCCCTACCACCTTCTTCTTCGAATGATGAAACTCATCCCAGAATCGAAAAACCAGTAGCTCCTTTTCCTCATAGACTCAATAATAAGAAGAAAGCTGCAAATTTCGATAAAATCTTGGAAATTTTCAAACAAGTCCGTGTGAACATTCCTCTTTTAGACACCATTGAACAAATCCCTCAATATGCCAAATGTCTTAAGGAATTGTGCACACAAAAACGTGCGACCAATGTCCCAAAAACCGCCTTTCTAACTGCGAATACAAGCTCTGTTCTTTCGAATCTTGCCCCAGTCAAGTATAAAGACCCTGGCTGCCCTACGATTGATTGTAAAATAGGAAACACTCACATCTCTCGTGCCCTACTCGACCTTGGTGCCAGTGTCAACCTTCTCCCTTATACTGTCTATCGTCAACTTGGACTAGGGGAGATTAAACCAACAAACATCACACTTCAACTAGCCGATCGATCTGTCAAAAAGCCATTGGGAATTATCGAAGACGTCTTGATACAGATCGAGCAGTTTTACTTCCCTGTCGATTTTATAGTTCTAGAAACAGAGCCTGTCTCAAATCCCAACGTTCAAATACCATTGATCTTAGGACGCCCTTTCTTAGCAACCTCTAATGCTGTCATTAATTGTAGGAATGGTCAGCTTCGACTCTCCTTCGGGCACCTAACCATCGAGCTAAACATCTTTAATCTCAACAAACAACCTAGGGATTTTGAGATCGATGAAATTGACATGATTCAAACCACAGCTGATGAAACCTCAAGTGACACTTCTGAAGCCCTGAAAATGTGTCTTGACCACTTCAACCCTGATTTCGACGAACTCGAATACATTTCTGAACTAAACAAAATTCTTGACTCCGACACTTCGCCACCTGAATCTAACCAAGGAATGTTGACCAATGTTGATACACAAGAACTTCCTAAGTTAGACCTCAAACCCTTGCCACCAGACCTTAAGTATGCCTACCTAGACTCTTCAAAAACTTTTCCCGTAATCTTGGCTTCCGATCTTACCGAGGACCAAGAAGAAAAACTTTTGGATACCTTGCGGGAAAATAAGGACGCTTTGGGGTGGGAAATTAGCGATATAAAAGGAATTAGCCCATCAATTGTGGAACATCGCATACATTTAGTTGATGAGGCTAAACCCACCCGTGAGGCTCAAAGGCGATTAAACCCAAACATGAGAGAAGTGGTCAAGGAGGAGATAATCAAATGTCTAGACAATAACATCATCTATCCCATCTCTGACAGTACTTGGGTGAGTCCGGTACAAGTTGTACCAAAGAAGTCGGGAGTCACAGTGATCAAAAACGACAGTAATGAACTCGTCCCAACAAAAATCAAAACCAAATGGCGTGTGTGCATCGACTATCGAAAGCTCAACTCAGCCACACGAAAAGACCATTTTCCCTTGCCTTTTATTGACCAAATGCTCGAACGATTAGCGGGACATGAGTACTACTGTTTTCTTGATGGATACTCTGGCTATAACCAAATTCCTGTTGCTTTAGAAGATCAACATAAGACCACCTTTACTTGTCCCTTTGGAACCTTTGCTTATCGTCGCATGCCGTTTGGTCTTTGTAATGCCCCCGCGACTTTCCAAAGGTGTATGATGAGTATTTTCTCTGATATGGTAGAAGAATTCTTGGAAATATTCATGGACGATTTTTCAATATATGGATCATCTTTTTCCCAATGTCTCACTCATTTAGAACTCGTCCTTAAGCGTTGTAAGGAGAAATCACTCGTGCTTAATTGGGAGAAATGCCACTTTATGGTAAAAAGGGGGATAGTTCTAGGTCATGTCGTCTCCAAAGATGGCCTAGAAGTCGATAAATCCAAAATCGATTTGATTGCTAATTTACCTCCTCCTAAGTCCGTCAAAGATGTTCGTTCATTTCTTGGCCATGCAGGATTCTATAGAAGATTCATTAAGGATTTCTCAAAAATTTCAAAACCTCTCTCGAATTTACTTGCCAAAGACGTAAAGTTTGAATTTTCCAATGAATGCAGAACATCTTTTGAAACTCTTAAATCACTCTTGACCACAACTCCCATCATTCAACCTCCTGATTGGACTCAACCCTTTGAACTTATGTGCGACGCTTCTGATTTTGCTATTGGAGCCATCCTGGGTCAGCGTATCGATAAACTCCCTCGAGTCATTTACTACGCTAGCAAAACCTTAAACGAGGCCCAATTGAATTACTCAACTACTGAAAAGGAATTTTTGGCAGTTGTCTTCGCTCTTGAGAAATTCAGGCCATATCTCATAGGATCCAAAGTCATAGTTTACACTGACCATGCTGCCCTACGGTATCTGCTTTCTAAAAAGGATGCCAAGGCCCGCTTGATTCGTTGGATCCTTCTTCTCCAAGAATTCGATATAGAAATACGAGATAAAAAGGGTTCTGAAAATGTCGTAGCTGATCATCTCTCTCGAATTGTGCACGAAAATGATAACGACACCCAAATCGATGACTATTTTCCTGACGAACAACTCCTTTCGATCTCTAACACCCCTTGGTACGCTGACATTGTGAATTATCTTGTCACACAACAAATGCCCGCTGAATGGTCGAAACAAGATAAACAAAAATTTCTCTCAAAAGTTCGAAACTTCTATTGGGATGACCCATATCTTTTCAAATACTGTCCAGACCAAATCATCCGAAGGTGTGTGCCCGATCATGAACACCAAAGTATTCTCTCTTTCTCACATGACCATGCTTGTGGCGGTCATTTTGGAGCAAGAAAAACTGCTGCAAAAGTTTTGCAAAGCGGTTTTTATTGGCCCACACTCTTCCGTGACGCTTTCGAATTTTGCTCTAAATGTGAGCGATGTCAAAGAACGGGTCGAATCTCTAAGCGAAACATGATGCCTCTCAACCCCATTTTAGTGATTGAGTTATTCGATGTTTGGGGCATCGATTTCATGGGACCATTCCCTAATTCATTTGGGAATCTTTACATCTTACTTGCGGTAGATTATGTCTCAAAATGGGTTGAAGCCATTCCGACCAAAACCAACGACAACAAGGTTGTTGTCAAATTTCTCAAAGAAAACATCTTTTCACGCTTTGGCACACCTCGAGCTATCATTAGCGATAATGGCACTCACTTCTGTAATCGTGCTTTTGAGTCCTTGCTCAGGAAATATTCAATCACACACAAGCTGTCAACACCTTACCATCCACAAACTAGTGGACAAGTAGAAGTTTCCAATAGACAAATCAAACAAATTCTTGAGAAAACCGTGAACTCCAATAGAAAAGATTGGTCTGTAAAACTGATTGATGCACTTTGGGCTTTTCGCACTGCTTATAAAACCAATCTAGGGATGTCACCATATCGATTATTCTTTGGAAAGGCCTGTCACTTACCTCTTGAATTAGAGCATCGCGCTCTTTGGGCCATAAAATTTTTGAACTTTGACTTAGAAAAAGCCGGCTCGCACAGGAAGTTACAAATCTCTGAATTAGAGGAATTAAGAAATGAGGTGTATGAAAATGCGAAAATCTACAAAGAAAGAACCAAAGCCCAACACGACAAAAACATACTTCGTAAGGAATTCAACATAGGTCAAAAAGTTCTTTTATACGACTCTAGACTTCACTTGTTTCCAGGGAAACTCAGATCTCGATGGACTGGACCTTATGTCGTGAAAACAGTATACCCTCATGGAGCGGTTGAAATTGAAAATCCTAGGGATGGAAAAGTCTTCAAAGTAAACGGTCAACGACTGAAACCATTTTTGGAATTTGAGCAATATGACGAAGACGACTCTATCGATCTGCATGATCATCCACCATGAAATCAGGTGGTACACGTTCTTCTTCTTTTATTTTTCTTTTTCATTTTTTTTTAATTTTCTTTTTGTTTTTCTGCCTTAGACAGTTGGGACACTGTCTGAATCAAGTGTGGGGGGGAGTCTGCATTTCATCCATTTTCATTTTTCTTTGTTTTTATTTCTTTTTATTTTCATCCATTTAAGTAGGACCATCATACATTTTATATCGTAGTAACATGCCATTTTTTTTTTTTGAAATACGACTCATTTTCAATTGATACAACAAAATAAGTTTACAATTTTTAGCCAGTTGATAGTATTTTTCTCTCTCAACTTAGATCGAATAGGAAATATAATGAAAAGTTTAAATTTTGAGGGATAATAGTGTAACCGGTACATAGGGAGATTCTTAGGTGATGGCCATGAAATCTATTCTATATTGTAGACTTTGTTTAAATAAGTGGAGGACTTAAAAGACTTATATTGGCTTTTCAAATCTTTAAAACTAAGTTGTGTTAAGTTGAATTCGCGTAACTCTCTTTTGTGCTTATATTTTCGATAATAATAATAATAGTATTCCAAGGGTATCCAACATTGCTTGTATATCGAGCGTTGGTGTGCAAACCCGCCAAGCTCTATCCGACACGTTGTTGACAAAGTCAAAGTTGGAATATCTTGGTCTCATTTTATGAGATTGGACACCTAAGGATTACCGACACGTTGTTGACAAAGTCAAAGTCGGCCTGCACAATCCGCCAAGCTCTTTACCTACTCTCCGTTAGTCCGCGAGGCAGTGCATGAGTGGTAAACCTTGGTCTTTTTAGTTAGGTGTATGTACTTAATCATAAATCTTAAAATTTTATAGAATAAAGAATAAGCGATGATACCCAAACACTTCTTGACCTTATTGATTTGACTAGCCATACATGAGAAAATTAGAATACCACTTTGCAAACTGTGCCAAACAAACTAAGAATTTATTTCATGGCTGCACTATGTTATCGACTGAACTAACTGGCCAAACTGGAATTTAACATTTGAAAACTTGATTTATATTGAAAATTTGTGACAAGTCGAGGTATCTAAAATAAAATCAACTGATTAGGAATTGTTAACTTAATTTGTTGTACCACTTTCCTGAAACAAGTCGTGCTTTTATTTTTTCGTTTTTATTTGCATATGTCCATTGCATTCATGTAGTTTCATTAGAATCATAGCATACTGCATTTGGATTTTGTGGGTAGTATCCGCTGAAAACCCTCACGAGACACCACTCGTCCTACTAGGGACACCTAGAGGTTTAACGGCTTGTTGCATACGCTCAATGCAATCGTGTTTCCTACGAAAGTGCGACCTATCTAGTTAGTTTTCATTCTTTTGTTTTACTCGAGGACGAGTAAAAGATAAGTGTGGGGGTACTTGATTGACACTGAAAAGTGTTTATTTTATTACTCTTATGCTTTATCTTTTGTAAATAAATAAATGATACTTTGGTTACTTTTGTATGTTTTTACAGGATGTCAAGAAATGCCTCCTTCAATTCAAATCAAAGGCCAACTACAACAAAGAGCTACTTCCTCACATCAAATTCATTTCAACTGCAAAAGAAGCAGTAGCTCACTGGTAAAGGCATAGGAATTGGTGCTGAGAGACCTGAGTTCGAACCCCGTCAAGCTCACTTTTTGCCAAAGAAACGGAGCGCGTTCACACTGGCCCCTTTGCTTTGAGGAATATTTGGATAGTCTTATGTTATACACATACACATATTCATGTGTATGTATTTATAATGTGCACCAATTAACATCTCAGCAATAGCCATATTCTCATCATGGAAGTAAATTCAAATCATTCAATTTCAATTAGAAGAATTTCTGATTGAATTGTTGCCAAGAAGAAAAACCAATTTTGAAGATTTTATCTTATATTGCCTTTGGAGTCTGATAAGCGTCCTTGTTTGGAAGAGTTAATTAGATGCAATCTTCTATCAATCAAGCCACATGGGAAAATTGAAAGATATGGAAAATATTTACCATGATATGCCCAGATTTTCTCCAATCAGTTAATCAAGGAAGGCAAGAAATAGTCATGAATGAGGAGGGCCATTTATTCATAGACCTAGTTAGGGTTTTCCCATTCTCATCTATAAATATGTGATTGTAACCATTGTAAAAATCATCTCATAATTCTGTACTCTCTTTTAGTTTTAATAAAATTTTCTTGTTCTAGTTATTTACTTTTCTTTTAAAACAATTTGTGTATCTACACGATTAGATTCGGTAGAACACATATTGTTGTTGTCTTTGTTACTGCATACTAGTGTTCACTGTTTGATTAGTTTCAACAGCAACTCTACTTTTAATTCTCTGTTATTGTTCCAGTTATTATTTACTTTTGTTGTTTTTGCTAGTACTTGTTATTTTCTTTCCTGTTGTTGAATTTGATATACGTCTGATTAGATTCAGATTTGTAGCAGTTTCAATAACATTATTTCAACAACATTGAAAACAACCCCCAAAGCTCGTCTAACACGCCCAAGGAATTATCTAAATAATTTAATTTTAATCTACCTCCCTGTGTTCGACATGTATGCTACACACCTGTACGCTTGCAGAATTTATTACAAATGTCACGCTTTTCTAATTCATAGACTAGCGTCGATCATTCACTGATCACAAATCGCTAAAATACTTGTTCTCTCAGAAGGGCTTGAACTTAAGGCAGCAAAGGTGGATGGAATTCTTAGCGTCCTACGATTTCGAGATAGCATATACCCCTGGCAAGGGTAACGTGGTGGCAGATGCCTTAAGTAGAAAAAGGTTGTCCTTGAGTCCGTTGTTTGTTGAGCGGCGAAGCTTAGAGTTCATCTCTACGTTTGACTTTAGACCTTCCATTGACTTTGTACCCGGTTTGCTAGCATCCTTAGAGGTCAGACCTACGCTTTTGGGATGGATCGGTGGGGCACATCGAGATGACCCGCAGTTGGTTGAGTTAGTAGAGAAGCTCAAAAGGGGGGAGTCATCGAGCCATATCAGTAGGTATACCCTAGATGATAAGGGTTGGTTACGTAGGTATGGTAGACTTTGTGTACCACGGGACAAGAACTTGAGGAAGACCATTCTTGATGATGTACATCGTTCGAAGATGACCATCCATCCCGGCGGGGACAACATGTACATGGACATGAGACGAGTTTACTTTTGGGCCGGCATGAAGAAGGATGTGGCTGAGTTTGTTGCTAGATGCTTGGTGTGCTAACAAGTAATAGCAGAGCAAAATAAGCTCGGTGGGTTGCTTCATCCATTGGAGGTCCCACAATGGAAGTGGGAAAGTGTCTCGATGGACTTTATTGATGGGTTACCAAGATCGAGGAAGGGTAATACGGGGATTTGGGTAGTGGTAGACAGACTTACTAAGAGTGCCCATTTCATTCCCGTGAAGAGTAAGAGGACTGCTCCGTGGTTAGCCTCCATATACATTCGAGAGATAGTTCGTTTGCACGGTGTTCCTTCTAGCATAGTAAGCGACCGCGATCCTATCTTTACTAGCGAGTTTTGGAAGAGCTTGCAAGAGGCGGTAGGGACTCAGTTATGTTTGAGCACCGCATATCATTCTCGGACGGACGGCCAGACCGAGAGGGTGAATCGTATTCTAGAGGACCTATTGAGGTTGTGTGTTTTAGACTTCGGAGGTACATGGGAGGAGGAACATCTTCCGTTGGTGGAGTTTGCATATAATAATAGCTATCAGTCTAGCATTGGCATGGCACCGTTCGAGGCTCTTTATGGACGGCCGTGTTGTTCGCCTACATGTTGGTGGGAATCTATAGATAAGATCTTGCTTAGGTCCGATATGATTAGAGAGACTTCGAAAAAGATCGATTTGATTCGAAGGAGGATGAAGACGGTGCAAGATAGGCAGAAATCTTATGCGGACAAGAGGAGGACAGATCTTGAGTTTGATATTGGGGACATGGTCTTTGTCAAGGTGTCTCCATTACGGAATGTTGTTCGCTTTGGGTCCGTTGAGAAGTTAGCACCAAGGTTCGTAGGGCTGTTTCCTATTAAGGAGAGGATTGGACAGATGGCGTATAGAGTGTAGTTGCCCGATAGACTTAGTGGTGTACACGATGTATTCCATGAATCACATTTGAGGAAGTGCTTGCATGAGACCGCGGAAGTGGTAGAGCCGAGCTTGCTTAGAGAGGTGGAGATAGAGCGTGATGGGACGATTAGACAAGCTCCTACGTGCATTCTTGGGTCGGAGATTAAGAAGTTGAGGAATCGAGAGGTCAGGCTAGTTAAAGTGCAATGGGAAGATGATGAGAGCAACGCTACTTGGGAGACGGAAGAGAAGATGCGTTCATGGTACCCTTTTCTTTTCGAGGGTATGTCTTTTAATTTCTCCTTTGTCGCGTAGCTTGTACTTATTTTATCTTTAGTATGTCCTCTCGCTAGTATCTTTGACCTTTAGATAGGGTAGTCCTATGGTTGAAACATGTGTTTGAGACATGTTATGTACGATGGATGCATGTGGATGCAAGTGTTTGCTAGTGGTTGCTCGTGGATGCATATACACAGACTTTAGGCACTAGATCGGCTCAGTCACTTCATATTGCATATTGCATATGAATGTGTGTACATATTTAAGTAATGGATGTATAATGTTTGTGTTATCATATGGATGTTGCATTTTGGTGAATGGTTGTGCACACATGTAGAAATAATATGTATCGATAGGATTCTTTCGCATACATAATGTACGCATGGCACTATCATGGTTTGCATTAAGGAGGTCAACTGAATTAGTAGACCGCCTGATTTTGCATTAGATAATGATATACACACACTTCTTGCATATGTTCATACAGCATTAGGAATTTTATAAGGACAATGGATGCCTGTGTTTGATGGTTGAGTAGATGGTTGTTTGGATGTTAGGATATGCATTCTCCTTAACTTGGAGATTTCGGGGGCGAAATCCTTTAAGGAGGGGAGAATGTAACACCTCGTAATTTTTAATATTAATGTTCATAAATTAAAGAATAACTAATCTCAGATGTAAGAATTAAGGGAAACGGGTTGCGCCATTGTGTTCATCTCGGAATTCTGGTTGAGATAGAGTCCGAGTTTGCATGAATTGGAACTCGTATGAAGAAGTTATGGCAATCGGAAGTTTCAGAAAATTCAAAACAGATTTCAAAAATTCAAATATCGAGCTCAGGGAGGCTAGGCGGGAAATTTCCCGCCATGGGCCAGGTCGACCATAGGGTCGACCTACCCTCACCAGGTCGACCTGGGGGTCGACCTATCCCCCTCCCCCCCGGGAAGATTTGATTGATGACATGTTTATGACTGTATGCTGAGACATTAGGGTTTCTGATCTGCTCTGAATGGCTGGGGGTTAATTCTAGGTTGATCGGACGGCCTAAATTAATTATAAACTCTATAAAAACACCTATAGACTCAAACCATAAAATCAAATTAAAATTAGAATCATGGCCTCCATGCCGTCACCTTGCAACCTAGAATAGTCGCCACCAATTAGAGAGGAAGAGAAGCTAATCAAATTCAATTCTATTCAATTCTACTCTAAACCGCAACAAATTGTCTTCTTCAAAGGAAAGCTAATTCAACTTCAGAACTCAGATTTCAGAATTTAAGACCTTCTTTGAGTTGTGAGTTAGATTTCTTTAATAAAATAATTAACAATTTAATTAGATTAAGCTATGATGTAGATTATATGGTTATGTTGTGAATTATTGGCCGCATGTTATCATCTTTGTTGTAAATTCTATGATGTTATCATCTATGTTGTAAAGTTGTGATGTTATCATCTATGTTGTAATTGGCTTATGTATAATCAATTCATAATGATGCTAGTTTGGTTATGTTGTTGGAACTAATTCATATGATAAATCATATGTATGTATGCAAGTTTAGGTGTTAATTAAGATATGAATCATATGGAAGTTAGGGAAAATTATATGCAACCTTACATGTTTCATGACATCTATTTCATGTGTAAATTGGATCTAAAGTTAGGCTATGACATGTGTGAGTTATATGCTAGTATACAAAATTCTACATGCTAGTTTACATGTTTAGATGTAAGTTTACACCATCGTTATGTTGCATAAATCACATATGCAAGTACATATATATATATATATATATATATATATATATGTTTGGGGTTATAAATCATGTAATGTAAGTTTGTGGTTATTGCCTATGCAAGTTTACACCTTATGATTAGATCTATGACATACATGGTTTATGCAATTTTGTGACTATTACCCAAACAAGTTTACACCTTTAGATTTAGATCTATGACATATGTAGTTTTATGCAAGTTTGTGACTTTGGCCTATGCAAGTTTTAGATGTAGAACCTCATTCACACATGCAAGTTCACCCCTTATGTTTAGATCTAGTTTTATTTCTATGTATGTTGTGATGTTTTCTCTTTATTCCATAAGTTAGACTATTCGAGTCTAACGTATATTTTACGTTAATCGAACGAACGTACAACGTGGGGTAATGGGGTAATATTAAAAGATTTAATATTGAGAATTGGCATAAATGCCTTAAATGGCATAAAATAAATTTGTGATGATAATTGGTATGATTTTGCATACCATAAATAGATGGACATAATTGAGTCAATTATGGCCATAGTTAAATTTGGAATTGATTGATAATTTGAATAGGGAAATTAATTCAAATTGGGGGATAAGTAATTTTGTGTAATTAATCGTCTAAGACACGAGGTTAGGCTCTTTTGTGGTGTAAAACTGCCTGGACCCGCCCGGCAAATCCAGCTGCCACAAATGCTAGTCTAATGTGGGAGGTCTTAGGCATAAATTAAATGTGTAACAGTTGTAAAGACACGAGGTTAGGCTCGTTTGTGGTGTAAGACTACCCGGACCCACCCGGCAAATCCAGTTGCCACAAATGCCAGTCTAATGTGGGAGGTCTTTACAAGATTACGGCGTTAATGAATTAAGAAACACTTAACCAGATAAACATGTAGTGGGACATGAGGGGGTTAAGTGGGTGCCTTTGGTGGCATGTGAAATTAAGTGGGTGCCTTGGGTGGCATTTGAAATACGATTAGAAACACTTAACCAAATTGAAACATGTAAGTGAACATGAATAAGAAGAGGGTTAAGTGGGATGTACTAGAGGGGACCAAGCTTAGGTGGATAGCTTGTGTCAAGTAATGGGGGTCCGTTTCTACCAGTAACCCATAAGTATCTTTGTGGGCTCGACCCAAGTCGAGGACGGGACACGCGTACTGGGCTTGACTGTAAGAGGCCAAAACGGGTTAGCGGTGGCAACGTAAGTCCAATGGGTTCATGTGTGTGTGTGGGCCCGGGCTGGTAGGTAAGACGTTGTTGCATCGTGTAGGTATAAGCCGTGCATTGTTGGTGGTATCGGGTTGCCACTTTGGGGAGTGATACACCCCACTATGGGGCCAGCACGGGTATCTACGAGTTAGGGAGCCGATCGCATGAGGGTTGTGGGTACACCTAGTAGAGATAGGGGCAGACGGCACCTATGTAGGCAAATAGGGGTGCACGAAACTAACATTATCATTATTAAGTTCTGTAGGCGGGATCAAACTTAGGGTGACTAGTGGTGGTGCAGTATAGTAATTATCTTATAGTTGTTTAGGCGCGCCTTTAACGTTATCTCTGTTCATCTTACTTCCTTGTTTACTCTGTCTTACCCAATTGTTCACAGTCATTTCCTTATTTTCCAACTTATGCCTTAGCCTAGTTATTTCGGTAATTATATTGTTAAAGTTATCGCACTCGCCAGACTTTATGTCTGACCCCCTTTGTTTCCACCTCTTTTCTCCCTTTCCCCCAAGATGCTCAGGGTGGAACTAGCACCAGTGGAGCTTGATTTTGGACTACTGTATCTCTTGCTTTTAGAAGTTGCTTGGATCGCTGAAGTAAAAGTTCAGCCTATCTTATTTATGGCTATTTTGTGTTGGGGTTATGTTTTTCAATTTATGTACTTTGATTTAGTCAAGATGGATATTATGTACTTTGACTCCGGTTTTTGATGATGTAATCAAACTTATGTGTTTACCGCTGCAATGAATAAAGTTTTAAATTTTTAAGTACTGTTTATATCTGTCTTGTTGTTAAGTTTCTGCTCTATACACACTTAAAATGCTCCATAGAAGTTAATGCATTCCCTTTGTGAGCGACATTAATGGACGTGGGGTGTTACAAAACATGTTATGTTTGACGTATGCAAGTGTTTGCTAGTGGTTGCCTGTGGACGCATATACAAACACATTAGGCACTGAGATCGACTCAATCACTTTCATACTGCATATGGATGTATATGCATTTTATTTTCTTTTATGGATGGAAATGGATTAACTAGCATATGAAAGTTGCATTTGGATGAATGAGTGTGCACACATGTAGAGCTTATATGTTATACTAGGCTTATTTGCATACATATTGGATTCATGGCACTAACATACATTGCATTAAGGAGGTCAACTGAATCAATAGACCACCTGATATTCGCAGTAGCGTTGGGACATATACACACACACCTTTGCATATATTCATGAAAGCATTAGAAATCCTTTAGGAAAATGGATGTCAGTGATTGATGGGTGAGTAGATGGATGATGGATGGTAGGATATGCATTCTTCCCAACTTGGAGATTTCGGTGACGAAATCCTTTAAGTAGGGGGAATGTAACAACCCATAATTATGTTAACATTAAAGAGGATAAATTTAAGAATAATTAATTTAATATTAAGAAATAAGGGAAACTGATTACGTCATTATGTCCATCTCGAAATTATGGTCAAGATAGATACCTGGTTTGCGTAAAATGGATAACGTATGAAGAAGTTATGAACGATAGAAGTTTTTTTGGTATTCTGGCCTTTTTCAAGTGGATAGCGGCCCATTACCCAATCCCCCTTTAGAAATGAGGTGGTAATTTGATTTCTGACACCCAGCGGCTATAAAATCACCTCAATTCCATTGTTTTCTTCACAAAGAAACAATAGCGGCCAAACTCTGCTGGTTTGCGAACTAAGACGGATCTGCTTTCTTCACTTATCAGTTTTGCAAATCAAATTCTGAGAATCAAGTTTCAGTTTTCTCCTTCTATTCTCATAGATCCAATCCTCGTGAGTATAGTTATTTTTAGGTTTAAATAAATAAAAGTGAATTATGAAAGACTATGATTTGGATCTATGATATTATCATGTTTTATGTTATGACATGATAAATCTATTCTATGCTATTATCATGTTTTATGTTATGACATGATAAATCTATTTTATGCAATTATCATGTTTTATGTTATGACATGATAGATCTATTTTATGCTATTATCATGTTTTATGTTATGACATGATAAATCTATTCTATGCTATTATCATGTTTTATGTCATGACATGATAGATCAATTCTATGCTATTATCAGGTTTTATGTTATGACATGAAAAATCTATTCTATGCTATTATATGTTATGACATGATAGATCGATTCTATGCTATTATCATATCTTATGATATGTTATGATAGATTTATTTGTTAGATCTAATTATCATGTGGACATTTTATGTAGATCTAAATCTTTAATTATGTTAGATCCATTTTATGTAGATCTAAATCTTTAATTATGTTAGATCTAATTATCATGTGGATATTTTTTGTAGATCTAAATCTTTAAATATGTTAGATCTATTTTGTGTAGATCTAAATCTTTAATTATGTTAGATCTAATTATCATGTGAATATTTTATGTAGATCTAAATCTTTAATTATGTTAGATCTATTTTATGTAGATCTAAATCTTTAATTATGTTAGATCTAATCATCATGTGGATATTTTATGTAGATCTAAATCTTTAGTTATGTTAGATCTATTTTATGTAGATCTAAATCTTTAATTATGTTAGATCTAATTATCATGAGGATATTTTATGCAGATCAAAATCTTTAATTATGTTAGATCTATTTTATGTGATCTAAATTGTCACCTTATGTTGTCATGTTTGATCTATTTTATGTGATCTAAATTGTCACCATATGTTATCATGTTAGATCTATTTTATGTAATCTAAATTGTCACCTTATGGTGTCATGTTAAATCTATTTTATGTGATCTAAATTGTCACCTTGTGTTATCATGTTAGATCTATTTTATGTGATCTAAATTGTCACCTTATGTTATCATGTTAGATCTGTTTTATGTGATCTAAATTATCACCTTATGTTATCATGTTAGATCTATTTTATGTGATATAAATTATCACCTTGTCATGATGACATTTTCATGTCTATGCCAGTATGTATGTTCACCTTATTATCATACTAGTTTATGTTTATGTCAAGATGATCATTTTAGTCACTTTCCCATTATTTTCCTTATTATCGTTCATGACTAGGCTATTGTCTAGCCTAGGCATGCTGCCAATTTTGTGAGGGCGCTAGTTAAGGAACGGGGGAAAAAGGGTTAAAAATGGCATAATTTGAATATGAACATTTTTGGACATGTAATTCAAAGTACTGGCTAAAATAGGTATTGACACCTATAAAAGGAAAGGCTTAATTAATTGATTAATTAATTAAAATGGAATGTTTAGTAATTACAATTAGGAATTGTAATTGTACTTATGACACGAGGTTAGGTTGCATTAGTGGTGGAAGTCTGCCAGGACCCGACCGGCATATCCAGCAGCCACCAATGTTGAACCTAATGTGGGAGGTCTAAGTACGTAAATACGAATCGGGCTATGACACGAGGTTAAGCTGAACTGTGGAATAAGTCTGCCCG
The DNA here is from genome assembly GCA_030737875.1 of Allium sativum. Taxonomy (NCBI): domain Eukaryota; kingdom Viridiplantae; phylum Streptophyta; class Magnoliopsida; order Asparagales; family Amaryllidaceae; genus Allium; species Allium sativum. The sequence continues at coordinate 231,602,789 of CM060911.1, forward strand.
GACCCGACCGACATATCCAGCATCCACATGTTGTAGGCCTAATGTGGAAGGTCTGGCCCATTATGAAACCATAAATGGACATGATAAAGAATTGGGCTACTTAACCAAATCTAATTCATAGGGATTGTGTGAACTTAGACTAAGTTGGGGTTATGTATACTTTATTAAGCAAAGGGGGTGGGTTAAGTACATATGAGGGGGTGGGTAATATTTATATATATAGGGCCACAAACTTAACCCAGTAAGGTTATGTAATTAAAGATACCTACTGGTATACATAACCGGTGGAAATAATAAAGTTATGTAATTAAAGACACCTTCTAGGGTAAGCATAACTTATAGAAATAAATAAGGCTATGCAATTAAAGACACCTAGGGGTATACATAGTCAGTGAAAACCTAGTGGGGGGATACAAGACAAGGTGAGAGCTTGTATCATATTGTATGGGACCCGTTTCAGCCAGTAACCCGGAGTTGGTATCAAGTATATACTCCGAACTAGGTTGGAAAAGGGGCACGCTTACTGGACTGATTGTAAGAGATCCAAACGTAAAGGTCGGTGTGGGCGGTGCAAACCGACCGGGCCATATGCGTGCATGAGTCGGGCAGAGGGGGATAAGACGACCGTGATACCAGTAGATATGGTTGTGGACATCTTGGGAAATGAAGGGTTGCCATTTTAGGAAGTGATACCTCCTACTGTGGGGCCAACATAGGATATCTACGAGGTAGGGAGCAGAATTGGACACGAAGAGATTTTGGAATCGTCTTGAAGAGCAGTACGTCACAGAACAGAATTAGACGCATTTGAAATAAACTGAAATGAATCTTTTTGACAACTAATCAAATCAAGGTGAGCAAAACTCACTCTGCTGTGCCACTTATATTTTATTTAAGTCGAGTTTAATATTTGTGTGCTATGATTGTTTATTATTGGATGATTACTGAATTGTATTTATACGTTGATTGAACTGATTAAATTAAATATTTGTTTAATTTAATTAAAATCAGTCATTATTTTTAATGATTGTATCCAATTGAGGTAACTTACCTTGTTGGTCACGTTTATAATATAAACGTGTTTAGTTTAAATAAATTGTTTGAATTGTTATTGTTAGTGTTGGATGGTATTAAATTGTTGTTATTGACTGTTATAAAATTATTAGTCTAATTGGAGTGAATGATCCTATCTGAGGTAACCTATTTAGATGTAGGGAATAACAGGTTGGAGGGATCCAACTAGATTCCACACTAGTAGTTGTTAAATTTTATTATATATATATATATTATTAAATATGTTGAAAGATGAATTTGTGATGCAGGAATTGATAAGTTGGAGCAATTCAATAGGATTTCTTACTAATATTGATAATGTTTATCAGTATGATTAGACGTGGGCGATTTAAAGTGAAATTAGTTAATATTTCATAGTTTGGTACTATAGTAGACATTCGCCTCTTTAGTACCGTTGATTAATGATTTTTGGAACTGATGTTAAACTGATTCTCAACGTTTTAAAATAATTATATATATATGTATATGTATCTATGTATGTATTTTGAAATACGACGTTTGTTTTAAAAAGTAAACGCTGAAATTTTATTTACATTTTTATAATCGTTTGAATTTACAACTAAAAGAACTTATTACGTTATTTAGAAAATTTGACATCATGAAAAACTGATAATATTAATAATTTGAAAATAATATAACGGTCTTATAAAAGATGTTAAGAGAGTGGGAAATGTGATTATTTTTGTAATAAAATAATCATATTTTGAATCCCAAAATGGGAGATATCTAGTCTGAAAAATTAATTATTTAAGCGGAATGCGAATAGGACTTAACATAGTTAAGCGAATTGGATTGGTGGGTTGAATATAGATTTGAGTTTAAAAAAGGATTTGAAGCAAACATAAATATATAATCATAATTGATTCAAACTAATAAAGTAAATAAGTTTTGGAATTTATTTTCCAAATGAAATTGGAGATATTTTCTTAAATAGAAGATGGGGTAATATACGAGGATTGATTTAAAGAATAATAAGAAGTTAAGGAAATCAGAAACTGACTTGAGATTAGTCTCATTGAATGGCTTCCTCGTTGTTGATCTGATGTTGGTTTTTTCCTTCGGGGTTGATACTTAGGGAACTGTTCTCTTACTAGTTTAAGGTTAAGGATTGAAGAATGTGGAAGAATAGTGATGTTTTAAAACCATAAATTAATCAAATAATAAATGTAACGATTTCTAAAGATTGAAAGTTTAAGAAAGAGTTTTAATCCACGATTGGTTAATTAAGGAGGCTAAATTATGTTGGGTGTTGATTCATTGAGTTTATTTTCTTTTTATGAATGAATGGTTGTTTAGTTGATAATTAAATAACCGACTATCAAATTTGTCCTATATGATTGTTGGTACGGAAAGACAGGGATCGAGTTTATATTTGAAAACCATTCCATACCAGCAAATACGTGGAAGACGCTGATTGAAAATGGAGCAGTTGAAGATCGTGGATTTTCATGAGCGGAAGGATTATTTGTCAAATCTCTCTGATTAGCTCCCAGAGTATTTCGATAGTGGTTCTGTCATGATTGGAATCTTTCGGATTGCAAGGAATACTGACTACTGATCCTTGGGGTGATTCCTATATAAAGATGTGGTAGGAGGGAACCTTTGGTTCATCCTGTTCCAAGATAACTTGTATGGACGAATGTGTGACAGATTATTTCCAAAGGATCACATACATTGATTTCTACTTCTCAGGCTCCCTCTACGAAATCGAACCATAATTCTCCGTCACCCGTCATTACCATGGTAGGCCTCTATCCTACCATCAAAAGTTAATAGGGCAGAAATTTGAATGATGCGTCACTGGCACAAAGGGATTTCTACAAACGTATTTCTGGTGGTGGCGGAGAAATCCGTTTCTCTTAGCCAAACACCCAGAGTATTTTTGTGGACATCAATTAGTGATTTGATGAATCTGACGATGTGGCATTCAAAGTGAATGAATATGTGATATGTTATAAAAGGTAATAGTAACCTCAATCCTCACAATCGGAAAATGACAAAAATCGGGTAGGCAACATGACTAAGTGGATTGCTCCCAATAGGGTATATTTATCATCATCTAGAGAAAATTTATTTAATCCTTATATCACTTTTGTATCTCCCGGGTACGGTTATTGTAATGACCCGTATTCTACACATCATAGGATCGTAGAATATTTATTTCTTTCCCATGTGAAGTTGTATGGTCATGTAACTTTGGGAAACATCTATTAGAGTCATTTCCCATGCTTATGATTTTTGTCGATTTTTAAATGACCATTTTGCCCCTAGTTGGTACTGTTTTGGCCATAACTTTTGATTGGAAAGGAATTTTGACCTGAAACCACTTCCATTTGATTCGTTTGATAGTTTCTCTTTCCGTAGAGTGGTCATAATAGCCAAACGGACTTACCGTTTGGGAGATATGGCTGAAACAAGGTTTGGAGGGTGAAAAACTGCTTAACCGGGCCAAATCGGGTGATTAGTGAGTAGGCCCATAACCCATTTCGGGATTAGGGTTATGGGAGGGCTGAAATGAGATGGAGAATCATTCCATTTCAGTTTTCTAGCCTCCACTTATCACCAAGGATCTCTAAAAATGGCCTCCAACCTCTAAATCACCTCCAAATCACCTTTAGGTCAAGGATTTGGCTTAGCAACCCCTAATCAAGAAGGATCTTCACCAAATCAACAAAGGAGCTGCTGTTTGGTATTGAAATTCACATCAAATCAGAGAATCATTTCAGATCTTAGTTTATTTTGTGGCTAAGGTGAGTGATTTGCATAGTTTTACACTAATTATGGCTAATTAGGGGTGATTAGTGCTAATTAGCGAATTTAAGTATGATAAAATTCGGGAAAAATGTTCATAAATTCTTAAATGATGTTTTAGACCTCTGATATGAATTTGGGTTAATTTGGTTAATTTTTGTTAATCCTATCATTAGTTTCACCTAAACATGCTTAAGGGGAAATATGGGATTTTGGGTATGATTGATCCATTTTAACCTATGATATTGATGTGAATGATGTTTGTGATTGATTATGCATGTTGCTATGACTGTATGAAATGCTTTGTGATTGATTCCAATAGTTAGAATGGTCGAAAACGTCGTCGAATGGCGTAAACACTTGCTGGAATAGTTTCAGAAAACAGTGCAGAGTTCGGATCGGATCGGATAAGGGGGCTCGGATCGGATATGTTGAACTGAGCAAAGAATCTGATCGGATCGGAACCCAACACTTGGGAAAAGTGGCAAAAAGGAAGGCCACACTAGCTGAACTGGGATCGGATCGGATAGAGGAAGACGGATCGGATCGAAGAGGACAGATCGGATCGGAAACACAAAGGCGAATCAGAGCAGGAGCACGAAAGCGGATCAGATAGGAGCATATGAAGGGGAGCATGAAGACAGATCGAAAGCACGAACCAAGAAGGACCCGACCCGACCCGAAGGGAAGCACCCGACCCGACCCGAAGAGAAGCATCTGACTCGAACACAAAGGAGTACCCGACCCGAACCGCACCAGAAGGAGACCCGACCCGAACGGATGAAGGACACCGACCCGAACCGATGACCTGAGGAAGAACCCGACCCGACCCAGTATTGACCAATAACCCGAGATGCAAAGGTAGTCCAATAGGGGAAGTTAGAGCTCAGGATCCCGGAACCAGTTGGGAACCAACGAGTTCACTTCATGGTTGGACTTTGCTGCGGGACGTGTGCTAAGGAGTTGTCGATGTTCATAACTTCGATTCACCGCTAAAAGGAATGATGGGCTACTTATCAGTGCAGTAGGGTCATTACGACCTGAGGGGCAAGGTGATGGTAGCAAGACTACGTTATCAGTGCAGTAGGGTCATTATGACCTGAGGGGCAAGGTGATGCGTAGTAAGACTATGAGCCAGCGCAGATGGGGTGAATAACTCCATGGGGCAAGTGGACATAGTAAGGATTGGTAAGGCTATGAGCCAGCGCAGATGGGGTGAATAACTCCATGGGGCAAGTGGACATAGCGAGGAATTTGTGGCTACGTTATCAGTGCAATAAAGCCATTTATGACTTCATGGGGCAAAGTGATCGTAGCAAGGTATGTGGGTGATCGAAGTGGTGAATATCGTATGCTTTACGCACTGAGGGAGAGATGTGAGGATGGATGTTATGTTTGATTGTTGCCATCCCTATGACATGCACACCTCCCCCACCTCCGTATCTTTATGTTGTTTGATATGATACCTTAGAGTGTTGTACAGTATGTAGTGCTAACTCTTTGGTTGCAGGTCCAGGTTCAGGTATGTTTTAGTCTACCTGTTATTGTTCACTTTAGATGCTTATCGCTCATACCAGGCTTTATGTCTGACCCAGAGTTTTATGTCTCCTCTTATTACTCTGGGTGCTCACACGAGCAGACTAGAGACAAGTTAGCTGGTGATGTGCGAGTAGCGGATTCGGAGGCGGGCAGGAGGCTTCCACGTATTATATATATACATTCACATTCTCCCTGTGTCGTTGGTGGTCGCTACTTGGGCATTAGTAGTGTACCTCATTTATCTTGCTTTTGCTTGAGACAGTTTGAAAGTTGTAATAAGCTGTATTTTGGATTTCCGCTGCTATGATGTTTAGTTCTGATTTTCAGCTTATGCACTGTCTCTCCTGTTTTATGTCAAGTATGTTACTATTATATTTTATTCTATGCGCTGTGAGACATTCTACAGGTTCTTTGTATGTTCATTCCCTTCTTCTTCTTTTTTCTCACGACCCGTTCCGTACTAACTGGACATGTGTACAGCGCACTTTTGGAGTAAATGTCGGTTGGTGCGGGGCGGGCCGTCACAGTTATGTTGGCGCCAACCGTTGGTAATAAGACAATCACTTAGAGAAAATTATTGGTCGGTCATGTATGACCGTGTTGCAAGATGTTCTTATTGAACCCAGTGTATTCCTCTCTAGAGATACACTACTAGAAGGTGGTTCCATACCTTGTCATAGTTGGATATCCAATTCCCAAAAAGCACCTGTGGTTTTTGATATTATATTATGTATGTAGAGCATGAGATGCAAACATTTTGCTAGATGGTTATTTATTTGATTTAGGCATTATTATAATATCAGAATGATTCGATATCAAGAATTGTTTTGGGTTATCGTAAGGTAAAAACCATCTGTGTTTATGTGTGAACCAGTTTTATGATTATGCTTTTCTTTCAAATAAAAAGATTTATAAACTGAAATCAAGTTGGATGTTATTTATAAACTTAGTGAGTTTTCTCACGTTGGTTCACTAGACTGATCCTGGCGTTTGCAGTGCCCGGGTCAGACCGAGTTTTACAGGTTCAGGTTATCGGGTACTATAAAGAGATGAGCTGGAGAAGTCCAGACATATGATTTTACCTATTATTTTCCGCTGTGTGTTGTATAGAGGACAGATTGTTATAACTGTCCAGAAGAATTGATTTACTTTGATAATTTTAAGTATTACTTAAAGCTCTCATTAAAAATTTATGTCTATATTATATTTTGTTCCGCTGTGATGTGAGGCTCTGTGTATTGTTGGTTCTTCTTCTTTTTCTTTTGTTTTGATATTTCTTTCTCATCTTCTTCCTGCCCTCTAACTTCTTTCTATTAACTATCTGGTGTTTTCGATACTTAAATTTTGGGCATGTAATACAGGTTTATGTATTATTGTCAAAATTTGGGTTGAATTGCCTGGGTCGTTACAAGGTTTCTATATCCGATGTCTCGTGGCTTTTCATGCTAGGTTTATGAAACTTATTAGCTTTGGGTTATTTTTGAGGGGCTAGAGCTTTTTTCCAGTAGGTCTTTTGTTGCTATGTCCAGTTTGTTTGGTTTTTTTAGGTTTTGTCTTATGGGTTGTATTGTGGTTATTTTGTGAGGTTGCTAGCCTTTGTGTTTTGTAGTTAGGACTTGTCTTCTTTTGGTTTAAGCTGGTCTTCTTTTCATTTTGTATAGTATTTGTTGTGTGGGTTGTTATATTTTCAACCAACTCAAACTCTTTGTAATCTTTTGTTATGTAATTAGGTAACCTGTTTGTTAAAAAAACCATTTTAAGTTATATTAACTATTTTAAATTAAATTTGTTTTAGTCCAAGTTTTTGAATTTTAAATCTTAATATAAATATATTTTAAATAATGATATTTGAGATATAGGAATGTGAAATTTGTAACACCCCACCTCCGCCAGTGCCACTCTTGCAAGCACACTGGCTTTGGAGGGGCGTTTTAACAAGGTAAACATGCATGCAGATATCACAAGACAGAACATATAAGTAAAACAGAGTAGTAAAGCAGCGGATTAAACTAGCATTTCAAAACCATAGTCATATTACAACAAAGTACTTGAGCATTATTTTCCAACAAACAAAGTCTAGACGAAAGCATAAACTGAAAAACTGAAATACATAAAGTACTATCCCCAAAGTGAAGTGATAAACCATAGCTAGCTCAATGTCCAAACCCGTACATGAGTGAATCCAGTAAGCAAGCTAGAAAGATCCAAGCTAAGCTCCAATGTTCCCACCCTGAGGACCTGAGGGGGGGGGGGAAACGGAAGACAAGAGGCGAAAGAAAACAGGTCAGTCAAAAAGACTGGTAAGCCCTACTACTATCTGTCTATGAACTAGTAAAGTTAACTGGCATGAGAAGCTGAGATGAACATAAGGATAATAACATATTGGCATGATGATTAACTAACAAGGTAGATAAAGGTGTCATCGCATAATCAAGGTTAAGTTTTGCACCACGGGTGTACTAGCATTCTAACATGTCAAGTAAAAACAAAAATTGATCCCTTGGCCCAAGCTTGGCCCAACATCATGAGATGGCCTAAATCAGGGTCCAACTACTCGGTCTAGTCGATCGGCTCCCTATAAGCCTAACTCGTCAAGTGTCGGTGTCATACGGCTTAATCATGTAATGTAGTTGACTGTGCAGGGTCCACCCTAGGGTGTATCAGGCCCTATGGTGTAACCCTCTGACACCATTACAGGATACACAGTCCAAACCTACAGGTGCCCGTGTTCAACTCCGGACTTGATGTGCACGACCATGGTCCGCCTGAACAACCGGGGCATCATTCAGCCGTCTCTTTTGGTCTCTTACAATCAGCCCAGTAATCGTGCCCCACCCTAGCCTAGTCCTAGGGTCTTATGATACTACCAAGAAGGTTACTGCTGAAAAGGACCACGCAACTAGGGTTTCTTAACGGGTTAAATGTGGTTAACCCGATCCGAACGTGGATTAAATTGGTTAAGAGTACCCAAGGCTCCTGACTTAACCCCGATTAATCCATCAAGCCCAAATTGGTTAAGTATTAAGTGGACCATGACTTAACCCTAATCAGGAGGCATTAATTAACTTAATGCGCTTTAACCTCTCACATTAGACTTTTTTGTGGTTACTAGTTAAGCCGGGCGGGTCCGGGTAGCTTTACACCACAACTAGGTCTAACATCGGGTTCGAGCACAACATGACCAACTTCTCACATTGGGTCCTATTGTTTGTAGCCACTAGTTAAGTCGGGCGGGTCCGGGTAGATTTATGCTACAAACTCAACCCAACCTCGAGTTGGCCACACTCATATTTTCTAAGTGTCATGTCCATTATGTTTCCAAAACATAATTACAAGTTAACATATCACGTCATGTTACAAAAATCATGTTCATGTCATTATGTTACCCAACCCCAATGTAATCCCATCGTTTACATAATCGCAACAACGCATAAAGGATAAAATAGGGAACTTGGCATAACCATGACATAAAGGTGTTGAAGCCACAAGTTTAACATGGTGGCATATGAAATGTACATATGTTCATATACTTGCATATTGCATTATTAGGCTTCAAAAGCATGCATAAAACCAAACTTAGCATATGAGTGATACATGGTGATAAATGACATGTAGAAGTTGCTAGAAGTTCGCATTTTGCCTCACATGCAAGTTATCATAAGGGATATGATAACTTTCATGTTGCCAAAATGCAACCTTTAATATAAAGCTTGGAGCTTTATGCTCAAAACCTCAAGTTTAACTTGCATAACATGATGACATGATCAACCCAAACTTGCATAACATAGCAACATGTGTCATACATAATGATTAAACCAACTTGCATAATGATCATCCAAACTTGCATATAATGATCAACCAAACTTGCATATAAAGACCAACCAAACTTGCATATAATGATCAACCAAACTTGCATATAATGATCAACCAAACTTGCATATAATGACCAACCAAACTTGCATATAATGATCAACCAAACTTGCATATAATGATCAACCAAACTTGCATATAATGACCAACCAAACTTGCATATAATGATCAACCAACTTGCATATAATGACCAACCAAACTTGCATATAATGATCAACCAAACTTGCATATAATGATCAACCCCAAACTTGCATCATTCATTTAACTTTAGAGTTCAAAGAAAGAAAGTAGAAAAGGGCTTACAATGCTATGAAGACACAAATAAATATTTATTATAAAGATTGAGACGAAGCCCTTATGCAAGCAACAAAAACCCAAATATGCAAGCTCCAAATGAAAACCCTTGAGCCAATTCAATAAAAACCCTTGCTTTGAAATAGAAATGTTGCAACTTGACTTGAATGCAAGCTAAGAACACTCATAAAAGTTTGAAAACACTTGTATGAACTCAAAATCTCTAGTAGAAATTTACTTAGAAATTTTAGCATGAGAGTGGAGGCCATGAGAGGAACAAATTTGACATAGTTTAGTTGTAGGATTGAATAATGGTGATTTAGGCTAGGTTTGGGGTCTTTTTATAGAGGATTAGGATAGTATTAGCCATAGGATTAACCCTAGATTCAATCCAAGCCATCAAAGCATGTCTTGGGGAAGAAGTCAAGTGTAGGAACCATCTAGGGCCTTTAGATTAAAGCTAAACCATGAGAACCATTCAAATGCAAAATCTGCATTTGAGCGAATCGGCCCACGGGTTGACAGCCAAACACCCTGGATTAACCCCTAGTCGACCCCGCGAGCTCGGGTCGACCTCAAAAATCGGCAGTTCGGTTATTCCCCTCTCCCAATTCGCTGTTTTGAACATTTTTGCATATTTATTTATTAAATTTTCAATTATATATATATATATCAATATATATATTTCTCTGTGCAACCCATTTCACTTAATTAAGTATACTTTAATTTGTGAATTTTTCGTGAAACTTCGCGAGGCCATATCTTGGTCATACGGACTCCGATTTTCGAAAACTCAGACTCTATTTCGCGTATTTTTCCGAGACGAACGCAATGGCACAGCCCGTTTCCCTTGATTCAAATTTTACAGTTTAATTCTGCCTCCATTTATGTTATAACATGTTATTCAAAAATACGGGTTGTTACATTCTCCCCTCCTTAAAGGATTTCGTCCCCGAAATCTCCAAGTTAGGAAGAACGTATCCTACCATCCATCATCCATCTACTCAAAACATCATCCACGAGCAATCATTGTCCTTAAAAGGTTCTAAATGCTGTATGATCATATGCAAAGGTGTGTGTATATGTACTTATCTAATGCGAAAATCAGGAGGTTACTGATTCAGTAAACCCCCTTAATGCAAAATATGTTAGTGAAATGAGTCCATATGTATGCAAATTCCTAACATAATTTATAATCTCTACATGAGTGCACATAACATTCATCCATATGCAACATCCACGTGATAGCATAACAAGTTTTCATCCATGAATAAGCATAAACACTCATGCATATGCGGTATGAAAGTGTGTGAGCCGATCTTAGTGCCTAACGTGTATTATGCATCCACGAGTATCCACTTGCAAACACTTGCAACCACTTTCAAACATCAAACATAACATGTTTCAAATACATGTTTCAACCAAGGGTTTCTACCTAAGGTTCTCATGACAAGATTTATGAAACAAGATAAACTAGATAAGCATGGATAGCAAAGGGAAGATATACCAATCTAGGAAAAGAGATTGAAAATGTATCCTCCAAGAGAAATGGATAAAGCACGCGCCCCTTCTCCTTGGTTTCCCCAGTTGCGTCTCCCTCTGTTTCACTCCATTGCGCCTTAACAAGCTTAACTTATTTGCTTCTTAGCTTCTTTGTCTACATTTCCACGATACGAATCGGAGCTCGTCTCAGGGTTGCTTCATCCTCTACCTCCATGTCTTCAAGAATACTTGGTTCAACCACTTTGGCGGGTCTATGCAAACACTTCCAGAGATGCGAGACATGAAAGACATTATGCACTTCGGCCAGCTTCTCGGCAATTCCACCTTATAAGTCATCTTCCCAACTCTTTCTATAGTAGGGAAGGGTCCTACGATCCTTGGTGTCAGCGAACCATATTTCGCAAAGGAGAAATCTTCACAAAGACCATATCTCCAATTTTAAATTCCAAGTCTGTCCTTCGCTTGTCTGCATAGGATTTATGTCTGTCTTGGGCCGTTCTTATCCGTCTTCGAATCAATTCAACCCTCTCGGATGTGTCCCTTATCATGTCGGGCTCAATTATAAGCTTATCTGTCGTCTTCCCACCAACATGTTGGTGGCTTGCACGGCCTCCCATACGAAGCTTCAAATGGTGCCATCCCTATGCTGGCTTGATAGTTATTATTATAAGCAAACTCTACAAAAGGAAGGTGGTCTTCCCAAGTACCACCGAAGTCGAGAACACAAAACCTCAAAAGATCTTCTAGCACTCTATTCACCCTTTCGGTTTGGCCATCCGTCCGGGGGTGATAGGCTGTACTCAGATTCAATCGCCTACCCATTGCTTCTTGCAAACTATTCCAGAACTGGCTAGTGAAAATTGAGTCACGATCGCTAACTATGCTAGAAGGAACTCCATGCAGCCGCACTATCTTTTGAAGATAAACAGATGCTAGCCGTGATACGGTCCTCTTGCTTTTCACCGAAATAAAATGGGCTCTCTTTGTAAATCTATCAATTATTACCCATATCCCATAAAGCCCAAATAGTTTGGTGGCGAACTTCTTCACCCCAACCATATACCACAAATAGGCTAGCTATACTCCTTAGGGGGTTTGTAACAGAACTAAGATTGAGGATAGGACTGAGAGGATATACTTAAAAGGTAGCATGCGAGTAAGCTCTACGGAACAATAGGGATCAAGGATATACTCTTAGAAAGAGATTAAATGCGCGTATCTAGACTTCAATCTTCTAAGCCGCATTTTCTTGTGCTTAATCCCATCGTGCCCTGACCGTCTTTTATCTTCGCAATTCCGTAGTTCTTAATTCTTGTTCCCAAAATATGAGTTAGAACTCATTTCACCGTTGCTTCTCGTTCCACTTCCACTTATTCTTTGCCTAAAATACTTGGCTTAAACATAACTGCGTGCTTATGGTTCATGCAAGCTTTCCAAGATTCGTTAGTGAATCTTGGATCTCATTTACATACTATACGGTATCCCACGCAGAAAACTATCTCTTGAAAACAGTGTCAATCCACGTTGCCAAACTGGAGCTGAGGTAAGGGCTCTCTTGAGCCTTTGAAAAGCAAGCTCACATTCCAAGTCCCATGCACAGACTAAGTTCTTCTTCGTCAACTTAGTAAGAGGGGCTGAAATCTTAGCGAAGTCCCTGATGAACTTCCTATAGTAGCCCGCCAAACCGAGAAAGCTTCTTACTTCGGTTGCACTCCTAGGAGTCTTCCACAACCACTTTCGCGGGATCCACTGCTATGCCTTGCTTAGAAACTATATGTCCAAGAAACCGAACTTCCCTTCTCCAGAAATGACATTTGGAGAACTTGGCTTTCAACTGATGCGCTCTAAGCGTATTCATCACTTCCTTGAGATGCCTAGCATGCTCTTCCTCATCCTTTGAGAAGATCAGAATATCATCCACGAAGACAACAACAAACTTGTTAAGGAACTCCCTGAACACCCTACTCATCAAATCTACGAAGTAGGCGGGTGCATTAGTCAAACCGAATGGCATGACAAGCCATTCAAAGAATCCATCTGGAGTCCTAAACGCAGTTTTATCAATGCTATCCTCAGCCACTCTAAGCTGATGGAATCCGGTGGCTAGATCGAGCTGAGAGAAAACAGAAGCACCTACAAGCTGGTCAAAGAGATCATCAATTCTCGGTAACGGGTGCCTATTCTTCTTTATCAGCTTGTTCAACTCTCGATAATCAACACATAGACGAAGCGAACCATCCGCCTTAGTAGCGAATACCACCGGAGCACCCCATTCAGAAATGCTTCGCCTAATAAAATTCTTCTCAAGCAACTCCTTGATTTGCTTACTGAGCTCCCTTCTTTCACGAGGGGCCATGTGCCTAACGGGCAATGATACTGGCTTGGCATTATCAACTAGATAAATGCGGAAATCTATCTCTCGTTTAGGGGGTAACCCCTTAACTTCTTCAAAGACATCGGGATAGTCTCGGACCACCCTTACAGATTGCAGATCATCGATGGACGAGTCGAGAGATTCAAGATAACATAACATGACGGGACCTCTAGGGTTACAAGAAATTTCTAGGGTGTTACCGAGGCGAGTCATGAGCCTCTCCACCCTATGCTCACAATCGAGGATGGCTCCATAACTGGACAACCAATCCATGCCCAAGACCAACCCATATCCCATGACCCCGAGAACATAAGCACTACACGTGAATTCTATGGCCAAGATAGAAATTTTCAAATCCACACAAATCATAGACAGATGGGCGGAACCCCCAATTGGATTTGAAACACAAACGGGATCCTCAACTAAGCTAGTACTTAGGTGCAAACTTTCAACAATATCAGAAGAGATAAAACTATGCGATGCGCCAGAATCAAATAAGGTGCGAACAGGAAAATGAGAAATGTAAACATGAATTTCTATAAAAACTCTACCTCGATCAAAAGCTGGAAGAGCGAGGAGAGCCTGCAATTGCCCTCCAGAGGGTCCTACTTGCTGAGTTTGTCCTTGCCCTTGTCCATGCTTCTTGGGACAATCCTTGCTAAGATGTCCAGATTCTCCGCAATGAAAACACTTGCCTAACTTCCTCTTCTTCTTCCTGCAATCCTTGGCTATGTGCCCAGTGATCCTACAGAAGTTGCACTTTCTTGTCTTTCTTGCCTTGTTGTTGTTCTTATCTCTTTTCTCGGTATCTTCCTTCTTGCCTTGGGACTCATTTGCCTTGACCTCCTTCTTGCCACTCTTATCTTCCTCTTGAAGTAGGGTCATATTCACCAAACTCTCGAAGATCGCCCCCAGGGGTATATGAGATATGGCCAAACCGCGCAAGGGCTCATTTAATCCTAGAGCAAAGCGTAGGGCCTTCTTCCGAGCGGTGTTAACCCATTCTAGACCGAACTGAGCAAGTTGATTAAACTTATCCACGTATTCTCTAACGGTCATGTCCCCTTGCTTTAGTGATAGGAACCTCTCTAGCTGAAGGTTCTCTTCTGTCGATGATAGAAACTTTAGTCCAAACCTTCTCCTAAAGTCATCCCAAGTCTCAATGGGTCTAGTAGTGGTGGTGACTACCCACCAATAAGCAGCTTCCCCTTTCAATATCCATACCGCCAACAGAACTTTCCTACGATCTTCCACATCAAAGATAGCAAAGAGGTCTTCAGTTTCCTTTAACCAGTTTCTTGCCTCCACGGGAGTCTCCGTTCCGACAAAATTCTTGCAACCCATCGCCTTAAAGTCTTTGCAAAGCTTTGCGAAATCCTCTTGCGGATGCTGAGGGGGAGGAGGAACCTCAGCTACGGGAGGAGGAGAGATGTTAGCGATGGGGGAAGGAGGAGGAATGTTCACGGGGCCGGCTTCATTCGCCCTTGCCTCCATAAATCTCCAGAACCAGACGGGTACTTGTACGCCTTCCGGGATGTTAAAGCGATCGGCCATACTAAAACGAAGAAAAAGATAGATTCAGAACGAAGAAACGAAGGATAGTGCTATGGCTTTTGGGGAATAGCCTTTTTAAAATAACTAGACTTTTCTTGGAAAATACTTAATTGGTTTTGAAAATAGTTTTTCAAAAGGTAAGTTTCAAAAACACTTTTGCTCAAATCTTGTAAACCTTATGCTCTGATACCAAATGTAACACCCCACCTCCGCCAGTGCCACTCTTGCAAGCACACTGGCTTTGGAGGGGCATTTTAACAAGGTAAACATGCATGCAGATATCACAAGACAGAACATATAAGTAAAACAGAGTAGTAAAGCAGCGGATTAAACTAGCATTTCAAAACCATATTCATATTACAACAAAGTACTTGAGCATTATTTTCCAACAAACAAAGTCTAGACGAAAGCATAAACTGAAAAACTGAAATACATAAAGTACTATCCCCAAAGTGAAGTGATAAACCATAGCTAGCTCAATGTCCAAACCCGTACATGAGCGAATCCAGTAAGAAAGCTAGAAAGATCCAAGCTAAGCTCCAATGTTCCCACCCTGAGGACCTGAGGAGGGGGGGAACGGAAGACAAGAGGCGAAAGAAAACAGGTCAGTCAAAAAGACTGGTAAGCCCTACTACTATCTGTCTATGAACTAGTAAAGTTAACTGGCATGAGAAGCTGAGATGAACATAAGGATAATAACATACTGGCATGATGATTAACTAACAAGGTAGATAAAGGTGTCATCGCATAATCAAGGTTAAGTTTTGCACCACGGGTGTACTAGCATTCTAACATGTCAAGTAAAAACAAAAATTGATCCCTTGGCCCAAGCTTGGCCCAACATCATGAGATGGCCTAAATCAGGGTCCAACTACTCGGTCTAGTCGATCGGCTCCCTATAAGCCTAACTCGTCAAGTGTCGGTGTCATACGGCTTAATCATGTAATGTAGTTGACTGTGCAGGGTCCACCCTAGGGTGTATCAGGCCCTATGGTGTAACCCTCTGACACCATTACAGGATACACAGTCCAAACCTACCGGTGCCCGTGTTCAACTCCGGACTTGATGTGCACGACCATGGTCCGCCTGAACAACCGGGGCATCATTCAGCCGTCTCTTTTGGTCTCTTACAATCAGCCCAGTAATCGTGCCCCACCCTAGCCTAGTCCTAGGGTCTTATGATACTACCAAGAAGGTTACTGCTGAAAAGGACCACGCAACTAGGGTTTCTTAACGGGTTAAATGTGGTTAACCCGATCCAAACGTGGATTAAATTGGTTAAGAGTACCCAAGGCTCCTGACTTAACCCCGATTAATCCATCAAGCCCAAATTGGTTAAGTATTAAGTGGACCATGACTTAACCCTAACCAGGAGGCATTAATTAACTTAATGCGCTTTAACCTCTCACATTAGACTTTGTTGTGGTTACTAGTTAAGCCGGGCGGGTCCGGGTAGCTTTACACCACAACTAGGTCAAACCTCGGGTTCGAGCACAACATGACCAACTTCTCACATTGGGTCCTATTGTTTGTAGCCACTAGTTAAGCCGGGCGGGTCCGGGTAGATTTATGCTACAAACTCAACCCAACCTCGAGTTGGCCACACTCATATTTTCTAAGTGTCATGTCCATTATGTTTCCAAAACATAATTACAAGTTAACATATCACGTCATGTTACAAAAATCATGTTCATGTCATTATGTTACCCAACCCCAACGTAATCCCATCGTTTACATAATCGCAACAATGCATAAAGGATAAAATAGGGAACTTGGCATAACCATGACATAAAGGTGTTGAAGCCACAAGTTTAACATGAAAAGTCGGGTGTGTACACGACTTGTGCAGGATCTATAATATGGCTATGCGGAATGTATGTGATAACTTGAGCTATTCAATAGTTACACAGATAAAAATTCACAAACAAGAAATATATCACTAATAGCTATAAATGCAGTAAAGTAAAGTAAAGTAGAGTAACGACACCAGGATTTTTATACTGGTTCGGACCTCCCGTCCTACGTCCAGTCCCGAAGCTCCTCTTCGGCTTTTCACTAAACAACACCCTCGCTTCACCCGGAGGAACAGGTTCACAACTACTTGATTTACGGGCTACAAGTTTACCCACTTGATTTCACGGGCCACAAGCTTACCCACTTGATTTCACGGGCCACAAGCTTACCCACTTGATTTCACGGGCTACAAGCTTACCCACACAGGACAATTACAAGAGTTTGACTTCTGACTGTGTTCTTCTTTCAACACTGATTAGCCAACGATTGAGTACACCCTTCCTATAATCTTATCCTCAAATGAAATTTGATGTTTAGAAAGATTAGGAAGTATAATATCGAATTGAATCACAAGTGTATGAAATATGCTTGGAGATTCAACCGATAAAATGAATGCTTTTTGAGTGCTTTTTGAACGAGAAGAATATTGCAAGATAGATCAGAAAATAGAGAGAAATTTTTGGTAATTTGGATGATTGTAAAATCATGTATTTATAGAGATCGAGAGGTTGCAAATGTTGGTGAAAAGATGCATCTAAAAGGAGTGATTATTCATGAAGAAAAAAGGATGCAACTCTTGAAGAAAGAAGATGACTTTTCAATATAACGGTCAAAATTCAAAAACCTGTTGACCTATAGAATTTTATAGGTCGACATGTTTTTAGCCGTTGGAATTTCAAAAACCTGTTGACCTATAAAATTTTATAGGTCGACCTATTTTTGACCGTTACAATTTAAAAACCTGTTGACCTATAAAAAATTGTAGGTCGACATGTTTTCGGTCATATGCATAAAAAATGTCTTTATGAGTAGTATTTTCAAACAATTAGAAGTATGATTATTTGAGGATAGATTTTAACATTTTATAACTCTAAATAATCGACTTCTAACCTATGAAGTCATCTTGTCTTCTTTTTGTCGATGTAGAAGCTTCTTCTTGTCATAAATCAAAATAACCATCGACGCTTCGACTCAACATTCTCCCCCTTTTTGATTGATGACAACCTGGCATAATAAAGGTATTGTTCCTTGTATATTGCTCCCCCTGTATATATGCTCCCCTTGAATTATACAATGTGTTGCTCCCCCTGTATATATGCTCCCCTTGAATTATACAATCTGCATAGCACTTGTTAGTAACATTTTCTCCCCCTTTGTCATCGACAAAAAGGGTTTTCATAATAATGCATAAGAGAACAATAATTCAAAGAGATATCATACTACTAAAAATCCATAGAATATTGTACGAGTTACAAGTCAAACAAAACGTGCACAAGGAGATAGTATAGTTAATACACAACAAATGACATAGAAGTTCATAGATCAAAGCGTAAGAAATGATGCGTAGAGACTATTGTGGTGATTGTGGAGGCCAATCAAAATCACTATCTTCTCCTTCGTCCTTGTCACCTTCCTCCTCTCGTTCCTCATCATCACTATTACTATCATTGTCATGAGTTCCCTCCTCAATGTGTGACATTCCACGACCTAGCATGTGTTGAGTACTAGCTCCCGAACTCGTACCTTCTTCAGAAGAAGACCATGTGAATGTAGGCGGCATCAGACGTTTACCTGGGTCTTGAGCAAGTGGTGCGGAGGTCGAAGCACAAGAGATGGCTTCCCAAATCGTCCCAAAGAAGGATTTCAATTTATTGAACCGCTTATCAAGTTTAGAATCTAAGCGGTCGATTTTATTATCGGTTCTTTTAAGCCTAGCTTCAAGTAAGAACTGATTTCGGGCGATTTGCTCAAGTGTATCCTTAGTAGAAGAAGTGGGAGGCGGAATCACAACATCTTCAGGCCTATGAGTAGGAACTTGAGAAGTGGAAGTTTGAGGAGGTGGAGGTGGTCCTTGTTCGACATATTGTTCAAAAGGAATAATATTCAAATATGGAATTGGAAGCTTCATCCTCTTTTTAGAAGCTTTATCAATACATTTTGGTATTGATATTCTTGATGGAGGAGATCTTACGCCACATTCCATGAGGCAACGCATAATATACTCGTTATAAAACAAGTGAGGCCTTGAGCGTTTATTAACCATCAAAATCTCGTCAAATATCATCGCAACCCAATTCACTCTGATATTTGCATAAATGGCATATAGTGCCTTAAAGTTTTCTTTGTATACCGCATCAAAATTTCCGGTTCTAGGAAGAAGAGAATGGGTGGTACAAAGGTGTAGAACTCTAGCGGATGGTCTTAGATTTATACCTTTAGTACTTGACTTATGGTCTTCAATAAAAAGGTGACTATATTTATCACGAATATGAATAGGGCAGAATTCACTAGTAAATTGAATTCCATCATTGTGGGTTCGAAGAATTTCTGCCATTCTATCTTTGGAGAGTCAGAATTTTGAGGCTTAAATTTGTCTAAATTGAGATTAGCATAGAATAATTTTATTAAAATATGGCTTATCTCAACATGATTATCTTCAAAATTTAGAAGAGACTCTATACCCGCTCTGTTTGATAGATTTCTAACTTCGTAGAGGACGAAATCAGAGAATTTGAGAAAGGATCCGTGGTGAAGTGTATAGTCTTTCATCTTGTTCCATCTCTTCACCGCAAGAGGATCCATTAGCCATTGTTTGATTTGAGTATCAATAGGTTGAATAGGAGTTTGAGAAGATGATGTTTTGGACTTCTTTTGCTTTGGGGCCATTGATTCCTTTTTGGAAGATTTTTTTAAAGAATTTTTGAAGAGGGGTTTTTAACAAGGAAGATAATGAGAAAAAAATGACCTTTGGTGAAGGGATATAAGATTTAAAAAGGAAAGGACGTGTTGTTTTGTAAAAAATCAAAAAGCAGCGAAACCGGTCGACAGATAATCCTAGGCCGGTCGACCGTGAAATGTTCTGAAAAAAAATAAACAAAATTTTGTTAAGGCCGGTCGACAGGTGATATAGAGGCGGTCGACCGTAAAAAGTTCTGGAAATATTGTAGTATATGATTTTAAATGGACCGGTCGACAGGTCATATTAGGGCAGTCGACAGGAAAAAGTTCTGGAAAGATTGGCCATATAAATTATAAATGACCGGTCGACAGGTAGAAAGTAGGCGGTCGACAGGAAAAAGCTCTGGATGAAAATGTATAAGATTTTGACTTGATCGGTCGACAGGTGTTTTTGTAGCGGTCGACCGGTAATAGTTCTGGTTGAAAATGAATTTTAAGTTGAACTATGCCGGTCGACAGGGCTTTATAGACCGGTCGACAGTTGATGGATTCTTTTAATTTTCTGGGAAGATAATAAATATAAAACAAACTTTATTCAACAAAAATTCAAAAGAACAAATATTTGAAAAAAAACAAATTTATTTTCAATGAGAAGTTAAACGATATAAATTATCTCTTTGGCTCCCATGAATTCTTTGGTTCCCAAGGATTGTACCTTCCACTAGCTCCTTCATTGTTTTGATAATTTCTATCCCATGAGTTCGGAGTTCGTGAAGACGATGGTATTGGCATTGGCTCATGTACATTATGCCTGTCAGAACTGCAGAAGAGAGTAGCTAATCGTTCGAGGTAAGTCAAACGAGAAGTCGTCAGTTTCTGCTCGTAAAACATTTGTTGTTGATAGTAGTGTATCTCGTCTATCTTTTCTTTAGTACGGGGAGAACAAAACAACACCTTCTTGCTTCTCTTTGGAGTAGACGTAGTTCCCGGAGTACGAGAAGGTGGATGATAACCAGGTGGATGCTCTGGTGTTTTTGGGGAGTTATATTCAGTTGGTTCGGAACTTGTAATCGAAATGTGTGAATTTTCAGCACATTTTTCACAAATATGAGCCATATTTTCAGAAATATGAATGAATTAAATTGAGGTAATGTTTTCAGAAAGCACTCAAATATGATATATATAGAGAAATATTTCTATTTATAGAATATGAATTGTTGGTTTCATATTCATTTTACCGTAGAAATTTTCTCTACTATGTATAGTTAATATTAAAATATTTAAAATGTTAGTTTCTGTAGATGAACTCTTTTAAGTTATATATATATATATCCTTTAATTTTCGAGTTCACTTTTAGATACTAAACCTAGCTCTCTACGCAACTTAATGAAACATGATTCTTGTAGAGGCTTTGTAAAAATATCTGCTAGTTGATTTTCCGTGTTAACATATTCAAGAGTTATATTTCCCTTTTCAATGTTATCTCGTAGAAAATGATGACGAATGTCAATGTGCTTAGTCCGAGAGTGATTAACTGGGTTTTTGGATAAATTTATCGCACTAGTGTTATCGCAATATATAATAGAATTCGATAGATTTATACCGAAGTCTTTAAGTGTTTGTTGCATATATATAACCTGTGTGCATGCCAAAGCTGCTGAAATATACTCTGCTTCGCATGTCGATAGTGAAACACAGTTTTGTTTCTTACTAAACCAAGAGACAAGTGATTTTCCGATGAAATGACACGTACCACTTGTACTCTTTCTATCCGTTCGTGATCCTCCGAAATCAGCATCACTATAGGATACTAATTCGAATGCACATTCCTTAGGATAGAAAAGACCGAAATCTTTGGTGTTATTAAGATATCGAATAATTCGTTTCACTGCTCGCAAATGCGATTCCTTGGGATCAGCTTGATAACGTGCACATAAACAAACACTCATCATAATGTCAGGACGACTAGCTGTTAAATATAGGAGAGAACCTATCATACTACGATACGTCTTTTGGTCTACACTCTTTCCACTTTCATCCTTTTCAAGATGACTAGTGGTACTCATTGGAGTCGGTTTTCCAGAAGTATTTTCAAGTCCAAATCTTTTAATAAGATTTTCACAATATTTTTCTTGATTTATAAAAATACCATTCGGAAGTTGTTTAATTTGAAGACCAAGAAAGTATGATAACTCTCCCATGTGTGACATTTCAAATTCTTTGGTCATGACATCTGCAAATTCTCTACAGAGTCTCTCGTTTGTTGAACCAAAGATTATGTCATCCACATATATCTGAACAATAAGTATATCTTTGTGCGAATGTTTAATAAATAATGTTTGATCAACCTTTCCGATTTGAAACCCAGATTTGATAAGATGTCTTCGTAGTCGTTCATACCAGGCACGTGGTGCTTGTTTTAAACCGTACAAAGCCTTTTTGAGCTTGAAAACATGATCTGGATATTTTTCATGTTTAAATAATGGTGGTTGTTCAACATATAGTTTTTCTTTTATAAACCCATTTAGGAATGCACTCTTGACATCCATTTGATATAATTTAAAATTATGGTGACAAGCAAAAGATAAAAGTATTCGAATTGCTTCTAGTCTAGCAACAGGTGCAAAAGTTTCTTCATAATCGATACCCTCTTCTTGATTATATCCTTGTGCTACTAATCGTGCTTTATTACGAGTTATGTTTCCTTGTTCATCAGCCTTGTTTTTGTAAACCCATTTAGTTCCAATAACTGATTGATCGGTTGGCCTTGGAACAAGTTCCCATACATCATTGCGTTCGAACTGATTTAGTTCTTCTTGCATAGCAATGATCCAATATTCATCAGTAGCAGCTTCTTTAGGATTCTTAGGTTCGATATTTGAAATAAATGCAACATGTCCCATTTGGTTAAGTTGACTTCTAGTTCTTATTTGAGACGATATTTCTCCAATTATATTTTGAACTGGATGATCTCTTAAAATTCTTGTTGGAGAACGTATTCTAGGTGGAGATCTTGGCTCTTCTTGTTGAATATTGTTATCAATTATTTCTGAGTCAGAATCTATATTTGTGACACTATTATTTTCTGAGATAATATTTTCGTCCTCATCATCAAAAGTATTTTGATGTTTATAATATTCATCGAATGATATATGAAGTGATTCTTCAATATTTTTAGTTCTTTTATTATATACACGATATGCCTTGCTTCGATCCGAATAACCAACAAATATTCCTTCATCAGCTTTTGAATCGAATTTACCAAGGTGATCTTTCGTGTTTAGAATAAAGCATTTTGAACCAAAAACTTTGAAGTATGAGATATTCGGTTTTCTTTGATTAAATAGCTCATATGATGTATTTTTAGTCAGAGGTCGAATAGACACACGATTCAAAACATAACATGCAGTTGCAACAGCTTCTGCCCAGAAATGTTTTGGTAAAGTGCTTCCATTTAATAATGTTCTTGCACATTCTTGTAATGTTCGATTTTTCCGTTCTACAACTCCATTTTGTTGTGGAGTTCTAGGAAACGAAAAATTATGATTGATACCTTTTGTTGTACAAAAATGTTCAAAATCATTATTTTCGAATTCTCCGCCATGATCACTTCTTATATTCTTGACTTTAAGTCCCTTCGATTTCTGAATACGTTTGACGAAAGATTTGAATTTTTCAAAAGTCTCACTTTTACTTTTCAAGAAAATAGTCCAAGTGAATCGAGAGTAGTCATCAACAATTACAAACACATATCTACTATGATTTATGGATTGTATTTGAGTGGGTCCAAATAAATCCAAATGTAATAGTTCAAGTGGTTGTAATGTTGAGATAACCTTCTTAGATTTAAACGATGACTTGGTTAATTTTCCGATTTGGCATGCGTCACAAAGATTGTCAACTTTGAAACTAAGTTTCGGTAGACCTTTGACTAGATTATTTTTAGCTAGCTTGTCAATAGTTTTAAAGTTTATATGACAGAAACGTTTGTGCCATATCCATGGATCATTATCATTAGCGATAAGACACATATCTGAATTATGATTAATATTCATATTTAGAATATATATGTTTCTGTCTCTATATCCTTCAAAAACTAACTTTTGATCTTTGTCCAGTATACTACATTTATTGTTTGAGAAAGAAATCGTAAACCCTTTGTCACATAATTGGCTTATACTAAGTAAGTTATGTTTTAGATTTTTAACTAGCATGATATTTGTAATAAGAGGTAAATTAGATGTACCGTAATTGCTCGCATCACCTTTTCCGATGATAAAGCCTTTTGAATTATCTCCAAATGTGACTGAGCCTCCATCAAAATATGTAATATTCGTCAATATGCTCTGGTCTCCAGTCATATGCTTTGAGCAACCACTGTCCAAAATCCATTTTCCTCTTTTCTTTAGTGGGACCTGCAAAAATAATATTAAGTTCATGGTACCCACTTTTTATAGGGTCCTAAGAGTTAGGTCTTAGGAGTCCAAACCCATACGGGTCCGGTATCCCCTTTATACAAATAATTTGAATTATGATGTACAATACTTAAAAAAATTTGAATGTACTTGTTCCTAATCAAACTATTATTTGTTTTAGGAACCCATACTTTTATAGATTCGACATTCTTCTTTTGAAGTTTCACAATCGGTTTAGGTTTGGAATATAATAAACTAAGATTTTTCTTAGCTTCAGTTTCTTGTACTACTTTATTTTTCCTTTTTCTTTTACCAAGATTTTTCTTGATAACTTGTTTCTTATATCCCAATCCTTGCTTATTTGAAGTTGATTGTGAATTCTCAATAAGTTTTGTCAAATTTTCTCGACCTTTGTTAAAATTAGAAACATTTTTTGTAATGTCATCTAATTTTGATTGTAGACTAGCTTTTTCAAGGTCTAGAATCTTGACTTTTGTTTTAAGCTCATGATTTTCAGTAATGAGAACATCATTCTTCTCTTTTTGAACTTCAATTTCTTGAGTCAAAAGAGATAGTTGAGAATTAGAATTAGAAAACGATTCTTGAGCCTTTTCAAGTTCTTCTTCTAATATTTTCTTCTCATCTTTTAACATATCTCGTTCTAATTCGGATCTATTCAACATTGTCTTGACTTCTTTTAACTGATATTTTGTATCTTTAAGTTTAATCATTACTTTATCATAAATATCAAGCATATCCTCAAGAGTAGGAATTCGTACCTCATCCTCTGTTGCCATAAAACATACATTTGCTTGTTCAGTGTCTGAGTCACTTTCGCTATCAGATGAAGATGAGTCTGAGTCATCCCAGGTTACTGAGAAAGCTCTCTTCTTTGATTTGTCCTTCTTGAATTTTTCGGAATTCTTCTTTTTATCCGGACAATCTTTATGCACATGTCCCTTTTTGTGACAATTGAAGCATTCCATATTTGAAGATGATGGTTTATTTGATCCAAACTTCCTTTTGTCGTCTCGACTAGCTTTTCTTTGCTTCAAAAACTTCTTAAAGCCTTTTGCAATAAGTGCTAAGTCTTCATCTTCAGAATTTGAAATGTCTTCATCTTTTTCGGCATGAAAAGCGGCATTTTTCTTTTCTTCTTTTTGTTCTCTTCTAGCCTGTAAATTTGCTTCATAGGACATTAGATTTCCTATCAACTCATCTGGCTTCATGGTAGAAAGATCATTAGCTTCTTCTATAGCTAATACTTTTCCTTCCCATTCATTAGTCAGTGAGTGTAGGATTGTTGAAACTACATCAAAGTCAGAATATTTTTGTCCTAACCCAATAAGAGCATGATGAATAGTTTGAAACCTTGAATACATCTCATTGATTGTTTCATTTGGCTTCATTTTGAAATTTTGGAATTGACTTTTCAACAAAGCTATTTTTGCTTGTTTAACCTTGTTAGTACCTTCATGAGTTGTTTTTAGCGTTTGCCAAATTTGATAAGCAGTGGTACAGATACTAACACGGTTATACTCATTTTGGTCTAATGCACAAAACAACATATTTATTGCTTTTGCATTTACTGCTGCTGCTGTTTTCTCAGCAGGAGTCCATTCTGCATACTCAGTAGTTGGATTAACTATTTCTTTCTGAGTAGCATTCCAAGCATCATAACTTGTTGATTGCATATAGAAAGCCATACGTGTTGCCCAATAACTATAGTTTAGGCCATTAAAGAAAGGAGGTCTTTATGTAGATTGACCTTCAGTGTAAGTGTTAGTGCTAGTGCTTGAGTTATTTGCCATATTACTCGAATATATCAAATAACTGTGTTACGGTTATAAGATAACCTTGCTCTGATACCAATTGAAAAGTCGGGTGTGTACACGACTTGTGCAGGATCTATAATATGGCTATGCGGAATGTATGTGATAACTTGAGCTATTCAATAGTTACACAGATAAAAATTCACAAACAAGAAATATATCACTAATAGCTATAAATGCAGTAAAGTAAAGTAAAGTAGAGTAACGACACCAGGATTTTTATACTGGTTCGGACCTCCCGTCCTACGTCCAGTCCCGAAGCTCCTCTTCGGCTTTTCACTAAACAACACCCTCGCTTCACCCGGAGGAACAGGTTCACAACTACTTGATTTACGGGCTACAAGTTTACCCACTTGATTTCACGGGCCACAAGCTTACCCACTTGATTTCACGGGCCACAAGCTTACCCACTTGATTTCACGGGCTACAAGCTTACCCACTTGATTTCACGGGCTACAAGCTTACCCACACAGGACAATTACAAGAGTTTGACTTCTGACTGTGTTCTTCTTTCAACACTGATTAGCCAACGATTGAGTACACCCTTCCTATAATCTTATCCTCAAATGAAATTTGATGTTTAGAAAGATTAGGAAGTATAATATCGAATTGAATCACAAGTGTATGAAATATGCTTGGAGATTCAACCGATAAAATGAATGCTTTTTGAGTGCTTTTTGAACGAGAAGAATATTGCAAGATAGATCAGAAAATAGAGAGAAATTTTTGGTAATTTGGATGATTGTAAAATCATGTATTTATAGAGATCGAGAGGTTGCAAATGTTGGTGAAAAGATGCATCTAAAAGGAGTGATTATTCATGAAGAAAAAAGGATGCAACTCTTGAAGAAAGAAGATGACTTTTCAATATAACGGTCAAAATTCAAAAACCTGTTGACCTATAGAATTTTATAGGTCGACATGTTTTTAGCCGTTGGAATTTCAAAAACCTGTTGACCTATAAAATTTTATAGGTCGACCTATTTTTGACCGTTACAATTTAAAAACCTGTTGACCTATAAAAAATTGTAGGTCGACATGTTTTCGGTCATATGCATAAAAAATGTCTTTATGAGTAGTATTTTCAAACAATTAGAAGTATGATTATTTGAGGATAGATTTTAACATTTTATAACTCTAAATAATCGACTTCTAACCTATGAAGTCATCTTGTCTTCTTTTTGTCGATGTAGAAGCTTCTTCTTGTCATAAATCAAAATAACCATCGACGCTTCGACTCAACATAACATGGTGGCATATGAAATGTACATATGTTCATATACTTGCATATTGCATTATTAGGCTTCAAAAGCATGCATAAAACCAAACTTAGCATATGAGTGATACATGGTGACAAATGACATGTAGAAGTTGCTAGAAGTTCGCATTTTGCCTCACATGCAAGTTATCATAAGGGATATGATAACTTTCATGTTGCCAAAATGCAACCTTTAATATAAAGCTTGGAGCTTTATGCTCAAAACCTCAAGTTTAACTTGCATAACATGATGACATGATCAACCCAAACTTGCATAACATAGCAACATGTGTCATACATAACGATTAAACCAACTTGCATAATGATCATCCAAACTTGCATATAATGATCAACCAAACTTGCATATAATGATCAACCAAACTTGCATATAATGACCAACCAAACTTGCATATAATGATCAACCAAACTTGCATATAATGATCAACCAAACTTGCATATAATGACCAACCAAACTTGCATATAATGATCAACCAAACTTGCTTATAATGATCAACCAAACTTGCATATAATGACCAACCAAACTTGCATATAATGATCAATCAACTTGCATATAATGACCAACCAAACTTGCATATAATGATCAACCAAACTTGCATATAATGATCAACCCCAAACTTGCATCATTCATTTAACTTTAGAGTTCAAAGAACGAAAGTAGAAAAGGGCTTACAATGCTATGAAGACACAAATAAATATTTATTATAAAGATTGAGACGAAGCCCTTATGCAAGCACCAAAAACCCAAATATGCAAGCTCCAAATGAAAACCCTTGAGCCAATTCAATAAAAACCCTTGCTTTGAAATAGAAATGTTGCAACTTGACTTGAATGCAAGCTAAGAACACTCATACAAGTTTGAAAACACTTGTATGAACTCCAAATCTCTCATAGAAATTAACTTAGAAATTTTAGCATGAGAGTGGAGGCCATGAGAGGAACAAATTTGACATAGTTTAGTTGTAGGATTGAATAATGGTGATTTAGGCTAGGTTTGGGGTCTTTTTATAGATGATTAGGATAGTATTAGCCATAGGATTAACCCTAGATTCAATCCAAGCCATCAAAGCATGTCTTGGGGAAGAAGTCAAGTGTAGGAACCATCTAGGGCCTTTAGATTAAAGCTGAACCATGAGAACCATTCAAATGCAAAATCTGCATTTGAGCGAATCGGCCCACGGGTTGACAGCCAAACACCCTGGATTAACCCCTAGTCGACCCAGCGAGCTCGGGTCGACCTCAAAAATCGGCCGGTTCGGTTATTCCCCTCTCCCAATTCGCTGTTTTGAACATTTTTGCATATTTATTTATTAAATTTTCAATTATATATATATATATATCAATATATATATATTTCTCTGCGCAACCCATTTCACTTAATTAAGTATACTTTAATTTGTGAATTTTTCGTGAAACTTCGCGAGGCCATATCTTGGTCATACGGACTCCGATTTTCGAAAACTCAGACTCTATTTCGCGTATTTTTCCGAGACGAACGCAATGGCACAGCCCGTTTCCCTTGATTCAGATTTTACAGTTTAATTCTGCCTCCATTTATGTTATAACATGTTATTCAAAAATACGGGTTGTTACAAAATTAAAATATAATTTTGTAAATAAACCATTTTTTAAATATGAAATCTAAAAATTCGAACTTAATCAAATAATGAGTTGTTTTGAAATATGATTTTTGACATCAAAATATTGAATATTAGTCTTTTTATTATTATTTGATTTATGATATTTAAATATGATTTCAAATATAAATGACCACGGTATGAAATAGGTTTTGGTTGTTAAAGAGACTGAGGCTAGATATTGTCATACTCTCTGCCGATAACGGGAACCACTTTAACAACTGTGCATGTGGTGGAGAATCCAAAATGAAGTAGGTTGGTTTGGTGTACCATACTGGAATGAAGTAAGAGAACGATGATGGATAGCCTTGACCTTTGAGTCATAACTGAAGTGACTAAAATATGAGTTATATCATGATTAAGTGAGGCCGCACCTCCTATCGGACATGCTTCTTTGATGCCATCTCTATTGCTTTGTGATTAATTTAGGGCCCCTTGGATTATGAGAGTGTGTTTCGAGATGGGAGATAGTTGTAGTTATGCGTTACCACCGGTCGGGGAGTGCAACTGATAGAATCCTAGCTTGGGTATTGCCTCGCGTGCCTTAGCAAATTATCCTGATCGATCCCCCTACAATTTTAATTTAACGTTATCGTATAGAAGCGCATCTTTATCCACCGACTGTTTATCAAGTGTTTTATATGCAATATTTACGACAATGTAATAACAGTGTAAGGGTAATAATGGTAATCCTGCTTACACTATTTTCAATAGTATATTTACCAATAGACATTATTATAATAGCGTATTGTATTATATAATATCTAGTTTAAGGGATCCTTAAAGAATGGAATCCCAAGCATTCTTTAAGTTACTTGTGCATTTCATTTGAGTGTTTTACTTGAGTGGACTTACTATTGAACATGTTAATCCTTACATGAGTGTTTTATATTTTTTGAATTGATGCTCGAGTCAGACTGAGGACTTCAGCCTTGACAATTCATCTTTTGAGAGCTAGAGATCTATTAGATATTTAACTTATTTCCTGTCTACAATTGGTATCTTGATGATTCAGTTATTCCATTTCTATCATTTTTTATATACTAGGATGTAGTGTATCTAAGATTTTCTAATGTATTAAATTTTGGCACTGATAATTTATGTAGTTGATTTGAAATTTTATAATTAGTAGTTTCATGAACTACTAAGTTATTTATTCCGCTACGAGTTATTCGGATATTTTATATCAGTGACCTATTTGTTTTTTGTTATTTGATTTAATTAAACTACATAGTTAAGAACAATATGTTTTTTCAAATGATTTGAGTTTGTTTTAATACTGACTTAAATGGTAAGAAAAAGCAGGTCGTTACAACACCCCTTTTTCTTTATTTGAGCCTACTTAGTTTCGCTTTTAATCCATATGGACGTCCAACCACTCCTTTTTGTCCACGGTAAAGAATTCCTGGTCCCTTCCCGCTATAAGTAGCCCTATTGTTGTTTTATATCTTAAAATCAAGTGCCTCAAATCTTGTCTTAAGGTATGGAATACTCAGGTGTTCAGGAATATCATTGACAGAGTTTTCTCGATAGAAGAAGCTCTTATATTGGCTAAAGCTTCTTTTGATTCCGATCTCTCGGCTTCCAACAAGGCGGAATGGGTACAAGCCTAACTCGCATTCAACTCCGAATTGAGTATTGAGAATGACTTTCTTCGTCAGAAAGCTAGAATCAAGTAGGTCATAGACGACGACTCTAACTCGAAAATTTTCCATTCTATGATTAAAAAGAAGAAGAATATCTTTTCTATCCATCAAATCCTTCATCTTGGCCTATCCTTGGCTTCGCTTCCCTCAACTGTAGAAGAGACCATCATTTCCCACTTACAGTCTTTTCTACAGAGCCCGTATGCCGTTCAATGTGGTACTTTTCTCTTTTCCCATAAATGTCGCTTGATACTTCCTTCTGAGGCTCTTACTCTTTGTATCCGTCCCTCCTTGGACGATATACATTCTAGTTTTTTTATCGTTAGGAAGGACATCGTGAGTGGTCCAAACGACTTCAACGGGGTCTTTTACCGTTGTTCTTTGGAGGTCAGTCACCAAGACTTCACTCTTGCGATTCAATCTTTCTTTTCTAGCGGGACGCTCCCTGTAGGTTGGATGTCCACCAGTCTCGTGCTCATCCCTAAATCAGAGAACCCCCATTCTTGACTTGACTTCCGACTAATTAGTTTATATAATTTTTCGAACAAGGCCATCTTCAAGATTTTGACTTCCTGGCTCGCTCCTATCCTGGACCGTATTATTTCCTCATCTTGGGCCGGTTTGAAGGCCGACCGATCACCGATAATATCCTTCTAGCCCAAGAGTTGATCTCTAAAATCGATCGGAAGATCTGTAGTTCTAATGTGATAATCAAGCTTGATATGGCTAAAACTAATGACCGCATGTCTTGGTTTTCATCATCCGGGTTCTCCGAACTTTTGGTTTTCCTATGCCCCTTATTGAAGACTCATTTCAAACTGCTGGTTCTATGTTCTTATCAACGAAGTGGCCAAGTTTTTCTTCCTTTCAGAAGGGGACCATGGTAAGGAGATCCACTTTCCTCAATGCTCTTTGTTATCACCGTCAAGGTTTTAAATATCAGATATCGGTTGTGTTTCGTCTCAGCGATTTTAGATATTTGATCTCGTATTGGGGGAGATCTCGGATGAGATGGGTCTAACTCGGGGGTTTGTCTCAGATTTCCATCTCGGGTCGAAAAGCTCATATCGGAACAATCTCGGGGTATATGATATGTTAAAAAATGATATTCTTACACAATAATTTTCATGAATGCCATTATAAAAGTAGTAACTTAAACTTGAATTGAAAAATCACCTCATCATTCTTAATTTACTAAAGAGCATTCATGTTCATAAATCATAATATGCTTAAAATAAACAAAATAAAAAAATACAAATTGATTAGTGCTTACATGTTATGATCCATGAACATGAATTATTGTTAGATAAAGAACATAAAAAGGATCCAAAACATAAAACAATTCAATATAAGTAGAACATAAAATACATAATTTCGTAGGTAATATGCTAGTAAAAATGATGAATATGAAAATTGTAAGCATTATAGAACATATATGAATATACAATATGCTCATTTACATGCAAAATATAAAATAGCAGGAGATTATTGTTGTAGGATATGGGTTTTCTTGATATTTTATTTTTTAGGCACAAGTTTAATTTTTTATTAGAAAAACCAAGATTTTAGGTGATATCTCATTATCTCATCTCGGTTGATATATCGTTCGATATTGCAATATCTAGGACGATATATTCGAAAGGAGTTTTACAGTGAGATTTGCTATTTCGTTTTGAGAGGAGCCTAAACGAAATCTCGGAGGAGATCTCCGGCGATATTTTCGAAATCTAAAACAGAGATCACCGTTGAGGCTCTTGCCTGAGGAGTACCCTCCCTCATCATTTTTGGGCGGGTTCATCACTTTGGTATCCCTAATGGATGCCCTATGATCTCTTCCTTATCTTTTGCAGATGAAATCATTATCTTCTCAAATGGGAATCGACGTTCCATCCACCGAATCCTATCTTTTCTCCATCTATACATACCATGTTCGGGGAAATTGATCAATGCTTTGTAGAGCTGCTTCGTTCCCTCCAAGTCTATGGACCCTATAAAGATCTTATGGGTCTAGTCCTTCTCATTTTTTTAGATAGCCTTTCTTTCTCTTACTTCTCTCGGCATCGTTCTTTATCGAGGTCGCAAGCCCAATACACTTTTGAACCACTTACTGACAAAGCTAGAGGGAAAATATCTCGATGGAACTCGATCCTCATCTTCCGAGCTAGAGGACTAGTTCTCATCAAGTCGGTGCTCGATTCTCTAGGGTATTATGTCTTTGCAACCATGACGCCAACTTTGTCGTTATTTCATTCATACCACTCTTTGTCTTTGTCCTTTTTCTGAGGAAACAAGAAGATATCATTGGGTTTCCTAGGATACCATCTATCAGCCCAGGCACGAAGGGGGCCTAGGTCTGCAAATCCTAGGGGTATGTGCAAGGCATACGCATGTACACTGTTGGCTCGGTTCCGTTCAAACGATTCTGTTTAGGCTGCTTTTCTTCAGGCTAAATACCAACACATTTAGCCTTTGGACTATTCCGGGACCTCGTCATATGCAAGTTGGACGTGGAAAGGAATGCAGTCAGTCAAGTCCTTTTCCAATGTCCACGGTCGAGGTTTTGACTGGAATGGCTGTCCTTTCTCCCTTAGGGCTGATTGGAGTTCTGCTAAAGTCCCCTTAGCAGAATCTCGGTCTTCAATTTCATTTACTAAAGGCGCATTCCTTCTAAGGTCTCCATTCTTATGTGGGAAATCCTTCATAAGGAGCTTCCATTAGATGTAAAACTTATGAGGATTGGCATCCCTCTCGTGTCTTGTTGCAGGTGCTGCAGGTCAAGTTCGTTGTAGTCAATTGCACACCTATTTTATCACAGTGAGTGTGCTCTTGTGGTTTGGTCTCACTTCGGGGAATTGGTTGGTTTCTGTGCGCTACACTGTACCTTGCTTACTCTGCTTCGTTCCTGGTGGGTTAGGGGTATTGGAAAGGATCTAGCGTAGATCATTTTCAGACTTACTCCCTATCTCATCTGTTGACATCTTTTGGTTTTCCCAACACAAAGCGGTTTTTGACGATCTTCAATGCTTTCGTCTTTAATCATTTGTAGAGTTTCAGACGATATCTATTTTTCTTTTTGAGGTAGGCTCTTCAAGGAAAACCTCAGTTATCGTTGGCATGTGTTTCTCTATTACTCGGGGATCTCGTCCACGAGAAGGGGCGGATTATGATTTTTTTCCAGGAGTATGCTTTGAAGGATGTTGCTTTAGTCTTGGCTTTTAGTATTTTGAAGCTGGAGTTGAATTTCTTTTCTAGCCCCCTCCCGGGCTTAGAGTGCAGTTGCAGGCTTACTGGTTGTTCCTATGAGTCGGTTTCCGGTGCTTCGGTTAGTGAAGCGTAACTTGGATGGCTTTCCCGGTTGTTTTCAAGGGAGGGAGCGATCTAGGTTGTTTTTATGGTTGGTGGCACCTGTTCCTAATTCATGTCGTTAGACTAAAGGGCTTAGAATCTTTGTCTTGTTGTTATTAGGGATTTGAGGAGTTTTTTGCTTTTACGTATGTTCTCTTTCTTTATCTTTATGGAACGGATTCGCTATTGGGGTTCATGTTCCGGCTGTCCTTATGCATTTTGTTGGGGTTGTGTACCATGTTTTACGGCTTGACTCAAGGTTCGCGGTGCAATCTCTAGGTATGTTTTTTTGAACCCCAGAGAAAGGCCTTTTTCTCCTTTTTGATATATATTTTGTGTCCTAAAATAAGTGTTGAATTTGTAAGTTTGAATAGATAAAGATGGGGAATAAGTGTTTTATTCAAATGCAAATTTTTATGTGTTTAAAACAATATTAATTGTTTATAGAGATTTTATAATAGGTTGATATATTTTTTTGTACAATATACCATGTTAAAACATGTGGAAATATTTGTGCAAGAGTGTGTTGGGCTAAATAAGTGTAAATGGATGTTGTCATAATTTAGTTAAACTTTGTCTAAGCCTAACTAAGTATAAATTAGGTCCAAATTAACCAATCCGAACCCATTACTTCTTACTTGAAGAAGAAATCTATAAGAGCTTGAAAAATTACGCGCTTTGTTTCCTCTTAGCTTCGTTTTCTCTTCTTCCAAGAAAAATTACAGTGAAAAACCATAGCCTCCTCTTCTAACCTTAGAAACTTAAATCTCTTGTAAAAACTAGAAGAAATAAAGGAAAGTTTTATTCCCCCTCTCCTAGAATAAATCAAATATCAAACTGAAGAATTAAATAACAATTTCTAGAATCAAGAAGGAGGGAAGTTCACTGTCATGAACCATACATTTACATCTTTCAAAATTTGACGATGAGATATACTCTATTGGGACAGGTTCGTTTTTCTAATCAGCTTAGTATATCCATTTGCTGAGTTTGAAGACAGTATGAGAAAGATAACGATGATTCAGTAATTTAACCAACTTGGCGCTAGAATTTTGAATCTCAATTTTGAATGAATGGACACTTCAACTACAATAAATAAGCTCAAAAGTCATATACCTTCATAAACTTTTTTCTTCTTATTCTTCTTTTTCTTTTTCTTCTTCTTCTTGTTTTTCACTTTCAATCAATCTTCTGGAAGGCATATCTTCTTCGTTTCTTAACGAAATTGGACGAAACTAGCGTAAAATCGAAGAGGAAGGAAAAGGTTATGATTTAATAACAATTTGGTGATGAATTTGGATGGTATTATGGTGAAATAGCCGAAACAGTAAGAGGAAAACAGAAAATCATGTATACTATTTTTCTGTTTTGGATAATCAGTTTCAAACTGTCATATCATACTCAATTTTAATCGTAATTTGATGATCCACTAATCAAAACGACCATGAGACAAAGAACTACAATATGGAAAAGGAGTTGGGATGAAATATTTTAAGTATATGAGTGAAACATGAGGAATACAAGTGGCAATTTTGGTTTCTTTTTCTCCTTGTGCATCAAAACTTCTTTTTACCTTAACTTGGTCAATTCTTAATGGATTCACGCAAAACTAGTGGCATTGAGAAGCAGATGAAGAGAAGAATAGTATTGAATCAAGTTGTAGAGGAAAATCAAAAGTTTTGTATTGATCAGGTACTCATTTCGTAGTAGATTATCAATTACATATCCATCTTTTTCTTCTTGATTGATAAACGATCATCGTGGTGTCTTTTGGGCAGTAGTCATCAGACATAACTCTTCCATTGCAAAACAACACAACTTTACAAAGAATCAAATGAATTTTCAAAATAATATATTTTAATTTTAAATAATAACATTATGATAATTCTGTGACATATAAATATGAAAAAATATTAAAAAATTGCCATTTAAACTTTTCAAAAAAAATCAGATTATGATAACTTGAATTTTCAATGGAATAAAATGCAAACTCATCTAATACCGATGCATTGCATGACTTTAAACAAGTGTTATAAATCATTTCAAAATTTGCCATTTAATATTTCCAAAATTCAGATGATGAAATTTTGAAAACTTGTTCTCTGATACCAATTGTTAGGGATGAGGATCAAGGATTTTAAGGCAAAACCAACACTAGAAGGTGGTGGTGAATAGTTTTTTAAAGAACTTATAGAAAACTTAACCAATTAATAATTACTCAAACAACTATATGAATTAAAGAACGATTATCACAAAAGAAACAATCACAGATGCAAATACAAACAGAAATAAAATGCAGACAAGGAAAGAGCACATAGGATTTTATACTGGTTCGGATTACTCCCACGTCTAGTCCCGCACAACGTTGGATTGTGCAGAGTTTTATTAACATCAATATCCAATTACAACACCCTTGATTTCACAGCTACTAGGTTAACACCGATTTAACACCCTTGCTTTCACGACTACAAGGTTAACACCGTTTCAGCACCCTTGATTTCACAACTATAAGGTTAACACTGCTCCTTTTCCTTGATTTACGGGCTACAAGGAACACACCCTTCCTATCTTGAGTAGCACTTCCAAATAGAGAGTATTTGATAGAGATTGAAAATAGACGAAGAATGATATAATTTGTATTGAAATCGACAGAGTATAAGTGTAGAAATTTAGAAAATTAAGAAGAATAATGGTGGTATGTAAGGTAGGGAAGAAGGACATGATAGATTATGAAAAAAAATCAAAATCAAGACCTTTATATAGTGTTCCAAGAGTCACAACCATTTCTGAAACGTTTTAAAATGAAAGGACACATCTTTTTAAATTTAAAATTTGTGACAGTTATATGTCGACATGTACATATGTGTATGTCGATATATGCTATATATTTTAAATCATTTTTAAAGTATTTAAACCAATATATATATTCTGGAAATTCCTGAAATAAAACTAGTTGTTTAAAATATATGTTTTCAAGTATAAACACATATTTATACATATGATTTAAAAACTATACATATATATATATATATATATATGAATGATATAAAACAATATAATATAATTATAAACATATATAATTATAAAACTTTATATAAACATAAGAAACTTATAAGCTATATAATATTTGAAATCATAAATCCTTAAGAAAATTATTGTTGAGAAGAGTTTAAAATCAATTTTGAAAACAGTTTGAAATCAATTTAAAAAGAAATTATTTGAAAACAGAATTTGAGTGCTATTCAGAGTTTTACTTACTAACTAGACTCTACTACTTTGATAATCTTGAACTCTTGATAGCTTGAAATCTTGATACTCATGAGTCTTGATTCTCCTTTTAAATCTTGAATCTCTTAAACTGTACAGTCTTCAATATCTATTACCTGCATATAAATCCTGTATATATATTCTGGATAAAAGTGTTAGTATATATATTTTATAATCAATAATAATAATAATGATTGAAACAAGGTTGTTGTCATCAAAACATCATCAACATTCCATTCTAAAACAATTATATTTTGAAAGGGATAAATAACCAATTAGTTTCTTGAGTCAACTCTACATATTGGTGGAATGTGAAAGTATTTTTTTTTAACCAAAACCTTAATCATAATTCCTTGTGGAATTTCACGTGGCAGTTGTTGTACACTCTCATTGCTCATTTGATTTCTTAACGTTGATTAACGGTGGTCATTTCTCTATTTACTTAGAATATTACTTGTTATATTTTTTTTTTGCTCATGTCTACAAAAGATTTAAAAATTCAATTGTTTTTAAGTGAAACATAATTTAATATTAGGTTGAATGGTTCAATCATACAATTCGAGCTTAAATTCTTTTAGTTAGTCCATTAATAAAATGTAAGAATTTATATATTAAAATACTTATTCAATTAATTTTTTTTATTTTAAAGATTGAAACAAGTAGGCTACCTGTTTAATTTACCATAAATTAATAGAAAGGACGAGGGAATAAACAATACACATTTTTATAATGTATGCAAGGATTAAGCCTACTAAAGTAAAACCCAAATTGCCTGTTCAAAAACGAAGAATGCTAACTACTATAATAAAGTGCTTTGCTAAAAAATATTTCAAAACCTACAAATTTAAATTGATATTGCTCTTAAGGTTGTTCATGGCAAGGGCCTTGCTTGTTATCATCTCGGGTTGTGTCATGCTTGGAAGTAAATTATAATTAAAATAGCTTATGTACAAAGGTTAAAATTCCATAAAATAGAAAACGTTATGAAAACTGAAAATTGAAGAAACTAAAATGGCTATATAACTTATAACTTGTTGTAGATAAAAGGGTTGGATTAGGAGTCGTGCACAGATAAAAAGGTATGATGCATATAAAAAATACATGCATTATTTCTCATTTTATTTCATACATAACACTGAATTATAAAACTATTTTTGATGTGAATATAGTGTCATCTCAATATTCTAATAGATCGACCATTTTTTGTTTTTTCTTGAACTTTGGGTGTTAATAATTCCAAATAAAAAACTGGAACTTGAAACCGAATGATTTATATCGTTTCATTTTAATCAGATTGAAAGCTCTTTATGCAATTGAAACAAATACAATGACTGTGCTTGATAAACACAAAAATCTCTTTGTAAACATCTAAATGACTACTAATAAAGACCGTATTTTCCAAGAAATATATTTATATTAGCTCAACTTAATGAGTAGTTTGATTTATCTAACTTAGGTCAAAGGAAAACGATGTGATGAAAAAAGGACTTTTATAGCATAATGTTCAGAAATTTACCCAAGTTACTTAAATTTGCCATTCCAACTTTTATACATATAACAAAACTAGAATAAATGACTAAATCTATACTAATAATGGGAATAGGTTTGGTGTCACACTTTTTTGGTGTACACCTGAACTGACGAAAATGCCCTTTATTGTAAGAATCTGCATGTCATACCTTTTGAGCGCCCTGATCATTTTCAATTAAATCATAAATCATGCGCCGAGATTTATGGTACATGTAAATGCGTTTAGTTTTAAACATTTTTGGTTATTAATTAATATAATTATGGTAGAATTTATTCTCAATTGGTATATAATAAACGGATTATTTTATGGATGATAATTTTAAATTGGTAGGATTGTAAATAGATTCTCAATTGGTAGACATAGTTGAGTTGTGAACCTTTGATACTATATTTGGAATTCAAAAATAATATGAAATACCAATTCAAATATAGAATAAATGGATGGTTTCATAATTGGTAGAATTAAATCAGTAATACAAATTCAACCAAATATAGTATTATTACAATATAAGATTGTATTATGGTACATATTTGGTAATTCAAATTCTACCATATTTGGTACCATAATCCAAATATGCAATTCAAATATTGAGTTGTGCATATATTTAATCAAATTAAATTGAGTTGTAGGTTATTACAGATTTTCAGTATTATAGTAGAATTATGGTTGGATTTATGTATACCAATTCTACCGATTATGATTATTTCGTATTATATTTACATGTAAATGCATTCTCACATCCAAAATTGAGTTGTGAACATATAACTACATTTCCAATATATAGATTAAAAATATGTTGCTGATTTAATTTGTAAAATGCTGCATTCCTCTTTTTTTTTACTCAAATTGCATTTGATTGTATAATTACTTTATATGCCCTATGTCATTCAAATATAATTGGTAGTGTACATAGCATTAAAATTATCATGTATAAAATAGTCTAATTTAGATTTTTGTACTTTAATTCAATAATTAATAGTGCATATATTTTATCGTATTCCTAAAATGCATTATCTTATCTTGCTGATATATACACTTTCTTAGTTATAAATATGACACTATATCTTTCTTCCCCACCTCACAAAATAAATTACCCTCTTCATTCTTCCCTTTTCCTCTACAGTCATTTAAACTGTTTACTACTCTCAGGATCTCCAGCTTTTGATTGCAGTGGGAAAGCTTCCGATTTCAAGACAGGCACTGTATATTATTCTATGCATTTATCTACTTTGGTTTGCATCAGTATTCAATTGTGTTTTTTCGGATTTATCTGCTTGGTTTGCATCAGTATTTGGTTTTCAATAGTTTGCATCGAACCTATATAAGACTGTAAATGCTCATGCGATCTGTAGCACCATGCAACTGCGCACAATCAAAAGATCATGTTAGTATATGAGTATGATTGAGATACAAGTTTCACGTCTAAGTTGGTAAGCTGCATACAATTATTTAATTTATAAAATAAAAACTATCCATTATTTAAATGTATTATCTAATCATGTTTTTTTTCCTTTACAGGTAAAGCATATGGAAGAAATTGGATGGTAGCAGTGAAGATAATCAAGAAGAAATATTTTATTAATAAATAAATTTTATCATTTTTTATTATGGAAATTGTATATTTTTAGTATATATTTATATGCTTTATAGTTAGACTTTTTTTATTTACATTTGCATTTATCAATGATTGATATTGCATTTGAATTTATTTATATTGTATACTATTTTATTTTATGGAGTGGTAATTTATTAATCATGCAACATTAGTACAAATCATTTTTCCTTGCATGTTTAAAATACACAATATTTGAAGAATAACAATTCATGCACAAAGCGCGTGCCACGACCACCCACGAAGCGCGTGCCGTGACGCTCGTGTATATAAATCTTGGACAAACATCATTTGGATTGTAATGTATTATGCATAAAACAAACATAATATAAAAACTTTCCAACATCATATCTAAATGTTAACAAAATAATATAAACCTCTTATTTTGGTTACAATAATTCAATGAACGAGAAATTTCAAATGAATCTAAATGTATTTTACAACTTCAAAGAAAAATCCAAAAGAAGATCCTCTTGGTTATTCCACTCATGTTAACCTATTTTTCTCATCATTTATACTAATATATTTTGTTCTCGGATTATGGTATTTCCCTTTTCATATTTTACCATATTTTGTTTAGTATGACGTATTCATGCTTTTAAAATACACAAAATTGCATGTCCAACTAAATATTAGAATTAGTTGTTCAACTAATGGTATGAACTTACAATGACAACATCATCTTTACAAATACTTATGATAGAAATGATGATTTCACTCTTGAAATTATCAACGTTAGGATAAATAAGTTATTGTGAACTACAACAACCAATATGGGGGACATGAGCCCGCACTAGTAAAGTTGGATCAATTGGAAATTGATTTGTTTGGTGAACATTGTAACAAAAATATTTTAATTTTGTTTCTATAATTTTTACTACCAAAACGTGTCTTGTTTGCAACTATGAGTTATAATTCTGAACTGCTGTAATTATATGTTTTATGAAAGAATGTTGAAAGATTGTATGTCCGACAAACATAGATGAATCTTCTTAGTGGTCTACGGTAGGCATTTCCTCAATAAATTTAGTTAATTTCGAGTTTGGATATGAAAGTATGAGTATAGGAAGAGTGATTTTTGTGGCGAGAAAAGTGTTAAGGATGGGGAACAATATAACTGCAAGTATAAAAACTGAAGTACAATAATGAACAAATCGCGGTGATTTTTTGAAACAAACTAAAGAAATGGGATCCGTAGAAATTTCCTTAAAAATTTTATTTTCAAATTTTCGCAAGATACAACAGGATATTTCTGCACGAGATTGTAATGAGTATGTCGAATCTGTGATTTATAATGAATGCAGTAGCGAGAGCAAAGAAGAAAAGGAAGGAGAGGAATTTCAAAATGGAATGAAGAATGTGTTCAGTATTCTTCCATTTTTTTAGTTGGTACTTAGTTCACATCTCTTCCGAATAGACACATCTGCTTAATGGGTCACACCCATTGCCATTCATTGATGCCGTCACATCTACTTGTATGTTGTTGTTCGCCCAGGATCGCACCCGCTTACATGCTATTATTCGGTAAATGTCGCACCTGCTTGTGCCAAGGGATGCATCCTCCACTACTCGCCAAGGGATGCGCTGCCGTTGTTTTTGTCACATCCATCTAACACTATTCAAAACCCGACCTAGTTTTTGAAGCAAAAATATGATCATATTATACCCAAACCCGAGTACGACCCGGTTCAGTTCGGTCAGACGAACGGACGACGGCGGTGCGCATGTGTTGTGGTGATGCATGTATTTCCTCCTCACAATAAAACACAAATTTTGTGCATTAAGCCCTCAACCTCCTTATGAGGAAGTTATTCATATACTTGAATATACCACACAAATCCTATGATGTGGGACTTAGTATGTTTCATTCAATAGTTTACCTCAACGATCCCCACCGTGAATGATAATATCTTTTCCCCCATACAAAGTGGAATATCGAAGAGTACATATGGAATAATGCTTTCGCGTGGATAAGTAAATATTTCACTTTGAACTTCCCCTAGTGTAAACTTATCAGATTTACATGGTTAATCAGTGAATTATTTCATCTTGAACCGTCCGCCTTTTTTGTATATCCAGACAATAAGCTTTATAAAGCACTAATTCTCTTCTCATCCAATCTCTTGGTTATGTTCATTTTAGTCTTGAACAGTTTTGGTTCTGTGAGTGCTATAGAGAATTTAAGGCTTTAAAATTCTCATAGAGCCGACCCAACTCATAATGACATAGGTAATCGCAACCATTAACAGTATCTTACATATATCCCACTTGTTATTTTCAAGATATGTTCATCATTAAAAAAACATAGCTTTAACATTTTAACACTTATGCAACCATGCATTTATATTGTGCACCATTGGAATGACGACTTGAGTTATTCATAATTTGTTTTCCTATTGATCCTAGTCCGTTGGATCTTCAGTCGCTAGGATAGGTTCCCGTGTAAGATAAATTTTAACGGCTTAGGCTTTTGAACCCATTCCTCTCGATGCGCAATCAATTTTCTCTCTTGATAAACATTTAGTAAACGGATCCGCTAGGTTATCAATTTTTCTCACATAATCTATGGAAATAGTTCCGCTTGAGAGTAACTGCCTAATTGTGTTATAGCGTCGACGAATGTGACATGACTTTCCATTATACACAAAGTTTTGCGCTTTACTTAACGTTGTTTGGTTATCACAGTGTATATATTATTGACCCACTTTATAGTACAATTTAAGCCGACGTTTATGTGACGACCCCATTTCCCGTACAGACGGAGACAAGGGTTATCTTTGGAATATAACACAGAAACAGATAATAGCAGAACAAAATTAAAATAAATACACCAGATAATGAACAATAGAATATACTGGATAAAAGTAATCATCAGAGTTACACAGTATACAGGATCATACTTAGTACAAATACAGTTCAACTATATATATATATGTCTACAGCGGAAAACAAACATAATATGTACAATAGGAGATGAACAGCATAAAAAGAGATAAATAATAGAATCCATCTTCAGCTCCAGCTATTCAAAAATAACCAGCTAAACCTGAATACAAGGCTGCCCGTGTAGAAAAAGGGGCACCCGAGTTTGAAAGTGAAACAAACTACGAGTCAGTCATGGGACTGGTATGAGAAATCTACCCAACACACTTATAAATGGCTAATCAAAGGACCACGCCACTTTCGTGGAATGGGTTTACTCCATTGGATTGCCAGTGCTTTAAAACAAAACATTCTTTTAAACATCGCAATGCTTTTTAAAAAAATGAAGCCGTTATAAGACTCAGTTCCCATCACACAATGCAACGCAAACCGGAGGATAGAGTTTTTACCTTATAACGGCCAAAATATGATTGATACGAACAAAAAAAAGCATTTGATATTATTACTAGTGTTTATATGTTTCAAAAACAACTTCGAATCATAACTATCAATCCTAGGCGGCATGGGTACCATATATCATGTCGCCATATATATATACAATCAAAACCGCACAGTCACGTAATTGGAAATTGGTTTTCCATCATGAACCAAGGCAAAAGATAGTCCTTAC
The DNA here is from genome assembly GCA_030737875.1 of Allium sativum. Taxonomy (NCBI): domain Eukaryota; kingdom Viridiplantae; phylum Streptophyta; class Magnoliopsida; order Asparagales; family Amaryllidaceae; genus Allium; species Allium sativum. Next base: position 231,646,555 of record CM060911.1, read on the forward strand.
CGAATTCGAGACAATCTAGCCCATGTCTCAGGATCAGAGCTCGAGTGACCCTTGGATCGTCAGGGCCGGTCCACCGATGTGGATTCAAATGCCTGAACAATACGTTTCTCCGCCCTTTGGGGCGTAAACGAGCCAACGAATGACTCCATCGGACCCGGATCGTCCGATCTAACTGAGGCGCCTCGCAACAGCAACAACCACACAGGTGAAAAGTATATAAATGTCAGGGCTGGTAGGTCACTGACACCACCCTAGCTAGAAGGAAACGCATGCCCTCCCTGAGGTCCTTCTCCCGTTTCTGGTTCATACCGGGGTGTGAGGCTCGCGATTATACGTTATACACAAAGCTACGCCACACCGGCGGTGCTTTGATCATCACCACAAGACTTTGCTTTTCAACAGAAGCCCTGATCCCTGCATCTTAGCATGCCACAAAGGAAATTCATGCCATGCGACTGATGTCCATCGATATACAACCTCTGAGCTCGTGCGTCTCAGAGAAGGGCGTTAAGCAAAAGAATAAATTCTCCACCGCCAAACAGATGTATATTTAATAGAGATCAATCAACACAGAATAAAATCCAATGTCAGACACACAGTCCATTTACAAGTCCGTTCTGGGTCTGAACGAAACCGGAGGCACTAAATACCTCGCAAACCCATCGATCACCACGTACGTCTGGACGATCACCACTCATTATCCATATTTCAGGATGCCTCCCAATCAGGACCTCGGCTACCATCCAAACGAGGTGAATATCTCCGGTCTTCGACCATCGTCTTCATCTTCGATTTGCTATCGTTGATTCAGTTATTCAGAATGGGAAAAACCCGGTCTTTCTGAGCAACTCGCGTATATAATAAACAAGTGCAACACTATCATATACATGCATCATTTCAATTCATTAGTCACTAACCGTCAATCAGTAAGAGAACGATTTCAAAAATATTAACCCCGAAGGCCGAAACCAACATCAGATCAACACCCAGGAAACCACTCGACTTAGCCAACCTTCAGTTAATTTCTAAATCACATCCATATTGTTTATAATATTTTATAACGATTTATCGCTATTTTTATTTATTTTAAAATAGCCAATTATTCAAAACGACGCTTTGGGCCATAACGCGGCCGTGGCGCTGTTTTTCTTCAGATTTGATTTACACATATCTGAAAATCTAACCGTTGGATCTTCATAAAATTTACATCATTAGAAAGTTCTTTTCAAAACGAACCCAACGGTTCCAGTTTCGGGAAAATCCGACGGTCGGATCTCCCGGTACAATCGTTTGAAGTTTCGATTTCAAAATACGAACTGCAGCGTCGTTATTCGATTAAATATAATTATAATTATATTTATATATATATAATCGATTATGGCACTGTTTTTCTTCAGATTTGAATTAAACATTCCAGACAATCCAACCGTTGGATTTTTACAAAGGTGGTGCCGTTGGAAAGATATTTCCAAGGCGAACCCAACGGTTGCGGTTTCAGGAAAATCCAATGGTCGGATTTCCCGCACTAGTTATTTGAAATCACGGTTTCAAAACACGAACAGCACGGCCACATTTCGTTTTAATTTTATTTATATTTATATATTTATATAAATATAGTTCATTCAACAAATTCAATATCGTTTTCACTTCAAATATTTCACTAACGCCTTTAAATTTTGGAAAATTTCGCCATAACCTCCTTTGTACGGGAGGGGCTGGGAAAATTCCCAAATAGCCACACGGGCGTCTCATGTCAAAAAGAAAAAGAAAAAGCCAAGCGGCTAGCCAACAGGCTCATAAAATCATCACCCAAACAAAACAGTAAATGTGTACATATTTGTCGGGCACAAAATTTTATTCCTCATCTCTAGCCCCTTTGCTATAATCTGTTCAATAAATATGCATGTACATATATATAGTTCTTATCACTTATCATTTTCCATTCAACTTCATATTTGATTCCATTTGGTTTAAAAACACCGTTCATTCTAATGTTGCATGTATAGGCAAAAATCATATCATTAGCTAATTAATGAATATTTCAACTCATATATCTTTATTTGAACGAGTGGCTGTTTTTAACACGTCACATTCAACAACTCATGTATATAATAAAAATGTGATTTTTATTGTAAAACAATTCATTTCAAAACACTATTATTTTATATAGTTTATATAAGTGATAAAAATAGGATTTTTATTATAAAACAATTTCTTTTAAAACGAGATTATTTTACATAGTACATATAGTTGATAAAAGGTGATTTTTAATATGAAACAATTTATTTCAAAATATGAATACCATTCAACACATGAATTTCAATTCAACGAATGAATATCGGTTCAACACATGAAGGTTTTCTATAGTTTCTATATATAGATAAAAACGTGATTTTTATATTTAAAACACGAATACCATTCAACACATGAATTTCTAATCAACGAATGAATATCGATTCAACACATGAAGGTTTTCTATTCAATGAATAAATATAGTTTCAGCAAATGAAAATAATTCGAACACATGAATATTATTCAAAATTTCGGCAGCATAACGGCAGGGTAGTTAAAACCGGGACCGTCCCTATTACGGCTCCTCGCTCTACCTTAAAACCTCGCGGTTTTTGACAATGGGGATCATGCATCTAGTTCGCACGCAGGCGGCATGTATATATTTATTTCATTTCCACAAACTAATCCTATGTGGTTTCAACCAAATATTTCTCAACCACAAACGGGTATTTTTCAACCACAATCAATCAATATCAACCACAAACAATCCCAAACAACCATTCGCTATCAATCAATTTTCACACCAATCACAATCAATAAATATCGTCCATGGTTTGTGGACGAGGGGCATATATATATATATATATATATAGCAATTCACTTCTATTTCAATACATATATAATTTTTACAACGCATATACAACTTATACATTGAACGTACAACTTATACAACGCTTATACTAGAGGTGTACAACGCTTATATAACTCATACATCGACTATATAATTTATACATCGTCGTTTTCCATATCGTTTATAAATTAGAAATCTCACATTGGGTTCCACTCCACCAAAAATAGCAGAAGGTTCAGAAAAATATGCGGTCTCTTCTAGAAGGTAGAAGACGTCCACACGAGTCCACTGTCTCTTGTTTCACTGAATTTCGTCTAGAAACAAAAAAGATATGATATTGTTTACATTGGATAATTTAAATGAGATTATTAAATTAATTAATTAATTAAATAATCAACCTTCCTCTTCAATTATACAGGCCGATGCTGAACCCAAAATGCTCGTGGCTTAGGGCATCCCTGCGCCGCCACTGTGGTGGTCCGGACCTCGATCAGTACCCGCCTCGTGGTGCGCCTTGGAGCGCGCTACCCACGCCCAGAGTGGGGCCCAACTCGGTGGCCCCCTCTCTCCTCCATTTCGAACGAAAGTCGGCCACTTTGGACCCCGATTCCACCCGAAACCTTACGCGAGAACCCCTCAATCCCGTATGGATTTAAAGAGCTCGGATAGCTCTTCAAAATTCTCTAAAGTACTGGTGTTTAATTTTGCGTGTAGAAGGTGGGAATTCGGGAAGAAGGAAACAACGGTTTCCGCCGTTGAAAGAGGTTGGAAGCGGCGCTGAGAGTAATGAGGGGCTAGTGTTTTCTTATTTTATATTTATTTATTATTTTTATTGTTTTTATTTCCACTAATACCCTTGTATTGATATCAACTCAAAATTAAGCTCAACGAGTGTCGCCCTAGCTAATTACCCCCATTCCGAACACAATGGAATATGTTTCGTAGGCCCATTCGACTGTTTCAGCCAGTTTTCCTTCAAATTAAAATACATAACATTCAATATTTAATTTGAACGTACATTTCAATTTACCAGGGCCACAAACTGATTCGAAAATTTCTAGAAAAATAAATCTAGCTATGTCTTGATGATACGGTCCCAACAAAACTAGTTTCGTCGAATTCTGAGATCGTTTGAAAAATGGCCATTTTCTGGTCGATCCAATTTAACAGAACTTGACCAAACACATTTTCTTTTGCCACACTCTCATACTAGCTTCAAAAATTATGAAATTTGAAACCTAGCAATAACTTCACATCTCGGATCCAACAAAAGTGGTTTCGTCGAATTCCGAGGTCGTATGCAAAATGGCCAATTTCACGGGCTATATAAATTCCATAGCGACCTTTGTGAAAATTCATTTGGCTATAACTTTTGCTTTCCGCTATGAAAATTCGATTTTTCAGATTCGTTAGAAAGGTATTCACTAACAGATTTAAATATTTTTGGTTTCACTAAATCCGTTTTGTTTTGCACCTGGTACAGTCCGACAAAGTTTGAACTCAATTTTTGAAACTGCAGCGCCATTTCAAGCCTTGTTTATAATTAGAATTAATTATATTCGTTTTCAATTGTCGATTCAAACTCACTTTTCATTGCCACTATTTAAAATATTTATTTTAAATATTTAAAATCCATTATTTTAGCCAATTTAAAATTTTTAAATTGGTTCAGATTTTATGGGTCGTTACAATCTCCCCCACTTAAAACTTTTCGTCCCCGAAAAGGAACAAAGTCGAAAGTGGTTTGATAAATCTACAATCACCCAACACAACAACCAATCCAATTGTTTTCAACCTTTCAAAAATATACTAATCAATTTCTATACTCTTTTTTAAAATCATTCAGACTATAGAATTTAAAAGTGCACATCCATGGAAAGAAAATAACAACAGAGTAGAGAATTAAATGGTAATGCAAAGTAGGGTAAATGTACCTTGCACCAGAGTCAATCAGAGATATCCACTCGGCATCTAGGATAAGCTTTCTGAATGCTCTCCTCAGTTTCCCAAGTACAATCTCGTGGATCTCCACTCCATTGCACTTTGACTAAGTGAACCTTCTTGTTCCTCAGCTCTTTGGTTTCTTTGCCGATAATCTTTAGCGGCTCTCTTTTCACAGCTAATTCTGGAGTAATTTCAATGTCCTGTTGAGCTGCTTCTTCCACGATCAAGTCTGGATCATGAACGTGCTTTCGAAGTTGAGATATGTGAAATACATCATGAACTCCAGGCAACCAATCAGGCAAGTTGACCTTATAAGCGAGAGTCCCTGTAATAACCCGTAAAATGCGAGCCAGTTTGAAATTTTTATTTTAGTAATTTTAGCGAATTTTGAACATTTAAAATAGATTATTTTAAATATATCGACGAGAAATTTATTTTGAATATAATTCGAACGTATATATTATACGCGCCGTCGTTAGAATATAAATATTTATATATAATTATAAATAGAATTGAAAATGGCGCGGTAGTTCGATAATTCGATTTCAAACTTCAATTGAATGTACCGGGAGCAAAACAATCTGGATTTTAGTGAAACTAAAAACATTAGGATCTAATTGACGATATCTTTCCAACGAAGTTAACAAACTGAGATTTCACTTTATAAATGATAAGATATGTCCAGTTGAAAATTCTGAATAGTCGCTATGGAATTCAGGCCCTTAAAAATGGACATTTTGCAAATGACCTCGGATTTCGACGAAACCACTTTTGTTGGGTCCGTGATGTCAAGTTATTGCTAGGTTTCAAATTTCATAATTTTTCGAATCAATATGTGAGCGTGGCGAAGGAAAACGCGTTTGACCAATTTCAGTTGATTTTAATCGACTGGAAATTGGCCATTTTTCTAACGGTCTCAGAATTCGACGAAACTAGTTTTGTTAGGACCGTATCGTCAATACGAAGCTAGAAAATATTTTTCTGGAATTTTTAGAGGTAGTATGTGACCTCGGTAAATTGAAATGTACGTTTAAAATTCAATAAAGTGATTTAAATGTAAGTTTAATAGAAACGGATTCAAACAGTCGAATCAGCCCACGTGGCATATCCCATTGTGTTCGGAATGGGGGTTAAACGCTATGGGCGACAGGCGGTGGGCCTCGTTAAGTGGTCGAAAGTAAAAGTTGCTTTTTAGTGGTAAATAAAATAAATAAATAAATAAAAAAAAAAAAAAAAAATCCCTCTCTTTAACCAGGCCCCCCCCCCCCCCGTCGTTCAATCGAAGCAGAAATCAAATAAAAAAAAAAAGAGAAAAAGGCGGAGCGCCGCCCAAGCTCGCCGCCGCTTCCCCTCAGGTGACCACCGACGCCTCCGTTTCTTCTCCCCCCTCCGCTTCTTCTCCTTCCCCTATCGCTCCTCCTCCCACGACCATCGAACAACCCCCCGCGACCCCCCAAACCCGCATCCAACCGAGCCGCCGAGACCCAGAGCCACCCGAAGCCTCTCCGATGGTGGTGAACCCCCCCCCCCCCCTCCTCGAAGTCGGATCGCGACAAAGACCCTCCCCCCTTCGAACTGTAAGTTTTTACTTTATTTTTAAAACTGGTTTTTACTTTATTTTTAAAACAGATTTTTACTTTATTTTTAAAACAAATTTTTACTTTATTTTTAAAACAGATTTTTACTTTATTTTTAAAACAGATTTTTACTTTATTTTTAAAACAGATTTTTACTTTATTTTTAAAACTGATTTTGACTTTATTTATAAAACTGTTTTTTTTCTTATGTTGTAAAGTGATAAAAATATAATCTTTGTTATTAAAATATGATTTTTATATTTTTAAAGTAGTAAAAATATGATTTTTATATTTTTAAAGTATTAAAAATATAGTCTTTACTATATAGAGGATGTAAAAATATAATTTTTACATGTTAGGAAGATTAAAAATATCATCTTTATATGTGTAGGAAAATAAAAATGAGATTTTTATAAAGATGAAATCTTTAAATTTGAAAAGGCGAAGTCTATATTTTTATAAAGGTGAAATCTTTATTTTAGAAAAGGCGAAATCTTTATATGGAAAATAGCGTGATAAAACTATAATTTTTATCTATATGGCATAGTAGTAAAAATTTGATTTTTATATATTGAATAACATAGTAAAAATTCGATTTTTAAATGTATGAAGCAAATATAAAAATATGATTTTTAAATGGAAAGTGAATATGAAAATGTGTGATTTTTATATATGTAGTGGCTACGGGCAAAGAAGATAGCGAAGATGCGATGGCGAAGAAGATTTCTATCAATGAAGTGCCATGGAGCTAGGATAGCTATAAGTGAGAACTTCTCACTCTAAATTCTTTTTTTTCTAGTTATATATATATATACTAGGATGTAGACGGTGCTTAGTAGCACCCGACACCCGTCATCCACAGACCATGGATGGCTTGTTTGTTAAATTGTTTGGTTGAATGGTTAGTTAGAATATTTGATTGAATGGAAATTGTTTGGTGAAATGAAAGTGATTTGATTGATGTGTGAATGGCGTGGGCCTTCACTAGACCGGGGATAAGGCTAGGCCTCGTCCCGTTTCTAGTATCGTGCCGTTGTGCCGCCGAAATTTTCTAAAATATGTTAGAAAAATAAAAATATCATTTTTATTGTGTAAATGAAATGAATAGAAATTCAAGTGTTGAAATAAATATTTTTGTCGTTAAAAATATAATTTTTAACGTGAAAGTGAATAAATAAATATTTATAAACAAATCGGCCGATTTGTTTATATACACTGATTTGACTGATATTGATTGGGTCGATAAATTTTACACATCGCCCAACTGCACAAATAAAATCTGTGTTTGATTGTTTGAAACCCCACACGGGTGTTGGGATGAAATTTGAAGTTCACTCATCCTGATTGATTAAATATGTCGATCGATTGATTGACAGGCTGTTATAAGCGTTAGATATCTATATTTGATGCTTATACAGCGTAGTGCACTTTGGTTGATGGTTGATTGTTTATTAATGCTATTAAATACATGTGTTGTATGGAATCCATATAATTAACGTTATATGGTGATTGATTGGGCCTCATTCCAATCGGGAAAATAATGAATATTATAAAAGAAAATTCATGTGTTGAATATAAAAATAGTCATGTGTTGACGATGTTCATGTGTTGAGTGGGATATTTTAAATAAAATAAATTACATCTTTATCATATTTAAAATTAGAACTACTTCCTAGTAGAAGTCTAATTAAAAATCAAACGATAGATACCATAGTTTTATAAAATATTTTACATAACAAAAATAGTGATGTGTTGACAGTACTCATGTGTTGAGATTAGTCGTGTGATGAAAGAAATATAGATTCATGTGTTGAATGGGATAAATATTCATTTGTTGGATAGAATAAAGGAGTTTTGAAAAATATAAAGCCGTGTTGATTAGAGATGCGTTATTTCGACGTAAACGATATTTATATCGATTTGAAAACGATTTCGAAATGAATTG